>CM060918.1:681081551-682441551 GCA_030737875.1 Allium sativum | reverse complement strand
AGGACTTAGACCCAGCCCGATGCAAAGCAGGATTTTTGAGCCTGTTTGCTCTATTTCGCTCTGAAAGCTCCTGTATATTTAATTATATGATTAATTGATGGATATACAAAATAAAATTTTAAAACAAGCTTAAGTAATTTACCCTCGCAGCTTCCGTGGCCCACAATTTCTGGAAATCGGCGTAGACCTCCTCGCTCATCCACTGAGGCCTCTTTTTCGCTTTATTTTCCTTGTATACATTGCCTGAATAATTTTTCCTCATCTTCTGGTTCCATGCGGTGAGGAAAACATCCATATCTTCTTCCCGGACAAGTACAGAAAACTATAAATTAACAAACAAATTGTATTACATATTTTATATAATTTTGCAAATGAGAAATATATTTGTACTTACAAGAACCTCCGCGAGGATGGCATTCCTAATCTGCATATGAATATCGTCCCAGTGAGGCCACACCTCTTTCCATCTAGCGACATATGCTTGTCTAGACACACGTAAAACAAGCTCTCCTGGAATAATATCAAACCCCCTGCAGAAAGTACGATATTAGCATTTAATAACTTTTGAATACTAAGCATTTACGAAATTAAAAACTTACCCTGCGGACTTGGGCACGGGATCTACGACCGGACGTGTATCCGGTGCTATACCGCTCGCACCTGCCTCCGAACTATGGGTAGGTCGGCGTCTAGGAGGCATATCTATCACAAACAGATTATTTTGTACAATAATAACTCATACATCATTATGCACATCCATTATCAAATAAACTCATACAACATATATTATCAAATGCAACTACAAGACCCATTTACATAAAAGAAGAAGAACCAGCTAATAAATAACCGTAGCACATCATATATAAGTTCACAAAATAGTACATCACATAAGTTCACAAAATAGTACATCATATAACTTCACAACATAGCACATCATATAAGTTCACAACATAGCGATACAAATAATATTCTTCTTCTTCATTTTCTGATTCAGTCTCGGTCTTATACTCTATATCGTTGTCCTCTGTACTCTCAAAAGCATCTATTAATTCATTTGATTCATCGTTTAAAGACTCTAAATTAACATCATTAGCAATTATTATTTCATCGTTTTGATTTGCATCCGTTTGATACGCTGCATCGTCTGGAATAGCAATTCCTTCAAAGGTAAATCTTGCCTTTGTTTTAATTACAACAAACCAATCTGCTTTATCTCTTTTTAAGAACGGATACGGAGCAAAGTAAACTTGTAATGCTTGCTTTGCCAATACAAAAGGATCATACTTATAGTAATGCGATGTGTGCTTTATTTCTATAAGCTAGTAATCTTTATGCACGTTGATTCCAGTACCAGGAACATTGCTGAACCGGTTGCACTTAAATAGAACAACTTTTTCAACGGGTTGTACATAATATGTCAACTCTAAAATCTGTGTCAAGACGCCATAAAAGTCTTTTATATGCTCTTCGGGATCATCACTACGTTTGACAAATACACCACTGTTATATGTTAATCTGTCAGTACCATGGGCTTTGGTGTTGAATTTAAATCCATTGACGAAGAATATTGGATAAGTCTTAACATTTCTTTTTGGTCCAAGCGCAAGATGTTGCAAACCCTCGTCATTGACGCAGTTTATTGGATCGAAAACGTACTTCGAGAACCATTTAACAAAATCTTTACTGAGATCGCCATTTGGATTTTCTGATTCGTAAATACTGCAAATATAAATGATTTTATTACTAGCAAACAATTTATGTACACATAACTGTAATAAAGTTAAAAAATTAGTACCTAACAAATGGTGCAACTTCAGCACAATTTAGAAGAACGTATGTGTGTGCTACATGGTGATCTCTATCATCTAACCATATTTCTACACATTTTCCAGAAGATCGACCATGTTGTCTAAAAACAGATAACATTGTCGGACAAAAATTGGGTTCCACGGTTTCATCATTACGAGGACCACTTACAAATGATAGGTTCACATGATCACTGAAGTAATGAGAAAAAAAGAACGAAGCTTCTTCTTCAAGATAAGATTTGCAAATCGAACCTTCAACTCGTGCTTTTTGACGTACTTTTTTCTTCAGATGATTCATATACCTAAAATAAAATTAATTCAATTTATATGCACTAATGTCACTTTGAATTGTAAGCATAAATTTTACCTTTCAAAAGGATACATCCATCCATATTGCACTGGACCTCGAAGAATAGCTTCAGATGGAAGATGAATAGGTAAATGCTCCATTACATTAAAAAATCCCGGAGGGAAGATTTTCTCTAATTTGCAAATCAATATCGGAATTTCTACTTCAAGTTTACGGAGACGATCAATTTTTAACGTTGCCGAACAAAGTTGTTTATAGAATAAGCTTAACTCTGTTAAAACACCCCACACTTTTACAGGCAATAATTCTTTGAACATCACTGGTAATAAATATTCCATCATGATATGACAATCATGACTTTTCATCCTACTCAGTTTATTGTTTTTATAGTCAACACATATACGAAGATTAGAAGAATTCCCATCCAGACATTTCAGTCCCTCAACCCATTTCAGTACAAGTTTTATTTGTTTGTTGTCTAGTTAATAGCACGCTTTGGGTTTTTTATTGTCATTAGGCTTCATATGAAGTTCTGGACGTTTACAATATTCTTCTATGTCACGTCTCGAATATATATCGTCCTTTGTTTTTCCTTTGACATTCAAAACAGTATTAAACACGTTATCAAATACATTTTTTTCATTGTGCATAACGTTGATATTATGTCGAAGATTGAGATCTTTCCAATAAGGTAGCTCCCAGAATATGCTTTGTTTACACCAATTATGAATGTCAGATTTACCCAGAATTTCTGTCTGCTCTCCAGTCTCATGGATCTTCGGATAATCCTTTACAATATCGTATATTTCTTCACTTGTCCAAATTTTGGGTGCTTGCAACGTCATTCCGCTGTTAGCTTTAAAGTTTTTTTTTATCTCTTCTAAAAGTATGATTGGTATACAGAAAACAACGGTGACAATCAAACCACGAATGCTTCCTTCCACACCGTAAGAAAAATGCTTGTGATTCTTCCATGCATAACGGACAAGATAGACGACCGACGGTACTCCAACCTAAAAGCATCCCATATGCAGGGAAATCACTAATCGTCCATAACAAACAAGCGAACATACGAAAATTCTTTTTTTTTTTGAAATGTCGTAGGTTTCAACTCCATCATCCCATAGTTTCTTCAAATCTTCGTGTGACGACCGCCCATAACTCCCGCACTAAACAAGTGGAAAATGCGCTGAAAGGTATGTCAGGCTGCTATGGACGATCATCAGAGTAGGTAAACACATCGAAACCTGTCGTAGAGCTCACATCGCAAGGATAAAATATAATAGAACATATACAACAGGTAATAGCAATGAGGTATCATATAACAAACTTTTGAAACTTTCTCAACATCCAGAAAGATTATCCAACTGATATCAAAGTTTGTACATAAGGCCTCACTATAACTCTCAAGCAACTCAAACAGCGGAAACAGAAATACTAGATAGTAATAAAACTTGTACGCCAGCCTCCTGCTCGTCATCGCTCAGCTTCCTCGTCTCACTATGCTCCATTACCTGTAACCTGCTACTTAGTCTGCCCATCCACAACCGGATGAACAGCCCAAGGTAATAAGAGAGAACCTAAAACCTTGAGTCAGACAATAGTCTTAGTGAGCGATAAAACAACTAACAAACTTCAACAAGAAAGTATATGAGAATGGGTAAATGAACAACTTGTCTACCCACAACACCAGAGAAGAACTCACCCTTATCTTCCCCACATCGGACAGTGAAAGCCTTTACACCAAGCATTTCAACCATTAATCCATAGAAACCAGAACAACTATTTGTTCATAGCAAACAGAAACAATCAACAATAGCAATCATGGGATCAAGATTATATATCTCATGCAAAACATCCAGCATACATGACAGACTCTGGCTATCACCGCCAATCCTGCTTTGAAACCATCGTTAATCGTATGACGGCCAACCTTGCCATATGTCAAGGGCTAATGGTAACCCCAGTTCTAGCATGAACTCCATATGTCCAACCTTGACAATGTCCAACCTTGACACTAGGCCTTTCCCCAAGACCCAGGGTACTCGACCAGCAACCTTCTAGTCTTTTGGGTGCCCCCATCGTACCCCTGCTTTGAGCCTGCTAGAACTTACGACAACGATGACCTCTCGGCCTTCGCATCTCTAGTCGTCCAACCTTGACGATGTTTCATAGCTCAAGCAACCTTCTCGAGCAGCCATTATCCATCAACTCACGACCTTTGAGTTGTCCCCGAACACATTCATCACTTCGAGCCTTCCTACTTGAACCACCTCGAAGCTACACCATCACCGAGCCCTCTGGGAGGACCCCAAAACCGACCCCTCCTGGGAAGACCCAAAACCTGCTTTTCCTGGGAAGACCCAAAACCTACTCTTCCTGGGAAGACCCAAAACCGACCCGTCCTGGGAAGACCCAAAACCTGCCCTTCCTGGGAAGACCCAAAACCTGCCCTTCCTGGGAAGACCCAAAACCAACCCTTCCTGGGAAGACTCAAAACCGACCCTTCCTGGGTGACCCAAAACCTGCTCTTCCTGGGAAGACCCCCTTCTGGTCCTTCTGGACCGACCAGACCCTCTTCTGGTCCTTCCGGACCGACCAGAATCCTTCTAAACCACCCAGACTCCCTTCTGGTCCTTCTGGACCGACCAGAACCTTCTCTGCTCCTTCTGGACCGACCAGAAACCTGCACAGCTCCTTTTCGACTTCGATTTCGACCAAAACTTCGCCAAACGACGAATCCGACGAAACCAGCTTATCCGAATCATCCAAACGCAACCACAAACATGTTATGCAACCAACAATATCATCAATCTAACAATTTCCATCAAAACACATAAATTTCCCAAAACATGATAAGTGAATCATATGAACATAAAAACGGATCTAACTTGCATATACTTGTGAAAAATCATGAAATTAACCATTTAAATTATCTAGATCAGACCCTAAGGTGATTCATATGTAAAATGGACTTAGCATGGTGTAGATCTAAAGAAAATAACATGAAAATGATGAAATTAACATTCTATAACTCACATACTTTCATGAATCCGAATGAGAGATGTAAATCACTCACCGATTATCCAAAAAAAAGCTAAAACGATGAAAAAGCAATCCAGACAGCGAACACTTCGAATCAAACTCTTCAATCCGATGAATTCGCCCTTGAAACGATGTTGATCTAGCCTCGAATGGTATAGATCTTCGATTTCCCTCCTTGGATTTGGAATTTTAATGGTGGAAAGGTGTTAGAGGAAGAAGGAGATCAAAGCCTCCCCATAAGAGAATGGAAAATTCCAACCTTTCTCCATATCCCTTATCCCCTATTTATACCCTCCACCAACCCCTTAATGGGCCTTCTCCAAATCAGCCCATTAGCCTTCCAAAACCTGAACAACCAACTGAAAAACCTTAAAACAGCGATTTCTCTCAAACTGCTGAACCAAATCCTTAATGTAACCACTCTACGGAAAGAGAATCATCAATTCCTTTCCAATGGCACAGGTCTCACCCTCTGATTCGACCTGAGTCAAAAGTTATGCCCTATACAAGACTGACAGGGGCAAAATGGTCACAAACAAAATCGGTAAAAAATATGGACATGTCACACATCCCCATAAGCAGCATATTAAAAGATGAGAATGATCCAATCCTCAGAGAATAAAATAAAATTATTTTACGATCTTCCGGTACGTAAAATGCAGGCTGTTACATTCTCCCCCCCCCTTAAGAATTTCGCCCCCGAAATTCCAAGCAAATATAAGCAACCACAACAATTCTGCATGCCTATCATCCATGAGAAGCCAATCCTATCATCCAAACTAGCAACCATCAAGCCATGCATCCATAGCCTTATCATAGCACGCGGAATTCTATCAAACAACAACAAGATACAACGATATAACGACGATACAATCTAAGGGTTCTACCGATGAAAAGTTCTGGATGAGTCGCCCTCATGCTCTCTTCCGTCTCCCATGTACAATCGTTGCCATCTTCACTCCATTGTACCTTGACTAGCTTAACCGTCTTCCTCCTAAGCTGTTTCGTGTCATTCCCCACAACACGAAGTGGCCTATGAGGTTTCGCAGCTGCGGTCTCGACTTCTAAATCTTCATACTGTTCTGGAGATACCACCACATTCGAGTCGTGCACAAAGTTCCGTAGAAACGACACATGGAAAACATTTTGCACACTCGACATCTTCTCGGGTAATTCCAAACTATATGCGAGCTTTCCTATTCGCTCGACTATCGGAAATGGTCCAACAAACCTAGGAGCCAACTTCCCTTTACTTCCGAATCGAACCACATGCTTCAACGGTGAAATCTTCACGAAAACCATATCTCCTACGTCGAATTCCAAATCCTTACGACGCTTATCGGCGTAACTTTTCTGACGATCTTGGGTCGCCTTCATTCGTTGTCGAACAATCTTGATACAACCCGAGGTTTCTCTAATCATTTCAAGCCCAAGTACCAACTTATCTCCAGTTTCTAACCAACAAGCTGGAGAATTGCACGGCCTTCCATACAACGCCTCGTATGGTGCCATCCCAATACTTGACTGGTAGCTATTATTATATGCAAACTCAACTAGATGTAGATGGTCCTCCCATGATCCAACGAAGTCTAACACACAAGCCCTCAGGAGGTCTTCTAAAACTCGGTTGACTCTCTCGGTCTGACCATCAGTTTGGGGATGATATGCCATACTTAAACACAATTCGGTTCCCAAAGCTTCTTGTAAACCTTTCCAAAATCCACTCGTGAACAATGGATCCTGGTCACTTACTATACTCTTTGGAACACCATGGAATCGAACTATCCATTTCACATAAAGCTCAGCCAATTTTGATGTTGTCCTAGTCGTCTTGATAGGAATGAACCTTGCACTTTTGGTCAAATGACCCACAATGACCCAAATCCCTTCATTCCCTGTCCTAGTTCTAGGTAGTCCATCGATAAAATCCATCGATATCTGCTACCACTTCCATGTAGGAACCTCTAATGGCTGAAGTAAACCACTCGGCTTCTTCTGTTCAGCTTTCACCAACTGACAGTTCATACACTTGGAAATGAATTTTTCAATATCTCTTTTCATCCCTTCCCAGTAGTAGGCTCGCTTCATGTCCTGATACATTTTATTACCACCAGGATGAATCGTTAGCTTCGAGTGATGACATTCTCTCAGAACCTCATCCCTCAATCCGTCGACATCAGGAACAACTAATCGTCCTTACTTTCGAAGCCAACCTTCTCGGTCGACCTCGAACTCTTTATCCTCTGGTTTCAGTTTCTGAATAAACTCAACAAGCTTCGTATCTTTCTTTTGACCCTTGCCAATCCTTTCGATAAGACTAGGCCTTATCGACAAGCTTGCTAATATCTCAGGTTCCAACTCACACCTTGGCCTGAAATCGAACCTTGCCAAGTACTCGAGGCCCTTCCATTCCGAAAACATCGCTCCCAAACTTGCGTGTCTTCGACTCAATGCATCTGCAACTGCATTGCCTTTGCCAGGAGTATAGGCTATCCCAAAATCATACGATGCCAGAAACTCTAACCATCGTTGCTGCCGAAGATTCAAATCCTTTTGGGAGAAAAGATACTTCAACGACTTGTGATCCGTAAACAACTCGAATCGTACTCCCAACAGGTAATGTCTCCACATCTTCAGAGCAAACACAATCGATGCCAACTCCAAATCATGAGCCGGATATTTTCTCTCATGTGGCTTTAGCTGTCGACTTGTGTAAGCCACTACTTTATCCTTCTGCATTAGCACTGCTCCTAGTACAGTACCACACGCATCAGTATATACCACCATCTCTTCATTCCCGCTTGGAATGGTCAACACAGGGGCACTCGTCAATCTCTCTTTCAAAATTCCGAACGCTTGTTCACACTTCGCATCCCATGCGAATACTTGATTCTTCTTCGTCAATCCTGTTAATGGTGCAGCTATCTTGGAGAAATCCTTGATAAACCTTCGGTAATAACCAGCCAACCCAAGGAAACTCCGAACATCCGTTGCATTCTTAGGTCTATCCCAATCCTGGATTGCTGCAACTTTAGCGGGGTCAACCGCTATACCTTTTCCAGAAACAACATGACCTAAGAACCTCACTTCATCCTTCCAGAAGTGACACTTTGAGAACTTAGCCTTAAGCTGATGCTTTCGCAAGATCTCTAACACAACTCTCAAGTGCGTCTTATGTTCTTCCACATTTCTGGAGTAAACCAGTATATCATCCACGAATACCAGCACGAACTTACTCAACTGATCTCTGAACACTCTATTCATAAGATCCACAAAATACGCTGGTGCATTAGTCAACCCGAATGGCATCACCAACCACTCGAAAAACCCGGACGGTGTCCTAAAAGCAGTCTTTGGAACACTATCCTTAGCCACTCTCAATTGGTGAAATCCCGTTGCCAAATCCATCTAAGAAAACACTTTGGCTTCGTGAAGCTGATCGAACAAGTCATCAATCCTTGGCAACGGATACTTGTTCTTCTTAGTCACCTTGTTCAGCTCACGATAGTCCACACACAATCTTAACGAGCCATCTGCCTTAGTTGCAAACACGACTGGTGCACCCCACTCGGAAACACTCCTCCGAATGAATCCTTTTCCCAAAAGGTCACGAACTTGCACCTCTAACTCTCGCTGTTCCCTAGGCGCCATACGCCTAAGGGGCATAACAATTGGTCTAGCACCTTCAACCAAATCGATCCTAAACTCGATCTCACGATGCGGCGGCAACCCTTTGACCTCGTCAAAGACATCAACATACTCATTAGCGATCAACACTGATGATAGGTCTTCCTGTGGAATCCCAAGCGAATATAGATAACTCACGAAGACCCCGTCTTCGCGCTTACATCTAATCAACACCTTTCGCCCTTCCACATCCCCGACCCTCACCTCTAGCTTCTCGCAATTCACCCTTGCCGCATATCTCTTGAGCCAATCCATGCCCAAGATGATCCCATACCAAGCGAAGTTAAGAACAAAGCAATCACACATAAAAGAGCAACCATGACTCGATAACACTAGACCACGGAAAATCATGCACAAACTGGACGAACCCCCAACTGGATTAGTCACGATCAATGGTCTATCACAAATCTCGGGTTCCAAACCCAAGGGACACACAAGCTCATTGCAGATGAATGAATGTGATGCTCCAGTATCAAACAAAACTCGAACTGAAACACCGTTAACAGAAAAAGTACCTTGCACCACGACACCTTTTCCCTTTTCCTCTGCAGTAGGAGCTCTTGAAGAAGATGGCACGGCTTCTAAAGCATATGCCTTCACAATATGTTTGCCCTTAGCTGATTCTGGACAATCTTTCTTCTCATGCCCAGGCTTTCCACACTTGAAGCACTTCTTCTCAGCTTTGAGATTCTTACACTCATTTGAATAATGACCCTTCTGTTGGCAGTTAAAGCAAACCACCTCACTCTTGGGTTTCTTTTGGCCATCCTTTCCTTTCTGTTGTTGCTGCTTCCTCTTTTTATTATTACCACCCTGCTGTGGTTTCTGAGCTTCCTTGGTTGCAGCGACAACATTTGCTTCCTTGGGAAACAAGCTCTCATGACGAATAGCTTTTTCCACAATCTTTTCAAATGAATCATCAAGATGGTCCACAAGCGATTTTCCAATATGAGCATCCAAACCCAAGACAAACTTCTCGTTCTTCTGATAGGGCGTATCAATGTATGAACGAGAATATCTGGACAAAGCCTCAAAATCAGAATTGTAGTCAAGAACTGTTCTGCCATTCTGCTTCAACTCTACGAACTTCTTGAAGAGAACGGACTTCTGAGCAGTGGAGATAAACTTTGCTTCAAACTTAGCTTGGAATTGCTCCCATGAAATCTCCTCTTCCGGAGTCTCGAGTATGACAGAATTCCACCATTCCATAGCCCTGCTCTGCAGCTGCCTTGATGCAAGCTCTCTCTTCATTGCATCCTCAATACCCAAGTCTCCAAAGATTCGAACACATGAATCCATGCACCTCTGAACCTCTTCAGCTGGTTCAGTTCCCTTGAATGGTTTCCCTCCTAGAGATGTAAATTCCTTGCACATCTTTGCAAAATCTACTCTAGGAACTCGCACACCTACATCTACCGTAGCCGCCACTGGAGCGGGTACCCTTCGCATAATTGCTTCTGCCATGGCTTCAAACATGGCCGGGTAATCTGGTTCGTCACCATTTCCCCCTCCAGTATTAGCTCTCCTAGCAGCGTGTCTTGATGGTCGTCTACTCATTCTAAATCTGCAATCTAGAATAATTAGCCACTTCCAAAAAAGCTGCTAAAGAGATACAACTGCTACTACTATATATGTTAATATACATATAGTAAACATCCAATTGAAATCTACAAATACGCCCCTCATACGTGATTACGTCTTCGAACTTTGGCCAAAATCGTTGACCAGAGCTCTGATATCAAATGTGACGATCGCCTATAACCCCCGCACTAAACAAGTGGAAAATGCGCTGAAAGGTGTGCCAGACTGCTATGGACGATCATCAGAGTAGGTAAACACATCGAAACCTGTCGTAGAGCTCATAGCGCAAGGATAAAATATAATAGAACATATACAACAGGTAATAGCAATGAGGTATCATATAACAAACTTTTGAAACTTTCTCAACATCTAGAAAGATTATCCAACTGATATCAAAGTTTGTACATAAGGCCTCACTATAACTCTCAAGCAACTCAAACAACGGAAACAGAAATACTAGATAGTAATAAAACTTGTACGCCAGCCTCCTGCTCGTCATCGCTCAGCTTCCTCGTCTCACTAAGCTCCATTACCTGTAACCTTCTACTTAGTCTGCCCATCCACAACCGGATGAACAGTCCAAGGTAATAAGAGGGAACATAAAACCTTGAGTCAGACAATAGCCTTAGTGAGCGATAAAATAACTAACAAACTTCAACAAGAAAGTATACGAGAATGGGTAAATGAACAACTTGTCTACCCACAGCACCAGAGAAGAACTCAACCTTATCCTCCCCACATCGGACAGTGATAGCCTTTACACCAAGCATTTCAACCATTAATCCATAGAAACCAGAACAACCATTTGTTCATAGCAAACAGAAACAATCAACAATAGCAATCATGGGATCAAGATTATATATCTCATGCAAAACATCCAGCATACATGACAGACTCTGGCTATCACCGCCAATCCTGCTTTGAAACCATCGTTAATCGTATGACGGCCAACCTTGCCATATGTCAAGGGCTAATGGTAACCCCAGTTCTAGCATGAACTCCATATGTCCAACCTTGACACTAGGCCTTTCCCCAAGACCCAGGATACTCGACCAGTAACCTTCTAGTCTTTTGGGTGCCCCCATCGTACCCCTGCTTTGAGCCTGCTAGAACTTACGACAACGATGACCTCTCGGCCTTCGCATCTCTAGTCGTCCAAACTTGACGATGTTTCATAGCTCAAGCAACCTTCTCGAGCAGCCATTATCCATCAACTCACGACCTTTGAGTTGTACCCGAACACATTCATCACTTCGAGCCTTCCTACTTGAACCACCTCGAAGATACACCATCACCGAGCCCTCTGGGAGGACCCCAAAACCAACCCCTCCTGGGAAGACCCAAAACCTGCTCTTCCTGGGAAGACCCAAAACCGACCCTTCCTAGGAAGACCCAAAACCCGCTCTTCCTGGGAAGACCCAAAACCGACCCTTCTTGGGAAGACCCAAAACCGACCCTTCCTGAGAAGACTCAAAACCTGCTCTTCCTGGGAAGACCCAAAACCTGCTCTTCCTGGGAAAACCCAAAACCGACCCTTCCTGGGAAGACCCAAAACCGACCCTTCCTGAGAAGACCCAAAACCCGCTCTTCCTGGGAAGACCCCCTTCTGGTCCTTCTGGACCGACCAGACCCTCTTCTGGACCTTTCGGACCGACCAGAATCCTTCTGAACCTCCCAGACTCCCTTCTGGTCCTTCTGGACCGACCAGAACCTTCTCTGCTCCTTCTGGACCGACCAGAAACCTGCACAGCTCCTTTTCGACTTCGATTTCGACCAAAACTTCGCCAAACGACGAATCCGACGAAACCAGCTTATCCGATTCATCCAAACGCAACCACAAATATGTTATGCAACCAACAATATCATCAATCTAACAATTTCCATCAAAACACATAAATTTCCCAAAACATGATAAGTGAATCATATGAACATAAAAACGGATCTAACTTGCATACACTTGTGAAAAATCATGAAATTAACCATTTAAATTATCTAGATCAGATCCTAAGATGATTCATATGTAAAATGGACTTAGCATGGTGTAGATCTAAAGAAAATAACATGAAAATGATGAAATTAACATTCTATAACTCACATACTTTCATGAATCCGAATGAGATATGTAAATCACTCACCGATTATCCAAAACAAAGCTAAAACGATGAAAAAGCAATCCGGACAGTGAACACTTCGAATCAAACTCTTCAATCCGATGAATTCGCCCTTGAAACGATGTTGATCTAGCCTCAAATGATATAGATCTTCGATTTCCCTCCTTGGATTTGGAATTTTAACGATGGAAAGGTGTTAGAGGAAGAAGGAGATCAAAGCCTCCCCATAAGAGAATGGAAAATTCCAACCTTTCTCCATATCCCTTACCCCCTATTTATAGCCTCCACCAACCCCTTAATGGGCCTTCTCCAAATCAGCCCATTAGCCTTCCAAAACCTGAACAGCCAACTGAAAAACATTAAAACAACGATTTCTCCCAAACCTCTGAACCAAATCCTTAATGTAACCACTCTACGGAAAGAGAATCATCAATTCCTTTCCAATGGCACAGGTCTCACCCTCTAATTCGACCTGAGTCAAAAGTTATGCCCAGTACAAGACTGACAGGGGCAAAATGGTCACAAACAAAATCGGTAAAAATTAAGGACATGTCACACATCCCCATAAGCAACATATAAAAAGATGAGAATGATCCAACCCTCAGAGAATAAAATAAAATTATTTTACGATCTTCCGATACGTAAAATGCGGGCTGTTACACTTCGATTAATGGTTGTAGATAAACATCGATGCCTTGTTTTGGATCATTAGGACCAGGAACGACAACAGTGAGAAACATATATGGAGTTTTCATACACATCCACGGAGGTAAATTATAAGGGGTAACGATAATAGGCCAAGATGAATATTTACTACCAAACTGAGAAAATGGTGAAAACCCATCTGTACATAAACCAAGTCTGACATTACGGCTCTCTGCGGCAAATGTTGGATACGTCCTATCAAAATGTTTCCATGCTTCTCCATCCGATGGATGTGTCAAAGTTCCATCTTCTTGTGTTCGCACACTATGCCATCGCATATGACATGCAGTGACTGAGAATGCATATAACCGTTGTAGTCTAGGGATGATTGGTAAATAATGCATTCTTGTATACGGAACTTCCTTACCTTTCTTTTTTCTAGGTTTATACCTTTCCCCTCCACATTTCTTACAGTTTCTAAGATTAATATCATCTTTCCAATACAACATGCAACCTTTAACACAAGTATCTATTTTTTGGTACGGCAAACCAAAAGCCGACATTAGTGTTTTCACTTTGTAATGACTATCGCACATCAGATTATCGGGTGGCATATATCTTTTCGCAACTTGTACAACCGCTGTAAATGCAGCTTCTGTAAGGTTAAATTTTGATTTCATGGTGATGTACTCAGCGGTTACCGATAATTCAGTTCCACTTTCACAACCATTCCACAATGGCCGCTTAGCTGAAGCCAATAAATCATATATTTTTCTGGCTTCCGTGTTCGGTTCTTCTTCAATATTGACGTCATCGTCGTCAACCTGACCGATAGGGAACATTGACCGTGCTGCATCTTCCACCATATCTTCTATTGGATTCGTGATAACTAATTCGACCTCCGACGCTACAGGATTTACTGTAGGCGCAACAAGTTCTCCATGACGATCCCATAAATAATAATTTGGCACAAAACCTGATTTGTACAAATGTACTTTAACGATGTTTGGTTTATGAAACCTCATCAGTTTACACTTACTACACGGACAACGAAGCTCCTCATAATTTCGATTATTAGATATTGCAAATCTAACAAATTCATTTACACCATTATAGAAATCTTCTTTCACTGAGCCTTTCATTGCAATTCTAACTTCATACATCCAACTAAGGTCAATGTAATAATTGGACATTTTTCCTGATTCAAAAATATATGTCACTGATTTCGATAACACATACATATATTGTTCAAAGAATTTATTCAACGCATGAATATTTTTAATGGTTCATACATACATTAAAAATGTGATTTTTATTGTTCAAAGAATTTATTCAACACATGAACATTTTTAGTTGGTTCATACATATAATAAAAATGTGATTTTCATTGTTCAAAGAATTTATTCAACACATGAATATTTTTAGTGGTTCATACATACAATAAAAATGTGATTTTGATTATCTAAGCAATTTTTTTCTATCATGAATAAATTATCACACATGAATATACTTGAACATATGAAAATAATTCAAACACATGAATATTTTCGAAAATTTCGGCAGCATAATGGCAGGGTAATTAAAACCAGCACCGTCCCGATGTACGGCTCCTCGCGCTACCTTAAAGCCTCGCAGCTTTTGACAAGGGAGATTTCAATAATCTATTTCGTACGCAGACGAATTTTTTTCCACAAACTAATTAATCCAATTTGGTTTCAACCAAAATCAACCATCAACCACAATCCTACTTGCGCCATACATAGTCATTCCATTCCAATAATTTCCACAACACAATTCATTTTCAAGACCCGTCTACAATCCAACAATTTCACAACCATCGCTTTTAACTAGCTATATCCAACAACATGTACACCAATCTCATATCCAATAATTACATACACACAAAATAACGGTTCATTAACACATACATTAACACAAAATCAAACATCACACCGATAAACAATTAAATCAACAATTTAGGGTTCCAATCATTACTAAATCAACTACATTAATTCAACAACCATTGTATAATCAACTAACACATACATTTATATAATTATTAAACAATTAATTCATGAAATTAGGTTAGAATTCATACCTTAGAGAGAGAGAAATTGGTTTGGAAGAATGGAGAGGGCTTAAGAAGGCCGGAGGGGGTAGGAGACAGGTGGAGGCATCAGATCGGCGACGGCGGGTGTCGGCTGGCGTCGGCGGCGGGGGTGACTGGTCTGCGAGGGTTTTGATCGTGGGTTTTGATTTTGGAAGGGGGGGGGGAGGGCGAGATCATGAATGTTATTTTTTCTTGTAGCCTCGCGGTTATATTCATTTTGGGCGACGGCTAGCGAGAGCCGCTTTTTTTAGCCGTCGCTATGGTCCGTAACTAATTTGAGCATTTCTTGTAGTGTATCTTATTTAATAATAAATGAGTGGTTCTCATTAAAGGGATTTAGGGGTGCTACAAATTTGGGGTGTCATGGAACCCTCCTCTATATATATATATATATATATATGAGAAGCGTTCAAGAGCACCCTAAATAGTGCAGCACCCCTTTAGCCTTCCTAATTTCCACCATACATTCTCATTTCTCTCTCCTTCCACTAACTCTCTCTCCCCCCACTAACTTATTTAATTGTAAATACTTGGCTACAGTTCGGGTGCAAAAGAGGTGCCCAAAAATGGGATGCCATATTACCCTCCTCTCTCTCTCTCTATATATATATATATATATATATATATATATATATATATATATATATAACACACACGTGCACGCGTCCACACACTCACTCTACATGAACAATATTTATACAAAACAAAAATGATAACATGACGACTGAATGTTTCTTATTATTAGTCTCTCGTTTTAAGTTCGCACTGGTCAGTTCCAAAAAAAGAAAGGTGTAAAAGGAAAAAGAAATGGAAGATAACTTTTTTTATTACAGTTTGAAAAACATAAAAAATGAAACTTCCTCCTTTAATTAGGGTCAATAAACAACATATTGTCTTCTATATGGATCCCTTCTCTCTCTGTATATATATAGCCTTTCAACCTTTAAGCAATCATACACAAAACGCATACTTATATTGTTATAATGGAAGAATACAACAAAGTAAGCTTTGGCTTTGCAGTTGGAAACCATGAAAATTGGTACCATGACAATAAGAACAAATCCCATTTTCAACTTCATATGTTCTTTCCTCCCAAAGCAAAAGAAGATACTGACATTATTAAATCACATGAACACGAGAGAAAGAGATCAAAGAGTTTTGCTTCAGATGATTACAAAATCAAATTAGAAAGAGATGAGGATGTTGGCTCAAGAAAGAAACTCAAGCTAAATGAAGAGCAAGCCAATTTGCTTGAAGAAACCTTTCAAGATCACAACACTCTTGCCACGGTAAGTTTTCTTTATTTATTTTTCTCTTGTTCAAAGACAACACCGAGAGACCATTTTCACCATGAAAATAATACACATCAACGAAATCTTGAGTTTCTTTTCTCATATATATGCAGCGGAAAGAGAAGAGCGAGTTAGCAGATAGACTGAAGCTAAAGCCAAAGCAAGTGGAGGTTTGGTTTCAAAACAGAAGAGCCAGGTTAATACACTATTATTGTATGGTTGTCTTCTAGGGTTATTAGAATTATGTGGGACTTCTTATTTATTTGTTTTGCGTACGCCACAGGAATAAGCAAAAGAAGACAGAAAGAGACCTTGAGCAGCTAAAGAGGTGGTGTGAAGCGCTTCAGGAGGAAAACCAAATGCTGAAAAAACAACTTCATGAAGTTACGCTTGAAAAGACAGAAAATAAGAGAAATTAATCTGCTTTTATTTTTATTTCGGTTCGGGTTATTTAGAAGAAGCTTATAAGCACGTTATTTTTAGTTAATAATGACACATTACTCTGATTCTACTTTCCTGGTTATATGTTTTCTTTTGGTAGTTTAATCATCATCGGAGACGATGCACAAACAATGTTGAACGCTGCTACATCTCTCTGCCGGTTAAAAGTAGAATTGTGGAACAATGTAATATATACAATAGCAGCAGCATGTCATGCTGTCCTCTTTTACCTCTTTTCGCTGATTATTTCAAATAACCAACATAGACTGTGTTTTGTGTTTTTTTCATCAAAATAGTTAAAATGAAAGTAGACTCTAGATACTTGGCTATCTTATAAAAGAGTTGTATTCTCTCATTTGTAATCGAATGAAAGAAAAGTGAAGTAATAAAAAATGTAGTCTTTCATTTATTCTATGTTTTATCTCTCTCTCCATCTCTCTATATCTAAATTTCAATATGGTATCGATCTCAACAACTTTGAAGCAAGGGGGTGTGTTGAATGGTGCTTCAAAGTTGTCCCACATTGGAAAATACTGAACTAAGATCCTGGATATAAACTAAGATGTTCCTCATCACATTGCCAATTGGTTTTGTGATAATAAGGGGATTAATAAAAAAAACTAACATGGTATCAGAGCCAGGTTAAAAGAGATGAGAGAGATTAAAATAGCTGACTAGTCAAGTCAGCAAGAGAGTTCAAAGAATAATTTTCCAAAAACAAAAAAAAACAAAAAAAAAGAGAAAAAAAAAACAATCGGAAAGCGTAGTTGGTTTCCATGGCCAAAGCGATAGAAGAAGAAGAGCAAGGATCTCCGCACACCGTTGATCCAGCATCCCAGAAGCAGAAAAATGAAAAATCGGAAAAGTCTGTCGAAGAAGATGAAAATGAAGAAGGCGAGGAACTCCTAAAGGCAAGAACTTTTGGCATATGGCAAGAAATTGTAGATTCAAAAATAAAAAGCAAGAGATTATGACAGATGAAAAACAAGAGAGCATGGCACAAGTGGCCACGGAAGAAATTTTATTTTAGAATTATTGGTGAGAAAGTGCACCAGGGAGAGAAAGTGCTCCAATATTAAAAAAAAAATTGAAGGTGATGAGAGAGTGCATCACAAATCGAAGAGAAAGTGCTTCGTTAATTTTTGAAGGTGATGCGAGAGTGCATCACAAATCGAAGAGAAAGTGCTTCGAATCAAGGAATCTGTTTGAAGTAGTAAAACCAAGTTTAAGGGTGGATGTTGGAAATAAACTTGGTTTTAAGGAAACAAATAAATTTGGTTTTAATAGGAAACACTATGGAATAAAGTTAATTATTGTATTAAGGGAAAGTTAAAATATATGGTAAGAAATTTTAGATTTATCAAATGGAGAATTAAACAGTTGTTTTGTTGAGGAAAGTAGAAATTAGAGAATAAAAGAAAACTCTAGAATAAGAATACTCTAGATACTTGGCTATCTTATAAAAGAGTTGTATTCTCTCATTTGTAATCAATTTGAATGAAAGAAAAGTGAAGTAATAAAAAATGTAGTCTTCCATTTATTCTATGTTTTATCTCTCTCTCCTTCTCTCTATATCTAAATTTCAACAATAGTGTTGTCAGTCATGCAACGTTCAGTAATTGCATCAATTTCTTGTAAATAATAGTGACAGTAACTGCTAAATAAAGTGAAATGAATGCTGTATTAAACGGTTGATTAATCAGCAGTTAGTGATATTATTTAAGTGTTTGGAGGTTATAGAACTGATGCCCACATTCCTTTCAGTACGTGTAGATGTAATTAGTTAATAAAAAAATAAAAAAAGAAGAAGAATTTTCTAAAGTTAGTTCGAACGGTATTCATTCATAACCTAATAAATTCCTCCAATTTTGGAATTTTTCCCAGCGAAAAAGGAAGAATTTTCTCATTCCAAAGATTATGCATTTGTGGATGTATTACATACACGCAGGTCTGTGCCTATGACAAGTACTCTTCAACGTCCGGTTTATTCACACAAGCACGACGGTACACGCTTCGGTTTGAATTGTTGTTTGTGAAATATTGTGTTTTTTATATATGTTCGCATATGAATTGAAGAAATATTCATAACCTAATAACTTCCTCTTGTGGTCAATAAACATGTTGTCTTCTATATGGAATCATGGACCCCTTCTCTATATATACAGGCTTTCTAATTTTAAGCAATCATACATACACAAAATGCACACCTATACATTTACAATGGAAGAATACAAAGTAAGCTTTGGCTTCGCAATTGGAAACCATAAAAATTGGTACCATGACCATAAGGACAAGTCCCATGTTCAACTTCATATGTTATTCCCTCCTAAGGCAAAAGAAGAAACTGACATTATTAAATCACATGAACACGAGAGAAAGAGATCAAAGAGTTTTGCTTCAGATGATTACAAAATGAAAGATAGAGACGAAGAGAGTGGGCCAAGAAAGAAACTTAAGCTAAGTGAAAAGCAAGCCACTTTGCTTGAAGAAACCTTTCAAGATCACAACACTCTTACCACTGTAAGTTTTCTTTATTTATTTTTCTCTTGTTCAAAGACAACACCGAGAGACCATTTTCACCATGAAAATAATACACATCAACGAAATCTTGAGTTTCGTTTCTCATATATATGCAGCAGAAAGAGAAGAGTGAGTTAGCAGATAGACTGAAGCTAAAGCCAAAGCAAGTGGAGGTTTGGTTTCAAAACAGAAGAGCCAGGTTAATACACTATTATTGTATGGTTATCTTCTAGGGTTATTAGAATTATGTGGGATTTCTTATTTATTTGTTTTGCGTACGCCACAGGAATAAGCAAAAGAAGACAGAAATAGACCTTGAGCAGCTAAAGAGGTGGTGTGAAGCGCTTAAGGGGGAAAACCAAATGCTGAAGAAAGAACTTCATGAACTTACGCTTGAAAAGACAGAAAATAAGAGAAATTAATCTGTTTTTAATTTTATTTTGGTTCGGGTTATTTTGAAGAAGCTTAATTATAAGCACGTTATTTTTAGTTAATAATGACATGTTACTCTGATTCTATTTTCCTGGTTATATGTGTTTTCTTTCAGCAGTTTAATCATCATCAGCTGATATGCACAAACAACGTTGAACGCTGCTACATCTTTCTGCCGGTTAAAAGCAGAATTGTTGAACAATGTAATAAATACAATAGCGGCAGCATGTCATAATGTCCTCTTTTACCTCTTTTTTCTGATTATTTCTAACAAACAATCATAGATTGTGTTTTTGTGTTTTTTCTGATTATTTCTTACAATGTAAAATACCTCCGTCTTTGATCCGTCACTTCCGTTATACTTCAAATTTTTACTGCTTTCATAACTAATATTGAAAACTAAAAATAAAAATACAAAATAAATCAAACACTACCTTAAGTTTTCCATTGATAAAATAGGAACTTCCATTAATCACCTTGTCGCAATCAGTGGGGTTAGAAAATCTGATGATTAAAAAAAATCATTGTCTTTAGTATAGATCTCAAATTTTGAAATAGAATTCCAAGTTATGATAACAAAATCACTGAAATGATGATAATATGGCATAGACAAAAAATGTAAGCAAGAACGGATGAATTCTATTTTTCTTCTGATCCTTTTCCAACAACTTCTTTGACAACCACTATACATTTCCATTGAAATGATAGGAGGAATATAACCAAGATCGAATGAATTTAGCATCCCATCGTTTTTTAGAAGGTCAGCATAAGTTGAGAAACTCTGATTTGATTGCAGATTAATATTCTGCATTTTCAATTGAGGATGCATCTATTGAAAATTCTCGGATCTCATCTCAACAGATTTTTCACTAGCAGTTTTCTGATTAGGGCGAGGAATTAATGTGGATTAGCCCTACAAATGTCATAATCAGGGAGACTAACTTTGGGGACAGAGGCAACATTTTGAGATTTAGCTATTTGGGATCTTTTCCAGCTTCTACCAGGCTGGAAACCAGAATCTTCTATGTTAGGCGACTTTTCTTTGAAAGAAGAATGAGCAAACTGGAGAGGGATAGCGGAAGAAGGATCTCCAGTAAGTGCATGATGGAGGGCATTAGAGTTTCTTGGAAGTTGATTCAACTATTTATTTATTTTATTTTCACTACAAGAAAAATACCCTATTGCAACTAGCTCTTTGCAATATGCAACAAATGGCAGTTGCAGCAAATATTTAGCAACAGACCTATTATAGCAGTTGCAATAGATGAGATTTAGCAACATACCTATTCTTTCTGTTGCGAAAAGTATATTCTTAGAAACTGCGTTTCCCTTCCTGTTGCAAAAACGTATTTTTAGCAACTGTGCTTCCATAATAGTTGCAACAAACATATTATTTGCAACTGCGCTTCCAAGACAGTTGCAAATAAATAGCTTTCGCAATTGTTTTCACCACTTGCAATAACTGTATTTTTTTACAACTGGAAAAGCCAGTTGCAAAAAACATACTATTAAAAATTAAGTATCAGCCTTTCATGATTAACTTTTAATAATTAATTTTAAATAGTCTCTATTAAATGATTTACTACTATTAATTATATTATAATTAAGAACAATATTTAATAATTGTTAATTAATAATAAAATTTAAGCATTATAAAGTGATATTTATAGTTGATAATTAAATAATAATAATTCATAATTAAATAATAATAATAATTAACAATTAAAAATAATAAAATAAATTAATAATTATTAAGTAATAAAAAATTAATAATAAAAAACTAATGGATAATAACCTATACTTAATTTGAAATATGAATATTTTTAAATATTAAATAAATAATAAATAATCAATAAATTCATAATAAACAAACGATAATTGATTAGTATTACTATTAAGGAGTAATTAATAATTAATAATAATTTCTTGTACGATTTAATTTATAATATGTGTTTGATAGAGGTATTTTTATGATTTAATTAATAGTTTATAGTTATCATTAATAATTACATTTAAATTTCTAATATTATATTTAATCATTAGTGACCAGTAAATTGTAGTTAATACTTTTTAATTACATTTAACTGTTAATTAATAAACAATTGTTAATATTAAGTAATTAGTAATCAATAACCAGTACTTACTGATTAATGTTTAACAATTGATATTTAATTTATAAATAACATTTAATGATTAAAAATTAGTATTTAGTAGTTAATTTTTAATATTTAATAATTATAATTAAATAATAAATTATTACTAATTATAAAATAATAATATTATTTTTTGGTATTAACGATTTTCAATTATATTAAATATTTATTAATAATTAAATATTAAAATATAATTAATATATTTTAATAATTGATAATTTATAGTAAAATATAATTAATATTGAAAAGTTAATGTCTAACATTCAATTATTAATAAGTAATATTTAGTAATTAAGAACTAGTTTCTATTTCTCATTATCTGTGTGTTTTGACCAAGTAAGAAAAACAATAAATTTGAAATTCAAATGCCTATGGTTAGATTACTTATTATTTGAAAAAATAAAATACATTTTTTTCAAAATTCATTTAAAACCATAGTTTATTGTTTTTCAAAAAAATTCAAATGTCTATGTTTAATAACTAAAGTTTAATTTCTATTTATTATATTTCTTTAGCAACTTTAATTTAATGAATGTTGCAAATATCTTGTTTTTCAACCTGTCTCCAATATGTTTGGCTCCAAATCTTTACATTTTTGGCTCTAATGATTGAATTTTGGCTTCAAAATCCAAAATCTGCACAAAAAATTTCACCCGTATCGAGGGCTGTTGCCTCTCCTTAAAATTTAATCATACTTGGCAATCTCGCTTGAAAACCAAAAAAACAAATTCGTTTCTCCACAAAAATGTTTGGCCGCCACTTCTTCTCCTCAGCCCTAATTTTCCCCCTATCTTCTACTCAAATTTGTTCTAAGCATTCGCTATATACATCTAGCTCCACCAAGCTTCCTTTCGAACCTTGCTCTTAGGTCTTCGACTTCGCTACCGCCTCCCTCCTACCCCACGCTTGATTTCCCTGCCTTTTCCCCCTCCATTCGCCTCTTCTTTCGCATGTTCATTAGCACCAGTCGTATCACGCTCTAAGCTCTCTTCCTTTTGCGCTGTGTAAATTTATGCTTCGGGCATCTCGCGATTTGTAAAGATTTAGGGTTTATGTGATTGATGGTTATAGATCCGAATGCAAGTCGAGGGATGCACGAGATTGAAGTTCAGTTATGGCAGTGAGTTCGATTTGAGGTTTTTTTTGTGTGTTGGTGTTGTTTGAAGCTCGTTGGAATGATAACAGAGGCCATGCAGCAGTGAGGTCAAGTGTATTTGGTGATGGTGGGGAGCACGTAATTTGTGTGGATAGTAGTTTGTGTGATGAATTGTTATTAAGCTTTCACTATTTGTGTAACACCCCGAATTTTCTATTAACTGTAAATTAACAAATTAAAGTATACTTAATTCAAAATGAAAGAATTAATGGAAACTAGTTACGCCATTGCGCTTGTCTCGGAATTCTACTTGAGATAGAGTCCGAGTTTGCGTAAATCGGACTCCGTATGAAGGAGTTATGACCCCCGGAAGTTTCGGAATTCAATTTAAAATTCAAACAGTTCAAATGCAGTTCAAAATTCGAAAAAAACAGACCCAAACTGGGCTGGGCGGGAAAATTCCCTCCCAGGACCCAGGTCGACCAGGGGGTCGACCTGGGTAACCAGGTCGACCATAGGGTCGACCTGGGGGTCGACCTGCCCAGTCGACCTGGTTTGGCCCTGGCTGGCCTGGTCGGTTTCTGGTCGAATTTCTGAGCTTGGCTGTGTCACTAAGGCTGACTTGTCGCTTTCTGATTGGCTTCTCTTGAGATGGATGACCTTGATTAACTCTAGCTTCGTTGACGGCTCTAATTAGTTTGAAATTCTATATAAACAACCTTAGTCTCAACCTAAATTCACACAAATAAAATAGCGCTAGAGCCGTCATGCTGCTGGAAGGGAGCCAAGAGTAGCCTCCACTTGTAGAAAGATTAGAGACGAGAAAAACTAAAGTGAAAACAAGAATCAAACAACGTTTGTCTACCCAAAGGAAAGCATTTCAAATTCAGAACTCAGAATCCAGAATTCAAGTTCGTCGTTTGTTATAAGTATAGTGATTTTTCCGATGGGAATAAAATTAAGATTTGATTCAATTTAAAATGGAAATGGAATTGAGCTATTGTATAACGACGATGTTAATTCATATCTATGTGTTGTAATGATTGTGGTATTGTGATGTTTGTGGTATAATTGACTTGATGTTGGATCCATTAGAATGTTTGTGGATTAATCTAGTTGTTATTGGATCTATTCAAATTCACATACAAGTTATTTAGTTCATATCTACACCTATATGTTTATGTGATTAAGATCCCATGTATATACTTTATGCTAAACCTATATGCCTAAATGATTAAGTTCATATACATGCTCATATGTTTATACAAAAGTTGCAAGTTCATAATTGGATCCATGCCAAGATCCATTTTAATACAAGTTTCAGGTTATAGTTGTAAACATGATTTGATCTAGTTCACACACATATGGTAAAATTATACATACTTTATGGACATGTCATATTCTTGTCATATGCTAGTGATGCTCGATGTTATGCCTAGATCTAAACATGTTTAGGCTTATGTTGTCTAAATCATATGCTAATTCATGTGACACCTATTTGGTTAGATCCCTATTTCAATGCAAGTTCACATATATGTAAGTTGATTTAGCCTATGTTGCAAATTCACACCTATGATATTCTTGTTGACTATTTCGCAAGTTCACACCTATGATGTTCATATTGACTATGTCGATAATGCCAAGTTTACACCTATGTCATGTTTATGAATTTCTTTATGCCAATTTTGTTACGCGAAATTATGCTAAGTTTTTAGCCTAATATTATATGTTAAAAATCATGCGGACGAAAAATTAGGCTAAGATTGTTAGCCTAATATTTAGACGGGGTAACGTTGGGAAAAATTGGTAATTAGAGGAAACATGACATTAATGTATTGGCATGTTTGGCAAATGCCAAGAATTGGTGGCATTTAAATGGTGTAAAATTCTTATACCAAGAAGGATGAACTTGGAATGTGGGCCATAACATTTAATTGTTAACAAATTTACATATAACAAGTAAAAGAGACAAATACGTAAATTTAGAAAATACGAGTATGCTTAACACGAGGTTGGATTGAGTTGTGATGTAAACCTGCCCGGACCCGCCCAGCTGCCCAGTAGTCACAAGAATACCTATCCAATGTGGGTGGTTAAGCATTGAGCCCAATAAGGACCCGAGGTTAGATTGAGTTACAGTGTAAACCTGCCCGGAACCGACCGGCACATCCAGTAACAGTTACAATACTTGTCTAACGTGAGTGGTCGGTGCTTTAAAAAGCTAAGGACAGACAAGTCAGGATGGTAGGGTTAAGTTAACTAAAACACTTAACCAATTCAACATGTTAACTAAACTGATGGGTGGGGTTAGGTAAATACAGACACTTAACCACTTAACATGTTTGACTAGAAAACCCTAGTAACGGGGACCCTTTTCAGCAGTAACCCAATTAGGTATCATGGTACCCTGAAACTAGGCAGGGTGGGGCACGATTACTGGGCTAATTGTAAGCGGTCAAAAGCGACGGCGGTGGGTGCAACAGTGTGGGTTCTAACGGAGTGCGGGCGTGCACACACTTCGGAGCAGACAAACAGGGCACTGGGGGCACCAATAGTATACCCTATGCATTCTAGGATTGTGTCGGGCCGTCACCATGGGACTTGATACACCCCATGGTGGGACCAGCATAGGTATCTACACTCATTGGGGCCGTATGACACATATGATTTTGCGAGTAGGAGCCGATCTTTAGAAAAAGGGGATCACTTCACCCCGATCATGGGGTGCCAATCGGAACTAATTCAAGTAGGTGCAGAGATATAGTGTGGGGTGCGATAGTATATTCTGTTCAAACTGCTTTATCTTAGTTTATGATACTTTCCTATTTCCAGTTTATACCTATCATGCCCTTTTTCTTATTCTCATACTGAAGAGTCACTAGACTTACCAGGCTTTATGTCTGACTCTATTTTTCTTTCGTCTTCTTTTCTTCCGTTCCCCCCTCCCCCCCCCAGGTCCGCAGGGAGGAAACAACCCAGCTTAGTCTGACTCTTTGCAAGCTTCAAGATAGTAGATGTATGGTTTGGACTCTCTTTCCTTGGCTATGGCTTTTGGACACGTTCTATGGGGATTTATGCAGCTTTTATTATGTTTTATGCTTCTTTATTTAATAATCAAGATAGAAATGATGATGTAATGTTTTGGGAGTTATTGTGAGACAATTATGGAAATGTTTTGTATAAACACGTATTTATGAAATAAAAGTCTGTTTGTTTTCCGCTGCTTATATATGTGTGTTTATATATCTGTCTTGTGTTTACTTGTGACTTTTACTTATAAACCTCCACCAAAGTTAAGGCATTCCCTTTTAGAGTGACCTCAATGGAGGTGGGGTGTTTCACTTGGTATCAAAGCACAGATTTACCAGACTAAATAAAAGTTTTTGAAACTATTTTCAAAAAGAAGTTTAAAGAAGCATTCTTTTTCAAGAAAAAGCGTTGTTTTTTAAGGCATAATTCCCCCAAAGCCATATGCACTATCTCTCTCTATCCTTTTGTCTTGAATACTTTCCTTTTTGTTCCAGCATGTCTGGAGATCTTAACCTTCCAGAAGGGGTACCGATACATGGATGGTTCCGAAGGTACCTAGAGGCTAGGGCCAATGGTACGGGCCCAGCAGACATTCCTCCTCCCACAGTGGCAGCGGTACCTCCTACTCCTCCTCCTCCTCATGGAAACACTTTCGCTAAGACGTGTAGAGACTTCAAGGATATGGGTGGAAAGGACTTTTATGGAACTGAATCCTTTGTGGTAGCAAGGAACTGGCTGAAGGAGACCGAAGATTTGTTCGTCATCTTCGAAGTTGACGACAGGCAAAAGATACATCTAGCAGTGTGGTTGCTTAAAGATGAAGCTTCCTATTGGTGGGAAGTTACCCATGCTGAGAGACCAGTGGAAACTTGGGAAGATTTCAGGATGAGGTTTGAGATGAAATTCCTCTCCAAAGCTGAAAGAAGCCTGCAAATGGAGAAGTTCCTAACTCTTAAACAAGGAAGTATGACGATCAAGGAGTATGTCAATCAGTTTAATCAACTGGCCAGATTTGGGCTGGATTTAGTAAACACCCAAAATAAGAAGGCCCTTCGCTTCGTCAAAGGTCTGAATGAGCCTCTACACAGCCTTGCTATGACCCATATACCCATGGGAGCGACCTATGAAAGCTTGGTGGACATGGCGCTGCTACATGAGGAAGATAAAGGCAAGAAAGAGGCAAAGGTGGAAGTGCCTCAAGAAAAGAAAGAGGGTTTACAGGCTAAGAAAACAGACTTCAAGAAAGGCGGGAAGAACAACAAATCTCGTGAAAAGAGAAAGTGCAATTTCTGTGGCATTGTTGGACATATAGCGAAAGACTGCAGAAAGAAGAAAGCAAAGATGAATGGTGGTTGTTTCAATTGCGGCGAGACTGGACACTTGGCTAAGGAATGCCCAAAGAAGTGGGGGGCAGGGACAGAGGACTGGATCCACCTCAGGGGGACAGGTTCACGTGCTGGTGGCACCTCTACATGAACGAGGTAGAAATATTTCTGTAGAAAGCTTAGTTTATCTCTATGATCATTCAGTTCGCAGTCTCTTTGATTATGGTGCATCACACTCCTTTATTTCATCTGCTTTAGTAGAATCTCTGCACCTAGACACTAGAATGATAGAAGATCCCTTGGTTGTTTCAAATCCATTTGGGGGCTCGGCTTATTTGTCGATGGTTTGCTTGGATTTGAAAATCTCTATTCTAAGTGTTGAATTTAGATGTAGTGCCTTTGTTTTGGGTTTCTCGGGATATGGATTGATCTTAGGCATGGACTGGTTATCCAGTAATGGTGCCATTTTTGATTGTGAGAATAGAGTGGTTAGGCTCTTGACCCGGCTCGGTAACACTCTAGAAATTTCTTGTAATCCCTTGAATGCTATTATGCTTAGTTATCTAGAGTCGCTTGACACTTCTGTTGAGAATTTGCAGTCGGTTAGAGTGGTCCGGGAATATCCGAATGTCTTTGAAGAGGTAAAGGGCTGACCTATGAAGCGGGGAATAGACTTCCGCATATATCTTGTTGATAATGCAAAGCCCGTAGCTCTGCCTGTTAGACACATGGCTCCAAAGGAGAGAAAGGAGCTCAGTAAGCAAGTTAAGGAGCTTCTCGAGAAGGGGTTTATAAGGAGGAGTATCTCGGAATGGGGTGCTCCAGTGGTGTTCGCCACCAAAGCAGATGGTTCACTACATCTTTGTGTGGACTATAGGGAGCTAAACAAGCTGACTAAGAAGAATAGACACCCGCTTCTCAGAATAGACGATTTGTTTGATCAGCTTGTAGGTGCGTCGGTCTTCTCCCAACTTGATCTAGCTACTGGGTTCCATCAGTTAAGGGTAGCTGAAGATAGCATTGATAAGATGGTGTTCAGAACCCCAGACGGTTTCTTCGAGTGGCTTGTCATGCCTTTCGGCTTGACAAACGCACCCGCTTATTTCGTAGACCTAATGAGCAGGGTGTTCAAAGAATTCCTCAATAAGTTCGTGGTGGTCCTCGTAGATGATATTTTGATCATCTCAAAGAATGAGGAAGAACATGCTCAGCATCTGAAGGAAATCATGGAAACTCTTCGAGTTCATCAGCTAAAAGCCAAATTCTCCAAGTGCCACTTTTGGAGAGAAGAAGTAAGATTTCTTAGGCATATAGTGTCCAAAGAGGCGTTAGCTGTGGACCCCACGAAAGTGGTGGCAGTGCAAGATTGGAAGACACCAAGAAATGCAACCGAAGTCCGAAGATTTCTCGGGCTAGCAGGTTTTTACCGAAAGTTCATTAGGGATTTCGCGAAAATCTCAGCTCGACTCACAAGGCTAACAAAGAAGAATCTAGCATTCGCTTGGGATTTGGACTGTGATATTGCTTTCCAACGCTTAAAAAGGTCTCTCACAACAGCCCCAGTTCTGACTTTGCCTGATGGAAGCAAGATGTTCACAGTATATACGGATGCTTGTCGTATGGGACTAGGCGCTGTTCTGATGCAGGAAGGGAGGGTAGTAGCTTATGGTGAAAGACAATTGAAAGTTCATGAAAAGAACTACCCAACCCACGATCTTGAGTTAGCCGCCATCGTCTTTGCGCTTAAGTCTTGGCGCCATTATCTCCTAGGTGAGAAGTTCGAATTATATACTGACCATAAATCGTTGAAGTATCTTTTCTCGCAGAAAGATCTTAACTTAAGACAGCAAAGATGGATGGAGTTCCTTGCCTCGAGTGATTTTGAGATTTCCTATACTCCTGGCAAAGGCAACGTAGTAGCAGACGCGTTGAGCAGAAAGAAACTGACTTTAAGCCCTCTCTTTGTAGAAAGGCAAAGCTTGGAGTATATACCCAGTTTTGACTTTAGGCCCTCCTCTGATTTTGTACCTGGTTTATTGGCATCCCTAGAAGTACAACCCACTCTTTTAGACTCAATAGGGGCCACACAACGTGAAGACCCTTAGCTTGTGGAAGTGATGGATAAACTAATTAAGGGTGAAACTTCCAGTCACCTCAATAGGTACTCCATCGATGATAAGGGTTGGCTGAGGCGAGATGGAAGACTATGCGTCCCACAAGCAAGGGATTTAGTAAAGATGGTTCTCGAGGAAGCACATCATTCCAAGATGACAATACACCTAGGTGGGGACAAGATGTACAAGGACGTAAAGAGAGTTTTCTATTGGAGCGGCATGAAGAAGGACATGGCAGATTTCGTTTCTAAGTGCGTGACATGCCAAAAGGTTAAGGCGGAACAAAAGAAACCTGGAGGACTGCTTCATCCTCTAGAAGTCCCGAAATGGAAGTGGGATACCATTTCAATGGACTTCATTGATGGTTTGCCTAGGTCAAGAAGGGGCAATACTAGCATTTGGGTAATAGTGGACAGGCTCACAAAAAGCGCCCACTTTATACCTGTCAAGAGTAGAAGGACTGCCTCATCTCTAGCCTCTCTTTATCTCAAGGAAATAGTTCGACTCCATGGAATACCGTCCAGCATAGTGAGTGACCGAGATCCCATCTTTACGAGCGAGTTTTGGCGGAGTCTGCAAGAAGCTGTAGGCACATAGTTATGCTTGAGCACGGCCTATCACCCCCAAACTGATGGTTAGACGGAGAGGGTGAACAGAATATTAGAAGATCTTCTAAGACTGTGCGTTCTTGACTTCGGAGGGACATGGGAGGATCATCTTCCTTTAGTGGAATTTGCCTACAACAATAGCTACCAAGCCACCATCGGCATGGCACCCTTCGAAGCTTTATATGGAAGACCGTGCCGATCACCAACTTGTTGGTGGGAGTCTACTGACAAGCTTATACTTGGGCCAGACATGATTAGAGAGACTTCAGAAAAAGTGGACTTGATACGAAGGAGAATGAAAACTGCGCAAGATAGACAGAAATCCTATGCAGACAAAAGAAGGACCGACCTTGAGTTTGAGGTTGGGGACAGGGTTTTCCTTAAGGTATCCCCTTTAAGGAACGTCGTTCACTTTGGATCCGCAGGGAAGCTAGCACCAAGATTTGTAGGACCGTTCCCTATCATCAAGAAGATTGGGAAAATGGCTTATAGAGTAGAGCTGCCCGAAAGGTTGGCCGGAATTCACAACGTCTTTCACGTTTCTCATCTCCGGAAATGTCTACATGAATCTGCGGAAGTGGTGGAGCCAAGCATTCTAGAAGAAGTTGAAATAGAACGAGAAACAATTATGAGGAAAGTTCCAACTCGAATCGTAGGAACTGAAATCAAAAAGCTACGCAACCGCGAAGTCAAGCTCGTTAAAGTTCAATGGAGCGATGCCGAGGAAGACGCGACTTGGGAAACTGAGGACAGAATACGCGTGGCTTACCCTTTTCTTTTTTAGGGTACATCTTTGATCTCTCTTTTTCCTTAAGTTATGCTTGAATCTACCTTTTTAGGTATATCTCCTCGATATTATCCTTTATCCTTAGGTAGAAACCCCTTTGGATGTAAACATGTATTTGAAACATGTTATGGTTGATGGCTGCAAGTGGTTGCCAGTGGTTGCTTGTGGATGCATATACACACACAACCTAGGTTTTAGATCGGCTCAGTCACTTCATACTGCATATGCATGTATGTATTCATATTTGTATGTGGTTGAAACTTGATATGTTGTCATATAGATGTCGCATTTGTATGAATGGTTGCGCAATCATGTAGAATTATGAGTAAGGAATTTTTTTTGCATACATAATGGATTCATGACACTTACATGATTTGCATTAAGGAGGTCAACCGAATCAGTAGACCGCCTGATTTTGCATTAGATAAGGACATGTACACACACTATGCATATGATCATGAAGCATTAGAAGTCTTTTAAGGACAATGGACGCCTGTGTTTGATGGTTGAGTAGATGGACGATTGGATGTTAGGATTTACGTTCTCCTAGACTTGAAGATTTCGGGGATGAAATCCTTTAAGGAGGGGAGAATGTAACACCCCGAATTTTCTGTTAACTGTAAATTAACAAATTAAAGTATACTTAATTCAAAATGAAAGAGTTAAGGGAAACGGGTTATGCCATTGCGCTTGTCTCGGAATTCTGCTTGAGATAGAGTCCGAGTTTGCATAAATCGGACTCCGTATGAAGGAGTTATGACCCCCGGAAGTTTCAGAATTCAATTTAAAATTCAAATAGTTCAAATGCAGTTCAAAATTCGAAAAAAACAGACCCAAACTGGTTTGGACGGGAAAATTCCTGCCCAGGACCCAGGTCAACCAGGGGGTCGACTTGGGTAACCAGGTCGACCATAGGGTTGACCTGTCCAGTCGACCTGGTTTGGCCCTGGCTGGCCTGGTCGGTTTCTGGTCGAATTTCTGAGCTTGGCTGTGTCACTAGGTCTGACTTGTCGCTTTCTGTTTGGCTTCTCTTGAGATGGATGGCCTTGATTAACTCTAGCTTCATTGACGGCTCTAATTAGTTTGAAATTCTATATAAACAACCTTAGTCTCAACCTAAATTCACACAAATAAAATAGAGCTAGAGCCGTCATGCTGCTGGAAGGGAACCAAGAGTAGCCTCCACTTGTAGAAAGATTAGAGATGAGCAAAACTAAAGTGAAAACAAGAATCAAACAACGTTTGTCTACCCAAAGGAAAGCATTTCAAATTCAGAACTCAGAATCCAGAATTCAAGTTCGTCGTTTGTTGTAAGTATAGTAATTTTTCCGATGGGAATAAAATTAAGATTTGATTCGATGTAAAATGGAAATGGAATTGTGCGATTGTATAACGACGATGTTAATTCATATCTATGTGTTGTAATGATTGTGGTATTGTGATGTTTGTGGTATAATTGACTTGATGTTGGATCCATTAGAATGTTTGTGGATTAATCTAGTTGATGTTGGATCTATTCAAATTCACATACAAGTTATTTGGTTCATATCTTCACCTATATGTTTATGTGATTATATAGGTTGTATGTGATTAAGATCCCATGTATATACTTTATGCTAAACCTCTATGCCTAAATGATTAAGTTAATATACATGCTCATATGTTTATACAAAAGTTGCAAGTTCATAATTGGATCCATGCCAAGATCCATTTTAATACAAGTTTCAGGTTATAGTTGTAAACATGATTTGATCTAGTTCACACACATGTGGTAAAATTATACATACTTTATGGGCATGTCATATTCTTGTCATATGCTAGTGATGTTCGATGTTATGCCTAGATCTAAACATGTTTAGGCTTATGTTGTCTAAATATAATTAATGTGATACCTATTTGGTTAGATCCCTATTTCAATGCAAGTTCACATAGATGTAAGTTGATTTAGCCTATGTTTCAAATTCACACCTATGATATTCATGTTGACTATTTTGCAAGTTCACACCTATGATGTTCATATTGACTATGTCGATAATGCCAAGTTTACACCTATGTCATGTTTATGAATTTTTTTATGCCAATTTTGTGTACGCTAAATTTGGTTAAGTTTTTAGCCTAATATTATATGTTAAAAATCATGCGGATGAAAAATTAGGCTAAGATTGTTAGCCTAATATTTAGACGGGGTAACGATGGGAAAAATTGGTAATTAGAGGAAACTTGACATTAATGTATTGGCATGTTTGGCACATGCCAATAATTGGTGGCATTTAAATGGTGTAAAATTCTTATACCAAGAAGGATGAACTTGGAATGTGGGCCATAACATTTAATTGTTAACAAATTTACATATAACAAGTAAAAGAGACAAATATGTTGAAACGACCCGAACTTCCCCGGTCTCCGAAGAGAAGAGAAAGAACGAATTGTTTTGAGAACACGACAAAATAGAACGTAGACGGAAGAACATTTCATTGTATATTACAACAATTCCATCAGAATACAAGAATATACAGAGTATAAATGAATATTACACAGAAATATCAGAGGTTTAAATTACATTTAAATACATCGCAGCGGAAAATAATACAATACACAACTAGAAGAGATATACGGATACAAAGCTTTCCAGATATCGTTCCAGCTGTAAACCAGGATCCTGTGAATATAAATCTGCAAAACCAAAACTACTAGCTGCCCATGTCAAAATAAGGGCACCCAGAGTTTAGGTTAAAACAATAAACTCCAGGTCAGTCATGTGACTGGTGTGAGAACTAAAGCAGTTATTAATCTTTATTTCAAAGTTAGATAAATCAAGGGACCACGCCGTATAACACGGAACGGGTTTTCTCCCAAGAATACCAGTGCATAAAACAAACAGCGCAATGCTAAATAAAGAAAAATGAAGCTGTTATAAGACCCAGGTCCTATCACACAATGCAACGCAAGCCGGGGGATAGGGTTTTCCCTTATAATAGCCAAAGAATGCTTGATACGTTTTAAAAACAAATCATTTGATACTACTATAAGTGCATAGTGTATAAAACAACTTCAAATCATAAGTATCAATCATAGACGACATGGGTACCATATATCATGTCACCATACTAGTTCTACAATTAAAACCGCAAATGTCACGTATTTGGAAATTGGATTTCCGTCTGTGAACTAAGGCTAGGGATCGTCCTCACCGTCTTCGAGACTCTCTAGCCCGAGCCTCAGGGTCAGAGCGCATCGACCCTTGGAGCGACAGGGCCGGTCCACCGATGTGGATTAAAATTCCTGAACACTACGTTTCCCCGCCCTTTGGGGCGTAAATGAGCCAACGAATGACTCCATCGGACCCGGATCGTCCGATCAAACCGAGGCGCCTCGCAACAGAAACAACCACACAGGTGAAAGTATATAAATGTCAGGGCTGGTAGGTCACTGACACCACCCAGGCTAGAAAGAAACGCATGCCCTCCCTGAGGTCCTCTCCCGTTTTTGGTTCACAACCGGGGTGTGAGGCTCGCGAATTCACGTTACACAAAGTTGTGCCACACAGGCTGTGCTTTGATCATTACCACAAGACTTTGCTTTTCAACAGAAGCCTCGATTAATTGCATCTTAGCATGCCACACAGGCAAACCACTCTATGCAACCGATATCAATCACACAGAATGAAGTCCAATGTCAGACACACAATCCATTTACAAGTCCGTTCTGGGTCTGAACGAAACCGGAGGCACTTTCCTCGCATATCCATCGATCTCCAAGCACATCTGGACGACCACCGATTGATTCCCTCATCTTGGGTGTACAGCCCAATCAAGATCATCAGTAATCACCCAAACGATGTGAAGACTTCCGGTCTTTAACCACCGTCTTCATCTTCGACTTATCGTCGTATCAGTTATTCAGAATGGGATAAACCCGGTATTTCCGAATAACTCATGTATATTTTAAATAAGTGTTACACAAACACAACATACGCCTCATTCCAATTCATCAGTCACTAACCGTAAATTAATCAAGAGAATAATTTCCCAAATATTAACCCCGAAGGCCGAAACCAACATCAGATCAATATCCAGAAAAACCTTCTGCTTGGCTAACCGATAGTTAGTTTCTAAATTTCACATTCATAGGGAAAGGTTCCCATTAATTTTATCCAAGATAAATTCCTTGAATTTATTCTCTAACCTTCTTTTGAATTTCGATTCAACTAGTCGAGATTAACGAACCTAACCGAAGTAATCATTTGTTTTAATTTCCCAATCCCAACCTATTCATCCCATGAAGTAAAACTGGTTATACTTCATATCTAACACCACGGTGTTATCGGTAAATTCAATTACCATTTCACGTTCAAATCTAATTAAAGATTTAACTAACGCCTGGAGCAAAACTGGTGATACTCCATTCTCGATCATTTCAATCTAATTAAAGATTCATTAAAACTCCACTTAGTTTTAATCTGTGACTGGGTTAAAGAATCAGTGTCATTTAAAAACACGGTTCACGATAAACCCAAAATCACATCACATTAATTATCGGGTTAAAGAACAAGTGTTATTTAAAACACTGTTCACGATAAACCCAAAAATCAATATCAATTCAATTAAATATTATTTAATTGGCACACTTCATTAAATCTAAATAAAAAGATTCAATCTTCTTCTCAACTGGATTCAAGAACAGTGTTAATGAAGACACCATTCACGACAAACCCAAATCACATTTGATTTTAAATACAAGGCTCTGAACAGAAAATATATCGGCTTATATTCAACATCAAATTTAACGACCAACAAATATCGTATTGGAAATAACGATATATATATATATATCTTTCAAATTCCCATAACAACATCTATATAATCAAGAAATCTAACATCGAAATAATCCAAAGACAATTTTGATTGAAATCCATTCCAATATAATTATTGGAAATTATGGTTATATTTCAAAACCATTTCAAATCCACTTTATTTATTTCAAAAATAAATGAATTATAATTCTAGTTCAAAACTAGTTCATTTCGATAAAAATCTATTTTTATCTTTTCAAATATAGAGTTTTTCATCTCGATTTTTCCCAAATCATTTCTTATGATTCTACACAAATTATTACTATTTTTAATAATTTTATCAATGCTCGTACAGTCGATTTCCATCAACGGCCATCGAACTGCACTTACAGCGACCTTTTTCAAAATTGATTTGGACATAATTCCAAATCCAACCGTTAGATTTCAAATTTCTCACATTTGTTAGAAAGCTCTTTTCGATACGAACCCAACGGTTCCGGTTTTAGGAGAATCCGACGGTCGGATCTCCCGCAATATCCGTTTGAAGTCAATTGTCGAAATTCGCGAACTGCCGCGGCGCGGCGCGTTCTATTCAGGCCATTATATTATATATATAATATATACTTCGTCGATTTCAATTTAAAACGAAATTTATAAATCGTTTTAAATTCGTTTTCAACTTCATTTTCAAATTCAAATCAAAACTGAATTTTCCCTTTCAAATTCGGTTTAAATTCCTTTCAAATTGATTCCAATTCAAATCGATTTTTAATTCAATTTTGATTCGTTTTCAATTAAATTTCGATTCGTATTCAATTCTGTTAAATTTCAATTCGAATTCATTTCTATTCAAATTCAATTCGAATTCATTTCTATTCGAATTTCAAATCATTTCAGTGTATTTCGAATTTCACATCAATTCAGTTTAATTCGAATTTCAATTCACTTTAAATATAATTCGAATTTCAATTCATTTCAATATAGTTCGAATTTCAAATCTATTCAATATTCATTGAAGAATGAATAAAATCGATATAAATATCGTTCACGTCAAAATGGCGTCAATCTAACCAACACGGCTTCATATGTTTCTATTTTCAAATATTCTATTTCAAATATTTCTATTTCAAATATTTCTATTCAAATATTTCTCTTCAAATATTTCTATTTCAAATATTTTTATTTTAAATATTTCTTTTTCGAAACTGGAATGAGGCCCAATCAATTACCATATAATGTTAATTATATGGATTTTCTACAACACATGTATATATCAACAACGATGAATAATCAACCATCATCCAAAGTGCATTCTACACTGTATAAGCATCAAATATAAATATTCAATGCTTATAACAGTCTGTCAATCAATCGATCGACATACAACTAAACAATCGGGATTAGTGTACTTCAAATATCATCCCAATACCTGTGTGGGGTTTCAAACAATCAAACACAGATTTTATTTGTGCAGTTGGGCGATATGTAAAATTTTATCGTCCCAATCAATATCAGTCAAATGTGTGTATGTAAACAAATCGTCCGATTTGTTTATTTTTATTTCATTTCATTTCATATATACATTAAAAAAAATTATTTCTAACTATAAAATATTTTTAACTATATAAATATTTTATTTCATTTCACACCACAACACACAATCAACCACACATCAAAATCATACAACCAAGCATACAAGCCGTCCATGGTCTGTGGACGACGGGTGTCGGGTGCTACTAAATACCGTCTGCATCCTAGTATATATATATAACTAGAAAATTAAATTAAAGAGTGAGAAATTCTCACAGAATAGCTAATCCAACGCCACGACTCTTCTTATGCAGAAATCTTCGTCGTTTCATCTTTCATCACTTTCTTTGCCCGTATCCTCTACAAATATAAAAATCAAATTTTTACTTCGTTATTCAATATATAAAAATCGTATTTTTACTTCGTTATTCAATATATAAAAATCGAATTTTTACTTCGCTATTCAATATATAAAAATCGAATTCTTACTTCGCTATTCAATATATAAAAATCAAATTTTTACTTCATTATTCAATATATAAAAATCGTATTTTTACTTCGTTATTCAATATATAAAAATCGTATTTTTACTACGTATTCAATATATAAAAATCGAATTTTTACTTCGTATTCAATATATAAAAATCGAATTTTTACTTCGCTATTCAATATATAAAAATCAAAATTTTACTTTATAAAAATTCGATCTTGCTACATCAAAAAATCGTATTTTCACCATGCTAATATACATATAAAAATCGAATTTTTATTTGTTAAAAATCGTATCTTTTATATGTTAAAAATATCGCCTTTTATACTTTAAACATCCGAACTTTCTATATAATAAAAATCCGACCTTCTCTAGTTATAAAAATCCTAACTTCTCTAGTTATAAATTTTTTAACTTCATCATAAAAATAAAAATCAGAAAAATAAAATAAAATAAAATAAAATTAAAATGAATATAACTTACAATGTTCAGATCGGAGAGGGGTGGTGCGCTGCGTTCTCGGTGGTGGGAGGAGGTGCTGCAGCCTTCTGGAGTGGCGGCGCCAGGTCTTCAGGGTGGCGGGTCGCGTCGTTCGAGCGTGGCGGTCAGGGATTCGTGGAAGGGGAAGAGGGGTCGGGGGGTGGACTGCTGCGCGGTGCGAGGAGGAGGAAGAAGATGAAGGAGCGGCGGCGGCAGGCGTTGGGGGGGGGGGGGTCGCGTCGTTCGAATTAGGTTTTTTTTCCTTTTCTGTTTTGATTTTTAATCGGGGGGGGGGGGGGAGGGTGCTGAGTGATGTAAGGAGAGGTTTTTTTTTAATTATTTAATTTCAAAAAGTGGACTTTTTCATTTGACCTCTAAACGAGGCCCACCGCCTTTCGTCCATAGCGTTTTACCCCCATTCCGAACACAATGGGATATGTGTCGTAAGCTGATTCGATCGTTTCGATCTGTTTCCGTCGAAATCAACATATAACTCTATATATTGAATTTAGACACGCATTTCAATTTACCGGGCCCACATACGATCTCTAAAAATTCACGAAAAATTATTTCTAGCTTCGTATTGACGATATGGTCCTAACAAAACTAGTTTCGTCGAATTCTGAGACCGTTTGAAAAATGGCCAATTTCCAGTCGATTAAAATCAACTGAAACTGGTCAAACGCGTTTTCCTTTGCCACGCTCACATATCGAGTCGAAAAATTACGAAATTTGAAACCTAGCAATAACTTGACATCACGGACCCAACAAAAGTGGTTTCGTCGAAATCCGAGGTCGTTTGCAAAATTTCCATTTTTAAGGGCCTGAATTCCGTAGCGACTATTCAGAATTTTCAACTGGACATATCTTTTGATTCCCGCTATGAAATTTTGATTTTTCGGATTCGTTGGAAAGATAGTCACTATTAGATTCCATTATTTTTGGTTTCACTAAAATTCGGTTTGTTTTGCACCCGGTACATTCATTTGAAGTTTGAAATCGAATTATCGAACTACCACGCCATTTTCAATTCCTTTTATAATTTAAAATAAATATTTATATTCTAACGACGATCTATATAATATATATTCGTTCGAATTATATTCAAAATAAATTTCTCGTCGATATTATTTAAAATAATTCATTTTAAATGTTCAAAATTCGCTAAAATTGCCAAAATAAAAATTTTAAATTGGCCCAGATTTTCGGGTTGTTACATATGTAAATTTAGAATATACGAGTATGCATAACACGAGGTTGGATTGAGTTGTGATGTAAACCTGCCCGGACCCGCCCAGCTGTCCAGTAGTCACAACAATACCTATCCAATGTGGGTGGTTATACATTGAGCCCAATAAGGACCCGAGGTTAGATTGAGTTACAGTGTAAACCTGCCCGGAACCGACCGGCACATCCAGTAACAGTTACAATACTTGTCTAACGTGAGTGGTCGGTGCTTTAAAAAGCTAAGGACAGACAAGTCAGGATGGTAGGGTTAAGTTAACTAAAACACTTAACCAATTCAACATGTTAACTAAACTGATGGGTGGGGTTAGGTAAATACAGACACTTAACCACTTAACATGTTTGACTAGAAAACCCTAGTAACGGGGACCCTTTTCAGCAGTAACCCAGTTAGGTATCATGGTACCCTGAAACTAGGCAGGGTGGGGCACGATTACTGGGTTGATTGTAAGAGGTCAAAAGCAACGGCAGTGGGTGCAACAGTGTGGGTTCTAACGGAGTGCGGGCGTGCACACACTTCGGAGTAGACAAACAGGGCACTGGGGGCACCAGTAGTATACCCTATGCATTCTAGGATTGTGTCGGGCCGCCACCATGGGACTTGATACACCCCATGGTGGGACCAGCATAGGTATCTACACTCATTGGGGGTCGTATGACACATATGATTTTGCGAGTAGGAGCCGATCTTTAGAAAAAGGGGATCACTTCACCCCGATCATGGGGTGCCAATCGGAACTAATTCAAGTAGGTGCAGAGATATAGTGTGGGGTGCGATAGTATATTCTGTTCAAACTGCTTTATCTTAGTTTATGATACTTTCCTATTTCCAGTTTATACCTATCATGCCCTTTTTCTTATTCTCATACTGAAGAGTCATTAGACTTACCAGGCTTTATGTCTGACTCTATTTTTCTTTCGTCTTCTTTTCTTCCGTTCCCCCCTCCCCCCCCCCCAGGTCCGCAGGGAGGAAACAACCCAGCTTAGTCAGACTCTTTGCAAGCTTCAAGATAGTAGATGTATGGTTTGGACTCTCTTTCCTTGGCTATGGCTTTTGGACACGTTCTATGGGGATTTATGCAGCTTTTATTATGTTTTATGCTTCTTTATTTAATAATCAAGACAGAAATGATGATGTAATGTTTTGGGAGTTATTGTGAGACAATTATGGAAATGTTTTGTATAAACACGTATTTATGAAATAAAAGTCTGTTTGTTTTCCGCTGATTATATATGTGTGTTTATATATCTATCTTGTGTTTACCTGTGACTTTTACTTATAAACCTCCACCAAAGTTAAGGCATTCCCTTTGTGAGTGACCTCAATGGAGGTGGGGTGTTTCAATTTGGCAGTGAGCAGACAAGCTTGACAGGTTATTGTGGTTATGAATTTTGAGTACGTGGCATTGTTTATGAAGTTGATGATGCAAAGTTTGATTAATGATGGAGAGTAATGAGGTACATGCTGAAAGTTGTCTTGCATGTTTATGTAAGCATTGTTTTGTGGGTTTATGTGAGGGTTGTTTTGCAATGCCTTATCAAGAAATCGTTAGCTTAAAGTTGCAATTGCAAAAGCTAACGCAGTTAGAAAATGAGGTCATAGAGACTAAGAGCTCACTCGAGTAAGTAAAATGCGAGAACCAGTCATCTAGTGTGTATCAAAACTATTATCTGACATTTTCTGGTGGTTGGTTCATATATTAATGGTACAAACAGTATTTGAATAGTAAATACTAATGGACGAGTGTACTAGTTTATCTAAAACTGAGATATTTCTTCTCGACCTTTAACATTGTAGTATATAATAGGATTGGGTTTGGCTGCTCTACTAGTCTACACCATACATCCAAATTGTGTTATTACGGTTCGTAGTTGGTCTGAACCTGCATGTTTACTATCCAAACATTTAAAATATATAATACATTGGTGACGCTTTATTGCAACCGTGAAATATATACCCTGTTTTTTAACTTTATTATTTGTCTGATGCTTTTCCTATCTGCTAAAATTCCAGGATGGAACTGGCATCATGCAAGAATGAAGCCTCTACTGACATTGGGTGCGAACCGAATGAAAATAGGTTCCTAGGTTAGACGACATAGATATGAAAATTAATACTATGGATTTGGTGATTTTTTCCTTTAATAACTTCACTGTCTTTCCATGTAGACTTCATGAGAAGGCAACATCCAAGCACTAGGTGCTTTGCTTGTGCAAAAAAAGGAAAAAAGGTCAGGCGACATTAACACTCCACTGTAGTATAAGATTTCGGAATTATTAGTTATATTATTGTACCATTTCCTGTAGTAAAATTAATATATGCATTCCACTTTCCATTTGTACATAATAATGAGACTACTTACCGAATTAATAACGATAATTTCACACAATGAATGTGTGTTCCAAGAGGTGATTTATACATCCTATATCTTGATTACTACAGTTTATTGACAAATTATGAGGTCTAGGTTTTGATTAGGACCTGTCATTTAGTTTTTACTTAACAAAAAGCATAAATAACATAACATTACTATCCTGATAGACATGGGAAGACATTAATCTATAAAGTTGCAGAATTCAATGCATGCTAGTTAAGCTTATATCATTTGAAAAGTGTTGACGCTAATAACTTATAAGTTACATGCATGCATGCACCTACAATTTCCACCGTTGCATATTTACGATTAGTTCACTACAACAAAATGAGGTTTTAATAGCATTTGAAAACCGCTATTATAGCCTAACATAGCATTTCAGAAAACGCCATGTAACGACATGCTATCTTAGACCTTCTACTTTGAATACCGGACACAAAAACGCTATAAAAGATGACTTTTATTTAGCGTTTTTGTGTGCTATCAAACAAAAACGCTATAAAATATACTATTCAATAATGAATTCTTATAGCGTTTGTGTATATGTTTCTGTAACGTTTATAACTACAATTTTATAGCGTTTATTACCTGTTTCCATAGCGTTTGTTTGTATAATTCCATAGCATTTTTAAAACGCTATAATATCACATACAAATTTTATAGCATTTACCCTTTGTATAACCATTCCAGCTCTTTCATTACTTTTCTATACATACGTACCTTTCAAACGACGTTCATATATATCATTACCAATTTCTCAAATACATACAAGAATAACACATTTTCACAAACAACAAACCACAACATAATGTTCCATACATATCATTCAAACATCGTTCATACATTTAAACTTAATATTTCATACATATGATTCAAACTACTTTTCTCATATCCAAACTTAACAATTCATACATATTGTTTGATCAACTCTTCAACGTCTATAATATGTCGTATATATTTGCATTAACAAGTTACTTATGAAGTAGTCAAATGCTTGATCTAATCTTGCTTTGCTTTTGAAAATTTCTCAATAACATAAGCATTTTGGTCCTGTAACAACAAAGATAAGCAATATTTAGTTCAAAATATTTGATATTCATATAAATAAGATTAATAATTCAATATATATGTGTATATATATATATATATTCTCATCACAAAGCCATGAATAACATAATAAAAAAGAACAAAGATCAAGGAAACGACGTATTTGTAGCATGGGGCCTGTTGACATTGATTGGATATCACTTGGATAGCTGAGAGTTCCATTTGCAACACCAAAAGCAAAAGTACCTACACAATGTGAAATAATGGGTACCAATATAAAAAATTCTGAAGTCGACTGGTAAGCTGGAAAAAAATGGAAAGGAAACAATATTAACATACACGCATGCACAAACTAGAAATCATTTTTTAATGACTACAATAAGCATGTGACAAAATTTCTTAGTAATTATATGTTATGAACTTTTTGGACAACTATATACTCAATCATGAATGGAATTTTTAGGACAACTGGAATGAATTGCTAAACGCCTAGCTAGAATCTATGCTGCCAAGTGTAGATACTAAGCAAAAAAAAAGGAGAATGATATGCATTTCTGCAATGATATAATAGCTATTGACAACAAAAATCACCAATCAAATTTTAATTTGAATGGCTCAGATATATTGGAGAAGCTAGTCTTTATGGGAATAGTACCATTAACAACAACAACAAAAACATATGAAAATATGGGTAGATTGACTTCATGTGATGCGTAGCAGTTTATTTTAATAATTATGAGAACGACATTAGTTGGCCATTCAAACTGTGTGTACTGGTTTCACAAGTATATAACATTTTAAGTAAAATAAAAATAAAAATCAAGGCTTCATAAATAGTTAATAACTTAATCTGCTTGAAAAGTGATCACCTCATATTTTTATCCTTAAAATAGTCATTTAGTCAACATCCTGTTGCAGTAGAGACAATAAGCCTCCAAAATTCCCTCTCATCGCCCTATCATCATGAAAAATAAGAACAGTTAATTTATCATATGGAAAAAACATCTAACTCAGCTCGGTCACCATAAAATTGATGAAAATAAATCCTCTTAATTAGGGTGTATCATATTAGGAGAATCTTTGGGCGTCTACTTTTGGTAGCCAAAAGTAGACAGTCTCGTCTCTCAATAGCTTGATGAAACAAACCACAAAATGAGCATATTAACAATTCAGCAAAGAATCAATTCCCAAAAAATATATATATAATATGTAATATAGGTTCTTTCATGTTTAATATGCTCCAAACCTGTACTGTCTGTATGTTGGAGAAAAATTAAGTTTTGATGAGTTCAGTATAATTGTCCGTGATTATGGGTGGATATTTCAACTACAAAAGTAGGGATCCTCGAACCAATCGGCATATGTCCTGCTTATCCTTTTTGTTCCTTTGAATTTAACCAATCCTCTGACTTTCAGTTTTATAGCCATACTTGTATTCATCCCCATCTCTGTAGTTACAGTCGGCAACTGATGAGTTTTAGAAGGAGCAGTGGTGGCGATGGCGGCTGCTGCCGTTGTTCATTGTTCGATTTATCCAAGTCGGCCTGACTCTTCTGCACCAGTAGCTCTTTAACATAACAAATACAATAATATTCAATTTAGTATTAGACTGAGGTTTAGCACAACAATTGATGCCCTCTGACTTTCATGTTTAACATGCTCCAAACCTGTACTGGTTTAACAGTACATCTTTTTTTAACAATCACTCATGATGATTTCTCAACTCAAATCTAGAATTAGATTTACACATCTCAAAATTAAAAGGGAAATGCTTCTTCAAGTGTAGTCCAGTATCACAATAACATTTTGTTGCAATAGATAATTAGATACGTGTAACGACCCGCATTCTACGCATCGGAGGATCGTAGAATATTTATTTCTTTTTCATGTGAAGTCGTATGGTCGTGTAACTTTGGGAGACGACTATTGGGGTCATTTCCCATGTTAATGATTTTTGCCGATTTTTAAATGACCGTTTTGCCCCTAACTGATCTTGTTTTGGCCATAACTTTTGATTGGTAATGAATTTTGACCTGAAACCACTTCCATTAGATTTGGATGATGGTTTACCTTTCCGTAGAGTGGTCATATGCGAAAAAACGGACTTACCGTTTGGGAGATATGGACGAAATAATGTTTAGAAGGTGAAAAACGGCTTAACCGGGCCAAATGAGGTGATTAGTGAATGGGCCCATAACCCATTTCGGGATTAGGGTTACGGGGAGGATGAAATGAGCTAGGTTTTCATTCTATTTCAGTTTTCTAGCCGCCATTTACCTCTTAGAAACCCTAACAATGGTCTACACCTTCTAATTTCATCCCAAATCGCTCTCTAATCAAGGATTTAGCTTAACAACATCAAATTAAGGAGAAATAGCACCAAAGCAAGGTTGAAGCTGCTGTTAGACATCAGTATTCTCCCAAATCAGTGGAATTTCAGTTCTGAAAGTTTTATTATTGGCCAAGGTGAGTGATTAGCTTTGTTTTTACACTAATTACAGTTAATTAGGGTGATTAGTGTTAATTAGCGAATTTAAACATGATTAAATTCTGGAAAATATTTATAAATTTTGAAATATTGTTTTAGGCCTCTGATAGGAGTTTGGGTTGGTTTGGTTAAGTTTTGTTAATCCTACCATTAGATTTGCTTAAACATGCTTAAGGGGAAAATAAGGGTTTTTGGGTATGTTTGATCCATTTTACATGCTATGATTATTGTTTTGGTGTTTATTATTGTTTTGGTGTTTATTGTTGATTCTCTATGTTGTTATAGCAGCGAGTGCTCGGGGTTCAAGTAAGCGATCTGTTGAAGAAGGGATTTATCAGAAGAAGTGTCTCCGAGTGGGGAGCACCAGTCGTGTTTGCTACCAAGGCAGATAGTTCCCTTCGTTTATGTGTGGACTACCACGAGTTGAATAAGGTGATGAGGAAGAATAAGTATCCTCTACCGCGGATAGATGATTTGTTTGATCAGTTGAGTGGCGCGAGAGTGTTCTCCCAGTTGGATCTCGCGACAGGTTTTCATCAGCTTAGAGTGGAAGCTGAGAGTATAGCTAAAACGGCATTTCGGACGCCATCTAGATTTTATGAGTGGTTGGTCATGCCATTCGGGTTGACCAATGCACCAGCATATTTTGTGGATCTTATGAATAGGGTATTCGAGGATCAGTTGAATAAGTTTGTTCTTGTTTTCATGGACGATATCTTGGTTTGTTCAAGGACAGAGGAAGAACACAAGGAACATTTGAGGATAGTGATAGAGGTGTTGAGAAAATACCAATTGAGAGCGAAGTTTTCTAAGTGTCACTTCTGGAGAAGGGAAGTGAGATTCTTGGGCCATGTTGTTTCAGAGAATGGTATTGCCGTGGACCCTGCGAAGGTGGCTACGGTACAGGATTGGTCTACGCCCAAGAATGCAACGGACATAAGAAGTTTCTTGGGATTAGTTGGATATTATCGCAAGTTTATTTAAGACTTCTCCAAGATAGCAGCACCGTTGACTCAGCTGACCAAGAAAAATCAAGCTTTCATCTGGGACAAAAAGTGCGAGAATGCATTCAAGAGTCTAAACGAAAAGTTGACATGTGCACCGGTGTTAGTCATTCCTAAAGGGAATGAAGAGATGACAGTATATACAGATGCATGTGGTACCGGGCTAGGTGTTGTACTGATGCAAGGAGGTAGGGTTGTAGCTTATGCAAGTCGGCAACTAAAACCACACGAATAAGATATCCTACCCACGATTTGGAATTGGCAGCGATTGTGTTCGCGTTGAAGATGGGGAGACATTATCTCTTAGGAGAAAGATTCGACTTGTTTACTGACCATAAGTCGTTAAAGTATCTTTTCTCTCAAAAGGATCTAAATTTCCGACAACAAAGATGGTTAGAATTCTTGGCTTCATATGATTTTGATATCGCATATACACCAGGAAAAGGCAATGCAGTAGCTGATGCCTTGAGTAGGAGACATGCCAGTTTAGGGGCTATGTTTCTGGAATGGAAGTAACTGGAGTATATCGCTGGGTATGACCAAAGTGTGAATTGGATCAAAAAATGTTAGAAAGTTTGACGATCAGACCCACTTTGATTGAGCGGATTGGTTCCAGCCAGAGGGACGATCCTAACCTATTGGAAATCATCTCAAAGTTAGAGATGGGAATCGACGAAGCGATGAACAAGTTTGAGCTTAATCGAAATGGATGGCTTAGAAAGAATGAAAGACTGGTTGTACCCAACATGAATGGATTGAGAGATGAAGTGCTTAGAGAATGTCATCACTCAAAACTGACTATACATCCCGGTGGTAACAAAATGTATCGAGACATGAAGCAGACCTACTACTGGGAAGGGATGAAAAGAGATGTTGGGAAGTTTATATCCAAATGCATGAATTTCCAATTAGTTAAAGCTGAGCAAAAGAAACCTAGTGGTTTGTTGCAACCATTAGAAATTCCATAATGGAAATGGGAACAAATCTGGATGGATTTCATTGATGGGTTACCAAGGACTAGATCGGGCCATGATAGCATTTGGGTGATTGTGGACCGATTGACCAAGAGTGCAAGGTTTATACCGATCAAATCGAATAGAGCAACAACTAAGTTAGCGGAACTATATATGAAGTGGGTAGTGAGATATCATGGAATACCCAAAGGCATTGTGAGTGACTGAATCCATTATTCACTAGTGGATTTTGGAAGAGCTTACAAGAGGCATTAGGATCAGAATTACATCTCAGTATCGCGTATCATCCTCAAACCGACGGTCAGTCAGAGAGGGTGAATCATATATTAGAAGACCTCTTAACAGCTCGTACATTGGATTTTGGTGGATTATGGGATGACCATTTACATCTAGTGGAGTTCGCATATAATAATAGTTATCAATCCAGTATTGGTATGGCTCCATTTGAAGCTTTGTACGGAAGACCGTGCAACTCACCGTCATGTTGGTTAGAAACCAGTGAGAAATTTGTGCTTGGGCCAGATGTGATAAGAGAAACCTCAGATAAGATCAAAGTTATCCGAAAACAAATAAAGGCTGCCCAAGATAGGAAAAAGAGTTATGCTGATAAGAGGAGAAGAGATTTAAAGTTCTCCATTGGCGACTTGGTGTTTGTCAAGATTTCTCCGTTAAAGAGCGTGATACGATTTGGCAGGAGAGGCAAGTTAACACCAAGATTTATTGGTCCATTCCCAGTTCTCGAGCAAGTTGGGGATTTGGCATATAAAGTTGAATTACCAGAGAAGATGACAGGAGTTCATAACGTATTTCATGTTTCCCAGTTAAGAAAATTCGTGCATGACCCCGATATGACTATTTCACCGGATCAGTTGGACGATATCGAGGTTGAACCTGAGGTGGTTGGGAACCACAGGCCTATGCGTATTGTTGGGAACAATACGAAGCAGCTTCGAAGGAAGGCGATGAAACTAGTCAAAGTCCAGTGGGGTGATGATGAGGAAGACTGTACTTGGGAAACAGAGGAGAACATAAGGAGGAAGTATCCAGAACTGTTTGCCTGGCAAGGTTTTTATATCGGTATAGTACTCCCTTATTAGTAAACCGCATGCTAGGATAGGATTGTTGTGTTGTTTCGTATGCTTTATTGTTTTGTTAATGATTGGTAGCCATGCGGGGTCCTTTGTATGTTTTGGGTTAAGGAATTTCGGGGACGAAATTTCTTAAGGGAGGGAGAATGTAACGACCCACATTCTACGCATCGGAGGATCGTAGAATATTTATTTCTTTTTCACGTGAAGTCGTATGTTCGTGTAACTTTGGGAGACGACTATTGGGGTCATTTCTCATGTTCATGATTTTTGCCGATTTTTAAATGACCGTTTTGCCCCCTAGCTGATCTTGTTTTGACCATAACTTTTGGTTGGTAATGAATTTTGACCTGAAACCACTTCCATTAGATCCGGATGATGTTTAACTTTCCGTAAAGTGGTCATATGCGAAAAAACGGACTTACCATTTGAGAGATATGGACGAAATATGGTTTAGAAGGTGAAAAACTGCTTAACCGGGCCAAATGAGGTGATTAGTGAATGGGCCCATAACCCATTTCGGGATTAGGGTTATGGGGAGGCTGAAATGAGCTAAGTTTTCATTCTATTTCAGTTTTCTAGCCGCCATTTACCTCTTAGAAACCCTAACAATGGCATCTACCTTCTAATTTCATCCCAAATCCCTCTCTAATCAAGGATTAAGCTTAGCAACATCGAATTAAGGAGAAATAGCACCAAAGCAAGGTTGGAGCTGCTGTTAGACATCAGTATTCGCCAAATCAGTGGAGTTTCAGTTCTAAAAGTTTTATTTGCGGCCTAGGTGAGTGATTAGCTTTGTTTAAACACTAATTACAGTTAATTAGCGAATTTAAACATGATTGAATTCTGGAAAAATATTTATAAATTTCGAAATATTGTTTTAGGCCTATGTTAGGAGTTTGGGTTGCTTTGGTTAAGTTTTGTTAATCCTACCATTAAATTTTCTTAAACATGCTTAAGGTGAAAATAAGGGTTCTTTGGTATGCTTGGTCCATTTTACATGCTATGATTGTTGTTTTGGTGTTTATTGTTGATTCTCTATGTTGCTATGACTGTATGGTATGCTTTGTGATTGATTAGAACAGTTAGAATGGTTGACGACCATGGACTGAACGGGAAGAAGAGAACTGGTCTGAATAGAAGCTTGTTTCCGAACCGATCCGGAGGAGACCAAACCTGAGATGCAAAGGTTGTCCAAGTGGGAAGTTTGTACTCAGGATCCAGTTGGGAACCAATGAGTTAATTTCATGATTGGACTTTGCTGCGGGACGTGTGCTAAGGAGTTATCGACGTCCATAACTTTGATTCACCACCAAGACGGATGTTAGGCCACGTATCAGTGCAGTGGGGTAGTTATTACTCCATGGGGAAGAGTGTTCATAGCGTGGCTATGAGCCAGTGCAGTGGAGTCATTATGACTTCATGGGGTGGAGTGGACATAGCAAGGACTAGTGGCTAGGGCTGTCAACGGATACTTTCGGATACGGATAGTGCCATATCCGTATCTGCATCCGAAACCATTTTCGGATATCGGATATCCGTATCCGCGGATACGGACGGATATCGGATAATTATCCGCTCCGCCAACAATCGATAAATCAATGAATATAAATGAACTTTTTTTAGCTTAATATTAATCTTTTTCAACCTAATTGATTACTAAACTGCTAAAAACAAATAAATATAATGATAATATATAATTTTGAGCAATTAACATGCGTTTAGTAGACTTTTAATTTTGCAAATTAATAAATTAGTATATTTAATTATGTTAAAATACACATAAGTTAAACTATAATCGGAAAAAAAAGCGGACGGATAATTTTCGGATGCGGATATGCCTATATACACATCCACATCCGCTTTCCCGGATATCGGATATTTATCCGCTTTTCAGATACGGATGCGGACGGATTTCGAATTTTTCGGATATCCATTGACAGTCCTACTAGTGGCTATGGATCAGTGCAGTGGAGTCACCATGACTCCATGGTGCAGAGTGATCATAGCAAGGATTTTGGTGATCAAAGTGGTGGATATCAAATGCTTTACGCACTAAGTGAGAGATGTTAGGATGGTTGCTATGTTTGATTGTTTGCCATCACTATGACATGTAGACCCCCACCCCCGTATCCTTTACACCATATGTTAGTGGCACCTTAGAGTATTGTACGGTATGTTGTGCTAACTCTTTGGTTGCAGGTCTAGGTTCAGGTATGGTTTAGTATACTTGTTATTGTTCTGTTTTGTTGCTTATCGCTCATACTAGACTTTTGTCTGACCTAGAGTTTTATTTCTCTTCTTATTACTCTGGTTGCTCTTAAACGGGCAGACTAGAGATAGGTTAGCTGGTTCTGCACGAGTAGCTGTCCGGAGACGAGCAGGAGGCTTACACGTACTATTCTCTATATATTCTCCCTGTGTCGCTGCTGGTCACTACTTTGGGCATTAGTAGTGTACCTTTCCTTTCTTTTGCTTTAGAGACAGTTTTTAAATTGTACTAATGATGAAGTGGAACATAAGCTGTATTTGGATATTCCGCTGCTATGATGTTTAGTTTTCAGCTTATGCAATGTCTCGCCTGTTTTTATGTCAAAGTATGTTATTATTATATTTTATTCCATGCGCTGTGAGACATTCTACATGTTCTTTGTTAGTCCACTGTTAAGTTTCCTTCCCTTTCCTTTCTTTGACGACCGTCCCATGCTAGTTGGACATTGGCACAACACACTTTCCTTGGAAATGTCGGCTGGTGCGAGGCGGGCCATCACAATACGATTCAATATATAATTAGGTACACTTCTTCAAGTCCAGTCCAGTATTTTATTTGGCTTTGATTTCTATGGTGTAAGAACATTCAGTCAACTTGAGAGAGAGAGAGTGTTTATGAGTGTGTGTATCAACCAGCTACAGCCTCAACTATGCTATTATACTGTAAAAGAATACTTTTCACAAAAAGGCATACTAAAACATGGTCTTTTCATCGTATTTTGATGTATTCCTTACGCATACTAAAATAATTATTCATAAGTCGTTCTGCATTTGAACCTTACCTTCCTTAGGCAGATTCATGTATTTTGACATTACAATCCACACCCAATCACTGCAAGAAATTGTTCATGCAGTAAGATAATTAAAATTATAAGAAATATATATAATAATACCTCTCGCGGTCGTTCAATTCTGAGAGGCTTTGTTAGGAAGTTGAAATTCTAAGCACTAGAGTCCAAAGGATCCGAAGGAGTGGTATCAAGCCTGCTCGAAGCGCACCCGTAACCCGTAAAGTAGGCAATCTGTAACATTGTTGAGAGGCCTGTTACCCCATCCGAAGAGGAGAATTAAATACATGCACCAGGTGCACAAGAGAATAAATACTTCACAATAATAAATACTTCACAATATATTAGTGGATAAGAATAAATTTGTAGCTTGTTAAATATGTAACAAATACTTCAAGTATACAAACTTACATTTTTACCGTTGCTATTAATAAAAGGAACTACTTTCTTATGAGTCAATGGTGACTACTCAAAATAATAAAATTAATATTTGGATTTCGCTACTTCATCCATTTCTGTTCTAGTTAAGACTAATACCCAAAATTCTAGTAAGCATTGCAATTCATTCACTTTTATATCATTTTATTACAATCTTTTATACTGCAAGCCTGCACCAATGGTTGCAGATTCAAGGGAAGAAATGCATGAGCGATAGGAGGGTGGTAACGTTTTACTATTTACTATTCAGGCTCTAAATATCTACTAAATGTTTACAAAGACATAACTGTGGAAAAAGTTGAATAATTATAATATTGACGAATTAATATACACCGATGGAAAAAAATCAAAATGAAAATATAACAAAATTAAAGGAGGTGTTCTGCCAAAATTTGTGCTACTCATTGTTAAATAATCCATCTAACTAATGGATCTTCTCTAACAATATTTCACAAAGTGAAAACAAACACTAAAACCGAATGCAGGCAAACAAATCCACTCACCCTAGCTTCGATTTCAAATCGAAACAGAATAATAATTAAAAAAAACAGAATACTTTTGTATTAGATTCCACAAACATGCTCACCTGTTTTAAGGCAACTTAACTATCGAGGATTACAATCCATAATGCAAGAACTTTGCAGTTTGGAATATGCGGGGATGCAATGCCATCTTTAAACAAATTGAAATTAGAAAGTTCATTAAAGATCAAAAAATTAACATGCTTCAATGTTAGAAATGCTGAATAATTGATTTGAATATTGTTTGCACAAATATGAGTTTGAGAGAAATGTAAATTGAGAAGCATTTTTTCGTTACTGTCAATAATACAATTTACAACCCTTGTAGTCCCTCCTCACTTTTCTTCATTTCTAATAACTTTCTGATGCACATTCAAGGGAAGATTCAGCTTTACTTGCAAAGTTTGTCATTTCAGCACCTGACAACTGAAACTCAAGCTTAGCAATTGGATGCACAAACTATAACTAATCCAGTTCAAGAATACAAAAAAAAGGTAAAAACAACAAAGGGACAGATGCTGGGTATTCTTTCAGAGGTTCATTGATTGTAGTAACTTCTACTGTTGGAGTTGAGTTGGAGTTTGTAGATGATACAAGAAGCAAGAAGCAAGTAGAAACAAATCTTGATTTTGAACTTTATATATACTAAATGTTTTTGGTATTTTATCACATGCTTCTTTACTCAGTTTTGTTTAGTTTCCAAATTCATGATATCTATATTAACAAATATTTATTGTTGTATTAACTAAAAAAAATGTTCAAATTTAGATCTTGTTCATTGTTCGAATGAATATAAAATCACCAAAATTTTACATCATGAATAATTTCTAAAAATATATAACTATTTGACCAGCTATTTTATACGTGGTTGCAATTTTTTTTAGAATGACTACTCCAAAATTTCAATGTGCTTATTGAGTGACTATTTTCCAAGTTTTACAGAAACTTAAGCTTGACATGAGACATATACATTTGTCAACTTTTACAACACATCATACGCATGGTTGAAACTGAAATTATTATTTTCTAGCTTGACATCAAACCCCCTATCATGCCTGCAATTATGGCAGATGGATAATCATGCCTGTGGAAGGGGAGAGATAGAGAATCTTTACATTTTAAACAAAGATTTGGTTGGTATTCATGAACTTAGATCATTGAGATTTTTTTTTGGGTGTAAAGCTAAATTCCATTAAAGGAATATTAGGGAATAAAATTACCTATAAAATTTGTAGCTTTAATCGTTTACTGGTCAATTGCATGCCATAACAGCTCATTCTAGATTGGTTTCCTCTCAATATAAAACAACCTACTTTCGCTGACGTAACTTAAGCTCCACTATAACAAAAATAACCTAAGGAGATATCTAACTGAAGCCAAAAAAGAGTTACAGTTACAGTGGTGATCAAGATGAAAATATGATTATTTCTTGTTAGGTGGTACAAGAGTGACATACCAAAGAGGACATGAAGTATTAGTGTCTCTAGCTTGCGAATTACCTCATTTGCCTTTGCTTCTTTGGCAAACCTTACCATGAGTGACAAGAATACAATTCAGATCAAACTTCAGTTCATCCAATATCCTTTTGTTGAGATGAAGATATTCCTTTCTTAGGTCAGCTTTTATAGGAGTCCAACCCATGGCTTTTGTGATTCGGAAAACATGTGTGTCAACAGGGAAGTCTGCTTTCTGAAGCTGGAATATTAAAAGGCATGTTACAGTTTTAGGGCCAATTCCTTTGAAGCAAGAAAGTTCATCCTTAACCTCACTAACAGATAGCCCTTGCAAATATTCCAAAGGGAACTCCCCCCTTTTCTCATTTAGAGAAATTAAAATGTTTGTGATCATTGCAGCCATTGTGGCTGCTAGCCCCCCGCACCTAATCGCATTCACCAACCCTTCTACATCTGCATCGACAACATGTTGCCAAGTAGGAAATGTTGATTCGAGAGATTTAAAAGCTTTTGAGGAATTGGAATCAGTGGTGTACTGAGAGAGTAGAGTTCTTATCAACCCATCAAGAATGCTTTCGTCATGGACGCCACTGCACCGTTATACTCTGAAAATGTTTTAGTTTCATGGATTATTTTAGTTCGCTACGATTCGAATTGTTGGGGGAAGCCGTGGAGAATGAGGAGAGCGCCATGTGCGAAGATACATTCTTCAGGTATTGGATTTGAATGGTATGGGTATGGATCTTCAAAGGAGGAACTGCTGGTATTAACATTCAAGGAGAACTGTTTTTTCTTTGTTGTAGAAGATGGACTCTTTCGTTTCTTTTGATTTCGAGAAGCCATGGTGGTTTCCAACCTTCCTAAAATGTTTGGACGATGTACTTATATAAACCACCAGAAAATGACAAAATAAATTATTTCTGCTCATTTAGTCCTAAATACAGTAAATTATGCAGCATGATGCTAATCCAAATCTCTACTTTTAAAAGCACGGAATCATAATTAAGGATATAAACATAATTTGGAAATCAAATTCATAGTCCTTTAGGATTAAAAATGCATATTCACTGTTTAAAAATGCTCACACAATGCCAAATGAGTTTCAAAGTTAAAAATGCATATTCACTTTATATGCTTGCAAAATTATTTTCCATATACTACATGAAGTGTGATGTTCTTCCCTAGAAATACATAGATGCCAATGTTGTCTTAATCTGAAAAAACTAGAGGAAAAAACTTGTACATTACTACCACACTTGCGATTAAAGAAAAGTTCAAGGTTTGTACAAACTAAGCATGAAATATTTTCCAATGAACTTGATATATACGGAGTATATCATAAAACACATTCATTAAATCCATTCTCCTATGGCTCATAGAAACAGAAAAGTACAGCAGAAAGCGTTCGATCTAATTTTGATAAGAAATAGAATACAGTAAACTGTGAAAAAGCGAAAGAAATATAGAAATATGAAAACACATAAAATTTTCAAAAAAAACTGTGACTAAACTAGCACTAATACGCTTAAATACGTTAGGAGTCAACAAGATATAAAGAGCACCATGGGTAAAATGAAAGAAGAAAAACATCAACCCCTGGTTTAAATTACTGGACTGGTTAAGGAATAATCAATTTTAATATACTGGGCTGGTCAAGAGTTCTAGCATTTAAATAAATATATTTAACCCCCTAGCACAGACTATTATATGGTTCAACACCTGATTGCTCAGATAAGCTAATTCAAATGCAGTCAAGGATTATGCAAAGTTTATTTTATAGTATGGTTTTGTATTTGATTACCCACTGCATCAATAGTAAATTAAAAAAAAAAAACTCTAACATTATATGTTACCTTACCAAGTACCAATCATATAGGTGTTTAGAATAAAATTTTAACAACATAAGTTACCATACAAAGTGCAACAAATGATGAATCCTATATACATCATCTTTGCACCTTCCAGGGTAGATACGGAAAATAATGCTGAAAAAAATATTTTCAGAAATTGACAACTTACATGCAGGTTCACAATGTCATGAAGAAGCTTTTTATGTGATCGGTGCCAACAACTTTTTTCCTGTGTTTTATAAAATAAAACTGGATATAAAAGACGAATTAACTAATTATATTTGTAATTATGCAAATACATATGATATATATGCACAGTTCAGAAATAACTTCTTACATGTCAGTAAAATAACCTGCATCAAAGAGACATATAGGTTTTGCACTCATATGTAAAAAGCCGCAATAGCTATCATAGTGTAATATCGATGCCAATACGCTGGCTGAGCACCATAGAAGGTTATTAGTTGGTTAAGGTTCTAAGAACACAAAGAAAGCAAAATACTAGCACATAGAAGGTTGTTACTTGCATCATACCTATGGATTTGAGACAACCTATGAAATTTGGAAAGGTCAATGACATTTCTTTTTTTTCCTTAAATTATAAATGATACGTGCTTCACGATGGGAGGCAATACCATATTGAATAGATCATTTTCTTTTCATAAATAACCTATATTTTAATGAATACCATATATGGATTAATATATCATATGTAAAAACAATATTGAAAATTATTTTAATATTACTTTAAACATAAGTTGGCAATTGAGAAGCAAAGCTTCAGCTTCAGAAAGTACAAGACATATTATTACATAGGAGGACACAATAGAGGTATTCACTCTAAAATCACCATGGTCTAAAACAATAGGGTGCAATCAATATGTCACTAAAGAACACATACTAACTGCATATGTAGTAATATGATTTGAATCAGAAGTGCATGTTAAGATGATGATAGTGAGAAGGGGGTGGAGGAAATGAAACCATTAAGTGTATTAGATTAAGATCCGGAATGAGTAGAACCATTGAAATATCTATCATTTGCTATTGTTACAAATATTACCTGCTAGCACCAAAACATAGAAGTATATGGTATTATGACATTAACATAGGGTAAGGTTCCAATCTACATGCCTGAATTATAATATATTGAGTTTTCCTATCTACTGACGCATCTCTTTTCCTTTCGCAATTTTGCAGTTGTAAATGGATCAAAGGATATCACTCGACTGTTCTTAAAAAAATTGGTAGGCTTAGAGTATATTTCATCATTTCAACTGGTGGAATTTATTGATTACCTTGTCTGCAGTTCTGTGTGATTCTGTTACTCTATGTACATTCTTAACTTGCTAACAAAGTCGATTTTCACTCTTGAACCACAAATGATGCTTTTATCGCCTTGTATTATGTTACTGTAAATGTGTATAAATACTAGCATAATATATTGTTTACTCAAGTACAAATGAAGTAAATTTGCATTTAAACTACTGCACTGCTCCATTTGATCGATACAAACAGTTGCATTTCGAATTGGCATGAATTTTAGTACATATGTCTAGTGCATACCAATTGTAGAACGCACATTGTGCGGAATACGTGTTCGGTGGATTTATATACTCCTCAAAAATTCACAACGAAGCTGGGTAGTTAATTCCAATGAAAACATCCATCATTACTTGGATTAGTCAAAAAATGCTAAACGGCAAAACTAGCCTAGCATTGTCTAGACGGAAGCCTAAATGGGGAAAGTACGGCAACGGCACATGAACACGTTAACCATAAATAGCCATGTATATATTATGGTTGTCGTATGATCCTTACAAATGAACGGTGATTATTACGAGTCCACCTACCACAACTTAGGGATATAGTTAAGAAGAAATCATAACTCGATGGCCCCAATGTGCAATCATAAATAAATACTCCATGACTTCATTGAACCATCCACTTTAGTTAATCACCATGACCAGTTCTCAGTATATGGGCTCCAAACATTAAATAAATTTGTGGACTTAATGTGCCTAATCCAACTATAACCTCAATCATAGGTCCTATGTAATCAATCTTTGTAACACAAACTGAGCTGCCAATATAACTTGAATATATAATAAGTTCATGCAATATACTAAAGATATTAGCCATCCTGTAATTTTTTTTAACCATTCCATACTTCTGATTATACTTTGGTCATTGTAACAGTGAGAAAGAGCAGAGAGATCTTGGTTGCTTGTAAATCACAAGTATTAGGTCACATTTTTTATGTTAGTTGGTTAAGCCATCAATTTTGAACATTGCTTGTATTTGATAACACAAACATCTTAAATTTCTAGCTTTGGAGCCTATCGCTTTGTTAGCCAAACTCAAAACTTGATAACCAAACTCAAAAATTGATAAGTAACCATTTAAAAAAATAAAGAATAGTTTAGTCTATAAGTACTAATGAGTAGATTAAGAATCGAGAGCATAAGTAGTGTAAAAATATAACAAATCTCGTAGTACCTTCGGATGACCATTCAAATCGTGGCCGCTTTCGGGATTGGGATCGATCTTGTAAGAGACTAGTTACAATACAATTTTGGAATCGATTGTTGATAACTGCGGTAGTTCGTGATTTTGAATTGCGCAGGTTTAGGGATTTTGCTTTTCAGGGTTTTCGAGGTAAAGTGTCGGCTGCTGAAATGGAAGACGTCTATTTTGCTAAATAAGCGTGGGGCAGTAAGCTTTTTTTTCTATTTCCCGCACAAATGGAATTATTTACCCACCTTTTTCAATGTATAGCATTCAACACGTGACATAGTCCCTTTGTTAGCGTTAGATACCCAACATTATCTTGGCGTTTAATAAAGTTATGCGAGAGGGTGCTATCAGAAGTGTATATTCTTGTAGTGGCTGGAAGGCCTCCGGTGCTTCCTTCCAACCACCTTTCTTATTCAGATAACTTCTTGTATATGTTAGATTCAGGGGCGGAGCCCCATTGCACATGGGGTAGGCACATGCCTACCTCAACATTTCAGAAAAAACACAAAAAGACAGTGTACTGCTAAAATGGACTGGTGGAATTAAATATACACAGGAAATGAAAGTGTGGTTTGCTTTTTCCTTTCAGGTGGAAACGCATGGTGTAAATTCATTTTGAAACTACAGTAGGGTCCATTCTATAATTCATGCTAGCAATTTCAACGTAACCAAGTAGTATGTTGCATTGTTGCTGTGAAAATTTATAAATATTATAATGGTGGCTAAAATTTTCGAAGCATGCATTATTAAAGTGACCACCTCAGCAGAATTTTCTGCCTCCGCCACTGGTTAGATTCACTGTAAGTGTTCACTTTCACTTTACCTCTTGTCAGGAAATGACTATATCTCTTGTTTATCTCTTTACCCGTTGTATGGAATTGATCACATCTCTTGTTTAACTGCACCCATTGTCTTTGTCCATTTTATACACTCTATATACTCATTTCCTAAATATCCATCATATAATTTCACAGTAACATCATCTTGTCATCAATAATTATTTCCATTAATACATTTTTTATCAAGTGTCAATCAAGAAATTGTCAAGCACCCTCTCTAGCCTCATTTTTCACATCATGGTCTTACTAAGTTCACATGAGGTTCATGTGTAATACAGGGGTAACCGGGACTACAAACCTAATCCTTGGCTTGCTCGGGTACTGGATGTGCTTTTTATTCTGCATGCAAAACAAAAATGAATTTTTCTACTGCAGCTGCAAGACATTTGGCTTCAAGGTATGCAAGTTGGTGCATTATCCTTATAATTAGAAACTTTGGTCTACTTTTGATTATATGATATTGACAGTGGCGTTGATGTCTGTACAGCTCTCGATGGAGCTGTAGGAGCTCTTTATGGTCCACTGCATGGTGGAGCAAATGAGGTAAGAGCTTTGGATATAAATTCTTACTAATATTTACACTTAATTACCGAGGTTGGCAAGATGCCAGTACGTTCAGAGAGGGTTTTAGATTGTTCTGGTTTCCCACCTTATGCTTTACAAATTCTTGTTTTCTTTGTTGTATTTTTTTAAGAGTGCTGAAAAGTATGTTTGATAAAACTAGGTTGTGCTTAAAATGTTGAGACTGGAACAGTTGACAATATTCCAGAGTTCATTGAAGGTGTGAAAAATAGGTGAGTTGTATCTATAACCAGAATTTATTTCAATGTCTCTAATGAAATTTATTTGGAGAAGCATTAATTATAAAACCATATCTTGGTTGAAGTTTCCTCCTGATATTGCAAGTAGCCATGGATTGAGAAGCTTTTCTACTATGGCCAAATTCGGAGATGTACACCATTCTAGAGGCTGCCAGAACAACCGTGGCTTGGCACAAAGACTTCGTGTCACTAGAGCAATATGTACACTACAAGAAAAATACCCTGTTGCAGCTAGCTATTTGCAACATGCGACAAATGACAGTTGCAGTAAATGATATTTAGCAACGGACCTATTATAGCAGTTGTAATAGATGAGATTTAGCAACGTGACATTTTTTCCTGTTGCGAAAAGCATACTTTAGCAACTGCGCTTCTCTTCCTGTTGCAAAAACATACTTTTAGCAACTGTGCTTTCATAATAGCTGCAACAAACATATTATCTGCAACTGCATTTCCAAGCCAGTTGCGAATAAATATCTTTAGCAACTGTTTTTGCCTCTTGCAATAACTGTATTTTTTTACAATCTGTAAAGCCAATTGCGAAAAACATACTATTACGAGGTTTTTATAATCAACCTTTACCATTTAATTTTAAATAGTTACTATTAAATGATTAACTACTAGTAATTATATGATAATTAAGATTAATATTTAATTATTATTAATTAATAATAAAATTTAAGTATTATAAAGTGATATTTATAATTGATAATTAAATAATAATAATTACTATTTAACAAATAATAATAATTAACATTTAAAAAATAATAAATTAAATAAATAATTATTAAATAATAATAAATTAATAATAACAAACTAATTTATAATAACTAATAAATAATTTGAAATATGAATATGTTTAAATATTAAATAAATATTAAATAATTAATAAATTCATAATAAATAAATAAACGATAACTGATTAATGTTACTATTAAGGAGTAATTAACAGTTAATAACAATTTATTTTATGAATTAATTTATAATTTGTGCTTAAGAACTAATACTTACCCCACCATTGGTAAACATAATTACTATTAAATACAAAAGTACGAAGTAATATATAATATAGTTATAATGTAATAAGTATTATGTAATAATAATTACTTAATATGAATTAATACTTCAATAATTTATCATGTTAGTCATGAAGTAAATAAATAATAATTTATATTTTAATAATTAATATTTAATAAGTAATATTGTAAACTAATAATTAATAGTTTATACATTTTATATATAATAATTAATAATAAAATTAAATAATTATGAAGTAATATTTTCTAATGTAGAACTGTAAATAATTGCTAATTAATAATGACCATTAAAAAATTAAGAACTAATAATTAAGACAAATATTCAAGCAATATTAATAATTGAGAAGTAATATTTACTATTTAATATTATATAATAATATTTAATATTTATTTTTTTTCAAAGTTTTCTTAAATAAATTAAAAATACCTATGATATAAACACTACAAGAAAAAGCTGATTTTGCAGCGGCGTAATCCGCTGGTAATCCGTCGCTATATAGGCGTTAGCGACGGATTACCTGCGGATCTGAGTGGTCGGTAAATTTCAAGACGGTATTTGTGTCAAACATTTATGATGGATTTTAGCGTGAGTTCTCCGACCATTTTCCGTCATTTCTCTCAATATAAAATTTTAATTTTAAATTATTTTAAAATTTATTTACCAATGTTTTAGCGACGGATGTGTATTTTTGAGAAATTATTATTTATAAATATCCGTCGGTAAACCCTTGCTAATTAGCAAGGGATTAGCGACGGATATGTATTTTTGAGAAATTATTATTTACAAATAACCATCGATAAACCCTTGCTAATTAGCAAGGGATTAGCGACGGATATGTACTTTTAAGAAATTATTATTTATAAATACCCGTCGGTAAACCTTTGCTAATTAGCAAGGGATTAGCGACGTATCTTTTTATGTGAACATTTCACCTAGCAACATTAGTTGGCAATCCGTCGCTATTCCCCTTCTGACCAGCCTATATATATATATATATATATATATATATATATATATATAGCACTAATATCATCTAATTGTGAACGCTGAAATAAATAACATATAAAAAAACAAATTTAAATTTGCCAACGATATTAATTTTGAACTGAAAAGAACATTCATAATCACATACAAAAGAGAACATCCATAATCCTTCATTAATTCATACACGAAACTGAATTATGATCAACATAACTATGACAAGCATGTTTGTTCAAATGAATTCCTGTCAAAGGCAAGCTTACCACCGTTATGTGCTTGTTTAGATGATGAGTATGCATCACAGAGTGCTTGTTCAATATTCCATACATAGGTGTTTACATGATGGGGCCAGTCTGTACGATTGCCAAAAACAGCTTTGGTTTTGTTGTGAGCAGTAACCATTGCATCCCGGCGACCCTTTGCTGTAGCGGCCCATATTGATCAACCCTTCAGTATTGTACAACTTTCTTAACAGCTCTTGATTTGTATCATCATTCAGATGTCTTGATTCCTCGATACAAATGACTATATGTCTAGTAATATTATCCCATAATTCAAAGCTTTCCTCTGCACAAATTGGGCAAACATACTAAATAGGTGTTTCAAACATATTAACCTCCATTTTAGAAATAAAAAATAAAAAATAAAAAAATTGGAGCATATACAATAGTAACAGTATAGCCTTGTATGTTGTGTATGTAAAGCTTTGTAATTGGCATAGTAGCGTACCAATATTTGTTGAACATCCTTGTTGTAACACTGTTCGATCTTCACTTCTGATAATTATTTAAAACATTTTTGCACAGACAAAAACTTACGGGTTGAATTGGCTGACAGTAAAATTGAAATAGCTCTCATTAATGTAACAAGCTAAATAGCTGTAACAAGCTAAAACACTTCCATTATCTCCACTTCCCGCAGAAACAACCAAACATTTCCACAATCCTTGCACAAGTCAGACTTTCAGCGATCCAAAGTGGAGCTTTGTCATTTTTTCTCTTTAAATAATGATGCCATGAAGGGACGTTGGAGCAGCTAAAACCACGCATGTCTACAACGCTGTCCTTTTCTGAAATCAATACAACATGCAGGAATATTGGTCAATTGGTCATGTGAAGATGCATTGTGAACTAAAGGAATTTAAATCTAACTGTAAAATGGAGGGGGCATCAAGCTACAAAACAAGAATGTCTCCAGAAGAATCATTTTAGGCTTCCAACTCACATGATTGACCTTGTCAAAAAAAATAAAAGCTGGCATGTTATTGTTACTCTTTGAGCATGAGGAGGGAAAGCTGTATGGGGTATTTGAAGCTACATCTGATGGTGCAATAAACATAGTTCCGAACTCTTTTCATTTTCTTGATAAATCATTCCCTGCACAGGTACATCTTGAGAATTACTTAATCTATATATTTGAATGCATTAGGAAAACTAAGTTAGATTATTTGTCGTATGACTCGTATCTCATGCTTCTTATTATATTCTTGTACCATGTGTTACTCATATTAACCAAAAATTTATGATAATATGTCTACATATGTATATAAAAGTACATATGCAATTATGCATGCACGGACACATACATACATACACCCCCCCCCCCCCCCACACACATATACTTACATATACATAATATCATTTTGATACGTGTTGGTTGCTAATCAAAAATACAAAAACAGAAAAAGTTGTATTTTTTGAAACATTTGCTTTTATTAAATTAATGCACAAAAAACATCCTTCCAATCCTATTATGGAATGATGCATGGGCCTCAAATCGAGAAAACCTTCTGGTATAAGTTTCGTTCCCTGTTTTCTGCATTTATCTTGCTATACAACTAAATTATTCTTGTGTTGTGATGGTAGGGGAATATATCATAGTTCTAAATTCACTCCAATGTGAATGATTTGCATAATTTATTGTGCACATTTAGGTTCCTTTCAGAAGAGTTTGGATGTGCAGGCCGTTATGCGAGGATGAGTTCTGTCATGTTATAGACAATTACCATCCACCTAAGCAAAAAAAAAACTCATCAAGATTCTTAAAGCAATGACATTAAACACAACTAAAGGTCAGTATAGGCAATATGCTAGCTTGTAATCTTAACGATAAGTTCCGAACAAATTAAACAAAATCATGTCAAACTAAATGCTATCAATTCGCTTCAACAAGTTTCATTTGCTTAAGCCTAATTCAGATTGCATATTACTCAATATAAATTAATTTGTAATAATCTTCATTACATCATGACTAGAATTTTTTTTGTTGATTTCCATCTGATCTCTCAAACACTGGCAGGTTTGTAAAGTAGCTATTAATGATACTTAGTTGGCAAGGCATAGAAGCCAATATTGCAAGAAAAAAGATTAATTAACCACAAGAAAAAAGTTTCACTGTCTTTTCATTGAGGATAGATATTTATTTTGATCTAATCTTGAATTAACATTTTTTTTAATATATAAATGAGTACCTTTTGCTGCATGGTGAGAAAAAACATCGCCAACAAAGTCCCACAATCTACATCGTCCACGAAAGTTAAAAAGTTTTCCCATCTCTTTAAATGCAAGTTTGCAATTTTCATCTGTAAGATAACCAGAGATACATCCATCAGCACGACTAAGCTTCACAGCGAAATGCAGAACACCAAAAAAAAAAAAGACATTAAGTCTAGTCAAGAAGCTAAAACAACATACAACGCAGCTCCAGTAGAAGACCCCATGATGGTCATGCATCAGGCATAAAATTCAAAAACACCTAGGAAGCACACTACTTCCAACAACAAAAGATATCGAGCACAATAAACTACTGAAATGCACACATTAACATCCCAAAGCCTAACACACTGACGAACCAAAACAAGAACAACATAGACTCTATTCCATGCAGTAGTTAACAAGACAAGATACCAGCATCTTAGAAATTCCTCCAATCAAACTGAGTTTGCACAGTTCTCGAAACTGAGTTTACAAACTCAGTTGAAAACTGAGTTGACCCAGTTCGTATCTCAGTTTGCAGCTCAGTTTTCAACTGAGTTGCAACTCAGTTTCGAAAATTGTTTGCAAGCTCAGTTTTCGAAACTGTGTCACAACTCAGTTGAAAACTGAATCACAACTCATTACAAATATTATAAACATTTTGAATCCAAGTATACCTGATTAACAAAATCAATGCCAACACCGAGCATGATACGACCAAAATAAAGCAATACCAGATTGAGTGCACCTGCATTCAATGTTGCACCTGCATTCAATGCTATTATGGCAATGGCTAATATATAATGAGCAATCAAAAATATGAGTACTGTCTTAATAATGTCATTGGTAAAATAATCATTGACATACCGATAAATCGAAAAAACACAAACCAATTATCTGAAATGGTAAATTTACAAATAGATTAGAATATTAAAAGTTTATTGTACCAGATTTTTAGCGATAATAATAGTAGTAATACTGATACTAAATTCTAAAGCATACACCAAATTTTGCCGAAGAACGAGCAAACAATAGAAAGTTACTTTGAATTAGTTAAAGAAGTAATAAAACTCTAGTTTTGAAAGATAATGATGATTGTTCTTGTCGATATACATGATGACTGTTCTTGTTCATTACACATCCATAGGCAATATTTTAGGTTAGCCTTTGATCAATACTTAACTCTATTACGACAAGCAGCATAATTTCCCTTTTAAGTTCAAATATATTGGATTAGCTTTTGAAATTTAATCAAGGCTTAATAATCCTCAAAAATCTCATTTTAGACACATGGATCCTAGAAGAAGGTTAAAAACAAAAGGAAAAATTCTTATCAAATAGGCTATGGTATACATCAAACTACATGAAAGCATAAAATATAGACATTATATAATACCTTAATTAAAAACTATTTCTGCATTTAACCATTCATGTTATAAAATAATAACAACATAAGTATTGGAAGTGAACTGCTTACCGAAAGTTTCCAACACACCGCAAGTTACATTCAACAATTTACCTGCTGCAAGCATGATTTCATGTTATAAATATCAAGTACTAAATAATAATATTTTCATATTTTTAAAATGAAGTATACTCTATATTTTTAATATGAATGTTACATTCAAAAATTAACAATGAGCATATGTAGATGCCCTGTCTTTCCAGGAATCTAAAGCATTCGACCATGTCCATACATCCCACCATCTCAAATTTACCAAACGAGAACCCAAATTCAGGTTTCAAATATCATGCAGAACTCAAGAAGGCAAAAAACATAGAAAGGGGTAGACAACAAGAAAAGAAAAATGGAAGAAATATTTAAAGAAATAAAGGAAAACATGATGAAGCCAAGGCAAAAAGGAGACTGGAAAGATTTGGTGCTAACGAGTTTGTCATTCGCAGTTTATGTGTACATTTCTCAGAGGATTGCTTGACAGTAAATTCCTTTGATATATTCGTGCATATTATCTAAAAGTAAATTCCTGAGCTGATTCAAACTAAATTTGATTATCAGCTATGATAGTTTGGCTGAACGGAAAATACATTAATTTGACATGCTAAAGGAAAGTATATTATCGCATAAACAGGCTCTAACTTGGTGCTATTACACATCATGTGCCTCCTTTAACTTCGTCGACTGGCTAACATCTACAAATTGATCGACGAGCGACTAGGTAAGCCCATTGATTTGTGGTGCCTGTTTATGCTTTTCTTGATTCAACCGATCCGATATTGAGATCCAATTTTGAGTTATTATTCAATAGATCTGATTATACTTTTGTTGATTCGACAACCGATTAACTCCTACCAATTCAATTTTGAGATAAATTCACACAAATGCAATTTTTTTCTACCTAAGGATATGTTTTATTTGTTTAGGCCTTATTAAATAGAAATGTCTAACTTGAAGGTACTTAACTATTAGTTTCTAATAAAACAAGAGACCGCAAGGAGTGTTTAATAAGTTAGGTTGTAATGATCATTTTCCATTGACAGAGGAATCTATGATGCACTGCTGAATTTCCAAGTAAAATCATGAAAAAGGTTATCTCGTGTGAACAACCATGTGTAATTGATGTTTGTTGCTCCTATTCTTGCGAATGAGAAAAAATATTAAATGCTGCTGCTTATTATGGAGAGGGACAGCTATATGAATTAGCGGATGGTTCCAATTAGCAGTTGAAAAAGCTTTAAAAAATCTGCTTTTTACAGTTTTGAACAATTGTTGAATGACGATGGTTACCAAACACCCAAAAAGCACTGAATATTTCAGTAATTTTCTTTCGGCAGCTGAAAAAATGCATTTTCAAAAAAAAACGGTACCTTACATAATTCAATCGTTATGAAAGAATTAGCAAACTAATCAAAATTCATAGGATTGGATAGAAAGCGAAAAAGTGACACAAAACCCTAATTTGAAATTGAAAATTAGATGAACAGAAGTTTCAAAAATCAAAAAATGAAAAGTGAGAAAGATGTTACCGAAATTAATAAAGATGGAGTTCAAGTCATCGCCATTGACCAGGTTAAGAAGATCTGAGCGGATTTTTTTGTGTGTGTGGAGAAATGGGAAGGGAGGGCGATTAAGAGGATCTGAGCAGACTTTTCTTCCGCGTGAGAAATGGAAAAGAGGGCATTGCTTTAGGATGGTGAGAAAGAACGTGTGGCTAATCTGAACCGTTGATTGGATGACTTATCCAACGGTTAGGAGACCAAGGTACTAGGCGCATGGATTGGTAATGGTTGCAAGGGCTGCTGTTTTGCATTTAATCTTTCAAATTTCAATACAAATATTAACAATCAAATAAAATTAATTGAAAACAAAATTGCAATTTTTGTAAATCATTACTTTTAAATAGTACTGAACAATAAATAGTATAAGATACAACAAAAATTATAAATAATCATCAAAATGATACTTATAAGGCCTCATAGGTTATGTTGAATAAAATAAATTTCAACACTAAAAAAATTGAAAGATGTTAAAATTTAATGACTTCCCTTAAATATTATGAAAAAACAAAATATTATATAATACAAAAAACCATTGCAAAATATATTGTTCAATAACTATTTAAAATAATATTGTAAAATTTAGTGCTATTACAACATTTATTTAGAAAATGTTGTCCGGAAATATTGGTCACGACGTTTTTAAAAATTAAGTTGTTAAAACTCCTTCTTTTTTGCAACACTTTACATAACCATTGTAAATTCTTACTTGTAAAATGATGTTTTTGTTGTAGTGTGTATATCAACAAGCAAAGCATCTAAATACATTGAGAATTTTCAAATACTTGATGGACCCGAGGAAGAAATAAACAAATTAAAAAATTATTTACCATTAAATTTCTTATTTTTCATAATATGATTTAGAAATTATTTACCAGTAGCATCATCAGTCATTGCACTTTGCTAATGATAATGCAGGCATCAGGCTTTTCCAATTTCAATCGCCATAAACCCCGAAGTCGCAAATGGATTGATTTCATATTTAGATATGCCAAGTCGACATCCCTCCATGGGATTTTGATTAACTCAAAAATTCAAATAGAACAACTATGTGCTGAAGCCATAGACAACCTGTGGAATAACATCAATTTAGGTGTGTATAACTCAGATGGTAATTCCAATTTTGCTAATTCATAACAGATAGCTGTTTAACGAAGGCGAACAACAATAGATTGTGGATACCTGCTTAGTGAAGGAAAGCAACAATGGAACGGAAGCGGGCAAACACGGTAGGCGATGGAGGCGAGCAATGGAGGAGAGCAAGCATTGTTAGCAATCGAGATGACCGAACGAATGATGGAGGACATAACGCGTTAAGGTTTAGCCATTTTAGCGATTTCCTGTATTTCGTGGATGACGACTGCAAAAGGGGGTTAAGGATTTATTTTGCGATGGTTTATTTTCACAAGTTTAGTGGGCGTAATCGGTAATTTTTAATCAACGATAAGCTATTACGTATGGTGACAATTAAAACTATACACAAAAATATAAAATATAAGTACTAACTATAATTATAAAATATAAGTATCGACTATAATTATCAACTGTAACTATTAAATACAATTATTTAAAATTAATTATTGAATTCTAGATATCATTTCTTAAATATTAAATTTTATTGTTAATTATTAAATAATTATTATAATAAACTGATATTTTCATTATTTAGGGTAATAAATATAAAAGAACAATTTAAAATTTTAAGATTTAGTGTAAAATATATTGGCATACTGACTAAAATTTATGATGAAATCAGAGGACTTAATTAAGAATTTAGTAATTACATCGGTTATGAGCAAAGATTATTTAACCAATTCTAAATAAGCAATTATTATAAGTTATTTAATATAGAACGTAAATTATTATTTATTACTACTTATAAATCATTAATAGAACAAATTAATTATTAGTGTTATTGAACATTTTAATAATTATTTAAAAAAATAACACTAAAGTATATCTTAGAAAAATAACATAAACATCTCTTGCAAATCTGTTGGAATTCTGCTGCAAAATAGCTTCTATTAATATTCGTCGGTATTCTGCTTGTATTTGCAGCGGAAAATAGCGATGAAAATTTTCCGTCGGTAATTTGACGCAATTTGCGACGGATTAGTGAGGGAAAACAAAATATGACGGTAATAAATAAAAGAAAAAAGTTTAAAAATACAAAAACTTATCCCTTGCAAATCACATGGAAATCCGTCGCAAATTAGCGACGGAAATTTCCGCTTCTAAAAATTTGACGCTAAATCAGTGTTTTCTTGTAGTGAAAATATACTATCATACGCATTTAATATTTACTATTTAATTGTAATAGTTGATAATTATATAATATACTTAATATTTTAAATGTTGTAACTAATAATTACTAAATAATAAGTGTATTTATATATATATATATATATTTATAATTGCGTTTTTCAATCAGCAATGAATTTTATAAGTTTGTACGACAAAATAGAGTGGTGCTAGAAGATCCGAAGGACTTTTTGTTAAAATGCACGAATTTAAAATCAAATGGTTGGATTCACGGGAAATAACTGCCACATGTTTTGAATGATTATGATTTTTTTTGACATTTTTCGTTGCCCTATTTTGTAGGCCTTTTAGCACCAGCGACAACTGCGACACACTATTATAAGTTATCAATAAACTGCGAAACCCGCCTTTTGACTTCAAAACCAAAATTTTGGCTCCAAGCAAACTTCACGCTGTGTAATTTCATTTCTCGCTTCTCAAACACAACCCTAAATTATACTTTCTCCTAAATCCGCGTATCCGCTCTTCAAATCTGCTCTTTAATGGTGCAGCCACCAGATATAATCGCTTTGTTCTCTAAGCTGCTCCCCCTCAACATGTCCATCACGGATGCCTCAATGCTCCACTGCCTAATATATTTTTTCATCGTAATGCGAAGCTATATGTTCCCTCTTCTGCCACTTTTCATGCCCTAATCACAAAAATCAAACCGCATCACAAAACTGGAATCTCCTCTCCAATCCAAATTCATTTCTTCAATCTCCTTTAAACCTCCCCTTGGTCCTATTCTTTCGTAAATACGTGATTCCTTGCTCTAATCTTTTCTAATTCTAAACGCTATTTCAGGCAGGAAGAATCCTATCTCAAAATATTTATATGGAGGTTCGTCTTCGTCTAAGGCAGGCGAATTCTGAAACCACCGCTAGATCTCATTCGTCCTCGTTTTGCCTGACATTCTATCGCCCTCTAGGAATACTGCAATACCTCCATATGAACCGATTAGTGTACCTACCGAGCCAGTTCAGCTTAGTGACGTCATGGTCGAGGAGTTGAAGGCGTCTGATGGGTCTGATCCTAAGAAGCCTTTGCTAATGGCGATTAAGGGAAATATCTTTGATGTTTCGAGAGGTATGCCAAACTGATTGCAAAGTTTTTGAAACTGTCTCCTCTTACGTTTTCTTTTAATGTAAATATTTATAAAAAAGCTTGAGTATATGCATATTATGGCTGCGAATGTTTTTTTCTTTCAGATACAGACAAATATAAATATGTAAGACTTGCATATCTTTAGGCTAGCGTTTATTGCTTTGAAAGTTTGAGTATTTTTAAACAGCTATAACAAGGCCATTAATGAATGTAGCTTAATGGCTACAGTATTCAAATAATGTTTAATTTTATTTTGTATTTGGAAACTAGATGGACAAAGCATCTATAGTTAAGGACACAATTGATTATGTTCAAGAACTTCAAAAGCAGGAGAGAAGTCTGAATGAAGAGATAACTGAATTGGAATCAGCCCGAACTAGTAATGATAGAAGGAAGGGAGACGGAGAAACCTTTTCAAGTTCAACAAAACTGTCTATTGAATCAATGGAACTTATCGTGTCTGAATCTGTGGAATCGATGAAATCGATAAAGAATGTATGTGAGATTTTTGAATCTTTGGATCTTAAGATTTTATCAGCTAACATTGTGTCTCAATCTGGGAGCTTGCTGCATAATCTCTATGTTGAGGTACAACTTTAATTCACTTTTTAGCTATTGATTACCATTATATCGATATATATAATATTGTGAATCTATATGTGTATTTATCCTTTAAGTCGGAGATAACTGTTTTCTGATTGTTGTATGTTATATAAAATTTTAGGTAAACGACACAGATTGCCTTAAATTGAAGCAGAAGATAGATGTTTTTATGGAGTATGAACTAGTAGAGTGCGCATGAAGTATTCATATGGATAGACTGTAAAGTAACATCCGGACAAATTATTTTTCTTATATTCTCTCATAAACCGTCTTCAAATTCAAGATGATAAGGACCAGTGTCTCTAGGTGATTATAAAATGAAATGCTTGGTCTCGTCTTTAAAGTAGAAAACTGCTTTGAATGTTGAGGGACTCCTTCAAATATGCCCTACTATTTACCAATTTGTAATTTCTTTGTTCGTTACAGTACTTGAAATATTCTTAGAACTGCATTTGAATAAACGTAACCCGTCTTCTTTGTCGGCCATTTCTCCAACTCTCGAATCAACTTGGAAGTCTAACAAGCTCCTAAAAATTGTCTATATGTTTATTATTATTGTTGTTTTAAGTATTGTCTTCATGTATGTTATGACTCACATCATTTTTCCCTATAATTATACATGCAGGCTACAAACTCAATCTCCTTTATTTTCAACATAAAGACATGAATTGAATGTAATTATTGGAACTGCCATGCCCAACTCCAGCTCAAGGCAAAAAGTCTGCTAGTGAGAAGTGTGGCATCAACATGGATATAATCATTTCAGTGTGTTATGTGTTTTTAATATGTTAGAACTTGATAGTTGAATGTAACTTATCAAATATTTTGAAATGTACATTAAGAATTAGTGTATGTAATTGTATTTTTCTTTGCTTTAAGGAGTTTGCTTTTGATTATTTAATTATAATATTTGTTTTTAGCAATGAATTATTATATATTGAAAGTGGTGAATTATTTCATATATATATATACATACATACACACACACACAAATATATATATATATAGTGTGGTGAATAATTGAATTACAACTGTTTTAAACAGCTGTAGTTGAGTCATTTGCAACAATTAGAAATGGTTGTAGTATCTCACTTTTTAAACGTCTATTCCAGGTTTGCAACTGTCATTTGTTGTTGCAAAACGATCTGTTGCAACAATAAAGGCCAGTTGCAAAAAAGTCTATAACAACTTGTTATTGCAACAAGCAAAAACTGTTGCGAAGCTATTACAACTTCGATTATACCAACAGACATTGGCCTGTTGCAATAGGTCTACTGCAACAGATATTGCTTGTTGCGAAAAGTGTTTTTTGTTGTAGTGGCACTACTGCAACTAACAATTGCAAATGCCACATACAATTCACTAATGCATACATTCAATAATTTGCTGTAATAACGATAAAATATATTATGAAAAAATAAAAATATATTCCAAAAGGCATTAACAAAACAATAGATTCACACATAATATAAATGCGATCCATAAATAGTATTGGCTGAAGTTACGTTCAAAGTCTGGCATAGTAACAAATGTGATCCATACATAACATAAATACATATCGTACCAACAATTCCAAAATAACACCTAAAACCTAAAAAGTACGTCATTTGCAACAGAAAGTAATAGGTGTACTTGGACTTATTACAACAGGAAATAACAGTTGTAGTATCTTGTATGTCGAATGCCTATTATCGGTTTACAACTGTCATTTATTGTTGCAACAACAAAGGCTAGCTGCAAAAAAGTATACCGCAACATCTTATTGCAACAGACATAAAATGTTGCAAAAAGAAACTGACTTTTTACAACTTCAGCTATACCAACAAGCCTGGGCCTGTTGCAATTGTTCTACTACAACAGATATTGCCTGTTGCGAAAAGTATTTTTTGTTGTAGTGTTTATTATAGCGCTGATCCTTTGCATTGACTTTCTATAAGCATTTGTGTAAATGAAACAGAACTAGAACATTCCTGTCAAATTGTTCAAGATATATGATGCATAATGGAAAAAACAATGATGAATTGAAGAAAGTCATATTGCATATATGTTTTGATATTAGTACAGGTGATACATGTAACACCCCACACTTTTATGTGCCCAAAATTTTGACAAAAATTGAAACTCAAGCACATCCAAGCATGAAGTGTGTAAATCTGGTACCTGCAAATAAATGAGCATGAGCATAATCAGAGTACGATAAGATAACTCACAGCGGAAACAAAAAAGGATAAACTAGTATTAACTTAAGTAACTACCCATTTACGGTAAATCACTTTACCAATATTGAGCATGAGAGAGAATGAGAGCTAGACTAAAACATCTGTGAGAACCCGACCCACTCTAGAAAACATGGGTGGTTGTAACGAGGAGAGGGGGGTCAGAACAATAAGATTCTGATGAACAGGAAATGTACAACACAGAATATAATACACAGATTTATCCCGTTTGTTTCAACCCAGGGTGTGTGCCCACCAAGTTTAGTGATACTAGCATAACCATGTAATTATTTATGCACGACTCTACTACTCTTACCAATGTAGTATTTTCAAAGTAGAATACCAAGATAGAACGTTTACTCGTATATTTATGTAGCCTTTAAGCCATGACTTAATTGATTATTAGACCGAGAAGTGAACCCCTAATGGCGGAGTTTACACACACACATCTTTCCATTTACTTTCCTTTTAACGCCTCACTATCAATGATCGATAGGGTGGATTCTCCCGATCATTTAGGACCCTAGGCGGACTATTGATCACTTAATACCTCTTAATAATCAATTCAGTGTTAACATAAACTAGACGGCACTAGCTACAGACCCTACTAGTAAAGGCTTCCATTATTCACGCATATACCCTTGCCCCGTATAAGGTGGGAGATGATATTTTATTACTCGCTATACCTTCTAACTGACCTTATTGGATAACCCCCTTAGTTTCTTACTACTTCCCATATGATAGGTAGCCATGTCTGGCATTTTAAGTTTCCAGGTTTGGGTAGGTAATACATAAACATGTCATTTAAGACCCCTAAATTAAAGGACTAATTCCCAGGTGGACTCTTCAACCTCTGTGGCTTAAGACCCAGGAAGTGGACTATAAGTGAAGGTTATTAAGTTCATACCTATTAGCCTTAGATACCTTTCCATATTGGAAAAAAGTGGGTTATGTCATTAAGTCCTTTCCGTTTAACTTCTCTTCACGGAAATACTATACGCACACGATTTAATATCGTCGCGGGTTCATATGGTTAATAATATTTTACATTATTAACCCACTAGGTCCAACTCTAACTTTTAAATTATAAGTTCTATATTAACTAGTATAAGGAAAGTTATATCCCTTACCATATGGTATATTTAGTTACCTTCCCTAATTGGACCTAGTATTTAAACAATAATCAATACTCGTTATTCTTATTTTTCTTATCCATAAGTTTATTGCCTTTATGACCATAACGGTCATATTCTCCTAAGGTAACCATTAACACTGGATATCCTTATTTTATCAGTCCCGAAGTATCTATTTCTTATACACCGAGAGCTAATTTCTATCCTTATTTATTTACTTATTTATTGACTATTATATATGTGTGTGTATATATATACACACACATTTATGCATCAAACCTCTCACATTAAGTTGGCAATTTGTGGATGCTGGATTTGTCGATCCGTTCCGGACAGACTTCTACAACAATTTGAACTTAACCTCGTGTCTTGGTACATTTATATTTAGGCATTAGACCCCTCACATTAAACTAACTACCTATGGATGTTGGATTTGCAGCGGGAAGACTTCTACCACAAGTTGAGCTTAACCTCGTGTCTAAATGTGGTTATAATTCAAATTGCCTAATTGGGGTTTACAACATTTACCCTAAACTTTAGGAATTTTAACCATTACCTTGTTACATTCACCTTTCCCCAACGTCAGTTACAATTGTTAATTATTTATTTATGACCTTATTTATAACAATCAATTACACTGATTCCTACAAAGGTCATCATAAATATATTCATTAAATTTTGAATATAATTTACATGCATGATTCCATAAATGAATATCGTTCAACATTCAAGCCTTCAAACATTCAATATAATGCATATTTCGTTGTTTACGTAGGTACAGACGGACAATGTATATTTATTTATTTATATTTTTGCGTGGTCAATGTAACATCCCGTATTTTTGGTAGTCGAATATTTAATATATTTTATTATTTTGATTTGGAATTTTACCTGAATTTATAATATATAATTCGTTTAGATAACGAAATTTAAACATTTAAATCAATGTGTTGCTTACCTTATGATGTGGCACGTGCTTCGCACACGGGAAATTGTTCGATATATTATATATACGTTAAAATATTTTCTTTTCAGACAACCCCTTTTTTCGACGAAACAAGTTTTATTGGAAAACGTATAATTAATTATTGCTATATTTCTGGTTTGGGGTCAATCGGAGTTGTTTTATCGGTACGTGAAATTTTAGGGTTAACCGATAAATTAAAATAACACCGTTGTGCAAATGAAGTCCGTTTTCAACAAAATTAATTTTATTGAGATCAGAGTGTTGAGACATAACAATATGTCCATTTCCAGTTCATTCTGAGTTCGGGTATGCTGTTACGTATGTTTAACAGGTAGCGTCCAATTGCAATTAACCGTAAAACATATATATATAACAATATGTCAGCTTTGGAACTAAGAAATAAAATGGTACATCTAGGAGTTAAACCATCAAGCCTACTTAGATTGTCAGCCTATCCACCACTATATAAGATAGAAAAAACATGCCTAACCTACGTTAGGGTGCACTGCAGATCAATCTTTTCGTAAATACTTCATGTTGAAGCAATGAATATATATGATTATATATTCACGCACAGTATCATACCATACAGACAAAAGAACACATAATATAAAAACTCAATCTACATCGGTTATCTACGCCTTCAAAAGACACCTAAATCTTCTAGGGATAGGACGTATTAAAGAATCAAAAACCAATAAGTGAAAAGATGATACCTTACTGGCTGGTGATAGGAAGCCAGAGTTTACATTGTATCAAAGATGATACTACAGACACTCACCTAATCTAAGATGTACGGGCTACCTATGGACATGAAAATAAAACTACATACTTAAGAAAATGCATACCCACTAGCTTTTTCCTAACCTAACCAAAAATCACGGCTATGTATTTTCAATCGTTTACCCGAGGAAATGTGTGAGCCCACCCAAGATTTTATACAGCGGCTCTACTTCAAAACGGCTACCCCCTATTTCTTTCCTGTATGAACATGGCACATGTAAATTTCACCATCAAAGATTTTTCCATCACACGCCTTAACCAATCACGTACAACCATCCTTCCCTACAAGATTTCACCTACCTCTATCCAAACATGCGGACCCTAGGAAAGGAAATCTCATATCAATATAACTTCATGCTGAAGCTAAATGAAGTACACGCACTATACATGCTTACCCCATGAAATGAAATATGCAGCAGGCATATGTGAAATCCAAATTAGATGGAGATGTGAATACAATGCCGGCCATTTCAAAATCAAAGAAAAACAAATCTATACAAATGTATCTTTCAACCGCACAGTGCACTAGTCTTATAGTTGCATTCTCTATAATTTCCTGTCCAAGCAACAAAATACGCAGTACAGTACACTATTCTATTCTGCACATGCAATGTCTTCACAGTATGAAATTTCACCATCGCGCACACAAACCAATTTCCAACAAAGCCGACGTAGGATTTGTGAGGCGCATACCTACGTTAACCAGTGATTGACGTCTTTTCTATCAACACTTACTCCTCATCTATAAATACACACATATACTGACTTCACATTTCATTTTGCAGCATGAATTAAACCGTAAGCTCACTCTTAAACAAACTAAACCCATATATTAATATATATGAAAAACCCTGAGCTCTATTTCTATACAAGTCTATATATCTCCTCATCCTTTGGGTTTTAGCAAGCGGTTGACATAAAGAATGAAGGGAGGAGGACGGCGCAGGCAAACAGATGGTCTTATGGGGGAGTTCGAATGAACAACATGTGTGAAGAAATTAATAGCAGGCAGGCGACGTTGTTGTGGAGACTAAATTAACGCTACTTAATTCTGGAATTATAAAACGCGATCTGAATTCGCTATATTAAATGAGAGATGAAGTTTCATCAGTTATAACCAAAATGGGATTTGGTTTGATATTGGGGATGAATACGGGTTTTGATATTACAACTGATACCTATCTTAAGATAAGAACGTTGTTGATCAAGGTTTGAGAGGTAATTTAAAGTACCTAAACTTGAACGACTTCAGGATTATCAAGGGATGTTATTAGTTGTAATGGGAAAGATGTTAAAAGGAATTTATTTTAAGAAATAATAATGTAACGTTATTTAAAATATTTGGAAATATATATATAATGGATCCCAAAATAAAGGAAATTAAAACGGTCTTGAGAATATAAAATGATATTTCCATAGAAAAGGAAATAAAGGAGGTTTGTGAAGATATAACGATGTTTTTAAAGTAAGAAGATAAGATTTAGAATGGGTTTATTCTAAAAAGATAAGTGACGAGTATAACGTTCAAATAAGGAGACCAAAGGAGAGGTCGTAACGATTGTTTTACAAATGACCAGTTGAATCGATGATAAATAATAAATGGTGTTGTAATTAATGTTTTGAAATAATAGTAAAATAGAAATTGGATATGGTTATTAAATATTTTCCCAAATATTAGATTAAAATGATTTTTAAAAGATTAATAGATTGAAATAAGAATTTAATACCATGTTTAAAAATATGAATTGTTTTAGGAGTTTGAATTAACCATTAGTTAATTTATTTCTAAATTGAAATGGGCCAAATGGTGCTGAGTACTAAACCAATGAACTCGTTATATTCACACAATTATTATTTGATAGTTAAATCACCGATTATCAAATCTGACCCATACGATTGATTGGTATGGAAAGACCTGGATCGAATTATATTCGAAAACCATTCCAAACCAACAAATACGTGAAGATGAAGACTAAAGATGGAGCATTGAAGACCGTGGATCTTCATAAAACGGAAGGATTACTTATAATCTCTGGCTTAGCGGCCCGAGATACACTGTGATTTTGTTGTGGTTGGAATCTACGGATTGCATGGACTTCTCGTTACTGATCCATGGGGTGATTCCTATATTAGAGGCAGTAGGAGAGTGCCTTCGTTCATCCTGTTCCTGGATGACTTATATGGACGAATGTCTGACAAAATATTTCTTAAGAGTCACGTACATTGATTTTTACAAACGTACCCCTGTTGGTGATAGCTAACACCCAGGGTATTTTTGTCGGCGTCAATTAGTGATTTGGCGGATCTGATGATGTGGCATTCAAAGTGAATGATGGCGTGCTACCTGGAAAAGAAAATTTGTAACCTCAAGCCTCACAACCGGGAAATGACAAAAATCGGGCAGGCAGCATGGCTATGTGGGTCGCACCCATTAGGGTGTATAATCACCTATCTAGAGAAATTCCTTTTGCTTCTTTTATCTATCGATGTTGTCTCTTTCGGGAAACGGTTGCTGATCCCAACCGTTGGTGATATACATTCGATGCACTCAAGCGAAATGAGTGGTCGGTCATGTGTAGGCCGGGTTGCAAGACGTTCTTGTTGAACTCAGTGTATTCGCCTCTAGAGATACACTATTGCAGGTGGTTCCATACCTTGTCATAGTCGAAATCCAATCTCCAATAAGCGCCCACGGTTTTGATTGTATACTATGGAGCGTGAGATGCAAGCATTCCGCTAGATTGCTATCTACTTGTATTTAGACATTAATATAATATTAGAATAATATATGATTCCAAAATGTTTTGGGTTATCGTAAGGTAAAAACTGCCCATATTTATGTGTGGATTTGGTCTTACGATTATCCTTTTCTTTCGAAAAGATTTTGAACCTTAAAATCAAGTTGGATGATTCCCCTTAAAACTTTGCAAGTTGTTCTCACTCTGGTTCACCAGACTGACCCAGTGTTTGTAATGCTCGGGTTAGACCGGGTTGTATAGGTCTAGGTTATCGGATGCTGCGAAGTCCAGAGATGAGCTGGAGGTGTTCAAATGTATGATATCTAGTATATATTCCGCTGAGTGACTGTATATGAGGAAAGGTTATTATAACTGTCCAAATATGATAATGTACTCTGATGATTTGTAAGTTATATTTCAAGCTCTCAATAAAGATTTATTTATATATTATATTTACAACTACTGTGATGTGAGACTCTGATTTCGTTGTTATTCTTCTAATCTTTTCTATTCTAATATTTCTTTCTTTTTTTCTCATCCTCTAAATTCTTTCTATTGGCATCTGGGTTTTCAGTACAATTTGGGTTGAACTGGTATTGTTTAGTCAGCTCAAAGGGTACCGGAAATCTTGGTCGTCACAGTTGGTATCAGAGCTATTGGTTTAAGAATAACCTTGGCTCTATGGCGTAACTCGATAGAGATGGGGTTAGTAATACCTTAGATTGAGTTGGAGTGCGTATATATGAGAGAGTATTTGTAAATTTATATAAAGATGTTTTATATTGTGTTATTTAATCAGTTCGATTTTGAACTAGTCACTGACACAATAATGTTTTGTAAAGATGGTCAAATGAAATAATTTTGGCCAAATTATGTTTTGTATAGAAAAGAAATAATTTTATAAAATTATTAAGATATTGAATTGGTTGTTTGATTGGATGGAATCCAAATTAGACTAGAAATTTGAATTGGTTTTATATAACCAGAAATTGTATATATGAAACTAGTAAATATTATGAGACTAAATAAATTCGATTTAACTAATAAAGGTTAAATATGAAAGCATGGATCAGAATTTAACTTAAAAATAAGTTAAATAAGAGCAGAATGGATAATTAATTTGAAATAAAATCAAAATTTGAAATAAAGGTGGATAAATTAGAAAATTAAATAGTTAATGGAATATGGATTTGGAACTTAACTTGGTTACGTCAAATTGATTTGAGAATGTATATTGGAATTAAATTTTAGGGTTGGAAATAAAAGTTGCTTGATTTGGTTAAATGAATTATGCATTGTTGATTGGGTGTTTGTAAGATGGATTAAATAAATTCGTCAAGTGATTTGATAAATAGAAGTTAAATAAATTAAAAAACTAAGAAATGAACTCCAATATAATAAATTTGGATAAAATCAAATATAAAAGTAGAAGGATTTAACCCTGTAATGGTTATTGTATCACTACAACAAAAACACCATATTACAACGGTGGAAAAAAGTTGTAAAAGACTTTTTACAACGGTGGAGCCACCGTCGTCTATTAAGAAGTTGTAATAGGCCAAAAAAATTTACAACTTTTCTGCACCGTTGCGACACCGTTGTAAAATGTATATTTTACAACTGTTTTCCACCGTTGTAATAAACTTTGTTACAACTGTTTATAACTGTTGTAATATATTTTATTACAAGTATAATTTAAAGTTGTAATATATGAACAAATTATATATATATTATTAATAAATGAATTCGTTTCAGACCATATTATCTACAAAACTAAAGATATCAAACAAACTTGAAACATGAACCAAAATAATATATTAGAATTTTAAAACTCTCATCATTTTTTTATAAATCATACAAGTATCTCAAGTACATAAAGCAACTACAATGTTCATTATCCAAGACTCCAAAATCCAAACGACTTGAAGTCATCTTTCATAAATATACATCACTAAGAGTAATACAAACATAATGAAATTGAGATTTGCTCGCAAAGCTGTAGGTCTTGCAATGATCTTCATTCTTGAGTTGACTTCCAATGAATTTGAGAATTTCTTGCAATGTTGCTGGTGCTCTTGAATTAAACTCAATGAATGCTCACCTTTACTACAAAACCTGTCTAAATTAAGAATGCCTGGTGTTATGTAGTCCTCGGATAAACGGACACTGGTAATAAAAATCAAACCTTTTGAGTTTGGTCCAACATATGCTTTCCAGATTAACATGTAACCTGCGCCATACTCTAAAATAAACATGTAACCTGCTAGGACAAAAATCACTAATAAAAATGTATACTGTTTCTTCTCTTAAATGATAGAGAAAATAAACATGTAATAGGAACAAAGTTTTGCAAGGAAAACCAATATTGCCATCATTTTAAATAAATTCCATAACCAACCTATTAATCATTGTAAACATGTCAATTCATTTACATACACCATTCAACATGTAAATTAATTTATCAATTTTAACACGGAAATGATTCGCTATTAATATCTGAAATTCCTAAGATTGACAGTAGAAACTCAATGGGATGAGAAAAAACAGTAGCTCAAATCCTAAAATTTTACTAATTGCGAGATTCTTACCATTGTAGATCGATTAAAAACCAAAATGATTGCAGACCCAATTTGTAGCAAGGATCGGTTGGGTGAATACGAGATATTCAGATTTGGGATGTTGTTCTTTTCAATTTTTCATGTGCTTTCAGATTTGCAGCAAGGATCTATGGAGCGAAGACTAATTAGAGCCCAATTTTTTTGCAAACATAAATGGGTGAAAATAGATATTCATGGAAGGAATTCCAACATCCATAGCTTCGGCTTCAAGAAAATGTTTTGCGGATGCTAGATTGGATTTTTTAAGAACATGGCCAACAAATTAACTGTAAAATGTTTGATAAAACAAAAAGGAAAGAGCTGTTGTTCGGTGGCTGCAGCAACCAGATTTGGCTTCAAGGCACCGACTTCGGGTGAATTTCGGAGGAGACAAGGCGTGTTTCAACAGTGTCGGGCAGCGGAAAGCAGATCTTGGCCGATGGACTGCGTTAGGTGGTTGTTTCAGGCGAAAAGCTTCGGCCTGGGTTTTGAATCGCTGGTTCAATCGTCGTGGTTGACTTCAAGTCGAAAAACGGAAGGCAAGAAAGTTCTAGGGCTAAAGGGTACGAGCAGCAAGTGCTGCTTGAATGAATTTAGCAAAAAATTAATCACGTGACGTATTTGGGAGGGATGTACGGAGGGAATTGCGGGAGCCAAATTTTTCATGGTGGAGGGAAAAATTTTAGAGTGGAGGGAAAATTGTAGATTGGAGCCGCTTAAGTGTGAGTAGGATTGATTCAAAATTCAAATGACGTGTGTATAAAAAATAAGACAGGAGACGCCTAGGTGCAAGGTTGTTGCCGTGAATAACTTTTGCATCAGAAAGAAACATGTGTGCTATTTTATAAAACAACATGATGCAATCTGAAAATTACCGTCCAAATTAAAAAGAGGATAGAAGGGCTGAGGCAAATAGTAAATAGCAAGTGTCTCTTGTCCAGTTGGTTCGAAATTGAAAACACAGAGAAATGTTGCGTTTAGATTTATAATAAAGTTAATTAATAAATCTAAATTTTTATAAATTTGAAAAACTAATAAGTTGTGCAAATGAGATCTGTTTGAGACTGGGTTTATTACGTTGCGAACGTATCAAAGTGCTATACGTAGTGAAGTTAGTTTGAAATGAATCAGAGTTATTTAAAAAAATTCAATTTATTTATTTATTTATTTGTATAAATTATTGATACGTTCTATTTATTAGAAACGAATAATAAATTAATTAATTAAACTAAAAATTACAAATTAAAATAATCCGCTTAATGGTTCGCTTAAAGCCGCAAACACCTATTACAACTTTTGGAACAAAAAAGTTGTAAAAAAGTATTTTTGTTGTAGTGATGGTACTTATTAATATTTAATCAAAATTAGTTTGGTATTATGTGCTGAATATTAATTTTACATTGATTATTAATTAATACTATTTTATTTAATTATTTATTATTTTTATATTTATTTTAATTATTTAATATTTATCTTAACTTTTATATATAATTTAATATTGATTATTAAATTTTAATTATCATTTAAATAATTATTGTCTAAAAAACAAAGAATTTATTATAAATTAATTATTTGTTCTTTATTTAAAAGTAACTATTATCTATAATTAATTATTTTGCAATTATTTATAATTTATTCACAATTAAATGACAATGAAAAAGACTTGTTAAAAATATTAATTATTAATTATTTAAAAATAATTAATAAATATTATTGATTCCTAAGTTTATTATTAATTATAATTAAATATTTATATAATTAGTTATTAAATATAAATATTATAAACATGAAGTTTGTAATAGGCATCTACCACAACTAACAAAATGAAAAGTTGTTAAAAATACGTTTATTACAACATTAGGTAATGGACTGTTGTAAAAAATATCTATTACAACGGTGCTTTTACCACCGTTGTAAAATCAAAGTTGTAATATGATGTTTTTGTTGTAGTGTATATCAAATTAAGTGCAGGTTGAAAATGAAAGAGCTGCTAGTCGCTTTGGAATTTGAGTTTGTGTTGCCCGACAAATAGGTAAACCTTAGTATTGATTGGTGATTTGAACCCCGAGTTGGGCAGCCGTTGGTTTTTGTTTTCTTTTAATTAATATGAGGCTAGAGTGGCGGTTGTAGAGTTCCTATTCAATCGTACAGAGGAAGTGTTGGCGGATTTTTCTAAAATTTATAAAACATAGAATAATTTTGAAGATAATTTTATAATAATTATTTTGAAAATAATTGGGGTTAAAACATTTCTTTTACTTGAGTAATTTCGGGGACGAAATTCTTTTAAGGGGGAAGGAATGTAACATCCCGTATTTTTGGTAGTCGAATATTTAATATATTTTATTATTTTGATTTGGAATTTTACTTGAATTTATAATATATAATTCGTTTAGATAACGAAATTTAAACATTTAAATCAATGTGTTGCTTACCTTATTATGAGGCACGTGCTTCGCACATGGGAAATTGTTCGATATATTATATATACGTTAAAATGTTTTCTTTTCAAACGACCCCTGTTTTCGACGAAACAAGTTTTATTGGAAAACGTATAATTAAGTATTGCTATATTTCTGGTTTGGGGTCAATCAAAGTTGTTTTATCGATACGTGAAATTTTAGGGTTAACCGATAAATTAAAATAATGTCGTTGTGCAAACGAAGTCCGTTTTCAAAAATAATAATTTTATTGAGATCAGAATGTTGAGACGTAACAATATGTCCATTTCCAGTTCGTTCTGAGTTCGGGTATGCCGATACGTATGTTTAACAGTCAGCGTCCAATTGCAGTTAACCGTAAAACATATATATAACAATATGTCAGCTTTGGAACTAAGAAATAAAATGGTACATCTAGGAGTTAAACCATCAAGCCTACTTAGATTGTCAGCCTATCCACCGCTATATGAGATAGAAAACACATGCCTAAGCTACGTTAGGGTACACTGCAGATCAATCTTTTCGTAAATACTTCATGTTGAAGCAATGAATATATATATGATTATATATTCACGCACAGTAGCATAACATACAGACCAAAGCACACATAATATTAAAACTCAATCTACATCGGTTCTCTACGCCTTCAAAAGACACCTAAATCTTCTAGGGATAGGACATATTAAAGAATCAAAAACCAATAAGTGAAAAGGTGATGCCTTACTGGATGGTGATAGGAAGCCAGAGTTTACATTGTATCAAAGATGATACTACAGACACTCACCTAATCTAGGATGTACGGGCTACCTATGGACATGAAGATAAAACTACATACGTAACAAAATGCGTACACACTAGCTTTTTCCTAACCTAACCTAAAATCATGGCTATGTATTTTCAATCATTTACCCGAGGAAATGTGTGAGCCCACCCAAGATTTTATACAGCGGCTCTACATCAAAACGGATACCCCCTATTTCTTTCCTGTATGAACATGGCACATTCAAATTTCACCATCAAAGATTTTTCCATCACACGCCTTAATCAATCACGTACAACCATCCTTCCCTGCAAGATTTCACCTACCTCTATCCAAACATGGGGACCCTAGGAAAGGAAAGCTCATATCAATATAACTTCATACTGAAGCTAAATGAAGTACGCGCACTATACATGCTTACCCCATGAAATGAAATATGCTGCAGGCATATGTGAAATCCAAATTAGATGGAGATGTGAATACAATGTCGGCCATTTCAAAATCAAAGAAAAACAAATCTATACAAATGTATCTTTCAACCACACAGTACACTAGTCTTATAGCTGCATTCTCTATAATTTCCTGTCCAACCAATAGAATACACAGTACAATATACTATTCTATTCTGCACATGCAATGTCTTCACAATATGAAATTTCACCATCGCGCACATAGACCAATTTCCAGCAAAGCCGACATAGGATTTGTGAGGCGCAGACCTACGTTAACCAGTGATTGACGTCTTTTCTATCGACACTTACTCCTCATCTATAAATACACACATATACTGACTTCACATTTCATTTAGCAGCATGAATTAAACCGTAAGCTCGCTCTTAAACAAAATGAACCCATATATTAATATATACGAAAAACCCTGAGCTCTATTTCTATACAAGTCTATATATCTCCTCATCCTTTGGGTTTTAGCAAGCGGTTGACATAAAGAATGAAGGGAGGAGGTCAGCGCAGGCAAACAGATGGTCTTATTGGGGCGTTCGAATGAACAACATGTGTGAAGAAATTAATAGCAGGCAGGCGACGTTGTTGTGGAGACTCGATGGCGTTGCTGGGCAGTAAAATCGGCGGAGTAGCAGTTGGAATCATGGGGTCACGTTATGGATCTGGAGTGGGGGTGGAACATGGCAGGTGACATTGTGTACATGCGTAAAAAAAAGGGACTGGGAAGGAAATCTTAGCATGCGTGAATGAAGAAAATAGGGAGCACTGGTGGAGAGCCATGGAAATGGGATGTTCATGGAGTCGGGTACTGTGTTGAGTGGCGGAAGTGGTTGTGGGGTTTGATATTAGAGGAGAAGAAGAAAGCTTATTAGGTGGAGTAGTATGAAGGGAGGACTGATGGGGGGTGCAGTATGATTTGCAAGCTGAAACAAGGAAGAAGACGTGAGATGTAGCAGGTGACTGTGGGTAGAGGTGCCTCGTGCGACGTGAAGGCAACAGGTAGTTATAGGATGAACAGTAATACATATATGCTTAACCACTATTTATATCGTGCCCAACTATTTTTAGTTTTTACCTAATTACATTCATGCGGTGCTTAACGAAGCTAATGTGTAACGCTGATATTAGATAATATTACCTTAATAGTTAACAGTATATAACGTAACCGTTATTTATGTTTTGATTTACATTTAAACCCATACTTAAAGAATATGAATGGTACAACATTAGGCCTAACCAAGAATTAAGGTAACATAAAGTTTGAGCTAACATATATACATGTAAACAATATTGTGTGAAATGACGGGAAGACTAATGGGAAGACTCATATGTGCCTAATCAAGCTTAAGTGCCTTGGAATGTTTCGAATACAAAGTAGGAAGTGGGAAAGGATGCAATACTAGTTTAACCATAGCATAATTATGCCAAATGAAGCACCCAGTAACATGTAAAGTGTCGGATAGAAAAGTAAATGTCGCGTTTTAGTTCATTAACATCGCCTATTGTGTCCAACAATGTGGTCTACCTTAAGTGCATTGTGCCCGACCAAGTTTTGTTTAAACGTAATAAGAGATTAAGTAAATAATTATAATAATTATTTTTAACCGTTAAATAGTATTGGTTTAAATAGTGAATACCTCATTTAGATTTATAACTGTGTCAAACGTATACAGAATCAGATCAAATCAGGAGGGTTGAACCCGCATCGACGGATAATAGATTTTGAAATTGGAATGGACGGAGTTAAACACAACTAGATGCTTGGAAAAAACAAACCGTTTGACGACGAATGGGAATCGAGGTGAGATCAACTCACTCAGTTTTTATCCTACTTATATTTATATAAGTTGGGTTTTTATATTTGTGTGATTTGATTGTTAATCATTTGATGGATGCTGAATATATTCATATTTGTTGACTGAACTGATTAAATTAAACGTTTGTTTAATTTAATATTAAACCAGTCGTTATTTTTAACGATTATTTCCAAATGAGGTAACTTACCTCATTGGTTACGTTTATATATAAACGTATTACATTGAAATATGGATGTTTGGATTGTTGTTATTGTTTGATGATTGATATCTTATCTATTTATTGAAATGATATTGTTAAGATAACGTATTTGGATGCAGGAAGAGACAGGTTGGAGGGATCCAACAGGATTCCTCAAATTTATTGTTTGTTTTCATATTACAATTACATGAACTGTTTAACCCATATGATTGGATGATGGATTGGATCACTGATTGTTGAATCTAAATTCAACATTTGTTTTGTTTTAACCAATAGGCAGAATTTGTTGAGTAATTGGTAGCAGTTGGCCCTAAAATATATCGTTTTAAAAATATTGATTTACCGTCTGGTGAGTCGACAGTAATGAAGTTATAAATTTATTTTATAACTAGAGATGGATTTTGAAATTAATACATTTTAATAAAATTTTAATAAAAGGAAATTATTATTTATTATTTAAGTTTTAAAAGTAATTATTAAATGATTTAATAAATCGATTCGTTTGGTTAATAAGATTTATAAGCAGACAAGAAGAAATTAACATAACGGTTAAGACCTAAATTAATTATTTCTCAAGAGAGAATTAAACGAGATTACTGAAATTAATTATATAAATATATTAATTTAAAGAAGAACTAATTGGAGTTGATTAACCAGATAATCATGGTCTGGATTGACGAAGTCCACTAATTTAATTAAGATTAGTTATTTGATTAATTTATTTTTAATTAATCAAATAAAATAATTTAACAGATCTTTGTTTTAACTTTAATAAGTTAACTAAAAGGATAATGTTTAATTAAGTTAAATAAGAAGTTAACTATTTCTACAATAGTTAATGATGATGTAAAGTATTATTTTTAATAATTTAAGTGATCAATTCGTAAACAGGATTCTTAAAGGTAAGTAATCAAAGTTGATGTTGGAACACAATTGTATTTTTGAAAAGTGTTGATAACGATTTTTATATTGAAATCGAATTTTATAACTAAGTTATAAAAGAGATTTTAGCCAAGACGATAGCTCAAACTAAGTATTGAAATAAGGAAAGAAAAGTGGGATAAAAAGGGGTTTTATATTAAACACGAGTTTTATAAATAATGTTATAAAAGGAGTGTGAGGCTAAAATGTTGAGATTAAATTAACATTACTTAATTCTAGAATTATAAAATGCGATCTAAATTCTCTATATTAGATGAGAGATGAAGTTTCATCAGTTATAACCAAAATGGGATTTGGTTTGATATTGGGGATGAATATGGGTTTTGATATTACAACTGATATCTATCTTAAGATAGGAACATTGTTGATCAAGGTTTGAGAGGTAATTTAAAATACCCCAACTTGAACGACTTCAGAATTATCAAGGGATGTTATTAGTTGTAATGGGAAAGATGTTAAATGGAATTTATTTTAAGAAGTAATAATGTAACGTTATTTGAAATATTTGGAAATATATATATAATGGATTCCAAAATAAAGAAAATTAAAACGGTCTTGAGAATATAAAATGATATTTCCATAGAAAAGGAAATAAAGGAGGTTTGTGAAGATATAACGATGTTTTTAAGTAAGAATATAAGATTTAGAATGGGTTTATTCTAAAAAGATAAGTGACGAGTATAATGTTCAAATAAGGAAACCAAAGGAGAGGTCGTAACGATTGTTTTGCAAATGACAAGTTGAATCGATGATAAATAATAAATGATGTTGTAATTAATGTTTTGAAATAATAGTAAAATAGAAATTGGATATGCTTATTAAATATTTTCCCAAATATTAGATTAAAATGATTTTTAAAAGATTAATAGATTGAAATAAGAACTTAATACCATGTTTAAAAATATGAATTTTTTTAGGAGTTTAAATTAACCATTAGTTAATTTATTTCTAAAATGAAATAGGCCAAATGTTGTTGAGTACTGAACCAATGAACTCGTTATATTCACACAATTATTATTTGATCGTTAAATCACCGATTATCAAATCTAACCCAGACGATTGATTGGTACGGAAAGACCGAGATCGAATTATATTCGAAATCCATTCCAAACCAACAAATACGTGAAGATGAAGACTGAAGATGGAGCATTGAAGACCGTGGATCTTCATAAAACTGAAGGATTACTTATAATCTATGGCTTGGCGGCCCGAGATACACTGTAATTCTGTTGTGGTTGGAATCTACGGATAGCAAGGACTTCTCGTTACCGATCCATGGGGGGATTCCTATATTGGAGGCAGTAGGAGAGTGCCTTCGTTCATCCTATTCCTGGATGACTTATATGGACGAATGTCTGACAGAATATTTCATAAGAGTCACATACATTGATTTTTACAAACGTACCCCTGTTGGTGATAGCTAACACCCAGGGTATTTTTTCAGCGTCAATTAGTGACTTGGCGGATCTGACGATGTGGCATTCAAAGTGAATGATGGCGTGCTACCTAGAAAATAAAAATTTTAACCTCAAGCCTCACAACCGGGAAATGACAAAAATCGGGCAGGCAACATGGCTATGTGGGTCGCACCCATTAGGGTGTATAATCAACTATATAGAGAAATTCCTTTTGCTTCTTTTATCTATCGATGTTGTCCCTTTCGGGAAACGGTTGCTGATCCCAACCGTTGGTGATATACATTCGATGCACTCAAGCAAAATGAGTGGTCGGTCATGTGTGGGTCGGGTTGCAAGACGTTCTTGTCGAACTCAGTGTATTCGCCTCTAGAGATACACTATCGCCAGGCGGTTCCATACCTTGTCATAGTCGGAATCCAATCTCCAATAAGCGCCCGCAGTTTTGATTATATACTATGGAGCGTGAGATGCAAGCATTCCGCTAGATTGCTATCTACTTGTATTTAGACATTAATATAATATTAGAATAATATATGATTCCAAAATGTTTTGGGTTATCGTAAGGTAAAAACCGTCTGTATTTATGTGTGGATTTGGTTTTATGGTTATCCTTTTCTTTCGAAAAGATTTTGAACCTTAAAATCAAGTTGGATGATTCCCCTTAAAACTTTGCAAGTTATTCTCACTCTGTTTCACCAGACAGATCTGGTGTTTGTAATGCTTGGGTTAGACCGGGTTGTACAGGTCCAGGTTATCGGATGCTGCGAAGTCTAGAGACGAGCTGGAGGTGTTTAGATGTATGATATCTAGTATATATTACCCTGAGGACTGTATATGAGGACAGGTTATTATAACAGTCCAAATATGATAATGTACTCTGATGATTTGTTAGTTATATTTCAAGCTCTCAATAAAGATTTATTTATGTATTATATTTTGTTCCGCTGATATATGAGACTCTGATTTCGTTGTTATTCTTCTTCTTATCTCTTTTATTCTAATATTTCTTTCTTATCTCATCCTCTAAATTCTTTCTATTGGCATCTGGGTTTTCAGTACAATTTGGTTTGAACTGGTATTGTTTAGTCAGCTCAAAGAGTACCGGAAATCTAGCTCGTCACAGTCAATGTAGTTATCTTTCTTTATTTTTATTTATCGTTGGTTTAATTAATAGCAAAACATTCATTTTTGCATTCAATCTTGCCAAATAGTTCCAAATCTTACAAAAAGATTATTAGCTATAGTTATTAAAAATCATGGCTGATTAGTGGAATGGACATATTTGAAACCACAAGAAATATAAAATGGATAGTTCGATTCCATGGTATCCCGAAAAGCATAGTGAGTGATCATGATCCATTGTTTACGAGTGAATTTTGGAAGAGTTTGCAAGAGCTTTGGGAACCGGTTATGTTTAAGTATGGCTTATCATCCCCGGAATGATAGTCAAACTGATAGGGTTAATCGAATTTTGGAAGATCTCCTAAGAGCTTGTGTAAGGATTTTTGGGGAACATGGGAAAACCACCTACATTTAGTTGAGTTTGTATATAATAATAGCTACCAGTCGAGCATTAGGATGGCACCATACGAGGCGTTGTATGGTAGACCATGTAATTCTCCAGCTTGTTGGTTAGAAACTGGAGATAAATTGATACTTGGGCCTGAGATGATCAGAGAGACATCGAATTGTATCGAGATCTTTCAACAACGAATGAAGGCAGCCCAAGATCGTCAGAAAAGTTATGCCGATAAGCATCCGAAAGAATTGGAATTCGACGTTGGCGATATGATTTTCGTGAAGATTTCTCCGTTGAAGCACGGTGTTCGGTTCAGAAGCAAAGGGAAGTTAGCTCAACGGTTTGTTGGACCGTTTTCGATAATCAAGCGAATTGAAGTGATCGAATGTAGATTGGAGTTACTCGAGAAGATGTCAAGTGTGCATAATGTTTTCCATGTGTCGTTTCTTTGGAAATGTGTGCATGATTCGAATGTGGTGGTATCTCCATAGTAGTATGCAGACCTAGAAGTTGAGTCCTTAGTTACGAAACCTCGTAAGCCACTTCGCGTTGTGGGGAATGACACGAAATAGGGTAGGAGGAAGACGGTTAAGTTGGTCAAGGTACAATGGAGTGAGGATGATGACGATTGTACGTAGGAGACGGAAGAGAATATGAAGGCGTCCCATCCAGAACTCTTCGTTAGTATGACCCATAAGTGTTGTATCATTCTTACCCCGTTGTAACTTGTACTATTATTGTTGTTGCTATTGTTATTAGAATTCCACATGCTAGAATAAGGCTACGTATTCATGTGTAACATCCCATATTTTGGTAGTTAATATTTAATTTAATTTATTAATTTAAATATTATATCTAGGATATTAATTGATTTTTAATATTTAATTCGTATTTAAAAACGAAGTTTAAACGTTATAATTTATATAATATAAAACGAACTCAAAATGGCGCGACAGTTCGTAATATTGAAATTTCAACTTCAATTGAATATACCGGATCCTATATAAGTCGGAATTCCGTGAAACAAGAAACATTGAAATCAAGTTGATTATGATTTTCTAAATGAAGAGAGAAATTCAGATTTCGTGTTATAGATCGTTAGTTACGTCCAATTCAAATTTTAAAATAGTTGCTATAGAAATCGTTATTGGAATATAACGTTTATTTATAAATTTAAAAAGAGTCTAATATAAATTGGACACCGTTTTAACTCGAATTGATGATAGTAAGTTGTATAACTTATATTTGAAGCTGCATATATTGTTCTATTTGGATATTTACGATAATAGTAATCTATTTTTATTTAATTGAATTAATTTGGAATTTAATTAATAATTTATCGATATTATTTAATCCGTAGGAATAATTTATTTTTCTAACGACCTCCATTTCCGACGAAACAAGTTTTATCGGGATACGTATATTTAATTATTGCTACATTTCCAGTTTAGGACCAATTGGAGTTGTTTTGCCGGTAGGCGAAATTTAAAAGTGAACTGATGAATAAATTTGGATCTAAATTGCACAGTTTTTGCAAACGGAGACCGTTTTCAATGAAAGTAATTAATTAGAACCGCAACGTCAAATCATATCATGGCGTCCAGTTTCGTATTTTTTGAAGTTAGTGTATATAGATGTGAATTTAACCGTCAACATTAATAATGTAAAACCTAGGAGCAAAGAAAATAAGATATTCGCTGATGCAAACACTGTTTGGCTAAAGGACCTTGTAACATGCGTATGGGAGGTGTTTAATTGTGCCAGATGATGTTTGTGCTTTAACATGATTAATACGTGCGCAAGTTTTAACGTGCCATTATATATTGGCATGGCCTGACAGTAATATATACAGTTATATATATATATATATTTAATCAGTGCCTTGCACTTCACACAATCGATAACTTATGGCCCAAATTTTAAATGTCGTGCCGACCAAGTTTATTTGGGAATGCACACCACAGCAGCTACCCTACCAACCTATATATCTATACCCTATGATTCCTTGGCTTCCACACATCTCTCTGTATATATACAGCTACTTCATTGCTCTATTTCCTCGTTCCAGCCATAAACAAACCAAGTTCCCTCATCATAATCAAAATTAAACCATTCAAAGTAATTCCCATACGCCATTCCTGAATATACTAAAATGCAAGCTCTTTCCTTTCAAACGAGAAACCACTTTCCTGTTTCTTTTCAAGTCGTAAGCCCAGCCACATCAACTCCTATCGTGGAGGAGAAGCTCGGGAGAAGTACGTCGGTGTTCGAACTAGGATTAGAAGGATGTTGTGTGTGTTTTAACAAAGATAAAAGAGTAGCATGTTCAGTTGTGTTCTTTTCATGCGAAGGGCTGTTCAACTTCAGGACTCGGGTCAGTCAGGGGGCGGATGGGAGTGAGAGGTGACATCAGCGGCACTCTGGTGGAGAGGGATGGCGCATCGTTCTAGCATGGACGGGCAGAGCAGCATGAGTAGGTGGAGCAGTGGTGTAGGAGGAGGGAGAAAACCGGTCTTTGAGTTACGGCAAATGGAGAGGTGATTTGTAGCGACATTCCGTTGTTCGAAACTAGTAAGACGTGGGAAAGTTTTGCAGAGAGAAGCAATAGGTTTTTTTTTGGTGAGAGGAGGAATACTGACAGCGTCAAGATGGTGGAGCGAATCTGTTGCTGTAGCACATTATTTGGATTAGAAATGGAGAATAAATACAGTAGTGGTGAAGCCTGTAGCAGTGTTAATTCATTTCGAATGGAGAAGGGAAGCTTGAACCCAGCGGTGTGATGATGCTATAGGCGCTGCGGTGGAGGATGGGTAAAGAACGTAGCGAGGTCTCTTTATTCACAGCAGCTTTCGGGAATCAGAAAAAAAAAAGGAAATTATGACTAAGCGATAGCGTGGGAAGAAATCGCGCCTGAAGGAAGGTTTTTGGAAACATATCAGGTGAGGACATAGTTTAAAAATGCCTAACATTTTGAACGCATACCAACTATTTTAACATGAACCACATAGCTTATTATATAAATGTATATATAAGGTTCTGGTTTGTTTATTTGTCCTAGACCAAATGGAACGTAAACATCAGTAAGTTATATAATTACATGGAGGCTGTTTGTTTAAAACATGTGACTAACAATTTGGTTACTATCTAAGGTTAAACAACGGAATCATTAATTAAAATAGAATTCTACGATAACTATTCAAGTTAATTTAAGGTATAATTTATAATAATTATAACATGCCCATATACTGTCAGAATTCGACAAGGCCAAAGATGTTGGAACAACATCGGTAGGCGCTATGTTACGGAGCTAGTTTGTTCAGAATTGGGCGCAGCTGGATGTTTTAATTAAATTGAACACTTGTTTAATTTAATTAAACTAAACCGTTTTGGTGACGTACGAAATCAAGGTGAGTTAAACTCACCCAGTTTTCTCAATTTATATTTTATATAAATCGAGTTTTATAATTGTGTGCTATGGTTGTTAATGGTTGTTTGTTTGTTTGTTGATTTTATTCGTGTATTGATTGAAACGGTTAAATTAAACGTTCGTTTAACTTAACTGAAACAAATCGTTATTTATAACGGTTTAATTCAATTGAGGTAACTTACCTCAGTGGTTACGTTTATAATAATATAAACGTTATAAATAAATAATTGAATGCTTAAATTTCTGTTGTCAGCCTAGTATTACCTGTTACAATTATTATTGACTGTTATATGTAACTGTTTATGTCATCTGTTTAGATGAAAAACGAATATGGATTGGCCATAATGAATTGATTGAATTGAACTGTGGTAACCTATTGTGTTGCAGGGAAGGACAGGTTGGAGGGATCCAACTGGATTCCTCATCAGTAGTTATGTAAATTTTAATATATGATTATATATGTCGAATACTGAATCTACACTCACTGATATTGATAATATTTATCAATATGACCATATTGTTTGGATTGAATGTGGAATGGGTTTATATTTCACGATTTGGTACTATAGTAGTCATTCACCTCTTTAGTACTGTCAATTGAAAGAAATGATTTTTTTTCGAAATCAATATTAAATGAATTTAGAATGGTTTCAAAGATATAAATATATTTTATAGGGTTTTGAAAGTATGATTTTTTTGTAAAGATAATAGTCAAAACTAAATTTACAGTTTTTATAAACATATAAAATATAACAAATAGAAATGTAAGATATTATCGAATAAATGTATAAACAATATAAATTTATCGTGTTGGTTATTTAAATGTTGAAATAGTCTTATAAAGGCTTTATTGGGCATAAAGGAAATTTAAATGGAGTTCAACACAGTGGAATGGAATAATTAAACCATGGGTATACGAGAATTTGTAAAATATTTTAAAAAGGTGATGTTTTTGTCATAATGCACGTTTTAACAAATGGCATTTAAAATAATATGAAAGGTGATTAAATAACATTTCGTGAATAGGATTAACAAATAGTGGATTTGGGAATGAGTATTGATTTGGAAATGGGATTTCATATTTTTAAGTAAAGTCGAATTTGAAATTATGAACATGTATTTATAAATGAGATTTAGTTAAATAATTGGAAGTGAGGTTTATTCCAAGTTTCGGAATGTGATATTCCGAAGTTTGGAGTGGCTAATCGAAGTAAGTTTTATTCCGAGGTTCGGAATACGACATTCCGGAATTTGGAATATTAACTGAAGGGAGGAGTATAAATGAAGTTAAAGATTTGAATAACGACAACGAATATTATTTGGCGACAATGAATTGGAAATGGGAATCTAAATTGAAGTTAAAATAAAACAAATGATATGTTGTCGAAATTAATTTACAAAAGAATTTATAAATGAAAATTTAAAGTTTTAGAAATGGAATCGAATTGGTAAATAATGTTAAGGGCTTGTAAATGTGTTTTTTTAACATTGATTACAAATGAAATGGACTATTTTTAGATATGAGATTTTATAAAGTATTATTATATGCTTTTTAAACAACAAACAAAGTTATCGAGTATGATTTACAGAGATGGATATAATTGTAAATAAATTGGCTATGAAATTAAATCTGTAACGTTTGTTACAGTTGATAAGATGAATTGTCTTGATAAACATCAATAGAATAATTTGAAAAGAGATCAATATAATAGTTGTATAAGATTTATAAAAAGCTTTGATTTTAAACAAATGAAATTTAGTTGTTAAAAGGGTTTATAAGATAATAATAAAGGGAGATTAAAGAATTGTCATAAGGATTCTATTTCTAATAGATTCGAGGACCGTATACAATATTGTAAATGATTAATAATATAAATCAAAAGAGTTTAATAAAGATTTACTTAATAATTAGTTGATTAAACATGGTCGAGATTCAAATAGGTTTCCAAAGGATGATATTAGTTATAAACGAGAGTAATTGGGGAAACATAAGTTATGATTTCCGTAAAATGATATTATAAACTGTTATCGAAAGTTTATAAGTTGAATAAATGAATTTGGAGAATATTCTTATTTTATAATAAGAAGTAAAAGCCATGTTTCAAATATTGGAAAGTTAAATGAATAAAATTAACAGACGGTTAGTTAAAGTGACTAAATGTAATGACCCGGTTTTTACATCAATCGTAAACACGAACATTGTTTGATCTTGAGTATGTATTTACCAATATAATTTAAAATCAAGACTTTAAAATGTTTAAAAACATGTCAAGACTAAAATTTGCATTTTTCTCTTATGCATATATGATAGCATATTTTAATAGTGTTGTTAAATTCATATTTTTACATATATGTTAAATGATACTTGTGCATAGCAATTTTAAAAGTGCCATTCTTTTACAAATACTTTGTTCATGTTTCAAAAGGGTTTAAAACATTGTTGTAGAAAACTCTTTGCTTTTAACTTTAAAGCCTTTTTGCCTAAAACATATTTAATCACCTCTTTATTCTGAAAACCAATGCAAGGAAAATATTTAAATTTTTATATGCATTAAAATCAATAACATGTGTTGCCTAATCCTTTTTCAAATTCATGATCTCATCACCTACACCATAGATCTTGATAGCAAATAAGATATCAAGTAAATTATTTGCATTTATACATGCATTGAAACAAGAACATGTATTTTCAAAATCTCTTTCACTTCATGATCTCATTCATGAAGCACATACAGGATGGATCATGCTAGCAAGTAGGACTTTTACGAAGAATTCTAGGCACATGATAAAATCAATTTATATAAAAGCATTTTCAGGTTTTAAATCTTTTTATTTCCATTCATAAGATTTTCTGAAAATAAAATCCCTTCTCATCTTTCAAAACCTTGGCAAATTTGTCAATGAACACATGCATAAAAAGATTTGCAAAATCATATATGGACACCATGATCTTGCCTACACTAGATGATCACTAAAGCAATGATTTTCTAAGATTTTTTTCATGTCAAATACCCCCATGGCCGAGAGCAAAGTTTTGCAGAAAATTCAGATTTTTAAACTCCTTGGAGGCCAAGGTAAGGTAATTTATATATTTATTGTTAAATCAAAAATGACATGCGAAAAATATGGCTTGATAACTCAATAAATTCTGAGCATTTATAGTACTAGAATGATCTCAACATTTTGTTTAAATCAAGGGAAAAGATTGAGAAAGAACATAGTGGTACAAAGAACAATTAATGTGATGTTCATAGTAAACCAATGGGGAAAGTTTTGTACAAGATATAGGGGGTTTTTAGGAGGTATATAGGCTGAGAATGCCAGGTGAAATGAGGAGAGAATGTAAGGATTTTGGGAGGGAAAAGCATTTTAAACTTGGTCTTTCATTTGTCAAGAAAAAACTGATTTTCTATTTTCAAATCATGCATTAATTGCACCAGTATTTTATCATTTTCTCACCACTATATAAGGACCTACCCATGCACACATTTCAATCACACAAACACACAACAAATTCAAAGGGTTTTCAGGAAAGAAAGCTAAGGTTTCGAGCATCTTAATTGAGTAAAACTATTCTAATTTTTCTGTTTTAAATATTTGCAGTTTTGTTGTTTTGAACCATGTTTTAACTTGGCTTCTTTTGTATTTCTAGTTTGAGTGACATGTCTTGTATGTTTGCTTGTTGACATGAAGTAGGAATCGTTGATTTGTATATGAAAAACCCTTAAGTATTATAGATTGAAAGAGGGTGCATTTCCTGTTTGCTTTTACCAGACCCTATTAAGTTTGTGTAAAACTTGACAAATTTAAGTAGATCAGTAGATCTAGGTAAAGGGATTTAAAACGAGGTGCCCTAGTTGTGTAAAATTTTTAACATAATCATATAAGTGTTTAAAATAAAACAAAACCTTGCCAAAACTCTTACTATTATTTACAAAACAAACACAGGAAGCTCTCTGTTTCAAATCCTCAAAGTGGATTTTCAAACCACTTAAAAACCAATTTTGATTACATAATCCTAATAAGGTGACTAAATGATGATTTTTAAAACAAAAATAAAGATTTTTAAGTATGTATATCAGGAGAAATCAAAGGATGGCCGAAAGTTCAACTTTGGTGAACCCCCGGCGCATCACTTGATTTGGGATGATGGTGTTTGGCCTGAAGGAGCATGGAAGGATGAGGATCATAGGAAAAATGTAAATTTAATTTTTAAATGAATAAATTTGGTAAATTAAATGAAAAAGGGTTTTAAAACTGGTTTTTGGGTTCCATGGGTTGGGGCCGAACTGCTCGGAGGTGAAGGGACTAGGGGGTGCGGTCTAGGGGGATTGGTGCGTCTGGCTCGTATGGTGGCGTGGCCAGGAAGTGGTGGTGACTGATGGTCGAGGGAAGGAGGTGTGAGGCCTTTCTTGGATGATGGTTTCTTTTGAAAGGAGAAGGGGGCACGGCCATTTACTGTTCAGGCCAAGGGAAGGGGACTGGAAGGTGGCAACTGGGTCTGGTGATGGAGGGTGGCTGGTAGCGACGACCGTGGGTGGCTGGAGGCGACGCGGGTGCTTGTGCACGTGCACAGGCCTGGAGTAAAGAGGAGGAAGAAGAAGAATGGGGTGGTACTCATGGGCGCACGGTATTTTGGTGTGATCGAGAGGGAAAATGCTGAGGACCGGGGACTTGGTACTTTGGCTAGTGATCATCCAAGTGGTATTTTCCAAAAACATGAGAACTAGGCAAGTTTTCGTGAGTGCACACCGGTGATTTCCAACCTGGTACTTTGTCGAATTGGTACTTTGCTGTTTTAGCTTAAAAACAATGGTTTTTAAATATGTTTTAAATTTAAATCAGTTTTAAATTTAATTTTGGATTAAATAAAATAAGAAAATAAAATATTTTAAATAAAAATAGAATTTTTATTTAATTAAAATGGGAAAAGTGAATCAGGATAATTTTCGTCATAAGATGAAATTTAAAATACAGAATCTGTAAATTTTAAATTTAGTTTATAATTTAAATTAGAATTTATTTGTTAATAAAATATTTAGATTTTTAAACATACTAGTGATAAGGAAACGAATGTAACACATACGCTAAATTTGACCATTTAAACTGTAATTTCAAAATACAAGGAACCGGTCATGTACAGTTCAGTATTTGATGAAATAAGAACTGTAAAGTATATTTAATCGTGTTAGATTAAAAATTTAGAAAGGGAATATTCATTAATCATTTCAAAGAGACCGAAATCAATATTTCACTTTGATTTGATTATACGTTGTATGTCGGAGATTTTAAATTTGAAGACGACGTTATACAAGGGCTATTTTTGAATAGTGCCTTCAGTTTGTTCAAAACCAGAACAACTTGTATGGACGAATGTCTGACAAAGTAATTCTAACTGATCACGTACGTTGATCTTTTCAAACATATTTATATGGTGGCAACGGAATTCGTTTCTCTCGCTGTATACCTATAATATATTTTTGAGGAAGTCAATTAGTGATCGGGAAGTTTTGACGATGTGGCATTCAAAGAAAATAAACAGCGATGATAATGTAAGTCTAGCCTCAAGCCTCACACCTAGGAAATGACAAAAATCGGGTTGGCAGCACGGCTATGTGGGTCGCTCCCATTAGGGTGTAGCATCACCTATTTAGAGAAATTCCTTTTGTTTCTTAATCTATCGATTCTGCCCATTCGGGAATGGTTGTCGTACACAACCATTGGTGTTATACACTCGATACACTCAAGAGAAATGAGTGGTCGGTCATGTGAGGGCCGGGTTGCAAGATGTTCTTGCTGAACCCAGGTGTATTTGCCTCTAGAGATACATCATCGGAAGGTGGTCCCATACCTTGTCATAGTGGGAAATCCAATTTCCATAAGTGCCAAGCGGTTTTTATTTGTATACTATGTAGGAGAATGCGAGATGCAAGCATTCTTCTAGATTCTAGATTATTTGTGAAAACCAAATAGACACTATGATAATATCTGGTTTAAAGTATACAAAGTGTTTTAGATCTCATAAGGTAAAAACCCGTTCCGTATTCACGGCATGGTCTTATGAGATATTTTCTTTAAACTGTTTATTCATACCAGTCCCCTGACTGACCCGAAGTTTATTTTTCTGTGTTTTCCCTTAAACTCTTGAGTATTCATAACACTTGTTATGAATAGACAAGTGAATCAGGATGTAGAAAACTTGTGAAGCTGGATGAAGATTATCAATGTGTTGGTCTACCTACCTTACCTATTGTATAATTAAGTATGCAAGTTAGTCGTCAATGATATGTATAATTACTGATGTACTATGAATGGGTTGTATCACTAGACATATGATGTTCTGATGTATTATGTACTGCTGTGTAATATTATAAAGTATTATCTTTTGTGAAAATTCCGCTGTGAGATTTTGATGCTTCTGTGATTTTATCTTCTATCTATTCTTATTCTTTTTAATGGCATGACTTCCGATGTGTTCGAAAGTTGGGTCGTTACAGTTGGTATCAGAGCCAGGTTACGGATTACCTTGGCTTTTGGTGAGTGAGAGAGAGCGTATTTTTATATAAAATTTAAAATAAATTTAAATCAACTTGGATGATATACCAAAGTTAGTTATGTCCCATCAAGTCTCGATTGACAACCAGTTATATTCAGGTAATCAAAATGAGTACCCATGCACGAAGAGGTCAAGCTAGAGGGTCTTCCACTATTACTGGTCGCACCACTGGATCCCAAGATCAAGGCGAAATAGTGGAGGTAGTTGCACCAGTCCAACATGATAAGAGCTTTGCAACTATTTGTAAGGAGTATACAACTCAGGGAGGAAAAGTTTTCAAAGGAACTGAGTCTTTTATTGAGGTTCAAGCTTAGATGAGGTCCTGTGAAAGGATTTTCAAAGGGTTGAAGCTGAATGATAATCAGAAACGTCTTTTAGCTTCATGGCAACCTCAAGGAGCTGCTGCAATCTGGTGGGACGCTCAAATTGCAAATGTTCCTGAGGAAGATTTTACTTGGGACAAGTTCAAAGAAGCATTTGAAGCGCAATTTCTGCCCGCCGCTGGAAAAACGAGGATGTATCGTGATTTCATTGATCTCAAGCAGGGGAATATGAAAGTATCTGAATATGAGAACAAATTCAACTCACTTTCTTATTTTGGGCCAGAACTGATCAACACTTCACTTAAGAAAAATGAAATGTTCATAGTGGGATTGAAGGATAGCCTGCAAGTTCAGATGATTGGACATCTCAAGATTCCATTTGTTGATCTTGTTGATATGGAAGTTCGTTATGAGGCACTGGAGGGTAAGAAGCCAGTTGCAAAAACAGCACAGATGGGAGGACCTAGTGGTGAGAATCCAAATAAAAGGAAATTCAACCCGAACTGGAATAATAACAACAAAGGAGCCCCTAAGATGGGAGAAAAGGCCAAAGAACGATTCAAGGACACCAAATGCCATAACTGTTTATAGAAGGGACATATTGCCAAGTTCTGCACCAAACCAGCAGCAAAGAAGCCACAGCAAAACCAGCAACAACAACAACCATCTCAGCAACAGCAGCAGAAACACAGCAAGGGCCTGGAAATGCAATGGTGATGAAGACTCTGTGTTTCAACTGTCATCAGCCTGGGCACTTGGTTAAAGACTGTCCACTCGTGAAGAGGGCACAACAACCAAAGGTATATGCTATCAAAAGTGAACCATCAACTTCTCAGGATGTGAAAGGCAAGGGAGTTCTCAAAGGTACTTTTGATTTAAATGGCATTGATGTTCGTGTTTTATTTGACACTGGCGCCTCGAATAGTTTCATTTCTTCTGGCACGGTAGGAAAATTCCGATTTATTCCAAAAATTTCACGAATCCAAATTGCGTATCTAATCCTATTGGTGGAAAAACTGAACTAAAGATGTATTGCGAAAATGTGGCACTCTCGTACCTTTCGTATTCCTTTCTTTTCGATTTCTACGTTTTTTGATTTCAAAGGATTTAATTTTATACTTGGGATAGACTGGTTTAGTAAATTCCAAGCTAAGATTAAATGCGACAAAGAAATCGTAACTTTGATAACCAATATTGGGAGCAAAGCTAGGATACGGTGTAGAAAACTCGGTATTCATATGTGTAGTTTCTTGTATGCTTTGGAAGCACCGCAAGAGAATTTGGGGACATTAGAAGTACTTAGTGATTTCTCCGACGTATTTGAACAAGTTAAGAGTTTACCCCCACATCGAGAGATAGAGTTCCGCATCGATCTATTTCCAGGAACTAGACCAATCGTTCAACCAAAAAGACGAATGGCACCAAAGAAGTCATGGAACTCGAGAAGCAAACTCAAGATTTACCGGCCAGAGGATTGATCAGGCCAAACTTTTCAAGCTGGGGTTCAGCAACAGTTTTTGTGGTTAAGTCTGATGGATCACTAAGATTATGCGTTGACTACAGAGAGTTAAATAAAGTGACTATCAAGAATAAGTATCCTTTGCCGCGAATTGACGATCTCTTTGATCAGTTGAATGGAGCTACGGTGTCTTCTCAAATGGATCTTGCTATAGGATTCCATCAGTTAAGAATCGCAGAAGATAGTATTCCTTTAACTGCTTTCAGAGGCCCGGATTTCTTTTATGAATGGTTAGTTATGCCATTCGGATTAACCAACGCACCAGCATATTTTGTTGATTTGATGAACCATGTCTTCAGGAAGATTCTGAACAAGTTCGTTCTAGATTTTATTGACGATATCTTAATCTTTTCAAAGACAGAAGAAGAGCACCGATATCATCTTAAAGTGGTATCGGAGACTCTGAGGACGAATGTGTTAAAGGCGAAGTTTTCTAAATGTCATTTCTAACAATCTGAAGTTAGATTCTTGGGGCATATTGTGAATGGAGATGGTATTTCTGTGGACCCAATCAAAGTTGAAGCAGTGCAACAATGGAAGCAGCCCAGAACACCGACGGTGGTCCGTAGTTTCTTAGGATTAGCAGGATATTATAGGAGGTTTATCCAGGATTATTCTAAGATTTCTTCTCATCTGACTAAGTTGACAAAGAAGGGTGAGAAATTTATGTGGACTCCGAAGTGTGAAGAATCATTCAAGGAGTTAAAGAAGAAATTAACAGAAGCACCTGTTCTAGCTGTTCCCGATGGGAAAAGTAAATTTGAGGTTTATACTGATGCTTGTGGAGTGGGACTCGGTGCAGTACTAATGCAGAATGGACATGTGGTTGCGTATGCCAGTAGACAATTGAAGATTCATGAGAAGAATTACACTACACACGATCTAGAGTTATTGGCGGTTGTTTTTGCATTAAAAATGTGGAGGCACTACCTACTAGGAGGAAAGTTCAAGCTTTTCACAGATCACAAACCACTCAAATATCTGTTTTCTCAAAAAGATCTCTACCTAACACAACAAAGGTGGTTGGAATTCCTTGCGTCATATGATTTGGATATTATCTATACGCCAGGAAAAGCAAATGTCATAGCAGATGCTCTAAGCAGAAATGCGATCTTATCTCTTCTAGAAGCTACTCCATCACTTGAAGGAAGGATCATGGCAAATCAACGGAGAGATGAGAATCTGGAGAAGTTAATTCAAGGAATTACAAAAGGAGGGGAGTCAGATTTTGAAGTAGATAGCCAAGGTATTCTCAAAAACTGATGGAAGACTGTGCGTTCCTGATGTTGATGGGTTAAGGCAAGAAGTTTTGGCAGAATGTCATAAATCAAAACTGAGTATTCATCCAGGAGTGCACAAAATGTATAGAGATATCAGGCGAGTATTTTGGTGGCCTGGGATGAAGAGAGATATTCTGGCTTATATAAATCAGTGTTTGTGCTGTCAGCTAATAAAGAGTGATAACCAGAAAACAGCAGGACTACTAAAACCTTTGGAGATTCCTAACTGGAAGTAGGAGATGATAGCGATGGATTTCATCGATGGTTTACCCTAGACCAGGAAGGGATATGAAGGAGTTTGGGTGATAATAGATCGACTGACAAAGAGCACACATTTTATTCCGGTGAAACCAACTCGGACTACAGCTTCGTTGCCCGAAATTTTTATAAGTGAGATTGTGCGATTACATGGAGTCCCAGTGAGTATTATAAGTGATAGAGACCCCATTTTCACCAGTAAATTCTGGGAAGCACTCCAAACAACATTGGGGACCAAGCTGAATTTAAGTACTGCTTATCATCCCCAAACAGACGGCCAGACAGAGAGGGTGAACAGGATATTGGAAGACCTGTTAAGAGCATGTATTCTTGACTTTGGGGGATCGTGGGAGGATCATCTACATCTAGTTGAATTTTCCTACAACAACAGCTATCAAGTAAGTATAGGCATGGCACCATATGAAGCTCTCTATGGAAGACCGTGCAGATCACCAACTTGTTGGATAGAGTCTGGAAATAAACTTGTTCTCGGACCAGATATGATTTGAGAAGCAACTGAGAAGGTGGAGTTAGTTAAAAGATGAATGAAGGAGGCCCAGGATCGACAGAAAAGCTATGCAGACAAAAGACGAAGGGATCTAAATTTTTCATTTGGAGATTTTGTGTTTGTGAAGATTTTGCCAATCAAGGGAACGATCAGATTTGGTAAAACAGGGAAATTAGCTCCACGACATGTTGGACCTTTCCGTATTCTTGAGAAGGTTGGATCTCTTGCTCATAGGGTGGAATTACCAGAAAGAATGGCAGGGATTCACAATGTTTTCCATGTGTCTCATCTTCGCAGATGTGTTCACGACCCGTCTTTGATTCTAGAACCATCGGTTCTGGAAGATCTTGAGATTGAACCAAACTTGACTGTGGTTAGATACCCAGTCTATGTGGTGGATAAAGAAGAAAAGCGACTTCGGAATAAGGTTGTGAAGCTGCTCAAGATACAGTGGAGTGAGAGTCCGTATGACTGTACTTGGGAAACGGAGAAGCACATCAAGGAATTCTATCCGGGTTTTGTTGTGAACTAAGTGTTAGCTATCCTATGTTTGTTTTGATGTATCCTATGTATAATGGTATTGTATGGCTTGTATAGATGTTATCTTTTGTCTGGAAATGGAATTTTGGATTTTCGATCCCTATGGATTATGGATGTTATAAAGACCCAACATTTGTAGGACTTATGAACTCTTTCAGTTTACTATCACTTGTACTGAAATCTGTTCTTTGTTTCCTTTCCAGATGGAACCGATCTTTAAGAGGACGGCTAGGAAGAGACTGATCCCATTACTGAGATTGAGACTGCACACCGGCATCAGTATTCATGTGCTTGTAGGCACTCAGGATGATGTGGGGACTAGACGATATGTAGACACTGAGGAGTCGGGCATATACCAGGGAAAGTCTTCCATTGAGGAGGATAGTAGGGATTTCCCTCAGGAGCCGGATCATGAGGGAGATGATGATCAGGTAGAGTACTATGTAGGCGAGGGAGCAGATGGTGATGATGACAGCAGTGGAGACGACAGTGACGACGAGGATGATATGGATGATGAGGAGCCGGAGGAGGAACTTGAGGAGGATCCGGAGGAGGAACCTGAGGAGGATCCGGAGGAGGAACCTGAGGAGGATCCGGAAGAGGAGCCCGAGGAGGACATTCCACTTGCTCAGCCACAACCCGAGGAGGATATTCCACATGCACAGCCACAGTATGAGCCATGGGTTCACACACCACCGATACCTATGGATGGACAGTTAGCTGTCTTATGGGAGCAGCTAGCATAGGGGATGGCATAGTATCTGGCTAATGGAAGGCTTATTATCCCGATATGATGTTTTATCCACCCTCTCCAGTTGAGGTTATAGAGATTTCGGATGATGATATTCCTGAGGAGACCAAGGAGGCAGTTGAGGTGATCGATATATCAGACAGTGAGGATGTGATTAACATTTCTGATAATGAGGATGTGGTTATCATCTCAGATGACAAGGAGATGATCATCATTTCTGATAACGAGGATGACATTGAGATTAGTAGCAGTTCTCAGTAGGATAGACGGACTGGATGGTATTGTATATATAGTAGTAGTATGGTGGATATGTATATTATAGTAGTACTCGTATTTTGCTGTAGTCTATAACTCGATACTAGTCGAGTATGGCACTTGTATTTTGCTGCAGTTAGTTAGACGTATGATATGATATATATTACTTTTGCTTATCTTCTGTTTACAAATTTCGAGGACGAAATTTTTATAAGGGGGGTAGAGTGTAATGACCCGGTTTTTACATCAATCGTAAACACGAACATTGTTTGATCTTGAGTATGTATTTACCAATATAATTTAAAATCAAGACTTTAAAATGTTTAAAAACATGTCAAGACTAAAATTTGCATTTTTCTCTTATGCATATATGATAGCATATTTTAATAGTGTTGTTAAATTCATATTTTTACATATATGTTAAATGATACTTGTGCATAGCAATTTTAAAAGTGCCATTCTTTTACAAATACTTTGTTCATGTTTCAAAAGGGTTTAAAACATTGTTGTAGAAAACTCTTTGCTTTTAACTTTAAAGCCTTTTTGCCTAAAACATATTTAATCACCTCTTTATTCTGAAAACCAATGCAAGGAAAATATTTAAATTTTTATATGCATTAAAATCAATAACATGTGTTGCCTAATCCTTTTTCAAATTCATGATCTCATCACCTACACCATAGATCTTGATAGCAAATAAGATATCAAGTAAATTATTTGCATTTATACATGCATTGAAACAAGAACATGTATTTTCAAAATCTCTTTCACTTCATGATCTCATTCATGAAGCACATACAGGATGGATCATGCTAGCAAGTAGGACTTTTACGAAGAATTCTAGGCACATGATAAAATCAATTTATATAAAAGCATTTTCAGGTTTTAAATCTTTTTATTTCCATTCATAAGATTTTCTGAAAATAAAATCCCTTCTCATCTTTCAAAACCTTGGCAAATTTGTCAATGAACACATGCATAAAAAGATTTGCAAAATCATATATGGACACCATGATCTTGCCTACACTAGATGATCACTAAAGCAATGATTTTCTAAGATTTTTTTCATGTCAAATACCCCCATGGCCGAGAGCAAAGTTTTGCAGAAAATTCAGATTTTTAAACTCCTTGGAGGCCAAGGTAAGGTAATTTATATATTTATTGTTAAATCAAAAATGACATGCGAAAAATATGGCTTGATAACTCAATAAATTCTGAGCATTTATAGTACTAGAATGATCTCAACATTTTGTTTAAATCAAGGGAAAAGATTGAGAAAGAACATAGTGGTACAAAGAACAATTAATGTGATGTTCATAGTAAACCAATGGGGAAAGTTTTGTACAAGATATAGGGGGTTTTTAGGAGGTATATAGGCTGAGAATGCCAGGTGAAATGAGGAGAGAATGTAAGGATTTTGGGAGGGAAAAGCATTTTAAACTTGGTCTTTCATTTGTCAAGAAAAAACTGATTTTCTATTTTCAAATCATGCATTAATTGCACCAGTATTTTATCATTTTCTCACCACTATATAAGGACCTACCCATGCACACATTTCAATCACACAAACACACAACAAATTCAAAGGGTTTTCAGGAAAGAAAGCTAAGGTTTCGAGCATCTTAATTGAGTAAAACTATTCTAATTTTTCTGTTTTAAATATTTGCAGTTTTGCGATGGTTTCTTTTGAAAGGAGAAGGGGGCACGACCATTTACTGTTCAGGCCAAGGGAAGGGGACTGGAAGGTGGCAACGGGGCCTGGTGATGGAGGGTGGCTGGTAGCGACGGCCGTGGGTGGCTGGAGGCGACGTGGGTGCTTGTGCACGTGCACAGGCATGGAGGAAAGAGGAGGAGGAAGAAGAAGGGGTGGTACTCATGGGCGCACGGTATTTTGGTGTGATCGCGATGGAAAATGCTGAAGACCGGGGACTTGGTACTTTGGCAAGTGATCAGCCAAGTGGTATTTTCCAAAAACATGAGAACCGGGCAAGTTTTCGTGAGTGCACACCGGTGATTTCCAACCTGATACTTTGTCGAATTGGTACTTTGGTATTTTAGCTTAAAAACAATGGTTTTTAAATATGTTTTAAATTTAAATCAGTTTTAAATTTAATTTTGGATTAAATAAAATAAGAAAATAAAATATTTTAAATAAAAATAGAATTTTTATTTAATTAAATTGGGAAAAGTGAATCAGGATAATTTTCGTCAGAAGATGAAATTTAAAATACAGATTCTGTAAATTTTAAATTTAGTTTATAATTTAAATTAGAATTTATTTGTTAATAAAATATTTAGATTTTTAAACATATAAGTGATAAGGAAACGAATGTAACACATACGCTAAATTTGGCCATTTAAATTGTAATTTCAAAATACAAGGAACCGGTCATGTACAGTTCACTATTTGATGAAATAAGAACTGTAAGGTAAATTTAATCGTGTTAGATTAAAAATTTAGAAAGGGATTATTCGTTAATCATTTCAAAGATACCGAAATCGATATTTCACTTTGATTTGATTATACGCTGTATGTCGGAGATTTTAAATTTGAAGACGGCGTTATACAAGGGCTATTTCTGAATAGTGCCTTCGGTTTGTTCAAACCCAGAACAACTTGTATGGACAAATGTCTGACAAAGTAATTCTAACTGATCACGTACGTTGATCTTTTCAAACGTATGTATATGGTGGCAGGGGAATTCGTTTCTCTCGCCGTATACCAATAATATATTTTTGAGGAATTCAATTAGTGATCGGGAAGTTTTGACGATGTGGCATTCAAAGAAAATAAACAGCGATGATAACGTAAGTCTAGCCTCAAGCCTCACACCCAGGAAATGACAAAAATCGGGCAGGCAGCATGGCTATGTGGGTCGCTCCCATTAGGGTATAACATCACCTATCTAGAGAAATTCCTTTTGTTTCTTAATCTGTCGATTCTGCCCATTCGGGAATGGTTGCCGTACACAACCATTGGTGTTATACACTCGATACAATCAAGAGAAATGAGTGGTCGGTCATGTGAGGGCCGGGTTGCAAGATGTTCTTGCTGAACCCAGGTGTATTTTCCTCTATAGATACATCATCGAAAGGTGGTCCCATACCTTGTCATAGTGGGAAATCCAATTTCCATAAGTGCCAAGCGGTTTCTAATTGTATACTCTGTAGGAGAATGTGAGATGCAAGCATTCTTCTAGATTCTAGATTATTTGTGAAAACCAAATAGACACTATGAAAATATCTGGTTTAAAGTATACAAAGTATTTTAGATCTCATAAGGTAAAAACCCGTTCCGTATTCACGGCATGGTCTTATGAGATATTTTCTTTAAACTGTTTATTCATACTAGTCCCCTGACTGACCCGGAGTTTATTTTTCTGTGTTTTCCCTTAAACTCTTGGTTATTCATAACACTTGTTATGAATAGACAAGTGAATCGGGATGTAGAAAACTTGTGAAGCTGGATGAAGATTATCACTGTGTTGGTCTAGCTACCTTACCTACTGTATAATTAAGTCCGCAAGTTAGTCGTCAATGATATGTATAATTACTGATGTACTATGAATGGGTTGTATCACTAGACATATGATGTTCTGATGTATTATGTACTGCTGTGTAATATTATAAAGTATTATCTTTTGTGAAAATTACGCAGTGAGACTCTGATGCTTCTGTGATTTTATCTTCTATCTATTCTTATTCTTATTAATGGCACGACTTCCGATGTGTTCGAAAGTTGGGTCGTTACACTAAATGATACTGAGTAGTGAACCAGTGAATACATTTTAATATGGATGAATGATTGTTTTATTTGATAGTTAAATAACCAACTATCAAATTTGGCCCATACGATTGTTGGTACGGAAAGACCGGGATCGAATTTATATTTGAAAACCATTCTGTTCAGCAAATACGAATACGTTGAAGATGTTGATTCGAGATGGAGCTTTTGTAGAACGTGGATTTTCATAAGCGGAAGGATTGCTTAAAATCTCTGACTTGCAAGCAGATTCTGTCGTGGTTGGAATCTACAGTTTGCAAGGATTTCTCGCAACTGATTCTCAGGGTGATTCCTAGAATGCAGTAGGAGGGTGCCTTCAGTTCATCCTGTTCCTGGGTGACGTGTATGGATCGATGTCTGACAGAGTATTTCCAGAAAGGTCACATACATTGATTTCTTCAACCGTACCAAGAGTGGAAGCGGAGAAGGAAACTTCTTTAGCTAACACATAATGTATTGTTGTGGAAATCAATTAGTGATTTTTGATGGATCTGATGATGTGGCATTCGAAGTGAATGTAATGTGCTGATTTTAAAGATAAAGCTAAGCCTCAAGCCTCATCATCCGAGAAATGACAAAAATCGGGCAGGCAGCATGGCTATGTGGGTCGCTCCCATTAGGGTGTATAATCACCTATCTATAGAAAATCCATTTCTTTCTTTAATCTATTTCGATGCTGTCCCTTTTCAGGAAACGGTGGTTTGAGCCCAACCGTTGGTGATATACACTCGATATACTCAAGCAAAATGAGTGGTCGAGCATATGTGGGCGGGTTGCAAGACGTTCTTGTTGAACCCAATGTATCTCCCTCTAGAGATACACTATCGGCAGGTGGTTCCATACCTTGTCGTAGTCGGAATCCAATCTCCAATAAGCTCCCAAGGTTTTGATTGTATACTATATATGTAGAACGTGGGATGCAAGCGTTCCACTAGATTGATATTTATTTGTATTTAGACACTATTATAATATCAGAAAAGATATTGATTTCAAAAAACGTTTTGGGTTATCGTAAGGTAAAAACAGTCCGTATTTATGTGTGGATCTATCTTACGTTTATCTTTTCTTTTTAAAAGGATTTTGAACCTTAAAATCAATATGGGTGTTATTTAAACTTAGCGAGTTTTTCTCACTCTGATTCACCAGACTGACCCGGTGCTTTGTAAATGGTCGGGTTAGACTAGGGTGTACAGGTCCAGGTTAACGGATGTTGCGAAGTCCAGAGACGAGCTGGAGGTGTTCAGGCGTATGATATTATATAGCTATTATTCCGCCGTGTGTTGTATATGAGGACAGGTTGTTATAACTGTCCAGATGTGTGATGTACTCTGATGATTGTAAGTATTTTTAAAGCTCTCAATAAAGATTTATCTCTGTATTATATTTTGTTCTGCTGCGATGTGAGACTGTGTGTGTATGTTTCTTCTTCTTCTATTCTAATATTTCTTTCTTTCTTATCTCACCCTCTAATTTCTTTCTAATAACTATCCAGTGTTTTCTGTGTTTGGAAGGTCGGCATGAGATACGGAATTATACTTATGTTGATTTTCGGGGCCGAAAATTATTGGGTCGTTACAGTGGTATCAGAGCTATTGGTTTAGTAATAACCTTGGCTCTGTGGCGTAACTCGATAGAAATGGAGGTTAGTAAAACCTTAGATCGAGTTGAGTGCATATATAAGAGCTTATTTGTAGTTTTTATATACAAATATTTTGTATTGTGTTGGTTGATCGGTTCAAGTGTTGAGAAGCAATGAACTGGCAGTGAACACATTATTGTTTTGCAAATAGGGTAAATGAAATAATTTTACCCGTAATATTTTTTTTGTATAGTAAAAGAAATAATTTTATCAAAATTATTGAGATGTTGGTTGTTGGATTTATTTGATTAAAATTCGAATTGAATTATGTAATAAAAATAAACTAATTAGATAATCAATTGGTCAATTTAATATGGAAATTGAACTTAACAAAGTAAATTGATTGTGTATTGTTTGGATGCTACATGGGTTCAATATAAATTTCAGAAGAAGTCGAACGAATTAGAAACTAAAGGTGATGAATTATAATATAATGAATTCGAATAGAATTCGAACATGAGACGAAATTAAATGATAAAATTTTATGTGTTACTCCATTGAAAGTGGAGTTAAGTGCAGGTTGGAAAGAGGAGAGCTACTAAATTGCTTTGCTTTCGAATTAGAGATCGATTGCCCGACTAATCGGTAAACCTTAATATTGTTATTTGAACAGTTGATTTTATACACTGAGTTGGGTTGATACTTGGCATTTGTTTTCTTTTGATCGGTATGAGGCCGATGCGGCAATTGTAGTTATTCAGATCGAGCAGTATAGAGGAGGCGCTGGCAAATTTTTCGTAGATTTTTAGTACTTAGAAATATATTTTTGAAAATACTTTTATAATAATTATCTTGAATACAATTAGGTTTGGAGCAATTTTCTCACCTAGAAATTTCGAGGACGAAACTATTTTAAGGGGGGAAGAATGTAATGTCCCATATTTCGGTAGTTAATATTTAATTTATTTTATTAATTTAAATATTATATCTGGGATATTAATTGATTTTTAATATTTAATTCGTATTTAAAAACGAAGTTTAAACGTTATAATTAATATATAATATAAAACGAGCTCGAAATGGCGCGACAGTTTGTAATATGGAATTTTCAACTTCAATTGAATATATTGGATCCGATATAAGTCGGAATTCCGTGAAACAAGAAACATTTGAATCAAGTTGATTATGATTTTCTAAATGAAGAGAAAAATTTAGATTTCGTGTAATAGATTGTTAGTTACGTCCAATTCAAATTTCAAAATAGTCGCTATAGAAATCGTTATTGAAATATAACGTTTATTTATAAATTTAAAAAGATTCTAATATAAAATGGACACCGTTTTAACTCGAATTGATGATAATAAGTTGTATAACTTATATTTGAAGCTGCATATATTGTTCTATTTGGATATTTACGATAATAGTAATCTAGTTTTATTTAATTGAATTAATTTGGAATTTAATTAACAATTTATCGATATTATTTAAGCCGTAGTAATAGTTTATTTTTCTAACGACCTTCGTTTCCGACGAAACAAGTTTTATTATGTATATTTAATTATTGCTACATTTCCAGTTTAGGACCAATTGGAGTTGTTTGCCGGCAGGCTAAATTTCAAAGTGAACTGATGAATAAATTAGGATCTAAATTGCATAGTTTTTGCAAACAGAGACCATTTTCAACGAAATTACTTTCATTAGAACCGTAACGTCAAATCATATCATGGCATCCAATTTCGTAATTTTTGAAGTTAGTGTATATAGATGTGAATTTAACCGTCAACATTAATAATGTAAAACCTAGGAGCAAAGAAAATAAGATATTCGCTGATGCAAACACTGTTTGGCTAAAGGACCTTGTAACATGCGTATGGGAGGTGTTTAATTGTGCCAGATGATGTTTGTGCTTTGAAATGATTAATACGTGCGCAAGTTTTAACGTGCCATTATATATTGGCATGGCCTGACAGTAATATATACAGTTATATATATATATTTAATCAGTGCCTTGCACTTCACACAATCAATAACTTGTGGCCCAAATTTTAAATGTTGTGCCGACCAAGTTTATTTGGGAGTGCACACCACAGCAGCTACCCTACCAAACTATATATCTATACCCTATAATTCCTTGGCTTCCACGTATCTCTCTGTGTATATACAGCTACTTCATTGCTCTATTTCCTCGTTCCAGCCATAAACAAACCAAGTTCCCTCATCATAATCAAAATCTAAACCATTCAAAGTAATTCCCATATGCCATTCCTGAATATACTAAAATGCAAGCTCTTTCCTTTCAAACGAGAAACCACTTTCCTGTTTCTTTTCAAGTCGTAAGCCCAGCCACATCAACTCCCATCGTAGAGGAGAAGCTCGGGAGAAGGACGTCGGTGTTCAAACTAGGACTAGAAGGATTATGCGCGTGTTTTAACAAAGATAAAAGAGTGACATGTTCAGTTGTGTTCTTTTCATGCGAAGGGATGCTCAACTTCAGGACTCGGGTCAGTCGGGGGGGATGGGAGTGCAAGGTGACATCAGTGGCACTCCGGTGGGAAGGGATGGCGCATCGTTCTAGCATGGACGGGCGGAGCAGCGTGAGTAGGTGGAGCAGTGGTGTAGGAGGAGGGAGAAAACCGGTCTTTGAGTTGCGGCAAATGGAGAGGTGATTTGTAGCGACATTCTGTTGTTCGAAACTAGTGGGACGTGGGAAAGTTTTGCAGAGAGAAGCCATAGGCTTTTTTTTGTGAGAGGAGGAATACTGACAGCGTCAAGATGGTGGAGCGAATCTGTTGCTGTAGCACATTATTTGGATTAGAAATGGAGAATAAATACAGTAGTGGCGAAGCCTGTAGCTGTGTTAATTCATTTCGAATGGAGAAGGGAAGCCTGATCCCAGCGGTGTGATGAAGTTATAGGCGCTACGGTGGAGGATGGGTAAAGAACGCAGCGAGGTCTCTTTATTCACAGCAGCTTTCGGGAATCAGAAAAAAAGAAAAAAAAAAGAAAAAGGAAATTATGACTAAGCGATAGCGTGGGAAGAAATCGCGCCTGAAGGAAGGTTTTTGGAAACGTATCAGGTGAGGACATAGTTTAAAAATGCCTAACTTTTTGAATGCATACCAACTATTTTAACATGAACCACATAGCTTATTATATAAATGTATATATAAGGTTCTGGTTTGTTTATTTGTCCTAGACCAAATGGAACGTAAACATCAGTAAGTTATATATTTACATGGAGGTTGTTTGTTTAAAACATGTGACTAACAATTTGGTTACTATCTAAGGTTAAACAACCGAATCATTAATTAAAATAGAATTCTACAATAACTATTCAGGTTAACTTAAGGTATAATTTATAATAATTATAACATGCCCATATACTGTCAGAATTCGATAAGGCCAAAGATGTTGGAACAACATCGGTAGGCGCTATGTTATGGAGCTAGTTTGGTCAGAATTGGGCGCAGCTGGATGTTTTAATTAAATTGAACATTTGTTTAATTTAATTAAACTAAACCGTTTTGGTGACGTACGAAATCAAGGTGAGTTAAACTCATTCAGTTTTCTCTATTTATATTTTATATAAATCGAGTTTTATAATTGTGTGATATGGTTGTTAATGGTTGTTTGTTTGTTTGTTGATTTTATTCGTATATTGATTGAAACAGTTAAATTAAACGTTCGTTTAACTTAACTGAAACAAATCATTATTTATAACGGTTTAATTCAATTGAGGTAACTTACCTCAGTGGTTACGTTTATAATAATATAAACTTTATAAATAAATAATTGAATGCTTAAATTTCTGTTGTCAGCCCAGTATTGCCTTTTACAGTTATTATTGACTGTTATATCAAACTATTTATGTCATCTGTTTAGATGGAAAACGAATATGGATTGGCCATAATGAATTGATTGAATTGAACTGTGGTAACCTATTGTGTTGCAGGGAAGGACAGGTTGGAGGTATCCAACTGGATTCCTCACCAGTAGTTATGTAAACTTTCATATATGATTATATATGTCGAATACTGAAACTACCCTCACTGATATTGATAATATTTATCAATATGACCATATTGTTTGGATTGAATATGGAATGGGTTTATATTTCACTATTTGGTACTATAGTAGTCATTCACCTCTTTAGTACTGTCAATTGAAAGAAATGATTTTTTTTCGAAATCAATATTAAATGAATTTAGAATGGTTTCAAAGATATAAATATAATTTGTAGGGTTTTGAAAGTATGATTTTTTCGTAAAGATAATAGTCAAAACTAAATTTACAGTTTTCATAAATATATAAAATATATCAAATAGAAATGTAAGATATTATTGAATAAACGGATAAACAATATAAATTTATCATGTTGGTTATTTAAATGTTGAAATGGTCTTATAAAGGCCTTATCGGGCGTAAAGGAAATTTAAATGGAGTTCAACACAGTGGAATGGAATAATTGAACCATGGGTATATGAGAATTTGTAAAAGAGTTTAAAAAGGTGATTTTTTTTCATAATGCACGTTTTAACAAATGGCATTCAAAATAATATGAAATGCGAATAAATAACATTTCGTGAATAGGTATAACAAATTAGTGGATTTGGGAATTGTAACGACTCGTATTCTACGCATCATAGGACCGTAGAATATTTATTTCTTTCACATACGAAGTCGTATGGTCATGTAACTTTGGGAGACGACTATTGGGGTCATTTCCCATGTTCATTATTTTTATCGATTTTTAAATGACCATTTTACCCCTAGTTGGTACTGTTTTGGCCATAACTTTTGACTGGAAAGGAGTTTTGACCTGAAACCACTTCCATTGGCTCCGGATGATGGTTTACAATTCCGTAGAGTGGTCACATTAGCCAAACGGACTCACCGTTTGGGAGATATGGCTGAAACAAGTTTCAGATAGTGAAAAACATCTTAATTGGGCTTAATCGGGTAATTAACAGCTAGGCCCAAAGGGTATTTCGGGATTTGAGATGTATAGGGGCTGATTAGGGTTAGAAAACATTTCTTTCAGCTGCCACTTTCATTCTTGGAACTCTAGTAATGGCCTCCAACACCTAAATCACCTTCTAATCACTTTCTAATCAAGTTTTGGCTTAATCTACATCAAATTAAGGAGAGAAAACACAAAAGCAAGGCTAGAGCTGCTGTTAGACATCAGTATTCACCCAAATCAGCGAGGTTTCAGTTCTGAGAATTTTATTTGTGGCCAATGTGAGTGATTAGCATCGTTTTGACACTAATTACAGTTAATTAAGGGTAATTAGTGAAGATTAGCGAATTTATACACTAATAAATTCTGGAAAAAAACTATAAGTTCGAAAATAATATTTTATGCCTCTGGTAGAAATTTGGTTTAATTTGATTAAGTTTTGTTAACCCTATGATTAATTTTGCTTAAACATGCTTAAGGGAAAATATGGGGGTTTGGGTATACTTGATCCATTTTGACATGTAAATTCATTGTTTTGGTGTTTGTGGTTAGTTTGTTATGTTGATATGACTGTTTGGGATGATTTGTGATTGATTAGTATAGTTAGATTTGTCGAAAACGTCGTCGAATGGCGTAAACAAGTTGCTGGAAAAAGTTGTAGAAAGTTGTGCAGGGTTTCTGATCGGATTGGAGACCTGGGCAAGGAACCCGACCCGAACTGGAGTCTGGCACAAAAGAGGCTTGGCAAAAAGGAAGGCCATGTTGGTTAAGCTGGGGATCAGATCAACTTAAGGACGAAGGGCTCGGATCGGAACTTGACACTTGGGAGAACTGGCAAGAAGGAAGGCCACGCTAATTGAACTGGGATCGGATCGGATAAAGAAGGAGGGATCGGACCGGAGCACGTAAAGAATGAGGGAGCGGATCGGAGCAGAAGCACGAACCGGAAGGGAGATGGCACCCGACCCGTCCCGAGGTGGGACACCCGACCCGGAGGAGGACACCCGACCCGAACCGACGCGATGGAGTGGACCCGAACCGAACCGCTATCAGAGGAAGACCATGCATCAACGCAACGCAGTGGACCCGACCCGAACCGATGGCTTGAAAGGAACCCGACCCGACCCAGTATTGACCAATAACCCGAGATGCAAAGGTAGTCCAATATGGGAAGTTAGAGCTCAGGATCCGGTTGGGAACTGATGAGTTCACTTCATGATTGGGCTTTGCTGCGGGACGTGTGCCAAGGGGCAGTCGATGTCTATGACTTTGGATCACTATGTATGGGAAGTACGTGAACGGATTCAGGGCCACAGTGGCCTAGGTACGACTAAAGGGCTATAAACCAATGAAGTGGGGTCATTTGTAAAGATTTGGTCATGACTCCATGTGGTAAGCTTGGTAGTAGCAGTAGTTGTACAAGTTGAACTCCGTCACCACTTCGATGGGTCTAGTGATTGATAGTGGTGGACATCGTATGCTTTACGCACTGAGTGAGAGATGTGAGGATGGTTGCTATGGTTGATTATTTGCCATCATTATGACATGCACACCCCACCCCCGTATTCTTTACACTATTTATTATGGCACCTTAGAGTATTGTACGGTATGTGGTACTAACTCTTTGGTTGCAGGTCCAGGTTCAAGTATGGTTTAGTATACCTGTTATTGTTTTGTTTAGATGCTTATCGCTCATACCAGGCTTTATGTCTGACCCAGAGTTTTATGTCTCCTCTTATTACTCTGGGTGCTCACACGAGCAGACTAGAGACAGGTTAGCTGGTGATTCACTGGTAGATGATCCGGAGACGAGCGGGAGGCTTCCACGTAATATATATATAGTATTCTCCCTGTGTTGTTGAAGATCACTACTTGGGCATTAGTGGTGCACCTTCTACTTTAGCTTTCTTTTATTTAGAGACAGTAAATTTGGAAAGTTGTAATAAGTTGTATTTGGATTTCCGCTGCTCTAATGTTGATGTTGATTTTAGTTATCAGCTTATGCACTGTCTCACCTGTTTTATGTCAAGTATGTTATTATTATTATTATTATATTTTACTCCATGCGTTGTGAGACATTCTACAGGTTCTTGATTAGTTCGTTCCCTTCTTTCCTTTCTTCTGACGACCGTCCCGTGCTAGTCGGGCATGTGTACAGCGCACTTTCGGAGGAAATGCAGGCTGGTGCGGGGCGGGGCGGGCCGTCACACTTGGTATCAGATCTCTAGGTTGCGTAGTTAACCTAGGGAAGTTATTAGGGAGAGATAATATACGTATACGAGAGAGCGTATTTGTGATTATTTTGGTTTTCAAAAGCTATATATATATACTATTAGTAGTATAAGAATGAAGTCGTACTGCACTGGCACCACTATGGGGTCGTTAATCGTTTCCTTTTTCAGATTGACGATGAGCCGATATGCTAGAGGTGCTGGTAGGGGAGCCAATAATGGGAATTCCACTGACATGAGGACGATGTTTACTGAACTCATGAGAGAGATGCTTAGGGACGTGCAGAGGGCAGCTCCCAATGGTGGAAATGGTGGTGGTCCAATAGTGCAGGCACCGAGGGTCGACTTTGCCAAGCTGAACAAGGATTATACTAGTCTTGGTGGGAAGCCGTTTCACAGAACGGAGTCGGCCACGGATGTTCAAGATTGGTTGGATAGTTGCGAACGTATCTTCGAGGATTTGGGTATCGAGGATGCGATGAAGAGAAAGCTAGTGTCCCGTCAGCTGCAAGGGCGGGCAATGAATTGGTGGAATGCTATAAAGGCAGCTACTCCCGAAGATCAGATTACTTGGGAGCAGTTTAAGGCTCGCTTTAGCGAGAAGTTCATTCCATCTGCTCAGAAGTCAGAGCTGTTTAAGAAATTCTTAGAGCTCAAGCAGAATGGCAGAGCTGTATCGGAGTATATTGCTGAATTCTATACTTTGTCAAAATATGGGTTATCTCTTATTGATACTGCCGAGAAGAAGAATGAGAAATTCATAACTGGTTTGGATCAGTACTTGGGGGAAAGGCTTATTAACCACATCGATGAGACGTTTGAATCGATTGTGGGGAAAGCATTGAGATCAGAAAGTCTCTACCCTAAGCCGAAGACTGAGGTTGCATCCGCAGATGAGCCAAAGCCACAAGCAAGTGGTGGAGGCAAGGGTGGTTCCCAGAATAAGAGAAAGCAGAATCAGACTAAGGATGGCCAGAAGAAAAAGAATAAGCAAGATGTTGAGTGCTTCAGCTATGGTAAGAAGGGCCATTATGCTAGTAATTGTCGGGCCAAGCCAGCGGATAGGAAGTGCTTCAACTGTGGCCAAATGGGACATCACAAGGACAAGTGTCCACATCCCCCTAAAGAAAAGCAAATGGTGAAAGCCTATGCCCTTAATGCTATTCCTTCTTCGTCGAATGCCCCAACTGCGGCGGAGAAAGGAAAGAATGTCGTCATCCAAGGTATGCTTTCTGTTTATGATGTTCCTATTAGAGTTTTGTTTGATACCGGAGCTTCCAGTTCTTTCATATCTAGTGACCTGGTAGATAGGTTGGGATTGGAGCCCGAGATTGTCGATAGACCTTAGTAGTGATGAACCCGATTGGTGGTTCGACTAGCCTTAGCGTGATTTGTCGTAATGTGGTCTTATCGAGTCATGGATGCATGTTTGTTTGTGATTGCTTTGTTTTGGGCTTTACTGGGTTTGGCATTATTTTGGGAGTAGATTGGCTCCGAAGATACGGGGTGGCGGTAGACTGTGAGGGCTTTTTGGTGACAGCTAAAGCAGATGATGGGCGGAGGATAGTGTTTGGTGGTCTACCCAGTGAGGGGGTATTGACTAGTTTTCTAAACTCCCTCGACATTCCGCATAGTGAGTTGTCAGGTTTGCCCGTGGTTGGCCAGTATCCGGATGTTTTCGAAGAAGTGACCGGGCTTCCACCACATCGAGAGATTGAGTTCCGTATTGATTTGGTGAAAGATGCCAGACCTATAGTGATGTCACTTCGTCGTATGGCACCAAGGGAGCAGCGAGAGCTCGAGGTGCAAGTCAACGATCTTTTGAAGAAGGGATTTATCAGAAGGAGTGTTTCAGAATGGGGAGCACCAGTTGTGTTTGCTACCAAGGCGGATGGTTCCCTTCGTTTGTGTGTAGACTACCGCGAGTTGAATAAAGTGACGAGGAAGAACAAGTATCCTCTACCGCAGATAGATGATTTGTTTGATCAGTTGAGTGGCGCGAGAGTATTTTCTCAGTTGAGTGGCGCGAGAGTATTTTCTCAGTTGGATCTCGCGACAGGTTTTCATCAGCTTAGAGTGGAAGCTGAGAGTATAGCTAAAACGGCATTTCGGACGCCGTCTGGATTTTATGAGTGGTTGGTCATGCCATTCGGGCTGACCAATGCCCCAGCATATTTTGTGGATCTTATGAATAGGGTATTCAGAGATCAGTTGAATAGGTTTGTCCTTGTGTTCGTTGATGATATTTTGGTCTATTCGAGGACAGAGGAAGAACACAAGGAACATTTAAGAATAGTGATGGAGGTGTTGAGAAAACACCAATTGAAAGCAAAGTTTTCTAAGTGTCACTTCTGGAGGAGGGAAGTGAGGTTCTTGGGTCATGTTGTTTCCGAGAATGGTATTGCCATGGACCCGGCGAAGGTGGCTACGGTACAGGATTGGCCTACGCCCAAGAATGTAACAGATGTAAGAAGTTTCTTGGGATTAGCTGGATATTATCGTAAGTTTATCCAAGATTTCTCCAAGATAGCAGCACCGTTGACCCAGTTGACCAAGAAGAATCAAGCTTTTGTCTGGGATGAAAGGTGCGACAATGCATTCAAGAGTCTAAAGGACAAGTTGACAAGCGCACCAGTGTTAGTCATTCCTAAGGGGAATGAAGAGATGAAGGTATACACGGATGCATGTGATACCGGACTGGGTGCTGTACTGATGCAAGGAGGTAGAGTTGTAGCCTATGCAAGTCGGCAATTGAAACCGCACGAGAGAAGATACCCTACCCATGATTTGGAATTGGCAGCGATCGTGTTCGCGTTAAAGATGTGGAGACACTATCTCTTGGGAGAAAGATTTGAGCTGTTTACAGATCATAAGTCGTTGAAGTATCTCTTCTCCCAGAAGGATCTAAATCTCCGGCAACAAAGGTGGTTAGAATTCTTGGCTTCCTATGGTTTTGACATCGCATATACACCGGGAAAGGGCAATGCAGTGGCTGATGCATTGAGTAGGAGACATGCCAGTTTAGGAGCTATGTTTCTAGAATGGAAGCAACTGGAGTACATCGCTGGGTATGATTTCAGACCAAAGTGCGAATTGGATCCAGGAGTGCTAGCAAGTTTGATGATCAGACCCACTTTGATTGAACGGATCGGCTCTAGTCAGAGGGACGATCCTAACCTATTGGAAATCATCTCCAAGTTAGAGATGGGTATCGATGAGGAGATGAACAAGTATGGGCTTGATCGAGATGGATGGCTTAGAAAGAGTGGAAAGCTTGTTGTACCCAATGTCAATGGATTGAGAGATGAAGTGCTTAGAGAATGTCATCACTCAAAACTTACTATACACCCCGGTGGTAACAAGATGTATCGAGATATGAAGCAGACTTACTACTGGGAAGGGATGAAAAGAGACGTTGGGAAGTTTATATCCAAGTGCATGAATTGCCAGCTAGTTAAAGCCGAGCAAAAGAAGCCTAGTGGGTTGTTGCAACCATTAGAGATTCCCGAATGGAAATGGGAGCAAGTCTCAATGGATTTCATCGATGGTTTACCAAGAACCAGATCAGGACATGATAGCATTTGGGTAATTGTGGATCGATTGACTAAAAGTGCAAGATTTATACCAGTCAAATCGACCAGAACGGCAGCTAAGTTAGCAGAATTGTATATGAAGTGGGTAGTGAGATTTCATGGAGTACCTAAAAGCATTGTGAGTGACCGGGACCCGTTTTTCACTAGTGGGTTTTGGAAGATCTTACAAGAGGCTTTAGGGTCAGAGTTACATCTCAGTACCGCATATCATCCTCAGACCGACGGTCAGACGGAGAGGGTGAATCGTATTTTGGAAGATCTCTTGAGAGCTTGTGTATTGGATTTTGGTGGATCATGGGATGACCATTTGCATCTAGTAGATTTTGCATATAACAATAGCTACCAATCCAGTATCGGTATGGCTCTGTTTGAAGCTTTGTACGGAAGACCGTGCAACTCACCATCATGTTGGATAGAGACTGGCGAGAAGTTTATGCTTGGACCAGATGTGGTGAGGGAAACTTCAGATAAGATCAAGATCATTCAACAACGAATGAAGGCTGCCCAAGATAGGCAGAAGAGTTATGCTGATAAGAGGAGAAGAGACTTAAAATTCTCTGTTGGCGACTTGGTGTTTGTCAAGATTTCTCCGTTGAAGAGCGTAATACGATTTGGCAGGAGAGGCAAGTTGGCACCAAGATTTGTTGGCCCATTCCCTGTTCTTGAACTAGTCGGGAATTCGGCATATAGAGTTGGCTTACTAGAGAAGATGGCGGGAGTTCACAATGTATTTCATGTTTCCCAACTAAGGAAGTTCGTTCACGACCCAGATATAACTATTTCACCTGATCAGTTAGAGGACTTCGAAGTAGAACCCGAGGCGGTTGGGAACCGCAAGCCGGCCCATATTGTCGAGCACGACATGAAGCAACTTCGAAGGAAGGCGGTGAAGCTAGTCAAGGTTCAGTGGGGCGAGGACGAGAATGATTGTACTTGGGAGACAGAGGAGAACATTAGGAAGACTTATCCAGAACTCTTTGCCTGGTAAGATTTTAACTTCGATTTAGTTTTCCGCATGCTAGGATAGGCTTGTTTGCTTGTTTTGCATGTTTGATTGTTGTATGTGGCTGGTAGGCATGGGGGATCTTTTGTATGTTTTGGGTTAAGGAATTTCGGGGACGAAATTTCTTAAGGGGGGGAGAGTATAACGACCCGTATTCTACGCATCATAGGACCGTAGAATATTTATTTCTTTCACATACAAAGTCGTATGGTCATGTAACTTTAGGAAACGACTATTGGGGTCATTTCCCATGTTCATGATTTTTATCGATTTTTAAATGACCATTTTACCCCTAGTTGGTACTGTTTTGGCCATAACTTTTGACTGGAAAGGAGTTTTGACCTGAAACCACTTCCATTGGCTCCGGATGATGGTTTACAATTTCGTAGAGTGGCCACATTAGCCAAACGGACTCACCGTTTGGGAGATATGGCTGAAACAAGATTCAGATAGTGAAAAACAACTTAATTGGGCTTAATCGGGTAATTAGCAGCTAGACCCAAAGGGGATTTCGGGATTTGAGATGTATAGGGGTTGATTAGGGTTAGAAAACATTTCTTTCAGCCGCCACTTTCATTCTTGGAACTCTAGTAATGGCCTCCAACACCCAAATCACCTTCTAATCACGTTCTAATCAAGTTTTGGCTTAATCTGCATCAAATTAAGGAGAGAAAACACGAAAGCAAGGCTAGAGCTACTGTTAGACATCAGTATTCACCCAAATCAGCGAGGTTTCAGTTCTGAGAATTTTATTTGTGGACAAGGTGAGTGATTAGCATCGTTTTGACACTAATTACAGTTAATTAAGGGTAATTAGTGAAGATTAGCGGATTTATACACTAATAAATTCTAGAAAAAAATCTATAAATTCGAAAATAATATTTTATGCCTCTGGTAGAAATTTGGTTTAATTTGATTAAGTTTTGTTAACCCTATGATTAATTTTGCTTAAACATGCTTAAGGGAAATATGGGGGTTTGGGTATATTTGATCCATTTTGACATGTAAATTCAATGTTTTGGTGTTTGTGGTTAGTTTGTTATGTTGCTATGACTGTTTGGCATGATTTTTGATTGATTAGTATAGTTAGATTTGTCGAAAACGTCGTCGAATGGCGTAAACATGTTGCTGGAAAAAGTTGCAGAAAGTTGTGCAGGGTTTCGGATCGGATATGGGCTCGGATCGGATTGGAGACCTGGGCAAGGAACCCGACTCGAACTGGAGTCTGGCACAAAAGAGGCTTGGCAAAAAGGAAGGCCATGTTGGTTAAGCTGGGGATCGGATCGACTTAAGGACGAAGGGCTCGGATCGGAACTTGACACTTGGGAGAACTGGCAAGAAGGAAGGCCACGCTAATTGAACTGGGATCGGATCGGATAAATAAGGAGGGATCGGATCGGAGCACGTGAAGAACGAGGGAGCGGATCGGAGCGAAAGCACGAACTGGAAGGGAGATGGCACCCGACCCGACCCGAGGTGGGACACCCGACCGGGAGGAGGACACCCGACCCGAACCGACGCGATGGAGTGGACCCGAACCGAACCGCTATCAGAGGAAGACCATGCATCAACGCAACGCAGTGGACCCGACCCGAACCGATGGCTTGAAAGGAACCCGACCCGACCCCGTATTGACCAATAACCCGAGATGCAAAGGTAGTCCAATATGGGAAGTTAGAGCTCAGGATCCGGTTGGGAACTGATGAGTTCACTTCATGATTGGGCTTTGCTGCGGGACGTGTGCCAAGGGGAAGTCGATGTCTATGACTTTGGATCACTATGTATGGGAAGTACGTGAACGGATTCAGGGCCACAGTGGCCTAGGTACGACTAAAGGGCTATAAGCCAATGAAGTGGGGTCATTTGTAAAGATTTGGTCATGACTCCATGTGGTAAGCTTGGTAGTAGCAGTAGTTGTACAAGTTGAACTCCGTCACCACTTCGATGGGTCTAGTGATTGACAGTGGTGGACATCGTATGCTTTACGCACTGAGTGAGAGATTTGAGGATGGTTGCTATGGTTGATTGTTTGCCATCATTATGACATGCACACCCCGCCCCCGTATTCTTTACACTATTTATTATGGCACCTTAGAGTATTGTACAGTATGTGGTACTAACTCTTTGGTTGCAGGTCCAGGTTCAGGTATGGTTTAGTATACCTGTTATTGTTTTGTTTAGATGCTTATCGCTCATACCAGGGTTTATGTCTGACCCAGAGTTTTATGTCTCCTCTTATTACTCTGGGTGCTCACACGAGCAGACTAGATACAGGTTAGCTGGTGATGCACGGGTAGATAATCCGGAGACGAGCGGGAGGCTTCCACGTAATAAATATATAGTATTCTCCCTGTGTTGTTGAAGATCACTGCTTGGGCATTAGTGGTGCACCTTCTACTTTAGCTTTCTTTTGTTTAGAGACAGTAAATTTGGAAAGTTGTAATAAGCTGTATTTGGATTTCTGCTGCTCTGATGTTGATGTTGATTTTAGTTATCAGCTTATGCACTGTCTCACCTGTTTTATGTCAAGTATGTTATTATTATTATTATATTTTACTCCATGCGCTGTGAGACATTCTACAGGTTCTTGATTAGTTCGTTCCCTTCTTTCCTTTCTTCTGACGACCGTCCCGTGCTAGTCGGGCATGTGTACAATGCACTTTCAGAGGAAATGCAGGCTGGTGCGGGGCGGGCCGTCACAGGAATGAGTCTTGTTTTGGAAATGGGATTTCATATTTTTAAATAAAGTCGAATTTGAAATTATGAATTTGTATAAATGAGATTTAGTTAAATAAAAGGAAGTGAGGTTTATTCCGAGTTTTGGAATGTGATATTCCGAAGTTTGGAGTGGTTAATCGAAGTAAGTTTTATTCCGAGGTTCGTAATACAACATTCCGGAATTTGGAATATTAACTGAAGGGAGGAGTATAAATGAAGTTAAAGATTTGAATAATGACAACGAATATTATTTGGCGACAATGAATTGGAAATGGGATTCTTAAATGAAGTTAAAATAAAACGAATGGTATGTTATCGAAATTAATTTAAAAAAGAATTTGTAAATGAAAATTTAAATTTTAGAAATGGAGTCGAACTGGTAAATAAAGTTAAGGGTTTGTAAATGTGTTTTGTAACATTGATTACAAATGAAATGGACTATTTTTAGATATGAGATTTTATAAAGTATTATTATATGCTTTTTAAACAACAAAAAAAGTTATCGAGTATGATTTACAGAGATGGATATAATTGTAAATATTTTGGCTATGAAATTAAATCTGTAATGTTTCTTACAGTTGATAAGATGAATTGTCTTGATAAATATCAATAGAATAATTTGAAAAGAGATCAATATAATAGTTGTATAAGATTTATAAAAAGCTTTGCTTTTAAACAAATGAAATTTAGTTGTTAAAAGGGTTTATAAGATAATAATAAAGGGAGATTAAAGGATTTTCATATGGATTCTATTTCTAATAGAATCGAAGACCGTATATAATATTGTAAATGATTATTAATATAAATCAAAAGAGTTTAATAAGGATTTACTTAATAATTAGTTAAGTAAACATGGTCGAGATTCAAATAGGTTTCTAAAGGATGATATTAGTTATAAACGAGAGTAATTGGGGAAACATAAGTTATGATTTCCGTAAAACGATATTATAAACTGTTATCGAAAGTTTATAAGTTGAATAAATGAATTTGGGGAATATTCTTATTTTATAATAAGAAGTAAAAGCGATGTTTCAAATATTGAAAAGTTAAAGGAATAAAATTAACAGACGGTTAGTTAAAGAGACTAAATGATACTGAGTAGTGAATCAGTGAATACATTTTAATATGGATGAATGATTATTTTATTTGATAGTTAAATAACTGACTATCAAATTTGGCCCATACGATTGTTTGTACGGAAAGAACGGGATCAAATTTGTATTCGAAAATCATTCCATTCAGCAAATACGAATACGTTGAAGATGTTGATTCGAGATGGAGCTATTGAAGACCGTGGATTTTCATAAGCGGAAGGATTGCTTAAAATCTCTGACTTGCAAGCAGAGATAAACTGTGATTCTGTCGTGGTTGGAATCTACCGTTTGCAAGGATTTCTCGCAACTTATTCTTAGGATGATTCCTAGAATGCAGTAGGAGGGTGCCTTCGGTTCATCCTATTCCTGGGTGAAGTGTATAGATGGATGTCTGACAGAGTATTTCTAGAAAGGTCTCGTACATTGATTTCTTCAACCATACCAAGAGTGGAAGAGGAGAAGGAAACTTCTTTAGCTAACACATAATGTATTGTTGTGGACGTCAATTAGTGATTTTTGATGGATCTGACGATGTGCCATTCGAAGTGAATTTAATATGCTGATTTTAAAGATAAAGCTAAGCGTCAAGCCTCATCAGCCGGGAAATGACAAAAATTGGGCAGGAAGCATGGCTATGTGGGTCGCTCCCATTAGGGTGTATAATCACCTATCTAGAGAAAATCCATTTCTTTCTTTAATCTATTTCGATGCTGTCCCTTTTCGGGAAACGGTGGTTTGAGCCCAACCGTTGGTGATATACACTCGATACACTCAAGTGAAATGAGTGGTCTGTCATGTGTGGGCCGGATTGCAAGACGTTCTTGTTGAACCCAGTGTATTCCCCTCTAGGGATACACTATCGGCAGGTGGTTCCATACCTTGTCATAGTCGGAATCCAATCTCCAATAAGCTCCTACGGTTTTGATTGTATACTATATATGTAGAACGTGAGATGCAAGCTTCCACTAGATTGATATTTATTTGTATTTAGACACTGATATAGTATCAAAAAAGATATTGATTTCAAAAAACTTTTCGGGTTACCGTAAGGTAAAAACCGTCCGTATTTATGTGTGGATCTGTCTTACGATTATCTTTTCTTTTTAAAAGGATTTTGAACCTTAAAATCAATATGGGTGTTATTTAAACTTAGCAAGTTTTTCTCACTCTGGTTCACCAGACTGACCCGGTGTTTTGTAAATGCTCGGGTTAGACCGTGGTGTATAGGTCCAGGTTAACGGATGCTGCGAAGTCCAGAGATGAGCTGGGGGTATTCAGGCGTATGATATTATATAGCTATTATTCCGCTGTGTGTTGTATATGAGGATAGGTTGTTATAACTGTCCAAATGTGTGATGTACTCTGATGATTGTAAGCATTTTTAAAGCTCTCAATAAAGATTTATTTCTGTATTATATTTTGTTCTGCTGCGATGTGAGACTCTGTGTTGTTTTGTTTCTTCTTCTTCTATTCTAATATTTCTTTCTTTCTTATCTCACCCTCTAATTTCTTTCTAATAACTATCCAGTGTTTTCGGTGTTTGGAAGGTCGGCATAAGATACGGAATTATATGTATGTTGATTTTTGGGGCCGAAAATTATTGGGTCTTTACAGCATGGGTTGATGGATGCTAGTTTTGATGGTAAACTGGATACTCATGGACGGTAAGCATGCGGAATTGTTTAGCTGCTTGTGTTTGTTTAGGATTTCGGGGGCGAAATTCCAAAAGGAGGGGGGAATGTAACAGCCCGCATTTTACATATCGAAAGATCGTAAAATATTTTTATTTTTTTCTCTGAGGGTTGGATCATTCTCATATTTTCATATGTTGGTTATGGGGATGTGAGACATATCCATAATTTTTACCAATTTTATTTGTAATCATTTTGCCCTTGTTAATCTTGTACATGGCATAACTTTGGAATGGGATCAAATCAGGTGCTGAGGTCGGTTTCATTGAAAAGGAAATGGTGTTGCCATTTCCGTAAAGTGCTTACATTAAAGATTTGGTTCAGCGGTTTAGGAGGAATCGCTCTTTTTGTGTTTCACAATTTCTATTCAGGTTTTTAGAGCCATTAATGGGCTGATTTGAGTAGGCCTATTAGTGGGCTGGTGGGAGGCTATAAATAGGGGTTAGAGGCATGGAGAATAGTTTTTTTCTTCATTCTCTCATTTGGTTGAGCTCGTGATCCTCCTTGCTCAATCAAATACACATTTCCACCATTAAAATTTTACATTTACATAAGAGAATCGAAGATCTACATCGTTTGAAGCTAGATCTACGTCAAGTGAAGAGAGATCACATCAAATCAAGAGGTTTGAAGTATATTCTTCACTGTCCGAATTGAGAATTTAGCAATTTCATGTTAATTCAAAAAATTGGTGAGTGATAAGCATCTCTCACACGGATTCAATCAAGTATATGGCTTGTTTGAACTTATTTTCGTCATTTTAAGTTGTTTTCACCTAGATCTACATCATGGTAAGTATATTTTCATATGAATCACCATAGGATCTAATCTAGTAACTTAAAATTGGTAATTCTTATGTTTATGTAAGTTAGATCCATTGTTTTGTTTATTAATTCATTTATCATGATTTCGGTGAATTTTATATGATTATCAATGAATAATCGTCATTTTATGTTGTTAATGACTTCATAAAGTGTTCATGGTTTAATTGGATGATTTGGATGAATTGGTCGCATCGATATTGTCGTTTGGTGATTTGGTCAAGACTGGAGCTATTTGTGGTTAGATTTGGAGTCGGGCCATTTTTCCTTAGGTCAGGTCGTTTTTCTTATGTTAGGTTGTTTTTCTTGTTCCCCAAGAAACAGGCAGTTCTTGGACTGGGCAACTTTATGGACTGGGCAAAAGTTCTGGAGCATGGATCAGGCAGAAATTCTGGAGCATGGACTGGGCAGAAATTCTGGAGCATGGATCATTCGGCCAAAAGTGGAGACAGGGAGATGATCTTTAGATTGTTCAAAACCAGATCGTTTAGCATGGTTCATCCCGTATAGAATATGCTAGGGGTGATGCAAGGTCGGATCGTGGTGTTTGGCTCATTGATGCCTTAGGTCCTTAGAAGCTTGGATTGGCCTGTCTTATGCTGATGGGTTGATGATGGTGTAACGATCTAGTAAGGTGCTGGGAGTGTAACAACCTGGTCAGGTCGATGAAGTGAAACGTTTTAGTCAGGTCGTTAGGTATGCATGGTAAAGTGGAAATGCAGTCAGGTCGTTAGCGACCTGGGGAGCTTGATGGGTCGTGGAATGATCAAGTGGGTTAGGTGTTGCAGATCGGTTGCAACCTAAGATAGAACGACCTGATTTTTATGAACCTTGTATTGATGATTTTTGGTGCAGTGATGATGTGGCTTCGATGTATATTCAAGTGGTAATGTTCGAAGTATTGTGAAGTGTTCGTTGATAGTCATAATGCAACGAATGTGAAGATGACTCAAAGTGATGAATTGATGGATAATGGTTGCTCGAGAGGGTTGCTTGATCTATGAATAGCCATTAGGGAGGACGACTAGAGATATTGAAGGCTGAGAGATTATTGTTGTCGTAGGTTCTAGCTGGCTCAAAGCAAAGGTATAATAGGGACTCCTAAAAGACTGGTTGGATGGTCGAGTACCCTGGGTATCGTTGAAAGGCCTAGATACATTTCGTTGTATGGCATATGGAATTTTTTCTAGAACCGAGGTTACCATTAGCCCTTGACATGTGGCAGGGTTGGCTGTCATACGATTAACAATGGTTTCGAAGCAGGATTGGCGGTGAAAGCTAGAGTCATGGATGAATGATTTTTTACTTGTCTCGTCTTGTGTATATTATTTGACGTTGAAGGAGATATCTCTTGGGTGCTAGTCTGATGTTGATTTATGCCTTCTTTGCTTGTGCTTGGGAGATGTCGATATCGATTAGGATAGTCTATGCTTGATAATTGATTGTTATGAATGTATTGTTTGTTTCTACCTGATTGTTGTAAAGGCTATAATATTGTGAATTCAACTTATTTCCGATTATTATGGAATTTAAATATATTATTTAATTATTATATTAATTAAATATTCAATATTATTTAATTCTGGTCATTTTAAATTACCAAAACATTATTTAAATAATTTATTTTTTTATTCGTTAAAAATACGGGTCGTTACATTCTTCCCCCCTTAAAATAATTTCATCCTCGAAATTGCTAAGGTAGAAAACAAGCCCTATTAACTGAGTTAAGATTATTTGTTTACTTCTTTAACTTCAGTTTCAACTGAACCAATGAATTTCAATTAAATATTAATTCATTCTATTAACGAACATTTTCAAAAATCCTGAAAATTTTCTAACACCCGAAATTTCTGAAAAATTTCGCCAGCACCTCCTTTGTACGGATCAATCGGTACAACTACAACTCGCCTCTCTAGGCCTTCTTCAACCCAAAAGAAAATCAAACGCCTAAGTGGCTTGCCAAATAGGCTCATAAATCACCAAACCCATATATAAATAAACTTGTACCTTTTTGTTGGTCATATCATTATACCCTTTCCATATGTTATCAATTCTGCATATATCAATGTCATCCACAATCAATCTCCAATCGATTCATCCTCAAACTCAATCATTTGGTTCTATCCAAGCCAAATTTCATTTCAAACTCAACTACTATTCCTGATTCCAAATCCTTAACCCACAACATCCTTTTAAATTCCCATCTCATAAATCCAATTTTTCTTGATATTTTCTACTTGAATTTAGTTTTCACTTTACTGGCTTTAACTCATTTTCAATTTGTTTCCACAAATTCTAATTTAATTTGTTTTTAATTCAAACAATCTTTTCATGGGAGTTTTAAACAGTTTACCATATGAAAATCAAACTTCCCTTTTCAGAATCCAAAACAACTTGCTTTTCTCAAAATAATTCAAAAATTCTCTTTGGCAGTAATCCGTCACTTACAACTCGAAAATAAACACTGATGATGTAGCCAGCATCGTCAGGGTTATTTCCAAGCTACAAAAGTGAGTTCAATACTGTATCACCTTTCAAAACTAAATTCTTGACCACCTCTATTTTGAAATCAATTCAAAATATCCTTTATAATGCTCGTAAAACAATTTAAAACCTCCCAGGATTTTAAAATTCTCATATATTTAATCCAAGTCCATTTACAAATACCTTTCCAACTTTCCAATGTTTTAATTCTAGTTCAGATTCAAATTCAGATTTAATTCATCTGATTTCACATATTAATCTTATATGAATCCTGATTGGTTATTTACATAACTATTTAATTTATTATCTTAATCGATTATAATAACAACCAATATATCCAGTATAATATAATAATTCCAATATAAATCCTTTATATCAAAATATAAATTGGGTAAAATTATTTCATTACCCTCTTTTCAAACCATACTGTGTCGGTCCATCGTTTTCAAGCTTTTATAAATTCCTAGCGATACAGTGGATCAAACTGATCGATCAGAACCCATAAACAATTCAACTAATAAATCTCCACAATATAAAAACATTTTATATCAAATAACAAATACGTTCACTCGTATATATACACTCAAACTCAGTCTAGGGTATTACTAACCCCATCTCTACTGAGTCACACCACAGATCCAAGGTAATCACTTAACCTTCAGCACTGATACCACTGCAACGACCTGGGGAATTCGCAACCTTGGTTATCGACATAAACTCAATGTCGACTAGTCAAGCATCGGAAATACCGGATAGTTAATGAAAGAAAATAAAGGGTGAGAATAGATAAGATAAAAAGTTAAATAAAAGAAGAAGAACATACAACATCAGAGTAAACACGAATCTCACAGCGGAACGAATAAAATATAGTATACAATATAACTTGGAAATACAAATCTATCATTTGAGTATAACACTTACATCACAGCGGAAATAAATAATAGTTATATAATTTTGAAGCCTCCTGCTCCAGCTCTCCAAGTAAATCTGTAAAAACCTGACAACTTGACTACCCGTACGAATTGGGCACTCAAGAGTTTAGGAAAAGCAAAACAAAATAAACTCTGGGTCAGTCATGGGACTGGTGTGACGGCCCGCCCCGTACCAGCCGACATTTCCAATGAAAGTGCGTTGTGCCATTATCCCACCAGTACGGGACGGTCGTCAAAGAAAGGAAAGAAGGAAATTTGAACTAACAAGGAACCTGTAGAATGTCTCACAGCGCATGGGGTAAAATATAATAATAACATACTTGACATAAAGCAGACGAGACAGTGCATAAGCTGAGAAGTAAACCATAATCATCATAGCAGCGGAAATTCAAAATACAACTTATGTTCCACATCATCATTATTACAAATTTTAAAACTATCTCTAAAGCAAAATAAGAAGGTACACTACTAATGCCCAAAGTAGTGACTAGCAGGGACACAGGGAGAATATATATATATATATATATATATATATATATATATATATCATACGTGGGAGCCTCCTGCACGTCTCCAGATCGGCTACTCGTGCATAACCAGCTAACCTGTCTCTAGTCTGCCAGTTTAAGAGCACCCAGAGTAATAAGAAGAGACACAAAACTTTGGGTTAGACAAAAGTTTGGTATGAGCGATAAGCAACAAAACAGAACAATAACAAGTATACTAAACCATACCTGAACCTGAACCTGGACCTGCAACCAAAGAGTTAGCACAACAAGATGTACAATACTCTAAGGTGGCACTAACATATAGTGTAAAGATACGGGGGAGGGGTGTGCATGTCATAGTGGTGTCAAACAATCAAGCATAGCAACCATCCTCACATCTCCCACCCAGTGCGTAAAGCATATGATATCCACCGCTTTGATCACCTAAATCCTTGCTATGATCACTCTGCTCCATGGAGTCATGGCGACTCCACAACACTGATCCATAGCCACTAGTCCTTGTATTGTCCACTCCGCCCCATGAAGTCATGAAGACTCCACTGCACTGGCTCATAGCCATGTTACGATCACTCTACCCCATGGAGTAGTAACTACCCCACTGCACTGATCCGCAACCTAACACTTGTCTTTTCGTGGTGAATCAAAGCTATGGACGTCGACAACTCCTTAGCACCCGTCCCGCAGAAAAGCCCAACTCGTGAAGTTAACTCGTTGGTTCCCAACTGGATCCTGAGTTCTACTTCCTATCTGGACTACCTTTGCATCTCGGGTTTTGGTCTTCTCCAGATCGGTTCGGTGGTCATAGCCACACCTTGGTTTAGTTTGAATATGCGTAGCGTTCTAGCCCTCATTGGATCGGTTCAGTCACCCATGCTCGGTTTAGTTCAGCAAGCTTTAGCTCCTGGCCTTCAATCCGGTTTGGTCAACCCCCTCCTGGTCGGTTCGATCGTGGTACTCCATCCGGGTCGTGTGCCCTCATCTACAGGTTTCGATCTGGTTCCCTCCTCCGTCTCCGATCCGCAGCTTCCCGATTCGATCCCATCTTAGTTCATTGTGGCCTTCCTTGTTGCCATGCTTTTCCTCTTGTGCTAGGTTCCGAGCCGAATCGAATCCTCTTTCCCAATTCTCCTATCCGATCCGAGCCCCATATCCGATTTGATCCGAAACCCTGCACATTTCCTACAACTTTTCCAGCGACTGTTTTACGCCACACGACGGCGTTTTCGACCATTCTAACTCTTCTAATCAGTCACAAAGCATACCATACAGTCAAAGCAACATATAGAATTGACCACAAACACCAAAATGATAGTTTGATATGTCAAAACGGATCAAACATATCTAAAACCCATGTTTTCCCCTTAAGCATGTTTAAGCAAATCTAATGATAGGACTAGCAAAAATTAACCAAATTAACTCAAACTTCCAACAGAGGTCTAAAACAATGTTTAAGAATTTCTAAACATTTTTCCAGAGTTTAATCATGTATAATTTGTTAATTAACACTGATCACCCCTAATTAGACGTAATTAGTGTAGAAACAATGCTAATCACTCACCTTAGCCACAAATAAATCTCAGATCTGAAAATATCCCTGATTTGGGTTGAATCTCTATGCAACACAGCAACTCTATTCCCAATTTGATGCTAATTTGCCTTTATTAGATGTAGATTAGGCTAAAACTTGATTAAATGATGATTAGAAGGTGATTTGGGTGTTGGAGGCCATTGTTAGGGTTAGGGAAATGTTTTAGATGGCTGAGAAAATGAAAATAGATCATTTCCTAACTGATTTCAGCCTCCCCATAACCCTGATCCCGAAATGGGTTATGGGCCCTCTTGCTAATCACCGTAATTAGGCCCGGTTAAGCTGTTTTTCACCTTCTAAACCTTTATTCAGCCATACCTCCCAAACAGTGAGTCCGTTTGGCTAATGTGACCACTCTACGGAAAGCTAAGCCATCATACGGATCAAATGGAAGTGGTTTCAGGTCAAAACTCCTTACCAATCAAAAGTTATGGCCGAAACAAGATCAGCTAGGGGAAAAACAGTCATTTAAAAATCGGCAAAAATCATGAACATGGGAAATGACCCCAATAGTCGTCTCCCAAAGTTACAAGGCTATACGCCTTCGCATGAGAAAGAAAGAAATATTTTACGATCCCTTGATGTGTAGAATGCAGGTCGTTACATTCTTCCCCCCTTAAGAAATTTCACCCCCGAAATTCCTTAACTAAGAAATAAGTAAAGGATCCTGCATGCCTACCAACCGTTCACAACAATCAAAACATACAAAACAACAAACAAGTCTATCCTAGCATGCGAAAAACTAAATTGCAATTAAAATCTTACCAGGCAAAGAGTTCTGGATACATCTTCCTAATGCTCTCCTCTGTCTCCCAAGTACAGTCATTCTCATTCTCGCCCCCACCGAACTTTGACTAGATTCACCGCTTTCCTTTGATGTTGCTTTGTATCGTGCTCGACAATATGAATCGGCTTGCGGTTACCTACCATCTCGGGTTCTACTTCGATATCATCCAACCGATCTGGTGAAATAGTCATATCGGGGTCGTGCACGAATTTCCTTAACTGGGAAACATGACATACGTTATGAACTCCTGCAATCTTCTCTGGTAATACAACTTTATATGCCAAATTCCCAACTTGCTCGAGGATTGGGAATAGACCAATAAATCTTGGTGCTAGCTTTCCTCCCCTTCCAAATCGAATAACATTCTTTAATGGAGAGATCTTGACAAATACTAGGTCGCCAACGAAGAATTTTTAATCCTTTCGCCTTTTATCAGCATAACTCTTCTGCCTATCTTGGGCAGCCTTCATTCTCGGTTGGATGATCTTAATCTTGTCTGAAGTTTCTCTTATCACATCTGGTCCAAGCACAAACTTCTCACCAGTTTCTATCCAACATGACGGTGAGTTGAACAGTCTTCCATACAAAGCTTCAAATGGAGCCATACCAATACTGGATTGATAACTATTATTATATGCAAACTCTACTAGATGCAAATGGTCATCCCATGATCCACTAAAATCCAATATGCAAGCTCTCAAGAGATCTTCTAATATACGATTTACCCTCTCTGTTTGACTATCAGTTTGAGGATGATTCACAGTACTGGGATATAATTCTGACCCTAGAGCCTCTTGTAATCTCTTCCAAAACCCACTAGTAAACAACGGGTCTCGGTCACTCACAATGCTTTTAGGTACTCCATGAAATCTCACTACCCACTTCATATATAGTTCCTCTACTTAGCTGCCGTTCTATTCGACTTGATAGGTATAAACCTTGCACTCTTGGTCAATCGGCCCACAATCACCCAAATGCTATCATGGCCCGATCCAGTCCTTGGTAACCCATCAATGAAATCCATTGAGACTTGTTCCCATTTCCATTCTAGAATTTCTAATGGTTGCAACAAACCACTAGGTTTCTTTTGCTCGGCTTTAACTAACTGGCAGTTCATGCATTTGGATATAAACTTCCCAACGTCTCTTTTCATCCCTTCCCAGTAGTAGGTCTGCTTCATGTCTCGATACATTTTTTTACCACTGGGATGTATAGTTAGTTTTGAGTGATGACATTCTCTAAGCACTTCATCTCTCAATCCTTTGACATTGAGCACAACTAGTCTTCCATTCTTTCTAAGCCATCTATCTTGATCAAGCCCATAACTGTTCATTTCCTAGTCGATACCCATCTTTAACTTGGAGATGATTTCCAATAGGTTAGGATCGTCTCTCTGACTGGAACCAATCCGCTCAATCAAAGTGGGTCTAATCGTCAAACTTGCTAACATCTCTGGATCCAATTCGCGCTTTGGTCTGAAATCATACCCAGCGATATACTCCAGTTGCTTCCATTCCAGAAACATAGCCCCTAAACTGTCATGTCTTCTACTCAATACATCAGCTACCGCATTGCCCTTCCCTGGTGTATATGCGATATCGAAATCATAGGAAGCCAAGAATTCTAACCATCTTTGCTGTCGGAGATTTAGATCCTTCTAAGAGAAAAGATACTTTAACGATTTATGATCGGTAAACAACTCGAATCTTTCTCCCAAGAGATAATGTCTCCACGATCTTCATTGCGAACACAATCGCTGCCAATTCTAAATCATGGGTAGGATATCTTTTCTCATGCGGTATCAGTTGCCGACCAACATAAGCTACAACCCTACCTCCTTGCATCAATACAACGCACCTAGTCCGGTACCACATGCATCCGTGTATACTATCATCTCTTCATTCCCTTTAGGAATGTCTAACACTGGTGCACACATCAACTTTTCCTTTAGACTCTTGAATGCATTCTCGCACTTTTAGTCCCAGATGAAAGCTTGATTCTTCTGGGTCAACTGAGTCAACGGTGCTGCTATCTTGGAAAAGTCTTGGATAAACTTACGATAATATCCAGCCAGTCCCAAGAAACTACTTACGACTGTTGCACTCTTGGGCATAGACCAATCTTGTACCGTAGCCACCTTCACAGGGTCCATAGCAATACCATTATCTGAAACAACATGGCCCAAGAATCTCACTTCCCTCCTTCAGAAGTGATACTTAGAAAACTTTGCTTTCAATTGGTGTTTTCTCAACACCTCCATCACTATCCTCAGATGTTCCTTGTGTTCTTCCTCTGTCCTCGAATAAAACAAGATATCATCTACGAACACAAGAACAAACTTATTCAATTGATCTTGGAATACTCTATTCATAAGATCCACAAAATATGCTAGTGCATTGGTCAACCCGAATGACATGACCCACCACTCGTAGAATCCAGACGGCGTTCGAAAGGCCATTTTAGCTATACTCTCAGACTCCACCCTAAGCTAATGAAAACCTGTCGCGAGATCCAACTGGGAGAACACTCTCGCGCCACTCAGCTGATCAAACAAATCATCTATCCACAGTAGAGGATACTTATTCTTCGTCGTCACCTTATTCAACTCGTGGTAGTCCACACATAATCGAAGCGAACCATCTGCCTTGGTAGCAAACACAACTGGTGCTCCCCACTCGGAGACACTTCTTCTGATAAATCCCTTCTTCAAAAGATCGCTTACTTGCCCCCCGAGCTCTCGCTACTCCCTTGGCGCCATACGACGAAGTGGAATCACTATAGTTCTGGCATCTTCACTAAATCAATATGGAACTCAATCTCTCGGTGTGGTGGAAGTCCGGTCACTTCCTCGAAGGCGTTCGGATACTGGCCAGCCATAGGCACATCTGACAACTCATAATGCGGGATGTCGAGGGAATTTAGAAAACTAGCCATTACCCCATCACTAGGTAGACCACCAAACACTACCCTCCGCCCATCATTCGCTCTAACTGTCACCAAAAAGCCCTTACAGTCTACCACCACCCTATACCTTTGGAGCCAACCGACTCCCAAAATAATGCCAAATCCTGTAAAGCGCAAAACAAAGCAATCACAAACAAACATGCATCCATGACTCGATAAGACTGCATTACGACAAATTATGCTAAGGCTAGTCGAACCACCTATCGGTTTCGTCACCGCTAAAGGTCTATCGACTATTTCGGGTTCTAATCCCAACCTATCTACCAGGTCACTAGATATGAAGGAACGGGAAGCCCCAGTATCAAACAGTATTCGAACAGGAACATCATAAACAGAAAGCATACCTTGAATGACGAAATTCTTTCCTTTATCTGCCGCGGTTGGGGCATTCGACGAAGAAGGAACAACATTAAGAGTATATGCTTTCACAATCTGCTTTCCTTTAGGGGGTTGTGGACACTTATCCTTGTGATGTCCCACTTGGCCACAGTTGAGGCACTTCCTGTCTGCTGGCTTTGCACGACATTCTTTAGCATAATGGCTTTTCTTGCCATAGCTAAAGCATTCAACATCTTTCTTGCTCTTTCTCTAGCAATCCTTAGCTTGGTTCTGACTCTGCTTCCTTTTATTCTGAGAATTATTCTTGCCTCCATCGCTTGCTTGCAGCTTTTGCTCCTCTGCAGATGCAACAGCGACTTCAGTCTTGGGTTTAGGATAAAGGCTCTCTGACCTCAATGCTTTCCCCACAATCGATTCAAACGTCTCATCAATGTGGTTAATAAGCCTTTCCCCCAAGTACTGATCTAATCCTGTTATGAACTTCTCATTCTTCTTCTCGAGGGTGTCAATAAGAGATAATCCATACTTCGACAAAGTATCGAACTCAGCAATATACTCTGAGACTGCCTTACCATTCTGCTTAAGCTCCAAGAACTTCCTAAACAACTCTGACTTCTGAGCAGCTGGGATAAACTTATCACTGAATCGGGCCTTGAACTGATCCCAAGTAACTTGATCCTCGGGAGTAGCTGCCTCAATAGCATTCCACCAATTTATTGCCCGTCCTTGCAGTTGACAGGATGCTAGCTCCTTTTCATCGCGTCTTCAATTCCCAAATCCTCGAAGATATGCTCACTACTATCAAGCCAATCCTGAACTTCTGTAGCCGATTCCGTTCCGTGGAATGGATTCCCATAAAGACTAGTGTAGTCCTTACAAAGCTTGGTGAAATCGGTCCTAGGTGCCTGCACCGCTACACCACCACCATTTGCTGCATTGGAAACTGCTCCTTGCACATTTCTAAGCATCTCTCTCATGAAGTCAGTGAACATCATCCTTATATTAGTAGCATTCCCATTATTATCTCCTCTACTAGTACCCCTAGTATATCGGCTCATCGTTCAATCTGTAAGGAGAAAACGATTAACCATCTCTTCAGTGGTGCCAGTGCAATGCGACTTCATCCTTAAATATACTAATAGTATATATATATATATATAACTTTTGAAAACCAAATATTACAAATACGCGCTCTCATATACGTACTATCTCTCCCTGGTGTCTTTCCCTAGGTTAACTACGCAACCTAGAGCTCTGATACCAAATGTGACGGCCCGCCCCGCACCAGCCGAAATTTCCATTGAAATTGCGTTGTGCCAATGTCCAACCAGCACGGGATGGTCGTCAAAGAAAGGAAAGATGGGAATTTGAACTAATAAGGAACCTGTAGAATGTCTCACAGCGCATGGGATAAAATATAATAATAACATACTTGACATAAAACAGACGAGACAGTGCATAAGCTGAGAACTAAACAATAATCATCATAGCAGCGGAAATTCAAAATACAGCTTAGTTCCACATCATCATTATTACAACTTTTAAAACTATCTCTAAAGCAAAATAAGATGGTACACTACTAATGCCCTAAGTAGTGGCCAACAGCGACACAAGGATATACATACATACATACATATATATATATATATATATATATATATATATATATATTACGGGGGAGCCTCCTGCTCGTCTCCGGATCAGCTACTCGTGCATAACCAGCTAACCTGTCTTTAGTCTGCCCGTTTAAGAGCACCCAGAGTAATTAGAAGAGACATAAAACTCTGGGTCAGACAAAAGTCTGGTATGAGCGATACGCAACAAAACAGAACAATAACACCATACCTTAACCTGAACCTGCAACCAAAGAGTCAACACAACAAGATGTGCAATACTCTAAGGTGACACTAACATATGGTGTAAAGATACGGGGAGGGGTGTGCATGTCATAGTGGTGTCAAACAATCAAGCATAGCAACCATCCTCACATCTCTCACTCAGTGCGTAAAGCATACAATATCCACTGCTTTGATTACCTAAATCCTTGCTATGATCACTCTGCTCCATGGTGTCATGGCGACTCCACTGCACTGATCCATAGCCACTAGTCCTTGCTATGTCCACACTGCCCCATGAAGTCATGAAGACTCCACTGCACTGGCTCATAGCCATGCTACGATCACTCTACCCCATGGAGTAGTAACTACCCCATTGCACTGATATGCAGCCTAACACTTTTCTTTTCGTGGTGAATCAAAGCTATGGACGTCGACAACTCCTTAGCACACGTCCCGCAGCAAAGCCCAACTCGTGAAGTTAACTCGTTGGTTCCCAACTGGATCCTGAGTTCTACTTGCTATCTGAACTACCTTTGCATCTCGGGTTTTGGTCTTCTCCAGATCGGTTCGGTGGTCATAGCCATGCCTTGGTTTGGTTTGAATATGCGTAGTGTTCTAGTCCCCATTGGTTCGGTTCAGTCACCCCTGCTCGGTTCGGTTCGGCAAGCTTTAGCTCTTGTCCATCAATCTGGTTTGGTCAACTCCCTCCGGGTCGGTTCTATCGTGGTACTCCATCCGTGTCGGGTGCCCTCATCTGCAGGTTTCGATCTGGTTCCTACCTCCGTCTCTGATCCGATCCGCAGCTTCTTGATCTGATCCCGTCTTAGTTCATTGTAGCCTTCCTTGTTGCCATGCTTTTCCTCTTGTGCTAGGTTCCGATCCGAATCGAATCCTCTTGCCTAGTTCTCCTATCCGATCTGAGTCCCATACCCGACCCGATCCGAAACCCTGCACGTTTCCTGCAACTTTTCCAGCGACTATTTTACGCCACACGATGGCGTTTTCAACCATTCTAACTCTTCTAATCAATCATAAAGCATACCATACAGTCATAGCAACATATAGAATTGACCACAAACACCAAAACGACAATTTGATATGTTAAAACAGATCAAACATACCCAAAACCCATATTTTTCCCTTAAGCATGTTTAAGCAAATGTAATGATAGGACTAGCAAAAGTTAACCAAATTAACCCAAACTTCCAACAGAGGTCTAAAACAATGTTTAAGAATTTCTAAACATTTTTCCAAAATTTAATCATGTATAATTTTGTTAATTAACACTAATCACCCCTAATTAGTGTAGAAACAATGCTAATCACTCACCTTAGCCACAAATAAATCTCAGATCTGAAAATATCTCTGATTCGGGTTGAATCTCTATGTAACACAGCAGCTCTGTTCCCAATTTGATGCTAATTTTCCTTGATTAGATGTAGATTAGGCTAAAACTTAATTAAATGGTGATTAGAAGGTAATTTGGGTGTTGGAGGCCATTGTTAGGGTTAGGGAAATGTTTTAAGCGGCTGAGAAAATGAAAATAGATCGTTTCCTAGCTGATTTCAGCCTCCCCATAACCCTAGTCCCAAATTGGGTTATGGTCCCTCTTGCTAATCACCCTAATTAGGTCCAGTTAAGCAGTTTTTAGCCTTCTAAACCTTGTTTCAGCCATACCTCCCAAACGGTGAGTCCGTTTGGCTAATATGACCACTCTACGGAAAGGTAAACCATCATCCGGATCTAATGGAAGTGGTTTCATATCAAAACTCCTTACCAATCAAATGTTATGGCCGAAACAAGATCAACTAGGGGCAAAACAGTTATTTAAAAATCAGCAAAAATCATGAACATGGGAAATGACCCCAATAGTCGTCTCCCAAAATTACATGGCTATACGACTTCGCATGAGAAAGAAATAATTATTCTACGATCCCTTGATGCATAGAATGTGGGTCGTTACAACTAGTGTGAGTAAACACTTTAAAACAGCTTGAGAAAATAAATGATATCTCATAAGACCACGCCATATAACACGGAACGGATTTTCCCCTTATAAGAATCCAAAACACTTGATTTATCACTCAAATCCTTTTGAATGAAACGATAATCTTTATATCGAAACTCTTTGGATATTATAATAATGTCTATCAACCAAAAAATAATAATCATCTAGTCGAACGCTTTCATCTCACGTCCCACATACATAATATATAATCAAAAACCGCAGGCACTTATTGGGTAATTGTAACACCCCACGTCCATTAATGTCACTCACAAAGGGAATGCATTAACTTCCATGGAGCATTTTAAGTAAGTATAGAACAGAAAATCACAACAAGACAAATATAAAGCAGTACTTGAAAATTAAAACTCTATTTCATTGCAGCGGATAAACCCATATGTTTGATTACATCATCAAAACCATAAACCAATGTCAAGTACATCATATCCATCTTGATAAAACAAAGTATGTAAACTGAAAGACATAATCCCCAACATTAAAATAGCCATAAATAAAGAGAAGCTGCTTCAGCGGTCCAATAAATCTTCTAAAAGGAATCCAAAATCAAGCTCCACTGGTGCTAGTTTCCACCTGAGCACCTGGGGGGAAAAAAGGAAAGAGATGGAAAAAGGGGGGTCAGACATAAAGTCTGGCGAGTGCGATAATTCTAACAATATAATTAACGAAGTAACTAGGCTAAGGCATAAGTTGGAAAATAAGGAAATGACCATGAACCATTGAGTATGGCAGAGTAAACAAGGAAACAAGATGAACAACGATATCGTTAAAGCGCACCTAACCCACTAAGATGAATTTACTAAACTACACCAACACTATAGGATAATTGCTATACTGCACCGCCACTAGTATACTGCACCACCACTAGTCATCCTAAGGTTGAACCGACCTACAGACTTAATAATGATACTGGTAGTTTCGTGCACCCCTAGCTGCCTTCATAGGTGTCGTTTGCCCCTATCTCCACTAGGTGTACCCACTACCCCCAAGCGATCGGCTTCCTAACTCGTAGATACCCGTGCTGGCCCCACAGTGGGGTGTATCACTCCCCAAAGTGGCAACCCGATACCACCAAGAATGCACGGCTTATACCTACACGATGCAACAACGTCTTACCTACCAGCCCGGGTCCACACACGCATATGAACCCGTTGGACTTGCGTTGCCACCGCTAACCCGGTTTGGCCTCTTACAGTCAAGCCCAGTATGCGTGTCCCGTCCTCGACTTGGGTCGAGCCCACAAAGATACGTATGTGTTACTGGTTGAAACAGGCCCCCATTACTTGACACAAGCTATCCACCTAAGCTTAGTCCCCTCTAGTACATCCCACTTAACCCACTTCTTATTCATGTTTCAATTTTGGTTAAGTGTTTCTAATCGTATTTCCAAATGCCACCCAAGGCACCCACTAGATTCCACATGCCACCCAAGGCACCCACTTAACCCCCTCATGTCCCACTACATGCTTATCTGGTTAAGTGTTTCTTAATTCATTAAGACCGTAACCTCATAAAGACCTCTCACATTAGACTGACATTTGTGGCAGCTGGATTTGCCGGGCGGGTCCGGGCAGTCTTACACCACAAAAGAGCCTAACCTCGTGTCTTTACAATTGTTACGTATTTAGTTTATGCCTAAGACCTCTCACATTAGACTGACATTTGTGGCAGCTGGATTTGCCGGGCGGGTCCGGGCAGTCTTACACCACAAAAGAGCCTAACCTCGTGTCTTAGACGATTAATTACTCCTAATTAATCACCCCCAATTTGAATTACTTTCCCTATCAAATTATCAATCAATTCCAAATTTAGCGATGTCCATAATTGACTCAATTATGTCCATCCATTTATGGTATGTAAAATCATACCAATTTCACCACAATTTTATTTTATGCCTTTTAAGGCATTTATGCCAATTAAATATTTTTAATATTATCCCCTTTACCCCACGTAGTAAGTTTGTTCGTTTAACGTAAAAATATACGTTAGACTCGAATAGTCTAACTCATGAAATAAAAGAAAACATCACATATATACACATAATTAAAACATAGATCTAACATAGGGGTGAACTTGCATATGTGAATGATGTTCTACATCTAAAACTTGCATAGGCCAAGATTACAACTTGCATAAACAACATATGTCATGGATCCAAATTTAAAGGGGTGAACTTGATGAGAAAATGGCCACAAACTTGCATAAACATCATATGTCATAGATCTATATCTAAAGGTGTGAACTTGATGAAATAATAGCCACAAACTCGCATAAACATCTTATGTCATAGACCTATATCTAAAAGGGGTAAACTTGCATAGGTAATAACATAACATGATTCATATCCAACTCATAAACTCACATATGTGATTTATACATCGCAACAATGGTGTAAACTAATATCTAACATGTAAAGTATCATGTAGAATTTAGCATATATCATAGCCTAACTTTCAATTACATTTCACATAAACTAGGTGCCATAGCCATGTAAAGTCACATATAATTATGCCCAAACTTGTATATGGTTCATGTTTGAATCAACATCTAAATTTTCCTACATATAATTTATCATATGAATCAATACAACCTAGCATAAGAAACATGATGATTTGATTGTATATAAAATTTACAACATTGATGATAGCAACATAACTTTGCATCATAAATGATAACATCACTACATAAAATCATAGATATTTCAATCACGGTCCTACAACATAATTACAACATGCAATCAATACTTCATATCACATCCATACAATCCGCGTTATAACTTAATCTAATTAAATTACTAATTATCTTGTTAAAACTATCGAACTCACAACTCAAAAGCAGTCTTGAGTTCTGAATTCTGATTTCTGGAGTTGAATTAGCGCTCCTTTGATGAAGATTCGCTCTTAGGGTTGAATAGTTCTGATTTGGTTGTTGTTCTTCCTCTTTAATTTGGTGGCGGCTGCTCTAGGGTTCAAGACAACAGCATGACGGCCATAGTTTTAGTTTTAATTCTGATTTAGGGTTTGAGTCTATGGGTCTTTTTATAGAATTCTGAATTAATTTAAGCCGTCGGATGATCTTAGGGTTAATCAAAACCATTCAATCATGATAGGGTGATGAGTCATCCCTAATGACTCAGCAAGGAGTCAGAAAGGACTCAACAACACGGGTCAGCCTGAACCAGAAAGCTGTGCAGGCTCCAGCCTCGGCCTGGGCGCACTTGGCAGGTGCGTCAGTGTAACTATGTACTGGCGCACTTCCCAAGTGTGCCGGTGCATTTATATATATATATATATATATATATATATATATATATATTCTACTTTTGCCACCACCTTTCGTTCGTCCATAACTCTTTCATCCGGTACTCGTTTCCTACAATCTCGGACTCTATTTCAACCAGAATTCCGAGACGAACACAATGGCGCAACCCAATCCCCATAATTCTCACGTCTGAGATTAATTATTCTTTAATTTAGTTAATTCGATATTTCAAAAATCCGGGGTGTTACATTCTTCCCTCCTTAATGAATTTCGTCCCCGAAATCTCCAAGTTAAGGAGAATGTATATCCTACCATCCAAACAACCATCTACTCAACCATCAAACACGGGCATCCATTGTCTTTATAAAATTCTGATGCTGTATGAACATATGCAAAAAGTGTGTGTATATGTTCCTTATCTAATGCAAAATCAGGCTGTCTACTGATTAAGTTGACCTCCTTAATGCAAACCATGATAGTGCCATGCGTCCATTATGTATGCGAAAGAACCTTATCGATACATATTATTTCTACATGTGTGCACAACCATTCACCAAAATGCAACATCCATATGATGGTACAACCATTATTCATCCATTACTCAAATATGTACACACATTTATATGCAATATGCAATATGAAGTGACTGAGCCGATCTAGTGCTTAAAGTGTGTGTATATGCATCCACGAGCAGCCACTAGCAAACACTTGCATCCACATGCATCCATCATACATAACATGTCTCAAACACATATTTCAACCGTAGGACTATCCTATCTAAAGGTCAAAGATACTAGCGAGAGGACATACTAAAGATAAGATAAGTACAAACTAAGCGATAAAGGAGAAATCAAAAGACATACCCTCGAAAAGAAAAGGGTACAATGAACGCATCTTCGCTTCCATCTCCCAAGTAGCGTTGCTCTCATCATCTCCCCATTGTACTTTGACTAGCTTGACCTCTCGATTCCTCAACTTCTTAATCTCCGACCCAAGAATGCGCATAGGAGCTCGTCGAATCATTGCATCACGCTCGATCTCCACCTCTCTAAGCAAGCTCGGCTCTACCACTTCCGCATTCTCGTGCAAGCACTTCCTCAAATGTGATACATGGAATACGTCGTGTACGCCACTAAGTCTCTAGGGGCAACTCCAATCTATACGCCATCTGCCCAATCCTTTCCTTAATAGGAAATGGTCCTGCGAACCTTGGTGCTAACTTCCCAACGGACCCAAAGCGAACGACGTTCCGCAATGGAGACACCTTGACAAAGACCATGTCCCCAATATCAAACTCAAGATCTGACCACCTCTTATCCGCATAAGATTTTTGCCTATCTTGCGCCGTCTTCATCCTCCTTCGAATCAAATCAACCTTCTCCGAAGTTTCTCTAATCATATCGGGTCCAAGCAAGATCTTATCCGTAGATTCCCACCAACATGTAGGCGAACGACACGGCCGTCCATAAAGAGCCTCGAATGGTGCCATGCCAATACTAGACTGAAAGCTATTATTATATGCGAACTCTACCAATGGAAGATGTTCCTCCCATGTACCCCCGAAATCTAAGACACACAACCTCAATAAGTCCTCTAGAATACGATTCACCCTCTCGGTCTGGCCGTCCGTCTGAGGATGATATGCGGTGCTCAAACATAACTGAGTCCCTACCGCCTCTTGCAAGCTTCTCCAAAATTTGCTAGTTAAAATAGGATCGCGGTCGCTCACTATGCTAGAAGGAACACCGTGCAAACGAACTATTTCTCGAATGTATACGGAGGCTAACCATGGAGCAGTCCTCTTACTCTTCACGGGAATGAAATGGGCGCTCTTAGTAAGTCTGTCTACCACGACCCAAATCCCCGTATTACCCTTCCTCGATCTTGGTAATCCATCAATAAAGTCCATCGAAACACTTTCCCACTTCCATTGTGGGACCTCCAATGGATGAAGAAATCCACCGGGCTTCTTTTGCTCCGCTTTTACTTGTTGGCACACCAAGCATCTAGCGACATACTCAACCACATCTTTCTTCATGCCGGCCAAAAAGTAAACTCGTCTTATGTCCATGTACATCTTGTCCCCGCCGGGATGAATGGTCATCTTCGAACGATGGGCATCATCAAGAATGGTCTTCCTCAAATTCTCGTCCCGTGGTACACAAAGTCTACCGTCCCTACGCAACCAATCCTTATCATCTAGGGTATACCTACGGAGATGGCTCGATGACTCCTCTCCTTTAAGCTTTTCTACTAACTTAACCAACTGTGGGTCATCTCGATGTGCCTCACCAATCCGTCCCAAAAGCGTAGGTCTGACCTCTAAGGATGCTAGCAAACCAGGTACGAAGTCAATGGAAGGTGTGAAGTCAAACGTAGAGATGAAATCTAAACTTCGCCGCTCAACAAACAATGGACTTAAGGATAATCTTTTTCTACTTAAGGCATCTGCCACCACGTTACCCTTGCCAGGGGTATATGCTATCTCAAAGTCGTAGGATGCTAAGAACTCCATCCATCTTTGCTGCCTTAAGTTCAAGTCCTTCTGAGAGAATAAGTATTTTAGCAATTTGTGGTCAGTGAATAATTCGAATTTTTCGCCAAGAAGATAATGACGCCAAGACTTAAGCGCGAAAACAATAGCGGCTAACTCTAGGTCATGTGTAGGGTAATTTCTTTCATGCACTCTCAACTGCCTTCCACCATAGGCTATTACCCTTCCCTCTTGCATTAAGACTGCGCCTAGTCCTTTTCCACAAGCGTCGATATAAACGATAAATGGCTTACTCCCATCTGGCAACACTAAGACTGGGGCTGTGGTCAAAGCTCTCTTTAAACGTTGGAACGCATCATCACAATCTACGTCCCACATGAAAACTAAGTTCTTCTTCGTCAAGTTTGTTAATGGAGCTGATATTTTTGCGAAGTCTTTGATAAACTTCCTATAGTAGCCAACCAATCCTAAGAAACTTCTCACCTCGGTAGCATTTTTAGGAACCTTCCAATCTTGGATGGCCACTATCTTCGTGGGATCCACGACTATCCCTTCTTTAGAAACCACGTGCCCTAAGAATCGCACTTCTTTCCTCCAAAAGTGACATTTGGAAAATTTAGCTTTAAGGCTATGCGCTCGAAGAGTCTCCAACACTTCCCTAAGATGTAGGGCATGCTCTTCTTCGCTTTTAGAAAAGATCAAGATGTCATCTACAAAGACTACCATGAATTTATTAAGGTACTCCCTAAACACCCTACTCATCAAATCAACAAAGTATGTGGGGGCGTTTGTCAAACCGAAGGGCATCACCAGCCACTCGAAGAAACCATCTGGAGTCCTAAAGGCAGTCTTGTCTATGTTATCCTCAGCCACTCTCAACTGATGGAAACCAGTGGCTAAGTCCAACTGCGAAAACACTGAGGCGCCAACTAACTGATCGAAAAGATCGTCAATCCTCGGCAGTGGGTGTCTATTCTTCTTAGTAAGCTTATTAAGTTCTCTATAGTCCACACAAAGTCTAAGGGACCCATCCGCCTTCATGGAAAATACTACTGGAGCACCCCACTCCGATATACTACGTCCGATGAACCCCTTCTCAAGCAATTCTTTCACTTGCTTACTGAGTTCTCTTCTCTCTCTTGGAGCCATGTGCAGCACTGGCAATGCAACTGGCTTTGCATTGTCCAGTAGATATATTCGAAAGTCTATCTCACGTTTTGGGAGTAAACCCCTCACCTCATCGAAGACATCAGCATATTCACGAACTATGGGAACAGAATGTAAATCATCATCGGATGCGTCAAGGGATTCTAGGTAACTAAGCATTACTGGACCTCTAGGGTCACAAGAAATATCAAGGGTCTTTCCCGAACGAGTCAACAATCTAACTACCCTTCTTTCACAATCTAGGATGGCCCCATAGCTAGTTAGCCAATCCATACCTAGAATTAAGCCGTAGCCCATGAAGCCAAGAAAAAAAGCGTTGCACTCAAACTCAACGCCCAAGATAAACACTCTCAAATCCCGACAAATCATAGAAAGATGAGCCGAACCACCAATAGGATTTGAGACTACTAAGGGATCAGTAACAAGACTAGTATCTAGGTGCAGTGTTTCAACTAATGATGTCGAAATAAACAAATGCGATGCGCCAGAATCGAATAAAGTACGGACAGGATGATCAAACAGAAAAACTAAACTTTCAACGGAAATTGCTCTACCTCATTCTTGCAGCGGTGGGACCACGAGAGCCTGAACTTGTCCCCTTGCCTGCCCGGGTGCTATAAGAGCTTGCACCTGTCCTCCCGAGGTAGACCCTGCCCTCTGCCCTTTCTTTGGGCAGTCGTTAATAAGAAGTCCCACCTCGCCACAGTGGAAACAACCAGTCTTTTTTTCTTTCTACAATCTTTGCTTAGATGGCCTGGTGTCCCACAGTTAAAGCATTTCTTCTTCCCCTTAACATTGTTGCCTTTGCCATCTTTCTTGTTCTGTTGTTGCTGTTGCGACTTCTTTTGATCCCCTTTCTTCTCGGGTGCCTTATTAGCATTGGCGCCGTTCTCCTCTTCATGCATGAGTGCCATGTCAACTAACCTCTCAAAGGTAGCCCCCATGGGAATGTGGGTCATAGCTAACCCATGAAGCGGCTCGTTTAAACCCTTAACAAATCTTAGAGACTTCATTTCTGAAGTGTTCACCAAGTCTAAGCCAAACCTTACCAATTGGTTGAATTTGTTAACGTACTCTTTCACCTATAAATTCCCTTTCTTCAGTGACAAGAACCTTTCCATATATAGATTCTCTTCAGCCCATGAGAGAAACTTCGCCTCAAACCTTTGCCTAAAATCTGGCCATGTATCAACTGGACGACCCCCATTAGTAACCTACCACCAAAACGAGGCCTCATCCTTCATTCGCCACGCAGCTAGCTGGACTTTCCTTCCATCATCCACTTCAAAGATTCTAAACAATTCTTCTACCTCCTTTAGTCAGTTACGAGCTTCAACAAATGTCTTCGTCCCGTGAAAAGGTCTTCCACCCATTTCTCTAAAGTCCTTGCATATCTTTGCGAAATTATCGACACGAGGAGGAGGAGGATTTGCTGGACCTGCGGCGGCGGCCCTAGCCTCAAGATATTGACGGAACCAACCGGGCACATGAACGCCCTCTGGTATCTCAGATGCTTCAGACATGCTGAAACGAAAAAGGAAAGATTCAATACAAAAAGGACTGAAGGAAAGATATATGGCTCTTGGGGTTATGCTTTCCAAAATATACCTTTCTCTTGAAAATACTTTCCTTAAATCATACTTTTGAAAGTACTTCTTTATAAAAATTGCTTTGAAAAATAATTTTTCAAAAAGTCATATCTGTTCTGGTAACCTTCATCTCTGATACCACGTGTAACACCCCACGTCCATTAATGTCACTCACAAAGGGAATGCATTAATTTCCATGGAGCATTTTAAGTAAGTATAGAACAGAAAATCACAACAAGACAGATATAAAGCAGTACTTGAAAATTAAAACTTTATTTCATTGCAGCGGATATACCCATATGTTTGATTACATCATCAAAACCATAAACCAATGTCAAGTACGTCATATCCATCTTGATAAAACAAAGTACGTAAACTGAAAGACATAATCCCCAACATTAAAATAGCCATAAATAAAGAGAAGCTAAACTTTACTTCAGCGGTCCAAGAAATCTTCTAAAAGCAATCCAAAATCAAGCTCCACCGGTGCTAGTTCCAACCTGAGCACCTGGGGAAAAAAAAGGAAAGAGATGGAAAAAGGGGGGTCAGACATAAAGTCTGGCGAGTGCGATAATTCTAACAATATAATTAACGAAGTAACTAGGCTAAGGCATAAGTTGGAAAATAAGGAAATGACCATGAACAAATGAGTATGGCAGAGTAAACAAGGAAACAAGATGAACAACGATATCAATAAAGCGCACCTAACCCACTAAGATGAATTTACTAAACTACACCAACACTATAGGATAATTGCTATACTGCACCGCCACTAGTATACTGCACCGCCACTAGTCATCCTAAGGTTGATCCCGCCTACAGACTTAATAATGATACTGGTAGTTTCGTGCACCCCTAGCTGCCTTCATAGGTGCCTTCTGCCCCTATCTCCAATAGGTGTACCCACTACCTCCAAGCGATCGGCTTCCTAACTCGTAGATACCCGTGCTGGCCCCACAGTGAGGTGTATCACTCCCCAAAGTGGCAACCCGATACCACCAAGAATGCACGGCTTATACCTACACGATGCAACAACGTCTTACCTACCAGCCCGGGTCCACACACGCATATGAACCCGTTGGACTTGCGTTGCCACCGCTAACCCGGTTTGATCTCTTACAGTCAAGCCCAGTATGCGTGTCCCGTCCTCGACTTGGGTCGAGCCCACAAAGATACGTATGGGTTACTGGTTGAAACGGGCCCCCATTACTTGACACAAGCTATCCACCTAAGCTTGGTCCCCTCTAGTACATCCCACTTAACCCACTTCTTATTCATGTTTCAATTACATGTTTCAATTTTGGTTAAGTGTTTCTAATCGTATTTCCAAATGCCACCCAAGGCACCCACTAGATTCCACATGCCACCCAAGGCACCCACTTAACCCCCTCATGTCCCACTACATGCTTATCTGGTTAAGTGTCTCTTAATTCATTAAGACCGTAACCTCATAAAGACCTCTCACATTAGACTGGCATTTGTGGCAGCTGGATTTGCCGGGCGGGTCCGGGCAGTCTTACACCACTAAAGAGCCTAACCTCGTGTCTTTACAGTTGTTACGTATTTAGTTTATGCCTAAGACCTCTCACATTAGACTGACATTTGTGCCAGCTGGATTTGCCGGGCGGGTCCGGGCAGTCTTACACCACAAAAGAGCCTAACCTCGTGTCTTAGACAATTAATTACTCCTAATTAATCACCCCCAATTTGAATTACTTTCCCTATCAAATTATCAATCAATTCCAAATTTAGCGATGTCCATAATTGACTCAATTATGTCCATCCATTTATGGTATGTAAAATCATACCAATTTCACCACAATTTTATTTTATGCCTTTTAAGGCATTTATGCCAATTAAATATTTTTAATATTATCCCCTTTACCCCACGTAGTACGTTTGTTCGTTTAACGTAAAAATATATGTTAGAATCGAATAGTCTAACTCATGAAATAAAAGAAAACATCACATATATACACATAATTGAAACATAGATCTAACATAGGGGTGAACTTGCATATGTGAATGATGTTCTACATCTAAAACTTGCATAGGCCAAGATTACAACTTGCATAAACAACATATGTCATGGATCCAAATTTAAAGGGGTGAACTTGATGAGAAAATGGCCACAAACTTGCATAAACATCATATGTCATAGATCTATATCTAATGGTGTGAACTTGATGAAATAATAGCCACAAACTCGCATAAACATCATATGTCATGGACCTATATCTAAAAGGGGTAAACTTGCATAGGTAATAACATAACATGACTCATATCCAACTCATAAACTCACATATGTGATTTATACATCGCAACAATGGTGTAAACTAATATCTAACATGTAAAGTATCATGTAGAATTTAGCATATATCGTAGCCTAACTTTCAATTACATTTCACATAAACTAGGCGCCATAGCCATGTAAAGTCGCATATAATTCTACCCAAACTTGTATATGGTTCATGTTTGAATCAACATCTAAACTTTCCTACATATGATTTATCATATGAATCAATACAAACTAGCATAAGAAACATGATGATTTGATTGTATATAAAATTTACAACATGGATGATAGCAACATAACTTTGCATCATAAATGATAGCATCACTACATAACATTGTAGATATTTCAATCACGATCCTACAACATAATTACAACATGTAATCAATAATTCATATCACATCCATACAATCCGCGTTATAACTTAATCTAATTTAATTACTAATTATCTTGTTAAAACTATCGAACTCACAACTCAAAAAGCAGTCTTGAGTTCTGAATTCTGATTTCTGGAGTTGAATTAGCGCTCCTTTGATAAAGATTCGCTGTTAGGGTTGAATAGTTCTAATTTGATTGCTGTTCTTCCTCTTTAATTTGGTGGCGGCTGCTCTAGGGTTCAAGACAACAGCATGACAGCCATAGTTTTAGTTTTAATTCTGATTTAGGGTTTGAGTCTATGGGTCTTTTTATAGAATTCTGAATTAATTTAAGCCATCGGATGATCTTAGGGTTAATCAAAACCATTCAATCATGATAGGGTGATGAGTCAGCCCTAATGACTCAGCAAGGAGTCAGAAAGGACTCAACAACACGGGTCAGCCTGAAGCAGAAAGCTGTGCAGGCTCCAGCCTCGGCCTTGGCAGGTGCGCCAGTGTAAAACCGATTCTTACTTCTCTATATAAATTCAGCCTTATTCATTACGTTTATCAAATGATAAGTATTTTATTTAATTTATAAAACATTATTTATAAATTAAATCTTCTCAATCTATTTGTTAAAACAGATTTCTATTTAATATCCACTTTAAACAATCTTCTCATAATTCTTTTATATCTCGTCAATTTCCTTTTATAATCCTATTTATTTTCTAAACAAATATTCCTTTTATACTTCTATTTATTTTCTATATAAATAATCCTTTTATAATATTTTTGATTTTATAAATATCTCCTTTTATAAAAAAAATTGATTTTATAAATATATTATTTTCAATTTACACTTTGAAAATTCCCTTTTCACATTCCGATATTTCTTATGGTATTTAAAATACCCAATAACCATGACCAACATCATCTACACACCCATAATCAATCGCAGATTATATATCACAATATATGAAAACAAACATTATTATAAATATTGAGGAATCCTGTTGGATCCCTCCAACCTATTTCCTTGCATCCACAGATGTTAAACAATATAAATAACTTCGATTTCATTTCAATATGCAATATTCTGATAAACAGAATCAATATTTGATTAACGATTTATATATATCGTTATCTATAATTTCAACCAATACATCAACAATTCAACCAACAATCAACACACAGCAATCAATCATCATTTATCAATACTAGATTATATTTATAAAAATATAAACTGTACAGTGTTACTGAGATTTACTCACATAGTTTTGCAGTTGACAATTCTGCTTTTGTTTCATTTAAAATCAAACAGGTGTTTGATTTTATCACGGAATTCCATTAGCTCTACTCTCCGCCACCACTGTTCCATAACATAGATTATGTCGCTCGGATTTTCCACGTGACTAGTTTTCGTCCGGTTCTATCACATATATAAGAGATACGGTCCTTCCACATATAAAATAGACACGGTCCTTCCAATTAAGAGTTGAATTAATATAATTTAATTGTTATCCAATATAATTAGGTTTATAATAACTACCTTATTCACGATTTAATTAGGCATACTTAAACCCCTTTTCGTCATGAATTAACATTGTTGGTGGCTCTTCTACCTAGCTCCGAAATCCCAATGCCGAGATGCCCAGATTTTCGAACTGAACCATCCCACCATTTACCAAAACTTCATTGATCTGCTACTACTTCCTCGTCCACCGTTTCTTATACCGACTACACCGGTCTCTTCCTCTCTACTGAAACTGTTTGGACTCACACGGTAATATAATCTCTTCTCCAGTTCCAACGTAATTCACTCCTTACATTCACTTCCTCACGATGCTACTATTTGGACCACTCGCTTCTACCCCCCAAACCCTTCTATAAGTTTACAAAAAATATCAAACTTCACCACAAAACTCTGCACAAATCCTGTTTAACATCTGACCTGGTTCTCTCACCACAGGCCATCATCTACCCAAAAACATTGGCTACTCCACACAATCAAGACTGTAAAACAACACTCTACTACAATCATTACTTTAATTAATAGTTAACTACCCTTAGTCCCACGTTTTCACTGTGCTAACCCATCTTCTATTTACCTGTTGCGAACCCAAATAGCCCTCTTCATAGCTATTTGCGCAACCTCCTTCTTTCCAGCTTGTTCTCCCCATTACAAACTCACGGCCCTTAACCATCACTTCGAATTACAGCTCCCATCAAGTAACCCACGCCACATAAAAAGGCTCGACTCCTTTTCCTCTATTTTCCATTGCAAACTCCTCCACCGTGCTCCTCTTCTTCATGAAATTCACCCCAAACTTCACCCCAGACTTCGTTCGCCTCAAACGCTTCATGCTGAACCACATCTCGACAAACTCGAGCCTTTGTAACAGATCGCGACATCCACCAGCTCGCGCGAGATACAGGAGTAATCATTGACACCTTGTATCACCATTACTCCCAAAAATTTGCCGGCAGACACCATTTTCCACAACGAGTCCAATAACATAATCGACTTCACGCAATGATTCCTTGAATCCTTAAAACGTTGAACCCTAGGGTTGATGAACATCCGCTGTATAATTTTGAGCGAAGAAAAGGTCCATCGAATGATATAAAACCACCACCAGATTGAAGAATACCTCTTATAGATCACATACATATATATCTTGGAATTTTTAGATCTTGTTTTGATTTTCTATGAATTTATTTTCTCTCGTTTTGATTGAGGGAGAGAAATATTGGCGGCTTTTTTTTCTTGACCGTAGAATGAGATAGATTAGGTTAGGGAAGTGTTAAGAGGTATATATAGGGTGAATATATATTTTTTTATTCGATTATTACATTTAATTTTAGTCAACTGTTGTTTGTTTTGCTGTTTAAAAATTCGTGTGATCACATACAACATCCAAAAATCATGAAAATGGGCATGCAGCTACAAATCGACATTATTGACCCAACGATACTTGTTTCGTCGAATTCCGAGTTCGTTTGCTCACACAGCGTATTTTTAAAGTCAAATTATTGACTATGTTTCACATTAAAATCCCATACGACCACATATGGACTCCAAAAATCACAGAAATTGAAATATAACAATAATTTAATATTCTGGATCCAACAAAATTAGTTTCATCAAAAACGGAGGTCGTTTGCAAAAATGGCTATTTTCCGAGCTCTAAATAAACCAATTTAAATATAAATATATTTAAAAAATTTAAATTAAGTATAAATAAATTAATATTATCATATATATATATATATTCACATAGAATATCATACAGCTCCAAAATATTCCCATCTGAATTTATAACTAGACATTTTAAATCCAGATTAAATCGATATCCAATTTATATTAAAAATCCTTTTATAATATAAATAAATTATAAAGGAATTCCATAGCGACTTTTCAAAATTTTGATTTGGACGCAACTCAAAATCTACACAACGAAATCTCGATTTTTCTCTTCCATTGGAAAAACATACTTCACCAGCTCCGAACGTTTCTTATTTCACAGAAATCCGATTTAAAACGGATCCTGTATATTCGTTTAAAGTTCAAATCGCTAAATTATGGACTGTCGCGCCATTTCGAGATCGATTATAATTATAATATAAATTATATGTTCTAACGCTGTTTATTAATTATAATCGTCATTATAATTCAATTCTAAACTGAATTATATCTTATAAATAATCCAATTCACACAATATTGTGAATTCAACTTAATTCCGATTATTCTAGAATTTAAATATATTATTTAATTATTATATTAATTAAATATTCAATATTATTTAATTTTGGTCATTTTAAATTACCAAACAATTATTTAAATAATTAAATAAATTATTTTTTATCCGTTAAAAATACGGGTTGTTACAGTAGCTTTTATTGCAGCTAGCGATCCCTTACGAAGAGTGTACTGGAGAACACATGGTTGCTCTAATTTAACATATGCAAATGGCTAGAAGCTGCAACCAAATTGTTTGCTGCTTCAGGCTCAAAACTGTCATCTACCATGCAATTTGTACATGGATCTTTCCATTTGACTATGTTTAGAATCCAATGTCGTGTTCCTCAGTTATTCGGGACCACTAAGGAAGATGCTTATAAGCGAGACCTGAAAATCAACAGGTAGTACATATCTTACTGCTATCTAACACAATTTTATAGCAAAAACCATATGGATTGCGTGATTGTGGTTAAATAACAAAACACAATTTTAGGTATACATTCTCATGCCTGAACTAACCATCTAATACATGATCACCTATATCTGATATGTTATCCACTAACATTATACTTGACACACACACACACAGAGTGTTGAAGTCATTATTAAGGTGCAGATCTTGGGATAGATTTGTATTGTTCACTATCACACACACATGTTCATCCTCCATGATCACTCAATTGTAACATACTGACATGTTCTCCCACGTTATCAAAATCATGTCCTTAATTGTTATTACCAGTTTATCTTCAGCATAGCCGAATAAGTTGATTATGTGCTTTAAACTACTTAATTGACAACTTATTCTATTATATCAATACAAGGTCAGTGGAGGATTTTACAAGAAGAGGTAGATCAACTGTGATGCAACATAAACACAATAATTATTATAACCTGTTTATCTGGCTAACCTTTAGATTCAGTTATATTCATGTCTTCCTTGTTATCATGAGATATGCAAGTTCACATGGGCTATTCCAGTAGACAACACACATGCTTCGATATCCCATCCCAACAACTTTAATATTTTAAGTGCATCTTAAACGGACAAATTATAACCTAAAGTTATAACTTGATTAATTTGGGGTATACATGACAATGATGTTACAATGAAAAAAGAGAGGGTAGAATTAAAGTTAAATGCAAGGTGTACACACTAATGCAACATAGGACATTACATTTACTAGCATGATCCTTTGTCCCTTTTAGAAATCATTTTTTCAGCCTTCTATTATGTCCATCATATTTCTGCTTTCTCTTTCAGATTGAAGAAATTGACAGGATTTTTGTTGATTTAGAAGCCAGATGTCCGCATTGAAAGTATTGTTGCTGACTGCACCTTCTTCCAATCTTACTTTCAAGCTTTTTTGTTTACTTTCAATAATTCTTTTTTCTGCAGATGTAATGTTTTTTTGTTTAAATAATATTTATTGTACCTTCCACCATTTGTTTCAAATTGATAAGTGCTGCCATTTATGCTCCTTTTATTCGATCTGTACTTAATTTATCATGCATATATATTATGAACGTAGTTCACATCAGTTCTGGGTAATGTACTTTTTGCATGTTTATTTTGACATTACAACCTTCGGACTTTACTTTATACTACTCATAGTCTGCACCGCATTCACTTTTCCATCTTCAATACGTTTCTTCTTTTTTTCCAAACTGCAGTACCCTAAATTTATAGACAGAAGCGATTATCCATTTTAAACATCAATTTCAGCTATGGTCAAATTCATTTATGCACACGCCTAAGGTTTTAAATCTCGGATATCGGTCGCGTTTCGTCTCGGGGATTTTATAGACTCGGTATCATATCGGGGGGGATCTCAGACGAGATGAGTCTAATTCGGGAGTTTGTCTTGGATTTTCATCTCGGGTCTGAAAGTTCATATCGGAACAATCTCGGGGTACATGATATGTTAAAAATGATATTTTAACAAAATGATTTTTATGAATGCTATCAAAAACATAGTAACTTAAACTTAAAATGAAAAATAACTTTATTATTCTTTATTTTGCGAATGATCATTCATACTCTAAATCGTAATTGCTTAAAACAGGAATATTGTTAGACAAGAAACATTAAAAGGATCCAAAACATTAAAAAAATCAGCATAAATAGACCATAAAATACATAATTTCAGAAGTAACATGTATGTAAAAAGACGAATATGAAAATTATAAGCATTGTAAAACATATACGAACATACAATATAGTCATTTAACATGCAAAATGTAAAATAACAAAAGATTGATATGGCTAGATTTGAGTTTTTTAATTATAGTTTTAGTTCAGGCACAAATTTAAATTTTAACCAAAAAAACTAAGATCTCGGACGATATTCCAGTATTTCGTCTCGGCCGATATATCGTTCGATATTGCAATATCTCGGGCTATATATTCGAAAGTAGATTTAGAGTGATATTTGCTGTTTCGTTTCGGAAGGAGCCCAAAACGAGATATCGGAGGAGATCTCGGGCGATATTTGCGAGATTTGAAACAGTGCACATGCCCATCGGGCATGCCTGCGTATTGGTATATATATAGAGAGGGGTGCATATGGATTTTAATCAAATAAACATATTCTTTGAAATCAGATTTCAGCTTTACAGAAGATATGATTTTCTGTTTCGGTTTCATGCTATTTATATATAAAGTAGGATCAAAACCATAAATTGATTTTAAGGTCACTTACAATATTGATGCATAGGTAACATGATGTATAATAGTTTGTATTTTATCTATATGTTATATGCATTTGTCTAGATTTTAAATTAATTTTGAAATCTAGATTTTAACATTGCACCAGGTTAAATATGTAAGCTTATGAACCATGTATGCTTCAATTTTAGATCTGGAATTATATATATATATATATATATATATATATATATGTTTCATAGCTAATTTGTGATTTTTATTTTTAATTCTGAATTATGTACATGTAAAATGTGATTAAAGTTTGAAAGGATTCAAATTGTTTGAGTAGGCTATGTATGATAAATTAGTGTTATGAATACTGGTTCTAGCAATAGATTGAAACCTACAAGAATTTGATTTGACATGAAACGGTTTCATAATAAACGAGATCTGTTTTGTTTTTAAAATCTGAATAGTATAGTGAATTAATATATGATATTAGCTCTAGCTTAACTCCATTGTTACTTGTCATAGTTGATAATTGTACTCTGGGATCTGATTTCGTATTCATCTTTGGGTGAGTTAATTTAAATGTTCAAATTTAAAATAATTCCTGATAGAAAAATAAATCAAAATGTTTGATTGGAACAACACACTTGCTTACCTATTTTATTTGTATTTGACCAATACTCGGCAAGAAGGTCAATACCTTTTTAAAATCTAACCTGTAAATTTGATAATAGGATTTAGAATATGATACACAGTCGATTGTGTAATGGAATTTTTTTATTTTGTAATCGATCCAGAATTAATATATGATATTAATTCGAACATATGTATTTGCAATTCCAGTTCTTACTTGTTATAATGTGTGATATAGATCACCTGTACGTAATCTGTATAAATACAATGATGATTGTATAATACAAATCTGATTTGTAATTTTTAGAAAGTTCATATTATGATATGTGTTATATACAAACAATTTTTTACATACTATATTTAAATCTTCAATCATGTTTATTTTGATAAACTATCAAAAATATATTTCTTCTTGCACATATATGTGTTTTAGACATTAATGCTTATATTAAGATAATTGTAATCTAATGATGATTATGATTCATTAAAGAAAATGATACATTCCTTGAATCTGTATGTATTAAAACATGTTCTGATATTTAGTACTTTAAACATCTTGATGCTTATATTATGATATATAATGTCCCTAAACACAGTTTCAACCTGAACTGGGAGTTTATACATAATTATTTACCAATGCCGAAACATACTGGTGCAATACTACTTGGATGATACATATACTATTTATCTTTATAGATATACATACCATTACAGTTACGTTTAATTTGGGTCATCTAGATGACAGTGTAGTATGATATGGTACTTAACCTGAATAGATAGTGTAGAAAATGCCACTACATATAAAACTGTATTATGAACAAATGCCACTACAAACACACATATATATGTGTGTTTGTATGTGTGTCTGTGTGAGAGAGAGTATCTATACTGATACATAGTTGAGTGATATATATCTGTAAATTGATACATAGTTGAATTACACAGTGATTTATTTGCCAGTGATTTATATATGTATACATTTGATATATATATATATATATTACATAATATCAAACACTGTTAATTTTCAATTTGATATTAAATATTCCATTGTTTATGTCGATATGTACTTGCAGGCTTAACCCTGTAGCAAATAAGAAAAGGGGGCAGCAGTGGTAATTAGCCAATTGATGAATGCTGAAAATTATTTCAGCAGGAAGAGTAGTAAAATAGCTCAAAATTGGCAAAATATACTACTGCAAATAAGTTTTGAGTGATTAAACAAGTGTGACTTGTCTTTAACGTTCAAAATGTTTGTATACACAAATATGTATGCTACTGCATGGGTTGTACATAAAAATATTTCAAGTGTTTGTGTATTGCTATATAAACACACACACACACACACACACACACACACACATATATATATGTATGTATGTATGTATGTATGTATGTATGTATATGTATATGTTTTATATTGGCATGAACCTCAATATGAGATGTTGTTTATTTGACTGAATGGCTGGATACTTAAGACAATAATAATGTATTATTAAAGAGTCTGACCCTACATGTTCATAAAGGCTGTTTTGTGTATTTTGTATTAATCTGAAATGTTTTATTTTGATCTCTGATTATATAATGCCTGCATACTATTTGAATATGTTATTTTGTTTTGGAAGCATATTAAGTTGTTAGGTACAGATATATACATGTTACATTATTTATGGAATTCTGTAAATAAGATAAGTATCTATACCAGTTCCTGCAAACGTTACACCATTATATATATATATATACTGTTTTGGACAAGATATCCAGGAGTTAGAAGCTATGTAGCATGTGAGCATATAATGGTTCTATAATTGGCTTAATGTCTTATAAGTTTGGAAGTAGGATTGGTTAGTTTAAACTCATATTAGATTTAAATATATAATCTCTAATTCTAGAGTTATAGTAACCAATTGTTTTGAAATAAGGAATATATATAAGAATGATTCTTATATATCATTGAATTTAAACACATATATGATTCATATATATATATGCATATATATTATTTAAATCCAATTAATATTAAGAATATAAAATACATATAAGTTTGAGAGTAACCATTACACAATCTCCAAGATTTTTTTTGAAAAGGGAAATAGATTGCCTATTTTTTATCACATACACTATGTTGACATAGTGCCCCAAAAATAAACCAAAAATAAAATGAAGTCTTTTCTTGAAAAAAGTATTTTTTACTAATTTTTTTGGTAATGTAATAATAATAAGAAAATCAAGATTCTGATTCCTTCATTACCATTTTTTTTTTGATATTTTTGGTCATATCCAATATTTGATGTTGCAGGGTCTTTACAAAGCCCTTGTTTACTGGAAACAAAATATATGTAAATAACTCTAATATTGTTTACCACTACAAATTATAAAATCCCTTTAAAGCAAACTTTGTTATATTAAGTTATGGTGAAGTCTTCCAATATGTACACCCATCAATGCCAGTCTCATTGGATGTAGGTATTGCCAAAGCATTGTGCATCCTTTTATTTTGGTTATATGTGGTAGAAGTAGTTATCGTACTTCGACTATATCATTGGGTCTGACTTAACTAAGGCTACATAATAGTATTTATGGCATTAGAGACAAAGAGCATGTATTATTCTATATTTGAGAAAATGAATAATTCAATGAACAAAATGTTCATCATGTGCCAAGAATAGTATACGATATAATTGACATAAGATGTCTGCCTAAAAGGATGTGTTTTGGGGATTAGCCAAAGCTACGTCAAGGCATGACTAGATATGGATCTTGGAATAACATTATATATATATATATACATACATACATATAGGGATGTTAATTTGAGTGAGAGCATATTTTAGTTTAAATTATGCATTTATGTTAATAAAAATTTCGAGTGTCAAAATTTTGTATTAAATAAGTATTACATAATCAGTTATTATTTATTATCCACTGTAGATATTAAATAACAAATAACTTCGATAATTTAAATTAATCCTTAAGAAGGACAAATTGGATTAAATCAAATTTCTTGACTTACATCAAAATTTGAGGATTGTCCTAAAACAAATTAAAACGTCATTGATTTACAAACATAGAAGGTCTAAAAGAGAGTTGAAGTATGACTTCAGTCGAATAAGATATAAACGTTATAATAATCTACTTATACATCTCTATCATTAGATACTAGATATGAATCACATAGATGTATGTGAGTTTGCAGGGATTGCAGAACGAGCAGAAATCTGACAAAATAACAAGTGGACTTATGAGTGGAAATGAAGCAAATGTTGTTGGATTATCCATAGGAAGCTGCTTCTTGTTATATGTACTGGCTTAATTGAATAAATAAAAATAATTGTTATTATGAAATTTCCATTTAAAATAAATGTTACTATGTATCTTGTTTAGATAAGTTTAAATTTCATTTGTAATAAAAGAACAATTGTTATTCATTTTATTTAAATGAAATATCTTATGGAATTTCACAAATAGTTAATGATCTTTATAAATCTTCAACTATGATGTGCTTGACATAAATACTAAGCGGATAAAATTTAATGATTTAAATCCAGCACACCTTTAACATTGTCAATTAACTTATATAATCAAGAAACGCATATCAAACTCCATAATGATGAAATTTTGAGGTCATTTGATTTTGAATCATATGAAGAATGCAAATCCTGTTTATTAAGCAAAATAAATGAATCACCTTTCACTTGACACAGTGAATGGATTAGTAAATATTGGGTCTCATACATAATGATGTAAATGGAGTAATGAATACATAAGCTAAAGGTAGGTGTCATTACTTCATTACATTTCCTGATGATATCAGTAGATATAGATATGTGTATCTTATGAAACACAAATCGGAATCCTTTGAAAAGTTCGAAGAATTCAAAAATGAAGCTCAAAACCAATTTTGATACAAAATAAATACTCTTCGAACAAATCGAGAGAATATTTAAGCCAATAATTTAATGACTATCCAAATGAGTTTGAGATTATTTCACAAGTCACTCCATCTAGAACACCATATTGGAATGATGTGTCTGAAAGGAGAATTCGCAACTTATAAGGTATGGTACAATCAATGATGAGTCATACTGATCTTCCAATAAATTCTAGGATTATCTCCTTAAAACAATTGCACTCATATTAATTTTAATCCTACTAAAATGGTTATAAAGACGTCATATAAGGTATGGGCTAGGAAACGTCCTAGTGTGTTCATTATGAAGATTTTGGTTGTAAGGCGTATGTTAAACGTCTTGCCTCTGATAAGATCATACCCAAATATGATAATTATTTTGTGGAATATCCAAAAGAAGAAAAAGGATATTATTTCTGTAAATCCTCTGGGAATAAAATGTTTATTGCTTATATTAGTATCCCTTTTAAAAGAGAGCTAGTCTCTAAGATACCGATGGGAATGAAATAGAATTCGAAATGTCTCGGAAACCACAAAATACCATTGAATCTTGTATAGACAAGAAATTGAGTGGGAGTGTCACAATAAGCTAATGTTATATATTAGTAACACATTAATTATTGTGAATAATGTTAGTTTTAAAACAGGAAATAGATACTGATTCCAAGAAAGAAGATGTTTGGGTAAAGAAGTTCATAATTGAACTTAATGCATTGTTGATCCAATGATTTACATTGCGACAATTATATGGCTATTACTTAGGCCTAAAATCTTAAACTCATTATCGATCCAAACATATATTTAAGTAATATAATTTATTATGTGAAATTGTTCACAGAGGAAATAAACATATCTGCAAAATTACAAAAGGTTGTAATGTTGCAGACCTACTGAATTAAACTCTGTCGCAACAGAAGTTTAATGGTCACACCAGTTTCACGAGTATATAATACATAAACGATTGACTCTAGTCCAAGTGGGAGATTGTTAGAGTTTATGCCCTAGAGGCAATCCATTTGATGTGATTAATAACATTGTTGATGTTATTGTTTTATTTCGAATAAAATATTCTGTTATGTTATATTTATTACGTAATATAAATATTAACATAATAGAAGTCCTTAGAATAATAATACGAAATTATATAGTTCGAGTAAGACTTGAACATGAGATTATATAATATATTAAGTATTATAATTCTTAAATGTCCCTAGTCAAGTTTTATTGTATACAAAGGACAACAATAAAACATTGAGACTAGTGTTGATTGACTGATGATCATATCTCATTGATCATTAATATACGTGATATTAATGTCAACTTAAATACATATAGAAGAATATCGTATTGGGCCGAGCCAACATGAGAAAACTACATCGAAAATAATTAATTATATCATAAGTTATTCTCATAATGGCAGTGATGTAATGGTCCTCGGACCTGAAATCATTATAATTTTCTTCAAGGATATTTGTGTTTTGATATCATCTAAAGTTACTTTCAACCGAGTAGACGATAACGGTCATTATTGGATAAATCTCGAATCGAATGAAAATTATGAATGATCTAGATGGAATTCAACCCTACAATATTTTTAGTGATATCCATGGGCCTCTTCATTGAGTGAGACTGTGAAATGCATGGCCATGCTCAAGTATTGATTTGTTTTAAATTGTCTACTCATCGATCAAGATAAACGGATTAAATCATAAAGAGGGTGATATGTTTTGTGCCTCGAGTTAGATCCTAGATATATTGTTTAAAAGGATAATATTACATTGATACACTGGTCACCAAAAGGTTGTATTGAATCATTGATCTTATTATAACTTGGGTAGTAGTGACGTATTACTAGATGCCAATCACTGTTTATGATTTTAAATACGATTCAAAATCATTGCCAACGTTGTAATAACCTATAGGGTCACATACTTAGAACGTTACAAAGGAAGAACATATATTGGACAAATAGAGTATCAGATTTGTTGATATTTTATGTTGCATTGAAACGGCATACCGGTGGTTCCCTTAATTGATGGTACATGCTTGGTCTTATAAGGACTTGAACATTCCTTTTTAAAGAGTGAGGAAAATCGTCATTTTAATGTCAGAATAAAAAATTAGAAACCCCGACCTATCCTTTTCCACGCAAACCCTAGATATGGCGACTAACACCGATTTTTTCCCTTTTTATCTTTGATTTGATCAAAGATATAGTGTTCGTGTGGATTTATGTAGAGTCTCGATATGGAAAGCTTTATTCGATTCAACTTCAATTTCAATTCGGTTTTCTTCTGGATTGCACAAAAATTTAAAATGACAGGTATAATCGTTGACCTAAAATGATTTTGATTTATTTTATTACATAGATCCTGGATTTAAATATGTTAAATCGATCAAATTGGGTTGGTGAATAGATCTAGTAAACCCTACACTTAGTTGTCCTGAAGTTGCATCATTTGTTAGGTAATTATCACATTACAAGTTTTGATAAATTTAATACTAAACGTGTAAATTAATAATAATGCAATATATTTTGTTTGTTTTGCAGTATTTATTAATCTTAAAATCCAAGCGACGATTAAAGCAAAGATTTCGCTACATGGTTTTCAAACTACGTTTGTAATCCTACAATTCGTGCGGTCGATAAAGGACTAAAACATTTGGCGTTGGGACCAAAAAGAAAAGTTATAACGTATCAAATATTTTTCGTCAATGGATATAAATTCAACACTAAAGAATACAGTGCTGAAAAATTGACAAACAATACTGATGCATTTGCTAAAGGCAGTGACCATCCTAGTAATCATATAATTGGGTTTTAAGGCGTTTTAACCCAGGTTTTGCAATCGTCATATTTTACAAGACCCACAGAGGATATTTTTTTAAAATTTAGATGCAATAGGTTTAGCAATGTTCCAGATTCTGACATTAATGTGCATCCAAATTATAATCTTATAGAAATTAAACATACCACACGTTATCAAAAGTATGACCCTTTTGTACTTGCCAAACACGCCCTACAAGTTTATTAAACCCCTTATCCATCTCTAAAGGGAGATAAAGCAGACTGGTCTGCGATTTTTTAAACTAAGGAAAGGTTTATATTCGATGAAAAAAATATTCCATACGAACAAGCCTATCAAGCAGATCTCGAGGAAATTGTTGAAATAGCCATTACAGACGATCAAACTGATTTTGGACCATTAAATGATGAGTCAAATGTATCAGTCGAAGCATTTGAGAGTGTAGAGGAAAACAATATAGAACATGAAACTGAGTCTAAATCAGAAAACGACGAGGATGGAGTAATGTCCTATAATTTTTACAACTATTCACATTGCATTTTCTCTCATTAATTTTGCATTTATCCAAGTTATACCATTTTAATGATAACAAATGTATACGCATGCACACAACACACACATAAAGCATGACACATGTATAACATGTATTATATTTTTAAGTGGTTCATCATATCATACTTATTCTGAATTGTGTGTATATATATATATATATATGTATGCGACATGTATTATGTCTGTCTCTCGATGACATAGCTCTTCCTGTTTGATTAGTGAGAGTAGTGGCAAGCCATCAGCTCGCCTAGTTGTTTATTTGTAGCCTACGGCTGATCAGGCATAAGCATTAAAATTAGTAGCATAGCAATATATTTTTTGTACATGATATATCTATAATTGTTTGAAGTTATGTTTAGCTTTCAACATAAGTGATTCAAGCTGGAGCCATCAAGAGTGGTTCTGGGCATTTCCAAGAAGACATATATGAGTAGGATGACCAGTTTCGGGCCTAAGTGGAGTAAGATCGCTGAACCTGACCCCATCAAGGAGGCCATTTGACAAGATTATCTTGTAACTTTATACGACTTTACAATATGATTAATTATAAATGAATAATTAATAATATTTTCTCATTGTGTAGGGCGTAGTAGATCTGCAGGATGCTGATGTCAACCTAGTGCGATGTCACCGGAATTCAAAGGTCACTAAAAATTACAGGGAGAAAATGTCAGAGCTAAAGAAATTGAGCTAGAAACCAAACTGGATGGGCACGCCTGTATGGAATAAATGGGTTAACTGGTGGAACAGTGAAGAATTCAAGGTAAATCTACCAAATATCTCGTTAATTATTTTGCAAACATTAAATATATTATTCAATGTAAATTTATAGCCATAGTCAGTGAGAAACTCAGCAAAAGAAGTAGGAACCTGGTAACCCATCGTGGAGGATCCAAGTCTTCCAACATCACCACGAGCACTTGGTAAATTTATCAGTTATTATATTAGTATATTGATCAGTTCGGTAATTAGCAATGTTGAATTGAATTATATAAAATATCTATCATAGGAATGAGCTCGTGGACATCCCGTGTCCTACATGGACGTATTTTCTCACACCCACGCATCCAGGCAAATAGAAGATTCTGGCAATATCACATATCAGTGGGATGATCAAGATAGGGCGGAAAATGCATATGTATGCATAATTTGAATTTTATTACTAACATCGATAAATTTAGCAATTACTAGCTATGTAATAAAATTAATATTCAACTATATATCAATTGTACGTAATTGTTTTTGCATTATATGCAAAGTTTCAGGAGGCACGGTTACAGCTGCTTGAGGGATCGTATCGTGTTGAGTTGACGAGGCATGAGGAAGATGATTTATTCGACTTCATTATGGATCGGACGAAGCTAAGTAGACGTTATGGCTATGGTAACCAAGTAGTAATTAATCCTTTTGCATATATACAACAAATTAACATATAGATATATAGTATTGTGATTTTTGATATGTTGACAACCCAATTAGAAATAAAGTGATTATACATACATACATACATATATATATATATATATGTATGTATGTATGTATATATATGATTCATGTTGCTTCTCTATTTGACGACACTTGAAAGAAAACAAGAATCTAACACATGTAAAATTATATATATATATATATATATATATGTGTGTGTGTGTGTGTGTGTGTGTGTGTGTGTGTGTGTGTGCGCGTACACACAAATTACTATTTAGAATGAGTCAACATGATTGGAGATTCAAATTTTGGGTGCCTATAATTTTTACACGGGCAACCTAGTAGTTTGGTTCGTAGATTTAGCCTTGGAGTTAGTTGGAGCTGGATTCTGGATTTAGCTGGAGCTATTATGTCTTGGAGCATTCGCATTCTTTTGCTGAGTTTAGTGTCTTTTCCGCTGTGTAACCGATGTACTATGATGTACCATTTGTAACTCTGATGTAATATTATTTTAATGATAATGGAAAAGTTCTTTTTATTTTGTGCAAATGTGTAAGTGCCCCTAACAATCTGTCTTTATGAACGGTTTAAGTTGGTTTAATTACCGAAAAAAGTCGGGTCGTTACATTTTTGATACTATTTTGCATGTGCTATTTTTCATGTATTGTCAATCCTTTTGCATGTGTCATCTATCATTTTTTAATGTATTAGTATTTTTTGTGATTTTAAACTAGCTTATCATCTTTCCGTTTTTTAATATCTTTAACTTTATTTTAAGGATAGAGCTCAAAAAGCATATGAAAAAACTAAAATAAGAGAGCTTAAAGCAATGGCTGAGCAGTTGCATGAGGATAATCGTCTTCGTGCTATACAGATGGAGCAATTGAATCAATATCTAGCGAAGTATATGTAGCAGCATGGTTCCTTTCTGTTGGAGAATGGAGTTTTGATGGCAATAACCTTATTTCAATTATCATTGTTAATTGATTATAAAATATATACTAACATCTTTATCTAGAATATGTACACACAAACACACACACACACACACACACACACACACACACATATATATATATATATATATATATATACATGTATGTATGTATATGCACGGGTTTGTATACATGATTCAATACTAAAAACTGTACAGTTTTAGATCTCCAAGAGATTCATGATTCAAAGAGGTTCAAGACTAATAAGTATCAAGATATCAAGATTTTAAGAGCTTAAGAAAATATAGTAATTGAGTCTAGTTTATATTTAAGACTCTAAATAACACTTCATTTTCAAATATGTTTTCAAATTCAATCTCTGTTTTTCAAATTCTATTTTTAAAATTCAAATTCTATTTTCAAAATTCAAATTCCGATTCAAGATTATTTCAAACTACTTTTGAATGATTTCAAAATATTACGATTTCAAATATATATTTACAGTTTATAAACTCTTATGATAATAAGTATATAATATATATATATATATAGTTTTATAATTTTAAATCATATAACTTTATAAATATGTTTATATTATATATCACTGTATTTTTTTATGTTTTTATACTTTAGAAACTTTATTTTAAACATTAGTTTTGATTCAAGAATTTCCATAATATATATATTGGTTCTAACACTTGAAATTTGATTTTAAAAATAAATATACAAGGCAAATGTCGACATACCAATATGAGCATGTCGACATATAACTATCACAAATTCAATTTTCAAAGGAAGTGTTTTTTTCACTATTTGAAAAGTTTCAGAAACGTTGCAACCTTTGGGACACTATAAACAGGGGTTGATTTCGAATTTTTAATCATTCTTTCTTCTTCTTCTTCACCTCTTTACTTACCACTATTAAAATACCTAAATTTCTTGATTTATACACTTATACTCTGCCGATTTCAACAAAATTTATATCATTCTTCTTCTCTTCTCGATCTCTATTAACTATTCTCTATTTGAAGTGTTGTCGAGGAGTTCTAGGGTTATTGTAATTATTTGGGAAAGGGTGTGTTCCTTGTAGCCCGGAAATCAAGGAAAGGGAGCGGTCCTTGTAGCCGTGGAATCAAGGGTGGTGGAATCGGTGTTAATCTTGTAGCCATGAAATCAAGGGTGTTGTTCTTGGATATTGATAATAATAAAACTCTGTGCAATCTAGCGTTGCATGGGACAGGACATACGAGTAATCCGAACCAGTATAAAATCCGATGTGTTCTTTCCTTTTCTGCATTTTTATTTACTTATTTCTGTGATTATTTCTGTTTAGTGATCATTTCTGGTGTGATAATCATTGTGTGATTTATATAGTTATTCAAGTTAGTTTAAGATTTCTATAAATTCCTCATAAACATTGTTCACCCCCTCCCCACCATATAGTGTTAAGTCTTCATTAAGATCCATATTCTGCATCCTTAACAATTGATATTGGAGCGAGGTTTTCAAAAGTTCATCATCTGAATTTTGGAAATATTAAATGGAAAATCTTGAAATGATTCATAACACTAGTTTTAATTCATGCATTGCTTCAATGTTAGAATAGTCTGCACTCAATTATGTTGAAAATTCAAGTGGTCTACTGAACTGTTGTCCAATATTGGAAAATATGTGTTACACTGCTATTGAAAATTCAAATACTGAAAAGATGTGTTACATGGCTGTTGATAATTTAAATTTTGATGGACAAATGGTGGAGATCAAAAAGGACTAACGGATATTGGATAGTGGTTGTTTAAGGCATATGACGGGATATCCAGAATTATTGAATAATCTAGTATATGAAGATGGAGGAATGGTCAACTTTGGAGATAACTCTAAAGGATATTTAGTTGGCATCAGCAATGTTAGTAATTCATATTTTCTATGTGTAATTTAGCATTTATTTCTACCACTGAACCTAAGAATCCAAAGGAAGCATCATCCGACGATTCATGGAACCTTGCTATGGAAGAGGAATTAAATTAATTTACCAGGAATGATGTACAAGAACTTGTTCCTAGACCAGAGGATAAAACTGTAATTGGAACCACCTCTTTTTGAAGATGTATATGTAGAGCAACCACCTCTTTTTTAAGACAAAAAATTACCAGATCACATATATAAATTAAAGAAAGTGTTATATGGATTAAAGCAAGCTCCTAGAGCATGGTATGATCGATTAAGAACATATTAATTACAATTAAAGTTTGAGATTGGTAAGATCGATGATACACCTTTTATTAAAAGAAATAAAAATGATATTCAATTAGCAAAAATATATGTTGATGATATAATCTTCGGATCAACTAATGTAACAACCTGAAATTTCTGAACCAATTTAAAAAATTTATTTTAGCAATTGTAACGGATTTTGTATATTCAAAATGATTTAATTTAAATAATAATGACTAAAAAATTATTTAAATTAAAGTTAAAACATATAAATCTATTTTAATTATAAATAGAGTTTGGAATGGTGTGGTAGTTTAAAAATTCGATTTTAACCTTCAATTGAATGTATAGAATTCAAAATAAATCGAATTTTGGTAAAACCAGAAACGCTAGAATCTATTTAATTATATCTTTCTAACGAATGTGAAATATTGAGATTTCATAATATAAATTGAAAGTTATGGCTAGTTTAAAATTTAAAATAGTTGTTATGGAATTTATATATAACTTTAATATTATATATAGCCCTTAAAATAGTCATTTTGCAAACGACCTCCGTTTTCGATGAAACCACTTTTGTTGGATCTAGATTGTCAAATTATTGTTAGGTTTCAAATTTCATAATTTTTGGAATTAATATGTGAGCATGGTAAATTTAAATGTGTTTTGTCAATTCAGTTTAAATATAATCGACTAGAAAAGGCCATTTTTCAAATGGTCTCCAAATTCGACGAAATTAGTTTTGTCAGGATCATATCATCAAAACATATCTAGAATTATTTTTCTGTAATTTTTGGAGTTAGTATGTTGCCTCGGTAAATTAAAATGTGCGTTAAAATCAATTTTGAAAGATATATTAATTTATATTTTAATTTTGATAAAAACCTATCGAAATAGCCGAATTGACTTACGAGACATATCCCATTATGTCCAAAATGGAGGTTTTTAGCTAGGGGTGACAGTCGTTGGGTTTGATTTGTAGTTCGGATGTAAAATCACTATTTCTGGAATTAAAGGAATTAAAAATTTAAATATAAATATAACCAACTAATCAAAACCCTATTTCTATTTTTCTAGAAAAAACTGCAGCCTCTCTTGTTCACGACGGAAAGCGATTCAATCTTAAATTGCTCCAAACCCCAAAATCCACGAATCGATTCAAAGAATTTTCAAAGGGAAAATTGCAGAACTCACCGTGATCTTCTATTCTAACGGGAGTGATCGAATTTGAAGTGGTGATTTTCTCAAACCGCTCGCTCTAAGCGTCGCCGCTTCATAGCAATTTGGAGCCGCTATCAAATGTCGAGTTCGATGTTAGGAGGTGCAGGAGGTAGCTGGCGCGGAGGCGAAGGACGTGGCAGTGTCTGATCATCATCACGTCGACGGTAGGTGGAGCAAAAGCCAACCCTAGTTTCGAACAGTTCAAAATCGATGTTGGCAGTGTAATCATAGGGTTAAGGTGATGATTAAATAAATTAATTACTTAATTAATTATACTAAAATTTCATTAACCTTTATAAAATCATATCTTTCTAGTACGAACTCCAAATCGCATGAAACATGATCCGTTGCGATCGTGGGGACGAGAGGTTCACAACAAGACTATTTGGGTCAATTTTGCAGCTTGTTAAAATTTAGGGAAGATTTAAATCCAACCCGTCCAATAAAGAATGGCGGAGTGGAAACTGACTGTGAGAACTCTCTCTCACTCAAATTATTTTACAGTTATTATATAAAAAGTTGCAGATGGGGCTTAGTAGCTGCTGACACTATTTTTTTGTACATACCATGGTTGATTGTTTTTTTTTGGATTGTGATTGTCATTGATTGATAATGTTGTATATAAAATTATTTATATAAAATCCATACAAAAATTATCATGAAAATAAATATTCATTTACAAATCGGACGGTGTGTTTATGTACATCTATTTAACTGATCTTGATTGGGACGATAAATTTTACACATTGCCCAACTGCACAAATAATAAACAATATTTGTTGGTTGAAACCCCACATGGGTATTGAGATGAAATTTTACATACACTAATCCCAATTGTTTAGTTGTATGTCAATCGATGGGTTAACAGACTGTATAAGCATTATTTATTAATTTTAATGTTTATACAGTTGTAAAATGCACTCTGGATATTGTATGAATTTTTAACGATTGTATATCATTATTGTAGTATACATGCGATATACGAAATCCATATAACTGAAATTATATGTTAATTGACTGAGTCCGATTCTAGTTTAGAACTAACAAATATTTTAAAATAATATTCAGTGAATAATCAAAATGTGATTTTGATGTCCGACTTTGGATGGACACGAAAATATTGAAATGTGAAGCCGTGTTAAGTAGTTAAAAGCCATTTAACACGAACGAGATTTTCTGTCGATTTTATTCATTTTATAACAAATATCTAAAAGTGATTTCAAAATATGATATTTTGAAAATATTATAATTTTAATATTATAATAATATAGAATATTCAATTTTGATTTAAAATTGAAATAGAAGTGGGTATAGTTTTAAAATGAATTTATAAACGATTTATAAAATACGTTTTGAACAGAAATCGACGAAATATATATTATATATGTATATTAATGGCTTGAATAGAACGCGCCGCGCAGCGACCGTTTGCGAATTTCGACCATTAACTTCAAATGGACGTAAAGGGAGATCCGACCGTCAGATTCTCCTAAAATCAGAACCATTGGGTTCGTATTGAAAAGAGCTTTCCAACGAATACAAGAGATTTGAAATCTAACATTTGGATTTTAATATATTTCCAAATCAGTTTTGGAAAAGGTCGCTATGGATGCAGTTCGGTGGCCGTTATTGGAAACCGATTGTACGGGCGATATTAAAATTATTAAAAATAAGGAAAACTTATGTAAATTCATAGTAGGGTTTTGGAAAGATTTGGATGAAAAATTCCATATTTGAAAAGATAAAAATATATTTTTATCGAAATGAACTAGTTAATAACTAGAATAATAATCCAATTATTTTTAGAAATAAATAAATTGGACATTGAAAATGGTTTTAAAATAACCCAAAATTTCCCATAAATAAATTGGAATGGATTTGGAATGGAAATAATCTTCGGAATATTTTGATATTGGATTCCGTGATTACATGGATATTGTTGAAGAATTTGGAAGATATAGATGTCGTTATTCCCAATACGATATCCGTTGGTTTCAGAATTTGATATTGAATATAAGCCAATATAATTTCTATTCAGAGCCTTGTATTTTGATATCAAATTGGATTTTGGGTTTGTCGTGAACGATGTCTTAAATAACACTGTTCTTAAACCCAGTTGAGAAAAGAATAAATCTTTGAATTAAATTTAGTGAAGTTTTCCAATTAATTGATATTTAAATTGGAATAGAATAAAAGAATTGGATTTTTGGGTTTATCGTGAATGATGTTTTAAATAACATTGGTTCTTTAACCCAATCAACAGTGAAGAATATGATTGAAAATTTATAATCTTTTAATTAAGATTAATGGAATTTTTCCAAAGTTAAGTTTTCCAATTTAATATGTTAAATTGGAATTGAATGGAATTCGATTCGGTAATAATCGAAACGAGCTTCTATGAAGGAAGGCCGTTATATATATGGAATTTAAAAGGCTTTGATGTTATTCCATTTATATTATTATTCTATTACGGGAATTTATATCGATTATATACTATTATGATTTCCGTGTAGATTCCATTTTAATGGAAGATGATTTTGGGTTTATCGTGAACTGTATTTTAAATGACACTGGTTCTTTAACCCGGTTAATGGGAGGATTTATTTCCTAAGTTGAATAACCGTTAAACAATGAATTTTGGAGATTAAAACTAAGTGGAGTTTTAATGAATCATTAATTAGATTGAAAGGTTAATATGGTAATTAAATTTGCCAAATTTGAGAAGTGTTCGAAAATGAAGTATAACCCGTTTTACTTCATGCGATAGTTAAATCTTTAATTAGATTTGAACGTGAAATGGTAATTGAATTTACCGATAACACCGTGGTGTTAGATACAGAGTACTACCAGATTTGCTCCATGGGATAAATAGGGTTGGATGGGATAATAAAATGAATGATTACTTCGGTAAGGCGTTAATCCTGACTAGTTTGATAAACCTTAATTTGGTTTAAACTGTGAAAAGATACTATAAAATCTTTTGAAATGGTTTCCAAAGAAATGGATTAAACATTGTGTTTAAAGTGATAATCTTTGATAAGATTAATGAGAACCTTTTCAGAATAAATAAATACGAATAAAAGAATATTATGGATTAGAATGAGGCATATGATATGTTGTTATAACACTTGATTATAAGATGCACGAGTTATTCGAAAAGACCGGGTTTCATACATTCTGAATAATTGATACGACAACTAATAGTCGAAGAGATTGAAGACGGTGCAAGACCGACAATCTTCAGATCAAATGGATGGGTTGCTAATGATGCCCATGATTGGAGTAGCTACCTTGAAGGGCTACAGTTGTAGTCGTCCGGATGTACTTGTTGATTGTACGCATATGCGAGGGCCTCTCTCCTATATTGGACATACGGGATGAGGAATAAGGTGCCTCCAGTTTCGTTCAGATCCAGAATGGACTTGCAAATGGATGGTGTGTCTGAAATTGTATTCCATTATGTTGTATTCGTTGATCTCTGCTAAATATATATCAGTTTGGTGGTGGAGAATTTATTCTCTTGGTTAACACCCTTCTCTGAGAAGTACGAGCTTAGAGGTTATATATTGGCAGAAATCAATGGTACAGTATGGATTGACAATATGACATGCTGAGATGCATGGATCAAGACTTTTGTTGAAAAGCAAAGCCGTGTGGATGATGATTAAAGCATAGCTTTAATTAGCATAGATTTGTGTAGCATTAATTCGCGAGCCTCATACCCCGATATAGTGGTGAACTAATGTTCAGGTCAGTATGCTTTTGAGTTGAGGATAAACGCCCTTAGAGGTGTCATGGATTCGGTCGACCGAGATGATATGAGTGTGGTCGCTCCACTCTCAGGGGGATAGGGCACACTCCCCGATTCCCATAGGGATAGAGTAAGTGGTGTTTTCTCTAGCTGGGACGTAAGCCGTAGTGATACTTAATTTCCCAAAAGGGCGGATGTGCATTACGGTGTTTTTTCTAGCTGGGACGTAAGCCATTGTGTATTGCACTACGCGATAGAAATTTCGAACCAGGAGCCATCAGTATGGAAATCCAAACTTCCAATACGACATTTTGCAGTTTTAGTTGTAAACCTATATATGACGACATAGTGGGATGGGGCGCTCATTCCGTCTATGATTGATACATTTATATTTGAAGTTGATTTCTTCACTTATAGTAATAAAAAAAGATAAATTTCACGTACCAAGCATATTTGGCTATTATAAGGTAAAACTCGGTCCTACGGCTTGCGTTGCATTATGTGACGGGACCTGAGTCTTATAATAGCTTCATTGTTCTTTATTTAGCATTGCGCTGTTTGTTTTATGTACTGGTATTCTTGGGGGGAAACCCATTCCGTGTTATACAGCGTGGTCGCTTGATTTACCTAACTTTAAAATTAAGTAAATAACCGTTTTAGTTCTCACACCAGTCCCATGACTAACTTAGAGTTTCTTGTTTTAACCTAAACTCTGGATGCCCATATTTTCCACACGGACAGCTAGTAGTTTTGGTTTTTGCAGATATTTCTTTTCCAAGGATCCTGGATTACAGCTGGAGTTATATTTGGAAACTTTGTATCTGTATATCTCTTTCGGTCGTGTTAGTTGTTATTTTCTGCTATGCATTGTATTTATGTATTATTTTTCCGCTGCTTTGTAATTAAAATCCCTGATATTTTCTGCTATATATTATTTATACTCTGATATATTCTTGTACTCTGATGTAATATTGTTGTAATAGAAATGAAATGTTCTATTTTTTGTATTCTGATGAGTCATGTTCTCAATTCAATCCGGGCTTTCCCATAAGGGGAAGTTCGGGTCGTCTCAGTTTGGGATTAGAGCTTTGGTTTACAGAGCTCGAGAATAAGACACATTAGAACCGAACGAAAGAATTCATCGGAGATAGGATTAGTAATATCCTATGAGAATAACTCATTAGACATAGGATCAGTAGTATCTTAGAATGAGTTTGAAAAGTGTTATTTAAAAAAAAATCAAATTAGATTTTGAAAATTTTATATCTTATTATTTGTATTTGAGTATTTATTTTATATCGAATTTGGACTATTGTGTATATGAAGATTTTGGACATACGGGTATTTGAAGTCTCGAATATACTGGTTAAATATAGAATCACACTCTAGTCGTCCGGGGATGATTCTGATGATGAGGCCTCATCATCAGAGTTTATGTTCGAGTTTCGAAAGTGAATATTTATAAAATTTCCATTTGAATGGTGTGAGAACCAAAACTTAGTTAGAATTTGTTGTTTGTGATTTGGCATTGAAATATGATTTTTGAATATATAAAAGCTATACATTTGAAAAATTAACCAACAAATTGATTGTTGGTCGTGATGTTTGATTATAGATTCAACTAATAAAAATACTGGAATGATAAATAAAGCACAAATCAAGATATTTGTTATGTGAAAAATAATATTATCCCTCTTAATGAAATCATAAAATATTATATATGATACGGATGACTATGGCTTATCTCGTACTGAATTCTAGATGACTTCGAAACAAGTAAGAAGAGCCCACTAACAAGCAGAAAAAGAAAGGGATTTGGACTTAGGAATATACATGGGTGTTTATTGCCGTATATGCAGAGAAGAAGAGCATTATGCAGTTCGATGCCCTAAGAGAAAGAAGAGCCAGGAGAAAGAGATAAGAATGGACATAGTTTGTTTCAAGTGCAAAGAGACGAGACATTTTGTACATAAGTGTCCAAAAGTAAAGAAGAAACCCAAAAATCTAGGAAAGGGAAAGAAGTGCTTCTGATGCAAAGAAGTAGGGCATCTAGCTCATACAAAGGAGGTTATGATGAAATTTTTCTAAAATTTAGGATGTTAGCCAAATTTTTGAGAAACTAGAAAATTCTTAGAAACTGAAAAGTTGAAGAATGAAAGCCCGAATGAAAGTTGAGTTGGCTGGTTAAATAACTTTCAGCTCCGTTCCTTTTCGAGGACGAAAATATTTTAAGTGCGGGAGATTGTAACAACCCGGAATTTCTGAACCAATTAAAAAAAATTATTTTAGCAATTTTAATAGATTTTGAATATTTAAAATGATTTATTTTAAATAATACTAAATAAAAATTTATTTAAATCGAACTTAAATTGTATAAATTTATTTTAATTGTAAATAGAGTTTGGAATGACACGGTAGTTTGAAAATTCGATTTTAAACTTTAATTGAATGTATAAAATTCAAAATAAATCAGATTTTAGTAAAACCAGAAACGTTAGAATCTATTTAATTATATCTTTCTAACAATGTGAAAAATTGAGATTTCATAATATAAATTGGAAGTTATGGCCAGTTCACAATTTAAAATAGTTGCTATGGAATTTATATATAATTTTACTATTATATATAGCCCTTAAAAATAGCCATTTTGCAAATGACCTCCGTTTTTGACGAAACCACTTTTGTCGGATCCGGAATGTCAAATTATTGTTAGGTTTCAAATTTTATAATCTTTGAAATTAATATGTGAGCATGGTAAATTTAAACGTGTTTTGTCAATTCAGTTTAAATTTAATCGACTAGAAAAGGACCATTTTTCAAATGGTCTCCAAATTTGATGAAATTAGTTTTATTACGACCACATCGTCAAAACATAGCTAGAATTTTTTCTGTAATTTTTGGAGTCAGTATGTGGCCCCGGTAAATTTAAAATGTGCGTTGAAATCAATTTTGAAAGTTATTTTAGTTTATATTTTAATTTTGATAAAACCTTATCGAAACAGCCAAATTGGCTTACGAGACATATCCCATTGTATCCAAAACGGGGGTATTTAGCTGGGGGCGATAGTCGTTGGGTTTTATTTGGAGTTCGGATATAAAATCACTATTTTTGGAATTAAAGGAATTAAAAATTTAAATATAAATATAACAAACCAATCAAATTTCTCCAAACCCTATTTCTATTTTTCTGGAAGAAAAAACCGCAGCCTCTCTCGTTCACGATGGAAAGCGATTCAAACTTAAATCGCTCCAAACCTCAAAATCCACGAATCGATTCAAAGAATTTTCAAAGGGAAAATTGTAGAGCTCACCGTGATCTTCTAATCTAACCGGAGTGATTGATTCTGGAGCGGTGATTTTCTTAAACTGCTCGCTCGAAGTGCCGCCGCTTCGTGGCGATTTGGGGTCGCAGTTCAACGTCGAGTTCAAAGCTAGGAGGTGCTGGAGATAACTGGCGCAGAGGTGAAGGCCATGGCAGGGTCTGATCATCATCACGTCGACCATAGGTGGAGGAAAAGCCAACCCTAGTTTCGAATAGTTCAAAATTGATGTCGGCAGTGTAATCAGAGGGTTAAGGTGATGATTAAATTAATTAATTAATTAATTAATTACATTAAAATGTCATTAACCTTTATAAAATCATATCTTTCTCGTACGAAATCCAAATCGCATGAAACATGACCCGCTGCGATCGTGGGGATGAGAGCTTCACAACAAGACTAACTGGGTCAAATTTGGAGCTTGTTAGAATTTAGGGTAGATTTAAATCCAAACCGTCCAATAAAGAATGGCATAGTGGAAACTGACTGGGAGAACTCTATCTCACTCAAATTATTTTATAGTTATTATATAATAGGTTGCAGATGGGACTTAGTAGTTCCTAACACTATTTTTTGTACAGACTATGGTTGATTGTTTGTTTGCATTATGATTGGGATTGTCATTGATTTATATTGTTGTATATAAAATTATTTATATAAAATGTATATAAAAATTATCATGAAAATAATTATTCATTTACAAATCAGATGGTTTGTTTATGTACACCTATTTAACTGATCTTGATTGGGACGATAAATCTTACATATCGCCCAACTGTACAAATAATAAACAGTATTTGTTGGTTGAAACCCCACACGGGTATTGGGATGATATTTGATATACACTAATCCCAATTGTTTAGCTGTATGTTAATCGATGGGTTGACAGACTGTATAAGCGTTATTTATTTATTTTAATGCTTATATATTTGTAATATGCACTCTGGATGTTGTATGAATTTTTACCGATTATATATCATTATAATTGTATACATGCGATATATGAAATCCATATAACTGAAATTATATGGTGATTGATTGAGTCTGATTGCAGTTCAGAATTAACGAATATTTTAAAATAATATTCAGTGAATAATCAAAATGTGATTTTGATGACCGATTCTGGATGGACATGAAAATATTGAAATGTGAAGCCGTGTTAAGTAGTTAAACGCCATTTTAACATGAATAGGATTTTCTGCCTATTTTATTCATTTTATCGTAAATATCGAAAAGTGATTTCAAACTCTGATATTTTGAAAATATTATCATTTTAATATTATAATGATAAAGAATATTCAATTTTGTTTTAAAATTGAAATAGAAGTGGGACTGATTTTAAAACGAATTTATAAACGATTTATAAAATACATTTTGAACGGAAATCAACGAAATATATATTATATATAAATTACTGGCTTGAATAGAATGCGTCGCGCAGTAACCGTTCGCGAATTTTGGCCATTAACTTAAAATGGATGTAACGGGAGATCCGACCGTCGGATTCTCCTAAAATCGGAACCACTGGGTTCATATCGAAAAAATCTTTCCAATGAATACAAAGATTTGAAATATAACAGTTGGATTTTAAGACATGTTCAAATCAGTTTTGGAAAAGGTCGCTATGGATGCAGTTCGGTGGCCGCTATTGGAAACCGACTGTACGGGCGATATTAAAATTATTAAAAAAAATGGAAAAACTATGTAAATTCTTAATAAGGGTTTTGGAAAGATTTTGTGTGAAAAATTCCATATTTGAAAAAATTAAAATATATTTTTATCAAAATGAACTAGTTAATAACTAGAATAATAATCCAATTATTTTTAAAAATAAATAAATTGGACATTGAAAATGGTTTTAAAATAACCCAAATTTTCCCACGAATAAATTGGAATGGATTTGGAATGGAAATAATCCTCAAAATATTTCGATACTGGATTCCGTGATTACATGGATATTGTTAAGGAATTTGGAAGATATAGATATCGTTATTCCCAATATGATATCCGTTGGTTTCAGAATTTGATAATGAATATAAGCCGATATAATTTCTGCTCAGAGCCTTGTATTTTGATATCAAATTGGATTTTGGGTTTGTTGTGAATGGTGTCTTAAATAACACTGTTCTTAAACCCAGTTGAAAAAAGAATAATTCTTTAAATTATGATTTAGTGAAGTTTTCCAAATAATTGATATTTAAATTGGAATTGAATAAAAGAATTGGGTTTTGGGTTTATCGTAAACGATGTTTTAAATAAAATTGGTTCTTCAACCCAACTAACAATGAAGAATATGATGTGGAATTTATAATCTTTTAATTTAGATTAATGGAATTTTTCCAAAGTAAAGTTTTCTAATTTAATATATTAAATTGGAATTGAATGGAATTCGATTCGGTAATAATCAAAATGTGCTTCTGTGAAGGAAGGTCGTTGCTATATATAGAATTTAAAAGGCTTTGCCGTTATTCTATTTATATTATTAGTCTGATATGGGAATTTATATCAATTATATACTGTTATCATTTCCATGTAGATTCCATTTTGATGTAAGATGATTTTGGGTTTATCGTGAACTGTATTTTAAATGAAATTAGTTCTTTAACCCAATTAATGGCAGGATTTATTTCCTAAGTCGAATAATCATTAAATAATGATTTTTGGAGATTAAAACAAAGTGGAGTTTTAATGAATCTTTAATTATATTGAAATGTTAATGTGGTAATTAAATTTGCCAAATTTGAGAAGTGATCGAAAATGAAGTATCACTCGTTTTTACTTCATGCGATAGTTAAATCTTTAATTAGATTTGAACGTGAAATGGTAATTGAATTTACCGATAACACCATGGTGTTAGACATGGAGTACTACCAATTTTGCTCCATGGAATGAATAGGTTGGGATGGGATAATAAAATGAATGATTACTTTGGCAAGGCGTTAGTCCCGACTAGTTTGATAAACCTTAACGTGGTTAAAACTGTGAAAAGATACTATAAAAAAATTTGAAATGATTTCCAAAGAAATGGATTATACAGTGTGTTTAAAAGTGATAATCTTTGATAAGATTAATGAGAAACTTTCCAAAATAAAGAAATACGAATAAAAGAATATTCTGGATTGGAATGAGGCGTATGATGTGTTGTTGTAGCACTTGATTATAAGATATGCGAGTTATTCGGAAAGACTGGGTTTAACCCATTCTGAATAATTAATACGATGACTAGTAGTCGAAGAGATTAAAGACGGTGAAAGACCGACGATCTTCACATCGAATGGATGGGTTGCTACTGATGCCCATGATTGGAGTAGCTACCTTGAAAGTGCTACAGTGGTAGCCGTCCGGATGTACTTGTTGATTATACGCATATGCAAGGGCATCTCTCCTATATTGGACATACGGGATGAGGAACAAGGGCCCTCTAGTTTCGTTCAAACCCAGAACGGACTTGCAAATGGATGGTCTATCTGACATTGTATTGCATTAAGCTATATCGTTGATCTCTGCTAAATATATATCTGTTTGGTGGCGGAGAATTTATTCACTTGCTTAACACCCTTATCTGAGACGTACGAGCTTAGAGGTTATATATTGGCAGAAATCAATGGTATGGTATGGATTGACAATGTGGCATGCTGAGATGCATGGATGAAGACTTTTGTTGAAAAGCAAAGCCTTGTGGATGATGATCAAAGATAGCTTTAATTAGTATAGCTTTGTGTAGCATTAACACGCGAGCCTCACACCCCGGTATGGTGGTGAACTGATGGTCAGGTCAGTATGTTTTTAGATGAGGATAGACACCCTTAGAGGTGTCATGGATTCGACCGACCGAAATGATCTGAGTGTGGTCGCTCCACGCTCAGAGGGATAAGGCACACCCCCCCGATTCCCATAGGGATAGAGTAAGCGGTGTTTTCTCTAGCTGGGACGTAAGCCGCAGTGATACTTGATTTCCCAAAAGGGTGGATGTGCATTACGATGTTTTCTCTAGTTCGGACGTAAGCCGTTGTGTATTGCACTATGCGATAGATCTTTCGAATTAGGAGCCATCAGTATGGAAAATCCAAACTTTCAATACGATATTTGTGGTTTTTGTTGTAAACCTATGCATGGAAACATGGTGGGATAGGGCACTCATGCCGTCTATGGTTGATACATTTATATTTTAAGTTGATTTCTTTAATTATAGTACTAATAAAAGATAAATTTCGAGTACCAAGCGTATTTGGCTATTATAAGGTAAAACTCGATCCAGCTTGCTTTGCATTGTGTGATAGGACCTGAGTCTTATAATAGGTTCATTGTTCTTTAATTAGCATTTCGCTATTTGTTTTATGCACAGGTATTGTGACATACCACATCCGTTAATGTCACTCGCAAAGGGAATGCATTAAGTTTCATGAAGCGTTTAGGAAAAAAACACAGAATATTAAAAGACAGATATAAATAATTTTGCAGCGGAAATAAACAACTTTATTAATCATCAAAATACTGTGGTCCAAAACATCATTTTTCTGAAATATAAAAACCCATTACAACATAAAAACCATTGTCTTGTACTTCAGAAATACCAGAGTACATAAAAGAAAGAAAATTCCCTAAGAGAAAAATATGGCCATAGCAAAAAGAATAGGAGCTTGATCCATACATATAAGCAGCTCCAGTAAAATAAGCAGAATCACGTTCAAGCTTGTGTGTTTCCACCCTGAGAACCTAGGGGGGAAATGGAAGAAAGAAGGGGAAACAAAAAGGGTCAGACATAAAGTCTGGCGAGTCTAGTTACTTTTAGCCAGTAAATAAACTAAAGTAACATGATAGATATACAAAGTGGATAAGAGAGATCAATACATAAATGGCAGGCATAACAAGGTAAACAGAATAATAGGATAGAACAGATAGTGCTTCTTAATACTTTCCTTGCTCTGCACCAATACTAGTATAACAAATATGTAATAGGATAACATATTCCCCAATTGCTTAACAAAAACAGGATGATCCCAACAGAAACATAATAGTAGTTATAGGTGTACTCTAGTAACGGGTTTTAACCCAAACAGAACTGGTACCTAAACATAAGTAATGGGTGTTAGCCCAGATAGAAACATAGGTACCCCACAAAAACAGATAGGACGAGGTGTATTCTATTTACTACCCCCAATCGATTGGCTCCCTATTCAGTAGATACCTTGTGCTGGCCCCACAGTCGGGTGTATCACTCCCTAAAGTGGCAACCCTTCATTTTCCGGATGTGAACAACCATATCTACTGATGTCACAACGTCTTATCTTCCCCAACAGGCAGAGTCATGAACGCACATGACCCCGTTGGAACACACCGTCGACACCGCCTCCACGTTTGGATCTCTTACAATCAGCTCAGTAAGCGTGCCCCACTCTGACCTAGTTCGGAGTATCCGTTTGATACCTATTTAAGGGTTACTGGCTGAAATGGGTCCCACACAAGATGATGCAAGCTCTCCCCTTTGTCTTGCAACCCCACTACTAGGTTTTCCGCTGGTTATGTTTACTTAACGATGTCTTTAATTACATAACCTCGACAGGTTAAGTTTGTGGGCCTATATATATATATATATAAATATTACCTACCAACCCAAGATATACTTAACCCGCCTACTGATTCAAGCATGTTTATTTAACGGTTAAGTTTGTGGGCTTATATATATTAATACTACCCACCTACCCAATATGTACTTAACCCTCCCACTGATCCAGGCGTGTTTTACTTAACCCTATCTTTAGTTCATATTCATACAATCCCTTATGGATTAGTTTAGGTTAAGTATTCTGATTCATTACCATGTCCATTTATGGTTTATAATGGGCTAGACCTCCCACATTAGGCCTACAACATGTGGATGCTGGATATGTCGGTTGGGTCCGGGCAGTCTTATTCCACAGTTGGGCCTAACCTCGTGTCTTAGCCTGATTCGTATTCGCGTACTTAGACCTCCCACATTAGTTTCAACATTAATGGCTATTGGATATGCCGGTCGGGTCCGGGCAGACTTCCACTACTAATGTAACCTAACCTCGTGTCATAAGTACAATTACAATTCCTAATTGTAATTACTAAACTGTAACACCCCGCGAATTCTATAACTGTGAAATTCACAAATTAAAGTATAATTGATTTCAAATCAAAGAACTAAGGGAAACGGGATACGCCATTGCGTTCGTCTCGGAAAAATACGCGAAATAGAGTCCGAGTTTTCGAAAAACGGAGTCCGTATGAAGAAGATATGGCCTTCGGAAGTTTCTAAATTAAGTTTAAAATTCGAACAGAATAAAACAGCTCAGAAAAACAAGTTTAAATTCCAAAATCGGGCCCAATTGGCCAGGGTGGGAAAACTCCCGCCTAATGCACCCAGGTCGACTGGGCTGTCGACCTGGTCTAGCCAGGTCGACAGGGCTGTCGACAGTGCTGTCGACAGGGCTGTCGACCTGGTCCAGAGCCAGGTCGAACCCAGCCCAACCTGGCTGGCCTATTCTATGTTGGTCGATTTTCAGAAGTCTGCTTTGTCATTAGGACTAGGTGGCAGGCTCTAATTGGTCTCTCTTTCGAATGAATGGCTACGATCAATCCAAGCAACATCGATGGTCCTAATCAGTTCATAACCCCTATAAAAATGACCCTAGACTCAACCTAATCTATTCATTCAAAAATAAGAACAAGGCCATCATGTTGCTGAGGAACGACTAGGACCAATTGGAGAGAGGATTAGGAGGAAAATTCTAAAGCATAAAGCAAATTAATCAAATCAAATCAACAAGGAATCGCATCTCCAAATTCCTAAATTGGAGAATTCGTCACACAATTGTAAGTAGAATATTATTTTGGTATGAACAAATAACTGTGTTGGTTTGTATACTTGATTGTGGTGATAAATAATTCATATTTGTGCGTTACTATGATTCTTATCGATTTGGAATATTGTATAACGATTGGATATTCGCAAAGTATGTTATTCATTATAAAAACTACATGTTTGCGGTAGTTTTATGCAAGTATACGTTTGGATATTCTCAAAGTATGTAATTCATGTTGAAGCTACATGTATATAGTTGTTTAATTGAATCCATGCAAGTTTGAGGTTTTGCTACTATGCCATCATAATGTATATTTTTGTACAAAAATCATTTTGTGCGTAATTGGAACAAATTTGGGTTATTATAGTTCATATGAAACTATGTTGAAATTTTGGCACCATGATCTATGTATTAAGCCATGCTTTTGTACTAGAAAACCTATTTGCAAACTTATGAATATGACTAGGCTATGATTGATATTTTGCATAATTGAAATCCATGTTAGGTCTATATTGTTAACAAGAATTATATGATGACATATGTGGTACATAGCTAGGTTAGATTCAAAATCCCATTTGCAAGTTTGCATGACTAAAGTAAAAATCATGATTTCATGTTAGAAATATTTATGCCATGGTTATGAGAATAGATTTAAAATCATGATTAAGTTGAACTATACTTTTGTGTTAGTAACAAAAGTAAGCACCTTTGTAAACATGTAGTAATCTTATGAACATGATTTGCTTATGTTTGACATTATGCTTAAATAAAAATATAGGTTTATGTTGTAGTTAAGACTATGTGTCAATAATGATATCCAAATTAGATTTTTAACTTAACTACAAGTTTACATGCTTTGATTCATGTCACTTATGCTACTATGCAAGTACACCAGTTTCTGTTTGTAGTTCCAACGTTATGTTGCAAGTTCATGCGTTCACATTTCCCCTTTTTGTGTATGTAATCACGCTTTAAGCCTCCCCTTTTTCTCATGGCTAAGTTGGGCTTAAAAGCCTAAGCCCAACATATATAATAAACGAGCGTATTAAACGGGGGTAAATAACGTTGGGCCAAATTAATTAATAAATGAAAATATAAAAGGGGCCCAAATTCAAGTATGGGTTGGGCCCATGATTGGTGTAACCTTTACACCATTAACTTAATAATGGGCCGCAAATATTTACATATAAGAAAATAAAGAAGAAAGACAAAATATGTAAATGTAGAACATACGATGTGTTTAACCCGAGGTTGGATTGAGTTGTGATGTAAACCTGCCCGGAACCGCCCGGCTGTCCAGTAGTCACAACAATACCTATCCAATGTGGGAGGTTAAACATGGAGCCCAATAAGGACCCGAGGTTAGACTGAGTTGTGACGTAAGACTGCCCGGAACCAACCGGCAACAGGTAGCCACAACAATACCTGTCTAATGTGAGAGGTCAAGGCTTTAATAAGACAATTAAGGCTGAGTCAGGATTGTTAGGATTAAGTGAACTAAAGACTTAATCAAAATGGAACATGCTAAACTAAACGGACTGGTGGGGGTTAGGTTAGAAAACACTTAACCAACTTAGCATGTTGGCTAGAGATAGAAAACCTAGTAACGGGGGACCCTTTTCAGCAGTAACCCTAGAAGGTGTATCATGATACCCTGAAACTAGGCAGGGTGGGGCACGATTACTGGGCTGATTGTAAGAGGTCAAATCGACGGTGGTGGTGTAGCAGTGTAGGTTCTAACGGGGTGCGGGCGTGCACACACTCCGGCGCAGAAAAATAAGGCACTGGACACCAGTAGCATACCTGTGCATTCTAGGAATGTGTCGGGCCGCCACCATGGGACTTGATACACCCCATGGTGGGACCAGCATAGGTAACTACGACATCGGGGGCCGTAAGACACATGTAACTATGCGAGTAGGAGCCGATCATCATAGAGTGGATCACTTCACCCTGATTATGGGGTGCCTGTTGGGAACTAGTTTATATGGGTTCAGAGATTAACATGGGGTACGATAGTATATTCGACCCTAGACAACTTAACCAAGTTTATAGTGCTTTCCCACTTCTTGTTTTTACTTATCATACCCAGTTCTTTATTCATAGACAGAATAGTCCTAGACTTACTCAGGCTTTATGTCTGACTCTACTTTTCTTTCGTCTTCTTTTCTTCCGTTTCCCCCCCAGGTCCACAGGGAGGGAACACTGCAGCTTGACCAGCCTTAACATCCAGCTTGAAGAGGAGAAATGTATTGCTTGGACTTTTCCGTTTTGAACTATGGCTTTGGACAACCACTATGGGGCTTTTGCAGTTTATCTATGTTTTATTTATGCTTCTTTAAATAATGTAATCAAGACAGATTATGGAAGTGTTATGTTATGTTTTTGGAAAAGATGTAAGACAATTATGGTGATGTTGTTGTAGCACGTATTTGCTTTTATGAAATAAGAGTTGTTGTTTTTCCGCTGTTTACAAATATGTGTTCTTATATCTGTCTTGTATATCTGTGACTTATACTTATAAACCTCCACCAAAATTAGGGCATTCCCTTTGAGAGTGACCCTAACGGAGGTGGGGTGTTTCACTTGGTATCAGAGCATAGGTTTACCAGATAAGATAAAAAGTTTTGAAAATTTATTTTCAAAAAAAGAAATTTAAAGAAGCATTTTTAAAAGAAAAATATTATTTTATTTTAAAAAGGCAAAGTCCCCCCAAAGCCATAGGTACTATCTCTTATCCTTCGTTTTGAATCTATCCTTTTTGTTTCAGCATGTCCGAAGATCTTAACTTGCCAGAAGGGGTGCCAATACCTGGTTGGTTTAGACGGTTCTTAGAAGCAAGAGCCACTCAGCCAGGTCCTACCGTTCCTCCTCCCCCAGCTGTCGGAAATCATCCAGCTGCAGCGGCACCTTTTCCTCCACCTCCTCCTCGGGGAAACACATTTGCTAAGATATGTAAAGATTTTAAAGCTATGGGAGGAAAGGATTTCCATGGAACTGAGTCCTTCGTGGCAGCTAGAAATTGGCTGAAAGAAACGGAGGACCTATTCATCATCTTTGAGGTAGAAGATAGACAAAAAGTACAACTGGCAGTATGGCTATTAAAGGGCGAGGCCTCCTACTGGTGGGAAGTCACTAATGCAGAAAGACCAGTGGAGACATGGGAGGACTTTAGGGCAAGGTTTGAGACTAAATTTCTCTCAGATGCGGAAAGAAGTTTGCAGTTGGAAAAATTCTTATTTCTTAAGCAAGGGGACAAGACAGTCAGAGAGTATGTGAATCAGTTCGATGAGCTGGCTAGGTTTGGGCTTGACCTAGTCAACACCCCGCACAAGAAGGCTCTCCGTTTCGTCAAAGGGTTGAATGAGCCATTACACAGTTTGGCCATGACCCATATACCCATGGGAGCCACGTATGAAAGATTGGTGCAAATGGCATTGCTGAATGAAGAGGATAAGGGCAAGAAGGAGACAAAGGCAGAAAGCTCTCAAGGGAAGAAAGAGGGTTTGCAGCCTAAGAAGACAGACTTTAAGAAGGGCGGGAAAGGCAACAAAGAGAAGAGGAAGTGCAATTTCTGTGGCAAAGTGGGGCACTTAGTAAAGGACTGCCGGAAAAAGAAGGCCAAGGAGAATGGTGGGTGCTTTTCTTGCGGTGAGACAGGCCACAGGGCTAAGGACTGCCCAAAGAAACGAGGACAGGGGCAGAGGGCTGGATCCACCTCAGGGGCACAGGTTCATGTGCTAGAAGCACCACCTCTGCAACAGCGAGGTATAAATACTTCTGTAGAAAGTGTAGTTTATCTTTATAATCACCCCGTTCGCACTTTATTTGATTCTGGCGCATCACACTCCTTTATCTCGTCTGCTTTAGTAGAATCTCTGCACCTAAAAACTAGTATGGTAGAGGACCCCTTAATTGTTTCAAACCCAATTGGGGGCCCAGCTCATTTGTCTATGATCTGTTTGGGATTGAAAATTTCTATTTTAAGTGTAGAATTTCAATGTAGTGCCTTTGTTTTGGGCTTTTCGGGTTATGGTTTGATTTTGGGTATGGATTGGCTATCCAGTAATGGGGCCATCCTTGATTGTGAGAAAAGGGTTGTTAGGCTCCTAACCCAGCTCGGTAATACTTTGGAAATTTCTTGTAATCCCTCATACGCAGTTATGCTTAGTTACCTTGAATTGCTAGATGCCTCTGTTGAAAATTTGCAATCAGTTAAAGTGGTCCGGGAATATCCGGATGTCTTCGAAGAGGTGAAGGGCTTGCCTCCGAAGCGGGAAATAGACTTCTGCATATATCTTGTAGACAATGCAAAGCCCGTTGCGTTACCCGTTAGACACATGGCTCCACGGGAAAGGAAAGAGCTCAGTAAACAGATCAAAGAGCTTCTAGAAAAGGGGTTCATTAGGAGAAGCATTTCAGAATGGGGCGCTCCGGTGGTGTTCGCTACAAAGGCGGATGGTTCACTCCGTCTATGTGTTGACTATAGGGAGCTCAACAAGCTAACGAAAAAGAATAGGCACCCGCTCCCTAGAATTGACGATTTGTTTGACCAGCTTGTAGGAGCGTCTGTTTTCTCCCAACTCGATTTAGCAACCGGTTTTCATCAGCTAAGGGTGGCTGAAGATAGCATCGATAAAACGGCATTCAGAACCCCAGACGGCTTCTTTGAATGGCTTGTCATGCCTTTCGGCTTGACAAATGCACCTGCTTACTTCGTGGACCTGATGAGTAGGGTATTCAGAGATTTCCTCAACAAATTCGTAGTGGTCTTCGTAGATGATATCCTTATCTTCTCAAAAAGTGAAGAGGAACATGCTCAGCACTTAAGGGCAATCATGGAAACTTTGCGAGTCCATCAACTAAAAGCCAAATTCTCCAAATGCCACTTTTGGAGGGAAGAGGTGAGGTTCCTTGGGCACATAGTATCCAAACAAGGGTTAGCAGTGGACCCTGCTAAGGTAGTGGCGGTACAGGATTGGAAGACACCAAGGAATGCAACTAAGGTCCAAAGCTTTCTAGGACTAGCAGGTTTCAATCGAAAATTCATAAGGGATTTTGCGAAAATCTCAGCTCCGCTCACGAAATTGACCAAGAAGAATCTAGTGTTCAATTGGGACTTGGATTGCGAGTTTGCTTTCCAACGACTGAAAAGGGCTCTTACAACAGCCCCAGTTTTGACGCTGCCAGATGGGAGCAAGATGTTCACTGTTTATACGGATGCATGTGGGACAGGGCTAGGCGCCGTCTTAATGCAAGAAGGAAGGGTAGTAGCTTATGGCGGGAGGCAGTTGAAAGTGCACGAAAAGAACTACCCAACCCACGATCTTGAGTTAGCCGCCATCGTCTTTGCACTCAAGTCTTGGCGACACTATCTCCTAGGTGAGAAGTTCGAACTTTACACTGACCATAAATCGTTGAAATATCTTTTCTCGTAGAAGGATCTTAACTTGAGGCAACAGAGATGGATGGAGTTTCTTGCCTCGTACGATTTCGAAATCTCCTACACTCCGGGCAAAGGCAACGTAGTGGCAGACGCGTTGAGCCGAAAGAAATTGACCCTAAGCCCGTTGTTTGTTGAAAGACAAAGCCTAGAGTTTATAGCCAGCTTCGACTTTAGGCCTTCCTCCGATTTCGTACCAGGCTTGCTAGCATCTCTCGAAGTGCGCCCAACTTTAGTGGATTCAGTAGGGACAGCACAACGCGAAGACCCTCAGCTTGTGGAAACAATTGATAAGCTAATTAGGGGTGAGACTTCAAGTCACCTCAACAGATACTCCATCGACGATAAGGGTTTGCTAAGGCGAGACGGAAGACTATGCGTCCCACAGACAAAAGATTTAGTAAAGAAGGTTCTCGAGGAAGCACATCACTCCAAGATGACGATACATCCAGGCGGAGATAAAATGTACAAAGATATAAAAAGGACTTTCTTCTGGAGCGGCATGAAAAAGGACGTGGCAGAGTTCGTTTCTAAGTGTATGGTGTGCCAACAGGTTAAGGCGGAACAGAAAAAGCCTGGCGGACTGCTACATCCTCTGGAGGTCCCGCAGTGGAAGTGGGATACCATCTCAATGGACTTCATCGATGGGCTGCCTAGGTCTAGGAGAGGCAACACTAGCATTTGGGTAATAGTGGATAGGCTTACTAAAAGCGCCCACTTTTTACCTGTCAAAAGTAAAAGAACTGCCTCATCCCTAGCATCACTTTACCTCAAGGAAATCGTTCGTGTAACGACCCGCATTCTACGCATCATAGAATCGTAGAATAATTATTTCTGTCACATACGAAGTCGTATGGTCATGTAACTTTGGGAGACGACTATTGGGGTCATTTCCCATGTTCATGATTTTTCCCAATTTTTAAATGACCATTTTACCCCTAGTTGGCACTGTTTTGGCCATAACTTTTGACTGGAAAGGAATTTTGACCTGAAACCACTTCCATTGGCTCCGGATGATGGTTTCTCTTTCCGTAGAGTGGTCACATTAGCCAAACGGACTTACCGTTTGGGAGATATGGCTGAAACAAGTTTCAGATGGTGAAAAACAGCTTAATTGGGCTTAACCGGGTGATTAGCAGCTAGGCCCACAGGGGAATTTCGGGTTTAGAGGTATAGGAGGACTGATTAGGGTTAGGTTATCACTTTCATTTCAGTTTTGAGCCGCCACAAACCTTCTTGAGACCCTGGTAATGGCTTCCACCCTCTAAAATCACCCCAAAACACATTTTTAGCGAAGATTAAGCCTAAACTACATCAAAACAAGGCCAAATAGCAACAAAGCAAGGTTGGAGCTGCTGCTATACATAGGAATTCGACCCAAACAGAGGATACTTCAGATTTGGTGTTTCATTTGTGGCCAAGGTGAGTGATAGCATCGTTTTGACACTAATTACAGTTAATTAAGGGTAATTAGTGAAGATTAGCGAATTTATACACTAATAAATTCTGGAAAAATGTTTAGAAATTCTTAAATAATGTTTCATGCCTCTGTTAGAAAATTTAGACGATTTGATTAAGTTTTACTAAGTATATGCTTAAACATGATTAAGAAGGATTATAGGAAAATGTGAAGTTTTAGCCACTTTTGATCTATTTTGATTCATTTGGATTGTTGTTTGATATTTGGGGTTGTTCTTACATATTGCTGGTATGTTATATGATTGATTAGAATAGTTAAATTGGTCGAAAACGTCGTCGAATGGCGTAGAAAAGCTCGCTGGAAAGTTGCAGAAAAGTGCAGGTCCCGAACCGGTTCGGATCGGAGAAGGGGTCGGATCGGACTAGTGAACTGGCCAAGGGAACCCGAACTGGATTGGGACTTGTCACTGGAAGGAGCTTGGCAGGAAGGAAGGCCATTGCTTGGAGTTGGAGTGGACAGGGGATCGGATCGGAGTAGGCTAGGGAGCGGAGCGGATCGGACTGAAGTAAAGCGAAGTGATCGGATCGGAGTAGAAGAAACGAGGGAGCTGATCGAAGAAGGAGCATGAGCTGGAAGGAGGATAGCAACCCGACCCGACCCGGAGGAAGACACCGACCCGACCCGGAGGAGGACACCGACCCGACCCGGAGTGAAGAAACCCGAACCGAACAGACGAGGGCAATGATTACCGAACCGAACCGAATTCCAGGACTGTTACTGCGTGACAACTCTTCTGAAGACCCACTCCAATTCGATCAAAACCCGAGATGCAAAGGAAGTCCAGATGAGAAGTTAGAGCTCAAGATTTAGATGGGAATCAATGAGTTCGCTTCATGGTTGGGCTTTGCTGCGGGACGCGTGCCAAGGAGTTATCGACGTCTATAGCTTTGGACCACTATGGTAGGAGGTACGAAGGCGGATTCAGGGCCATTGTGGCATCGGTAGAACCAAGGGCTACGACCAATGAAGTGGGTCATTGAAATGTTTGGTCATGACTCCAAGTGTTTGGCTTGGTCATAGCAGGGTTTCTACAAGTCGGGATTCGTCGTTGCCTCAGTTTTGTCTAGTGTTCCAAAGTGGTAGATGTCGTACGCATTACGCACTGAGTGAGAGATGTGAGGATGGTTGCTATGGATGATTTGTTTGCTATCATTGTGACATGCACACCCCACCCCCGTATTCTTACACTATTTATTATGGCACCTTGGAGTATTGTACGGTATGTGGTACTAACTCTTTGGTTGCAGGTCCAGGTCCAGGTATGGTTTAGTATACCTGTTATTGTTCTGTTTAAGATGCTTATCGCTCATACCAGGCTTTATGTCTGACCCAGAGTTTTATGTCTCCTCTTATTACTCTGGGTGCTCACACGAGCAGACTAGAGACAGGTTAGCTGGTGATGCACGGGTAGATGGTCCGGAGACGAGCAGGAGGCTTCCACGTACTATATACATAATATTCTCCCTGTGTTGTTGAAGATCACTGCTTGGGCATTGTTGGTGTATCTTCTACTTTAGTTTTCTTTTGTTTAGAGACAGTAAATTTGGAAAATTGTAATAAGCTGTATATGGATTTCTGCTGCTCTGATGATTGATGTTGATTTTAGTTATCAGCTTATGCACTGTCTCGCCTGTTTTATGTCAAGTATGTTATTATTATATTTTATCCCATGCGCTGTGAGGCATTCTACAGGTTCCTTGATTAGTTCATCCTCTTCTTTCTTTTCTTCTGCCGACTGTTCTGTGCTAGCTGGGCATGTGTACAGCGCACATTCGGAGGAAATGCAGGCTGGTGCGGGACGGGCCGTCACACTTGGTATCAGAGCTCTAGGTTGCGTAGTTAACCTAGGGAAGTTATCAGGGAGAGATAATATACGTATACGAGAGAGCGTATTTGTGATTACTTTGGTTTTTAAAAGCTATATATATATACTATTAATAGAATAAGGATGAAGTCGTACTGCACTAGCACCACTATGGAGTCGTTAATCATTTCCTTTTTCAGATTGACGATGAGCCGATATGTTAGAGGTACCGGTAGGGGAGCCAATAATGGGAATGCTGCTGACATGAGGACGATGCTTACTGACCTCATGAGGGAGATGCTTAGAGATGTACAGAGGGCAGCTCCCAATGGTGGAAATGGTGGTGGTCCAATAGTGCAGGCGCCGAGGGTCGACTTCGCCAAGCTGAATAAGGACTATACTAGCCTTGGTGGGAAGCTGTTCCACGGTACGGAGTCGGCCACGGATGTTCAGGATTGGTTGGATAGTTGCGAACGTATCTTCGAGGATTTGGGTATTGAGGATGCAATGAAGAGAAAGCTAGCGTCCCGTCAGCTGCAAGGGCGGGCAATGAATTGGTGGAATGCTATAAAGGCAGCTACTCCCGAAGATCAGATTACTTGGGAGCAGTTTAAGGCTCGCTTTAGTGAGAAGTTCATTCCAGCTGCTCAGAAGTCAGTGTTGTTTAAGAAATTCTTGGAGCTCAAGCAGAATGGCAGAGCTGTCTCGGAGTACATTGCGGAATTCGACACTTTGTCAAAGTATGGGTTATCTCTTATTGATACTGCCGAGAAAAAGAATGAGAAATTCATAACTGGGTTAGATCAGTACTTAGGGGAAAGGCTTATTAACCACATCGACGAGACGTTTGAGTCGATTGTGGGGAAAGCATTAAGATCAGAGAGTCTCTACCCTAAGCCGAAGACTGAGGTTGCATCCGCAGATGAGCCAAAGCCACAAGTAAGTGGTGGAGGCAAGGGTGGTTCCCAGAATAAGAGAAAGCAGAATCAAGCTAAGGATGGCCAGAGGAAAAAGAATAAGCAAGATGTGGAGTGCTTCAGCTGTGGTAAGAAGGGCCATTATGCTAGTAATTGTCGGGCCAAGCCAGCGGATAGGAAGTGCTTCAACTGTGGCCAAATGGGACATCACAAGGACAAGTGTCCACAGCCCCCTAAGGAAAAGCAAATGGTGAAAGCATACGCTCTTAATGCTATTCCTTCTTCGTCGAATGCCCCAACTGCGGCGGAGAAGGGAAAGAATGTCGTCATTCAAGGTATGCTTTCTGTTTATGATGTTCCTGTTAGAGTTTTGTTTGATACCGGAGCTTCCAGTTCTTTCATATCTAGTGACCTGGTAGATAGGTTGGGATTGGAGCCCGAGATTGTCGATAGACCTTTAGTAGTGACGAACCCGATTGGTGGTTCGACTAGCCTTAGCATGATTTGTCGTAATGTGGTCTTATCGAGTCATGGATGCATGTTTGTTTGTGATTGCTTTGTTTTGGGCTTTACTGGGTTTGGCATTATTTTGGGAGTAGATTGGCTCCAAAGATATGGGGTGGTGGTAGACTGTGAGGGCTTGTTGGTGACAGCTAGAGCGGATGATGGGCGGAGGATAGTGTTTGGTGGTCTACCCAGTAAGGGGGTATTGGCTAGTTTTCTAAACTCCCTCGACATTCCGCATAGTGAGTTGTCAGGTTTGCCTGTGGTTGGCCAGTATCCGGATGTTTTCGAAGAAGTGACCGGACTTCCACCACACCGAGAGATTGAGTTTCGTATTGATTTGGTAAAGGATGCCAGGCCTATAGTGATGCCACTTCGTCGTATGGCACCAAGAGAGCAGCGAGAGCTCGAGGTGTAAGTCAGCGATCTTTTGAAGAAGGGATTTATCAGAAGGAGTGTTTCTGAATGGGGAGCACCAGTTGTGTTTGCTGCCAAGGCGGATGGTTCCCTTCGTTTGTGTGTAGACTACCGCGAATTGAATAAAGTGACGAGGAAGAACAAGTATCCTCTACCGCGGATAGATGATTTGTTTGATCAGTTGAGTGGCGCGAGAGTATTTTCTCAGTTGGATCTCGCGACAGGTTTTCATCAGCTTAGGGTGGAAGCTGAGAGTATAGCTAAAACGGCATTTCGAACGCCATCTGGATTTTATGAATGGTTGGTTATGCCATTTGGGTTGACTAATGCCCCGGCATATTTTGTGGATCTTATGAATAGGGTATTCAGAGATCAGTTGAATAAGTTTGTCCTTGTGTTCGTTGATGATATTTTGGTCTACTCGAGGACAGAGGAAGAACACAAGGAACATTTAAGAGTAGCGATGGAGGTGTTGAGAAAACACCAATTGAAAGCCAAGTTTTCTAAGTGTCACTTCTGGAAGAGGGAAGTGAGGTTCTTGGGCCATGTTGTATCAGAGAATGGTATTGCCGTGGACCCGGCAAAGGTGGCTACGGTACAGGGTTGGCCTACGCCCAAGAACGCAACAGACGTAAGAAGTTTCTTGGGATTAGCGGGATATTATCGTAAGTTTATCCAGGGTTTCTCCAAGGTAGCAGCACCATTGACCCAGTTGACCAAGAAGAATCAAGCTTTTGTCTGGGATGAAAGGTGCGAGAATGCATTTAAGAATCTAAAGGACAAGTTGACAAGCGCACCAGTGTTAGTCATCCCTAAGGGGGATGAAGAGATGACGGTATACACGGATGCCTGTGGTACCGGACTGGGTGCTGTATTGATGCAAGGCGGTAGGGTTGTAGCTTACGCAAGTCGGCAATTGAAACCGCACGAGAGAAGATACCCTACCCATGATTTAGAATTGGCAGCGATCGTGTTCGCGTTAAAGATGTGGAGACACTACCTCTTGGGAGAAAGATTTGAGCTGTTTACAGATCATAAGTCGTTAAAGTATCTCTTCTCTCAGAAAGATCTGAATCTCCGTCAGCAGAGATGGTTAGAGTTCTTAGCTTCCTATGATTTTGACATCGCATACACACCAGGAAAGGGCAATGCGGTGGCTGATGCATTGAGTAGAAGACATGCCAGCTTAGGGGCTATGTTCCTCGAATGGAAGCAACTAGAGTTTATCGCGGGGTTTGATTTCAGACCAAAGTGCGAATTGGATCCAGAAATGTTAGCAAGTTTGACGATCAGACCCACTTTGATTGAGCGGATCGGCTCTAGTCAGAGGGACGATCCTAACCTACTGGAAATCATCTCCAAATTAGAGATGGGTATCGATAAGGAGATGAACAAGTATGGCCTTGATCGAGATAGATGGCTTAGAAAGAATGAGAAGCTTGTTGTACCCAATGTCAATGGATTGAGGGATGAAGTGCTTAGAGAATGTCATCACTCAAAGCTGACTATACACCCTGGTGGTAATAAAATGTATAGAGACATGAAACGGACTTACTACTGGGAAGGAATGAAAAGAGACGTTGGGAAGTTTATATCCAAGTGCATGAATTGCCAGCTAGTTAAAGCCGAGCAAAAGAAGCCTAGTGGTTTGTTACAGCCCTTAGAAATACCCGAATGGAAATGGGAGCAAGTCTCGATGGATTTCATCGATGGTTTACCAAGGACTAGATCGGGACATGATAGCATTTGGGTGATTGTGGATCGATTGACTAAAAGCGCAAGGTTTATACCAGTCAAATCGACCAGAACGGCAGCTAAGTTAGCAGAATTATATATGAAGTGGGTAGTGAGATTTCATGGAGTACCTAAAAGCATTGTGAGTGACCGAGACCCGTTGTTCACTAGTGGGTTTTGGAAGAGCTTACAAGAGGCTCTAGGGTCAGAGTTACATCTCAGTACCGCATATCATCCGCAGACCGACGGTCAGACGGAGAGGGTGAACCGTATTTTGGAAGATCTCTTGAGAGCATGTATATTGGATTTTGGTGGATCATGGGATGACCATTTGCATCTAGTAGAGTTTGCATATAATAATAGCTACCAATCCAGTATCGGTATGGCTCCGTTTGAAGCTCTGTACGGAAGACCATGCAACTCACCATCATGTTGGATAGAGACTGGCGAGAAGTTTATGCTTGGACCAGATGTGGTGAGGGAAACTTCAGATAAGATTAAGATCATTCAACAACGAATGAAGGCTGCCCAGGATAGGCAGAAGAGTTATGCTGATAAGAGGAGAAGAGACTTAAAATTCTCCGTTGGCGACTTGGTGTTCGTCAAGATTTCTCCGTTGAAGAGCGTAATACGATTTGGCAGGAGAGGCAAGTTGACACCAAGGTTTGTTGGCCCATTCCCTGTTCTTGAACTAGTCGGGAATTTAGCATATAGAATTGACTTACCAGAGAAGATGGCAGGAGTTCATAACGTATTTCATGTTTCCCAACTAAGGAAGTTCGTTCACGACTCAGATATAACTATTTCACCTGATCAGTTAGAGGACTTCGAAGTAGAACCCGAGGCGGTTGGGAACCGCAAGCCGGCCCGTATTGTCGAGCACGACATGAAGCAACTTCGAAGGAAGGCGGTGAAGCTAGTCAAGGTTCAGTGGGGCGAGGACGAGAATGATTGTACTTGGGAGACAGAGGAGAACATTAGGAAGACTTATCCGGAACTCTTTGCCTGGTAAGATTTTGACTTCGATTTAGTTTTCCGCATGCTAGGATAGGCTTGTTCGCTTGTTTTACATGATTGATTGTTCTATATGGTTGTTAGGCATGCGGGATCCTTTGTTTTGGGTTAAGGAATTTCGGGGGCGAAATTTCTTAAGGGGGGGAGAGTGTAACGACCCGCATTCTACGCATCATAGAATCGTAGAATATTTATTTCTGTCACATACGAAGTCGTATGGTCATGTAACTTTGGGAGACGACTATTGGGGTCATTTCCCATGTTCATGATTTTTCCCAATTTTTAAATGACCATTTTACCCCTAGTTGGCACTGTTTTGGCCATAACTTTTGACTGGAAAGGAATTTTGACCTGAAACCACTTCCATTGGCTCCGGATGATGGTTTCTCTTTCCGTAGAGTGGTCACATTAGCCAAACGGACTTACCGTTTGGGAGATATGGCTGAAACAAGTTTCAGATGGTGAAAAACAGCTTAATTGGGCTTAACCGGGTGATTAGCAGCTAGGCCCACAGGGGAATTTCGGGTTTAGAGGTATAGGAGGACTGATTAGGGTTAGGTTATCACTTTCATTTCAGTTTTGAGCCGCCACAAACCTTCTTGAGACCCTGGTAATGGCTTCCACCCTCTAAAATCACCCCAAAACACATTTTTAGCGAAGATTAAGCCTAAACTACATCAAAACAAGGCCAAATAGCAACAAAGCAAGGTTGGAGCTGCTGCTATACATAGGAATTCGACCCAAACAGAGGATACTTCAGATTTGGTGTTTCATTTGTGGCCAAGGTGAGTGATAGCATCGTTTTGACACTAATTACAGTTAATTAAGGGTAATTAGTGAAGATTAGCGAATTTATACACTAATAAATTCTGGAAAAATGTTTAGAAATTCTTAAATAATGTTTCATGCCTCTGTTAGAAAATTTAGACGATTTGATTAAGTTTTACTAAGTATATGCTTAAACATGATTAAGAAGGATTATAGGAAAATGTGAAGTTTTAGCCACTTTTGATCTATTTTGATTCATTTGGATTGTTGTTTGATGTTTGGGGTTGTTCTTACATATTGCTGGTATGTTATATGATTGATTAGAATAGTTAAATTGGTCGAAAACGTCGTCGAATGGCGTAGAAAAGCTCGCTGGAAAGTTGCAGAAAAGTGCAGGTCCCGAACCGGTTCGGATCGGAGAAGGGGTCGGATCGGACTAGTGAACTGGCCAAGGGAACCCGAACTGGATTGGGACTTGTCACTGGAAGGAGCTTGGCAGGAAGGAAGGCCATTGCTTGGAGTTGGAGTGGACAGGGGATCGGATCGGAGTAGGCTAGGGAGCGGAGCGGATCGGACTGAAGTAAAGCGAAGTGATCGGATCGGAGTAGAAGAAACGAGGGAGCTGATCGAAGAAGGAGCATGAGCTGGAAGGAGGATAGCAACCCGACCCGACCCGGAGGAAGACACCGACCCGACCCGGAGGAGGACACCGACCCGACCCGGAGTGAAGAAACCCGAACCGAACAGACGAGGGCAATGATTACCGAACCGAACCGAATTCCAGGACTGTTACTGCGTGACAACTCTTCTGAAGACCCACTCCAATTCGATCAAAACCCGAGATGCAAAGGAAGTCCAGATGAGAAGTTAGAGCTCAAGATTTAGATGGGAATCAATGAGTTCGCTTCATGGTTGGGCTTTGCTGCGGGACGCGTGCCAAGGAGTTATCGACGTCTATAGCTTTGGACCACTATGGTAGGAGGTACGAAGGCGGATTCAGGGCCATTGTGGCATCGGTAGAACCAAGGGCTACGACCAATGAAGTGGGTCATTGAAATGTTTGGTCATGACTCCAAGTGTTTGGCTTGGTCATAGCAGGGTTTCTACAAGTCGGGATTCGTCGTTGCCTCAGTTTTGTCTAGTGTTCCAAAGTGGTAGATGTCGTACGCTTTACGCACTGAGTGAGAGATGTGAGGATGGTTGCTATGGATGATTTGTTTGCTATCATTGTGACATGCACACCCCACCCCCGTATTCTTACACTATTTATTATGGCACCTTGGAGTATTGTACGGTATGTGGTACTAACTCTTTGGTTGCAGGTCCAGGTTCAGGTATGGTTTAGTATACCTGTTATTGTTCTGTTTAAGATGCTTATCGCTCATACCAGGCTTTATGTCTGACCCAGAGTTTTATGTCTCCTCTTATTACTCTGGGTGCTCACACGAGCAGACTAGAGACAGGTTAGCTGGTGATGCACGGGTAGATGGTCCGGAGACGAGCAGGAGGCTTCCACGTACTATATACATAATATTCTCCCTGTGTTGTTGAAGATCACTGCTTGGGCATTGTTGGTGTATCTTCTACTTTAGTTTTCTTTTGTTTAGAGACAGTAAATTTGGAAAATTGTAATAAGCTGTATATGGATTTCCGCTGCTCTGATGATTGATGTTGATTTTAGTTATCAGCTTATGCACTGTCTCGCCTGTTTTATGTCAAGTATGTTATTATTATATTTTATCCCATGCGCTGTGAGGCATTCTACAGGTTCCTTGATTAGTTCATCCTCTTCTTTCTTTTCTTCTGACGACTGTTCTGTGCTAGCTGGGCATGTGTACAGCGCACATTCGGAGGAAATGCAGGCTGGTGCGGGACGGGCCGTCACAGTTCGACTCCATGGAATACCATCTAGCATTGTTAGTGACTGAGACCCCATCTTCACCAGTGAGTTTTGGCGGAGTCTGCAAGAAGCAGTAGGAACGCAGTTATGCTTGAGCACAGCCTATCATCCCCAAACCGACGGCCAAACAGAGAGAGTGAACAGAGTTTTGGAAGACCTTTTAAGGCTATGCGTCCTCGACTTCGGAGGGACATGGGAAAACCACCTTCCTTTGGTGGAATTTGCCTACAACAACAGCTATCAAGCAACCATCGGAATGGCGCCCTTCGAAGCTTTATATGGAAGACCGTGCCGATCGCCCACTTGTTGGTGGGAGTCTACGGATAAGCTCATACTTGGACATGATATGATCCGAGAGACTTCAGAGAAAGTAGACTTAATACGAAGAAGGATGAAGACGGCCCAAGACAGACAAACGTCCTATGCCGACAAGAGAAGGACCGATCTTGAATTTGAGGTTGGAGACAGAGTTTTTCTCAAGGTATCTCCGCTAAGGAACGTTATTCGTTTTGGAACCACAGGAAAACTGGCACCAAGGTTCGTAGGGCCATTCCCTATCATCGAGAAAATTGGGAAAATGGCCTATAGATTAGAGCTACCCGAGAAGTTGGCCGGAGTCCACAACGTTTTTCACGTTTCACATCTCCGAAAATGTCTACATGAGTCAGCCGAGGTGGTAGAGCCAAATATCCTCGAAGAGGCCGAAGTGGAACGCGAAGCAACCATAAGAAAAGTTCCAACCCGCATATTAGGAACGGAAGTGAAGAAGCTACGCAACCGTGAAGTCAAGCTCGTCAAAGTTCAGTGGAACGACGCTGAGGGAGACGCGACTTGGGAAACTGAAGCTAGAATACGCACTGCCTACCCTTTTCTGTTCGAGGGTACATCCTTGATCTTTCCTTTTCCTTAAGTTGCGCTTTTATCTATCTTTTTAGGTATGTTTCCTCGACCTTATCTTTTAGGTAGAAACCCTTTGGATGGAAACATGTAATTGAAACATGTTATGGATGATGGTTGCAAGTGGTTGTAAGTGATTGCTAGTGGTTGCTCGTGGTTGCATATACACACACAATCTAGGTTTTAGATCGGCTCAGTCACTTCATATTGCATATGCATATATGTTTGCATTCGTATATGGTTGAACTCTAATGTGTTGTCATGTGGATGTTGCATTTGTATTGAATGATTGTGCACTCATGTAGAATCATGAATAGGAAAATTTGCATACATAATGGATTCATGGCACTTACATAATTCGCATTAAGGAGGTCAACTGAATCAGTAGACCGCCTGATTTTGCATTAGATAAGTACATGCACACACACACTTCGCATATGATCATGAAGCATTAGAAGTCTTTTAAGGACAATGGATGCTCGTGTTTGATGGATGAGTAGATGGATGATTGGATGTTAGGATATACATTCCTCCTAACTTGAAGATTTCGGGGACGAAATCCTTTTAAGTGGGGGAGAATGTAACACCCCGCGAATTCTATAACTGTGAAATTCACAAATTAAAGTATAATTGATTTCAAATCAAAGAACTAAGGGAAACGGGATACGCCATTGCGTTCGTCTCGGAAAAGTACGCGAAATAGAGTCCGAGTTTTCGAAAAACGGAGTCCGTATGAAGAAGATATGGCCTTCGGAAGTTTCTAAATTAAGTTTAAAATTCGAACAGAATAAAACAGCTCAGAAAAACAAGTTTAAATTCCAAAATCGGGCCCAATTGGCCAGGGCGGGAAAACTCCCGCCTAATGCACCCAGGTCGACTGGGCTGTCGACCTGGTCTAGCCAGGTCGACAGGGCTGTCGACAGTGCTGTCGACAGGGCTGTCGACCTGGTCCAGAGCCAGGTCGAACCCAGCCCAACCTGGCTGGCCTATTCTATGTTGGTCGATTTTCAGAAGTCTGCTTTGTCATTAGGGCTAGGTGGCAGGCTCTAATTGGTCTCTCTTTCGAATGAATGGCTACGATCAATCCAAGCAACATCGATGGTCCTAATCAGTTCATAACCCCTATAAAAATGACCCTAGACTCAACCTAATCTATTCATTCAAAAATAAGAACAAGGCCATCATGTTGCTGAGGAACGACTAGGAGTAGCCACCAATTGGAGAGAGGATTAGGAGGAAAATTCTAAAGCATAAAGCAACTTAATCAAATCAAATCAACAAGGAATCGCATCTCCAAATTCCTAAATTGGAGAATTCGTCACACAATTGTAAGTAGAATATTATTTTGGTATGAACAAATAACTGTGTTGGTTTGTATACTTGATTGTGGTGATAAATAATTCATATTTGTGCGTTACTATGATTCTTATCGATTTGGAATATTGTATAACGATTGGATATTCGCAAAGTATGTTATTCATTATAAAAACTACATGTTTGCGGTAGTTTTATGCAAGTATACGTTTGGATATTCTCAAAGTATGTAATTCATGTTGAAGCTACATGTATATAGTTGTTTAATTGAATCCATGCAAGTTTGAGGTTTTGCTACTATGCCATCATAATGTATATTTTTGTACAAAAATCATTTTGTGCGTAATTGGAACAAATTTGGGTTATTATAGTTCATATGAAACTATGTTGAAATTTTGGCACCATGATCTATGTATTAAGCCATGCTTTTGTACTAGTAAACCTATTTGCAAACTTATGAATATGACTAGGCTATGATTGATATTTTGCATAATTGAAATCCATGTTAGGTCTATATTGTTAACAAGAATTATATGATGACATATGTGGTACATAGCTAGGTTAGATTCAAAATCCCATTTGCAAGTTTGCATGACTAAAGTAAAAATCATGATTTCATGTTAGAAATATTTATGCCATGGTTATGAGAATAGATTTAAAATCATGATTAAGTTGAACTATACTTTTGTGTTAGTAACAAAAGTAAGCACCTTTGTAAACATGTAGTAATCTTATGAACATGATTTGCTTATGTTTGACATTATGCTTAAATAAAAATATAGGTTTATGTTGTAGTTAAGACTATGTGTCAATAATGATATCCAATTTAGATTTTTAACTTAACTACAAGTTTACATGCTTTGATTCATGTCACTTATGCTACTATGCAAGTACACCAGTTTCTGTTTGTAGTTCCAACGTTATGTTGCAAGTTCATGCGTTCACATTTCCCCTTTTTGTGTATGTAATCACGCTTTAAGCCTCCCCTTTTTCTCATGGCTAAGTTGGGCTTAAAAGCCTAAGCCCAACATATATAATAAACGAGCGTATTAAACGGGGGTAAATAACGTTGGGCCAAATTAATTAATAAATGAAAATATAAAAGGGGCCCAAATTCAAGTATGGGTTGGGCCCATGATTGGTGTAACCTTTACACCATTAACTTAATAATGGGCCGCAAATATTTACATATAAGAAAATAAAGAAGAAAGACAAAATATGTAAATGTAGAACATACGATGTGTTTAACCCGAGGTTGGATTGAGTTGTGATGTAAACCTGCCCGGAACCGCCCGGCTGTCCAGTAGTCACAACAATACCTATCCAATGTGGAAGGTTAAACATGGAGCCCAATAAGGACCCGAGGTTAGACTGAGTTGTGGCGTAAGACTGCCCGGAACCAACCGGCAATAGGCAGCCACAACAATACCTGTCTAATGTGAGAGGTCAAGGCTTTAATAAGACAATTAAGGCTGAGTCAGGATTGTTAGGATTAAGTGAACTAAAGACTTAATCAAAATGGAACATGCTAAACTAAACGGACTGGTGGGGGTTAGGTTAGAAAACACTTAACCAACTTAGCATGTTGGCTAGAGATAGAAAACCTAGTAACGGGGGACCCTTTTCAGCAGTAACCCTAGAAGGTGTATCATGATACCCTGAAACTAGGCAGGGTGGGGCACGATTACTGGGCTGATTGTAAGAGGTCAAATCGACGGCGGTGGTGTAGCAGTGTAGGTTCTAACGGGGTGCGGGCGTGCACACACTCCGGCGCAGAAAAATAAGGCACTGGACACCAGTAGCATACCTGTGCATTCTAGGAATGTGTCGGGCCGCCACCATGGGACTTGATACACCCCATGGTGGGACCAGCATAGGTAACTACAACATCGGGGGCCGTAAGACACATGTAACTATGCGAGTAGGAGCCGATCATCATAGAGTGGATCACTTCACCCTGATTATGGGGTGCCTGTTGGGAACTAGTTTATATGGGTTCAGAGATTAACATGGGGTACGATAGTATATTCGACCCTAGACAACTTAACCAAATTTATAGTTCTTTCCCACTTCTTGTTTATACTTATCATACCCAGTTCTTTATTCATAGACAGAATAGTCCTAGACTTACTCAGGCTTTATGTCTGACTCTACTTTTCTTTCGTCTTCTTTTCTTCCGTTCCCCCCCCCAGGTCCACAGGGAGGGAACACTGCAGCTTGACCAGCCTTAACATCCAGCTTGAAGAGGAGAAATGTATTGCTTGGACTTTTCCGTTTTGAACTATGGCTTTGGACAACCACTATGGGGCTTTTGCAGTTTATCTATGTTTTATTTATGCTTCTTTAAATAATGTAATCAAGACAGATTATGGAAGTGTTATGTTATGTTTTTGGAAAAGATGTAAGAAAATTATGGTGATGTTGTTGTAGCACGTATTTGCTTTTATGAAATAAGAGTTGTTGTTTTTCCGCTGTTTACAAATATGTGTTCTTATATCTGTCTTGTATATCTGTGACTTATACTTATAAACCTCCACCAAAATTAGGGCATTCCCTTTGAGAGTGACCCTAACGGAGGTGGGGTGTTTCATAAACATTCCATTTTTAATTAATTATTCAATTAATTAAACCTTTCCCTTTTTGGGTGTCAATAAATAATTTGCCCAATAATTTGAATTATATGTACATAAATGTTCATATTCAAATTATGCCATTTTATCCTAATTTACCAATTAATTAATCCTTTCCTTTTATAGGTGTCAATACCTATTTTACCCAATAATTTGAATTACATATCAATTCATTTAAAGATTACATGCCAATTATAAATACCTTTTCCCCCGTTTCCTTCACTAACATATTCGCACGTATTTTGGCGGCATCTAGGCTTTTAAGTAGTCTAGCTATAACAATGAAAAAGGGAATATGATAGAGGTGATAGTTTCAATATATATTGGCATAAACATACTAGTATGATAACAAAGTGAATGGACATGTAATTAACATCATATCAAGGTGAACGTACATATTGTCATGACCATGTAATCATCATCATAACGGGATCTAACATAAATATTGCTTTAGATCTACATAAAATGTCCACTTTCTCTAGATCTAATAGATTAAATTAGATCTAATCATAAATAAAGGTTTAGATCTACAGGTTTATAAATAGATCTACCCAAATCCACATCATAGAGGTTACAATTAAGATAAAGGTGTAGACCCAATCCTAATCAATTCAAGGTGGCATATGTTCATGGTTCACATAAATGATTTGATCTATCCAAATGAAACAAAAATAACATACTAGGACAATCACAATTGAATTGGATCTCGAGAGATAGATCTATCATAACATAAGATATGATCATAAAATAGATCTAGCATAAAACATGATCATAAAGTGGATCTAGCATAAAACATGATCATAAATTGGATCTAGCATAAAACATGATCATAAAGTGGATCTAGCATAAAACATGATCATAAGCATGTTTAGATCTAAATATGTCCAACTTACAACATATCTAAGTTGATCGCAACATGAAAGGTGATTTACATACAAAATTAGATCTAAGCAATGTTGCAACTGTCAAGATTAATAGATATACATTTACCACAACGTAGTTACAAATCAAGATCCATAAAGGCAACATCATAATATAGCCACAATTGCATCAGATCTAGAGAATTATATCTATTCTACTTGGTATAAGATTTAATACTGGTATAGATTCATACTTTACAACATATCTAACTCATAATCTTTCACAATTTACTGTTATTTATTTAAACCTAAAAGTGACTAGAAACTCACGGCATTAAGTTCAGAAAATTTATATAGAGAGAGACCTAAATTCTGAATAGCTAAACTGATTGTAGTAGACTTTGATTCTGTTTCAATTCGCCACCCGACAGCATATGGCCTCTATGATCTCCAATGGAGAAAATAAGAGAATAGGGGACCATATTTATAGCCTAGAACCAATGAACCAGACCTAGAATAAAGTCCAGGTACGTAAAACGAATTCTACCTAGATCTGTCCGGGGGAGTCGACACCCCTATAGGGGGGTCGACACCCATGTCGACACCTCTATAGGGGGGTCGATACCTATGTCGACGCCTCTACGAGGTCTACATCCACGAGCTGGAATTTTCCCGCTTAGCCCGCTTTGGCCCGATTTTTGATTTTTGAATTGTTTTTTATGGTGCTGGAATTTATTATATATATATTTACCTTGTGCGTAAACAAACTTTGAACCCTCATAGCTTTTTCATACGGTGTCCGTTTTAGGCAAACCAAATGTCCATTCTGACCAGAATTTCGACACGGACGCAATGATATAGTCCATTCCCTCTATTTCCGAATGTTAAATTAATTATTATTTAATTTATCCTCCTTTAATGTCGTTAAAATATGGGGTGTTACATTCTCCCCTCCTTAAATGATTTCTTCCCCGAAATCTTCATGTTAAGAAGAATGTATCCTACCATCCATCATTCATCTACTCATCCATCATTCACAAGCATCCATTGTCCTTAAACAATTTCTAATGCTTGTATGAGTATATGCAGATGTGTGTATACATGTGTAACACCCCGTATTTTCTGTGAACATTAAAGTAACGAATTAAAGAATACTTAATTTTAAATGTGGGAATTAAGGGTAACGAGTTACGCCATTGTGTTCGTCTCGGAGTTCTGCTTGAGATAGAGTCTGAGTTTGCGTGAATCAGACTCCATATGAAGAAGTTATAAAGTTCAGAAGATTTCAAGTTCAAGCTAAAAATAAATATAAATAATAAAAACAGTTCAAAATTCAAAATCGGCTGAGCGGGAAATTTCCCGCTCAGGGTGTCGACCCCCCCCCCCCCTCTAAGGGGGAGTCGACATAGGTGTCGACCCTCCCTGTAGGGAGTCGACCCCTCACAGATCCAGTTCCTGTGATGAATTTTTACAACCCTGTGCTGATGTGGCCTTCTCCGATTGGCCAATGACTAATTTCTAAGGTATTAGGGCATATGTGTCATGCTACGGTTGGCTGGATGACACATCTCTCTGGTTTGATGGCTCTGATTTCTCCTAGACTAATCTAAATGCTAGAATTGAACCTAGACTTCTATATAATCACCACAAACCTCAACTCTAGAACTCATTCTATGAAACCGTCATGCTGTTCGTCTACAAACTGGCCTAGCCTCCATCCATCTACCCCAAACTAGAGAATCAAATTCAAACTAGGAACCAATTAGAAGAAATAGAGAATCAAACGTCTACATCAAAGGATAACTTTTCAAATTCAGAAATCAGATCCCATAAATCAAGATCCGTCCTTTTTCTGTAAGTACAGTTATTGTTTAGATGTGAACACCTAATAAGAAATCATGACTGTAATAACTGGATCCAGAACTATGCCTAACTCTATTCGTGCCTATCCTTTTATCAATTTTGAATTGCTTATGCCTATTGGACTGTTGTGACTGACATAGTAAAACCTATCATGTCTAGTGGACTGTTGTGACTGACATAGTAAAACCTATCATGCCTATGAGACTATTGGGACTAATACCACTGAACCTATCATGTTGTATTAAATTTGTGGTTCTTTTATGTATGTAAGTTACATGCTAAGTTATGTTCATACATGTTATATGTTAGATCCAAGCTAGTACCCATGTTTAAGATCTATATAAGTTCATGTTTATACAATTAGACTTATGCTAGTTCGCATGTCAATTGGATCTAATTTAAATGCAAGATCACGTTTATATGCTTAAATAAGTTTATGTCATTATATGTCGAATTTATATTACACATATTGATCTATGTTGTTTTATTCCTGTTGGAATGTTACATGTCCCTTTTCTTTTCCCCTTTTGTTCATGAGTTAGGCTAATTTGCGAGCCTAACGTTCTATGTGAATTGTCCGAACGAATAACGGGGGAGACGTTGGGGGAAAATATTAAATTACATGCTATTGGCATAGATTGGCTCATAATCATGTAAATGATTAGTAGCATGAAATGGCATAATTTGGACATAATTTAGAGGGTAATTGGGACATGACTTGATTTGACAACACTTGTGGATAATTTACATATAAACATGAATGGTAAATATGTTAATTAATTAAAAGATGAAAATGCCTAACCCGAGGTAAGATTGAGTTGCGGTGTAAGACTGTCCGGAACCGCCCGACACATCCAGCCACCGCAACAATACAGATCTAATGTGAGAGGTTAGCACATTAAGCCCGAAAAACCAGAGGTTAGATTGACTTATGGTGTAAGACTGCTCAGAACCGCCCGACACATCCAGCGACTGCAACAATACATATCTAATGTGAGAGGTTGGTGCTTTAATGAATGAATTAAAGCTAAGGAATAGACAGGCTAAGAATGGTAGGGTTAAGTTAATTATGGAAACACTTAACCAATACAACATGTTAATCAAACAGGTGGGTGGGGTTAGGTAAAATGGAGAACACTTTACCATTATAACATGTTGATTAGGAAACCCTAGTAACAGGGACCCATTTCAGCAGTAATCCACATAGATGTATCATGGTACCCTGAACTCGGCAGGGTGGAGCACGATTACTGGGCTGATTATAAGCGGTGGGTGGTGCAACAGTGTAGGTTCCGGTGGAGTATGGGCGTGCATGTACTCCGGAGTGGATAAAGCAGGCACTGGGCATCAGTAGTATACAGTGTGCATCTAGAATTTGTGTCGGGTCGCCACCATAGGAATTGATACACCCAATGGTGGGACCAGCACAGGTATCTACAATCGAGCGGGGCCGATTGACACAAGTAGCAAATGCATGTGAGTAAAAGCCGATCGGGAAAGGGATCACTTTGTTATGAACACATGATGGTAGTTGAAACATTCGTGGTAGGTGTAGAGAAATAGAAATGAGTGCGATAGTACATTCACTTTATCTTATCTTATGTTATCTTATTTTTATGGTATTGTCCTATGTTCAGTTTATTCATGTCATGATCCTTTTACCTGTTTACATGCTGAATAACCACTGGACTTACCAGACTTATGTCTGACCCATTTTCTTTTGCCTTCTTTTCCTCCGTTCCCCCCCAGGTCTGCAGGGAGGGAATACTTCAGCTTAGTGCAGACCTTTTCAAGCTTGAAGAGAGTAGATGTATTGCTTGGATTCTCTTTTCTTGGGCTATGGTTGTGGTGACACTTTTATTGGGGATTTATGTTGCTTTACTTCTGTTTTATGTTTCTTTATGTACTTAGAGATTTAAATCAAGATAGATGTTTTGTTGTAATAATTTAGAAGTTGGGTTTTGAGCCAATGCTTGTAATGTTTTAACTGAACCACGTCATTTAATAAATAATTTCAGTTTTCCACTGCTTATATGTCTATCTTGTAAATTATCTGTGTCTTTCACCTAAATTGCTTCACCAAAGTTAATGCATTTCCTTTGTGAGTGACCTTAACAGATGTGGGGTGTTTCACTTGGTATCAGAGCGAGGTTTACCAGATCAGATAAAAGTTTTTGAAAACTATATTTCAAAAAAGAAGTTTAAAGAAGCATTTTCAAGAAAAGTGTTGCTTATTATAAAGGCATAATCCCCAAAGCCATATGCACTATCTTTCTATCCTTTGTTTTGAACCTTTTCTTTTCGTTTCAGCATGTCTGGGAATCTTAATCTTCCTGAGGGCGTACCGGTACCTGGTTGGTTCAGAAGGTACCTGGAGGCTAGGGCTAATAACGTAGGCCCAACAGACGTTCCTCCTCCCCCAATTGCAGTTGTTCCTCCTCCTCCTTCTTGGGTGAATGCTTTCTCGAAGATATGTAGAGACTTTCGAGCCATGGGTGGAAAGTACTTTGATGGAACTGAGTCATTTGTGGAAGCAAGAAACTGGCTCAAGGAAACAGAAGATTTATTTGTTATCTTCGAAGTTGACGATAGGCAGAAGATACAATTAGCCGTATGGTTACTTAAGGACGAGGCCTCTTACTGGTGGGAAGTTATTAATGCTGAGAGACCAGTTGAAACTTGGGAGGATTTCAGAATGAGATTTGAAATGAAGTTCCTCTCGCAAGATGAACGAAACCTACAGATGGAGAAGTTCTTTGCACTCAAACAGGAAAACCTATCGGTTAAGGAATATGTCAACCAATTCAACCAGCTGGCTAGATTTGGACTAGAGTTGGTAAACACTCCACATAAAAAGGCTCTTCGTTTCGTGAAAGGATTGAATGAGCCACTGCACAGCCTAGCTATGTCCCATATACCTATGGGTGCGACTTTTGAGAGACTGGTGGACATGGCACTGTTATAGGAGGAAGATAAGGGTGGCAAGAAAGAGGCAAAGGTGGATGAACCTCTAGAAAATAAAGTGGAGGGATCGTAGAATAAGAAGACGGATTCCAAGAAAGGCGTGAAGAATAACAAACCCCGTGACAAGAGGAAGTGCAAATTTTGTGGCATACCTGGACATCTAATTAAAGACTACAGGAAGAAGAAGAAGAAGAGGAAGAGGAAGATAGGTGGCTGCTTTCAATGCGGCGAGACATGACATATGGCTAAGGATTGCCCAAAAAGGCAAGGGCAAGGGCAGAGGACTGGACCCACTTCTGTAGGACAAATTCACGCTCTCATGGCACCTCCACAAGAAAGAGGTAGAAATATTTCTGTTGAGAGTTTTGTTTATCTTTCTGATCATCCAGTTCGTACTCTTTTTGATTCTGGCGCATCACACTCTTTTATATCTACTGCTATAGTTGAATCTCTGCACCTAGATACCAGTATAGTAGAGGGTCCCATGGTTGTTTCAAATCCAATTGGGTGCTCGGCTTATTTGTCTATGATTTGTTTGGATTTGGAAATTTCTATACTAAGCGTTGGGTTTAGATGTAATGCTTATGTTTTGGGTTTCACAGACTATGTGTTGATTCTAGGCATGGATTGGTTATCTAGTAATGGTGCCATCCTCGATTGTGAAAAGAGAGTGGTTAGACTTATGACTCACCTCGGTAACACTCTCAAAATCTCTTGTAATCCCATGAATTCTGTTATGCATAGTCACCTAGAATCTCTTGATGCGTCTATTGAAAATTTGCAATCTGTTAGAGTGGTCCGTGAATACTCGGATGTCTTTGAAGAGGTGAAGGGTTTACCTCCGAAGCGAGAGATAGACTTCTACATATACCTTGTTGATAACGCAAAACCTGTTGCTTTACCCGTTAGACACATGGCTCAAAGGGAAAGGAAAGAGATCAGCAAGCAAGTTAAAGAGTTGCTTGGAAAGGGGTTCATAAGGCGAAGTATTTCTGAATGGGGTGCTCCAGTGGTGTTTGCAACCAAAGCAGATGGTCCAGTTTGCCTGTTCGTGGACTATATGGAGCTAAACAAGCTGACCAAGAAGAATATGCACCCACTTCCTAGAATAGACGACTTGTTTGACCAACTCATAGGTGCCTCGGTTTTCTCCCAATTAGATCTAGCCACCGGGTTTCATCACCTAAAAGTGGCTGAAGACAGCATTGATAAGACCGCGTTCAGGACCCCGGATGGTTTCTTCGAATGGCTTGTCATGCCTTTCGGCTTGACAAACGCACCTGCCTATTTCATAGACCTAATGAGTAGGGTGTTCAGAGAGTTCCTTAATAAATTTGTAGTGGTCTTTGTGGACGACATTTTAATTTTCTCAAAAAGTGAGGAAGAACATGCTCTGCATTTAAGGGAAGTTATGGATACTCTTCGTGCACACCAGCTGAAAGCAAAATTCTCCAAATGCCATTTTTTGAGAGAAGAAGTAAGGTTTCTTGGACATGTGGTGTCCAAAGAGGGGATAGCCGTGGATCTCGCAAAAGTAGTTGCGGTGCAAGATTGGAAAATACCCCGGAATGCAACTGAAGCACGAAGTTTTCTCGTGCTAACGGGCTTTTACAGAAAGTTCATTAAGGACTTCATGAAGATCTCAGCCCCACTTACTAGGTTAACGAAGAAGAACCTAAATTTTGCTTGGGATTTGGATTGCGATGTTGCTTTCGAACGATTGAAAAGAGCTCTAACAACGGCCCCAGTTCTGACATTGCTTGATGGGAGTAAGATGTTTACTGTATATACAGATGCATGCAGAACAGGATTGGGCGCTGTCTTGATGCAAGAGGGCAAAGTAGTTTGTTATGGAAGAAGGCAGTTGAAGGTACATTAGAAGAACTACCCAACTCATGATTTAGAACTAGCTGCCTTTGTTTTCGCCCTTAAGTCATGATGTCATTACCTACTAGGAGAAAGGTTTGAATTGTTTACTGACCATAAATCATTAAAGTACCTTTTCTCACAGAAAGATCTTAACTTAAGATAACAAAGGTGGATGGAATTTCTGGCTTGATACGATTTTGAGATTGCTTGTACCCCTGGAAAGGGCAATGTTGTAGCAGACGCCTTGAGTAGGAAAAAGGCTGACCTTGAGTCCTCTCTTTGTAGTAAGGAAAAGCTTGGAGTACATATAAACTTTGACTTTAGACCTTCCTTTGAATTTGTACCAGGTTTGTTAGCATCACTAGAGGTGCGGCCTACTCTTTTGGACTCAATAGGAACCGCGCAACGTGAAGACCCTCAACTAGTTGATGTGATGGATAAGCTGGTTAGAGGTGAAACTTCTAGTCATCTCAAATAGATACTCTATCGATGACAAGGGTTGGTTGAGATGGGATGGAAGACTATGCGTCCCACAAGCAAGGGATTTGGTGAAAACCGTTCTTGAAGAAGCACACCATTCTAAGTTGACCATACATCCAGGTGGGGACAAGATGTATAAAGACATAAAAAGGGCTTTCTTCTAGAATGGCATGAAGAAGGATGTAGCTGAGTTTGTCTCTAAATGCATGATATGCCAGCAAGTCAAGGCGGAACAGAAGAAGCCTGGTGGTCTGCTTCATCCTCCGGAGGTCCCACAGTGGAAATGGGATAGTATTTCGATGGACTTTGTTGATGGGTTGCCTAGGTCAAGAAGGGGCAATACCAGTATTTGGGTAATAGTGGACAGACTCACTAAAAGCGCTCACTTTATACCTATTAAAAGTAAGAGGACTGCCTCATCGTTAGCATCCATTTATCTCAAAGAGGTGGTTCGACTGCATGGAATACCCTCTAGCATAGTAAGTGATCGAGATCCTATCTTTACGAGTGAGTTTTGGAAGAGTTTGCAAGAGGCTGTAGGCACACAGCTATGCTTAAGCACTGCCTATCACCCTCAAACCGATGGTCAGACGGAAAGGGTGAATAGAGTATTAGAAGATCTCTTGAGATTGTGCATTCTTGATTTTGGGGGAACATGGGAGGATCACCTTCCTTTGGTGGAGTTCGCCTACAACAATAGCTACCAAGCCACTATAGGCGTGGCACCCTTCGAGGGCTTATATGGAAGACCATGCCGATCACCAACTTGTTGGTGGGAGTCTACAGACAAGCTCGTACTTGGGCCTAACATGATCAGAGAAGGTGGATTTGATATGAAGACGAATGAAGATCGCACAAGATAGACAGAAGTTCTACGCTGATAAAAGAAGGACCGACCTTGAGTTTGAGATTGTAGACAGGGTTTTCCTTAAAGTATCTCCTTTGAGGAATGTCGTTCGCTTTGGATCTGCAGGAAAATTAGCACCAAGATTTGTAGGGCCATTTCCTATCATTGAAAGGATTGGGAAGATGGCTTATAAAGTGGAGCTGCCCGAAAGATTGGCTGGAGTTCACAATGTTTTTCATGCCTCTCATCTACGAAAGTGCTTACATGAGTCGGAAGAAGTTGTGGAGCCAAGCATACTAAAGGAAATAGAAGTGGAGCGAGAAGCGACGGTGAGAAGAGTTCCAACTCGTATCCTGGGTATAGAAGTTAAAAGGCTACGCAATCGTGAAGTCAATCTACTTAAAGTACAATGGAGTAATGCAGAGGAATACGCGACTTGGGAGACTGAGGACAAGATACGCGCAACCTACCCTTATCTTTTTGAGGGTACATCTTTGATCTCTTGTTTTCCATAAAGTTTATGCATGCTTATATCTATCCTTTTTAGTATATCTCCTCGCTCCTAGTCTTGATCCCTAGGTAGAAACCAATGGATGTAAACATGTATTTGAAACATGTTATAATTGATGGTTGCAAGTGGTTTCTAGTGGTTGCTCGTGGATGCATTTACACACACTAGGTACTAGATCAGCTCAGTCACTTTCATATTGCATATGCATATATGTACTTATATATGGATTGGAACTTGATGTGTTATCATATGGACATTGAATTTGTATGAATGATTGTGCACTCATGTAGAAAGTATAAAATTGCATACATAATGGACTCATGGCACAGACATGATTCGCATCAAGGAGGTCAACTGAATCAATGGACCGCCTGATTTTGCATTAGATAAGGACATATACACACACTATGCATATGATCATGAAAGCATTAGAAATCTTTTTAAGGATAATGGATGCCTGTGATTGATGGTTGTGTAGATGGATGATGGATGTTATGATACATTCTTCTTAACTTAGAGATTTCGGGGACGAAATCCTTTAAGTAGGGGAGAATGTAACACTCTGTATTTTCTATGAACATTAAAGTAACAAATTAAGGAATACTTAATTTTAAAAGTCGGAATTAAGGGAAATGGGTTACGCTATTGCGTTCGTCTCAAAATTCTGCTTGAGATAAAGTCCGAGTTTGTGTGAATCGGACTCCGTATGAAGAAGTTATGGAGTTAAGAAGATTTCAAGTTCAGGCTGAAAATAAATATAAATAATAAAAACAGCTCAAAATTCAAAATCGGCTGAGCGGGAAATTTCGCGCTCAGGGTGTTGACTCCCCCCCCCCCCCCCGCGGGGGAGTCGACCCCTCCTAGATCCAACTCCTGTGACGAATTTTTACATCCCTGTGCTGATATGGCCTTCTCTGATTGGCCAATGATTGATTTTTTAGGTATTAGGGCATATGTGTCATGCTACGGTTGGCTGGATGACACATCTCTTTGGTTTGATGGCTCTGATTTCTCCTAGACTAATCTAAAGGCTAAAATTGAACCTAGACTTCTATATAATCACCCCAAACCTCAACCCTAGAACTCATTCTATGAAGCCGTCATGTTGTTCGTCTACAAATTGGCCTAGCCTCCATCCATCTACCCCAAACTAGAGAATCAAATTCAAACTAGGAATCAATTAGAAGAACTAGAGAATCACACGTCTACATCAAAGGATAGCTTTTCAAATTTAGAAATCAGATCCCAGAAATCAAGATCTGTCCTTTTTCAGTAAGTACAGTTATTGTTTAGATGTGAGCACCTAATAAGAAATCATGACTGTAATAACTAGATCTAGAACTATGCCTAACTCTATTCGTGCCTATCCTTTTGTCAAATTTGAATTGCTTATGACTATTGGACTGTTATGACTGACATAGTAAAACCTATCATGCCTAGTGGACTGTTGTGACTGACATAGTAAAACCTATCATGCCTATGAGACTATTGGGACTGATACCATTGAACCTATAATGTTGTATTAAATTTGTGGTTCATTTATGTATGTAAGTTACATGCTAAGTTATGTTCATACATGTTATATGTTAGCTCCAAGCTAGTACCCATGTTTAAGATCTATATAAGTTCATGTTCATACAATTAGACTTATGCTAGTTCGCATGTCAATTGGCTCTAATTTAAATGCAAGTTCACGTTTATATGCTTAATTAAGTTTATGTCGTTCTATACCAAATTTATATTACACATATTGATCTATGTTGTTTTATGCCTGTTGGAATGTTACATGTCCCTTTTCTTTTCCCTTTTTGTTTATGAGTTAGGCTAATTTGCGAACCTAACGTTCTATGTGAATTATGCGAACGAATAACGGGGGAGACGTTAGGGGAAAATATTAAATTACATGATGTTGGCATAGATTGGCTCATAATCATGTAAATGATTAGTAGCATGAAATGGCATAATTTGGACATAATTTAGAGAGTAAATGGGATATGACTTGATTTGGCAACACTTGTGGATAATTTACATATAAACATGAATGGTAAATATGTAAATTAATTAAAAGATGAATATGACTAACCAGAGGTTAGATTGAGTTGGGGTGTATGACTGCCTGTAACCTCCCGGCACATCCAGCGACCGCAACAATACAGATCTAATGTGAGAGGTTAGCGCATTAAGTCCCAAAAACCCGACGTTAAATTGAGTTGTGGTGTAAGACTGCCGGGAACCGCCTGGCACATCCAGCGACCGCAACAATACATATCTAATGTGAGAGATTGGTGCTTTAATGAATGCATTAAAGCTAAGGAACAGACAGACTAAGAATGGTAGGGTTAAGTTAATTAAGGCAACACTTAACCAATACAACATGTTAATCAAACAAACGGGTGGGGTTAAGTAAAATGGAGAACACTTAACTGTTATAACATGTTGATTAGGAAACCCTAGTAACGGGGACCCATTTCAGCAGTAACCCACATAGATGTATCATGGTACCCTGAACTAGGCTGGATGGGGCACGATTACTGGCCTGATTATAAGCGGTCCAAATAGCGGTAGGTGGTGCAGCAGTGTATGTTCCGACGGAGTATGGGTGTGCACGTACTACAGAGTAGATAAAGCAGGCACTGGGCATCAGTAGTATACACCGTGCATCTAGAATTTGTGTCGGGTCGCTACCATAGGAATTGATACACCCTATGGTGGGACCAGCACAGGTATCTACAATCGAGCGGGGCCGAATGAAACTAGGTGCAAATGCATGCGAGTAGAAGCCGATCGAGAAAAGGATCACTTTGTCATGAACAGATGATGGTAGTTGAAACATTCGTATTAGGTGCAGAGAAATAGAAATGAGTGCGATAGTACATTCAGTTTATCTTATCTTATGTTATCTTATTTCTATTGTATTGTCCTATATTCAGTTTATTCATGTCATGATCCTTTTACCTGTTTACATGCTGAATAATCACTAGACTTACCAGACTTATGTCTGACCCATTTTCTTTCGCCTTCTTTTGTTCCATTCCCCCCCAAGGTCCGCAGGGAGGGTATACTTCAGCTTAGTGTAGTCCTTTTCAAGCTTTAAGAGAGTAGATGTATTGCTTGGATTCTCTTTTCTTGGGCTATGGCTATAGTTACACTTTTATTGGGGATTTATGCTGCTTTACTTCTGTTTTATGTTTCTTTATGTACTTGGAGATTTAAATCAAGACAGATGTTTTGTTGTAATAATTTAGAAGTTGGGTTTTGAGACAATGCTTGTAATGTTTTAACTGAACCACACCATTTAGTAAATAATTTTAGTTTTCCACTGCTTATATGTTTGTATTGTAAATTATCTGTGTCTTTTACCTAAAATGCTTCACCAAAGTTAATGCATTCCCTTTGTGAGTGACCTTAACGGAGGTGGGGTGTTTCAATATGTCCCAATACTAATGCGAAAAAATCAGGCGGTCAACTGATTCAGTTGACCTCCTTAATGCGATGTATGATTAGTGCCATGAATCCAATATTTATGCAAATAATCCTATTATTACATGTAAGTTCTATATGTGTATGCATCCATTCGTCCAAGTGCAACATCCATATGTTAACTCATCCATTTTCATCCATAAAAGAAAAGAAAATGCACACACATCCATATGCAGTATGAGAGAGTGATTGAGCTGATCTAGTGCCTAATGTGTGTGTATATGCATCCACAGGCAAACACTTGCATCCATAAAACATAACATGTCTCAAACACATGTTTACAGTCATGAGATTTCCTACCTAAAGGTCGAAGATTAGATCGATAGGATATACTCAGATGATAGAAGCAAATGCAAATAAAAGCTTTTGGAAGAGAAGTTAAGAACATTCCCTTGAAAAGGAAAGGGTACAAAGAGTAAAAATCTTGTCTTCGGTCTTCCAAGTCGCATCTTCTTAGTTGTCTCCCCACTGGACCTTCACCAACTTGACTTCTCGTTTGTGTAGCTTCTTAACCTCCGATCCAAGTATGCAAGTCGGAACTCATCCGATCATTGCTACCTTCTTTATTTTACTTCCTTTCGCAAGTTTGGCCCCACTACCTCAAACTCTATACATTATATCGCCACTTGGATGAATAGTCATCTTGGAATAATGGGCTTCCTCAAGGAATGTCTTTAATAGGTTTCCCATCCTGATATGATTCACCTATCAAACCTCTTATCAAGTAGCCCCGCCACTTGCTTATCAAGTTTCCTCTTTTCTTTTAGGATCTATATGGCGTACAGGTAATGCAACTGGCCTTGCATTGTCCACCAGGTATATATGGAAATCAATCTCGTGCCTCGGGGGTAATCCCCGAACCTCGTCTAAGACATCAGGATACTCACGGACTACTGGTGCCAATCGTAGATCATTGATAGACGTCTCAAGAGACTCTAGGAAACTACGCATGACATACCCTTGTGGGTCACAAGAAATTTCGAGGGTGCTTAACGACCCTTCTCTCACCACCCAGAATGGCACCATATATGGTAAACCAACCTATCCCTAGAATCAACCCATAGCCCATAAACCCGAGTACATATGCGTCACATTCAAATTTGACGCCTAACAAAGATATTCTCAAACCCCTACAAATCATAGATAAATGAGCCGAACCACCAATGGGGTTTGAGACAACTATGGGATCCACTACCATACTAGTAACTAAGTGCAGAAATTCAACAACATAACTAGATATAAATGAGTGTGAAGCGCCAGAATTAAAATGTGTTCTAACTGGATGATTTGAAAGAGAAACTAAACTTTCTACGGAAATTTTTCCACCTCTTTCAGAAGCACTGATCGTGAGAGCATGCACCTCCCTCCAGAAGTTCCTGCCTTTTGACCTTGCCCATGTTTCTTCCGGCAATGCTTAATAAGATGCTCGACCTCTCCACAAGCGAAGCAAGCATTCTTCCTTTTCCTGCAGTCCTTGGCTAAGTGACCCTCTCACCTACAGCTACGGCACTTCCTCTTATCTTTAACCTTGTCATTCTTTTCGCCTTTCTTCTGCTGTTGTCTCTTCTTGGGCCATACCTCATTTTGCGTTGCTTCCTCAGCCTTTACTTCTTTCTTTTCTCCCTTGTCTTCTTCATGCATTAGGGCCATATCAACAAGCTTTTAAAACGTGGCCCCCATTGGAAGATGGGACATGGCTAAACCATGTAGAGGCTCATTCATCCCCTTAACAAACCGCAAGGCCTTTTTGTGCGGTGTGTCTACCAACTCTAGCCCGAACCTTTCCATCTGGTTGAACTTATTCACATATTCCTTCACTGTCAAATTTCCTTGTTTGAGTGCTAAGAACCTCTCCATCTGCATGCTTTTCTCGGCTTGGGAAAGAAATTTCATTTCAAATCTTTGCCTAAAATCTTCCCAAGTTTTCACCGGACATCCAGCTTGGGTGACTTTCTGCCAAAATGAGGCTTCGTCCTTTAATAGCCAAGCAGCTAACTGAATCTTCCTTTCATCCTCTACGTCAAAGATTACAAACAAGCTACCAATCTCCTTGAGCCAATTTCGAGCTTCAACGAATGTCTCATTCCCATGAAATGGCTTCCCTCCCATAGCACGGAAGTCTTTGCAGATCTTGGCGAAGTTATCTGCTCTTGAAAGGGGAGGAGGAGGAATGATTGGCGCAGTTGGGAGAGGAACATGTCTTTGGCCTTCGGCAGACGCCGTGGCCTCCAAATACCTACGGAACCATCCGGGTATTGTGACGCCCTCTGGGATATTAGAAATGTTTTGTTCCCCAAACGTGCTGAAAAAGGAAAAGGGAAGAAATTTAGATAAAGGACCGAAGGATATTACATATGGCTTCTTGGGGGAATATTTTCAAAACTGACTTTTCTTTTAGAAAATACTTTCTTTTAAAACCTTTTTGAAAAATAATTTTCAAAAACTTTTATCTAATCTAGTAACCTTCAGCTCTGATACCAATTGTGACACCCCACGTGTGATAATGTCACTCGCAAAGGGAATGCATTAAGTTTTGTGAAGCGTTTAGGTAAACAGACACAGAATATTACAAGACAGATATAAAAAATTTTGCAGTGGAAATAAACAACTTTATTAGTCATCAAAATACTATGGTCCAAAGCATCATTTGTCTGAAACATAAAACCCATTACAACATAAAAACCACTGCCTTGTACTTCAGAAATATCGGAGTACATAAAAGAAAGAAAATTCCCCAAGAGCAAAATACGGCCATAGCAACAAGGATAGGAGCTTGATCCATACATATAAGCAGCTCCAGTAAAATAAGCAGAATCACAATCAAGCTTGTGTGTTTCCTCCCTGAGAACCTGAGGGAGGGGAACAGAAGAAAGAAGGGGAAACAAAAAGTGTCAGACATAAAGTCTGGCGAGTCTAGTTACTTTTAGCCAGTAAATAAATAAAAGTAACATGATTGGCATACAAAGTGGATAAGAGAGATGAATACATAAATGGCAGGCATAACAAGGTAAACAGGATAGAATAGATAGTGCTTCTTAATACTTCCTTGATCTGCACCAATACTAGTATAACAGATATGTAATAGGATTACATATTACCCAATTGCTTAACAAAAACAGGATGATCCCAACAGAAACATAATGGTAGTTTTAGGTGTACTCTAGTAACGGGTTTTAACCCAAACAGAACTGGAACCTAAACAGAAATTACGGGTGTTAGCCCAGACAGAAACACAAGTACCCCACAGAAACAGACAGGACTAGATGTACCCTATTTACTACCCCCAATCGATCGGCTCCCTATTCCGTAGATACCCTGTGCTGGCCCCGCAGTAGGGTGTAACACTCTCTAAAGTGGCAACCCTTCATTTTCCGGATGTGCACAACCATATCTACTAATGTCACAACGTCTAATCTTCCCCAGCAGGCAGAGTCATGCACACACATGACCCCGTTAGAACGCGCCATCAACACCGCCTCCACATTTGGATCTCTTACAATCAGCTCAGTAAGAGTGCCCCACTCCGACCTATTTCGGAGTACCCGTTTGATACCTATTTAAGGGTTACTAACAGAAATGGGTCCCACACAAGATGATGCAAGCTTTGCCCTTTGTCTTGCATCCCCACTACTAGGTTTTCCACTGGTTATGTTTACCTAACGATGTCTTTAATTACATAACCTCGACAGGTTAAGTTTGTGGGCCTATATATATAAATATTACCCACCAACCCAAGATGTACTTAACCCTCCTACTGATTCAAACATGTTTATTTAACGGTTAAGTTTGTGGGCCTATATATATATTAATATTACCCACCTACCCTAGATGTACTTAACCCTCCCACTGATCCAAGCATGTTTTACTTAACCCTATATTTAGTTCATATTCATATAATCCCTTATGGATTAGATTAGATTAAGTAGTCTGATTCATTACCATGTCCATTTATGGTTTATAATGGGATAGACCTCCCACATTAGGCCTACAACATGTGGATGCTGGATATGCCGGTCGGGTCCGGGCAGTCTTATTCCATAGTTGGGCCAAACCTCGTGTCTTTGCACGATTCGTATTCGCGTACTTAGACCTCCCACATTAGGTTCAACATTAGTGGTTGCTGGATATGCCGGTCGGGTCCAGGCAGACTTCCACCACTAATGTAACCTAACCTCGGGTCATAAGTACAATTACAATTCCCAATTGTAATTACTAAACATTCCATTTTTAATTAATTAATCAATTAATTAAACCTTTCTCTTTTTGGGTGTCAATACATATTTTGCCCAATAATTTGAATTACATGTCCATAAATGTTCATATTCAAATTATGTCATTTTAAACTAATTTACCAATTAATTAATCCTCTCCTTTTATATGTGTCAATACCTATTTTACCCAATAATTTGAATTACATATCAATTCATTTAAAGATTACATGCCAATTATAAATCCCTTTTCCCCCGTTTCCTTCACTAACATATTCGCACATATTTTGGCGGCATCTAGGATAATAAGTAGTCTAGCCATAACAATGAAAAAGGGAATATGATAGAGGTGATAGTTTCAACATATATTGACATAAACATACTAGTATGATAACAAAGTGAACAGACATGTAATTAACATCATATTAAGGTGAACATACATATTGTCATGAACATGTAATCATCATCATAACGGGTTCTAACATAAATATTGCTTTAGATCTACATAAAATGTCCACTTGATCTGGATCTAATAGATTAAGTTAGATCTAATCATAAATAAAGGTTTAGATCTACAAGTTTATAAATAGATCTACCCAAATCCACATCATAGAGGTTACAATTAAGATAAAGGTGTGGACCCAATCCTAATCAATTCAAGGTGGCATATGTTCATGGTTCACATAAATGATTTGATCTATCCAAATGAAACAAAAATAACATACTAGGACAATCACAATTGAATTGGATCTCGAGAGATAGATCTATCATAGCATAAGATATGATCATAAAATAGATCTAGCATAAAACATGATCATAAAGTGGATCTAGCATAAAACATGATCATAAAGTGGATCTAGCATAAAACAATATTATAAAGTGGATCTAGCATAATACATCATCATAAGCATGTTTAGATCTAAATATGTCCAGCTTACAACATATCTAAGTTGATCGCAACATGAAAGGTGATTTACATACAAAATTAGATCTAAGCAATGTCGCAAATGTCAAGATTAATAGATTTACATTTACCACAACATAGTTACAAATCAAGATCCATAAAGGCAACAACATAGTATTGCCACAATTGCATCTGATCTAGAGAATTAGATCTATCATGATCTACATGGTATAAGATTTAATACTGGTATAGATTCATACTTTACAACATATCCAACTCATAGTCTTTCGCAATTTATTGTTATTTATTTAAACCTAAAAGTGACTAGAAACTCATAGCGTTAGGTTGAGAAAATTTAGAGAGAGTGAGAGAGAGAGATCTGAATTCTGAATAGCTAAACTGATTGTAGTAGACTTTGATTCTGTTTCAATTTGCAACCCTGACAGTATATGACCTCTATGATCTCCAATGGAGAAAATAAGAGAATAGGGGACCATATTTATAGACTAGAAACAATGAACCAGACCCAGAATCAAGTCTATGTAGACACCCCTATAGGGGGGTCGACACCCATGTCGACACCCCTATAAGGGGGTCGACACCTGTGTCGAGGCCTGGGGGGTCGACACCCACGAGCGGGAATTTTCCCGCTCAGCCCGCTTTGGCCCGATTTTTGATTTTTGAATTGTTTTTTATGGTTCTAGAATTTATTATATATATATATATATATCCTGTGCATAAACAAAATTCAAACTCTCATAACTTTTTCATACAGTGTCCGTTTTACGCAAACCAAATGTCCATTCTGACCAGAATTTCGAGACGGTCGCAATGGCATAGTCCATTGCCTCTAATTTCCAATGTTAAATTAATTATTATTTAACTTATCCTCTTTTAATGTCGTTAAAATTTTGGGAGTTACAAGTATTCTTGGGGGAAAACCCGTTCCGTGTTATACGGCGTGGTCCCTTGATTTACCTAACTTTAAAATCAAATTAATAATTGTTTTAGTTCTCACACCAGTTCCATGACTGACTCAGAGTTTATTGTTTTAACCTAAACTCTGGATGCCCATATTTTCCACACGGGCAGCTTGTAGTTTTGGTTTTCGCAGATATTTCTTTTTCTAGGATTCTAGATTACAGTTGGAGCTATATTCGGAAAGCTTTGTATCCGTATATCTCTTTCAGTCGTGTCAGTTGTTATTTTTTGCTACGCATTGTACTTATGTATTATTTTTTCGCTACTTTGTAATTTAAATCTCTGATATTTTCTGCTGTATATTATTTATACTCTGATATATTCTTGTACTTTAATGTAATATTGTTGTAATAGAAATGAAATGTTCTATTGTTTGTGTTCTGATAAGTTGTGTTCTCAAATTAATGCGGGCTTTCCTGTAAGGGGCAGTTTGGGTCGTCTCAGCTAGTAACCAAATGAATAAAGAATTTTCAGATATTATGGCCCAAGAATTTGAGATGAGTCATATGGGAGAACTAGCATTCTTCTTAGGCTTACAAATCCGTCAACTAAATAATGGAATATTTATTAATCAAGAAAAACATGCAAGAGATTTAATTAATAAATATAATTTAACAACGACCAATGGGACACTAGTACAAAACAGGGTATTTGCGTCTGCCTTTTTACACTATTTACGTCTAACTCAGGGCAGATGCAAATAAGATGGATGCAAATGTTAAAAATTAATTGCGTCTGACTTCCAACAGACGCAAAGGCTATGTATTTGCGTCGCATATGCACTGAACTAAATGCAGATACTTAAAATATTTTCGTTATTATTTAATGCATTTGCGTCTGCTTAGTTATCCGAACAGATGCACCTGCTTTTGAATTTGCGTCTGCTTTGTATACATACCAGAAGCAATTTTTTTTTTTTAAAATAGAGCTACCTGCAGTACACTACCAAATATCTACTAACAACACAACACAAATATACAAATTAAATCTAAAACCCATCAAATCCTTGATATGTGGTTACATATATTGCAGTACACTACCAAATACCTACTAAGCAGTACACTACAATTACGAAAACTAACTTAAAAGTATAAATCATGAAGGGTTACATATGCATATGCTGAAAGAATCAAATTTCCAAAACGCTTGACATGTGGTTCACTTCCTAAAGCCCTGCAACCTGTGAGATAAATAAAACATAACATTTTGGTCAGGTTACAAATAAAAACTTATTGCTTGAAATAGATATGAAGATGCAGAGCCGTGGCTTCTTCCAGCGCCAAAGAAGAGATAGAGTTTTATACTTTGTTTTTTATCTATATTTTTGGCATCGAACAACAAAGAAGAACAGAATTACAGAATATCAAACACCAGAGACGAATATACAAGAAAACTAAGATGCAACTAAAGTGTTAATTAACAATGGTGAGCACTAAACCAAGGACTTTACAAGACAGTAAACAAAGGACGTTGTCAAGGCCGTGTAGCAACTAAAGTGTACTGTTGTCTGTTGTGACATAAAAGGGTGCAACTTGAATGCAGTAGTATGGAGTTATCTCATGCATCAAGTATTCGTATGGATACTTAACTAATTAACTATCCTATTCAGACTTCACCATTAAAAAAATATAATTCAAGTATTCATATGCATTTGGTATATTAATGCAGCAGGCGCCCTCAAGTTGGCACCAAAATATAATTCAATTTGCATTAAAAAAAATGGACTGGCCAGGAATGTTCTGAACAATTAAGGGTCAAGGCAACCAAGTACATGATACAAAGCCAACTGTATGTAAAATGCTAACACATATGCGGACTAGAACATTTGTGAGGAATACAAAATAAGGTGCTGTTGGTATCCACCATGCAGTAATACATGTGATTGTTTAAAACTAAATCTAACATCTCAAAAGTCTTGTGCATGTACAGAATACTGGTTTACACTTTTTTTTTGAATTCCAATAACATAATGTACCCCTTTGCTGGAATGACAACCGAAGCATGCACCAGGGATATGAACAGTAAATTATGCAATTTGGCAAACAAGATTCGACAACACAGGCTATTGGTCCAGATGTATGCATATTCATTTATCAGATAAAGGTGCAGCAAAATCAGTTTTAATGAATACATGCAATCTAATGACTCAGATAGATAGGGATAGGTCCGATTAGCAAAATACGAGTGCATGCATCAACAAAATCTCAATGCTATTATATTTCAGTACACCATCGAATATATAAGCGTGAATCAACGGTTAATCGTGAGTGAAATCTCACCTAAACAGCGAAGAAGAAGCAAGGAGCTTTGGTGACCGACTCATTAAAACTAACAAGCAACAATGGAAGTAATACTAAACCGACTCATTAAAACTAACCAACAAAGAAACTGCAAACTATTAACAAGCAACACTGTTATATTTTCTTCTTCTTTTTGAATATTCTTCTAAACTGGACACCATACATAAGCTTCTAAAGGCCACATATATACTTCAGATAATTAATTCGCAAAAATATATACTATTGTCATTGGAACTCAACCCTTGCATATTATTAGTGTTCTGTTCATCCAGATAAACTACAGTTTGGAGACTGAAAAAGTGTACCTTTGTTTCTCCCAAAATTTATTATATGGTAGACAGAGTTTAAATGCATGTCCAGTGATAATGATAAAATAGTGTCTTGTATATGTATTTCAGATTAAAAAATGCACACTGCGCTAATATGTGTGTACAAATACAGACTGGCAGCAGACTCAGGATGTGGAAAGAGTACATTCATGAGACGACTAACAAGTGTATGTCTTGATGACTATCACTCAAGAGGAGGTAATCCAGATTCAAACACACTGATTAGCGACACGACAACAGCGATATGTCTTGATGACTATCACTCACTAGATAGAACTGGTAGAAAAGAGCATGGAGTTACTGCTTTAGACCCAAAAGCAAATGATTTTGATTTGATGTACGAGCAGGTTAAGGCCATCAAAGATGGAGTCGTCGTTGATAAACCTATATATAATCATGTTACCGGACTTCTTGATCCTCCCGAGGTCATTAAGCCCACAAAAATTTTAGTTATCGAAGGCTTACATCCTATGTGAGAATTCACCGCTTTCTTTTTTAAGAATAAAACATGGTCAAAACTGACGATATTTTCTAGACTCGTCCAAACTTGTTTAAACATTATTTGAACACTTTCTAACGTAAGAAAAGCTTTATTAAAATTCAAAACTATGAAATCACAGCGATATACATCACCGTGCACTTGTTTAAATGAGTGCTGCTATAGGGCAAGAAAAAACAGATGCGGGAACGTGCGAATTAAAATTGGATGGTGTGCAATTCAGGGGTACTGAAACTAGCAGGGTGGATATTGCTCTTGCATATTTTCGGGTCAGTCTCCGACGGGCCTTATAGCATTTACGTATATTGTTGTTGCTACATTATTTGTGATTTAATTATTACCTTGTATGCTTGCATTGCAGATTTGATTGAGATGAAGTTCTATTCGTGTTTTAACCCGGATAAATGTTTGTATTTGTTGAGTGATGTATTCTAGACTAACGATTTAAACTTCTTATTGTTTTAATTATCATTAAGTTGGTATTTTTTGTTATTTGATTGCACCTTAGACTGCAAGTAATTTGTTTATTTGCTGTATTTAGTTTTTAACTTTTGTTAGATTATTATTTTTGTTCTGTTGACCTGTTGCTCATTTTGTCATTTTCTAAAGTTATTGGTCTAAACTTGTTTTATTTTAACTTTCTTGTGGCGTTGTACAAGCGCCTTTACGGTGTATGATGGTCCAGTCCATTATTTGGTGTACCACAATCAGCTTCTCTTGACTCTTCATTGCAAGGAGCATTAGCGTTTTTCTTTTATGTCCGTTAGAACATCTCCTGCAGCATGTATAAAATTGCAAGGAAATACATGTAGATGTAGGTATAGCTCTTTACTTTCGTATTAAATAAAACAAAATGGTTTTATTATAGGCGAAAACGTACATGGACAGATGCATCGTTTGGGATTTTATTTTAAATCTAATTTCGGGTTATAAGTTGAGAGTAAACATATAGTTATGCATTGTAAATACAGGGTGATAGCAGATCTAAAATCGTTATTTTGATCGGTACAAAATGCAATCAATTTGAAGTGCTATTTAATGATTTCTGGACTTGGCTATCACGAATGTGACAATGATGTTATTCATCTTTTTCACAAATTCTTGCAATGTTGTCATTAGTTTTTTTTTTTGCAAATTTTGTAAAAAAGGCGAATAGGATCACTGCCACGTCCGTGTTTGCCAAATTTAGAAATTATCAGTTTTCATGTATTGTTTTGTTTTTAGTAAATAGTTACTCAAATATTTTTCAGTTGACTATCAGTAAGTGTTGCTGATTTTTAATCTTGTTTCAATATGGATGTAGCATTCAACCAAAAAACAATAAAAATGAAAAACTACAAAAAGTGTAACGTAGAACTTACCCCTCTAATGCCATGTCCACCGAATGAAAGGACAGCTAAATCCAGGTTTGCATTATATAAATCGATAAATGATCCCGAATTTCATCCATCTCTTGTTGGCTATAAGAACGATCTTGTACAAAGTCCTGCAATTAAGAGATTGTTTTGAAACTTGAATCATATATATAATTATTTAACATTAAAAATGAAGGAAAAAGAAAATAGAAAATAGAAAAAACTAAAGTGGTACCTTTCCTAAATCAATGCTTTGATGGTGATTTTTGACAATTTCATACATATACCTCATCACATAATAAACACAATCCGTTGATTTAGATTGTTTAGGACACTATAACAATAGTAAAGAAATTTAGTGGTCAGTTCAAAATGAATTTATATCTCAAATGACATAAAATTGTTATATGTTAGAAAATCAATCACCGTAACATCTTTCCATGTCAATAACGAGGTTCCTCGAGACTTGCAGCCATATACTTTATTATAAAGTTTAAATGCCCTACACATGCAAGAAAATGTTAACACAAATTGAATAACGACAAAATCAGAAATTGTTTTATTACAACAACGATTTGCTTTTTAAAACTATAACTAATATTCTACAACTTACACATTGACTTGTGCTTTAATTGCCAAACTACGCCGTCTTTCGGCCCGAGGAACAAAAACATAAACCTCATTCTTTTGTAAATGAAAAACAAGCAGTAGACAATGTTTCCTATAGTATAAAATTTATAGAAGGCTAAAATTAGTAGCAAATTTATGAAGTAGTTACAAAATTAAAGGTTTATTGTTTATATACTCTTCGTAATGCGGGGCGAAGAGAAATTTTTTTGATTGCGACTCACGCCATGTGTGGAGGATATATGAATTAGTCGCATATGGAGATTTCCGCACATGGGAAAGCTTATCAGGACACATAAACCCGATGCTCTTCACTTCGAGATCGTTGAAGCTACAATTTAACCACCTACACATTGTACAATATTAATTTAGCATGGAAACATGACATGTAACCATGATATTTGGCAAAGTAATGATATTAAGTAGCCTGCATGTACGAGTGATCTGCTTACATGATGCAAATTTGTAACCATGATACATTCAACCACGCCATGCTAAAGAATTGTACAATGTCATCATTTGTGATGTTGATTTCAAAGTCCTTATCGCGCTTAAGTAAATTCGAATTCACCTGAATTGCATTAATGATGTTATCATCTGTTGGCGCTTGAACTAGCAGGTCATGAAAATACCGACACTCTTTCGTTAACGTTTTGAGGATCTCTTCATCCATGATTGTATTGCACTTTGTAGACTCATTTCTTATTGTAGTACTGACCTTGTCATTACTTCCGATCACGCTCTTGCATGGTTGAGTCCCCTAGTTCAAAATTGTTTAAGGTGCTTGATGTTATTAGCCATTCAGAAAGAGAGAAAAATCCAACTAAAAGAAAAAAGAGCCGTAATCATTAATATCGTAGATTGTTGATAAGGAAATAAAGGTAAATTTCTCAACATTCCAGCAATTTAATAACGCTTGTACATGCGCATCGGCTGGATGTTTCTCCACTGTGGCGAATCGGCTGGATGCCTTAGTAACCCATCATCTTTCCTCAGATCCGCATGCCATCTCAGGTTTTTTGCATTTTCTTTATTTGCAAATAAACGTTTAAGCCTTGGTATAATGGGCAAATACCATAATGTCTTTGCAGGAGGCCATTTCTTATTTGAGTCGTTATGAACATTCCCTCGCAACTTGTAACGGGATAATCCACACTTGGGACATTCATGCATGCTCTCATATTCATTTCGATACAATATACAATCATTTGGACATGCGTGTATCTTTTTGTACCCAATACCAATTGGGCATATAATTTTCTTTGCTTCATAGTTAGAAGTAGGAAGCTCATTACCTTCCGGAAGCATGTCTTTCAAAAGTTCTAGCAATGATGTAAAACTTTTATCACTCCACCCATGTTTTGCTTTTAAATTGAAAAGCTTGAGTACAGCAGTTAATACTGTGAACCTAGCACAATCGGAAAACAATGACTTTTCATGTTAACGACAAAATAAACTTGGTAAATATCATGCTTGAATTTGACTTAAACGCTATGATTTGGGAAGTTCGAAAATATGCTTTCATGTTAACGACGTCTAATAATTTAGGTTCCTTACTGTTTTACATTTTTTGTTTACATTTTCCTACTCACTAAAGGTATTGTTTTTTATGGTTCGATGAGTTAAATTTTGCGCTATTCGCTATTGACTACACTGGTCATGGCAAATTCATTTGTTATGTAATTTTGTATTCATTATTGTGCCTAGTAACCTTGTGCATGAAAACTACTCATTGTTATGTCCATTAGTACTCTAACCATTGTCCTATAACTACCGAAGCTCGATGAAACTGCAATGCTATATGATATAATTTGTATATGGATAGCAGATATAATCTGTATATGAAATTGCAACGTTATATATGTGTAACCGAAGCCCGAATTTTTTTTAAAACAGTGTCGGAAAAGCAAATAATTGTCTGCTATCCAAAAAAAAGATGTCGATGCAAACAAGAAAAAATCTGCATCCAAAAAAAATATCAGTTTGGATTTTGTCATTATTTTATTTTATTTTATTTTATTTTATTTGTTAAAGTCAAATAAATGCATAAATTTTATGCAATTATTCAGTGAATTATTGTAGACATTCATGCAATTATGTCTAAAAATTGCAGAAATTCCCGTAATTATTCAATGAAAATTTAAGAATTTTTTCGCAATTATCGACAAAATAACTATGGAAATTTCCGCAGTTATTCATCATAAAGTTTGCAGAAGTATCCGCAATTATTCATGGAATAACTGCAGAAATTTATATATTTTTGAATATAATTGCTTAATTAAGCAATTATTTTATAGTTAAATTCTAAGAACCTAGCTAATTTACAATCTTTTTTTGTGAGAGAGTTTTCGTGTATTACGTTTAATTTTAAGGACCTAAGCCATCGCTAAGCAGAGTACGTTCTCGTACAGGAAATACAACCTTGGCGGCCATGCATATAGCATGTTAGACAAATTCATATACATACATACATATATATATGTATGTATGTATATATATGTATGTATATATCGTGATAGCAATCAACTAAAAAAAGGTGTAGTGATATGATAAGTGCAAAATGTGACAGAAATGTTGCATCGCTCAAACTAGCTGGTTCAAGCTAGCCGGTACTTGTACTGACAATTGCTGGACTTTAAAAACCAAAATAGTAAGTACTTACACTAATAAATGAAGAGCTTCAAGTAAATTATACATTGGTTCAACTACGAGGAAGTATAAAATAATCAGATAGATGAAGGGAATATTTCCCATTTAGACTACATTACCTACTACAATTCATGGTTCAAGTGGAGAAATTATTCGTAAATATGACAATAAAAAACTAGAAACAGTTTCATCTTAAGTCATCCCTAGTAAATGTTGATATTTGAGGAGGCTGTTTTATTCCACTGGTTCAAGTGGCGCTCTCTTCCACTGGTTAGTTCAAGTGGCGCTCTCTTCCACTGGTCTGATATGGTTTTTATTGTTGTTTATGTTTCCTTTTTTTGTTTTTCTTCGTTTATTGATTGGATTATTTGTTGTGTATGTATTTCAATTGTTCTTATTATGAAAGGGAAATTTGTGTGTTTTTTTTGGTTTTATCTTCTTTTTGGAAAACTTTTGTTTTAGCATCAGGTTGATACTTCTGATCTACATCTACTCTCTGAAAATATAAAAAGTAGAAAAAAAATTAAGTATAAAATCAATCATATACCAACTGCAAATCTATTTATTTTGAAAAGAAAATTTATAGTAAATAAATGAAATATTGATGAATATTTTTGAAAAGAGCTTAGGCTTGTAGCTAGTGTTGTAATCAAATTCATATGACTTGAGTTGGTTTTTTCTTTCTTCCCTAAGAAATTACTCAAAGTGAGAAACAGAAAAATTAGACCAGTTAGGATGTGCACAAAGATTCGTGGCCTGTTTTTGAATCATTCAATCATTTAAATTAAAGTTATGCAGTCAAGTGCAAGATTATTATTTTGCAACAGCTGGAAAAAGGCGATTCAAACAATCTTACTTTAAATGATTCAATGAGTACATAAATTGTTATATATTTCTTCTCAACAATTTAATTTTGTATAAAGATAAGAAGTTGTAAATTCATTTATAAAAGATTTGCTCTGACAAAGACATTGATACTGAGAAATAAATAAAAAACTAAACTAGTGGTAAATGGTAGTAGCAAGAATACATATCACAAGCAGTGAGATAATTAATTTATTATAAAATTGATGTGGTGTTTTGAGTTATTGTAAAAATAAAATTTTATTAATTTTACTTTCCTTATGATCGATATATCAAAACTTTGAATAAAAGAAAAAGAAAAATAATAATCAACATTTAGTATGTGTAGCATTTTAATGATGAATAAAACAGCCTCCTCAAATATGAACTAACCAGTGGAAGAGAGCGCCACTTGAACCGTTTAGTATATTCCACTGGAAGAGAGCGCCACAGTCACTGAGTGACAGGAAAGGTTTTGTACATAAAAATAAAAAGCCTCCAAATCCTTTTACTTGCAGTGTAACATGTGCAAAACTATATTTTGCATACAAATCCTTTTAGTACAGTTACCAAATGGAGAATTAAGAGTCCAGCTATACCATGAATTGTTATCAGTATCAACAGGTAATAAATATGCAGCTATTGTCACTGTAAGACAAAAAGAGCAGTTAGCAAAACAATGAATGAAACTAACCGATGCGAAACTAGCTGTAGAAAGCAAATGCGCACAACTTAAAGAGCTGCAGCTTGAGCTAGAATCGTTCCTGAATTCAAGAAACAGCAGAAACTGTCAAATACTGAACCGTATTAGAAACCGATTCCGTGCTTGAAGTTAATTTATTAAGCACTCACCGGCTGTACAAACCGGATTAGAAAATAAATCAATAAACAGTGATAGATAACAGCAACAACAACTAAGCCGTAACAGTGATAGATAAAACTGATAAAAAAAATATAACCTCACACATCCTTGTGCTTAAAAGCAGTCTTTCCTTTGGTTTCCAAATACAGTATTCATATTAGTAAATTACGCATTCATGCAGTCATTAAATAACATAAAAATCAACTAATTAAAGAATATGAGTGCAAATTCAAATAATGGAGCAGTTTTAGTGCATTCTCAATGCTTGTATAGATCTGTCAAAGAATAACCAGAAAATCAGAAAACTCATCCGTATCCACATCCAAAAAGCTGGAAATGCAGATGTGATACAAAGACATCCGCATCCTAAAATTATCAATCCAATTTTTTAAAGATTACATCATAAGTTATGTCTATTTTAATACAATTAAATACGAGTTAGAAGTTTATATTAAGCGCAATAAAGGCATATCAACTACTAAAAACTATTTATTATCATTATATTTATCTATTTTAATACTTTAATAATCAATCTGTTTGAAAAAAATATGCTGAAGTAAAAAAAAATAATCATTTACGTTTCATGATTGATTAGATGTTAGCGGATAAGATAATTATTCGATATCTATCTCTATCTGTGGATACGCATATCTACCTTCCGAAAATTATTTCAGATTTTGATATAGGTTGACACTATCTACATTCCGAAGTATTCACTGACAGACCTACACCCGTCAAGCGCTGTGAATTTAGATGCCAGTACACTACCCGATAAATAAAGGTGAATCGTTATCCTAATTTAACAGTTCCATTGTGCAAAGCAGTAACATGAATAAAAAATAGTAGAATGGCTGGAATTATTGAATCTTTGTACAATAGGCTGGGTTTAAACATTCAAATTACATATGCAGCTCTCATCTAACCAAAATACAATTGTTGTTACAAAAACATCGGTATATTATCATAAAATGATACTGAAAATATGTATGGATTTGAACATTGAAAAATAAAGCATCATTTGAAATTCAAACCATGGATAGAATATACAAATCAGATAGGAAAAGAAGTGAATAAATGAAGCACATGATGAAAGTTACCAGTATGACAAAAGAATGCGAATACAAAGTGCAGCATATGAGTTTACAAAATACTGAACCCACACAAGGTACATCGAATATATGACACTACGTTGAAATATGAATCCCTTAAATATACACATTGTCCTATATGAATTTAGTTAAAATGACAAATAATTTACTTCTTCCATCACACCATCCAAAGATCTATATGTCCTTTGACCCGAAAAGTCTCGGTCTGTCACGGGAATTATAGAGTTAACAAATGGGCCATAAATACCCAAAGGACGAGCACCAGACATAAAATTATAATATATGACATTATAAATAAATCCAGGTTTCCTTAGATAAAACAAGTCATGGGAAATTTTTAACTCAAAAGCCATTGTATAACATTAACACATGAATATTCAAAATACATATCATAAAATAAAATGCAAAGCATAAAGCCATCTAGCATCCATCTCAACATCCAAGACAACCAAATCCACAATTCTCTAAATCATAAAGATCTTCTAGACCAATCATAGTGGTTGTACTCATACCACGCTGTAACGACCCAAAAAATCTGAACCAATTTAAAAATTTTGAATTGGCTAAAATAATGGATTTTAAATATTTTAAATAATAGAGATGAAAACTGAGTTTGAATCGACAATTGAAAACGAATATAATTAATTATAATTATAAACAAGGCCTGAAATGGCGCTGCAGTTTCAAAAATTGAATTCAAACTTTGTCGGACTGTACCGGGTGCAAAACAAAACGGATTTTAGCGAAACCAAAAATATTTAAATCTGTTAGTTAATACCTTTCTAACGAATCTGAAAAACCGAATTTTCATAGCGGAAAGCAAAAGTTATGGCCGAATGAATTTTCAGAAAGGTCGCTATGGAATTTATATAGCCCGGGAAATTGGCCATTTTGCATACGACCTCGGAATTCGACGAAACCACTTTTGTTGGATCCGGGATGTGAAGTTATCGCTAGGTTTCAAATTTCAAAATTTTTGAAGCTAATATGTGAGCGTGGAAAAAGAAAACGTGTTTTGGCCAATTATAGTTAAATTGGATCGACCAAAAATGGGCCTTTTTGCAAACGGTCTCAGAATTCGACGAAACTAATTTTGTTGGGACCGTATCGTCAAAACATAGCTAGATTTATTTTTCTGGAATTCTTCGAATCAGTTTGTGGCCCTAGCAAATAGAAATATACGTTCAAATTAAATATTGAATGTTTTATATTTTGATTTGAATGGAAACTGATGGAAACAGTCGAATGGGCCTACGAAACATATCCCATTGTGTTCGGAATGGGGGTAAAACGCTGGGGACAGCAGTCGTTGGGTTTGATTTCGAGTTCGTCTAAGAAAACCCCAATTTTTGAATTTAATATAACCTTGGCCAATAGGAAACTTTCTTTATAAAAAAAATATCGTTTCTCTCTCCCCGATAAACGGCGGAACTGTGTTCGCCACTTCCCAGGCGATTTCCGGCCGCCACGATCATCAGAACCCCATCCCCCTTCGACGGTTTTTGCTCGTCTCCTCCCCCTCTTCAAATCCGTGGTGGTGGCGTCCTCCCTCGTGGCCTCTCCGTCGAGATCCGCCAGCTCGAGGTCATCGCCTTCGTCGCGCCGCCACAGCCAAACCCCGCCACCGAACTGAACGCCTCCACCCTGGTTCTATGCGCCTCACGGAGGCCTTCAACGTGGCATCGTTCGATCATCCCATAGTTGCACAGATTTCGAGAAAATCAAAAACCTAGTTTCGAACAGTTTTCTGAAGTATACGGCTGAATATATATAAAAGGTTTGCGACACTTTTAATCCGTTACAAATCCATTATTGTTTGAAAAAAAATCGTATCTTTTTCGTTCGTTAACGAAATTCGATGAAACAGGAAACATCGTGACCGTGTGGACGTCTTCTACATTTTAGAAGAGACCGCATATTTTTCTGAGCCTTCTGCTATTTTAGGTGGAGTGGAACCCAATGTGAGATTTCTAATTTATAAACGATATGGAAAACGACGATGTATAAATTATATAGTCGATGTATGAGTTATATAAGCGTTGTACACCTCTTGTATAAGCGTTGTATAAGTTGTATGTTCGATGTATAAGTTATATATGCGTTGTAAAAATTATATATGTGTTGAAATAAAAGTGAATTGCTATATATAAATATAAATATATATATATATATATACATACACGCCCCTCGTCCACAAAACATGGACGATATTTATTGATTGTGATTGGTGTGAAAATTGATTGATAGAGAATGGTTATTTGGGATTGTTTGTGGTCGATATTGATTGATAGTGGTTGAAAAATACCCGTTTGTGGTTGAAAAATATTTGGTTGAAACCACATAGGATTAGTTTGTGGAAATGAAATAAATATATACATGCCGCCTGCGTGCGAACTAGATGCATGATCCCCATTGTCAAAAACCGCCAGGTTTTAAGGTAGAGTGAGGAGCCGTACTAGGGACGGTCTCGGTTTTAACTACCCTGCCGTTATGCTGCCGAAATTTTGAATAATATTCATGTGTTTGAATTATTTTCATTTGTTGAAACTATATTTATTCATTGAATAGAAAACCTTCATGTGTTGAATCGATATTCATTCGTTGATTTGAAATTCATGTGTTGAATGGTATTCATATTTTGAAATAAATTGTTTGATAATAAAAATCACCTTTTATCGACTATATGGACTATGTAAAATAATCTCGTTTTAAAAAGAAATTGTTTTATAATAAAAATCCTATTTTCATCACCTATCTAAACTATATAAAATAATAGTGTTTTGAAATGAATTGTTTTACAATAAAAAAAAACCCCACATTTTTATTATATACATGAATTATTGAAATGTGAAGTGTTAAAAATAGCCACTCGTTCGAATAAATATGCCTGAGTTAAAATATTCATTAATTAGCTAATTATACCAATGATTTTTGCCTATGCATGCAACATTAGAATGAATGGTGTTTTTAAACCAAACGGAATCAAATATGAAGTTGAATGGAAAATAATAAATGACAAGAACTGTATATATGTACATGCATATTTATTGAACAGGTTATAGCAAAGGGGCTAGAGAAGAGGAATAAAATTTTGTGCCCGACAAATAGGTACACATTTACTGCTTTGTTTGGGTGATGATTTTATGAGCCTGTTGGCTAGCCGCTTGGCTTTTTCTTTTTCTTTTTGACATGAGACGCCCGTGTGGCTATTTGGGAATTTTCCCAGCCCCTCCCGTACAAAGGAGGTTATGGCGAAATTTTCCAAAATTTAAAGGCGTTAGTGAAATATTTGAAGTGAAAACGATATTGAAATTGTTGAATGAACTATATTTATATAAATATATAAATATAAATAAAATTAAAACGAAACGTGGCCGTGCAGTTCGTGTTTTGAAACCGTGATTTCAAACAACTAGTGCGGGAAATCCGACCATTGGATTTTCCTGAAACCGCAACCGTTGGGTTCGCCTTGGAAATATCTTTTCAACGGCACCAACTTAGTAAAAATCCAACGGTTGGATTGTCTGGAATGTTTAATTCAAATCTGAAGAAAAACAGCGCCAGAAACGATTAAATTTATATATATATAAATATAATTATATTTAATCGAATAACGACGCTGTAGTTCGTATTTTGAAATCGAAACTTCAAACGATTGTACCGGGAGATCCGACCGTCGGATTTTCCCGAAACTTGAACCGTTGGATTCGTTTTGAAAAGACCTTTCTAATGATGTAAATTTTGTGAAGATCCAACGGTTAGTTTTTCAGATATGTGTAAATCTAATCTGAAGAAAAACAGCGCCACGGCCGCGTTATGGCCCGAAGCGTCGTTTTGAATAAATTGGCTATTTTAAAATAAATAAAAATAGCGATAAATTGTTATAAGATATCATAAACGATATGGAATGGAAATAAACTGAATTTGCTTGATTTATGTGGTATTTGATGGTTGAATGTGTTTGGTGTGAAAATTACATTAAAGAACAAAATTGGTGTTGTCGAATGATTTAACCATTGAAATAAATTGATTTGAAATTCTAAATATACGTGAATTATTTGAAAAGGACGAGTTAATTCTCATTTCAAATAAATGACCGACGATTGAGAGTCGAAGATGAAGACGGTGGTCGAAGACCGGAGATCTTCACCTCGTTTGGATGGTAACCGAGGTCCTGATTGGGAGGCATCCCGAAATATGGATAATGAGTGGTGATCGTCCAGACGTACGTGGTGATCGATGGGTTTACGAGGTATATAGTGCCTCCGGTTTCGTTCAGACTCAGAACGGACTTGTAAATGGACTGTGTGTCTGACATTGGATTTTATTCTGTGTTGATTGATCTCTATTAAATATACATCATTTTGGCGGCGGAGAATTTATTCTTTTGCTTAAAGCCCTTCTCTGAAACGCACGAGCTCAGAGGTTGTATATCGATGGACATCAGTCGCATGACATGAATTGCCTGTGTGGCATGCTAAGATGCAGTGATCAGGGCTTCTGTTGAAAAGCAAAGTCTTGTGGAGATGATCAAAGCACCACCTGTGTGGCGTAGCTTTGTGTATAACGTGAATTCGCGAGCCTCACACCCCGGTATGAACCAGAAACGGGAGAAGGACCTCAGAGAGGGCATGCGTTTCTTTCTAGCTAGGGTGGTGTCAGTGACCTACCAGCCCTGACATTTATATACTTTTCACATGTGTGGTCGTTGCTGTTGCGAGGCGCCTCAGTTTGATCGGACGATCCGGGTCCGATGGAGTCATTCGTTGGCTCGTTTACGCCCCAAAGGGCGGGGAAACGTATTGTTCAGGCATAATAATCCACATCGGTGGACCGGCCCTGACGATCTAAAGGGTTGATGCGTTCTGATCCTGTGGCTCGGGCTAGAGAGTCACGAATTCGGTAAGGGCTATCTTTTGCCTTGATTCATGACGGAAATCCAATTTCCAAATACGACATCGTGTGGTTTTGATTGTATATATGTATGGCGAAATGATATATGGTACCCATGCCGTCTATGATTGATAGTTATGATTGAAATTGTTTTTGAAACATATAAACACTAGTCATAATATCAAATGCTTTTGTTTTATTCGTATCAATCATATTTTGGCCATTATAAGGTAAAACTCTATCCTCCGGTTTGCGTTGCATTGTGTGATGGGAACTGAGTCATATAATGGCTTCATTTTTATAAAAAGCATAGCGATGTTTAAAAGAAAGATTTGTTTTAAAGCACTGGCGATCCAATGGAGTAAACCCGTTCCACGAAAGTGGCGTGGTCCTGTGATTAGCCAAATTATATATGTGTTGAGTAGAGTTCTCATACCAGTCCCATGACTGACTCGTAGTTTGTTTCACTTTCAAACTCGGGTGCCCCTTTTTCTACACGGGCAGCCTTGTATTCAGGTTTAGCTGGTTCTTTCTGGATAGCTGGAGCTGAAGATGGATTCTATCATTTATCTCTTTTTATGCTGTTCAGCTCCTATTGTACATATTATGTTTGTTTTCCGCTGTAGACATTTATGTATAGCTGAACTGTATTTTTACTAAGTATGATCCTGTATACTGTGTAACTATGATGATTACTTTTATCCAGTATATTCTATTGTTCATTATCTGGTGTGTTTTATTTAATTCTGTTCTGCTATTATCTGTTTCTGTGTTATATTCCACGGATTACCCTTGCCGCCGTCAGTACGGGGTTTGGGGTCGTCTCATTTGGTATCAGAGCTTTGGTTAAGCTTAGTTCTGGAATATAACATTTGAACGAACTCGTCGGAAATAGAACCAGTATTGTTCTAGGACGGGTAACTCTATACAGATAGGATCAGTAATATCCTAGTATGAGTAGCAGAATGAAATAACATCTCGATAGACACATTTACATTGAAGTACATGTTTCTATATTTTAAATTATCTTTTTTGTGACCTGACACTTGATCTGCTGTTTGCAGAAGTAATAGAAATTGAGTGTCAGAAACAGAAGGAATACAGAACCGGATATTGAGGCCCTATTAATCAAATATCGAAATATGGGTGGAATACCGTTCTCAGGTGAAGAATCTATTATGAAGACACAGGCTTGGATTCGTTCGGCCGAAAAGATCTTTGATGGTTTAAAGCTGAGGGATGACCAGAAAAGATTACTGGCCTCCTAGGCACTCAAAGATGAAGCTTTGTTCTGGTGGGATTCAGTTATTGAGAATAATCCAGAAGGTGATATCACCTGGGATAGATTCAAAGTGATTTTCCTAGAAAGATTTACTCCTCCAGAAGCGACTGAGCGATTATGCGACGAATTTTCTTATCTGATACAAGGGGATATGACCATCCCAGAATATCAAAAGAAATTCAACGAACTTTCTCATTTTGCTCCTCATTTGATTAAAGACCCAAAGAGGAAAAATCTGAGATTTATTCACGGGCTTCAAAGAAAATATCAAAATAGTGTAATGAGGAACGCGAAGCTCCCCTTTTCTGAAATGATTTATATGGCCTATCAGTACGAGGATCTCCATAAGAAAGGAATGTTACACGACGAAGAAGAAGTCTGTTCTAGTGACAAAACAGAGTCGGAAACTGATATTGCTGAAGACAGTATGAGGTCTGAGGTCAATGAGAAGCCCAGTGCTAAGAGAAAAAGGGCCAAATCTGAGAAGAAACCAGTAACGACAACTGTATGCTCTAACTGCAATAAGCAAGGACATCTCTTGATAAGTTGCAGATCTCTAAAGAAACGAATCAAGAGTGGATCTAAATCAGAGAAGAATTTCCAAGAGAAAAGAGGTTGCAGTAAATGCAGGCAGACAGGTCATCTTGCAAAGGATTTCTGGCTCTTAAAGAAGCCTGAAGTTGTTCAAGTAAATGAAGTAGCAGAAACTTCTGATCCCTCAACAAGTCAAGAAAGGGCTGATGTTTTAGAAGGCACGCTCAATGTCAAAAACATTCCAGTCAAAGTACTGTTTGACACAGGGGCGTCACGAAGCTTCATTGCAAAGGATGCAGCTCAGAAACTGGATTTGAATTTGAAAAAGCTGAAGGAATCAATGACTGTCCAGAATCCGGTTGGGGGTTCCATTGATCTCAGTTGGATTTGTGGAGTGCCGGTTTCTTTCTCTCGTTATCGGTTTCCTACCATTGCAGTAGTCATGAATTTTAAAGAGTTTGATCTTATCTTGGGGTTAGACTGGTTGACCAAATATGAAGCTGAAGTTAAATGCGCCGACAGAGTCGTAAAGGCGAAGATTAAATCAGTTGATTATATAACCATTCCCTGTGAAGGTCAGAATGCCAATAGAAAAAACTTCTGGGCAGCTTTGAATGTTTCTCCAGCTCAAATAGAAAATGTCCCTGAGGTTACAGAGGATATTCCTGACATCATCAAAGACATTCCTGTCGTCAAGAACTATGCGGATGTGTTCGAGGAAGTTGTTCGCTTACCTCCGTAGAGAGAAATAGATTTCAAAATTGCTTTAATTCCGAATGCAAGGCCGGTAGTTCACGCTATTCGAAGAATGTCCTTGAAAGAGAAAGAGGAATTAGACAATCAAACACGACAGCTAGTATGGAAAGGCCTGATCAGGCCTAGTTTCTCTGACTGGGGTGCAGCAGTGGTGTTTGTCCCAAAATCTGACGGTACTCTACGTCTATGTGTGGATTATCGTGATTTGAACAAGCAAACCATAAAGAACAAATATCCATTGCCGCGGATTGATGATTTGTTAGATCGATTAAATGGAGCACAAGTATTTTCATGAATGGACCTAGCTACAGGCTTCCATCAACTTCGAATTGCCGAAGAGTGTGTTCCAATGACAGCGTTCAGAGGCCCCGACTTATTCTACGAGTGGTTAGTAATGCCGTTCGGCTTATGTAACGCTTCCGCTTACTTCGTCGATTTGATGAATAGGGTGTTCAGAGGGGTGTTGAATAAATTTGTTCTGGTTTTCATTGACGATATTCTAATTTTCTCTAAATCAAAGGCCGAACATGAAAAGCATTTGGAACAGGTTCTAGAAATTCTGAGAAGGAATGTATTGAAAGCAAAGTTTTCCAAATGTATATTCTGGCAAGATGAAGTGAAATTTCTAGGCCACGTCGTATCAAAAGAAGGAATCGCTGTGGATCCAAGCAAAATCACGGCTATCCAGAATTGGAAACAGCCCAGTACCCCCACAGAAGTCCGTAGTTTTCTCGGATTGGCTAGTTATTACCGGAAGTTCGTTAAAAACTTTTCGAAGATATCTGGTCATTTAACGAAGCTTACAAAGAAGCATTCTAAATTCAAGTGGACTCCAGAATGCGAAGAGGCTTTGAGGAGCTAAAATTAAGACTAACGACTACTCCAGTATTAACCATCATCGATGGTAACCAGGATTTGAAAGTCTGGACTGATGCTTGTAGAGAAGGCCTTGGCGCAGTGTTAATGCAAAGAGGCCAAGTGATTGCTTATGCTAGCCGTCAACTGAAGCCGCACGAGAAAAACTACGTCACTCATGATCTTGAGTTATTGGCAATAGTATTCGCTTTGAAAATCTGGAGACACTATCTTTTGGGTGAGAGATTTGAACTGTTTACAGATCACCAGTCGTTAAAGTATTTGTTCACCCAGAAAGACTTGAATCTGAGGCAGCAGCATTGGCTGGAGTTTCTTGCAGCTTACGATTTTGAAATCATATACACTCCAGGGAAAGCCAATGTCGTGGCGGATGCGTTAAACCAAAAGAATGAAATGATCGCCAGTTTTATCATTGCGACTTCATTGATAGATAAAATATCTACTCTTCAAAAGGATGATCACTTCATTCAGAAGATCAGGGAGATAATTCAACAAGGCGAACCCTCGAGTTTTCAAGTTGATAATGATGAGGTTCTAAGGCTCAAAGGTCGAATTTGTGTCCCTAACATTCCTGAGCTTCGAAAGGAAGTACTGGATGAATGCCATAAGTCAAAACTTAGTATCCATCCGGGAGTAAGCAAAATGTACAATGACATTAAACGCACTTTCTGGTGGAAGTCGATGAAGAGGGACATTTCTTTATATTTTAGCCGATGCCCTACTTGCCAGCTAGTCAAAAGCGACCAACAGAAACTAACTGGATTATTACAACCGCTAGACGTTCCAGGCTGGAAGTGGGAACATATTTCAATGGATTTCATTGATGGTCTGCCCAGGACCAGAAAAGGGAATGACAGTATTTGGGTGATCGTAGATCGCTTCACGAAGACTGCCCATTTTATACCTGTCAGATCAAACAGAACTGCTCAGAGTCTGGCGCAGATATACTTCAGGGAAATAGTTAGACTGCATGGAGTGCCGCTCAGTATAGTTAGTGATAGAGATACAATATTCACTAGCAAATTCTGAGAGGCATTTCAAGTCGAACTGGGAACGAAGTTGAACTTGAGCACCGCTTATCATCCTCAGACAGACGGTCAGACTGAGAGGGTAAATCGTATTTTAGAAGATCTATTGCGGGCTTGTGTTATAGATTTCGGTGGATCATGGGAAGACCATCTGCATTTGGCTGAATTCTCTTATAACAACGGTTACCAAACGAGCCTGACAATGTTGCCATTCGAAGCATTGTATGGTAGACCGTGCCGATCTCCTGCTTGTTGGGTCGAACCCGGTAATAGACTTGTGTTGGGCCCTGATATGATTCGAGAAGCCGCCGACAAAGTCGATTTTATCAAGAAGCGATTACTCGCCGCTCAAAGCCGACAAAAGAGCTATGCCGATAGAAGAAGAAGAGATATATCCTTTGTTGTTGGCGATTATGTATATCTGAAAGTATCGCCGATGAGAGGAGTTATCTGGTTCGGTAAAACTGGAAAGTTGGTGCCCAAATTCATTGGTCCGTTTCCTATTCTAGAACGGATTGGAACTCTCGCTTATAGGGTTAAATTGCCTGATTGGTTGCCTGGAGTTCATGATGTATTTCACATATCTCAACTTCGAAAGCACGTTCATGATCCAAACTTGATCGTGGAAGAAGCAGCTCAACAGGATATTGAAATTACTCCAGAACTAGCTGTGAGACGAGAGCCGCTAAAGATTACCGGCAAAGAAACCAAAGAGCTGAGGAACAAGAAGGTTCACTTATTCAAAGTGCAATGGAGTGGAGATCCACGAGATTGTACTTGGGAAACTGAGGAGAGCATTCAGAAAGCCTATCCCAGATGTCGAGTAGATATCTCTGATTGACTTTGGTGCAAGGTACATTTACCCTACTTTGCATTACCATTTAATTCTCTACTCTGTTGTTATTTTCTTTCCATGGATGTGCACTTTTAAATTCTATAGTCTGAATGATTTTAAAAAAGAGTATAGGAATTGATTAGTATATCTTTGAAAGGTTGAAAACAATTGGATTGGTTGTTGTGTTGTGTGATTGTAGATTTATCAAACCACTTTCGACTTTGTTCATTTTCGGGGACGAAAAGTTTTAAGTGGGGGAGATTGTAATGACCCAGAAAATCTGAACCAATTTAAATTTTTTGAATTGGCTAAAATAATGGATTTTAAATATTTAAAATAAATATTTTAAATAATAGAGATGAAAACTGAGTTTGAATCGACAATTGAAAACGAATATAATTAATTATAATTATAAACAAGGCATGAAATGGCGCTGCAGTTTCAAAAATTGAATTCAAACTTTGTCGGACTGTACCGGGTGCAAAACAAAACGGATTTTAGCGAAGCCAAAAATATTTAAATCTGTTAGTGAATACCTTTCTAACAAATCTGAAAAATCGAATTTTCATAGCGGAATGCAAAAGTTATGGCCGAATGAATTTTCAGAAAGGTCGCTATGGAATTTATATAGCCCGGGAAATTAGCCATTTTGCATACGACCTCGGAATTCGACGAAACCACTTTTGTTGGATCCGGGATGTGAAGTTATCGCTAGGTTTCAAATTTCAAAATTTTTGAAGCTAATATGTGAGCGTGGCAAAAGAAAACGTGTTTTGGCCAATTATAGTTAAATTGGATCGACCAAAAATGGGCCTTTTTGCAAACGGTCTCAGAATTCGACGAAACTAATTTTGTTGGGACCGTATCGTCAAAACATAGCTAGATTTATTTTTCTGGAATTTTTCGAATCAGTTTGTGGCCCTGGCAAATTGAAATGTACGTTCAAATTAAATATTGAATGTTTTATATTTTGATTTGAATGGAAACTGACTGAAACAGTCGAATGGGCCTACGAAACATATCCCATTGTGTTTGGAATGGGGGTAAAACGCTAGGGACGACAGTCGTTGGGTTTGATTTTGAGTTCGTCAAAGAAAACCCCAATTTTTGAATTTAATATAACCTTGGCCAATAGGAAAATTTCTTTATAAAAAAAAAGAAAATATCGTTTCTCTCTGCCCAATAAACGGCGGAACTGTGTTCGCCACTTCCCAGGCGATTTCCGGCCGCCACGATCATCAGAACCCCATCCCCCTTCGATGGTTTTTGCTCGTCTCCTCCCCCTCTTCAAATCCGTGGTGGTGGCGTCCTCCCTCGTGGCCTCTCCGTCGAGATCCGCCAGCTTGAAGTCATCGCCTTCGTCGCGGCGCCACAGCCAAACCCCGCCACCGAACTGAACGCCTCCACCCTGGTTCTGTGCGCCTCACGGATGTCTTCAACGTGGCATCGGCCGATCATCCCATAGTTGCACAGATTTCGAGAAAATCAAAAACCTAATTTCGAACAGTTTTCTGAAGTATACGGCTGAATATATATAAAAGGTTTGTGACACTTTTAATCCGTTACAAATCCTTTATTGTTTGAAAAAAAATCGTATCTTTTTCGTTCGTTAACGAAATTCGATGAAACAGGAAACATCGTGACCGTGTGGACGTCTTCTACATTTTAGAAGAGACCGCATATTTTTCTGAGCCTTCTGCTATTTTAGGTGGAGTGGAACCCAATGTGAGATTTCTAATTTATAAACGATATGGAAAACGATGATGTATAAATTATATAGTCGATGTATGAGTTATATAAGCGTTGTACACCTCTTGTATAAGCGTTGTATAAGTTGTATGTTCGATGTATAAGTTATATATGCGTTGTAAAAATTATATATGTGTTGAAATAAAAGTGAATTGCTATATATAAATATAAATATAAATATAAATATAAATATATATATACGCCCCTCGTCCACAAACCATGGACGATATTTATTGATTGTGATTGGTGTGAAAATTGATTGATAGCGAATGGTTGTTTGGGATTGTTTGTGGTCGATATTGATTGATAGTGGTTGAAAAATACCCATTTGTGGTTAAAAAATATTTGGTTGAAACCACATAGGATTAGTTTGTGGAAATGAAATAAATATATACATGCCGCCTGCGTGCGAACTAGATGCATGATCCCCATTGTCAAAAACCGCGAGGTTTTAAGGTAGAGCGAGGAGCCGTACTAGGGACGGTCCCGGTTTTAGCTACCCTGCCGTTATGCTGCCGAAATTTTGAATAATATTCATGTGTTTGAATTATTTTCATTTGTTGAAACTATATTTATTCATTGAATAGAAAACCTTCATGTGTTGAATCGATATTCATTCGTTGATTTGAAATTCATGTGTTGAATGGTATTCATATTTTGAAATAAATTGTTTGATAATAAAAATCACCTTTTATCGACTATATGGACTATGTAAAATAACCTCGTTTTAAGAAGAAATTGTTTTATAATAAAAACCCTATTTTCATCACCTATCTAAACTATATAAAATAATAGTGTTTTGAAATGAATTGTTTTACAATAAAAAAAAACCCACATTTTTATTATATACATGAATTATTGAAATGTGAAGTGTTAAAAATAGCCACTCGTTCGAATAAATATGCCTGAGTTAAAATATTCATTAATTAGCTAATGATACCAATGATTTTTGCCTATGCATGCAACATTAGAATGAATGGTGTTTTTAAACCAAATGGAATCAAATATGAAGTTGAATGGAAAATAATAAATGACAAGAACTGTATATATGTACATGCATATTTATTGAACAGGTTATAGCAAAGGGGCTAGAGAAGAGGAATAAAATTTTGTGCCCGACAAATAGGTACACATTTACTGCTTTGTTTGGGTGATGATTTTATGAGCCTGTTGGCTAGCCGCTTGGCTTTTTCTTTTTCTTTTTGACATGAGATGCCCGTGTGGCTATTTGGGAATTTTCCCAGCCCCTCCCGTACAAAGGAGGTTATGGCGAAATTTTCCAAAATTTAAAGGCGTTAGTGAAATATTTGAAGTGAAAACGATATTGAAATTGTTGAATGAACTATATTTATATAAATATATAAATATAAATAAAATTAAAACGAAACGTGGCCGTGCAGTTCGTGTTTTGAAACCGTGATTTCAAACAACTAGTGCGGGAAATCCGACCATTGGATTTTCCCGAAACCGCAACCGTTGGGTTCGCCTTGGAAATATCTTTCCAACCATCTCTATTAAATATATATCTGTTTGGAAGAGGAGAATTTATTCTTTCGCTTAACGCCCTTCTCTGAAACGCACGAGCTCAGAGGTTGTATATCGATGGACATCAGTCGCATGGCATGAATTGCCTGTGTGGCATGCTAAGATGCAGTGATCAGGGCTTCTGTTGAAAAGCAAAGTCTTGTGGAGACGATCAAAGCACCGCCTGTGTGGCGTAGCTTTGTGTATAACGTGAATTCGCGAGCCTCACACCCCGGTATGAACCAGAAACGGGAGAAGGACCTCAGGGAGGGCATGCGTTTCTTTCTAGCTAGGGTGGTGTCAGTGACCTACCAGCCCTGACATTTATATACTTTTCACCTGTGTGGTTGTTGCTGTTGCGAGGCGCCTCGGTTTGATCGGACGATCCGGGTCCGATGGAGTCATTCGTTGGCTCGTTTACGCCCCAAAGGGCGGGGAAACGTATTGTTCAGGCATAATAATCCACATCGGTGGACCGGCCCTGACGATCTAAAGGGTTGATGCGTTCTGATCCTATGGCTCGGGCTAGAGAGTCACGAATTCGGTAAGGACTATCTTTTGCCTTGATTCATGACGGAAATCCAATTTCCAAATACGACATCGTGCGGTTTTGATTGTATATATGTATGGCGACATGATATATGGTACCCATGCCGTCTATGATTGATAGTTATGATTGAAATTGTTTTTGAAACATATAAACACTAGTCATAATATCAAATGCTTTTGTTTTATTCGTATCAATCATATTTTGGCCATTATAAGGTAAAACTCTATCCTCCGGTTTGCGTTGCATTGTGTGATGGGAACTGAGTCTTATAATGGCTTCATTTTTATAAAAAGCATAGCGATGTTTAAAAGAAAGATTTGTTTTAAAGCACTGGCGTTCCAATGGAGTAAACCCGTTCCACGAAAGTGGCGTGGTCCTGTGATTAGCCAAATTATATATGTGTTGAGTAGAGTTCTCATACCAGTCCCATGACTGACTCGTAGTTTGTTTCACTTTCAAACTCGGGTGCCCCTTTTTCTACATCGGCAGCCTTGTATTCAGGTTTAGCTGGTTCTTTCTGGATAGCTGGATCTGAAGATGGATTCTATCATTTATCTCTTTTTATGCTGTTCAGCTCATATTGTACATATTATGTTTGTTTTCCGCTGTAGACATTTATGTATAATTCCAGAACCAGGTTTACTTTAGCTGAATAAAATATATAACCCATAGGAAAAAACTAAGAGTTAATAACCGGATAGCAATAAGTCGTTGCAAGCTTATGGATAAATCAACTAACCAATGAATCAACTGACCAATGGTCGAGCCAACTGAGTGTGTGGATACATACATATGCCAGAATGCATATATACACATACAAGGGTACATATATACATGCAGGTATATGGCAGCTGCGTAAACACCCATAAACTCCACACTGGCATAATATAACACTCAGGAACTCAATCAAAACGAGATGTAGCAGTAAACGAGGTTATCAACAATGTTTCCTCCCTACTTTTCATGTATGAGCTGCAATAATTTATTTATTTTAAAAAAAATATACTACTCTAATTTCTTTCTTCCCAATCTCGCTTCTTCAAAATCTTAAAATTTAAACAGCTGGGTGAGGGACTTATACCAATTCAAGTAATAGTCATTATAATCTCATGGCTTCGTTACTGCCATAAATCTCAACTCGGCTTTAAGGACATGGTATTGAATTAGGTTTGCACTCTTACGATACTGTAATTAAATAAAATTACACATCTCAATCCAAATCGAACCAAATCAATCCAAATCGAACCAAATAAAATTGTACATATCAATTGAAATAACCAAATCGAACCTTAAAAAGTGAACGTTATACGTCTTCAACTTTGTAGTGACTAGAATCGGAAATTGGATTGGAATGAATGTAGGCAGAAGTAGATCGGTTGCTGCTGGAGAGAAAAACGGCTGAATTTTTTATTACGAACGAAGAATTTTTAATTTTTTTTGTTTACTAATTTAATTAAAACTCGCGCAATATTTTTAGTTTTCCCTCTCCACGATGGCGGCCTTTTTTTCATTGTTTCCCTCCATATCATATCTGCGTCTGTTTAAGCCCGGACCAAGACGCAAAGCCCAAATAATTTGTGAACCCGCGGTAAGGCTTTTTGCCCTCAATATATTTGCAACTAACTACAAAGGAGAGGATGCAATTATCTATTGTGTATTTGCGTCCAGTTATAGAAAAAACAGACGCAAATAGGGCTATTTAATTTCATTTCCCCCTACCGCGTCCGCTCACAAACATCAACAGATGCAAAAATTTTGGGGCTAAATTTTGCTTTGGCTTATTTGCGTCTAATGTTGATTAGAAGTAGATGCAAATTATACTATTTGCATCTATTGCTTGTACATTAGACGCAAATGAAGAGACGCAAATACCCTGTTTTGTACTAGTGGGAGACCAACACCAATGACAACTAATATAGCCCTAAGTAAGGATGATACATCAAAAGACATTGATCAAAAATTATATAGAGGTATGATAGGATCATTATTATATATAATCGCTAGTAGACCAGATATAATGCATAGTGTATGTATCTGTGCAAGATACAATAACAACCTAAGGAAACACATTTAAAAGTCATAAAATGTATTTTAAGATATGTAAAACATACATTAAATTTTGGATTATTTTATCCTAAGGATGATTCATTTGATTGAATTTCTTATTATTGCGTTGATTATGTGGGATGTAAATCCGATCGTAAAAGCACCAGCGGAACATGTCTTTTCTTAGGACATTGACTAGTTTCCTAGTTTAGTAAAAAGCAAAATACAGTATCATTGTCAACAACTGAAGTAGAATATATATCAGTTGATTTGGCTTGTTCACAAATAATATATATGCAACAAACTCTAAATGATTTTGGTTTAAATATAAATAAATCACCAATATATTGTGATAATATAAGCGCTATAAATATATCTAACAATTTATCATTTAAGAACTAAACATATCGACATACGACATCATTTGCTAAGAGATAATGTATGTAAAGATTAAATTTCACTTGAATTCATAAAAATAGCAAAACAAATAGCAGATATATTAACAAAATGTTTAAATGAAGTAACATTTACTAAATTTAGAAGATAATTAGGCAATTGTTCTTTAAGTGAAATAGAATAATTAAATATATAAGTATAAAATAAAATATAACAAAAATCAGAAAAATTAAAATAAAGACACATATGACGACATGTGCAAAGTGGTATGTCGACATATAACTGCCTGAATTTCAAAAATTAATTCCCATAAAAAGTTAGTTACAACATCTATTTAAACTTCTTATTTCGAATTTTCTTCTTCTTCTTCTCATTTCATTTCTGGAAAAATTCTAAATCATACAAAATAATGGCCTCCACTGATTATAACAATCAAATTAATCCTGAATCGTCCACCAGATCATCCGAAGGCCTGTTTCAATGCACAATTAGAAGGGGAAATGGAGAATGTACTACAAATGCTCGCTGAAATCCAAGTTTTACAAACAAGGATGAATCAAGAGCATGTGAAATAAGGAAAAATCATGCGAAATCTACAAATTTATTATGGATAACCACACTGATCTGATTATCATCAAAGATGATAATCAAATAGTGAAAGAGGAAGAAATGGTTGAAGAAGAGGAAGAAGAAGCACAAACTGAAGTCTTGGAGGAAGACGACCAAGTCATATGCGTAGGCTAAGTATGTTTCGATAAAGAATGGAATGTAATTGAGCAAAACGGGGAATTCTGTCTCCATTATCTGCATTGCCCAATTCACAAATCCCAATCGTTAAGAATCATTAGACGTTTCAAATTTCTCGTTTATTCATAAATAAAGTGTATTATGTACAATCCGTGTATTCGTAGATATTTTAATTTGTATATTGTGTACAATGTTTTATTTGTAAAATACTGCTTAAATTATATGGTTTATTCAAGGTTTTATGTTCAATGCCTTTTAATTGTACAAATTTAGAATTATAAAATACATAATTAGAATTAAGTATCATATCATAGATTTAGGAGGAGTAAATTATATTAAATCAATTAGATATATATTTAACAGGAGAATAATTTAGTATAATAAAGGATACTATAGGTGTAAAATAGTTAGAGGTTCTTTTTGTTGATGATAAAGGGGGAAAATTATAAAATAAAGATTAGTTAGGCCTAGTTTAAGGGGGAGTATGTAGGATTCACAGTAAAAGGGGGAGTATTCGAAGAATCAGATCAACAGGTATTAAACAGGTATGAATATTTTATAAATTAATGTTGTGATCATCATAAAAAAGGGAGAGATTATTGGAGAATGGAGTATTGATGACAACAACCTTATTTCATTTATCATTATTAATTGATTATAAAATATATACTAACATCTTTATCTAGAATACATATACATATACATACATACATACATACATATATATATATATATATATATGCTGGGTTTGTATACAGGATTTAATACTGAAGAATGTACAATTTTAGAGTTTTAAGAGATTCAGGATTCAAAGAGATTCAAGACTAATGAGTATCAAGATATCAAGATTTCAAGAGCTCAAGAAAATATAGTAATCGAGTCTAGTTTATATGTAAGACTCTAAATAACACTTCATTTTCAAATTATGTTTTTCAAATTGAAACTCTGTTTTTCAAGTTCCTTTTTTCAAATTCAAATTCTGTTTTCAAAATTCAAATTCTAATTTCAACATTATTTCAAACTACTTTTAAATGATTTCAAATTATTATGATTTCAAATGTATATTTATAGTTTATAAAGTCTTATAATAATATGTTTATAACATATATATATATAGTTTTAAATCATATAACTTTATAAATATGTTTAAATTATATATAACTACATTTTTATATGTTTTTATACTTTAGAAAATTTATTTTAAACATTAGTTTTGATTCAAGAATTTCCAGAATATATATTGGTTTTAACACTTTGAAATTTGATTTTAAAAATAAATATACAAGGCATATGTCGACATACCAATATGAGCATGTCGACATATAACTGACATAAATTCAATTTTCAAAGGATGTGTCTTTTCACTATTTGAAACATTTCAGAAACATTGCAACCTTTGGGACACTATAAATAGGGGTTGATTTCTAATTTTTAAGCATTCTTTCTTCTCCTTCTTCACCCCTTTACTGATCACCATTAAAATACTTAAATTTCTTGATTTCTACACTTATACTCCGCCGATTTCAACAAAATTTATATCATTCTTCTTCTCTTCTCAATCTCTATCAACTATTCTCTAAGTGAAGTGCTGTCGAAGAGTTCTAGGGTTATTGTAATTGTTTGGGATTTTTTGTGTTCCTTGTAGCCCTGAAATCAAAGAAAGGGAGCGGTATTAGCCTTGTAGCCATGGAATCAAGGGTGGTGGAATCGGTGTTAACCTTGTAGCCGTGAAATAAAGATTGTTGTACTTGGATATTGATAATAATAAAACTCTGCACAATCCAGCGTTGCGTAGGACTAGACGTAGGAGTAATATGAACCCGTATAAAATTCAATGTGTTCTTTCCTTTTCTGCATTTTTATTTACTTATTTCTGAGTGTGTGATTGTTTCTGTGTTTGTGATCATTTCTGGTGTGATAATCATTGTGTGATTCATATAGTTATTCAAGCTAGTTTAAGATTTCTATAAATTCCTCATAAACACTATTCGCCCCCTCTAATGTTAATTCTGCCTTAAGATTCTTATTCCTCGCCCTTAACACTTTCCTTCATCGTCTACGAAGATAGTTGAAAAATATGTTTTTTCGTGTTTGTGTTTGCATGATGTATATATTGACTTTGAATTTGTGATGATAGTTTTTGGATGGTTTATGTGCTGCTTTAGAGTTGGCGAGGATGATATTTTAATCATATACACTTGATTTGTTGATGTGTGAGGTTTATGAGTTGGTTTTTGATGTTTGGATGGTTTATTTTGTATATATTGTTTTTTATTTGATTTATGCTGAATGTTTATATTGTTATTATTATATATGTGTTATATATGCGTGGAATGGATTGGAAATGAAGTGGAAATGGAACGGAAATTGAAATGGTGTGGCTGAAAGGTAATAGACTTGTTGTTATAAAAAAAAATTTGTGGTAATTAGGAAGGCATCCCTATTTCCAAAAATCATTCAAAGCGGATCACTGTGTAACTTCACATTTTAATTGGGTCCATATTTTACTGTAGCATCATATTTTCGTGCTTTTATGGGCTGTTGTTTAGGAAAAAATCAAAAATTTGTAAATATACACATAAGGATCCTACACAAAAAATATTACTGAAATATCAACACCTTTTGTGAATAATTGCAGATATTTTTGCAATTATTTACACAGTGTATTGCTGGTACTAAAATTGAAACAAATAGTTGCAGCAATATCTGCGATTATTCTGAATAATTGCAGACATATCTATAATTATTTTACAGTTTATTGTATATATGTGTACTGTATGAAAAAATTGCAGAAATATCTGCAATTTTTGCAAATATTGGTTTCTTTTTCTGCGATTTTGCTGCAAATGAAATATTTGTCATTTATATGAAATTTTAATTATTATTTTTTGATGATGTTCTGCAATACATGAATGTTTGAATAAGTATATCCTTTGAGTTTGAATTTATCATGCAAATCAGCAAAAATTGTATGAAATTCTATATATATATTTATATAATTATTACGATACCAGTAAATTTTCGGAAAATTGCTGAAATTCGGTGGAATGTGCCTATTTTTGTTCTTTTGTTTTTTAAATCTTTTTTTGTAGTTTTCTTGCATAAATATGATGATGATTATGTGTTGAATTAAATTTTTAAGTTTGGTAATTTTTTAAGTTGTTGTTTTTTTGATGATTTTCGAAAAACAATGATCTAATTTATAATGTTTTATGACAATGATTTTTTTTGTATTTTGAAACTTAAACTGGACCTGAGCTAAACTATCCCAAAAAAATTACCCAGATTTTCAACGTCTAGCAACGATTAACAACGGCTTACAGGTCATTTATTTCAAATGGCTTTCATTGATTTCCAACGACTTATAACCGTTGGAAGCCGTTGGAAAATGCCAGTTAGATCCATTGGAAATCGTTTGAATTTGTATCAGCGGCTCTGGGACATTGGAATAGTTGTATTCTCTTGTAGTGTGCCATGTGTCATCCATAGCAAATAGCTAGTTATAGTAGGGTATTTTTCTTATAGTGTGTTAGAATCGAAACATTATTTCCATAAAGGATTTTGGTTTACTTAAAGATGTTGAGTCTTACAAGTAAAACAAAATGATATGGTTTTTTTTTTTTTGGAAAGACCGACCAGTTTTTATAGTGATCCGTAACATTATTTAATTTATTACAAAATACAATACAAAGGGGTACGGGTGATATGCATTCTACATATCAACTAATCCTACTTCCCGCAGGAAGTAGAGCATAACATAATCTTAAGCTTATAGACATTACTTAACCTACATTACATATAAGATTACATAGTACATTTAATGTCTTTTGGACTTGAATTCATGCAGAATTCAAACTGTTTTTTCTATTTCAACCTTTAACACCATCTAGCCCCTTCAGGAGCTCAATCTTCTTGCTTCTTGTGATGGGCGTACTTTCCATTTTACGGCCAAAAGATGAAACATTTGTGGGTTTATTGATAACTATGTCGGGCGGTGCTTTATAACCTGGAGTAGGTGGAATATGGTCATATGGGCTCGCTTTTCTTTGCATATTGTCCTTGTTTTTTGCTATGTGTAACAGGGGTTACAAGTTTGACATTAGTCGGTGAAACTTCTTTGCTGTTCACTTTAGAACATTCAGCTAAGTTGGAAACTTTGTTGTTGCTGGTATTCAAGAAACCAGGCTTAAGAGCAATAGGAAATAACTTAGTTTTGCTCATATCATTTTGGATCAAACCCATCTTTTCTCTCTCTGCTGCATACAATTCCATCGCATTGTAATTCTTTATCATTATCTCCATTATCTTTGTTTTTCTTACTGCACACAAAATTGCCAAGCTAGCCACCTTTGATTTCTGCTCTCAAACTTCCTGTCGTCTCACGTACTGTAGGTAGAGACTTCTTTCGCATTACTTTGTTAGTAGCTTCAAAATAGTTGAAGTTGCCTTGTAAGAAAGTGTCAAGCATACTCTCTCCACTATTTTTATTATGTAGGCCATCCATGCAAATACCACTATCAAGTTTATCTCCTTCCGTACTTTCACTGTTGACACAGTCTCCATTAGGGGTGCCAAATGGGTCATTTAGGATCGTATGAGGGTCAAGCAAAATTTGACCCAACCAATTTGCAAGCCATTTATTTTGACTCATTTAACATAATGCATTACCTGACCCAACCCACATATTATGCGGGTTACCCATTTAACTCATCTAAATGTAGTCATGTATTTTTTATATACAATTATGAGAATTAGTCTGTTATTTTCTAAGTATAAACGTTAATCACCATGGAGAGCTATTGTAACGACTCGGATGAGGACTAAGATTCTCATGGAAGTAAATCAACTCAAATGAAATGCTCGATGAAATGCAATCAGTAACTTAAAGGATGTTTGGGATCACCATCCTCCAAGGATCCGTCAAACTAATACTATATAGTGTAATACGCTATATACAATAGTGTCTATCAGTAAAATAAAATATCAAAATATCGTAAGCGGGATTACCATGATTATCCTTACACCGTTTATATATTCCCATAGTATATACAGTACCGTAATTTCTCCGTAAACTGGAGGTTGATCAGAGGGCACTCCATATAAAACAGTACAAAATAAAGTCGTAGTGGGCTCGTATAAGGCATGTGACAAGGCACGCAAGGAATGCCAGGGTGGATTCACCGTTTGCAGAGCCGAACTGATGGTAACGCATAGTAGCTACTACCGCCCACCTCGATACACACTCCCATAATCAAAAGGGCCCAAATCGAATCTCAATAGTAATAGAATAATATCGAAGAAGTGTGCTCGATAAGAGGTGTGACCTCACTTGATCCGTGCATAGCTCCTGTTTTAGCCACATCAAGCTGACTCAAGGTAGTCAGGGTCTCGTAATTAATATGAAATAATATAAAATGGAGTCGTTCACCAAATCATCCCCTTCATTTTGGAACCCCATCGCGTACACAGTTGTTAAAGTGGTTTTCGGTATTGGCAGCGAGTATGATAATATCCGATCCAGATCTCTTTAACAACCAATCGTTTACATTTTTCACACCATGGTCATAACTTTATAAATTACTTTATAAAATCGAATATACGAATCTTGGGCTCGAATTTGTATTCAAAACTTAATGTTTGACTTCGATTTCACTTAACACCCGAAATATTCATATAATGATTTTAATCCAAATTTGACTTATATAAAAACATATCTCAAATGCCGTTTAAAGCAATACTCAAATACTTAACTTCGAACATATTCAGCTTGAATTATCCTCGTCAAAACTCAAGTTCAAATAATTTCAGAATCTAGTTTACCTTAGCATTCGTTTAAATCGATTCATAAAGTCCAATGTTTCGGTTAAAATTCAATACAAGCACTTTAATCAAAATCTCATATTTCGCTTATATAATTCAAACAAATTGTATTATTCTTTATATCTCAAATCATAAATTCAAATTCATTATGAAAAATTTATATCAAACTCTTATATTTTAAATTCGACAAATCATATCTTATTTACCCAAGTCGTACAATTCTATATTGCAAAAATTCAAATCATACGTTTTAAAACCCTCTTATAAATTTTACTTTACAAATTTCATAATTCAACTAAACGATTGTAAAAATAAATTCCGTATATAAAATTATATATAGTCTAAATCACGTTTAGTCACTTTAAGTTCAATTCAATTTGAATTCAAATTCATATCTCATATTAGTTCATTGTTAAAATCAAATATCGGTGTTATAAATTCGAACGTTGAAATTAAGTCACGGAATCTTAACTTAAACCAACTTTGAGTTTAAAGTTTGCAAAATATATATAAAAGATAATTTTCAAGTGTTCGTTTGTAGGAAAAAAATTTCAAATGTTCATACTGTCCGTAATTTAGGTGTGAGCTTATCGGTCAAAGTCTCGTCCGATTTTGAGGCAATATGAAGAAATTATTGTTGTTTTTTTTATAAAAAATATCGGCTCTATATGTTGGCAGAGTTCAAATATGGAAATTTAGCATACTACTTTCTAAGTAAAACTCATAGTCCCCTTGTAGAACTACAGTGTTCGTTCATAGAAAAAATCTGAGTGTTTCATACTGTCCGTAATTTAGGTGTGAGCCCATCGATCGAAGTCTCGTACGATTTCAAGGTAGCATGAAGAAATTACTATAGTTTTTACCAAAAAAATAGCAACTTTGTATGTAAGCAGTTCAAATATGGAAATTCAGCCTATTATTTTCTAAGTAAAATTGACAGTTCCCTTGGAGAACTACAGTGTTCGCTCATAGGGCAAAATATCCGAGTGTTTCATACTGACCATAATTTAGGTGTGAGCTATTGGTCGAAGTCTCGTCCGATTCCGAGGCAGCATAAAGAAATTACTGCAGTTTTTACAAAAAAAAAAATAGCGGCTGTATGTAGGCAGAGTTCAAATGGAAATTTAGCATACTGTTTTCTAAGTAAAACTGGCAGTCCCCTTGGAGAACTACAGTGTTCGGTCACATAGAAAAACGTCCGAGTGTTTCACACTGTCTGTAATTTTGGTGGAAATCTTGCTCGAAGTCTCATCCGGTTCCGGGGCAGTATGAAGAAATTACTGTAGTTTTGACAAAAAAATATCGACTCTATATTTAGGTAGAGTTCAAATATGAAAAGTTAGCCTATTATTTTCTAAGTAAAACCACCAGTCCCCTTGAGGAACTACAGTGTTCGGTCATCAAACGTCCGAGTGTTTCACACTATCCATAATTTAGGTGAGAATCTATCGGTCGAAGTCTTATTTGGTTCCGAGGCAGTATGAAGAAATTACTGCAGTTTTGACAAAACAAATAGCGACTCTATTTGTAGGCAGAGTTCAGATGGAATTTTATCCTATTATTTCTAAGTAAAATTGGCAGTCCCTTGGAGAACTGTAGTGTTTGGTCACAGGGCAAAATGTCCGAGTGTTTCACACTGTCCGTAATTTAGGTGGGAATTTATCGGTTGAAGTCTCATCCGGTTCCGGGGCAGTATGAAGAAATTACTGTAGTTTTTACAAAAAAAAATAGCGACTTCGTATGTAGGCTGAGTTAAATGGGTAAATGGGTTATCTATTTGTAACCCTTTTAAAAATGGTTCAATTCTTTTGTAACCCATTTAATAAAAAATTATAAATGGGTTGACCTAACAGGGTTGTAATTGGTGTAAAATAGATTGGGTGAACGGGTAGAGTCATATTTTGACAGGTCTAGTCTCCATGTGTCCTGCCAGTAGCAGCAGCCAAGTTAGGCAAAGTTGCTTCTTTCTCAATCATGTCATCTTGTTTTTTTTGCCTAAACACAACATCATTCAAGTTATCTATGCTTACAGATCTTTCCTTTTCACCATAGTCTGTTGCTTGTCCACTTAAACATGCCTAATGATATGGGTTTTTAGTAACCTATTAAAAAGATTGTTTGAAATAAGGAACTTCATTAAATAGTTTGGAAAAACAAGAAATTTAATTAATAAAAGACTTAATAAAACGAGGTGAGGTCTTGTGAGTGCAGTGGAATTAAATTTATAATCGATTTATATTTGTTTGATAGCTAATTAAGTGAATATTATAATGTGAATAATTAATAATTCTCTTGGAAACAAAACTTTTGGTCCGACCGTGAAATGGTGAAATTATCCTTTAATTAGTTCAAAAAAGTTTGATCCTAAAAAATAGGATTTTAAAATCTGCAAGTTAGTGGGGAAAACGCTGAAGAAAAAGTTAGCTGAAAGAAAATCCCGAGAGACCCTTCAAAAATTTTCTTACCGTAATTTCGAACTGAAATATTCAAATATACTTATCCTGCAATCTACGTCTGCTTGTTTACATAATATATCTGTAAGCTTTTTGACTAGACCTAGTCAACTCTTCCACAATTTCATCATGTAAATATTTCAAGCTGCTTATCCTAGATACACGTATTCTAGAAAAATCCATTGGTCCTATAAATACCGTAGAGTTTGTTCATTCACTTTCATCACAACATTTCCTATTACTTTACTCTCAGTTTCATTCTACTTCATACTCTCAGTCTCATTGCCACTACTAACATCTACTTCAGGTTAGCTTTATGATTGCAATTGCGGTTTTCTATTACAATATCTCACATTATCAATATATTTTATTTACTGTTTACAAAAAAAAAATCAAGCTGTATGTTGGTTTTTTAAACCAAAAAAGCAGATTTTCTAGAAAAATATAGTTTTTGTTTTCATACTACAATTGGCTATACAAAAAGTGTGAACATAACTTGCCAAACTTATGTTTCGGAGATGAAAATTGAAACTCAGTAGCATGATGGTTTTTCAAAACAGATAAGCAGTTTTACATCATTCTATGCCCTTTTTTGTATTTTACTTTCACATACCTTAATTGTTTTACGCTTCCTATCAGCACAAACACATACCAGATACATATTATATGTATCATATAAAAAACTAAGTAAATAAAAGTGATCAGGGCACACACATAACTATGTTGTATTAGGCAGCAATAAAGGGAACATGACAAAATTTTCTTCATGCTTCATGGTTCTTAGGCACGGTTTAAATTATTTTAGGAACTAATATATTTTAGTAGGAGAGGATACTGTATGAACAAAGAGAATAATTGGCATTAAAGCATTAAATAATTTCATTTAAAATTTCAATGTAATCAGTATATTGCCAATTATTCCAGAACTAAGATGAGTTTTGTTGCATTGTTTTTGTATACTTAATGGTGCTGCAGCCATATACAATCATCACATAAACTGTAACTCACCTTAATTTGTATACTTAATGGTGTGTGTATAAAGTAATACACGTACTCATTGAAAAATGTACTATATTAATTTGTATGTTTCCTTGAAATATTTGTTCCTTTCAATCCCAAAAGAATTATGGTTGCATGATAATGTTGTGGCTGTTAAGATCTTAACAAACTGTATTAATCTGCAACCATATACAATCATCACATAAATTATAACTCATATTAATCTGTATACTTAATGGTGTGTATATAAAGTGATACACGTACTCATTAAAAAATGTTCTATGTTAATTTGTATGTTTGCTTTGAAATATTTCTTCCCTTCATATTCTATGTATGACTCACGTGCAAATATTAATTCTTCTTAGTTTTAAAATTCACGCAAGTTCTAAACAAAGTTAAATGTAGGCGCTTAATATTTGACCAGACTGCGAAAATATATATTTTTACGGGATACTTGAGAAATAAATACTACCTTTTCGGCCTTGGACCTTTTCAATCCTTCATACGGTATTATTCCACATAACTAGGCTTCTAGAAACCACACCACTACCCTATAAATACTACTTCATATCCACTACTATTCATATATCTCCCCCACAGATTCTTTCCCACCACTATCCCATATTATCTACATTTATATCTTTCCGCATCGCTATTTCCTTCGCATGAGTTTCAGGTAACTAAAATTATATACAACAAATACATACCCTTCAATTGCTTCTGGCTCAGATGTGTGCTTTAGGCAAAAAAAATTCTAGCTTTACATTATGCTTTGTCATTTGTAGAAACTGTGTAAATTGCAGAAGACGTTGGAACCAATTCATACAAATTGAGGACTTCTGTTTGGTAATTCACGCAATAGCATAGGTATATGCAGTTTTGATTTTTTTTTTTTTTTAATTCTTTTTGATTCATCATGTCTTTTTTATGAAAATTCACCCTTTTTTTTTCATGTGTAACATCCAATATTATCAGCAAGCAAACATGCTAATATAAGCAAATCTAATGAAGAATGATATTCTTATCCTTTAATAAATTATTTATATTCTTATCCTTTAATAAATTATTTCCAATTATTATGCGAATCTGACATTGCATATACTGTAGTGTGCCTGAGGAGTTCCTGATTAACTTTTGATTCTATTTCTTTCTTGCAAGAAACTTATTATGATAGTCAAATTTTTTTACTCGATTATATGATCACTATTTAACTTTAGTCATCTTATCACTATCTGTAAGTATATAGTAGTTAATTAGCATACCTTCAAGGCAGCTAATCTTTACACCTTTAATCAACATGATAATTGCTTTTGCAATTCATTTTGTACAGCAACATACATGGATAGGGAAATCTTGGTAACTTTACAATTTGCATAACATCATCCATTACGCAAGTAATCAGATAAATTTCATTGTCTAATGTGGATAATTTTTTATTACGAAACACGACAATGCAATCAAAGTGTGTATAGTATATACATTGCCAAGTGGAAGTTGGCTCAACATCAACTAACAATCTAATAAAGTAAATTATATAGTTTGATTGGTTTAGAACAAGAGGATTTCTCATATCAGTTGAATAATAAGTTTACATAAACAACAAATTAATTACACATCAAAATTTGCTTTAGGAAAAGGTTAACAATACGCCAAGAAAACGGTAGACAACCAAAATTTGTACAGTAGTAGTATTAAAGTTTTAGTTATGACTTATGTCATTGCAAATGTTTTTACGTGGTAATTCCCTAATTATAATAAAACTAATATAGAGCCTTTACAGTTGCCATCCCCCCCCCCTCGGTTCAACCTTTTGATATATTTTAGCACATAAATTAAATTATTTTTTAGACATTCCCTAACGATAGTATAATTGTCATCGTTCCATCGAGTATAACAAGCAACATAAGGTATCGATCAACAATGGAAAGTGAACCTTGCGATAAGCAAATATCGACTCTACAAGATGATATATTCCAAATCCACCGGCAACGAAGGATAGTGTAGAAGTCCGCAAAGCGGCAAATGATGATAAAAAATCTCTCTCAAATGTTGATTTTATTTGGAACGCCGAATTTACTGCAGCAGTGGTAAGTGATATATCAAGTATAAAATTTAGCTAAATTTTATATTTAAATTTTCTTATCTTATGAGATTTTCCTCTTATTTTTGCAGGTGGATTTTATGGAGAAAAATGGATGGTGAAGAATATGGCAACAAAATTCGCTATATACAAATAAACCATAACCATTTATTATTTGTAATTAAAAAATTAACGTTAACTAGTGCTTTTTTCATTTAATTTTGATTTCTAATGAGGGAATTCATTGTTATAGCATTTATTATTATTTTTTCAATATTTGAAATAAGTTTTAATTTATATTACTGTTTGTAAATTGTATTATTACTTTGTCATTTATGCAGTATTGGTATACAATTTTGTTTTGTTTTGTCATTGTAATTATAACCAGCTTAACAACTACCACCAACTGCTATGTGCAATTATGTTGTTCATTGTTACTAAATAAATGACTCAACAATATTCATTTTTCAAACAGTAATATACCAAAGATGAATAATCGAAGAAGGAAAAATAGAGGTTCTAACAGTTTAACTGATGAACAAAGAGAAATGCGTCGTATGAGGGATAGAGAACGAAGAAGGGCTATAATCAAGAACAACGAGAAAATTATCTAGCTCGTCGTTGTGAAATGTATCGATAATGAAGAGAAAGATCCCAAAATGCATCTTTAGAAGCGCAAACAAATGCTATAGCCGATGAATCTCTTGCTTACCAACAACAAACAAACCCAAGAATAGAGATTGAATGAACTGAAACTACATATGTTGAGGAAAGACAACATATTTTAAATGGTAGTTCGCATTTAGCCCAAGGACATATACAATCATCACAAGTTAATAATCAACTACAGGGGCTTCAAACTACATGAAGAAATGTTAGAACTCATAATGTTGCAAAATATTTCGTAGACTGCATTGAATTTCAGAAATATCTATTAAAACAACCAACATTTTGTCAGCATTGTTTGGCAAAATTATTTCAGCATGAAAGTGGATCATTGTGTTGTTTAAATGGAAGAACTAAACTTCCTCCAGTGCATTCACCTAATGAACTCTTGGAGCTTTTCAATGATACAACTGCCGAAGGTGTACAGTTCAAAAGAAACATTCGATCGTATGACCATGTATTTTCCTTCACTTCAATGGGAGTGCATATCGATGATAACCTAGCAAGTGGAAGGTCTGGTATTTACACATTTCGTGCTCAAGTTGTTTATATCACAATATTGGAAGCCTACTTCCTAAAGAAGGAGATAAACCAAGATTTCTGCAATTATATATATGATACGGATCATGAAACTGAAAATCGAATGACTGAAAATGAAAATTTGAATAAAAGAATACTAGAAAGGATACGGTGTATATTAGACGAGAATAATGATTTTGCCCAATATTTTCGTCGAGTTTCACAACTTCACAACATTAGTAATTATAAATTTATCATTAAAGAAAAACCCTCACAACGACAGTATAAACTGCCTACATGTTCACAAGTTTCTGCAATGATAGTTGGTCAGTATGAGACAAGTCATATAAATAGTAGAGATATTATTCTACATACAACGAGGGGTCATCTTATGAGAATTCCAAAAACACATGGTTGTTATGACCCTCTACAATATCCTCTCCTACTACCTTATGGCAATTATGGTTGGGAACTTAACAACCACAATGTTAATGGAACTCCTATTACATGTCGTGAGTATTATGATTATATTTTGCAGGTACTAATAAATTTATCTTCATACAAATATGATCTATAAGTTCATACCTAGCATCATCATATAATAATAAGTGATTAACTAAAGAATTCGATTTTATATTTCTAATCAACTTAAATTTCAGATTCGACTAGAAGATACTTCTCTTTTCTTACATGGAGGGCGTTTATTACAAAAATACGTCGTGGATAATTATGTAAAAATTGAAGGTGGTAGAATGAGATGGTTTCGTCAACAACAACATCATATTAGATCAGAATTGTATGTGGGACTTCAAGATGCATTAAACGCTGGAGAAAATAAAGCAAGTATGACGTATTTATCTTCTTTTTCGTATATTTATATAATATATACAAGTACATATACATATTAATACATATACACTATGTTATTTATTTTTCTAGTATAGGTAACATAGGCAAAAGAGTAACATTACCCTCTTCGTTCTACGGAAGTCCCCGTAATATGTACCAACGTTATCAAGATGCAATGACTTTAGTACAAAAGTTTGGAAAACCTGATTTGTTTATTACAATGACATGCAATCCAACATGAGATGAAATTACATGTTGGATTACTGTAAGAAGACCAAAGTATAATGGAATGTTTGATTCAAGCATCGACCACGCGAATGCCATCATCTTTAAGAAGATTATTCGCAATGATCTTAATTTATTGTGCACCAACGGGGGTCAGAAAATTATGGGAAGAATTTTTTAATTATATGGTTGAAGATTATCCAAGTTCAAGCACAATGACTCGACCTTTACTTGAAAATCGACTTCTACATGATCTTAATGATCTATTAATGAACCATTATAAACAAATATCTGATTTTGATCTTCAAAGAATCAGAAATGCTATAGATGTTAATTATCTCACTTCAAAATTAATAGAGGAGCAATATTCAATTGTAACTCCTGTAGAGGACATTATATCTATTGAAAAGTTAAACGAATGTCAAAAATATGCATATAGTACCATTACTAATGCAGTTTATAATAAGGAGGGCAAAATTTATTTCATAGATGGCCCTGGTGGAACGGAAAAACCTTTCTTTATCGAGCAATACTTGCAAAACTTAGACAAGATGGTTTAATTGCACTTTCAACGGCTACATCGGGGATAGTTGCAACAATTTTACCAGGCGGTCGAACAGCACATTCGCGGTTTAAAATTCCACTTAATCCAAATTCCAACTCAATGTGTGCAATACCTAAACAGTCTCACTTAGCTGAACTTATGCGATTAGCCGTTGTTCTTATTTGGGATGAAGCAACAATGACCCATAGATATGCTTTTGAAGCACTGGACAGAACTTTAAAAGACATATTAGCAAATGACATGCCATTTGGAGTAAAATTGTAATTATTGGTGGGGATTTCAGGCAAGTTTTACCTGTTGTACAAAAGGGTACAATATCGGAAACAATTGATGCATGCATAGTTAGATCATCATTATGGAGACATGTAGAAGTGATCCATCTCACTCAAAATATGAGAGCAAAAGAAGATCCTTTTTATGCAGATTTCTTCTACGGGTTAGTGATGGAGATGAGCCACATATATTTGAGGACAAGATAAGAATTCCAAATGAAATGATAATACCATGGGAAGATGAAGATTCAATAACCACTCTTATAAATTCAACTTTTCTGACCTTAAAAGTGAATGCATTTGATACAAATTATATGATTAGCAGAGCTATAATAACCCCACTTAATGAAACCGTGGACGTGCTCAATGACCAAATTATTAAAAAAAATCCTGAATGTCATCATGTCTACTATTCTTTTGATTCTATGGAAGATGATGTAAGAAATTTGTACCATCTTGAATATTTGAATTCACTTAATTTTAGTGGTTTACCCCCACATAAATTGGTATTGAAGAAAGATGCACCGTTAATGCTGCTAAGAAACCTTGATCCAAAAAATGGATTATGCAACGGTACACGGCTTATATGTCGTGAACTTCATAGAAGCAGAGATTGTTGTTGGTCACTTTGCTGGAACTCGGGTTTTCTTATCACGAATACCTATGAAGCCCTCTGAAGATACCCGTTTACCATTTACTTTGTTACGTAAACAGTTTCCTATACGATTAAGTTTTGCTTTAACTATTAACTAATAGGATCGATTAGGGGTTACTTTAAGCTATACCCACAATATCACATACAAGACAATCAATCAACACACCATTCAAATAAAAAAGATACGATGAAAGTAAAATAGCAAGACACAAGATTTTATACGTGGAAAACCTCTTCGATGTGAAGAGTAAAAACCACGAGACCTCTTAAGGAGTCTACCCTCTTTTCTTATTGATAAACCAAAAAGGGAAAACAACCCCAAAATGTTTACAAAAGATTCGCTACTAATCACCGAAATCCAAAAACAATAAGAGATGAAAAAAGTGTAAGAGAACACCCTATGTGTGTCGAGCAAGAATAAAGCTCAATCTTGAAGACCAAAACACCTTGAAGAAGATGATAAAAGACCAAAAACTGCTCCTGCCTTATGTGACCAGATCTGGTTATATTAACCCTCTTTTCTTTTAATGTGCATACCAAAAATGTGAGTAATCTTCCAAAATGTCTTTCTTGAAAAGAAAAGATATTGTTACATAAAAGGCATGCTTGCACAACAAATCTGGAAAAAAGACAAAACCAATAAATCTCATCCACAAATTAAGCATGACCTGCATAAAAAGATATGTCAAATACGCCTGCGTAAAATTATGCCAAATATGTCTGCATAAAATTATGCCAAATATGGGCTGGAATACCCAACATTTACAAAGCTCAAAGGAAAACAATTCCGAATGTGGGAATATACTTACCTCAAGAAGTATTCAACCATGATCAACTTTATGTAGCATTGTCTAGAGGAGTTTTTATAAAAAAACACCAAAGTTCTAATAAAAAATGGCACAGTTAAAGGGAAAACTGGAACCTATAGTAGAAATGTTGTGTATAAGGATGTGTTGCTATCTTCAAAAGGAGAGATTTGATAATTTTTTGGTTAACTGTTTCTTCCTGTAATGTTTGAAACATAGTTTAAACAATATTTATTTTCAGTTCCATTCTTTTAATGCATGCTTGTAAAATAACAATCACTAGCATTGAAATAAATCTTAATCCTACTGAATATTTTATATTTAAAACTTCGCTTTTATGCCTGTCATTCATATGTCAATTTACTATTTGGTATTTCAATTTCTTTCTCTTAAGTTTATAAATTATGCAATATTTCTTCAATTCATATGCGAACATATATAAAAAACACAATATTTCACAAACAACAATTCAAACCGAAGCGTGTACCGTCGTGCTTGTGTGAATAACCCGGACGTTGAAGATTACTTGTCATAGGCACAGACCTGCGTGTATGTAATACATCCACAAATGCATAATCTTTGGAATGAGAAAATTCTTCCTTTTTCGCTGGGAAAAATTCCAAAATTGGAGGAATTTATTAGGTTATGAATGAATACCGTTCGAACTAACTGGAGAAAATTCTTCTTTTTTTTTTATTTTTTATTTTTTTTATTAACTAATTACATCTACACATACTGAAAGGAATGTGCGCATCAGTTTTATAACCTCCAAACACTTAAATAATATCACTAACTGCTGATTAATCAACCGTTTAATACAGCATTCATTTCACTTTATTTAGCAGTTACTGTCACTATTATTTACAAGAAATTGATGCAATTACTGAACGTTGCATGACTGACAACACTATTTTGATGAATAAAACACAAAACACAGTCTATGGTTGGTTATTTGAAATAATCAGCAAAAAGAGGTAAAAGAGGACAGCATGACATGCTGCTGCTATTGTATATATTACATTGTTCAACAATTCTGCTTTTAACCGGCAGAGAGATGTAGCAGCGTTCAACATTGTTTGTGCATCGTCTCCGATGATGATTAAACTACCGAAGGAAAACATATAACCAGGAAAGTAGAATCAGAGTAATGTGTCATTATTAACTAAAAATAACGTGCTTATAAGCTTCTTCTAAATAACCCAAACCGAAATAAAAATAAAAGCAGATTAATTTCTCTTATTTTCTGTCTTTTCAAGCGTAACTTCATGAAGTTGTTTTTTCAGCATTTGGTTTTCCTCCTGAAGCGCTTCACACCACCTCTTTAGCTGCTCAAGGTCTCTTTCTGTCTTCTTTTGCTTATTCCTGCAGTGGCGTACACAAAACAAATACAAATAAAAAAGAAGTCCCACATAATTCTAATAATCCTAGAAGATAACCGTACAATAATAGTACTATATTAACCTGGCTCTTCTGTTTTGAAACCAAACCTCCACTTGCTTTGGCTTTAGCTTCAGTCTATCTGCTAACTCGCTCTTCTCTTTCTGCTGCATATATATGAGAAACGAAACTCAAGATTTCGTTGATGTGTATTATTTTCATGGTGAAAATGGTCTCTCGGTGTTGTCTTTGAACAAGAGAAAAATAAATAAAGAAAACTTACAGTGGTCAGAGTGTTGTGATCTTGAAAGGTTTCTTCAAGCAAAGTGGCTTGCTTTTCACTTAGCTTAAGTTTCTTTCTTGGCCCACTCTCTTCGTCTCTATCTTTCATTTTGTAATCATCTGAAGCAAAACTCTTTGATCTCTTTCTCTCGTGTTCATGTGATTTAATAATGTCAGTATCTTCTTTTGCTTTGGGAGGAAAGAACATATGAAGTTGAAAATGGGATTTGTTCTTATTGTCATGGTACCAATTTTCATGGTTTCCAACTGCGAAGCCAAAGCTTACTTTGTTGTATTCTTCCATTATAACAGTATAAGTATGCGTTTTGTGTATGATTGCTTAAAGGTTGAAAGGCTATATATATACAGAGAGAGAAGGGATCCATATAGAAGACAATATGTTGTTTATTGACCCTAATTAAAGGAGGAAGTTTCATTTTTTATGTTTTTCAAACTGTAATAAAAAAAGTTATCTTCCATTTCTTTTTCCTTTTACACCTTTCTTTTTTTGGAACTGACCAGTGCGAACTTAAAACGAGAGACTAATAATAAGAAACGTTCAGTCGTCATGTTATCATTTTTGTTTTGTATAAATATCTGTTCATGATGTAAGTTAACGTAAGTTCTAGGCTTGATTAATTAACCAACATACGAAGTAAATTTTCATATATAACGATAGAAAACCTACTTGTGAAATATGAATTCTCTTATGCTCAGAGACTCAGAACTCAGAAGCGGGTTTCATCTCTTATACGTGATAGTTAATGTAGTATATATATCCACACAGGAACAATAGTATTTTAGCTATTACATAATGTATTTTAGATCAAACGTAACAAGACAACTAACGCTAAATGTACGTACAATAAACTATCATAACCGAGTATTAATCCATAAATCTGCCCACAATCATACATTGTAATTAACTGTCAGTCTGTGCATTATGATGATACGTCGTCTGGTTCATATATGACGAAGCGAACATGTCATCTTGGTCTATGCTTTGACAATTCTATTGCATCATGGCTCCCATGCATTTGGGCACGTGTAAAAACTCGCAGTTACTGAGCTACGTGTCTGCATCATTCCTAGGTTTGATGAAAACGCGACTTTGAACATTATTTACTCAACTTGTGTATAGACTATCAATTTGTTCTATGAAAGTTGTTGCACTAGAATTTAAGGTACGGAATAGTCAAAACATAAAAATAAATGGTTATAGAAGACCGAAGACACAAGTCAATATAATTTGCGGGTTGACTCATTTGGGTTAACTTCTATTTACTTACTTATGTACAAATGGGCTTGGGCCCAATTAGTCCAAATTGCTGTATACAACTAGTACAATCGCACAACGGTGGAAAACCGACCGTTACATTGAATAATTGAAAAAAATTTAGCTTTTTTCATTAACCTTTGTTAAACATCAAAATATAATGTGACAGATTATATTTAAAATTTGAGAGATCTAAAGAGACCATTGCTGAGAGAATCGAGTGAATTAGACCAGTGAGAATTATGTAAATTTAATCGAAGAGATTTAAGGAGGCATGTTATAGACATGTTCCTAGTTTTTTTTTTTAACTGCGGAAATTTTGTCAAGATGGTATGCAAGTTAAACATAAGAAAAAAAGATTAATGAAAACAAAACCTCTTTAACAGTTGAAAACTGATCATTAGATTGTATAGTTTAAAAAACAGATTAAAAAACAGTTTTTTTTATTAATCTTAGTTGAACATTAAAAAATAACGTGCTACATAAATAATTAAAATTAGAGAGATATAAGGAGATAAAAGTGGAGAGAACTAAGTAAAAGAGTTTTAAAGAGACATATTATCGACATGTTACATATTTTTTGGGCTTCGGAAAAATTGATTTTGGCCAAGTGACAGTAAGCATACCTCCCTAACGATCGGTTTGATAACTCTCTCACATTATTCCTCTTTTCTACAATTCTGTATCATCTGTACTGATATCAAAACATTTATGCAATGCATCTTACTTCAATTCATCAGTGTCGTATCAATTCTGCATCATATATCTTCAACAATTTAACATGATATCAAAGCAAGTCGATCCACAATCTATAGGAGAGTTTTTTTTTTTTTAATCCATCAGAGTATTTTCATATTTTTGATTCATACTCATCAAAGATTTCAAGAATCTCTTCATATGAGTGTGATTTGAAGAGAAGATACTGTGCCACGCTAATCTTTCAGGCTGCATCAGTATTTCACCTCGCAAATCGAAGAAAATCAATACTGAACATTCATTACTAATCAAGAAAAGCAAGATTGTTCACTGGCTGACAAAATCCAATCAAGAGAGTCATCAGAAAAGGATTTGTCTTTGAAAACTCAGGACAAATCAAACTATTCATCATCAAAAACTTTCAAGAAAGGTCTATCAAGGCTGCAAATGTATTCTTGTTGTTCTCAATACTATAACTATTTTTCATACTGAGCCACCGTCAGATCCATCGGAATTGGATCAACTATGGCACATGATAATACTTCTACATCCTCAGCAAATGCACGGGCATCCCAAACATCAAATGCTGAGCAGTTAGATCAAAACTGTTATCAGCCCACAAAGCCAACCCATCACTGTTCATTTAGACGAGAACAATTATCTCCTCTAGAAGTTTCAAGTCGAGACAACAATCCAGGGATATGGTCTTGAAAGATTTGTTTATGGAACAACATCAATCCCACCAAACTTTGTCACTGATGCAACAAGTAACATAGTCAGCAATGAAGAGTTCACTAAATACCACAGACAAAAAAGATTAATTAGTGCTTGGCTTCTATCTTCAACAAACCCAAGTTTGTTATCTCATGTTGTTGGTTGTAAAACAGCAAATGAAATATGGTATGCTGTTGAAAAAAATTTCAACACACAATCTTTTGCCAAGACCCAATTTTGTAATAGGCGATTACAAAATTGCAAGAAAAATAACTTGAGTATGAAAGAATATTTGGCAAAAGTCAAGAACATTTGTGACAGGCTAAAATCTACAGGAAGCAATATTGAAGAATCAGAACGTGTTATGTGTTTACTCAATGGGCTTAATGATGATTATAAGGCAGTTGTAGCAGTGGTAACATCTCAAAAAGTTACACCATCTTTAGATGATGTGCTGGCACATGAAGCAAGAATTGATAGTAAAAGATCATCAGATTCTGATTTCTCACTTAATTATGCTCCTAGTAATAAAAACATGTTAATACCTTAGGTACCCTAGGCATTGATTTTGATGACAACAACCTTATAAACATTATTACTAACATATCTTCCAAGTTGTGTAGTTACATAAAATATATTATAAAGATAAACAAGAATACAAAAGAGGAATTACAGAGGAAGGATAATCAAAGCAATTGAAGAGCAATGCCAATTACAGAAAATGTTGAAGAACTGAGGTGGTTGAAGTGATGAGGAGTTGGTTGAATGTCGAATATCTTGTTAAACATTCCACATGGCAATTATAATTGAAGATAATTCACTACAACAAAAAACACTTTTCGCAACAGGCGATATCTGTTGCAGTAGACCTATTGCAACAGGCCTGCGCCTGTTGGTATAGCCGAAGTTGCAAAAAGCCCGCAACATTTTATGCCTGTTGCAATAAGATGTTGCGGTATACCTTTTTGCAACAGGCTTTTGCTGTTGCAACAGATAATTTTGCAACAGCATATGCCTGTTGCAATAGATCCATAAATCTGTAAAAAAAAAAATATTACTGCTTATAGATATTACATATTAAATGTATTCGTTTTATTAATAGTGTATATCACAAAGTGAAATAAAAAAATAGGAATTTTATTTTAACATAGTTTTAATAGTACAAACAATTACAACAAAAATTTCTACAATTTTCATGCACCATTCATGTATAACAATTTCTTCTCTCACACAGCACATTTTTTCGAATAGAGTATTTTCTAACATATTTCTACTCTATCATACATATACTATAACAGTAGAAAACATATCTTCAGTTCACTAGAACAAATCTGCAGTTCGTGCTCCAAGTTTGTTGTCGATCATGAACATCATGGTACTTAACAGTTCCTGCTTTGATTCATGGCCAGGTACTTAAACATGCCTCAGTATTCGAACAAAGATGCAAACCTGATAAAAATTTTAATGTGAGGGATGGCAAAGCAAGCTACAATCCTGCGTACACCAATCAAGAATCATGCTCCTCCTTAGTAGCTTGTGTTGCTGCATTGGATGCATCTAGAACCGTGCTAATCTCCTTCAGTCTCTTTTTCATCTCATCGAGCTCCTGCATCTTGGTGAGATGTATACTATTAATTCATCACAGTTTAAACAATTATTTAATAACATGTTAAAATCTGCCTACACAGTACTACAGCAGGTTGAAAGACCACTTTACAATAACATGTTAAAATCTGTCTACATGTTAAACCGTGCAAAACATGCCTCAGTATTTTATAGTGTATGGTGTTCAATGTATACTGTTAATTCATCACAGTTTAAATAAATATTTAATAACATGTTAAAATCTGCCTACACAGTGCTACAGCAGGTTAATAGTCCACTTTACAATAAGCATATGTGCGAAATTGACAAAACCAATGCATAGCAGATCGCTCTCTAAATAAATATGGTATGTCAGGTGTTCATCAAACACTACATATTTATATTAAACTATCTAATAATGTCATAGCAAATCAAGTATTCATAATACAAAACACGCTTTACTTATCAGCAGACTGAACTTATATATAACCTCGAATAGACATACATGTTTATGGGAGGTTTTGAAACTAGATATCAACTTAAATATATTTTGTCAATCATATGAATCAACAAACTATACTCATATCAATTACGACGTACATATATTCAAGGCCCTCATATGTACATAATCATATCATATAATCAACCTCACTCTTTACTGGGCAATTTATTTTTATGAAACATGTGGCAGTTAAACCCTTCAATACACAATTTCTATTGTATTTCACTATTTGGACTTATCAAATCAGGTTATTCAATAGGCATAAAAATATATGAACAACAAAATTTACACCCACATGCAATATACATATGGAAGTTCCTGCGTTGCCAATCAAGGTTGTATATTTCTAATATATTTATTATTAGATTAATATTGTATTTACCGAAACCTAGTGTTCATACTTACCAAATATAACCGGATAATTCTACACCATTTTCAATACATATTAGAAATGCAAAACTCAAAATTCTATTTTTAACTGATAAACGCTTACCTTTGGCTGTCAATTTTGAATACAATTCTTAATTGGGACATGTCAAAATCATGCAATCCTTTCAGATATTCAGAGATGCCATATGAATAAATTCCAGGAGAGCCTCGAAGCATTATGAACCTAAAATCATAGAAGTCATTAGCTAGTTATTTCGATATTATAATAAGATATTTTTATAAGACTAACATCATAACTACAAAACATCATATCTTTCAAAACATACATATTTACGTAAATAAAGCAATGTTCTTCTGTTGCGACCATTTAATATGAAGGTGATCTAGAGGTTTAAATGTGAATCCTTTGGACGTCGATCATTGATTTTACCTTTTATCAACGTTTAACGGTACATATCCTCCTTTCATAGATGGGCTCCACGTTCAAGCAAATGAAACTTCAACTTGATTATCATCTTAGATGGGTTTCACATACATATCTATCTTGATTGCAGCCTAACACCATCATTTGAAGCATTTCATGAAGCATTCCTGCAAATTCAACAAACAAAAATATGATGTAACAATAAACATTTGTACCTTATTAAACAATGAAGATGATGATAGCTAGTGAAAAAATGTAGCGTACTACTGGTTAAAACTGGGCGATTACACACCTCATTTCAGGCAAAGGTCGACCTACAACTTCCGAAACCTTACTTGTACACAGAAGCATAAAAACAACAAGAATGCATTTTAATGCATGCTAATATGAATGAGACATAGGATACATCACTTACACTACGATTATATGAATGTACACTGCTGATTTTCGCAATGAAGTGAATGGTACACCATCAAAGCACATATTTATACTGTGATATCACTAAATAATACTGACTTTATGGAAGTATATAAATAATATTATATATGTTTCATTGATAATAATATTTTTCGAATACTACGATGTAAACAGCTAATACCCATTTTGCTATTCATCTTTGATTGCAGAATGAACAAACTCCCCAATATGAAGAAACTGGACCTCGTATATTATACTTTACTCTGTTTTAATGAAAGGAAAACTGAATTTTAGGCTCAATTCAAAGCTCCTACAAGATAAGCTCTCTATGAGCAAGTAATCTGAAAATGATAATGCATTATAGCCAATGATCTCAGGACCAAAACTAAACCAAAATGTCATACAAAAATCCATAATCTTTATACGTTTATTTATTTGTATAGTTATATTAGAAATCATTTGGTAACATATCTACTGAACACAAAAGTCGCACAATGCCTTCCAACATTATCGAATATATAGATATTATTTTGCAGAGTTCTTTTAGAAATTAAGTAACGACCCCCAGTAAAAGGATTGCAAAAAAATAATATGTAAAGTAAAAAAATATACCTGATAATCAATTTCTGAAACATGAACAGTCCTCCTAATCGCATCCTCTTTTTGAGCTCTGCCAGTTGACTCTTCTTCCTTTCACTGTTGCTTGTGTTGCTCCTTCTAAACAGAGAACTGTTCAGACCAATCCTATGAGTATTCGGTGCGTCATTAAAATAGTCGTTGAATATGGAATTTGGAACAAATTTTTGAGCAATTTGGTTAAAATTAGACATCAGAAGCACCAAGTTTCTCATTTGTTCAGTGAACCTAAAGTTATTATCTCTGTGTCTCCGCGGAGCGGCGGTGCAGTTGAAGGCAGAGGCAGCAGCTCGACGGAGTGGTATAGATAGAGATTTAGGTTTTTTTTTTGGGTTTCAATGTCAAACGATGGAATGAAAAAAAAGGGTGCGATTGAATGAAAAATTTGCGATTTCGGATTTAGGAATTAGGACCGATAAGTGAAGAAGGCGAAGTAGATGTAGACATTAAGAGGCGGAGAAGAAGAAAAATGTGGATTCGTTCTGGGTTAGGTCGAAATGAAAATTGGGTTAGGTGGCGAAATCAAAATTAAAGCGGGCTTTGAAATTTTTGGTAGACGCCTTTTCTTTTGGTTTGTAAAACCGTAAAATGCACTCCTGATGGTTTATTTAAGTTTGATTGTTCACTAGATTGTAAAATGTATGTTGAAAGATTTATATTTATTAAATAATATTTATAAATTTATATAAAGTAAGAAATAATCTAAAATCTGAAACTGTAATTTAATTTAAAAGGTTTGATTTTGAGAAAAGCTATTATTGAAGATTAAGTAACAAATATTAAAAAAAATACTAATTTTTTGATATTTTCTAATTTTATGAAAATTTGAATATCTGAAACTTTTATATCCATTAGTTTTTTATTATTAGTTTTTTACTATTTACTATTTATTTATTTATTTTATTATTTTTTAAATGTTAATTATTATTAGTTGTTTATTGTTAATTATTATTATTAAATTATTATTATCAATTACAAATATCACTTTATAATACTTAAATTTTATTATTAATTAATAATTATTATATAATTACTAGTAGTAAATCATTAACAGTAACTGTTTGAAATTAATTATCAAAAGTTAATCATTAAAAGCTAGAACTTATTTTTAGTGTGTTTTTCGCCACTGGCTTTACTAGTTGTAAAAAATATAGTTATTGCAAGTGGTGAAAACAATTGCTAAAGATATTTATTCGCAACAGGCTTGGAAGCACAGTTGTAAATACTATGTCTGTTGCAACTGTCACGGAAGCATAGTTGCTAAAAGTATGTTTTTGCAACAGAAAAGAAAGCGCAGTTGCTAAAAGTATACTTTTCGCAACAGAAAGAGAAGGCATGTTGCTAAAGCTCATCTATTGCAACGGCTATAATATGCCTGTTGCTAAATATCATTTACTGCAACTGTCATTTGTCGCCTGTTGCAAATAACTAGTTGCAATAGGGTATTTTTCTTGTAGTGATAATCAACCATTGACCTCAACCGAATCACAGAAATTCACAAATATAAGGTAATTTGAAAAATGTAATTTGAAATGCTGAAAATCTAAAATACTTTTAGTAACACTTTACACTTATATGTCGAAATGTGTGTCTTAACATGTCGACATATAATGATTTTTCCGATTTTCAAATTGAGAACTTATTTCCCTCCAACCTTTCACCAAAAGACAAATCCTTTCATACACTATTTAAAGCATCCTAGAAACATTTTTTCACAATATATTTTCACATTTTCTTCTACTCATTCTTCTCTATATATTCTCTACACAAATCCATTGAATACTATCCTATTATTCTTGCAAATCTACTTTCTTTCACTCTTATTCTTCATTGATTTGCAAGCCACACAATATCAAAGAGTTGTACTTGAATTCATATCATTCTCTCTCTGATTTTATCCTATTTCCTCAAAGAATTCAATGATATATTGCCATTGGAGGTCTATAGGATCATAATACCAAATCTGCAAGAATCTATATTAAAGATACGACTACTTCCCACTATTTATTGTTGTTGATAAGGAAAAGGTGTATCTTCTAGCCCATGAAATCAAGATTGTAAAGGTGTTCTTGCCACCCATGGAAAGCAAGCGATTATAGTAAAATTCTGCACGGTAAAGAACAGGACTGGATGTAGGATTGATAAATCTAAACTAGTATAAAAATCCTGGTGTTACTTACTTTACTGCATTTTATTTTATTACTTATTTCTTTCTATTTGAATTTGAATAGATATAATAACTACACTTCATCTCTCTAGTGTCTGAATAGCCTTAAGATCCATCAACATTTTGGGTTGTAGACACACCAGTTCCCCAACAATTGGTATCAGAGCAAGGTCTTCAAAGTTATTATAAACTGATTTTTTGAAAATTATAAATGGCTAGTGACACTAGTAACACCTTTATTAATTCTTTTATAGAAGGTAAATCTACCACTAGACCTCCTCTATTTGATGGCAGTAATTATACTTATTGGGCTTGTATGATGAAATTTTATTTGCAGTCTAATGATTTAGATATTTGGAACATTACCCAAGTAGAATACATAGTGCCTCAAACTGAATATTCAAAATAGGCATTAGAACAAAGGACACAAGCACTTAATAATTCAAAGGACATGAACATTTTATTTTTCTCTTTGATAGAAATGAATTTAATCGAGTTTCTATATGTAATACTGCATATGAAATTTGGAGAATACTGAAAATCACACATGAAGGCACCAGTAAAGTAAAACAGACAAAGATATCAATGTTAACTCACCAGTTTCAACTCTTTCAAAGGAAACCAAATGAGTATATTTCTTATATGTATTTTAGATTTCAAGATATAGTACATGCCTTAATATCATCAAAAAGAAAATTATGGAAGAAGACCAAGTCAGAAATATCTTGAATTCACTTCTTAGTGAACGGGACCAGAAGACTCTGGTAATCAAGAAGCCGATGATATTAGTACTATTTCAATAGAAGAATTAATTGGTAATCTAATGTCCTATGAAGTAAAGTTTCATGTTAGAAAAGAGAATTAGGGAAACGAGAAGAAACCACTGGCACTTAATGCAAATGATCAATAATGAAGAACCAAATGATGATACTATTGATGATGATATCGAGTTTATTACCAAGAAGTTCAAGAAATTCTTAGAGTATTAGATAACGAAGAAACTTCGAAAAATAAGCAACAATAATTCCAGAATTGGAGATGTTGTTAAATGTTTCGAATGTGATAAACCCGGTCATTTGAAAAGAGATTGTCCCAACTTGAGAAAACCAAAGCACTTTTCAAATACTTTTAATAAGGAGAGGAAACAAGCATTTCAATGCAACATGGGATGATTCAAATACATCATCAAGTGATAGTGATTCAGAATCAGAAAAGGTCAACGTATGCTTCATGGCAATGGATGTCCAGGTATGAAATTTTGATAATGAAATTACTAAGTTTTAAATGATATGCATCAGAAATATGAAATACTTAGGAAAGAGTATGATAATAGTTCGGCAGAAATAGATAGATTAAAAAGACTTAATGAAAGGTTGAGTAAAGAAAAACAATGTCTAGAAGATGAAATTGAAAGATTTAATGCCCATAAAAATGGAAAGGATTTAACATGTGGAAGTTTTGAAAAAGTAAAAACGAGTCCTTAAAATTAGATAATCTTTCAGTGAAGTCACAAATCACTGATCTGAATGACAAAATGACATCTCTAGACAATGTTATTCTTAACCATAGTAAGGATTTTGATCAAATGAAAACTGATAATTTTAACAAAGGGAAGGATAATCTTGAGAAATTATTATCTGCATCTAAACACACTAGGAATTAAGCATGGACTTAGATACACTCCTAACGCTAAATCAAATAAAATAGTACTCAATGTACTAAGCTTGTTTAAGCCACCAAGTTCAAACCCAAAACCTAAGAAATTAAAGTTAAATCCTCCAAATAGGTTCATTAACTTATGGGTTCCAAAATGGTTGGATAATAGTGAAAAAGACAAATGTATTGATAATTTTATTAATAAGGTTCATTTATCTAATGATTATATTTTGAAAAGGCATTCAAACTCTATATATGACAAGAAATCTATTGAACCTTAGATAAATATGAAAAGGATATGTTAGCATCAGCCAAGTCGGTAACTCAAAAACTCATCTAATTATTTAGTTTATTTCAAATTTTGATTTCCCCACTTGTGTTATTTTTATGCATATACAAACTCTACATATTGTCTATCAGTAAACTAAATGATTCTTTTTACCCTTTTTGTTAATGACAAAGAGGGAGAAAATGTATAAATGTACTAGACAAAATGATATGGAGAATGCATAGAGTTAGGGGGAGTCAAATATAAAAAGTATTATATTTATCTCTCAAATATTTATATCATTGTCATTATCAAAAAGGGGGAGATTGTTAATACCCTAGTTACCCTAGGTATTGATTTTGATGACAATAACCATATAAACATTAATACTAACATATCTTTCAAGTTGTGCAGTTACATAAGATATATTATGAAGATATTTATAAAGATAAATAAGAATACAAAAGAGGAATTATAGAGGAAGGGTAATCAAAGCAATTGAAGACCAAAGCCTATTAGAGAAGAATGCTAAAGAATAGAGATGTTTGAAGTGATCAGAAGTTGGCTAAATCTTAGAATTTCTTGTTAAATACCCCATGGCAATCAAACTTGAAAATAATCAACCATTGACCTCAACCGAATCACCAAGATCCACAAATATAATGTAATTTGAAATGTTGAAAATCTGAAACACTTTTTGTAACACTTTACACTTGTATGTCGACATGTGTGTTTTGACATGTCGATATATAATGGTTTTCTGATTTTCAAATTCAAATTGAGAAGTTATTTCCCTCTCCCTTTCACCAAAAGACACATCCTTTCATACACTATTTAAAGAGTCCTATAAACGATTTTTCACAATCTATTTTCACATTTTCTTCTACTCCTTCTTCTCCATATTCTCTCTGCACAAACCCATTGAATACTATCCTATTATTCTTGCAAATCAACTCTCTTTCACTCCTATTCTTCATTGATTTGCAAGCCACACAATATAAGAGAGTTGCACTTGAATTAATATCATTCTCTCTTAGATTTTATCCTATTTCCTCAAAGAATTCAAAGATATATTGTCACCGGAGATCTATAGGATCATTGTACCAAATCTGGAAGAATTTGTATTGAAGATACGACTACTTGCCATTGTTTATTATTGTTGATAAGGAGAAAGTGTATCTTATATCCCCGTGAAATCAAGATTGTAAAGGTGTTCTTGCCACCCATGGAAAGCAAGCGATTATAGTGAAATTCTGCACGGTGAAGTGCAGGACTGGATGTAGGATTGGTTACTTTGAACCAATATAAAAATCATGGTGTTATTTACTTTAGTGCATTTTATTTTATTACTTATTTCTTTCTATTTGAATTTGAATAGATATAATAAATACACTTCGTCTCTCTAGTGTCTGAATAGCCTTAAGATCCATTAACATTGGATTATGGACACCCCAGTTCCGCAATAAAACAATGGTCAGAACCTTACCAGAGGCAATAATCCAAATCAAAGGGGTGTTTATCCCAATCGTGGCAGAGGCAGAGGCATATGGAATTCAAACAACAAACCAAAATGTCACATTTGTGAAAAGATTGGGCATACAATACTAAAATGTTACTGCAAATTCAATACAAACTATGTCCCAAATCAAGGTGAAAGCAGTCAAAAGGTAACAACACTCAATGCTAATATTGCCCAAGCACAAAATACACAAAGTAGTAGTAAAGACTACAATCAATCTGAAGTTGCAAGAGCAGATCACATTCTAGATAACAATTGGTATCCAGATTCAGGTGCCACAAATCACGTGACAGATAATTTGGACAATATCAATCTTGGAAATAGGGAGTACAGAGGTAAACTGTGTATTAGAATGGGTAATAGTAGTGCATTAACATCTCTCACACTGGTAATATTGTTACAAAATGCAAGAAACAACTATCTTTGAATAACTAACTTATTGAGAGTGCCCAAAATTAAGAAGAATTTAATGAGTGTGTTTCAAATTGCAAAGGATGATAGTGTATACTTTGAATTCTTTCCTAAGTATTTCTTTTAATTAAAGGCATGTTAACACATGAAATTCTTTTGTAGGGTAATGAAGAGAATGGACTCTACAAGTTCAGATTTGGAGACTACAATAACCGTATAAAATAAAAATTGTGCTACACCCTGTAATAAATCAGAGTAAATGCAGTAAAAATTCTTTTGATTTTTGGCGCTATAAGTCATCTCAATGCCAGTGTTGTGAAAAGTATTTCTTAGCGGTAATAATATTCTATTTAGTGATGTTGCTTTACCCTGTGTTTGCTCTGACGATTAGTTAGGAAAAAAAATCATAAACTGCATTTTCAGGATTCATCCACAACTTATTATAAATTTATTGATCTAGTTATAACTGACCTTGGGGACCAGCCCCACTTTCTATTGATTTTGGGTATAATTTCCCTTTTTTATTCACACTTGTATTTACATTTCCCAAATTATCCAATGATAATTTATTTCACTTCATTTATAAACATCGTTTATAAATGAACTACTTGTTTTTATTATTCAAAACATGTTAATATTTCCTAGAACATTCAAAATTCAAATTCTATTTTAGAAAAATAGATTTTCCCTTTAAATCTCAAATTTTCATTTTCATAAATTTTTTATGTATAAGTATTTAGGGCTAGTGATATTCAAACATCCAAAACACCCGATTATCAATCACGGGTTTTCTAACACATCATATATGATAATATATATGAAAACAAACAATAATAAATTTTGAGGAATCAAGTTGGATCCCTCCAACCTGTTTCCCTGCATCCACAGATGTTAGCCAACATAAATAATACTCATCCTACTTCAAGGCATGATATCGCGGTATAGAAGGTCATCCACTATATATATTATAAGGCGCATAGGGTCTTCCGCTAATCGTACTGCGGGAAATATCCAGCCACCAATATTTTTTTTTTGAAAATGGGTTTAATTATATTAAAGGCTTTTCAACCCAAATTCGTGATGCTACATACAACAGCCCATTATTTACAAATATAGCCGATATGTACAACCACATCCCCACTCACACATTCTTCCATGCAAAATTAGACTCATCGTCTTCTTCAATCATGGAGAGTGGCTCCTTCTTCAATGCAACATTCATGGCGGTCGCAGGCTTTCAGCTCCTCGCCGTGTTTCGAGCCAATCCCCTTGACCCCTTCCTACAGTACGAGACGGTGGTACTCCCTGTGCTAATGTAAGCTTCCTTCCTCTTGTTTGCAAAATAAAATCGATTTCCACTTCTATAAGCTTGATTAACTCTCTAACTGATCTCTTCTTGTTGTTAAACACTCGGCTATTTCTCTCCTTCCAAATCCACCAACATGTAGTAGCTATGCAAATGCAGTATACTTTAATTTTTACATTTACATTTGACCAGTTCACAGCCAAGTAAGTAATTTCTTCTTGTAGATTATCACTGTGTACGTCAAAATTGAATCTTGTTTGAATGTTAGAGAGGATTTCTTTAGATATGTTTCACTGAAAAAATAAATGATGATGGTTTTCTTCCTGAGTTTCACATAAAAGGACATTGATTTGATGAAATTAATCCCCAATTTATCAATCTATCCCTTGTTGGTAATCGATGTAGCAAATCTTTGTACACTATTAGAGCAATTTTTGGGGGTATAGCTTTAAACCACACAACACGATGCCATGCAACTGTATCTTCTTTAACTCGACAAGCATCCCATGCTTCACTTAATTTGAATTCCGTACTTGGTGACCATTTCCATATGTCATTCTCTCTGTCTATGTATAAAGGCATATATTGTATGGTTCTTTTCATTTCTTCAGGGCATGGCAGTGTGTCACATCTCCAGTTGTCATTATTTGTAATATGGCTTACAGTTTGATTGGGGCACCCATAAGCAGAGTATGTGTCCCAACCCAGTGTCTATCATCCATTTGCCTTTAATCCAAGGGTCTTTCCATAAATCAGTTTCTCTTCCACTCGCAAATTCATGTTCACGATTTGCTGCCAAAATGTTCCTCATTTTTAGAATTGCTTTCCATGTAGCAGATGCATTATTATCTGAAGCCATCGTCCAGAAATTATCTTTGATGTATCTTCTTTTCATCCATTTAGCCCAAAGACCCTGTTCATTAATGATTTTCCACGCTTGTTTTAAAGTAAAAACCTCTTTCATATCTTTTAGCCTTCTCAATCCTACACCTCCTTCTTTTTTAGGTCTACACAGATCGGCGTATTTGATTTTATGAAGTCCTCCCTTCCAAATGAAATCTGCACAGACATTTTCAATTTTACTAATAGAAGCTTCTGGTATCTGACATGTTTGCAACCAAAAGTTGACTTTAGCTTGGATAACTGTGTGAACTAATTCTATCCTCCCTGTAAAAGACAATAATCTTGACTTCCAGCCTTGTAGCTTCTCTCTTATCTTAGTAACAAGCTCCGCACACTCTCTGTCAGTGATTTTATTTGAGGATATGGGAACACTAAGATATTTAACTGGTAGTTCACCTTCCTGCACCCCCAAAATATCTAGCACATTGTTCTTGTTCACACATAATTTATTGAAATAACATTTAGACTTTTTCTCATTCATCTTAAGGCCAACATACTTCCCTAAGTTATCAAATAACTTAGTAATTTAAAGCGCAGCTTTAACATTTGATTTGACACAAGTTATCAGGTCATCTGCATACAACAAGTGGCTAATGGACGGTTGGAAATTATGAATTGGCTGAATCATTTTCTCGTACTCTGCTAATTCCATCTGAAGAGTAAAATACTCCATTGCAATTGCAAACAAATATGGGGAGAGAGGGTCCCCTTTTCTAATACCTCTGTTGCTGGTAATGAAACCTTTTGGCACACCATTAATCAAAATAGAAAATGTTGGAGATTGAATGCATTCAGAAATCAATCTAACAATCTTGTTAGGAAAGTTCATCTCCTTTAACATTTGCACAATGAAATGTCTATTGATTTTATCGCATACTTTCTGCAGGTCCACTTTTAAACCAAATTTAGCAGCTCCTTTTTTGTTAAAACTTCTAACAAGTTCATGCGCCAATAAAGAGTTTTCAGAAATGCATCTTCCTTTTATAAATGCACTTTAGCACTCCGGTATTAAATCAGGAAAAACCAACTTTATCCGATTATAAATAATTTTGCTTAAGATTTTGTAAAGGACATTGCAACATGCAATAGGTCTATAGTCAGCAATTCTGGTTGGCTTCTCATTCTTTGGTATCAAACAGCTAAAAGTGTGGTTAATCTCTTTGATAATTTTACCTGACCTAAACGCTTCTTGCATTGTTGATAGCAAATTATTTTTCAGGTCGCTCCAGTGGGTTTGATAGAAACTGGACCCGAAACCGTCGGGCCCGGGGGCGGAGTCAACGCTGATGGACCAAGCAGCTTCCTTCAGCCCTCCTCGGAGATTCGCCTACACATCATCCTCCTGCCTCTAGCATTGACCAACTTGCAAGGAGCAACAACGGGTAAGTCCATCACTTGTTCACAATTATAAAGTTCATTGAAATATTGCATTGCTTCTTCTTCAAATTTTTGCACGTCCAGTATTCAGTTCCCTTCCTGGTCAAGCATTTGAAAATTATAATTAGTATTACGTCTAATTAATATTTTAGCATAAAAATTTTTTGTGCATTCGTCTCCATCAGTGATCCACTTCTCCTTCGCTTTTTGTTTAGTTCAGTTGCCTTAATTTTTAAGGCTTCCTTCAGCTTAGATTTGCACAATTGATATTGGTTCCATACTTCATCACTTGCATCACCATTGTCAATTAGTTGCAGAAGCTCTGTGTTTCTTTTTTCAAGATTTGTGATGTTGTCTTCCTCCTTGTCCCTCGTTCCGTTCCACTCCTTTATTCTTTGTTTAGTAGTCTTGAGGAATTGAATAAAGTTGTACATATGATCAGAGGAAGAAGATGCAAAACTCTGACTGTCTACCACTTCTGTATAACCATTTAACGATTTCCAATGGTTAGCATATCTAAACGGCTTGCCTTGAGCATTGTTATCATGCTCAACTAGTTTTATATGTATGGGAGAATGATCACTCATCGATGGTGGTAGAACATTTACTTTTAAATCTGCAAATTTGTTCAAACATTCTGAATTAATCAGAACCCTGTCTAGTTTACATGATATTTTCTTGCTCTCACCGCTTCTCCATGTAAAATGTAGACCGATGTGGACAGGTTCGACTAACCCAGATGCAACTATGCAATTGTTGAACTCTGATAACTGGGATACTCTTACGGTAACACCTCCCTGTTTCTCATTAGGTTTGAGAATGGCATTGAAGTCCCCCTTTACAATCCATGCTACTTGAATGTTTTGAGATAGCAGTTTGATTTTGTCCCACAATTTTGTTCTCTCTTCCGTGTTATTACGTGCATAAACTACAGTTACACAGATTCGCAGTCCACCAGTATTGATAATATTGATTGTAATTTATTGTTTATCACTATTGACCAGTTCACATTTCCACACAGCCTTCCACCATATAATCAGAATTCTACCATTGTCAGAGTATTTATTGTTATTCATTTGGTCCCAGTCATTGCCTATTTGATCACACAAGAACCTCAAGTTATTTTCGTTTAGTTTGTTCTCCAGAATATCCATGAAAAAAGGAGATTGACTCCTTCTAAGATTGTGGAGGTCTAAAATACGGGTATCATTGTTTAGACCTCTCACGTTCCAACTGATCAGCGACATTTAGAATTGTGGGATATACTCCTCAAATCCCAAGGAGGTAAACCGCACACATTATTGGCGTCCTCACTCTGCCTCTGTTACATATTAAACATTTGAACATAAGCTGGATTAGATCTTGTGAATCTATCTTTTAAATTACAACTCATGTCTTCTTTATCATTGTCATTACTTTCTAAATTTATGTTTAAATCTTTTAATTCGTCAAATGTTTCAGGCATATGCTCCTCCTTCTGCTGACCCTGCTCTGGAGATAGATGACATGTATATGCTTGTGGAACATCTGACCCAGACTCCTTCTGATCAGATACATCAACCACCTGAGTAGAACTACTTGCTATTGCTTGACTTGTACAGTTATTATTAGTACCGTCAACAACCATTTTGTCACTGATCGCTTCAGTGTTTTTGGGTTGTTGTTCGTCCTCACCATGATTTTTGCTAAGATCCTTAACTACCCACATCTGTTTGACCGGTTTAGCTACGGTTTCACACTGATCAGCACTAGTACAAAACAGTCCATTTGCGATGGCTTATTTGCGACGGTTTACCTAAAAACAGTAGCATATATGGTTATATGTGACAGCTTTAGCTTCAAACCGTAGCAGGTTGTCAGTGAAATGATACAGGAGGAAAATTTGCGATGGTTATTTTTAAAAACAGTAGCAAATATTTTATAATTTGCGACTGTTGTATATAAATCCGTGGCATATAAACGGAGTTTGGAATTTGGTCAGGTATAAATTTGCGACGGGTAAGTAAAAAACAATCGCATTTGTTAATCTTTACAATTTTGCGACAGCTTTACAATAATCCGTAGCACAAAGCAGTGACATACAAAATAAACAAATAAACATATTTAGAAATTATATTACCAATTATGCGACATACAAACCAGTGACATACAATAATCCGTGGCACAAACCAGGTACCTTTTGGGTTAGCTACCAATTATGCGATCGTTAACAATTAAACATACAAATTACCCTATTATCCATTAAACAAAACAGTGACATACAAAATAAAACCCTTTTTTTTTCTTAATCGAACTAAGAATCAGATCCACCGCCTGTTCTATCGAACAAAATTAAATCTCATCCAATTTCGATCAAATTAAATCTCCTCCTATTTCGATCGAACACGACCTCCAATCATCGTTTCGATCCACTAAGAAGAACGAATTCGATTTCGTCGATCTCTTCAAAAGCTGCTTTCCAGATCTTGGTAAGTTATTGTGGTTTACTACAGAATTATAATGGTTGGTTTTAGGTGTTGATGGTGCCTATACAATGAATACGGCATGTGTTGATGGTTGGTTTTAGGTCTCTATATAAAACCCTATTTTATTTAATTTCTGTTTAAGTTCAGTTGTCTGAATCTTCAATTCCTCCTTAAGGTCATTTAAACAGAGTAGATGATGGCTGTGGCAGTTCTAGGAGAATTATTTGATGCAGTTTTGAATGTTTTGTTTAGAACTTGAGAGTGCATAATGTTTTAGACCATAGAATATTTGTGATGATGGTTTATGGGATTTGGATTTTGTATGATGCTTGGTTTGAGTTTAGAGGAGATGTTGGTAGCGGGGCAGGGGATATGCTGCAGGGTTGGTGATGTGGGTATATCGGTGGCTCGTGGATGGGTGTGAGGTGCATTGAGCCCGTACGGTGCATAGTCTATGCGCACTAAGGAGACACCCAACGTGTTCAGCCCTGCAATTTGCATCACGTTCACTGCAGTCACGTTTGAATCGACTTGGTTCACCGTGTTTCCTGGCTTGTCCAGCCCCGAAAAGAAGAAATCTTCAGCTTTAACTTGCTTTGGATCCTTGCAGAAAAATCCATTCACAAATACTGCATTTATACACATATTAATTATATACAAAAGAAAGAGTGAATTGATGGAACATATTTGCCCAAAAAAAACACAATAGTAGAAACTTAGAATGGGAATCAAGATGGGTAGTGAAATTACTGTTGGGTAACTTTTGAGCAACACAGAAGTCTTGGAGTTGACTGGGATCTGAAGCAAACAGTTGACATGTTTAAATTAATGCTACAAGGAACATAATTACCATGTTTATTCCCATTGTCAACTGAGGTTTTTTTTCTCTTCCAAATATTAATAACCTGATTACCAAAAGGATTAATATTCAGATGACTTGAAGTTGTTCTGCGTTGCATGTGATATATATAGAGGCAGAATGTGTTATTAAATTCATCCTGAAATGATATTTACATGTGACTAATTCAAATTAAATTATCAAATTTATTAAGTTACATTGGAATTGGTAAGGGAAGCTAGGACGTTGTCCTGACTGATGACATTTTGCGTACCAAATTTTGTATTATTGAGTGCTCAATCTGATATATATTCAGTCATGTATACTTTTCTTATATTCACTTTTTATAGTTCTTGTTATTTTAATATATGAAATTTTTACAAAACCTTTTGCTATACAACACTTGCACTCATTTGATTTTTGATCATCTAGAGCATTGAAAGATTACATATGGTGGTATATTATTATAATATACTATCATCGCAAATTGAAATAGCCTTAGGTGTTTTCAAGTCTAATAGCATTGGCAATGACAATTTAACATCTTGTTTGACTTTGGCAAGGTTCTATTTTTGTTGTTCCTTTTTACAATGGTCCACATATTTATTTACACATATGTTAATCTTATGTTTGTGTTTATTTTTCTTTGCCGAACATATGGAAATAAATGAACTTATATATCCATATGTATAATATCTCCATATGTATGCATGATGATGTTATCACCTTCAGCAGATACTGTAGTACTTACATGAATTGAATGTACAAGTTCTATCATATTTCAATCTTTAGAAAGATTACTTCCCATTGTTATTGGGATTTGAAAAGTTATAAGATGCAAGAAGTTGCAAAGTAAATTATAAATATATCTTTTTGTAATAAAAAACAGAGTGCCGATCTATGAATGGCGAAGTGACAAAGTCAGGTAATACTACTGTTGTTTTGTTTGCAAACATGTTCGGTTAACCTCGGTTAAACCATTCGATCCTTGAACCGTGAAACGTTACGGATTGATCAACAGTTCGATCTCGATAACTATGGGTAGTAGAACCAAGGGGTAGCTCAAATTATTTTATATTTGTCGTTACTGTTTTTCTTTTGTGAATTCACTATTACTAGGGTGTATGAACTATGAACAACTTATCCTTTTAAATTAGTTAAGTATACTAACACAGCTTACGCTTTTTAAATTAAAGAGGTATACTTATGAATGGTGTACTAGAGTTATAAACTGTTCCGCAGTTTTATGCTTATTAGTTATTACAATTGAATTTCAAAATTTTACCAAAACATGTAATTTCAAAATATGTTATTACGTTGGGTGTCTCCTTTTCTGGGTCATCAACCAGCATTTATAACTATTTTATATGCTTTATCTTTTCATCCACTAAAAGATCAATATTCCTTTAATTGACAGCTTGAGGAACCATCCTCATTTCCAGCAAATAATTGACAAGCGGGCAAAGCATCGTGATATTCTTGGGTTAGCTAAGTCCTTTTCTAATCTAAGTGTTGGATGACAATTGTAAGTTCACTTTATCATTTTTTAGTGGTGTATAACTTGCTCCTTTCGAGGAGTCGTTTCTTTCAGATTTGATTGGAGATATTTTTCAAATCTTAGTAGCAATCACAGATCTGATTTTGATATTCTATTTCTTAGTGAAATCTCCAAAAGAATGTTTGCACATGGAACGGATAAACACTTGTACATATCGCTAAATTTATGACCTGTTGTACACTAAATTCTATGTGAAGAAAGATTGGCATTTCTTGGAATTCGGATTCAATATTAGTTCTACACTTAGGCTGTTTGGTTTACTGACATTTTAATTTCACTTACAGTTTCATGCATGTCCTCAGTAAAAATTAATAACTGGCTTTTTGTTACTTATGACTATGTACCCCTGTTGAAAAGTAAGTATGATACAAACGGATAGCTAAGCATGCATAGGCGTGACTTGCATGATTCTGGTTTCAATTCTGACCATGATGATTCATAAGAACTTTATTTCCTCACATAATTGATTGACTGCACTTGCTTATTTTTATGGTTTTGTTGTTGAGGATCATCTGAGTGATATTACACAATTATAAAGCTCAACTCTTTCCATTATGAAAGATAATATTTAATTTGTTTTTACATTTAAATCATGTGTAGTTTTCAAAAAAGAAAGAAGCAGCAAATGAAAGCAAAATAAAGAAAGTTGAAGAAGATTAGGTATCACTATATAAAAAGATAGAAGCAAAACTGGAATAAACGGGGTGCATAAAGTAAAAAGTGGGATGAAAATTTTATTTTTAAAAGAAAGGGGGGGTGTTGGGGGTTGGGAAAAGCAACTGGCACCCGAGATATCAACGAAACTACCCTATACTAACATAAACAGAGGGTGGTTAAGGTACGATGAAACATGACTCAAACAGAGGAGTGAAGACATCTCAGAGCTCAGAGCTCAAAAGATATCTCTTTTTATCCAACTATTTACTCTCTTTCACAAAAAGCTGAGTTGAAAATTTTCTTCTTTTTCCCAAGTTATTTTGCTCCATTATTTTGGTTTGCTATTGTCTTTTTAAACTGACCATGGCCTGAACCGGTTTCTTGGTCGGATTGTTGTTCTCTTAGTCTGCCAGGTTGTTATGTGTGCATGTGTACATGAATATGCAACATAAAATGAAATTGAAATAACCTTAATCGAGTCGTCAACCTAGGTTTAGTGTTGTTATAAGTTATAACTCTGTAGGTTCAAATAGGCTAGTTAAGGTACGTTCTGGATTAGCTAAGAGTATGAATATGGGTTAGGAGAAACTTAACGATGTTTTATCAGTATTTTTGATAAATTTCATCAAACTAATGTTTGACTTATTCTTATTTTTCCTTTTTATTTATACCAGCTGGTTAATGGATCATAGTACCAGACTGTGCATATAAGATCAGGCATGATATTCATGTCAGAAGTGAGGACAAATATTTGATACGTGTATTTCTGCGTTTTTCTTTCTCTTCCAAAGCCTCTCTTTCTTCATTACTTCTTCCTCTAAAATTTTCTGTGTCTGCTCACCTGCATTTCAATAGGCTTTCAAGTATCTTCTTCTCCATACCCACATCAGTTTCACGCAAAGACCGGGCCTGAGTAACGTAGATAAAGAGAAAGAAGGTGTTTGTATCGGATTAAAAGGACCGGATTGAAAGTCGTCTCATTCCATTAGGTTAGTTTTAATAACAGTTATTATATACTTGTATTTTATGTAAAAAAAACTTCTAATTAAATTTAAACCGTGAGGAACGTAAACTAACCACGTCCAGGATCACGCCCGCATAATCTGGGCACTTTTTCTTTTGTCCTTATAAACTCTATTTCTTCTCCACTCACGAAAACAATTCAACTACCCTGATCCGTGGACGGAGCCAGGATTTGGCATCATCCCGGGCTATTGTAACATAAATACTTTGACAAAAAGGAAAAAATAATAGAAAATAATTGCTGAACTGGGACATACTTATTTTCATAACATCCAAAGGTGAGTCAAAGATCCAAAATTTAAAGAACAAAACACGAAAATAATAAAACTGATTACGATAGCCGAATTTAAATTTCACAAGGCAAAAAAACAGACAAACGGGGATGAAAACATGATTAAATAATGTGCTACAATTCATCCATTTGCTCAGTTTTGTCCATTTCTATTAAACTATAATCATATAAATACTGCGTGTTAGAATTGATGACCCGGGCTGTAACCTAGGTATCATAGGCACAGATCCGTCCCTGCCCTTATCTTCTTTTCTAAGAGAAAATGCACAAAAGTATTTTTTAAAAACTACTCTCCAGATTTCAAGAACTCCTTGATTCTTCTAGCTATTTTCTAAAATTGAAAAAATAAACTCTCTCCTCGTCAAATTTTCTATTCTCTGGATCTCCCGTCTTTACCATCAAATTTTGTTTCCATGAGGCTTTGCGTTTAGTTGAAAGTATATTCGTCTAGGTCTGATGATATACCGCATCAGCCTACTCGTGCCTAATAACGATGCTTGTAGCGATGGAATTTTCGTCGATCTACAAATCAGTGACAAAGGAACTTTGGTTTCGAATTTCACCTCGGTGCCATCAAGTTTTGTTGCAGTCGAGAGTAGAGGTGTATATAGAAGAAGACGTTAACGAAGATGTGGCGCCTGGTAAATGTGGGCGAATTTGATTGAGGCTGTTTGTGTTCTTTTGATACAGTCAGTGATGAGTTGGTTTATATTGGCTTGACGTAGTTGCTATGAAAAAAAGTCTGTTGTTGATGAGTTTTTATGAATTGGCATTACTAAAGCTTGGATGCAATCACCTTTCTATAGAAATACTGAAACTGGGTTGTTTACGTCCAGATTTGCATTTGTTAATGTAATGGGTTGCATATTTAAATATGTAAAAGGGTGGTGTATTCACATATTCAATGGGTGTTGCGTCTACTAAATTATGTACAGAACCCATAGAACTGAGTTTGTGTCATGTACTTTTTTATCATTTATAATGGGTGTTTCATTCAAAGTTAAATGTAAAAAACTACCCATGATTTAAATGTAAAAAAAAAGTTAAATATTTAAGGAAATTAGTTTCTTTCGAATGGTTAAATATTTGCAATTTAAAAATAAATGTCTTTATCACATTCGGAATGTGTGTCATACATTTGTCCCTGTAATTTCTTTAGTATGTAGGAGCCAACAAGAAAGATGAATGATTTATTGGTTAAGGGCCGAGACTAATGGACACGAAAGACAGGTAAACTGAAGATATGCTAGTTGAGTTGAAAATGAAATTTATATCTCACGAAATATTGAATAATCGGTATAAATAAAATTTAGGGGAAATATAATAGTTCGAAGATGATCGAAGATATTGGCAACAAATTATTTGCAGTGCTGCAGACGTCCAAAGTTCTGGAACACATCACAGAACCTAAATCAGATCGCCAAATAATCCAAACTGGGAGCGTCTTTTGTCCATATGTATATCAAGACGAAAGCAAAGGAAGAAAAGTAACTCCTGTAACAAATTTATAGGTTCACATGTAATTGGTTTAAACTGAAATAGGGAGTATTGTGCTCTCACTGCTTTTTCATATTTAATTGCCTTTGAATTATTGTTACGATTTTCTTGATTGTATCTTCCCTTGTCATTTTATAATAAGAACATACGTGTAAAGCAAAATAACTGATTCTATAATAAGATTAGAATTAGAAAAACATATTAAGGAAACACAAAAGCTGGTTAATTTGTGTTTGGTTTGAACTTTAGTTGGAAAAATCAATGCCAACCGAAGTCAAAATATGCCAATTAGATTGATTCATGTGGCGGCAAAGCAAGACTATACCTCGCTATTGATAAGGTTGGGAAGTATAAAGTGGAGAAGAAATAAAATACCACTGACACAACATGCGTCTTGGACTGAGGATAAATGCCAAAAATAATCAAGTCTTGAAGTTTGACAGGATTTAAGAGTTTATAGCTTTTATGAGGTCGACAACATTGTTTGAAAGCTAGTTTAATGTGAAACACTAAATATATTTTTTTTCTTGTGTAGTGTGTCTCTGGCATTTGCTCATGGATCATAGTTGGATGTACAATGTGAAACGTAGCGATGATGAATTCTTAACTAAGATTAACGAGTTCATATACTGGAACAATCAATCAAGAAGAAGGGAAGAAACTATTTTATGTCCTTGTAGACTTTGCAAAAATACAAAGAGTTTTCGTAACGTAGATCAGATTAAGGATCACATAATTCGTAATGGATTTAAGCAAAATTATACACGATGGATATGGCATGGTGAAAGCATACTCAACAGAACTAGTTCTAGTAATCATGAGAACAACAATAATGACATGGGAGATAATGTGAATAATGAGGTGAACGATGAGGATATTGAGAATGATCGTCTTCATGAGATGTTTCGTGATGTTGAAGAACAATTGATGGAAGAGCCAAAGTTGTATGAAAAAATATTAATTGATGATGAGAAGCCTTTGTTTCTCGGTTGTGATAAGTATACAGTGTTGTCTGCTGTGCTCAAGCTTTTTAATCTAAAGGCAAAATATGGGTAGAGTGATAAAAGTTTTACATCAATGTTGGAACTTTTGAAAGACATGCTTCCAGAAGGTAACGAGCTTCCTATTTCTAATTATGAGGCTAAGAAGATTATGTGTCCAATTGGCATAGGATAGAAAAAGATACATGCATGCCCAAATGATTGTATATTATATCGAAATGAATATGAAAACTTGCATGAGTGTCCAAAATGTGGATTATCCCGTTACAAGGCACGAGGAAATGTTCGTAATGACTCAGGTAAGAAAGGACCTCCAACAAAGGTGTTATGGTATTTGCCCATTATACCAAGATTTAAACGCTTATTTGCAAATAAGGATAACGCAAAAAGTTTGAGATGGCATGCAGAAGTGAGGAATGATGATGGGTTTCTAAGGCATCCAGCAGATTCTCCACAGTGGAGAAACATTGATACAATGTATCCTAGTTTTGGCAAAGAAAATAGAAATCTCAGACTTGGTCTTTGCACGGATGGCATAAACCCATTTGGTAACCTTAGTAGTCAACATAGTACTTGTGAAATAAATAAATGATCAAAGAAGCAAGTAAAGAATAAAATCACACACAAGATTTAACGTGGAAAAACCCTTTGCGGGAAAAAAACCACGGGAGAAAGGCAAACTTTATTGATTTAATTGATGGAGTTGTTACAATCTTATTCAACATATCAACCATAGCAGTAAATTTATATTCTACTTTCATGCATTCAGATAAGGAGAGAAAGAATAAAAATAAGAATATTCTTTATCCTTCAATGAGGTTGCTGCATTTATCTCAATCAAGAGAGTAAATTAAAATCTCCTTTATCCTTTTGATGAGGTTGCTATAAATGTCTCAATCAAGAGAGAATCTTCTTTATCCTTTAAATGAGGTTGCCGAAAATACCTCAATCAAGGGAGTAAATTAAGGAACTAAATAATATTCTTTAGGTGACACATCAGCTGGACCAATCCTCAATCAAGAGAGTAAATTAAGGAACTAAATAATATCCTTTAGATGACACATCAGCTGAACCAATCCTAATGAGAATTTCGGATCACAAATTAACAATCTCCACCTTGAGATGAATTCTCATCTTGAAGTAAAAAACGAACTCCTTCAACAAGTAAATATCTGCCTTGCTCCAATAGTCCCTAAAGACTATACTGTAACACCAACCAAGCTTGAGCAAAGCTCAAACTTAGTAACTGGAACTGGCTTTGTCATCATGTCAGCGGGATTGTCATGAGTACTTATCTTGCAAATTTTAACACCACCTTTAGCAATAACATCTCGAATGTAGTGATACCTCACATCTATATGTTTAGTTCTCTCATGGAACATTTGATCCTTTGTAAGGCATATAGCACTCTGGCTATCAGAAAATATAGTAATGCAAGATGTATCTCCACAAAACTCAAAATATAAACCTCTAAGCCAAATAGCTTCTTTACATGCTTCAGAAATAGCCATATACTCAGCCTCAGTAGTTGATAATGCTACTGTAGTTTGCAAGGTTGCTTTCCAACTAACAGCACAGCCACCAATGGTGAAAACATAACCTGTTAATGATCTCCTTTTATCCAAATCACCTGCAAAATCAGAATCCACATAACCAACAAGTTCTTCTTTAGATTTACCAAACTGCAAACAAGCATTTGCAGTGCCATGAAGATATCTAAAAATCCATTGAACTGCTTTCCAATGCTCTCTTCCAGGATTGGCCATGAATCTACTGACAACACTTAAAGCATGTGATAAATCAGGACGCGAACAAACCATGGCATACATAAGTGAACCAACTGCACTAGAATAGGGAACTCTAGACATGTACTCAATATCTTCATTTGATTGTGGACACATGGCTGATGACAATTTAAAATGTGCAGCAAGAGGAGTACTTACAGGTTTGACATCAAGCATATTAAAACAGCGAAGCACTTTTCTAACATACCCACTCTGACTTAGGTATAATTTTCCAGAAGTTCTATCTCTTGATATCTCCATGCCAAGAATCTTCTTAGCATCTCCCAAATCTTTCATTTCAAACTCTCTACTTAACTGCCTTTTCAAATTTTCAATTTCCACCTTGTCTTTTGAAGCAATCAACATATCATCAACATAAAGTGACAAATAAATGGCTGAATGAGTAGTAATTTTCAAATAGACACAACTATCATAATTGGACCTTTTAAAACCTTGAGATAGCATAAAAATGTCAAATCTTTTATACCACTGCCTAGGTGACTGTTTCAATCCATAAAGAGATTTCTTTAATTTACAGACAAGATTTTCTTTTCCAGGGATGATAAAACCTCAGGTTGATGCATATAAATATCCTCTTCTAATTCTCCATGTAAAAATGCAGTTTTTACATCTAACTGTTGAAGTTCATAATCATGCATAGCAACAATACTGAGTAACATGCGAATTGAGCTATGTTTCACAACAGGGGAAAAAACTTCATTATAGTCAATACCTGGAATCTGACTGTAACCTTTTGCAACTAATCTTGCTTTGTACCTTGTCTTATCGTTAGGAGAAACACCTTCTTTTCTCTTGAAAACCCATTTGCAATGAATAGGTTTCTTCTCTTTAGGCAATTTGATTAAGTCCCAAGTGTCATTTCTTTCAAGTGACTTCATCTCATCATGCATAGCAGCCATCCACTTATCAGAATCACTAGAGATAACAGCCTCAGAATATGAAGAAGGCTCGGCAATACCTTCTATTTCTTCTGCTACAGCGCACGCATAAGCAACAACATTTGCTTCCTCAATAAACCTTCTTACTGGTTTTGGATTCCTTCTAGTTCTGTTTGTTGCAATAGATTGTTGCGGTGGTTGCATAACTGCTGGAGGATCCTCAACAATGGGTGCTTCATCTTGTCCCTCAATTTCTGCGTTTGATGTAGCATCTGTATCAATAATATGCTCCACCTGGACATTTGATTTCTGCTTACTCTCAACAAGATCATTAGTAGATGGAATATCATGTAACATAGCAGATTCATTAAACACAACATTTCTGCTAATTACAACCTTACTTGTTTCAGGATTCCATAATTTATAGCCTTTAACACCAGACTTATAACCAAGAAAATGCACTTAACAGCTCTTGGCTCTAACTTTCCATTGTCAACATGAGCATAAGCAATACATCCAAAAACTTTCAATTCAGCATAATTTGCTGGAGAACCAGACCATACCTCAATCGGAGTTTTCTTACCAATAGCAACAGAGGGAGAGCGGTTGATGAGATAACAGGCTGTGGAAGCAGCTTCAGCCCAAAAACGTCTATCCAAACCTGCGTTTGACAACATGCAGCGAGCCTTAGAAATGATAGTCCTGTTCATACGCTCAGCAACCCCGTTTTGCTGAGGAGTGTGAGGTATGGTGTAGTGCCTAACAATGCCTTCAGCCTTGCAAAATGAATTAAATTCATCTGAACAAAACTCCATCCCATTATCAGTCCGAAGCTTCTTTACCTTCCTTTCAGTTTGTCTCTCAACCATAGTCTTCCACTCTTTGAAAGCTGAAAAAGCTTCAGATTTATGTTTCAAAAAATATGGCCAAACTCTTCTGGAATAATCATCAATAATTGTCATCATGTAACAAGCACCGCCCATGGATGCTTTCCTAGACGGTCCCCATAAGTCTGAATGCACATAATCTAGAATGCCTTCTGTTGTATGAACTGCAGTGTTGAACTTCACTCTCTTATGCTTGCCAAAAATTCAATGCTCACAGAACTTCAGCTTGCCTGCGTTGTACCCATCAAGAAGTCCTCTCTTGTTCAACTCCGACAGACCTAATTCACTCATATGTCCAAGACGCATATGCCAAAGATTAGCAGCATCACAATCAGAAATATTATTTGAGATAACAGGGGAAGCATTACCTGAAACAGTAGTGCCTTGAAGATAATAAAGGCCATTTGTTTGCCTAAGATTTCCCTTCATTACAATAAGAGAACCATTTGTGACTTTCAAGACACCACCTCCACCTGAATATTTGTACCCTTTGTCATCAAGAGCACTTAAAGAAATTAGATTTCTCTTCATGTTGGGAATGAACCGAACATCTGTTAAAGTTCTGATTGCGCCATCAAACAACTTGATCTGAATAGAACCAATTCCTGCTACTTTACATGCCGAATCATCACCCGTCAAAACTGAGCCAGCATCTTTTATGGGTTCTAAGGTTGTAAACCAATCTTTAATAGGACAGATATGGAAAGTGCAAGCAGTGTCAAGTATCCATTCATCTTTAGTCTCAGCACATCCAACAAACACGGTAACAATAAGCATCTCATTGTCAGAACTATCATTACGAGCACAATTGGCATTAACTTCATCTTCTTTGTTATCTTTTGGTTTGTATGTGCCATTTCTCTTTTCCTTGTTCTGCAGCTTATAACATTCGGATATTTCATGTCCATCCCTCTTACAATATTTGCAAGACTTGTATTTGCCTCTAGATTTAGATCGACCTTTATAGGCATTGGAACTTTTGCCTCGAGATCCATTATTTGAATTTTTCTCCTTTGTCCTGCCATGAACGGACAAGCTTTCGGCTTGAGAGCTCGATCCAGTTGAAGACACCAGTTGTTTCATTTTCTCCTTGGCATGCAAGGCTTCATAAACGTCATTTAGAGTGAGAGTATCATGACTATATAATATGGTATCTCTGAAATTTGAGTAAGAACTGGGCAAAGAACATAATAGGATTAAACCCAAATCTTCATCATCATATTTGACTTCCATTGCAGTCAAGTCAGAAACAATCTCTTTAAAATCAGAAATATGGTCAAGCAAATTACCTCCCTCTTGCAATTTGTGCAGAAACAGCTTTTGTTTGAGATGCATCTTACTTGTGAGATCCTTGGTCATGCAAATTGACTCCAGTTTCAGCCAAAGAGAAGCAGCTGTCTTCTCGTTCAAAACTTCTTGTAAAATATTATTGTGTAGATGGAGCTGAATTTGTGACAAAGCCTTCCGATCCTTTCTCTTCTCATCATCGGTCCATAGATCAAATCTCTTGTTCCCGAATCCATCCAATGCATCATCATAATCAGCTTGTGCGAGCAACGCCCGCATCTTCACTTGCCACAATGAGAATCGAGTGTTTCGATCCAATAGCGGAAGATCATACTTTAACGACGCCATGTTGAATAAACCAGCGCTCTGATACCACTTGTGAAATAAATAAATGATCAAAGAAGCAAGTAAAGAATAAAATCACACACAAGATTTAACATGGAAAAATCCTTTGCGGGAAAAAAACCACGGGAGAAAGGCAAACTTTATTGATTTAATTGATGGAGTTGTTACAAGCTTATTCAACATATCAACCATAGCAGTAAATTTATATTCTACTTTCATGCATTCAGATAAGGAGAGAAAGAATAAAAATAAGAATATTCTTTATCCTCCAATGAGGTTGCTGCATTTATCTCAATCAAGAGAGTAAATTAAAATCTCTTTTATCCTTTTGATGAGGTTGCTATAAATGTCTCAATCAAGAGAGAATCTTCTTTATCCTTTAAATGAGGTTGCTGAAAATACCTAAATCAAGGGAGTAAATTAAGGAACTTAATAATATTCTTTAGGTGACACATAAGATGGACCAATCCTCAATCAAGAGAGTAAATTAAGGAACTAAATAATATCCTTTAGATGACACATCAGCTAAACCAATCCTTATGAGAATTTCGGATCACAAATTAACAGTACTTGGCCTGTTCTTTTGGTGATTTACAATCTTCCACCTTATTTGAGTATAAAGCACAAATACATAATGTTGTCTCTTCTTATCTCGGGACCACGACAGCCAGGGAACGACATTGATGTTTATTTAGCTCCTCTAATTGATGATCTAAAACATTTGTGGGAAGAAGGTGTGCAAATGTTTGATGCATACAGCAAAAGTTATTTCACATTGCGCGCCATGGTTTTTTGCACCATAAATGATTTTCCTGCATATGGTAACTTATCTGGCTATAGTACAAAAGGTGCTAAAGCATGTCCAATTTGTCAAGACGATATGGTTGTTGAACGTTTGCATTTTTGCAAGAAAAACGTGTATATGCATCATCGTAGATTTCTGCCCATCAATCACCATTATCGTAAAAAAAAGAAACCTTCCAATGGAGAGGTAGAAAATAGAGTTGCTCCTTTGACGTTAACAGGAAATGATGTTTATGAACGGGTCAAGAATATTGAAAACGTATTTGGAAAAGCCTTTCCGCTTGTAGAAGGCTCGTGGAAGAAAAAATCTATATTTTGGAAACTTCCGTATTGGAGACACTTACAAGTTAGACATTGTCTAGATGTAATGCATATTGAAAAAAATATTTGTGACAGTATCATTGGGACGTTGCTGAATATACCTGGTAAGACAAAGGATGGTGAGAAATCTAGACGAGATATGTTGAAAATGGGTATTCGAAAGGAGTTAGCACCAGTAGAAAATGGTTAACGTGTTTATTTGCCTCCCGCTTGTCACACATTGTCCAAAAAAGAGAAAATTAGTTTTTGTGAGTGTCTTCGTGGTGTTAAGGTTCCAACAGGTTATTCTTCGAACATTAGTAGTCGTGTATCGATGGAGGATTTAAAATTGACCGGCATGAAGTCTCACGACTGCCACGTGTTGATGCAACATTTGTTACCTGTTGCAATTAGAGGTATATTGCCCAAACATGTTATTACTAAACTTTGTTTCTTTTTTAATACAATTTGTAGCATGGTGGTTGATCCTCATACGTTGGATGAGCAACAAGATGACGTTATTATTACTTTATGCCGATTTGAGATGTATTTTCCTCCTTCATTTTTTGATGTTATGGTGCATTTGGTGGTTCATCTAGTCAGAGAAATCAAGATTTGTGGTCCTGTGTTTATGAGATATATGTATCCGTTCGAAATGCACATGGGAACTTTAAAAAGGAAAACAAAGAATAGATATAGACCCAAAGCCCGTATCGTAGAAGGTACTATAGCTGAAGAGGTTATTGAGTTTGTCACTCAATACTTAGCTGGTGTTGAACCCGTTGGACTTCAAAAGTCTAGGCATGATGGACGACTTGATGGTCAGGGCACAATTGGGTTAAAATTGATTAACATTGGTGATGAAATGATGCAAAAAGCCCACTTACTTGTTTTACAACACCTCAGTGAGGTTCGTCCTTACTTGGAGGAACACATGACAACTCTAAGATCTGAGAATCCTTCAAAGACCGAAAGGTGGTTAATAAATGAACACAACCAATCCTTCATTGACTGGTTTAGTGAAAGGGTAATGACTCAAATAAATAAAGCAAATCATGATATTTCTGATTCAATAAGATGGTTGGCATATAGGCCTCGGCGTTTAGTCAGGTCTTATGAAGGGTATGATATTAATGGCTATGTCTTTTATACGAAGCGTCAGGATGAAAAGAGCAAAATGCAAAATAGTGGAGTTAGTGTTGTGGCATCTTCAAGAGAATTTGCTAGTTCTAAAGATAGCAGACCAATAAATGTGACAATGTCATATTACGGGATAATTGAAAATATTTGGGAGCTTAAATACAAAGGCTTCACGATTCCTCTATTTCAATGTAAATGGGCTGATAACCATCGTGCTGTGCGAGAGGATGAGCATGGGTTCACACTTGTTGACTTTGATCGAGTGAGTCATGATAATGATCCACTCATCTTGGCATCTCAAGCAAAACAAGTTTTTTACGTAACCGACCCCGCTAATCATAAGTGGTCCGTTGTACTTCCTGGTAAAAGGCGCATTATTGGAATTGGTGATGTGATAGATGAAGAAGAGTATAATCAATTTGACGAGAATCCACCTTTCTCCGTCGGCGTAAGTTCACACGAAGAAGAAGGTGATTTAAATGCAAACTATGCGCGTTCTGATCATAATGAAGGAGTTTGGATAGCGGGTTACAATCATGTTGAAGAGTAGTTGTTGTTTTTCAATTGAAAAGGAATTTTCACTTATGTTACGAGCTCATGAAATCAAAGTCCAAACTTATTCAGTTTAGTTACATGTTTGTAAGTTTCATTTTAATAATTTGTTAGATGAGAATGTTGTGATTTTTGGATCATTGCTTGCTTTGGTCGAAGTTACATTATCAAACATGTTCAGCTAAATCATGCTTTTAAACTAGTACTTGAAGAATAGTGTGGATTCGTATTTTTCTTAGAAGTTCGCTAATTAAACTCCTTGGCATGCTTTTAAACTAGTATGAAGACTGAGCTAATGTTTCCTGTTAATTGATGTAGAGCAACTGTACACCAATAATGCTTCGAGTTGAAGCGTGCTTTTACGGTATTTGTTGCACTCTATACAATATCAATGTGTTATATACAAATGGTTTGCAAGTCTGTTAGGGGCCAAAATATATTAAGTTCAGGATTATTAGCCAATGTTTGAGTTTTGACAAACGTATTCACAGCACAGTCCTTTACTGCTAATATTGTTTCTGTTTTTAGTTTCATATAGTGTCTCTTTGGTACTGATATAACTTGACGAAGCTTCGTCGTTCCTCTACGATGGTAACATAGCAAAGAACGAGGAAAATCTTGAAGAAGGTGAATAAAAGGGAAGAATCCCGGTTCATCCAGTAGCAAATGGTAAGAAATAGAAATAAATAAATAAATAAGTTAAATGGTATTTAGAAAACATTTAGGGGTTTTTTTTAAAGAAAAAAATGGTTTTTAGAAATCGTTTAAACCCTGAACAATTATCTGAATACCATTTATCGTACATGACATTTTTTTGTAAATCTGTGAACGGACTTTAAATAAAAAAAACATTTTTCGACTACGCAATTTTTTGAAAACCGTTTACATATCCATGCCCAAAAAATATATATTAGGAAAGATCGTCATTTCTATTTGTTCCTCACGCTTAGATTCATTCTGTTGTAGATGGATAACCAAATAAAAATGATATTCTTCCCATTTTGTGCTCCCTCCACTTTATTGGAGATGCTCTAAGGCAGAATAAGTTGATGAACTCTAAAATCTATAAATGCTTGGTTTATACTGTATTTTGCATTTTGAGTTTTCGAAGTTAACTACAAAAAAAAAAGAGTTGGAGATGGTGGAGATGGTGGAGAACGACGATGGAGGAATAAGTTATCTCTACGTTCTTTTGTTACTTTTCAAAATAAAGAAATATAAATAAATATTATTTTATGTTTTGTGTGTTAAATTTGTTTTTTTAACGATTGTTTTTTTGTTATATACATGTTTCATTTGAATTTATATATAGACGAAAACCCCAAGCAGAAAACGTTAAATCCAACGTCATCTTAGATACATGATATGTTCTACTCTTCTCCATTAACCTGACTGTTCTACTTTCTACGTTGGCCTCTTCCTTGATTGTTGGAAATCAATCCCCCTCTTGGTAGCCCTCTCACTTCCTCAAACACATCTTTAAAATACATATCTAATATTGATATTTTTTAATACAATTGTCTTGTTTGCCAAAATGGATCGGTGTGAATATCAGATTTTTACTAGTCAGTTATTTTCTTATTCTTGTTGGGGGAAACAATCTGTGACGCGAATATGCAATGCACTGCATAGTCGCTTGTAAATCATTGCTGATAATACTTCAATAATAGGTACCACTTCTGCTTTATCCAGATTATGTCGTTATAGAATAATATTTTAGCTCTTCACAGAATGTCCTTTTTTTATGTTGCTTATCTGCTTTGTTATGCGTAAACTCATTTATAAATGTAAGCTTTTAAGCTCTGTTGTATTAACTATTATTATTATCCTGAAATATCAGTATTGCATGTTATAGTAAATTACATAGGCATCAAGTTATATCAGTATACCTATTCAAAATTGTTCACACCTTGATTCCAACACTCTGTTTTAACAAGTTAGACAAGAGAATATAATCCTGAACTTAATAAAATATATCATGTCATTTCTTTTTTTAGTTTCATATAGTGTTGCTTTGGTACAGGAACATGGAAGTAGAACCACATACAAACAATGAAGAACCTAATTCTTCTGCTTCACAAATGTCTACAAAGAAGAAAAGAGGACCGACAACTGGAAAGAAATACAGAACACAAGAGCCAAAATATATTGAATGGAGCGGCAATGGAAAACCCATTGGAAAATGGGTGAATTCTTATAAGGCGTTTGTGGGCGAAATATGTAGATCCAGAATTGATATCAACATTAAGAATTGGGATGGCGTTATTCCGGGGCTTAAGGACACTATTTGGGAAGACATTAAGGTATTCATATTTAGCTTGCCAACTAGTTGTGTACTTATCGCCATTTAATAAGAATTATAAATACTTGTGAACTTTCATAATATACAATAGCATGTTGAAAACAACTTCAGGTTTGGCTTTAAAAGAGTTTTTGTCTCATGTTTTCCAAAACTTGCACAAGAGTTTTTTTAACATTCAAGAGCCTTTAATCTGACATATTTCCATATATACGAATTGCCTTAATATCAGAAGATTTCCAAACACATTTAATTTCAAAAGATTTAAAGTCTTGCATGTTCTTTATCATTTTCAAAAAGTTATAAAGTCAGTGTTTTTATTTAGTTTATTATTTCAATACCGCAGTACAACAACATATTTAAAAATAAACCCTTAAGTGCACTGCTTTTAGATGGAAATTATAAGCAGTAGTCTTATTTTTCACTTCTCATGTACACAATCTTATATACGTTAAAATAGGGAACTCAATAAGTTTCGAATATACACGCATAAATGATGACAATTCCAATATTTTAGGCAATTTTTTTTTTTTTGAGCATAGATGAGTATCTGTGCAGTTTCACAACTAGTTTTTGCATATCACACATATATAAATTAGTTTCAGAAAATAGAGTTCTAATGTTATTTAAAATTAACAACTGAAGATTCATTTTTCCCCCTTCTTTTTCTCGTGGTATACACCGTACGGTGAAATTCCTGAAACGTTTGTCATGCTTAGAAAAAAAAACCAAGGTTAGATGTAAAAAGATAACTGCATGTATTTTGTGTTGTATGATCGGTTTTTGGAATCTACACGGTTAGTTCCAAAATAAATTCAAGTGTGAGAGAACTGAAGCATGAACTGTAGAAAATATTTACATACATTTAGATAATTAGATATTCCAAAGCATTAATGGTTGATGTGAAATGATTGGTTGATGTGAAAATTTGGTGAATACCATGAATGGTTGATTTGAAATGATTGAATGTGATTGAAATCCCAATAGGATTAGTATATGGGAAAATTCGCATGCGTGCGAACTAGATATTGAAAATCCACACTGTCAAAAGCTGCGAGGATTTAAGGTAGAGCGAGGAGCAGTACTAGGGATGGTCCCGGTTTTAACTACCCTGCCGTTATGCTGCCAAAATTTTCTAAAATATTTCTGTGTTTGATTTAAATTTGAATGTCGAAATAAATTCATGTGCTGAATGTTGAAATAAAATTCATGTGTTGAATGTTGAAATAAAATTCATGTGTTGAATGTTGAAATAAATTCATGTGTTGAATGTTGAAATAAAATTCATGTGTTGAATATTGAAAGAAATTCATGTGTTGAATGTTGAAATAAATTCATGTGTTGAATGGAGTTCGTGTATTGAATAAATTCTTTGAAAAATAAAAATAACATTTTTATCATATATATAGATTATATAAAATACTAGTGTTTTAAATAAATCGCTTTAACACCAAAAATTACCTTTTTACCTTATATATAAACTATATAAAATAATCGTGTTTTGAAATAAATTGTTTTACATTAAAAATAACATTTTTACCTTATATATAAACTATATAAAATAATCGTGTTTTGAAATAAATTGTTTTACAATAAAAATCAAATTTTTATTATATATATGAACTATAGAGAATATTCATGTGTTGAATAAAGGAGTAAAACGATAAAAATCATATTTTTATCGTGTGTATGTGAAGTCATAAACATTCATGTGTTGAATATATAGATCGAACATTAAAATCTACATTTTTATTGTGAATACGAAGTGATATAAATGGTGATGTGTTGAAATAAATATCAGTGGGATAAAAATATCATTTTTATCAAATATATGAAGTGAATATGGTTTTGAAATCGAAGAATAGATTGTATATATATATATATAAGTATAATCAAAATAAATCGAATAACGAAACTGGAGTTCGTGTTTTGAAACCGTGATTTCAAACGATTAGTGCGGGAGATCCGACCATCGGATTTTCCCGAAACCGAAACCGTTGGGTTCGCTTTAGAAATATCTTTCCAACGACACCAACTTTGTGAAAATCCAACGGTTGGATTGTCTGGAATGTTTTACTCAAATCTGAAGAAAAACAGCGCCAGAATCGATTATATATATATATATATATATATAACTAAATTAAATCGAATAACGACGCTGCAGTTCGTATTTTGTAATCGAAACTTCAAACGAGTGTACCGGGAGATCCGACCATCGGATTTTCCCAAAACTGGAACCGTTGGATTCGTTTTGAAAATATCTTTCTAATGATATAAATTTTGTGAAGATCCAACGGTTAGATTTTCAGATATGTGTAAATCAAATCTGAAGAAAAACAGCGCCACAGCCGCGTTATGGCCTGAAGCGTCGTTTGAATGAAATGGCTATTTTTAAAATAAATAAAAATAACGATAAATCATGATAAAATATTATAAAGGATATGGAATGGAAATAAACTGAATTCGCTCAGTTTATGTGATATTTGATGGTTGAATGTGTTTGGCATGAATTGTTGTCGAATAATTTAACCATTGAAATGAATTGATTTAAACTCTAAATATACGTGAATTATTTGAAAAGGCCGAGTTAAATCTCATTTCAAATAATTGATCGACGATAAGAAGTCGATGATGAAGACGGTGGTTGAAGACCGGAGATCTTCACCTCGGTTGGATGATAACTGATGTCTTGATTGGGAGGCATCCCGAAATATAGATAATAAGTGGTGATCGTCCAGACGTACGTGGAGATCGATGGATATGCGAGGTATGTGGTGCCTCCGGTTTGGTTCAGACCCAGAACGGACTTGTAAATGGACTGTGTGTCTGACATTGGATTTCATTTTGTGTGATTGATAGACGTCAGTGACATGGCGTGAATTGCCTATGTGACATGCTAAGATGCAGTGATCAAGGCTTCTGTTGAAAAGCAATGTCTTGTGGTTGATGATCAAAGCACGACCTGTGTGGCATAGCTTTGTGTGTAACGTTGATTCGCGAGCCTCACACCCCGGTATGAACCAGAAACGGGAGAGGACATCAGGGAGGACATGCGTTTCTTTCTAGCTAGAGGTGGTGTTAGTGCTTAAACTGGCTGACATATATATTATTTTCACCTGTGTGGTTGTTGTTGTTGCGAGGCGCCTCGGATATATCGGTGACTATATGAAGCTGATGGAGTCATTCGTTGGCTCATTTACGCCCCAAAGGGCGGGGGAACGCAGTGTTCAGGCATAATAATCCACATCGGTGGACCGACCCTGACAATCCAAGGCTTGCCTGCGCGCTTGCCTGAGGGGCGGGCTAGAGCGTCTCGAATTCGGTGAGGACGATCCCTTGCCTTGGTTCATGACGGAAATCCAATTTCCAAATACGTGACTGTGCGGTTTTGATTGTATACCTATATATGGAGACATAGTGGTATGGCGCAATGCGCATTAATGCCGTCTATGATTGATACTTATGATTTGAAGTTGTTTTTGAAACATATAAACACTAGTAATAATATCAAATACTTTTGTTTTATTGGTATCAATCATATTTTGGCCATTATAAGGTAAAAACTCTATCCTCCGGTTTGCGTTGCATTGTGTGATGGGAACTGAGTCTTATAATGGATTCATTTTTATAAAAAGCATTGCGATATTTAAAAGATTTACTTGTTTTAAAAGCACTGGCAATCCAATGGAGTAAACCCGTTCCGCGAAAGTGGCATGGTCCTATGATTAGCCATATTTTAAAATGTGTTAAGTAGATTTCTCATACCAGTTCCTTGACTGACTCGTAGTTTGTTTCACTTGCAAACTCGGATGCCCCTTTTTCTACACGGGCAACCTTGTATTCAGGTTTTAGCAGGCTCTTTCTGGATAGCTGGTGCTGAAGATGGATTCTATCATTTATCTCTTTTATGTTGTTCAGCTCCTATTGTACATATTATGTTTGTTTTCCGCTGTAGACATTTATGTATAGTTGAACTGTATTTGTACTAAGTATGATCCTGTATGCTGTGTAACTCTGATTATTGTTTATCCAGTGTATTATTTGTACATTATCTGGTGTATTTATTTATTTCTGTTCTGTTATTTCTGTTTATGTGTTATATTCAAAAGATTACCCATGCCACCGTCAGTACGGGGTTTTGGGGTCGTCACAACGTGGTACCAGAGCTTTGGTTAAGCTTAGTTCTAGAATATAACATATTAACGAACTCGTCAGAAATAGAACCAGTAGTGTTCTAGGACGGGTAACTCATTACAGATAGGGTCAGTAATATCCTAGTATGAGTATAGCAGAATGAAATACGCCCGATAGACACATTTACATTCAAGTATATGTCTCTATGCTTTAAAATATCTTTTCTGTTGACCTGACACTTGATCTGCTGTTTGTAGAAGTACTAGAAAATGAGTGTCAGAAATAGAAGAAGGAATACCGAACCAGATCTAGAGGCTCTATTTAAGAGATATCGAAATCTGGGTGGAGCACAATTCTCGGGCAATGAATCGATTATTCAAACTCAAGCTTGTATGAGCTCTGCGGAAAGAATTTTTGAGCGTTTCCAGCTGAGAGAGGATCATAAAAGATTAGTGGCATCTTGGGCGCTCAAAGAAGAAGCTTTAATCTGGTGGGAAACAATCACTAAGGATAATCCATAAGGTGATATCACCTGGGATAGATTCAAAGAGGTTTTCAGTGAAAGATTTATTCCTCCCGAAGCAACTGAGCGGCTATGTGATGAATTTAGTTACCTGATACAAGGAGATATGAATATCCCAGAATATCATAAGAAATTCAACGAACTTTCTCATTTTGCCCCGCATCTGATTCAAGATACAAAGAGGAAGAATCTGAGGTTTATTCATGGCCTGCAAAGAAAATACCAGAATAGTGTAATGGGGCATGTGAAGCTTCCTTTTTCTGAAATGATATACATAGCTTACCAGTATGAGGATCTCGACAAGAAAGGTATGTTGCGCTACGAAGAGGAAGTCAGTTCTAGTAACAGAGGGGAGTCTGAGACTGATAGTCCTGAGGCCAGTACGATGCCCGAGGTCAGTAAGGAGCCCAGAGCCAAGAGAAAAAGGGCAAGATCTGGGAAAGAACCAGTAATGACTGCCACATGCTCAAGCTGCAATAGACAAGGACATTTGGCGATAAGTTGTAAGTCTTCGAACAAACGAAGGAAGGATGAATCTAAATCCAAGAGCAAGTTTTAAGTGAATCGAGAGTGCAATCTATGTCATCAGGCTGGTCATATAAAGAGAGACTGCTGGTTGTTGAAAAAGACTAAAGTGGTTCAAGTAAATGAAGTGGCAGAAACTTCAGTACCCTCAGCTAGTCAGGGAAGATCTGATGTTTTAGAAGGCACGCTTACTGTCAAAAACATTCCAGTCAAAGTACTATTTGACACAGGCGCGTCATGAAGCTTTATTGCAAAGAATGCGGTCAAGAAGTTGGACTTGAAATTGAGGAAGCTCAAAGAACCTATCACTGTCCATAATCCGGTTGGAGGTTCTCTCGATCTTAGCAGGATTTGTGCGGTGCCTGTCTCTTTTTCCTATTATAAGTTCCCTACCATCTCTATCGTCATGAATTTTACTGAATTCGATCTTATTTTGGGATTGGATTGGTTAACCAAATATGAGGCAGAGGTTAGATGCGCCGAGAGAGTTGTTAGGGCAAAGATTAAATCATGGAATTATATAACTATACCATGTGAAGGTCCGAATTCAAATAGAAAAGACTTTTGGTCAGCTCTTGATGTTTCTCCTGCTCAAATAGAAAATATCCCTGTAGTCACAGAGAATATTTCGGACCTCATAATAGATATTCTTGTCATAAAGAATTATGCAGATGTGTTAGAAGAAGTTGTTAGCTTACCTCCGCAGAGAGAAATTGATTTCAAGATCACTTTAATTCTGAATGCAAGGCCAGTAGTGCATGCTATTCGGAGAATGACTCTGATGGAGAAAGAAGAACTAGACAATCAAACTCGACAGCTTGTATGGAAGGGTCTGATCAGGCCTAGTTTCTCTGATTGGGGAGCTGCAGTGGTGTTTGTCCCAAAGTCAGACGGTACTCTTCGACTATGTGTGGATTATCGTGATTTGAACAAACAAACAATAAAGAATAATATCCATTGCCGTGAATCGATGATTTATTGGATCGCCTGAATGGAGCACAAGAATTTTCAAGGATGGACCTAGCTACAGGCTTCCATCAACTTCGTATTGCCGAAGAGTGTGTTCCTATGACAGCATTCAGAGGTCCTGATTTGTTCTATGAGTGGTTAGTAATGTCGTTCGGCTTATGTAACGCTCCAGCTTACTTCGTCGATTTAATGAATCGAGTGTTCAGAGGAGTCTTAAATAAGTTTGTTCTGGTTTTTATTGATGATAGTCTAGTCTTCTCTAAGTCAAAGGCCGAACATGAAAAGCATTTGGAGCAAGTTCTAGAAATTCTGAGAAAGAATGTATTGAAAGCTAAACTTTCCAAACGTATATTCTGGCAAGATGAAGTGAAGTTTCTTAGCCACGTCGTATCAAAAGAGGGAATTGCTGTGGATCCAAGTAAAATCAGCGCTATTCAAAATTGGAAACAGCCTAGTACTCCTACAGAAGTCCGAAGTTTTCTTGGATTGGCTAGTTATTATCGGAAGTTCGTTAAAGATTTTTCGAAGATATCTAGTCACTTAACAAAGCTTACAAAGAAGCACGCAAAATTCAAGTGGACTCCAGAATGTGAGGAGCCTTTTCAGAAGCTAAAATTAAGATTAACAACTGCTCTAGTATTAACCATTATCGATGGCAATCAAGACTTGAAAGTTTGGACAGATGCGTCTCGAGAAGGCCTTGGTGCAGTATTAATGCAAAGTGGCCAAGTTGTTGCTTATGCTAGCCGTCAGCTGAAGCCACATGAAAAGAATTATGTTACTCATGATCTTGGGTTGTTGGCCATCGTGTTCGCTTTGAAAATCTGGAGGCACTATCTTCTGGGTGAGAAATTCGAACTATTTACAGATCATCAGTCGCTAAAGTATCTGTTCACCCAGAAAGACTTGAATCTGAGGCAACAACGTTGGCTAGAGTTCCTTCCAGCATACGATTTTGAGATTTTGTACACTCCAGGGAAAGCCAATGTAGTGGCCGATGCGCTAAGTCGAAAGAACGCAATAATCGCCAGCTTTATTATTACGACTTCCTTGATTGACAAAATATCTATTCTTCAGAAGGATGATAATTTTATTAAGGATAAGATCAGCAGGATTCAGAAAGGCGAACTATAACACCCCGTATTTTCTGTAAACATACGAATAACAAATCAAGGCAGAATTAAATTTTAAAATAAGAACCAAGGGAAACGGGTTGCGCCCTTGCATTCGTCTCGAAATTCTACTTGAAAACGAGTCTGATTTTTCGAAAAACGGAGTCCGTATGACCAAGTTATGACCCTCCGAAGTTGCAGGAATTTTCAGAATCGAAAACAGCTCGAAATTCGAATTCAAACCTAGAAGCAGGCTGGGCAGGAAATTTCCCGCCCAGGACCCAGGTCGACTGGGGAGTCGACTGGGTAGTCGACCCCCCTTGACCAGGTCGACTGGGTAGTCGACCTGGGGGTCGACCTGCCTCCCGAACCCACTTTCTGAACCTGATGCATTCTGATTTTTTTTGGCCCGATTTTCTGACCAGATCCATGACTCTAAACCTATATAAACAGCCCCCTAGCCTCATTCTCTCTACACCATTTCATTCTGCCTATACCCTGCCTCTGTTCTAATTAAAATAAAAATGGCGTCGCTACTCTACTGAAATCTGAATTGGAACTAGGACTAAAGCATCTTCTTCCAAACTGAATAAAATTAAAGGAGAACAACTGCAACTCTTCTTCTTCTTTAATCCAATCAAGGAAAGTACAGTTATTTTCCGATATAAACTTTAGTTATAATTGTGACATGATGGTAATTTTGAATTTGAGGTTGTGTACGTTCTATTCTGATCTATTTATTATGTATCTCTTTCTCCTTTCTGTTCTTTAGCCAGGCTACCACGAGCCTGCGCCATATCTCATAAGAGATTAACGCATAAACGCTAAACTTTGGAACAAATAATGAATGATGGCATAATTGGACATGGCTAATCTGTGACTGAAAGGACATATGTTTAGATCTATGCATATTCTGTGAATTGGAAGAAGAGGAACCTTTGTATGTTAACATGTGACTTGATACATTGGATATAACGCATATTTTGAATTAAGATCTGTTATAATTTAAAGTTCTAGATTGTTGGGCATATTGTTTATATAACAATTCATGACTGGAGATAAAAAGAGAATATGACTTAGGTGTGAAGATCTATATTAAGATTTGATGACTATTAAATGTGAATAACACCTAAGTGGGAGATTTTTGAATATATGACATGCATTGAAATCGATGGCTATATTTGGTATAATTTATATGTGAATCTTTTGTACTAGGCAAGTTTAACTAAATTTGGGATATGTGTTATATGGTAAATTATGACCATAATCTGTGCCATGTAAATTCAATGCAAACGTGGGGTATATGATCATATTGTGAATCACGGCAATTATTTAGGCATGTGAACTTAGGCCAAATTTATAGTTAGGCAAGATATATCAATGAAACTTTAAGGAATGATTAAATCTGTTATATTGCCTAACTTGCTAGTTCTGCTATATTGCCTAATCTGCTAGATCTGTTCATCTGCTAAATCTGTCATCTGCTAAGTCTGCTGAAAATGCCTAATCTATTATATGCTAAATCTACTAAATTGCTTAATCTGCTAAATCCGTTAAGTCGCCTAATCTGCGAAATCGGTTATCTGCTATATCTGTTGAGTTGATATATTTAGTCTATTATTGACATAATCTGAATTGGCTATAGTTATGAATAATTTACATGTATATTAGGCATGGGCATAAATGGTAAATTATTAATTAATTTGCATGTATAATTTACATGTATATTTGACATGTATATTATGAATAATTTACATGTATATTTGACCCAACAGTAGGTAGCGTCCGGGCACGCTTACTGAACTAATTATAAGCGGTTCATTCTGATAATGGCGAGGGGTGTTGATGGTGCGTTCCAACCGGGTCATGTGCGTGCATGGATCCCGGCCTGCCTCTATGGATGTAAGACGCCATGACATCTGTAAATAGGTATGTGTCATTCAAAGGTTGCCACTTTAGGGAATGATACACCCTTCTGTGGGACTGGCACAGGGTATTTATGTAATAGGGAGCCGATCGCGTGGGGTAGGATTTGGGGTACACTTAGCTTGGTCTGTTTCTGTGGGGTACCGTCTATTTCTGTTGGGTGGCAACACCTGTCTGCGTGGTACCATATGTATGTAGGGGTGGTAAAGGCCCATTTACTAGTGTACACCTAATTCTACATTCCGTTTCCGTTGGGATTAATCTGTTTTTGTACCTTCTGTTCGGGTGGTAAAGGCCCATTATTAGCATTCTGTTTCTGTCTGTTTCTGTTGGGGTGGTAAAGGCCTATTACTAACATTCTCTTCTGTGGAAATTATTCTGTTCCCGTTTCTGTTTAGACATTGGGGTGACACCTAATCCTGTTATACTAGTATTAGTGCAGAGAGGTGAAAAGTAGTAGCTTACATCATTCTGTTCTTTTTCTGTTTAACCTAAGTATATCTGCTACTCCTGTTACTGTTATTTCGCATCTAGTTTTATTTTCATGTCATAATTAATATTATCTGTTCATATGCTGAAATCACTGGACTTGCCAGACTTTATGTCTGACCTTGCTTGTTTTTACCCCTTTTTCTTCCGTTCCCCCCAGGTTATCCAAGGAGGGAATACTTTACCTTGATCCGGATTCCTTCTGCTTGAAGTGCTTAAAGTATGGCTTGGCTCTGTATAGCTTCTGTTCTGTGGGGATTATGATTTTAAAAGTTTTGTACTATGATGATTTCCTAAACAAGACTGATATTATGTACTTGGGTTTTTCTTTAGTAAAGATGTAACCATACTGATTTCTGTTTCCCGCTGTAATAAAGTTATAATTTCTCAAGTATTGGTTATCTGTTTAGAAATTTTCTGTTCTGTTTACTAAAATGCTCCACCAAAGTTAAGGCATTCCCTTTGTGAGTGTCCTTAACGGAGGTGGGGTGTTACACGTGGTATCAGAGCTGAAGGTTACCAGAATGGGTAAAAATTTTGAAAAGTATTTTCAAAAATGTTTTAAAAGGAAGTATTTACAAAAGTAAAGTTTGTTTGGAAAAACATAATCCCCCAAAGCCTTGTGCACTATCTCTCTCCATCCTTCGTTTTGAATCTTTCCTTTCTGTTTCAGCATGTCTAGAGACCTTAACCTTCCAGAGGGAGTACCGATACCCGGCTGGTTCAGGAGGTACTTAGAAGCTAGGGCCAATGGAGCGGGCCCAGCAGACATTCCTCCTCCAGTGGCAGCGATTCCTCCTCCTCCTCCTCCTTGTGGGAATGCCTTCGCAAAAACACGTAGAGACTTCAAGTCTATGGGTGGAAAAGACTTTTATGGGACAGAATCCTTTGTAGGAGCAAGAAACTGGCTAAAGGAGACCGAGGATCTGTTTGACATCTTCGGAGTTGACGACAGGCCAATGATACAGCTAGCAGTGTGGTTACTTAAAGATGAAGCTTCCTATTGGTGGGAGAACACTAATGCTCAGAGGCCAGTAGAAACGTGGGAAGATTTTAGGACAAGGTTTGAGATGAAATTCCTATCCCAAGCTGAAAGAAGCCTGCAAATGAAGAAGTTCCTAACTCTTAAACAGGGGAGCATGACGATCAGGGAGTATGTCAATCAGTTTAATCAGCTGGCCAGATTTGGCTGGACTTAGTAAACACCCCACACAAGAAGGCGCTTCGCTTCGTCAAAGGTCTGAATGAGCCTCTACGCAGCCTTGCTATGACCCATGTATCCACAGGAGCGACTTATGAAAGCTTGGTGGACATGGAATTACTACACGAGGAAGACAAGGGCAAGAAAGAGGCAAAGAAGGAAGAACCACAGAACAAGAAAGCATGACCCAAAAAGGAAACACAAAAGAAGGATGAGAAATCTGATGATAAGAAGGAGAAAAAGTGCTTTACTTGTGGAAGCTCGACTCATCTGAACAAGGATTGCAGAAAAAGGAAGGGCACTTGCTTCAACTGTGGTGAGATGGGACACTTCACTAGGGACTGCCCGAAAAAAAGAGGGCAAGGGCAGAAGGCAGGACCAACTTCTGGAGGGCAGGTGAACACTCTCGAGGCTAGTGGATAGGATAGGATTAGGAAAACTTTCTGTGGGAGGTCTAATTTCTTTATCTGATTGTTGAGTTGAAACTCTTTCTGATTCTGGCATTCTGATTCTGTAATCGATACTCTACACTTTAATACTAGTATTGTTTCTGATTCTGCTATAGTCTTAAACCTCATAAGGGTTACAACTCATCTGTTTGTGATAAGTTGGGGTTTGAGGGATATCTGTGTTAGGCGTCAAGCATGACGCATGCATTCTGGGTTTTTGCGGGATATGATTTTACCATGCTTAGTTTCCTAAGAATCATTTGATAATTTGATCTGTACCAGTAATCTATAAATATCTGAATATTTCTGATAAGGATAAAATTTCCAGTTTTGACATTGTCTAAAAAGGGTAATCCTCTAGGTATTAATTTAATGTTGATTTCGGTCTTCGGGGTTGATACTTAGGGGAATTATTCTCTCAACCAATGTCTAATGGAAACCAAGTTTTTGTTTTATTTGTACTCGCTTCCATCATTCGACGATATCCTATCAAGCAAATCTTCGACCTTTAGGTAGAACTAATGGGTGTAAACATGTGTTTGAGACATGTTATGTTTGATGGTTGCAAGTGGATGCAAGTGGTTGCTAGTGGTTGCTCATGGATGCATATATACACACTAGGCACTAGATCGGCTCAAAAACACTCTCATACTGCATATGGATGAGTGTGCATTTTCAATTTTGTGGATGCAAAATGATGTACTCATCACATGGATGTTGCATTTGGATGAATGATTGCGCACACATTTAGAAATTATATGTATCAAATAGGAAAATTGCATACATGTTGGATTCATGGCACTGACATAATTCGCATTAAGGGGGTCAACTGAATCAGTAGACCGCCTGATCTTTGCATTAGATAAGGAACATATACACACAATTTTGCATATGCTCATACAACATTAGAAGTTTTCTAAGGACAATGGATGCTTGTAGATGATAATTGAGTAGATTGATGACTGGATGGTAGGACACATTCTTCTTAACTTGAAGATTTCGGGGACGAAATCCTTTAAGGAGGACAGAATGTAACACCCCGTATTTTCTGTAAACAAACGAATAACAAATCAAGGCAGAATTAAATATTAAAATAAGAACCAAGGGAAACAGGTTACGCCATTGCGTTCGTCTCGAAATTCTGCTTGAAAAGGAGTCCGAGTTTTCGAAAAACGGAGTCCGTATGACCAAGTTATGACCCTCCGAAGTTGCAGGAATTTTCAGAATCGAAAACAGCTCGAAATTCGAATTCAAAATTTGAATTCAAACCCAGAAGCAGGCTGGGCGGGAAATTTCCCGCCCAGGACCCAGGTCGACTGGGGAGTCGACTGGGTAGTCGACCCCCCCTGACCAGGTCGACTGGGTAGTCGACCTGGGGGTCGACCTGCCTCCCGAACCCACTTCCTGAACCTGATGCATTCTGATGTTTTTGGCCCGATTTTCTGACCAGATTCATGACTCTAAACCTGTATAAACAGCCCCCTAGCCTTATTCTCTCTACACCATTTCATTCTGCCTCTGTTCTAATTAAAATAAAAATGGTATCGCTACTCTGCTGAAATCTGAACTGGAACTAGGATTAAAGCATCTTCTTCCAAACTGAATAAAATTAAAGGAGAACAACTGCAACTCTTCTTCTTCTTTAATCCAATCAAGGCAAGTACAGTTATTTTCCGATATAAACTTTAGTTATAATTGTGACATGATGGTAATTCTGAATTTGAGGTTGTGTACGTTCCGTTCTGATCTATTTTACTCTGTATCTCTTCCTCCTTTCTGCTCTATAGCCAGGCTACCATGAGCCTGCGCCACATCTCATAAGAGATTAACGCATAAACGCTAAACTTTGGGACAAATAATGAATGATGGCATAATTGGATATGGCTAATCTGTGACTGAAAGGACAAATGTTTAGATCTATGCATATTCTGTGAATTGGAAGAAGAGGAACCTTTGTATGTTAACATGTGACTTGAGACATTGGATATAACGCATATTTTGAATTCAGATCTGTTATAATTTAAAGTTCTAGATTGTTGGGCATATTGTTTATATAACAATTCATGACTGGAGATAAAAAGAGAATATGACTTAGGTGTGAAGATCTATATTAAGATTTGATGACTATTAAATGTGAATAACACCTAAGTGGGAGATTTTTGAATATATGACATGCATTGAAATCGATGGCTATATTTGGTATAATTTATATGTGAATCTTTTGTACTAGGCAAGTTTAACTAAATTTGGGACATGTGTTATATGGTAAATTATGACCATAATCTGTGCCATGTAAATTCAATGCAAACGTGGGGTATATGATCATATTGTGAATCATGACAATTATTTAGGCATGTGAACTTAGGCCAAATTTATAGTTAGGCAAGATATATCAATGAAACTTTAAGGAATGATTAAATCTGTTATATTGCCTAATTTGCTAGTTCTGCTATATTGCCTAATCTGCTAGATCTGTTCATCTGCTAAATCTGTCATCTGCTAAGTCTGCTGAAAATGCCTATTCTGTTTTATGCTAAATCTGCTAAATTGCTTAATCTACTAAATCCGTTAAGTCGCCTAATCTGCGAAATCGGTTATCTGCTATATCTGTTGAGTTGATATATTTAGTCTGTTATTGACATAATCTGAATTGGCTATAGTTATGAATAATTGACATGTATATTAGGCATGGGCATAAATGGTAAATTATTAATTAATTGGCCACAAAGATAAACATGGCTAACTCGAGGTTAGAATGAGTTTGCGGCGTAATCCTGCCCGGAACCGCCCGGCACATCCAGTAGCCACAAACAATATGTTCTAATGTGAGAAGTTAGTCATAACGTGCTTGAAACCCGAGGTTAGACTCAGTTTGTGGCAGAAACCTGCCCGGAACCAACCGGCCTAACCAGTAGCCGCAAACTGTCAGTCTAATGTGAGAGGTCTGGGCATTAATATTTAATTAATGAAAATCTGAGATAAATATGATGTCTAAAACGTGTTGGGTAGATAGGGTGAAACCAACTGGACTAATGAAATTAATAAACCCATTTCATGAATCTGTAGGCCCAGTACAAAGTTAGACAAGTCTGTAAATCTGTATGTCTGATCCGTTAGTCTGAAAACTTATTAACTTGATTTTCTGATCTGTGAACTAGTTGATCTGAACTCTATATGTCAGAACTTGTAAACAAGTTAATCTGAAATCTGTTAGTCTGGGGACACAAGGTTAGGAGGGAAATTACTTGTGTCATCTGTTGTTTGGGACCCATATTAGTCAGTAACCCTTTCTGGTATCAAAACTTTGACCCAACAGTAGGTAGGGTCCGGGCACACTTACTGAACTAATTATAAGCGGTTCATTCTGATAATGGCGAGGGGTGTTGATGGTGCGTTCCAACCGGGTCATGTGCGTGCATGGATCCCGGCCTGCCTCTGTGGATGTAAGAGGCCGTTTCATATGTAAATAGGCTTGTGTCATGAAAGGTTGCCACTTTAGGGAATGATACACCCTTCTGTGGGGCTGGCACAGGGTATTTATGTAATAGGGAGCCGATCGCGTGGGGTAGGATTTGGGATACACTTAGCTTTGTCTGTTTCTGTGAGGTACCGTCTGGTTCTGTTGGGTGGAAACACCTGTCTGCGTGGTACCATCTGTCTGTAGGGGTGGTAAAGGCCCATTTACTAGTGTACACCTAATTCTACATTCCGTTTCCGTAGGGATTAATATGTTTCTGTACCTTCTGTTCGGGTGGTAAAGGCCCATTATTAGCATTATGTTTCTGTCTGTTTCTGTTGGAGTGGTAAAGGCCTATTACTAGCATTCTCTTCTGTGGAAATTATTCTGTTCCCGTTTCTGTTTAGACATTGGGGTGACGACTAATCCTGTTATACTAGTATTAGTGCAGAGAGGTGAAAAGTAGTATCTTACATCATTCTGTTCTTTTTCTGTTTAACCTAAGTATATCTGCTACTCCTGTTACTGTTATCTCGCATCCAGTTTTATTTTCTTGTCATAATTATTATTATCTGTTCATATGCTGAAAGTCACTGGACTTGCCAGACTTTATGTCTGGCCTTGCTTGTATTTGCCCCTTTTTCTTTCGTTCCCCCCCAGGTTATCCAAGGAGGGAATACTTTAGCTTGATCCAGATTCCTTCTGCTTGAAGTGCTTAAAGTATGGCTTGGCTCTGTATAGCTTCTATTCTGTGGGGATTATGATTTTAAAAGTTTTGTACTCTGATGATTTCCTAAACAAGACTGATATTATGTACTTGAGTTTTTCTTTAGTAAAGATGTAACCATACTGATTTCTGTTTCCCGCTGTAATAAAGTTATAATTTCTCAAGTATTGGTTATCTGTTTTGAAATTTTCTGTTTACTAAAATGCTCCACCAAAGTTAAGGCATTCCCTTTGTGAGTGTCCTTAACGGAGATGGGGTATTACACGAACCCTCGTGTTTTCAAATAGATAACGATGGGACCCTGAGATTGAGACGAAGGATTTGTGTTCCCGACATCCCCGAGTTAAAAAGGGAAGTGTTAGACGAGTGTCACAAGTCCAAGCTGAGTATCCATCCAGGTGTGACCAAAATGTATAACGATCTCAAGCGAACATTCTGGTGGAAGGCTATGAAAAGGGACGTTTCAATATATGTTAGCAGGTGCTCTACTTGCCAACTAGTCAAAAGCGACTAATAGAAACTTGCTGGATTGTTGCAACCGCTGGACGTTCCAGGTTGGAAGTGGGAACATATTTCCATGAACTTCATAGATGGTTTGCCCAGAACCAGGAAAGGAAATGACAGTATTTGGGTGATCGTAGATCGCTTCACGAAGACCGCCCATTTCATACATGTCAGATCAAACAGAACTGCTCAGAGTCTGGCGCAGATATATTTCAAGGAAATTATTAGGCTACACGGAGTGCCGATCAGTATAGTTAGTGATAGAGATCCAATATTTACTAGCAAATTCTGGGAGGCATTTCAAGTAGAACTGGGAACGAAGCTGAATCTAAGCACCGCCTATCATCCTCAGACAGATGGTCAGACTGAGAGGGTGAATCGTATACTAGAAGATTTATTGCGGGCTTGTGTTCTAGATTTTGGTGGATCATGGGAAGACCATTTACATTTGGTTGAGTTCTCATACAACAACAGCTACCAAGCGAGCCTGACAATGTCACCATTCGAAGCATTGTATGGTAGACTGTGCCGATCTCCTGCTTGTTGGGTCGAACCTGGTAATAGACTTGTATTGGGACCTGATATGATCCGTGAAGCTGCAGACAAAGTCGATTTCGTTAAGAAATGATTACTCGCCTCTCAAAGCCGACAGAGGAGCTATGCTGATTCGAGAAGGAGAGATTTGGCTTTTTCTGTTGGGGATTATGTGTATCTAAGGGTTTCTCCGATGAGAGGAGTGATTCGATTTGGCAAAACTGGGAAGTTGGCGCCCAGATTTATTGGACCATTCCCTATTCTTGAACGGATTGGGACTCTCGCTTATAGAATTCAATTACCGGATTGATTGCCTAGAGTGCATGATGTATTTCACGTATCTCAACTTCAAAAGCATGTTTATGACCCGGACTTGGTTGTGGAAGAGGCCGCACGACAAGATATTGAAATTACTCCAGAATTGGCTATGAGAAGAGAGCCGCTAAAGATTATTGGCAAAGAAACCAAAGAACTGAGGAACAAGAAGGTTCACTTAGTCAAAGTGCAATGGAGTGGAGATCCGCGAGATTGTACTTAGGAAACAGAGGAAAGAATTAAGAAAGCCTATCCTAAGTGCAGGGTGGATATCTCTGATTGACTCCGGTGCAAAGTACATTTACCATACTTTGCATTACCATTCGTTCTCTACTTTGTTGTTATTTTCTTTTCATGGATGTAAACTTTTAATTCTATAGTCTGATTATTTTAAAGGAGTATATGAATCAATTAGTATATTTTTGAAAAGTTAAAAACAAATTGATTGTTGTTTGCCTTGTGTGATAGTGGATATGATTAATTAAATTATTAGAACGATAGTTAATTTAATCAAGAAGAGAATCATGGTAAATTTATGAAATTAAATCAAGAACTGAACTGATTTGAAAATAGATAGAAATATATACATGTGCATTATATATGTTTGAACAGGTAAAAGGATTAGCTGTTGAGTAAAGAATTTATTTGCGTGCCCGACAAATAGGTAAACCTTAATGAGTTGGATGTGCAAATTTTATTATTATATCAACTCCTGTAAATGTCATTGGATGCGGATTGCTGGTTGTTCTGTGTGTAATAATAAATGTCGCCATAGGATAGTAACAATTAATTTTGAACTACACTACATGGAATACTTCTTGAAGAAAGGCATACTTCATCATATACCACATAAGCATTTGGAGCTTGTGTGACGAGGTTGAAGATTTACCATACGAGCGAGAGGCTTGTATGGCGATGACTATATATTACAGGTTGAACTGATGACTGATATGGACCATATAAAATGTAACGGTAAATTGCAAGATTAATAAAAAACCCCACACGGGTCTGGAGATGACAATAAACACGTCTCTCTGGTCATTAAGGCACAAAAACCATTTATAGGGTGACGAGAATTTATTCTCTGGAGTTATGATCTATACACACTCCCCTGTGGACACCGGAATATATCACTATAAATATGTGCATGCTTATTAAGATTTATTGGGTACCTAATACGGCCCAATAAATTTCCAAACCCCTCCCCGTACAAAGGAGGTTATGGCGAAATTTTTCGAAAATTTAGGGTGTTAGCCAAATTTTTGAAGAATTTGAAAATTCTTAGAAACTGAAAAGTTGAAGAATGGAAGCCAGATTGAAAGTAGAGTTAACTAATCAAACCACTTTCGACTTTGTTCCTTTTCAGGGATGAAAAGTTTTAAGTGGGGGAGATTGTAACAACCCGTAAAATCTGAACCAATTTAAAAAAAATTAATTGGCTATTTTAGTGGATTTTAAATATTTAAAATAAATATTTTAAATAATAACGATGAAAAGTGTGTTTGAATCGATGTTTGAAAATAAATATAATTATTTCTAATTATAAATAAGGCCTGAAATGGCGCGGTAATTTCAAATTTTGAATTCAAACTTTGACTGATTGTACCGGGTGCAAAATAAAACGGATTTTAGTGAAACCAAAAATATTTAAATCTGTTAGTGAATATCTTTCTAACGAATCTGAAAAATTGAATTTTCGTAGCGGGAAGCAAAAGTTACGGCCAAATGAATTTTCAGAAAGGTCGTTATAGAGTTTATATAGCCCGTGAAAATAGCCATTTTGCAAACGACCTCAGAATTCGACGAAACCACTTTTGTTGGATCCGGGATGTCAAATTATTGCTAGGTTTCAAATTTCATAATTTTTGAAGCTAGTATGTGAGCGTGGCAAAGGAAAATGTGTTTGGTCGATTTCTGTTAAATTGGATCGACCAGAAAAGGCCATTTTTCAAACGGTCTCAAAATTCGACGAAACTAGTTTTGTTGGGACCGTATCGTCAAAACATAGCTAGATTTATTTTTTGGGAATTTTTAGGATCAGTATGTGGCCCCGGCAAATTGAAATGCGCGTTCAAAACAAATATTGAATGTTTTATATTTTAAATTGAAGAGAAACTGACTCAAATAGTCGAATGGGCCTACGAAACATATCCCATTGTGTTCGGAATGGGGGTATTTAGCTAGGGGCGACAGTCGTTGGGTTTGGATTGGAGTTCGTATGAGATAAGGGGTATTTTAAAAATTTAAAAATATATAAAAAAAAATAAAAAAATCGGATTGGCCGTTCATTTCTCTCTCTTTATTTCCTCTCTCCTCGCTCGCGATAAACGACAGAAAGCAGCTCAAACCTTCCCAGCCGATTTCTGACCGCTCCATCCATCTTTAGACCTCCATCCAGTTGAGTTTTTCGTAGATCTCTCCTCAGGCTTCCAATCCATACCCGATTTACCCTCCCCCGTGGCGAGAATCTCGAGATCAGAACCTCGAAAGTCGCGCCCTTTAAAGCGCCGCCGAGCTCGCCTCAGGCCACCGAAGTGGGCCCTACTTCTGGCGCAGGAGCGTCCCTCCAAGCCTTTCCACGTTGCAGTGGTCGATCGTCGTATCGAGCAACGGATTTCACGAAAAATCAAAACCTAGTTTTGAACAGATTTTGAAAGGTACGGCCTATTTTATTTTAAACTATTCTATAGCACTTTAAAGCGGTACGGTTTGTGATTTCACTGTAAAAATCATATCTTTTTCGTTTGTTGACGAAATCCAGTGAAACAAGAGACAGTGGACACGGGTGGACGTCTTCTACATTCTAGAAGAGACCGCATATTTTTCTGAGCCTTCAGCTATTTTTCGTGGAGTGGAACCCAATGTGAGATTTCTGAAGTATAAGCGATATGGAAAACAACGATGTATAAATTATAGAGTCGAAGCATGAGTTATATAAGCGTTGTACACCACATGTATAAGCGTTGTATAAGTTGTATGTTCGTTGTAAAAATAATATATGCGTTGAAATGAATTGAAGTGATATTGAAATGAAATCGAAATATAGTTATATATGTATATATATATATATATATATATATATATACACACTCCCCTCGTCCACAGACAATGGACGATATATATTGGTTGTGATGTTGTTTGGATTATTGGTTGATGTGAAAATTTGGTGAATATCATGAATGGTTGATTTGAAATGATTGAAAGTGATTGAAATCCCAATAGGATTAGTATATGGGAAAATTCGCCTGCGTGCGAACTAGATATTGAAAATCCCCATTGTCAAAAGATGCGAAGCTTTAAGGTAGAGCGAGGAGTCGTACTAGGGACGGTCCCGGATTTAACTACCCTGCCGTTATGCTGTCGAAATTTTCTGAAATATTTCTGTGTTTGATTTAAATTTGAATGTCGAAATAAATTCATGTGTTGAATGTTGAAATAAAATTCATGTGTTGAATGTTGAAATAAAATTCATGTGTTGAATGTTGAAATAAATTCATGTGTTGAATGTTGAAATAAAATTCATGTGTTGAATGTTGAAATAAAACTCTTGTGTTGAATGTTTAAATAAATTCATGTGTTGAATGGAGTTCGTGTATTGAATAAATTCTTTGAAAAATAAAAATAACATTTTTATCATATATATAGATTATATAAAATACTAGTGTTTTAAATAAATCGCTTTAACACCAAAAATTACCTTTTTACCTTATATATAAACTATATAAAATAATCGTGTTTTGAAATAAAAATTTTTACAATAAAAATCACATTTTTATTATATATATGAACTATAGATAATATTCATGTGTTGAATAAAGGAGTAGAACGATAAAAATCATAAATTTATCGTGTGCGTGTGAAGTCGAAAACATTCATGTGTTGAATATATAGATCGAACAATAAAATCTACATTTTTATTGTGAATACGAAGTGTTATAAATGGTGATGTGTTGAAATAAATATCAGTGGGATAAAAATATCATTTTTATCAAATATATGAAGTGAATATGGTTTTGAAATCGAAGAATAGAATATATATATATATATATAAATATAATCAAAATAAATCGAATAACGAAGCTACAGTTCGTGTTTTGAAACCGTGATTTCAAACGATTAGTGCGGGAGATTCGACCATCGGATTTTCCCAAAACCGAAACCGTTGGGTTCGCTTTGGAAATATCTTTCCAACGACACCAACTTTGTGAAAATCCAACGGTTGGATTGTCTGGAATGTTTAATTCAAATCTAAAGAAAAACAGCGCCAGAATCGATTATATTTATATATATATATATAAATAAATAATTAAATTAAATCGAATAACGACGCTGCAGTTCGTATTTTGTAATCGAAACTTCAAACGAGTGTACCGGGAGATCCGACCGTCGGATTTTCCCAAAACTGGAACCGTTGGATTTATTTTGAAAATATCTTTCTAATGATATAAATTTTGTGAAGATCCAACGGTTAGATTTTCAGATATGTGTAAATCAAATCTGAAGAAAAACAGCGCCACGGCCGCGTTATGGCCTGAAGCGTCGTTTGAATGAAATGGCTATTTTTAAAATAAATAAAAATAGCTATAAATCATGATAAAATGTTATAAACGATATGGAATAGAAATAAACTGAATTCGCTCAGTTTATGTGATATTTGATGGTTGAATGTGTTTGGCGTGAATTGTTGTCGAATAATTTAACCATTGAAATGAATTGATTTAAACTCTAAATATACGTGAATTATTTGAAAAGGCCGAGTTAAATCTCATTTCAAATAATTGATCGACGATAAGAAGTCGATAATGAAGACGATGGTTGAAGACCGGAGATCTTCACCTCGGTTGGATGATAACTGATGTCTTGATTGGGAGGCATCCCGAAATATAGATAATAAGTGGTGATCGTACAGACGTACGTGGAGATCGATGGATATGCGAGGTATGTGGTGCCTTCGGTTTGGTTCAGACCCAGAACGGACTTGTAAATGGACTGTGTGTCTGACATTGGATTTCATTCTGTGTGATTGATAGACGTCAGTTACATGGCGTGAATTGCTTATGTGGCATGCTAAGATGCAGTGATCAAGGCTTCTGTTGAAAAGCAAAGTCTTGTGGTTGATGATCAAAGCACGGCCTGTGTAGCATAGCTTTGTGTGTAACGTTGATTCGCGAGCCTTACACCCCGGAATGAACCAGAAACCGGAGAGGACATCAGGGAGGACATGCGTTTCTTTCTAGCTAGAGGTGGTGTCAGTGCTTAAACTGGCTGACATATATATTATTTTCACCAGTGTGGTTGTTGCTGTGGCGAGGCGCCTCGGATATATCAGTGACTATGTGAAGCCGATGGAGTCATTCGTTGGCTCATTTACGCCCCCAAAGGGAGGGGGAACGCAGTGTTCAGGCATAATAATCCACATCGGTGGACCGGTCTTGACGATCCAAGGCTTGCCTGCGCGCTTGCCTGAGGGGCGGGCTAGAGCGTCTCGAATTCGGTGAGGACGATCCCTTGCCTCGGTTCATGACGGAAATCCAATTTCCAAATACGTGACTGTGCGGATTTGATTGTATACCTATCTATGGCGACATAGTGGTATGGGGCATTAATGCCGTCTATGATTGATACTTATGATTTGAAGTTGTTTTTGAAACATATAAACACTAGTAATAATATCAAATACTTTTGTTTTATTGGTATCAAGCATATTTTGGCCATTATAAGGTAAAAACTCTATCCTCCGGTTTGCGTTGCATTGTGTGATGGGCACTGAGTCTTATAATGGCTTCATTTTTATAAAAAGCATTGTGATGTTTAAAATATTTACTTTTTTAAAAAGCACTGGCAATCCAATGGAGTAAACCCGTTCCGTGAAAGTGGCGTGGTCCTATGATTAGCCATATTATAAAATGTGTTAAGTAGATTTCTCATACCAGTCCCATGACTGACTCGTAGTTTGTTTCACTTGCAAACTCGGATGCCCCTTTTTCTACACGGGCAGCCTTGTATTCAGGTTTTAGCAGGCTCTTTCTGCATAGCTGGTGCTGAAGATGGATTCTATCATTTATCTCTTTTATGTTGTTCAGCTCCTATTGTACAAATTATGTTTGTTTTCCGCTGTAGACATTTATGTATAGCTGAACTGTATTTGTACTAAGTATGATCCTGTATGCTGTGTAACTCTGATTATTGTTTATCCAGTGTATTATTTGTACATTATCTGGTGTATTTATTTATTTCTAGTCTGTTATATCTGTTTATGTGTTTTATTCCAAAGATTACCCATGTCACCGTCAGTACGGGGTTTTGGGGTCGTCACAGTAGCCTTACACCACAAAAGAGCCTAACCTTGTGTCTTAGACAATTACTTACACCTAATTAATCATTCCCCAATTTGAATTAATTTCCTATTCAAATTATCAATTAATTCCAAATTTAACTATGGCCATAATTGACTCAATTATGTCCATCTATTTATGGTATGCAAAATCATACCAATTTTAATCACAAATTTGTTTTATGTCATTCAAGGCATTTATGCCAATTAAATCTTTTAATACTATCCCCTTTACACCACGTTTTACGTTAGTTTGCTTAACGTAAAATATACGTTAGACTCGAATAGTCTAACTCATGGAATAAAGAGAAAACATCACAACATACACATAATTAAAACTAGATCTAAACATAAGGGGTGAACTTGCATGTGTGAATGATGTTCTACATCTAAAACTTGCATAGGCCAAAGTTACAACTTGTATAAAACTACATATGTCATAGATCCAAATCTAAAGGTGTAAACTTGTTGAGATAATGGTCATAAACTTGCATAAATCATGTATGTCATAGATCTACATCTAAAGGTGTAAACTTGCATAGGCAATAACCACAAACTTACATAACATGATTCATACCCCAAACACATATATTATTATAAACTTGCATATGTGATTTATGCAACATAACGATGGTGTAAACTTACATCTAAACATGTAAACTAGCATGTGGAATTTAGCATATAACTCACACATGTCATAGCCTAACTTCAGATATAAAATAGATGTTATGAAACATGTAAGGTTATACATAGTTTTTACTAACTTGCATATGGTTCATGTCTAAATCAATATCTAAACTTGCATACATATGATTTATCATATGAATCAACATAACCAAACTAGCATATGAACAACATGATGATTTGATTATAGAATTACAACATAGATGATAGCATCATAATTTTGCAACATAGATGATAACATCACAACATAACATCATAGAATTTACAACATATATGATAACATCACAATTTTACAACATAATTATAACATGTGGTCAATAATTCACATCATATCCATATAATCCACATCATAACTTAATCCAATTAAATTACTAATTATTTTATTAATGAAATCGAACTCACAACTCAAAGAAGGTCTTGAGTTCTGAATTCTGAATTCTGAAGTTGAATTAGCTTTCCTTTGAAGAAGATTCGTTGTTAGAGTTGAATAGAACTGAATTGATTAGCTTTGATTTCCCTTTAGTTGGTAGCGGCTACTCTAGGTTACAAGATGACAGCATGACGGCCATAGTTTCAGTTTTAGTTTGATTTAGGGTTTGAGTCTACCAATGCCGTCGGATGATCTTAGGGTTAATCAAAACCATTCAGCCAGGATAGGGTGACACCTCAACCCTAATGACTCAGCAAGGAGTCAGAAAGGACTCAGCAATGAGTCACAACACGGATCAGACTGAACCAGAAAGTTGTGCAGGCCTGCTGCTCGGCCTGGGCGCACTTGGCAGGTGCGCCAGTGCAAATTTGTACTGGCGCACTTCCCAAGTGCGCCAGTGCAATCTCTTTTTTTTCTCTATTTTCCCGCCTAACTTTGTTCGTCCATTTCTCCTTCATCCGATATTCGTTTTACGCAAACTCGAATCCTATCTCGACCAGAATTCCGAGACGAACACAATGGCGCAACCCATTTCCCTTAATTCTCCCATCTGAGATTAGTTATTCTTTAATTTAGTTAATTCAATTATTCAAAAATCCGGGGTTTTACATTCTCCCCTCCTTAAAGGAATTCGCTCCCGAAATCTCCAAGTTAAGGAGAATGCATATCCTTACATCCAAACAACCATCTATTCAACCATCAAACACAGGCATCCATTGTCCTTATAGAATTTCTAATGTTGTATGAACATATGCAAAAAGTGCGTGTATATGCTCCTTATCTAATGCAAAATCAGGCGGTCTACTGATTCAGTTGACCTCCTTAATGCAAACCATGATAGTGCCATGCGTCCATTATGTATGCGAAAGAATCCTATCGATACATATTATTTCGACATGTGTGCACAACCATTCACCAAAATGCAACATCCATATGATAGCACAACCATTATTCATCCATTAACTTAAATATGCACACACATTTATATGCAATATGCAATATGAAGTGACTGAGCCGATCTAGTGCCTGAAGTGTGTGTATATGCATCCACGAGCAACCACTAGCAAACACTTGCATCCGTCATACATAACATGTCTCAAGCATATGTTTCAACCATAGGACAAACCTATCTAAAGGTCAAAGATACTAGCGAGAGGACATACTAAAGATAAGATAAGTACAAGCTAAGCGATAAATGAGAAATTAAAAGACATACCCTCGAAAAGAAAAGGGTACAATGAACGCATCTTCTCTTCCGTCTCCCAAGTAGCGTTGCTCTCATCATCTCCCCATTGCACTTTGACTAGCTTGACCTCTCGATTCCTATACTTCTTAATCTCCGACCCAAGAATGCACGTAGGAGCTCGTCGAATCGTCGCATCACGCTCTGTCTCCACCTTTCTAAGCAAGCTCGGCTCTACCACTTCCGCGGTCTCGTGCAAGCATTTCCTCAAATGTGATACATGGAATACGTCGTGTACACCACTAAGTCTCTATGGCAACTCCACTCTATATGCCATCTGTCCAATACTTTCCTTAATAGGAAATGGCCCTACGAACCTTGGTGCTAACTTCCCAACGGACCCAAAGAGAACGACGTTCCGTAATGGAGACACCTTGACAAAGGCCATGTCCCCAATATCAAACTCAAGATCTGAACTCCTCTTGTCCGCAAAAGATTTCTGCCTATCTTGCGCCGTCTTCATCCTCCTTCGAATCAAATCGATCTTTTCCGAAGTCTCTCTAATCATATCGGGCCCAAGCAAGATCTTTTCTGTAGACTCCCACCAACATGTAGGCGAATGACATGGCCGTCCATATAGAGCCTCGAACGGTGCCATGCCAATGCTAGACTGAAAGCTATTATTATATGCAAACTCCACCAACGGAAGATGTTCCTCCCATGTACCTCCGAAGTCTAAGACACATAACCTCAATAGGACCTCTAAAATATGATTCACCCTCTCGGTCTGGCCGTCTGTCTGAGGATGATATGCGGTGCTCAAACATAACTGAGTCCCTACCGCCTCTTGCAAGCTCTTCCAAAATTCGCTAGTAAAGATAGGATCGCAGTCGCTCACTATGCTAGAAGGAACACCGTGCAAACGAACTATCTCTCGAATGTATACGGAGGCTAACCATGGAGCAGTCCTCTTACTCTTCACAGGAATGAAATGGGCACTCTTAGTAAGTCGGTCTACCACGACCCAAATCCCCGTATTGCCCTTCCTCGATCTTAGTAACCCATCAACAAAGTCCATCGAGACACTTTCCCACTTCCATTGTGGGACCTCCAATGGGTGAAGCAACCCACCGGGCTTCTTTTGCTCTGCCTTTACTTGTTGGCACACCAAGCATCTAGCGACAAACTCGGCCACATCCCTCTTCATACCGGCCCAAAAGTAAACTCGTCTCATGTCCATGTACATCTTGTCCCCGCCGGGATGGATGGTCATCTTCGAACGATGTGCATCATCAAGAATGGTCTTCCTTAAGTTCTCGTCCCGTGGTACACAAAGTCTACCATCCCTACGTAACCAACCCTTTTCATCTAGGGTATACCTACTGAGATGGCTCGATGACTCCCCACTTTTGAGCATCTCTACTAACTCAACAAACTGTGGGTCATCTCGCTGTGCCTCACCAATCCGTCCCAAAAGCGTAGGTCTGACCTCTAAGGATGCTAGCAAACCGGGTACTGTAACACCCCACGCCCGCTAGGGTCACTCACAAGGGAATGCCATAGCATCGGTGGAGCATTTTAGTGAATATAGAACAGAAAAATTACAACAAGACAGATATAAATAGTACTTGAAATTCTAAAACATCATCTCATAGCAGCGGAAATAAACATGTCTGGTTACAACATAAAACCATGATAAAAGTCAAGTACAACATCTGTCAAAATAAAGAAGTACATAATCCCACTCTCATATACAATAGCCATAAGAAAAAGAAAAGATAACTGGATAACTGGAGCTTTACATCTACCCAAGCTCCTCAAGACTGGAAACAGAAATCCGATCAAGCTCTACTACCACTAGGATCCACCGTAGGACCTGAGGGTTGGGAAAAAGATAAAAACAACGGGGTCAGACATAAGTCTGAGTGAGTCCTATAACTTTAACAATACAATCATTAAAGTAACCAGAGAAGACATAAACTTGACCTACGGTAATATCTGGGGATGAATGGCTACACTAAGCAGCTTGGTAGACTTAGAATAAACTAAGATAACCGTCAGGACGCATCTACCCACCCAAGGATAATTACTAACTGCACCACACCAGTCATTCCTACTTAAGGTTGATCCCTTCTAAGGACTTAGAAAATTTTCCCAGTAGTTCCATGTACCCCTAGCCCACTACATAGGTGCCGTCTGCCCCTATCTCTACTAGGTGTACTCAGTAATTCTTACCCAGTAGTTTCGTGTACCCCTACATAGGTGCCGTCTGCCCCTATCTTTATTAGGTGTACCCACTACTCCCAAGCGATCGGCTCCCTACCGTAGATACCCGTGCTGGTCCCACAGTGGGGTGTATCACTCCCCTAAAGTGGCTACCCAATACTAACGGTGCACGGCTTTATATCTACACGATGCAACAACGGCTTATCTACCAGCCCGGGCCCACACACGCATATGAAGCCCGTTGGACTTGCGTTGCCACCGCTAACCCGTTTTGGCCTCTTATAATCAAGCCCAATATGCGTGTCCCGTCACTCGACTTGGGTCGAGCCCACAAAGATACGTTTGGGATATTGGTTGAAATGGGCCCCCACAAGCTACCCACTTAAGCTTGTCAAATATCTAGTGTATCCCACTTAACCCTTTAATCATGTTTAATTACATGTTTCCACTTGGTTAAGTATTCTAATCGTATTTTCTATTGCCACCCAAGGCAACCCACTAGATTCCACATGCCACCCAAGGCAACCATTAAATTTCCACATGCCACCCAAGGCACCCACTTAACCCCTCATGTCCCACTACATGCTATTATGGTTAAGTGTTTCTTAATTAATTAAGACCGTGATCTTCCATAAAGACCTCCCACATTAGACTGGCTGTTATGACCGCCTGGTTAAGCCGGTAGAAACCGGGCAGTCTTACGTCATAACAGAGTCTAACCTCGTGTCTTTACCTTAATCACGTATTTAATTTATGGCTAAGACCTCTCACATTGGGCTGACATTTGTAGCAACTGGTTAAGCCGGTCGGGTCCGGGCAGTTTTACACTACAAATGAGTCCAACCTCGTGTCTTAGTCGATTAATTACACCTAATTAATCACCCCCATATTAATTATCCCTAATTAATATCAAGTTTTCCATAACATGGGTAGACCTAACTCAATAGGTAAATTCCCATGGGGTAGACCTAACTCAATAGGTAAATTCCCACTTATGGTAATTTATTTTTATTTTTATGGTATGCTTAATCATACCCAATCATTCATTTATTAACATATTTACCAATCCCATCGTTCCCCACGTAAATCGTTCTCGTTACATGACATAATAAGGGGAAGATCATCACAAATATCATGGGTTTAACATACAACTTTGTCATGGGTTAAGAGGATGTCAACTTGCATATATGAGCATATTAACCCAACTACATATAACCCAAACTTGCATATTATCATACACATGATTTGCATAACATGTTGCATATGAGCTTGCATATTATCATACACATATCTTGCATAACATGTTAAACTTGCATATAGGCATTCTCAATCTTGCATAACATGTTAAACATGCATTTAAGCATACACATAACTTGCATAAGCATTCACATACTTGCATAAGCATCCACATACTTGCATAAGCATTCACATACTTGCATAACTTGCATATCATGTCATTTAAGCATATACATATCTTGCATAAGTATTCATATACTCGCATAAGCATGCATAACTTGCATATCACATAAATCTTGCATTAAACATATACATGACTTGCATATCTCACTTTGCTAAACATGCATAATTCCACTTATTAAATATGCATAAATCCACTTATTAAACATGCATACACCAACTTGTTAAACATGCATAAATCAACTTATTAAGCATGCATAAACCAACTTATCACATATGCATAATCATAGAACAACATAGAGTAACATATCATTATACATGATTCAAACTCACTAATCCGCATTTAAGACCATAGATCTCATTACACCAAATCTACTTACTTTAACAATTGGTGTTAAAGTGATAGAAACTCACCAAAACACAATTAGCAAGCTAATGAAGAAGATTAAGATACTTAAAATGGATTAGAGAATGATTTGAGAGGGATTTGCTTGCAACTCCTTCATGAACTAGTGGAGGCCATGCTCAAATTTCATTTTGCCATAGTTTAGTTACAAGACTTAATTATGAATGAATTAGGGTAGGGTTGGGGTCTTATTTATAGGATTAGGTGAGTGTTTTAGGCCCTTAGATTAACCCTAGATTAGGTTAGGACCCTTAGATTTAGGAAATCTCTAGAATCAGCCCTCCTAGCCAGCCTGAAACCCAACCTGGTGCAACCTGGTGCACCCAGGTTCACTGGGCGCCTGGACCCTGTCGACAGGCAAGTCGACAGGCATGTCGACACCCCTGTCGACAGGCCTGTCGACAGCCCTGTCGACAGCCCTGTCGACATGGGCTGGGCGGGAAGCTTCCCGCCTGACCCCGCCTGGCCCATTCCAAATCTGCATATTTTAAATTTTTAAATCTGTTTTAGTCTTGAATTTTCTGCAAACTTCATCGGGCCATAACTGGGCCATACGGACTCCGATTTTCGAAAACTCGGACTCTATTTCGCGTATTTTTCCGAGACGAACGTAATGACGCAGCCCGTTTCCCCTAATTCCCACATCTGAGATTATTTATCTTGTAATTAGTGAATTTTAGTATTAACTAAAATTCGGGGTGTTACATTCTCCCCTCCTTAAAGGATTTCGTCCCCGAAATCTCTAAGCTAAGGAGAATGCCTATCCTATCATCCAAACAACCATCTACTCAAACCATCAACCACGGGCATCCATTGTCCTTAGAATAATTTCTAATGATGTATGAGCATATGCAAAGAGTGTGTGTATATGTTCCCTATCTAATGTATGAACATATGCAAACCATGATAGTGCCATGCATCCATTATGTATGCGAGAGAACCCTATCGACACATACAATATCTACATGAGTGCACAATCAATCACCAAAATGCATCATCCATGTGATAACACATCCATTATTCATCCATAAATATATTTTCCTACACACAATTTTATGCAATATGCAATATGAAGTGACTGAGCCGATCTAGTGCCTAGAGTGTGTATATGCATCCACGAGCAACCACTAGCAAACACTTGCATCCACTTGCATCCATCAACCATAACATGTCTCAAACACATGTTTCAACCATAGGTTTACCCTAACTAAAGGTCAAAGGTACTAACGAGAGGACATACCAAAGATAAGATAAGTACTTGACAAACGATAAAGGAGAAAGTAAAGGCATACCCTCAAAAAGAAATGGGTACAATGAACGCATCTTCGCTTCCGTCTCCCAAGTCGCGTTGCTCTCATCTTCTCCCCATTGCACTTTGACTAGCTGAACCTCTCGATTCCTCAATTTCCTAGTCTCTGACCCAAGGATACGAGTAGGAGCTCGTCGAATCGTCGCCTCACGCTCAACCTCTACATCTCTAAGCAAGCTTGGCTCTACCGCCTCTGCGGTCTCATGTAAGCACTTCCTCAGATGTGACACATGGAATACATCATGAACACCACTAAGTCTGTCGGGCAACTCCACCCTATATGCCATCCGTCCAATCCTTTCCTTAATAGGAAATGGCCCAACAAACCTCGGTGCTAACTTCCCAACGGATCCGAAGCGAACAACATTTCTCAACGGAGATACCTTGACAAAAACCATATCCCCAACCTCAAATTCAAGATCCGTCCTTCTCTTGTCCGCATAAGATTTTTGCCTATCCTGCGCTGCTTTCATCCTTCTTCGAATCAAGTCAATCTTCTCAGAAGTCTCCCTAACCATATCAGGCCCAAGCAAGATCTTATCCGTAGACTCCCACCAACATGTAGGTGATCGACAAGGCCTTCCATAGAGAGCTTCGAAAGGAGCCATACCAATACTGGATTGAAAGCTGTTATTATATGCGAACTCCACCAGTGGAAGATGCTCTTCCCATGTACCTCCAAAATCTAAGATACAAAGCCTCAAAAGGTCTTCTAGAACACGATTCACCCTCTCAGTCTGGCCGTCTGTCTGAGGATGATATGCGGTGCTCAGACACAATTGAGTCCCCACTGCTTCTTGCAAACTTCTCCAGAACTCGCTAGTGAAGATAGGATCTCGATCACTTACTATGCTAGAGGGTACCCCATGTAATCGAACTATCTCTCGAAGATATACTGAAGCTAGCCATGGAGCAGTCCTCTTGCTCTTCACAGGTATGAAATGGGCGCTCTTAGTAAGTCTATCTACCACCACCCAGATTCCTGTATTACCCTTCCTCGACCTGGGTAACCCGTCAATAAAATCCATCGAGACGCTATCCCACTTCCATTGCGGAACCTCTAATGGGTGAAGCAACCCACCTGGTTTCCTTTGCTCTGCCTTCACTTGCTGACATACCAAGCATCGAGCTACATATTCGGCCACATCTCTCTTCATACCGGCCCAGAAGAAAACCCTTTTCATGTCTTGGTACATCTTATCCCCACCGGGATGAATGGTCATCCTAGAACGGTGTGCATCCTCAAGAATAGCCTTCCTCAACCCTTCATCTAGCGGTACACAAAGTCTACCGTCTCTGCGCAAGCACCCCCTATCGTCTAGGGTGTACCTACTCAAATGGCTGGACGACTCCCCCCTTATGAGCTTCTCTATCAACTCAACCAACTGTGGGTCGTCCCTCTGTGCTTCTCCAATCCGCCCCAAAAGAGTAGGTCTAACTTCCAAAGAAGCTAGCAAACCGGGTACATAGTCAACGGAAGGTCTGAAATCAAACATTGAGATAAACTCCAAGCTTCGTCGTTCCACGAACAATGGACTCAAGGACAACCTCTTCCTACTCAAGGCGTCCGCCACCACGTTACCCTTGCCAGGGGTATACGCTATCTCGAAATCATAAGATGCTAAGAATTCCATCCACCTTTGTTGTCTTAAGTTTAAATCCTTCTGAGAGAATAAGTACTTCAATGATTTATGGTCAGTGAACAACTCGAATCTCTCACCAAGAAGATAATGGCGCCAAATCTTAAGCGCAAAAACAATAGCGGCCAGCTCGAGATCATGGGTAGGGTAATTTTTCTCATGTGCCCTCAACTGCCTTCCACCATAGGCTATTACCCTTCCCTCCTGCATTAAGACTGCGCCAAGGCCTGTCCCACAGGCATCGGTATAGACAACAAATGGCTTGCTCCCATCTGGCAACACTAAAACTGGAGCGGTGGTTAAAGCTCTCTTTAACCGTCGGAACGCATCATCACAATCTACGTCCCATGTGAAAACAAGATTCTTCTTTGTTAAGCGGGTTAATGGGGCTGATATCTTCGCGAAGTCTTTGATAAACTTCCTATAATAACCCGCCAACCCCAAGAAACTTCTTACTTCGGTAGCATTCTTCGGAACCTTCCAATCCTGAATTGATACTACCTTCGCGGGATCCATAGCTATCCCTTCCTTGGAGACCACGTGCCCCAAGAACCGTACTTCCTTCCTCCAGAAGTGACATTTAGAGAATTTAGCCTTAAGGCTATGTGCTCGAAGAGTCTTCAATACTTCCCCAAGATGTAGGGCATGCTCTTCTTCACTCTTAGAGAATACTAAGATATCATCCACAAAGACCACCACAAATTTATTAAGGAACTCCCTGAACACCCTACTCATCAAATCAACAAAGTATGCAGGGGCGTTCGTCAACCCAAATGGCATCACCAGCCACTCATAGAAACCATCCGGAGTCCTAAAGGCAGTCTTGTCTATGCTATCCTCAGCCACCCTCAACTGATGAAACCCCGTGGCTAAGTCCAACTGAGAAAATACTGAAGCGCCAGCCAACTGATCGAAAAGATCATCAATCCTCGGCAATGGGTGTCTATTCTTCTTTGTGAGCTTGTTGAGTTCTCTATAGTCTACACAAAGTCTGAGGGACCCATCCGCCTTCGTAGCAAATACTACTGGAGCACCCCACTCCGATATGCTCCGTCTTATGAACCCCTTCTCAAGTAACTCCCCTACTTGCTTATGGAGTTCCCTCCTCTCACGAGGAGCCATGTGGCGCACTGGTAAAGATACCGGTTTAGCATTATCCACCAAATATATTCGGAAGTCAATCTCCCGCTTCGGAGGTAAGCCCTTCACCTCCTCAAACACATCCGGATATTCCCGGACCACTCTCACAGATTGCAAACTCTCAACCGAAGCGTCAAGCGATTCAAGATAACTTAGCATAACAGAGTCCCTGGGGTTACAAGAAATCTCGAGAGTGTTACCCAAGCGGGTCATGAGCCTAACAACTCTCCTTTCGCAATCAAGAATGGCACCATTACTGGATAACCAGTCCATGCCCAAAATCAACCCATAGCCCGTGAAGCCCAACACAAAAGCATCACATCTAAACTCAATGCTAAGTATAGAAATCTTCAAACCCAAACATATCATGGATAAATAAGTGGAGCCCCCAATTGGGTTTGAAACAACCAAGGGATCATCTACCAGACTGGTGTCTAGGTGCAGTGACTCAACTAATGATGATGAAATAAACGAATGCGATGCGCCTGAATCAAACAATGTACGGACAGGATGGTCAAATAGAAAAACCAGACTTTCAACGGAAATAGTTCTACCTCTCTCCTGAATCGGTGGAACCGCGAGAGCCTGTACTTGCCCCCTAGCCTGACTCGATGCCATCAGTGCTTGCACCTGTCCTCCTGAGGTAGATCCCGTCCTTTGCCCTTTCTTAGGGCAATCCTTCACTAAGTGCCCTGCTTCGCCACAGTGGAAGCAACCGGTCTTCTTCTTCTTGCGACAATCCTTGCTTAGGTGGCCAGGTGTCCCACAATTGAAACACTTCTTCTTCTTGCCCTTGCCACCGTTGCCTTTCCCACCTTTGCTTTGCTGTTGTTGAGGTCTCTTTTGATCTCCCTTCTTCTCGGGTGCCTTATTAGCATTAGGACCCTTCTCTTCCTCAAACATGAGTGCCATGTCAACTAGCTTCTCAAAGGTGGCCCCCATAGGGATGTGAGTCATAGCCAACCCATGCATCGGTTCATTTAAGCCTTTCACGAACCTCAAAGCCTTCTTCTCCGGTGTATTCACCATGTCTAGGCCAAACCTTGCCAATTGATTAAACTTGTTAACATATTCCTTCACCGAAAGATTTCCTTGCTTTAGAGTCAAGAATCTTTCCATATACAAGTTTTCCTCCGCCCTTGAGAGAAACTTTGCCACAAATCTTTTCTTAAAATCCGCCCAAGAGTCAACGGGGCGTTCTCCATTAGTAACCTCCCACCAGAATGAGGCCTCTCCTTCATTAACCAAGCAGCCAACTTGACTTTCTTCCCTTCTTCCATCTCGAAGATATCTATCAACTCTTCCACCTCCTTAAGCCAATCTCTAGCCTCCACAAAGGTTTCAGATCCTTGAAAAGGTTTCCCTCCCATAGCCTTAAATTCCTTGCAAGTCTTAGCAAAAGTATCCGTGCGAGGAGGAGGGGGAGGAGGAAGATCGGGTGCTACGGTTGGTGGAGGAATATTCGCTGGACCCGCAGTGGTGGCCCTAGCCTCCATCAATCTCCTATACCATACTGGTACCGTCACACCCTCCGGAAAGTTAAGATCCTCAGCCATGCTGAAACGAAAAAGGAAAGATTCAAAACGGAGAATTCGAAGGATATAGATATGGCTATTGGGGATTATGCTTTTCTTTCAAAAACTTTTCTCTTAAAAGACATGTTTTTGAAAATATCTTTTCCAAAAATGTTTTAGAAAAATAGTTTTCTAAAAATTTTATCTGTTCCGGTAACCTTTGCTCTGATACCACGTGTAACACCCCACGCCCGCTAGGGTCACTCACAAGGGAATGCCATAGCATCGGTGGAGCATTTTAGTGAATATAGAACAGAAAAATTACAACAAGACAGATATAAATAGTACTTGAAATTCTAAAACATCATCTCATAGCAGCGGAAATAAACATGTCTGGTTACAACATAAAACCATGATAAAAGTCAAGTACAACATCTGTCAAAATAAAGAAGTACATAATCCCACTCTCATATACAATAGCCATAAGAAAAAGAAAAGATAACTGGATAACTGGAGCTTTACATCTACCCAAGCTCCTCAAGACTGGAAACAGAAATCCGATCAAGCTCTACTACCGCTAGGATCCACCGTAGGACCTGAGGGTTGGGAAAAAGATAAAAACAACGGGGTCAGACATAAGTCTGAGTGAGTCCTATAACTTTAACAATACAATCATTAAAGTAACCAGAGAAGACATAAACTTGACCTACGGTAATATCTGGGGATGAATGGCTACACTAAGCAGCTTGGTAGACTTAGAATAAACTAAGATAACCGTCAGGACGCATCTACCCACCCAAGGATAATTACTAACTGCACCACACCAGTCATTCCTACTTAAGGTTGATCCCTTCTAAGGACTTAGAAAATTTTCCCAGTAGTTCCATGTACCCCTAGCCCACTACATAGGTGCCGTCTGCCCCTATCTCTACTAGGTGTACTCAGTAATTCTTACCCAGTAGTTTCGTGTACCCCTACATAGGTGCCGTCTGCCCCTATCTTTATTAGGTGTACCCACTACTCCCAAGCGATCGGCTCCCTACCGTAGATACCCGTGCTGGTCCCACAGTGGGGTGTATCACTCCCCTAAAGTGGCTACCCAATACTAACGGTGCACGGCTTTATATCTACACGATGCAACAACGGCTTATCTACCAGCCCGGGCCCACACACGCATATGAAGCCCGTTGGACTTGCGTTGCCACCGCTAACCCGTTTTGGCCTCTTATAATCAAGCCCAATATGCGTGTCCCGTCACTCGACTTGGGTCGAGCCCACAAAGATACGTTTGGGATATTGGTTGAAATGGGCCCCCACAAGCTACCCACTTAAGCTTGTCAAATATCTAGTGTATCCCACTTAACCCTTTAATCATGTTTAATTACATGTTTCCACTTGGTTAAGTATTCTAATCGTATTTTCTATTGCCACCCAAGGCAACCCACTAGATTCCACATGCCACCCAAGGCAACCATTAAATTTCCACATGCCACCCAAGGCACCCACTTAACCCCTCATGTCCCACTACATGCTATTATGGTTAAGTGTTTCTTAATTAATTAAGACCGTGATCTTCCATAAAGACCTCCCACATTAGACTGGCTGTTATGACCGCCTGGTTAAGCCGGTAGAAACCGGGCAGTCTTACGTCATAACAGAGTCTAACCTCGTGTTTTTACCTTAATCACGTATTTAATTTATGGCTAAGACCTCTCACATTGGGCTGACATTTGTAGCAACTGGTTAAGCCGGTCGGGTCCGGGCAGTTTTACACTACAAATGAGTCCAACCTCGTGTCTTAGTCGATTAATTACACCTAATTAATCACCCCCATATTAATTATCCCTAATTAATATCAAGTTTTCCATAACATGGGTAGACCTAACTCAATAGGTAAATTCCCATGGGGTAGACCTAACTCAATAGGTAAATTCCCACTTATGGTAATTTATTTTTATTTTTATGGTATGCTTAATCATACCCAATCATTCATTTATTAACATATTTACCAATCCCATCGTTCCCCACGTAAATCGTTCTCGTTACATGACATAATAAGGGGAAGATCATCACAAATATCATGGGTTTAACATACAACTTTGTCATGGGTTAAGAGGATGTCAACTTGCATATATGAGCATATTAACCCAACTACATATAACCCAAACTTGCATATTATCATACACATGATTTGCATAACATGTTGCATATGAGCTTGCATATTATCATACACATATCTTGCATAACATGTTAAACTTGCATATAGGCATTCTCAATCTTGCATAACATGTTAAACATGCATTTAAGCATACACATAACTTGCATAAGCATTCACATACTTGCATAAGCATCCACATACTTGCATAAGCATTCACATACTTGCATAACTTGCATATCATGTCATTTAAGCATATACATATCTTGCATAAGTATTCATATACTCGCATAAGCATGCATAACTTGCATATCACATAAATCTTGCATTAAACATATACATGACTTGCATATCTCACTTTGCTAAACATGCATAATTCCACTTATTAAATATGCATAAATCCACTTATTAAACATGCATACACCAACTTGTTAAACATGCATAAATCAACTTATTAAGCATGCATAAACCAACTTATCACATATGCATAATCATAGAACAACATAGAGTAACATATCATTATACATGATTCAAACTCACTAATCCGCATTTAAGACCATAGATCTCATTACACCAAATCTACTTACTTTAACAATTGGTGTTAAAGTGATAGAAACTCACCAAAACACAATTAGCAAGCTAATGAAGAAGATTAAGATACTTAAAATGGATTAGAGAATGATTTGAGAGGGATTTGCTTGCAACTCCTTCATGAACTAGTGAAGGCCATGCTCAAATTTCATTTTGCCATAGTTTAGTTACAAGACTTAATTATGAATGAATTAGGGTAGGGTTGGGGTCTTATTTATAGGATTAGGTGAGTGTTTTAGGCCCTTAGATTAACCCTAGATTAGGTTAGGACCCTTAGATTTAGGAAATCTCTAGAATCAGCCCTCCTAGCCAGCCTGAAACCCAACCTGGTGCAACCTGGTGCACCCAGGTTCACTGGGCGCCTGGACCCTGTCGACAGGCAAGTCGACAGGCATGTCGACACCCCTGTCGACAGGCCTGTCGACAGCCCTGTCGACATGGGCTGGGCGGGAAGCTTCCCGCCTGACCCCGCCTGGCCCATTCCAAATCTGCATATTTTAAATTTTTAAATCTGTTTTAGTCTTGAATTTTCTGCAAACTTCATCGGGCCATAACTGGGCCATACGGACTCCGATTTTCGAAAACTCGGACTCTATTTCGCGTATTTTTCCGAGACGAACGTAATGACACAGCCCGTTTCCCCTAATTCCCACATCTGAGATTATTTATCTTGTAATTAGTGAATTTTAGTATTAACTAAAATTCGGGGTGTTACAGGTACAAAGTCAACAGAAGGTCTAAAGTCAAGCGTAGAGATGAACTCTAAGCTTTGCCGCTCAACGAACAACGGACTCAAGGATAACCTTTTCCTACTTAAGGCATCTGCCACCACGTTACCCTTGCCAGGGGTATATGCTATCTCGAAATCGTAGGACGCTAAGAATTCCATCCACCTTTGCTGCCTTAAGTTCAAGTCCTTCTGAGAGAACAAGTATTTTAGCAATTTGTGGTCAGTGAACAATTCGAATTTCTCGCCAAGAAGATAATGGCGCCAAGACTTAAGCGCAAAAACAATAGCGGCCAACTCTAGGTCATGTGTACGGTAATTTCTCTCATGCACTCTCAACTGCCTTCCACCATAGGCTATTACCCTTCCCTCTTGCATTAAGACTGCGCCTAGTTATGTCCCACAAGCATCGGTATAAACGGGAAATGGCTTACTCCCATCTGGCAACACTAAGACTGGGGCGGTGGTCAAAGCTCTCTTTAAACGTTGGAACGCGTCATCACAATCTATGTCCCATGTGAAAACTAGGTTCTTCTTCGTCAAGCGTGTTAATAGGGCTGATATTTTTGCGAAGTCTTTGATAAACTTCCTATAGTAGCCAGCCAACCCTAAGAAACTCCTCACCTCAGTAGCATTTTTAGGGACCTTCCAATCTTGGATGACCACTACCTTCGCGGGATCCACAGCTATCCCTTCTTTGGAAACCACGTGCCAAAAGAATCGCACTTCCTTCCTCCAAAAGTGACATTTAGAAAATTTAGCTTTAAGGCAATGTGCTCGAAGAGTCTCCCACACTTCCCTAAGATGTAGGGCATGCTCTTCCTCGCTCTTAGAAAAGATCAAGATGTCGTCCAAAAAGACTACCACGAATTTATTAAGGTACTCCCTAAACACCCTACTCATCAAATCAACAAAGTATGCGGGGGCGTTTGTCAAACCGAAGGGCATCACAAGCCACTCGAAGAAGCCGTCTAGAGTCCTAAAGGCAGTCTTGTCTATGTTATCCTCAGCCACTCTCAACTGATGGAAACCCGTGGCTAAGTCCAACTGTGGAAACACTGAGGCGCCAACTAATTGATCGAAGAGATCATCAATCCTTGGCAGTGGGTGTCTATTCTTCTTAGTAAGTTTATTAAGCTCCCTATAGTCCACACAAAGTCTAAGGGACCCATTCGCCTTCATGGCAAATACTACTGGAGCACCCCACTCCGATATACTACGTCTGATGAACCCCTTCTCAAGCAATTCCTTCACTTGCTTACTGAGATCTCTTCTCTCTCTTGGATCCATGTGGCGCACTGGTAATGCAACTGGCTTTGCATTATCTACTAGATATATTCGAAAGTCTATCTCACGTTTTGGGGGTAAACCCCTCACCTCATTGAAGACATCAACATATTCACGGACTATACGAACCGAATGTAAATCATCATCGGATGTGTCAAGGGACTCTAGGTAGCTAAGCATTACTAGACCTCTAGGGTCACAAGAAATATCAAGGGTCTTTCCACAACGAGTCAACAATCTAACTACCCTTCTTTCACAATCTAGGATGGCCCCATATCTAGTTAGCCAATCCATACCTAGAATCAACTCGTAGCCCATGAAGCCAAGAACAAAGGCATTGCATTCAAACTCAATGCCCAAGATAGACACTCTCAAATCCCAACAAATCATAGAAAGATGAGCCGAACCACCAATAGGATTTGAGACAACTAAGGGATCAGTGACTAAACTAGTATCTAGGTGCAGTGTTTCAACTAATGATGTAGAGATAAACGAATGTGATGCGCCAGAATCGAATAAAGTACGGACAGGATGATCAAACAGAAAAACTAAACTTTCAACGGAAATTTCTCTACCTCGTTCTTGCAGCGGTGGGACCATGAGAGCCTGAACTTGTCCCCTTGCCTGCCCTGGTGCCATAAGAGCCTGCACCTGTCCTCCCAAGGTAGGCCCTACCCTCTGCCCTTTCTTTGGGCAGTCCTTAATTAGATGTCCCGCTTCGCCACAGTGGAAACAACCAGTCTTCTTTTTCTTCCTACAATCTTTGCTTAGATGGTCGGGTGTCCCACAGTTAAAGCATCTTTTCTTTCCCTTAGCATTGTTGCCTTTAACACCTTTCTTGTTCTGTTGTTGCTGTTGTGGCTTCTTTTGATCCCCTTTCTTCTCGGGTGCCTTATTAGCATTGGCGCCCTTCTCCTCTTCAAGCATAAGCGCCATGTCAACTAGTCTCTCAATGGTAGTCCCCATGGGAATGTGGGTCATAGCTAACCTATGAAGCGGCTCGTTCAAACCCTTAACAAATCTTAGAGCCTTCTTTTCTGGAGTATTCACCAAGTCCAAGCCAAATCTCGCCAACTGATTGAACTTGTTGACGTATTCTTTCACTGATAGATTTCCTTGCTTCAATGCTAAAAACCTTTCCATATATAAATTCTCTTCAGCCCGTGAGAGAAACTTTGCTTCAAACCTCCGCCTGAAATCTGGCCATGTATCAACTGGACGCTCTCCATTAGTGACTTCCCACCTAAACGAAGCTTTGTCCTTCATCAACCAAGCAGCCAATTGGACCTTCTAACAGTCGTCCAAGTCGAAAATGCCAAAAAGGTCCTCCACTTCTTTCAACCAATTTCTAGCTTCAATGAACGTTTCAGTCCCACTAAAAGATTTTCCACCCATCGAACGAAAGTCCTTACATATCTTGGAGAAAGTATCTCCACGCGGAGGAATGACTGAAGCTGGGGAAGGAGGAGGAGGAACGTTGGCCGGACCCGCGGTAGCGGCCCTAGCCTCGAGATATTGACGAAACCAGCCGGGTACATGAACACCCTCTGGTATCTCAAATGCTCCAGATATGCTGAAACGAAAAAGGAAAGATTCAATACAAAAGAACCGAAGGAAGGATATATGGCTCTTGGGGTTATGCTCCCTAAAATAAGCTTTTCCCTTTGAAAATACTTTCCTTAAAACATACTTTTGAAGGTACTTCTTTACAAAAGTTGTTTTTCAAAAACACTTTTCAAAATTCATATATGTTCTGGTAACCTTCAGCTCTGATACCACGTGTAACACTCCACGTCCATTAATGTCACTTACAAAGGGAATGCATTAACTTCTATGGAGCGTTTTAAGTGAGTATAAAACAAAATCTTAACAACAAAACAGATATAAACAGTACTAAAACTTCAAAACTTTATTCATTGTAGCGGTAAACACATAGGTTTGATTACATCATCAAAAACCAGAGTCAAAGTACATAATATCCATCTTGACTAAATCAGAGTACATAAATTGAAAGACATATCCCCAATACAAAATAGCCATAAATAAGATAAGCTGAATTTTTTACTTCAACGATCCAAGCAATCTTCTAAAAGCAGAGATACAGCTATCCAAAATAAAGCTCCTGGTGCTAGTTCCAATCAGGGAAGAAATAAATTTTAAGATCTGAATCAGGGGAAAAGGGCTATGCCATTGCGTTCGTCTCGGAAAAATACGCGAAATAGAGTCCGAGTTTTCGAAAATCGGAGTCCGTATGACCCAGTTAAGGCCCGAAGAAGTTTTCAGAAAATTCAAATTTCGAAAAACAGATTTCAAATGTAGAAGGGGGGCTAGGCGGGAAAATTCCCGCCAGCACCAGGTCGACCCCCGTGTCAACTGGGGAGTCGACACACATGGGGGTTGTCGACAGGAGTGTCGACACCCCTGTCGACACAGGTGGCTCGGCCAGTTTGGCTGGGTGCACTGTTTTGGCTGATGGGCTGTGTTTTGGAGCTTGTGACGAGATCTGACGGCTCTAACCTAATCTAGGGTTAATTTAAGGGCCTAAACTACATCCTAAATCTATAAATACACCCTAAGACTACCCTAATCCATACTAAAAATAGATACAACGTCGTCATGCCGTCAAAATGCAAGTAGAAGGAGTCTCCATCAAATTGTAGAAGAAGATAGCTTCTCAAATCAACATCTAATCAACTCTAGCAACTAAATCTTCTTCATAGGAGTGCTAATCAACAAGTTGTGAGTTTCAATGCCTTTAGCAAGCAATTTCTAAACTAATTATGATAGGATATAATGAGGTTATGGTTATGTATGTGGATCAATGCAAGTTATGTTATCATATGCTATGTGTTCATGATGTTAGTTATGCAAGTTTTATGCTATATGTTCATGATGCTAGTTATGCAAATCACTATGATAAACATTGATCCATTATGACACCATGTTATGCAAGTTTGGTGTTTGATTATATGCAAGTTCATATATGACATGTTATGCAAGTTTGGTGTTTGATTATATGCAAGTTCATATATGACATGTTATGCAAGTTTGGTGTTTGATTATATGCAAGTTCATATATGACATGTTATGCAAGTTTGGTGTTTGATTATATGCAAGTAACATGTGCAAGTTTACACCTTTGTATGATATGCATACATATGCAAGTTAACCCCTTTGTATGTCATACATACATATGCAAGTTTACCCTTTTGTATGACATAAGTAACTTATGCAAGTTACCCTCTTTATGACATATGTGATTCATGCAAGTTTGGGTTGATTATTTATGCTAGTTGGGTTTGATGCTATGGTCATATATACAAGTTGACACCTTTAAAACCCATGTGATCCTAATGTTATGCTAAGTTGAACCCATTGTATTTGTGATGAATCTTCCCTTTTAAGTATGTCATGTTAGCGTATTACGTAGGGAACGATGGGGTTAATATTCATGTTAACAAAATTGTGGTGAAATCGGTATGAAGTTGCATACCATAAGTGGATGGACATAATTGAGTCAATTATGTACATCATTAAATTGGAATTAATTAGGGAAAATTAATTCAAAATATGGGGGTGATTAATTAGGTGTAATTAATCGACTAAGACACGAGGTTGGACCCTTTTGTAGCATAAGACTACCCGGACCCGACCGGCAAATCCAGCGGCTACAAATGATTGGCCCAATGTGAGAGGTCTTAGGCATAAACTAAATACGTGACAAGTGTAAAGACACGAGGTTAGACTCTGTTATGGCGTAAGGCTGCCCGGACCCGACCGGCAAATCCAGCTGCCATAAAAGACAGTCTAATGTGAGAGGTCTTTACAAAGGTTACGTTCTTAATCAATTAAGAAACACTTAACCAGATAAGAATGTAGTGGGGCATGAGGGGTTAAGTGGGTGCCTTGGGTGGCATGTGGAAATCAAGTAAGTGCCTTGGGTGGCATGTGCAAATCTAGTGGGTTGCCTTGGGTGGCAATAGAAAATACGATTAGAATACTTAACCAAGTGGAAACATGTAATTGGACATGATTAAAGGGTTAAGTGGGATGCACTAGAAAAGGGACAAGCTTAGGTGGGTAGCTTGTGGGGGCCCATTTCAACCAGTAACCCATATGTATCTTTGTGGGCTCGACCCATGTCGAGGACGGGACACGCGTACTGGGCTTGACTATAAGAGGCCAAAACGGGTTAGCGGTGGCAACGCAAGTCCAACGGGTTTCATATGCGTGTGTGGACCCGGACTGGTAGATAAGACGTTGTTGCATTGTGTAGGTATAAGCCGTGCACCGTTGGTTGTATCAGGTTGCCACTTTGGGGAGTGATACACCCCACTGTGGGGGCAGCACGGGTATCTACGGTAGGGAGCCGATCACTTGGGGAGTAGTGGGTACACCTAGTGGAGATCGGGGCAAACGGCACCTATGTGGTTAGCTAGGGGTACACGAAACTACTAGTTAAATTTTCTAAGTCCTTGGGTGGGATCAACCTTTAAGTTAGGAATGACTGGTGTGGTGCAGTGTAGTAATTACCCTTGGGTGGGTAGATGCGTATTTACCGATATCTTAGTTCATCCTATGTCTAGTGGCTACTTAGTGTAGTCATTTATCCCCAGTCATTACCGTACCAAGTTTATATCATACCCTAATTACTTTAATGATTGTATTGTTAAAGTTGTAGGACTCGCTCAGACTTATGTCTGACCCCGTTGTTTTTATCTTTTTCCCAACCCTCAGGTTCTCAGAGTGGGCCTAGCACTAGTGGGCTTTGATCAGATTGCTTTATCTATCTTTTGGAGCTTGGACAGTTGATGTAAATCCCAGCTTATCTTTTCTATTATGGCTATTAGTATGTAGTGGGATTATGTACTTATGTTTTTAACAAGATGGATACTTTGTACTTGACTCTTGTTGGTTTTTGATATGTAACCAAACATGTTTACCTTCTGCTGCAATGAAATGATGTTTTAAATTTCAAGTATTACTTATATCTGTCTTGTTGTAATTTTTCTGTTCTATATTCACTTAAAATACTCCACCGAAGTTAAGGCATTCCCTTAGTGAGTAACCTTAGCGGGTGTGGGGTGTTACACGTGGTATTAGAGCTGAAGGTTACCAGAACAGATAAAACTTTTAGAAAAACTATTTTTCTAAAAACATTTTCGAAGGAGTATTTTCAAAAACATGTCTTTTAAGAGAAAAGTTTTTGAAAGAAAAGCATAGTCCCCAATAGCCATATCTTTATCTTTCGAATTCTCCATTTTGAATCTTTCCTTTTTCGTTTCAGCATGGCTGAAGATCTTAACTTTCCGGAGGGTGTAGCGATACCAGTATGGTATAGGAGGTTGATGGAGGCTAGGGCCGCCGCTGTGGGTCCAGCAGATTTTCCTCCACCACCGGTTGCACCCGATCTTCCTCCCCCTCCTCCTCCTCACACGGATACTTTTGCTAAGACTTGCAAGGAATTTAAGGCTATGGGAGGGAAACCTTTTCAAGGATCAGAAACTTTTGTGGAAGCTAGGGATTGGCTTAAGGAGGTGGAAGAGTTGATAGACATCTTTGAGATGGAAGAAGGAAAGAAAGTCAAGTTAGCTGCTTGGTTAATGAAGGGAGAGGCCTCGTTCTGGTGGGAGGTCACTAATGGAGAGCGCCCTGTTGACTCTTGGGCGGATTTCAGACAAAGGTTTGTGGCAAAGTTTCTCTCAAGGGCGGAAGAAAATCTGTATATGGAAAGGTTCTTGACTCTAAAGCAAGGAAACCTATCAGTGAAGGAATATGTCAACAAGTTTAATCAGTTGGCAAGGTTTGGCATAGACATGGTGAATACACCGGAGAAGAAGGCTTTGAGGTTCGTTAAAGGCTTGAATGAACCGATGCATGGGTTGGCTATGACCCACATCCCTATAGGGGCCACCTTTGAGAAGCTAGTGGACATGGCCCTTATGCATGAGGAAGAGAAGGGTCCCAATGCTAATAAGGCACCCGAGAAGAAAGGAGATCAGAAGAGACCTCAACAGCAACAGGAAAACAAGGGTGGGAAAGGCAACGGTGGCAAGGGAAAGAAGAAGTGCTTCAATTGTGGGACACCAGGCTACCTAAGCAAAGATTGTCGGAAGAAGAAGAAGACTGGCTGCTTCCACTGTGGCGAAGCAGGGCATCTAGTGAAGGACTGCCCTAAGAAGGGGCAAAGGATGGGGTCTACCTCAGGAGGACAGGTGCAAGCTCTTATGGCACCAGGTCAGGCAAGGGGGCAAGTTCAGGCTATCACGGTTCCACCGATTCAGGAAAGAGGTAGAACTATTTCCGTTGAAAGTCTGGTTTTTTTGTTTGATCATCCTGTCCGTACTTTGTTTGACTCTGGCGCATCGCATTCGTTTATCTCATCATCATTAGTTGAGTCACTGCACTTAGAGACCAGTCTAGTAGATGATCCCTTGGTTGTTTCAAACCCAATTGGGGGCTCCACTTATTTGTCCATGATATGTTTGGGTTAGAAGATTTCTATACTTAGCGTTGAGTTTAGATGTGATGCTTTTGTTTTGGGCTTCACGGGCTATAGGTTAATTTTGGGCATGGACTGGTTATCCAGTAATGGTGCCGTTCTTGATTGTGAAAGGAGAGTTGTTAGGCTCATGACCCGCTTGGGGAACACTCTCGAGATCTCTTGTAATCCCAGGGATTCTGTTATGCTAAGTTATCTTGAATCGCTTGACGCTTCGGTCGAGAGTTTGCGATCTGTTAGAGTGGTCCGGGAATACCCGGATGTGTTTAAGGAGGTGAAGGGCTTACCTCCGAAGCGGGAGATAGACTTCCGAATATATCTGGTGGACAATGCTAAGCCAGTATCTTTGCCAGTGCGCCACATGGCTCCTCGTGAGAGGAGGGAACTCCATAAGCAAGTAGGGGAGTTGCTTGAGAAGGGGTTCATATGACGAAGTATATCGGAGTGGGGTGCTCCGGTAGTTTTTGCCACGAAGGCGGATGGGTCCCTCAGACTTTGTGTAGACTATAGAGAACTCAACAAGCTCACAAAGAAGAATAGACACCCATTGCCGAGGATTGACGATCTCTTTGATCAGTTGGTTGGCGCCTCAGTGTTTTTACAGTTGGACTTAGCCACGGTGTTTCATCAGTTGAGAGTGGCTGAGGATAGTATAGAGAAGACTGCCTTTAGGACTCCGGATGGTTTCTATGAGTGGCTTGTGATGCCATTTGGTTTGACGAACGCCCCTGCATACTTTGTTGATTTGATGAGTAGGGTGTTCAGGGAGTACCTTAATAAGTTCGTGGTGGTCTTTGTGGATGATATCTTAGTCTTTTCTAAGAGTGAAGAAGAGCATGCCCTACATCTTAGGGAAGTGTTGGAGACTCTTCTAGCGCATAGCCTTAAGGCTAAATTCTCTAAATGTCACTTTTGGAGGAAGGAAGTGCGGTTCTTAGGGCACGTGGTCTCTAAGGAAGGGATAGTTTTGGATACCGCTAAGGTAGTATCCATCCAAGATTGGAAGGTTCCGAAGAATGCTACCGAGGTGAGGAGTTTCTTGGGGTTGGCTGACTACTATAGGAAGTTTATCAAGGACTTCGCGAAGATATCAGCCCCATTAACTCGCTTGACAAAGAAGAATCTAGTCTTCACATGGGACGTAGATTGTGATGATGCGTTCCAACAGTTAAAGAGAGCTTTAACCACAGCTCCAGTCTTAGTGTTGCCAGATGGGAGTAAGCCATTTGTTGTTTATACCGATGCTTGTGGGACAGGACTAGGCGATGTCTTAATGCAAGAGGGAAGGGTAATAGCCTATGGGGGAAGGCAGTTGAGAGTGCATGAGAAAAATTACCCTACACATGATCTAGAGTTGGCCGCTATTGTTTTTGCGCTTAAGTCTTGGCGCCATTATCTTCTTGGCGAGAGGTTCGAATTGTTCACTGACCACAAATCATTGAAGTACTTGTTTTCTCAGAAGGATTTGAACTTAAGACAACAAAGGTGGATGGAGTTCTTAGCATCCTATGATTTCGAGATAGCGTATACCCCTGGCAAGGGTAACGTGGTGACGGACGCCTTAAGCAGAAAAAGGTTGTCTTTGAGTCCATTGTTCGTTGAACGACGAAGCTTGGAATTTATCTCGATGTTTGATTTCATACCTTCCGTTGACTTTATACCCGGTTTGCTAGCATCCTTAGAGGTCAGACCTACTCTTTTGGGATGGGTTGGCGAGGCACAGCGGGATGACCCACTGTTGGTTGAGTTGGTAGAGAGGCTCATAAGGGGGAGTCGTCTAGCCATTTGAGTAGGTACACCCTATATGATAAGGGGTGGTTGCGTAGAGATGGTAGAATTTGTGTACCGCAAGATGAGGGTTTGAGGAAGGCTATACTTGATGATGCACATCGTTCGAAGATGACCATTCATCCCGGTGGGGACAAGATGTACCAAGACATGAAGCGAGTTTTCTTTTGGGCCGGTATGAAGAAAGATGTGGCCGAGTATGTCGCTAGATGCTTGGTGTGCCAACAAGTGAAAGCGGAGCAAAAGAAACCCAGTGGGTTGCTTCACCCATTGGAAGTTCCGCAATGGAAGTGGGATAGCATCTCGATGGATTTTATCGACGGGTTACCGAGATCGAGGAAGAGTAATACAGGAATTTGGGTTGTGGTAGACAGACTTACTAAGAGCGCCCATTTCATACCGGTGAAGAGTAAGAGGACTGCTCCATGGCTAGCTTCAGTTTACCTTCGAGAGATAGTTCGGTTGCATGGTGTACCTTCTAGCATAGTGAGTGATCAAGATCCCATCTTCACTAGCGAGTTTTGGAAAAGTTTGCAAGAGGCGGTGGGGACTCAGTTGTGTTTGAGCACCGCATATCATCCTCAGACGGACGGCCAGACCGAGAGGGTGAATCGTGTTCTAGAAGACCTTTTGAGGCTATGTATCTTAGATTTTGGAGGTACATGGGAAGAGCATCTTCCATTGGTGGAGTTCGCATATAATAACAGCTTTCAGTCTAGTATTGGTATGGCTCCTTTTGAAGCTCTTTATGGAAGGCCTTGTCGATCACCTACATGTTGGTGGGAATCTACGGATAAGATCTTGCTTGTGCCTGATATGGTTAGAGAGACTTCGGAAAAGATTGATTTGATTCGAAGAAGGATGAAACGGCGCAAGAAAGACAGAAATCTTACGCGGATAAGAGGAGGACGGATCTTGAGTTTGATGTTGGGAACATGGTCTTTGTTAAAGTATCTCCATTACGGAATGTCGTTCGCTTTGGGTCCGTTGGGAAGTTAGCACCAAGGTTTGTAGGACCGTTTCCTATTAAGGAAAGGATTGGACAGATGGCATATAGAGTGGATTTGCCCGAGAGACTTAGTGGTGTACATGACGTATTCCATGTGTCACATTTGAGGAAGTGCCTACATGAGACCGCAGAGGTGGTAGAGCCGAACTTGCTTAGAGGAGTGGAGGTAGAGCGTGATGCGACGATTCGACGAGCTCCTACTCGCATCCTTGGGTCAGATATTAGGAAGTTGAGAAACAGAGAGGTTCAACTAGTCAAAGTGCAATGGGGAGATGATGAGAGCAACGCTACTTGGGAGACAGAAGTGAAGATGCGTTCTTTGTACCCATTCCTTTTTTAGGGTTTGTCTTTTAATTTCTCCTTTATCGTTTGTCTAGTACTTATCTTATCTTTAGTATGTCCTCTCATTAGTACCTTTGACCTTTAGATAGGGTAAACCTATGGTTGAAACATGTGTTTGAGACATGTTATAATTGATGGATGCATATGGATGCAAGTGTTTGCTAGTGGTTGCCCGTGGATGCATATACACACACTTTAGACACTAGATCGACTCAGTCACTTCATATTGCATATTGCATATAATTGTGTGTAGGTAGTTATATTAATGGATGTATAATGGTTGTGTTATCATATGGATGATGCATTTTGGTGTATGGTTGTGCACACATGTAGAGATAGTATGTGTCGATAGGGTTCTTTCGCATACATATTGGATGCATGACACTATCATGGTTTGCATTAAGGAGGTCAACTGAATCGGTAGACCGCCTGATTTTGCATTAGACAGGGAACATATACACACACTTTTTGCATATGTTCATACAGCATTAGAAACTTTAAGGACAATGGATGCCAGTGTTTTATGGTTTAGTAGATGGTTGTTTGGTTGGTAGGACACGTTCTTCTTGACTTAGAGATTTCGGGGACGAAATCCTTTAAGTAGGGGAGAATGTAACACCCCGTATGTTGAATAACTTGTTATAATATAAATCAGGGCAGAAATAAATTTTAAGATCTGAATCAGGGGAAACGGGCTATGCCATTGCGTTCGTCTCGGAAAAATACGTGAAATAGAGTCCGAGTTTTCGAAAATCGGAGTCCGTATGACCCAGTTAAGGCCCGAAGAATTTTTCAGAAAATTCAAATTTCGAAAAACAGATTTCAAATGCAGAAGGGGGCTAGGCGGGAAAATTCCCGCCAGCACCAGGTCGACCCCCGTGTCGACTGGGGAGTCGACACACATGGAGGGTGTGTCGACAGTAGTGTCGACACCCTTGTCGACACAGGTGGCTCGGCCAGTTTGGCTGGGTGCACTGTTTTGGCTGTTGGGCTGTGTTTTGGAGCTTGTGACGAGATCTGACGGCTCTAACCTAATCTAGGGTTAATCGAAGGGCCAAAACTACATCCCAAATCTATAAATACACCCTAAGACTACCCTAATCCATACTAAAAATAGATACAACGTCGTCATGCCGTCAAAATGCAAGTAGAAGGAGTATCCATCAAATTGTAGAAGAAGATAGCTTCTCAAATCAACTTCTAATCAACTCTAGCAACTAAATCTTCTTCATGGGAGTGCTAATCAACAAGTTGTGAGTTTCTATGCCTTTAGCAAGCAATTGCTAAACTAATTATGATAGGATATAATGAGGTTATGGTTATGTATGTGGATCAATGCAAGTTATGTTATCATATGCTATGTGTTCATGATGTTAGTTATGCAAGTTTTATGCTATATGTTCATGATGCTAGTTATGCAAATCACTATGATAAACATTGATCCATTATGACACCATGTTATGCAAGTTTGGTGTTTAATTATATGCAAGTTCATATATGACATGTTATGCAAGTTTGGTGTTTGATTATATGCAAGTTCATATATGACATGTTATGCAAGTTTGGTGTTTGATTATATGCAAGTTCATATATGACATGTTATGCAAGTTTGGTGTTTGATTATATGCAAGTTCATATATGACATGTTATGCAAGTTTGGTGTTTGATTATATGCAAGTAACATGTGCAAGTTTACACCTTTGTATGATATACATACATATGCAAGTTAACCCCTTTGTTTGTCATACATACATATGCAAGTTTACCCCTTTGTATGACATAAGTAACTTATGCAAGTTACCCTCTTTATGACATATGTGATTCATGCAAGTTTGGGTTGATTATTTATGCTAGTTGGGTTTGATGCTATGGTCATATATACAAGTTGACACCTTTAAAACCCATGTGATGCTAATGTTATGCTAAGTTGAACCCATTGTATTTGTGATGAATCTTCCCTTTTAAGTATGTCATGTTAGCGTATTACGTGGGGAACGATGGGGTTAATATTCATGTTAACAAAATTGTGGTGAAATTGGTATGAAGTTGCATACCATAAGTGGATGGACATAATTGAGTCAATTATTTACATCATTAAATTGGAATTAATTAGGGAAAATTAATTCAAAATATGAGGGTGATTAATTAGGTGTAATTAATCGACTAAGACACGAGGTTGGACCCTTTGTAGCATAAGACTGCCCGGACCCGACCGGCAAATCCAGCGGCTACAAATGATTGGCCCAATGTGAGAGGTCTTAGGCATAAACTAAATACGTGACAAGTGTAAAGACACGAGGTTAGACTCTGTTATGGCGTAAGGCTGCCCGGACCCGACCGGCAAATCCAGCTGCCATAAAAGACAGTCTAATGTGGGAGGTCTTTACAAAGGTTACGTTCTTAATCAATTAAGAAACACTTAACCAGATAAGCATGTAGTGGGGCATGAGGGGTTAAGTTGGTGCCTTGGGTGGCATGTGGAAATCAAGTAAGTGCCTTGGGTGGCATGTGGAAATCTAGTGGGTTGCCTTGGGTGGCAATAGAAAATACGATTAGAATACTTAACCAAGTGGAAACATATAATTGGACATGATTAAAGGGTTAAGTGGGATGCACTAGAAAAGGGACAAGCCTAGGTGGGTAGCTTGTGGGGGCCCATTTCAACCAGTAACCCATATGTATATTTGTGGGCTCGACCCATGTCGAGGACGGGACACGCGTACTGGGCTTGACTATAAGAGGCCAAAACGGGTTAGCGGTGGCAACGCAAGTCCAACGGGTTTCATATGCGTGTGTGGACCCGGGCTGGTAGGTAAGACGTTGTTGCATCGTGTAGGTATAAGCCGTGCACCGTTGGTTGTATCAGGTTGCCACTTTAGGGAGGGATACACCCCACTGTGGGGCCAGCACGGGTATCTACGGTAGGGAGCCGATCGCTTGGGGAGTAGTGGGTACACCTAGTGGAGATAGGGGCAGACGGCACCTATGTGGTCAGCTAGGGGTACACGAAACTACTAGTTAAATTTTCTAAGTCCTTGGGTGGGATCAACCTTTAAGTTAGGAATGACTGGTGTGGTGCAGTGTAGTAATTACCCTTGGGTGGGTAGATGCGTCTTTACCGATATCTTAGTTCATCCTATGTCTAGTGGCTACTTAGTGTAGTCATTTATCCCCAGTCATTACCGTACCAAGTTTATATCATACCCTAATTACTTTAATGATTGTATTGTTAAAGTTGTAGGACTCGCTCAGACTTATGTCTGACCCCGTTGTTTTTATCTTTTTCCCAACCCTCAGGTTCTCAGAGTGGGCCTAGCACTAGTGGGCTTTGATCAGATTGCTTTATCTATCTTTTGGAGCTTGGACCGTTGATGTAAAGCCCAGCTTATCTTTTCTATTATGGCTATTAGTATGTAGTGGGATTATGTACTTATGTTTTTAACAAGATGGATACTTTGTACTTGACTCTTGTTGGTTTTTGATATGTAACCAAACATGTTTACCTTCTGCTGCAATGAAATGATGTTTTAAATTTCAAGTATTACTTATATCTGTCTTGTTGTAATTTTTCTGTTCTATATTCACTTAAAATACTCCACCGTAGTTAAGGCATTCCCTTAGTGAGTGACCTTAGCGGGTGTGGGGTGTTACAAATTGGGTATGACAGAGTAAACATGGAAACAAGATGAACAAAGATAACGTTAAAGCGCACCTAAACCACTACAAGATAATTACTATACTGCACCACCACTACTATACTGTACTGCACCACCACTAGTCACCCTAAGGTTGATCCCGCCTACAAAACTTTATAATGATAATGGTAGTTTCGTGCACCCCTAGCTACCATCATAGGTGCCGCCTGCCCCTATCTCCACTAGGTGTACCCACTACCCCCAAGCGATCGACTCCCTAACTCGTAGATACCCGTGCGGGCCCCACAGTAGGGTGTATCACTCCCCAAAGTGGCAACCTGATACCACCAAGAATGCACGGCTTATACCTACACGATGCAACAACGTCTTACCTACCAGCCCGGGCCCACACACGCACATGAACCCATTGGACTTGCGTTGCCACCGCTAACCCGTTTTGGCCTCTTACAGTCAAGCCCAGTACGCGTGACCCGTCCTCGACTTGGGTCGATCCCACAAAGATACTCATGGGTTACTAGCTGAAACGGACCCCCATTACTTGACACAAGCTATCCACCTAAGCTTGGTCCCCTCTAGTACATCCCACTTAACCCCCTTCTTATTCATGTTCACTTACTTGTTTCAATTTTGGTTAAGTGTTTCTAATCGTATTTTCAAATGCCACCAAGGCACCCACTAGATTCCACATGCCACCCAAGGCACTCACTTAACCCCCTCATGTCCCACTACATGTTTATCTGGTTAATTAAGTGTTTCTTAATTCATTAAGACCGTAACCTCATAAAGACCTCTCACATTAGACTGGCATTCGTGGCAGCTGGATTTGCCGGGCAGGTCCGGGCAGTTTTACACCACAAAAGAGCCTAACCTCGTGTCTTTACAACTGTTACGCATTTAGTTTATGCCTAATACCTCTCACATTAGATCGGCATTTGTGGCAGCTGGATTTGTCGGGCGGGTCCGAGCGGTCTTACACCACAAAAGAGCCTAACCTCGTGTTTTAGACGATTAATTACACCTAATTAATCATTCCCCAATTTGAATTAATTTCCCTATTCAAATTATTAATTAATTCCAAATTTAACTATGGCCATAATTGACTCAATTATGTACATCTATTTATGGTATGCAAAATCATACCAATTTCCATCACAAATTTATTTTATGCCATTCAAGGCATTTATGCCAATTAAATATTTTAATATTATCCCCTTTACCCCACGTTGTACGTTCGTTCGCTTAACGTAAAATATATGTTAGACTCGAATAGTCTAACTCATGGAATAAACAGAAAACATCACAACATACACATAATTAAAACTAGATCTAAACATAAGGGGTGAACTTGCATGTGTGAATGATGTTCTACATCTAAAACTTGCATAGGCCAAAGTTACAACTTGCATAAAACTACATACGTCATAGATCCAAATCTAAAGGTGTAAATTGTTGAGATAATTGTCACAAACTTGCATAAATCATGTATGTCATAGATCTACATCTAAAGGTGTAAACTTGCATAGGCAATAACCACAAACTTACATAACATGATTCATACCCCAAACACATATATTTATATAAACTTGCATATGTGATTTATGCAACATAACGATGGTGTAAACTTACATCTAAACATGTAAACTAGCATGTGGAATTTAGCATATAACTCACACATGTCATAGCCTAACTTCAGATCTAAAATAGATGTTATGAAACATGTAAGGTTATACATAGTTTTTACTAACTTGCATATGGTTCATGTCTAAATCAATATCTAAACTTGCATACATACTTATGATTTATCATATGAATTAACATAACCAAACTAGCATATGAACAACATGATGATTTGATTATAGAATTACAACATAGATGATAGCATCATAATTTTGCAACATAGATGATAACATCACAACATAACATCATAGAATTTACAACATATATGATAACATCACAATTTTACAACATAATTATAACATGTAGTCAATAATTCACATCATAATTTAATCCAATTAAATTACTAATTATTTTCTTAAAGAAACCGAACTCACAACTCAAAGAAAGTTTTGAGTTCTGAATTCTGAGTTCTGAAGTTGAATTAGCTTTTCTTTGAAGAAGATTCGTTGTTAGAGTTGAATAGAACTGAATTGATTAGCTTTGATTTCCCTTTAGTTGGTGGCGGCTACTCTAGGTTACAAATGACAGCATGACGGCCATAGTTTCAGTTTTTATTTTGATTTAGGGTTTGAGTCTACCCATGTTTATATAGAATTTTAATTTAATTATAGCCATCGGATGATCTTAGGGTTAATCAAAACCATTCAGTCGGGTTAGGGTGACACCTCAGCCTTAATGACTCAGCAAGGAGTCAGAAAGGACTCAGCAATGAGCCAGAACACGGATCAAACTGAACCAAAAACCTGTGCAGGCCTGCTGCTCGGCCTGGGCGCACTTGGCAGGTGCGCCAGTGCAAATTTGTACTGGCGCACTTCCCAAGTGCGCCAGTGCAATCTTTTTTTTTTTTTCCTATTTTCCCACCTGACTTTGTTCATCCATATCTCCTTCATCCGATATCTGTTTTACGCAAACTCGAATTCTATCTCGACAAGAATTCCGAGACGAACACAATGGCGCAACCCATTTCCCTTAATTCTCCCATCTAAGGTTAGTTATTCTTTAATTTAGTTAATTCTATTATTCAAAAATCCGGGGTGTTACAACAAATGTCCTCATGAAACTTTGTTTGGGAACAAACCAGGCTATAGATTTTTGAGAACATTTGGATGCTTGTGTTTCCCATGCCTCTGACCATACAATAACCAAAAAATTTCCTTAAGATCAAGCCCATATACCTTTTTAGGATATGCTAATAACCAAAAAGGATACAAGTGCTTAGATGACAAGGGAAAGGTCTTTGTGTCTAGACATGTTGTTTTTAATGAGTGTGTGTTTCCCTTTGCAGACAAGAAAAACAAAAGTAATCAAAAAAATGACCAGTCAAGAACCACAATGGGACCTATTCCTACATTAATTGAATGGACTGTGCAATTTGATGACAAAGGGACGCCACAGCTGACACTAGCTACTCCAACTGCTTCCAGCATCAGATATGGATACAGTTCAAGTGAGCACTTAAGTGATGATGTAGATCAACATCAAAATTATGACATTCACAACAACAACAACCAGAATCAAAGCAGTGAGAATGACACACCAGACACAGGCAGTGGTGAAAATAATGCTTAAAGACAACCATCAGGACACCATATGATCACAAGAGCCAAAAGTGGCATATTTAAACCAAAAGTTTACAATGCAATTGCAGAGAATGCGGACACTACTGAACCAGTCACATATGAAGAGGCTGTCAAACACAAACCCTGTGCAAGGCCATGAATGAAGAATATGAAGCAATGATAAGAAATAAAACATGGAATCTAGTCATTGCACCAAAAGGTCAGAGTGTTGTGGGTTGCAAATGGACTTATAAGCTAAAGAGAGATGTTGAGGGAAACATATGCAAACATAAATCCAGATTAGTTGCAAGGGGTTTTTCTCAACAATATGGGTTTGACTTTAATGAGACTTTCTCCCCTGTGGTTAAACCTACAACTATCAGGATTATCTTAAACCATAGCTATTTACAATGGGTGGAACATAAGACAGTTGGATGTGTGTAATGCTTTTCTAAATGGAGATCTACATGAAAGTGTCTACATGCAGCCGACAAAAGGGTTTGTGTGCAAAGGAAAAGAGAATTATGTTTGTCAACTAAAGAAGGCAATTTATGGTTCGAAGCAAGCTTCAAGAGCCTGGTATGTAAAACTAAAAGGCACATTGGCTGGTCTGGGTTACACAACAACAAAATCAGACAGTTCACTATACACCGGAATTCGGAATCAAGGAAGTATCTATATATATAATTGTCTATGTTGATGACATGTAATAACCCGGAAATCCGAGCCAATTTAATTTTTTTATTTTGGCTATTTTAATGAATTTTGAATATTTATAATGAATTATTTTAAATAATAACGACGAGAAATTTATTTTGAATAGAATTAGAACGTAAATATTTATTTGGATCGTCGTTAGAATATAAATAATTATTTATAATTATAAAAGGAATTGAAAATGGCGCGGTAGTTTGAAATTTCGATTTCGAATTTCAAATGAATGCACAGGATTCAAAATAAACTGGATTTTAGTGAAACCAAAAATATTAGAATCTAATTGAGAATATCTTTCAAACGAATCCGAAAAATTGAAATTTCATAGCGGGGATAAAAAGTTATGCCCAGATGAAAATTCAGAATAGTCGCTATGGAAAATATAGCCCTTAAAAATGGAAAATTTGCAAACGACCTCTGTTTTCGACGAAACCACTTTTGTTGGATCTAGGATGTCGAGTTATTGCTAGATTCCAAAATTCATAATTTTTCGAATCAATTTCAGTCAATTTCGATCGACCAGAAAATGGCCATTTAATAAACGGTCTCGGAATTTGACGAAATTAGTTTTGTTAGAACCGTATCGTCAATACAAAGCTAGAAAATATTTTTTGGGAATTTTTAGGGTCCGTATGTGGTCCCGGTAAATTGAAATGTACGTTAAAAATTCAATATAATGATTTATATTTTAAATTTAACGAAAACTGATCGTAACTGTCGAATTGGGTTACGAAACCTATCCCATTGTGTTCGGAATGGGGGTAATTAGCTAGGGACGACAGTCGATGAGTTCGATTTTGAGTTCGAAATAAAAAGTTGCTTTATGGAATAAATTAAATAAATATAATATTTAACCCCATTTCGCCTTAACCCCCCTTCCTCCCCGTTGACTTCAAATCGTTCATCTGAGAAAAAAAAGGAAAAAAAAGGGAAAACTGTGATCTACTCCCATCGCTTCCCCCCAACGGATCGCCGCCCCTACCCCTCGCCCGCGCCAGCTACCGCTGGCCTCCCCTACGCTAATGCCACCCTCTCCCTCTCCAGACCGGAACCGTAGCCCCCAGTCTTGAAAACCGCCCAAACCCCCCACCAGAGCTCGTCACTGCACCAGGGGTCCACCACCATGCCCAAGGCTGACGCACCACCACCTCTGCACCGCCTTCCCTCAACTACCTCCAGCAAGCAACTGCGACCCCCTCCCCCCTCCCTCTGCAATTCAATTAGCGAATTTTCTTCCCCTCCGATGTGAGTTTTTGTCTCCTTTGATTCTGATTTTAGCTTACAAAAGGTTATGAATTTTTATTATGATATCATAAGATTTATATATATATATATATATATAGAAAAAAATTGATCTTGTTCATAGAAAAAAAATAGATTTAGTTCATAGAAAAAAATAGATTTTGTACATGGAAAAGGTTAGATTTATATACACAAAAAGATTAGATTTTTAATTTGAAAAAGTTATGACTTTTAGTTTTAAAAAATAAGATTTTTCGTTAGAGAAAATAGGGATTTTTCATTAGAGAAAAGATATGATCTTTCATTATATAAAGATATGATCTTTCATTATATAAAGATATGATCTTTCATTATATAAAGACATGATCTTTCATTATATAAAAATATGATTTTTATGTATTCAATAGCGAAATAAAAGTATGATCTTTATAGAGAAAACTAATTTATAAAATTGTGATTTTTATAAATATAGTAGAGGCATAAAAATATGATTCATATATATATATATATATATATATATATATATAGAGAGAGAGAGAGAGAGAGAGAGAGAGAATTAAAAATATGATTTTTAATATAAACTGTGTGAAAGCAGATTACGTTGAAAACACGGCGAAGATTTTCTACATATGAAAAGTCGCGGCGTTTGGTTTAGCTCCTTGGTGAGAACTCCTCACTTTTATTTTAATTTCTAATTGAAATGTATACTAGGATGCAGACGGTGCTTAGCAGCACCCGACATCCATCGTCCATAGACCATGGATGACTTGTTTGTTTGATTGTTGTGTTGTGAAATTTGATTATGTGATGTGAAATGAAATAAAATATTTTATCGTTATAAATATTTTATAGTTAAAAATATAATTTTTAACGTGTATATAAAATAAATATTTATAAATAAATCGGACGATTTGTTTATGTACACCCATTTGACTGATATTGATTGGGACGATAAATTTTACACATTGCCCAACTGCACAAATAAAAATCTATGTTTGTTGATTTGAAACCCCACACGGGTATTGGGATGATATTTGACGTACACTAATCCCGATTGTTTAGTTGTATGTCAATCGATGGATTGACAGACTGTGTTAGCGTTAATTATTTATATTTAATGTTTATGCAGTTGTGTGGTGCACTCTGGATGATGGTTGATGATTTACCATTGCTATTATATACATGTGTTGTATGGAATCCATATAATTAACATTATATGGTAATTGATTGGGTCTCATTCCAATTTGGAAAATAAAGAATATTATAAGATAAATATTCATGTGTTTAATAGAATAAATAGTCATGTGTTGACGATACTCATGTGTTGAGAATATTCATGTGTTCAAACTTATCATGTGTTGAACGAAATATTTTAGCAGTAAAATTCACATTTTTATCATATATAAAATTAGAAACTAGCTGGAAACTAGTTAAGATGAGTGGTTTCCTGGGTATTGATCTGATGTTGGTTTCATCCTTCGGGGTTAATACTTAGGGAATCGTTCTATTACTAATTTATGGTTGGAATCTGATTAAGAATTAAACGATAGAAATCATAATTTTATAAAATATATTAAATAACAAAAATAGTCATGTGTTGACGATACTCATGTGTTGAGAATATTCATGTGTTGAATAAAATATATATTCATGTGTTGAAGAAAATATTCATTTGTTGAATAGAATAACGAAGTTATTGAAATATATAAAGCCGTGTTGGTTAGATATGCACCATTTTGACGCGAACGATATTTATATCGATTATATTCGTTTTTATATTGAATATAGAAAAGGAAGTGATTTCAAAATATAACGTTTTGAAAATATTATCATTTGTATATCGATGATGTGGAATATTCAATTTTGATTCGAAATTGAATATGAAGTTGAAATCATTTCGAAAACGAATTTAAAATGATTTATAAAATACGTTTTAAAAGGAAATCGATGAAATATATAATATATATATTATACATATTAAATGGCCTGAATAGAACGCGCCGCGCCGCGGCAGTTCGCGAATTTCGACCATTGATTTTGAATGGATATTACAGGAGGTCCGACCTCGGATTCTCCTAAAACTGGAACCGTTGGGTTCGTATCGAAAAGAGCTTTCTAACGAATATTAGAGATTCGAAATCTAACGGTTGGATTTGGAATTATGTCCATATCAAATTTGGAAAAGGTCGCTGTAAGTGCAGTTCGATGGCCGTTGATGGAATTCGACTGTACGGGCCTTGATAAAATTATTAAAAACAGTAATGATTTGTGTAAAATCTTAAGAAATGATTTGTGAAGAATTGAGATGAAAAATTCCATATTTAGAATGATAAAAATAGATTTTTATCGAAATGAACTAGTTTTGAACTAGAATTATAATCCTATTTATTTTTAAAATAAATAAAGTGGATTTGAAATGGTTTTGAAAATAACCAGAATTTCCAATATATAAAGGGGAAATGGATTTGAATCGAAATTGTCTTTGGAATACTTTGATGTTGGATTTCGTGATTATGCAGATACTGTTATGGGAATTTGAAACATATATTTATATCGTTATTTCCAATACGATATTTGTTGGTCGTAGGATTTGATATTGAATATAAGCCGATATATTTTATATTCAGAGCCTTGTATTTAATATCAAATGGGATTTGGGTTTGTTGTGAATGGTGTCTTCATTTAAACTGTTCTTAAAACCCATTTGCGAAAAAGATTAAATCTTTTTATTTAGATTTAACGAAGTATACCAATTAAATGGAATTTAATTAGAATTGAATTTGAATGTGATTTGGGTTGTCGTGAATGGTATCTTCAATAATACCGTTTTTAGATCCAACGGAGTTAAGAAAATCAGAAGCAAACTTACGGTTAAAGGCTGATAGAATGGAATGTGATTTTGGGTTTATAGTGAACCGTGTTTTAAATGACATTGGTTCTTTAACCCAGTTAAAGACAGGATATGATTTCCCAAGTTAAACAATCATTAATATTGATTTTTGGGAAGATTAAAACCAAGTGGAGTTTTAATGAATCTTTAATTAGATTGAAATGATCGAAAATGGAGTATCACCAGTTTTGCTCCAAGCGATAGTTAAATCTTTGATTAGATTTGAACGTGAAATGGCAATTGAATTTACCGATAGCACCGTGGTGTTAGATATGAAGTATTACCAGTTTTACTTAATGGGATGAATAGGTTGTGGTTGGGAAATTTAACAATTGATTATTTTGGTAAGGTTCGTTAATCCCGACTAGTTTGGATAAACCATAATTTGGTTTGAATTGATTTTCAAAAGAAGATTAAAGAATGAATTTAAGGAATTTATCTTTGATAAAATTAATGGGAACCTCTCCCTAAGAATGTGAAATTTAGCAATTAACTGAATATTAGTTAAGATGAATGGTTTCCTGGGTATTTATCTGATGTTGGTTTCAGCCTTCGGGGTTAATATTTGGGGAATTGTTCTCTTACTAATTTGCGGTTAGTGACTGATGAATTGGAATGAGGCGTATGTTGTGTTAGTGTAACACTTGTTTTATTATATACGCGAGTTATTCAGAAAGTCCGGGTTTATCCCATTCTGAATAACTGATTCGACGATGTGTCGAGGATGAAGACGGTGGTCGAAGACCGGAGGTCTTCACATCGTTTGGGTGATTACTGATGATCTTGATTGGGTTGTACACCCAAGAGGAGGGAATCAGTTGGTGATTGTCCCGACGTACTTGGAGATCGATGGATATGCGAGGTACAAGGTGCCTCCGGTTTCGTTCAGACCCAGAACGAACTTGTAAATGGACTGTGTGTCTGACATTAGATTTTATTATGTGCGATTGATTTCTATTAAATATATATCTGTTTGGCGGCGGAGAATTTATTCTCTTGCTTAACGCTCTTCTCTCAGACGTACGAGCTCAGGGGTTATGTATTGATGGATATCAATCGCATGGAGTGAATTGCCTGTGTGGCATGCCTAAGTGGCAAATGATCAAGGCTTCTGTTGAAAAGCAAAGTCTTATGGTTGATGATAAAAGCACAGCCTGTGTGGCATAACTTTGTGTAGCGTTGATTCGCGAGCCTCACACCCCGGTTGTGAATCAGAAACGGGAGAGGACCTCAGGGAGGGCATGTGTTTCCTTCTAGCTAGAAGTGGCGTCAGTGGTTTGACACGCCCTGACGAGTTTGACATATGTGGTTGTTGGGTTGCGAGGCGCCTCGGATAGATCGGTGACTGTGTGGAGCCGATGGAGTCATAGGACTCATTTACGCCCCAAAGGGCGGGAAAATGCAGTGTACAGGCATTTTAATCTACATTGGTGGACCGGCCCTGACGATCCAAAGGCTTAACTGAGTACTTGCCTAAGACTCGGGCTAGACAGTCTCGAATTCGGTAAGGACTATCTTTTGCCTTGGTTCAAAGATGGAAATCCAACTTCCAATACGTGATTTTGCGGTTTTGATTGTAGAGCCTAGTATGGCGACATAATGGTATGGGGCACTTATGCTGTCTATGATTGATACTTCTGATTGAAATTGTTTTGACACTATATACTTATAGTAATAATAAAACATAAAATTTCACGTACCAAGCATTCTTGGCTATTATAAGGTAAAAACCCTATCCTCCGGCTTGCATTGCATTGTGTGATGGGACACGGGTCTTATAATAGCTTCATTGTTCTTTATTTAGCATTGCGCTGTTGTTTTATGCACTGGTATTCTTGGGAGGAAACCCGTTCCGTGTTATAAGGCGTGGTCCCTTGATTTACCTAACTTTAAAATAAAGATTAATAACTGTTTTAGTTCTCACACCAGTCACATGACTGACCTGGAGTTTATTGTTTTAACCTAAACTCTGGGTGCCCTTATTTTGATACGGGCAGCTTGTAGTTTTGGTTTTGCAGATTTATATTCCCAGGAACCTGGTATACAACTGGAACGATACTCGGAAAGCTCTGTATCCGCGTATTACTTTCAGTTGTGTTTTGTATTATTTTCCACTGCTATATAATGTATTTTAATCTCTGATATTTTTCTGTTGTATTCTAATTATTCATACTCTGTATATTCTTATATTCTGGTGGAATTGTTGTAATATACAATGAAATTTTCTTCTATTTGTGTTCTGATCTGTCTTGTCCTCAAAGTATCCGCTCTTTCCTTCACGGGGAAGTTGCGGGTTTTTACATTTGGTATCAGAGCTTTGGTTTACAAAGCTCGAGAAAAAGACATATTAGAACCGAACCAAAGAATTCATCAGGGACTGAATTAGTAATATCCAATCAGAATGACTCGTTAGAGATGGGATCAGTAGTATCCTAGAACGAGTGTGAAGAGTGATGTTTTAAAATAAAATGAAAAAAAATTTGTTTTGAAAATTTAAATCAATTATTCGTATTTGATTATTTATTTTATGTTGAATTTGGACAATCCAGTATATAGAGATTTTCATATACGTCTGGTTCACTTGTATTGAAGTCTCAAATATACTGGATAGATAAAGAATCACATTCTAGTCGCTCGGACATGATTCTGATGATTGACGCGTCATCATCAGAATTTATTTTCGTGTTTCGAATGTGGGATTTCTATATGATTCCAATTGACTGGTGTGAGAACCAAAGCTAGATAGAGCTTATTGTTGTGATTTGGCATCAAAAATCTGATTTTTAGACTATATATTAAAGTTATGTGATTGGAAAGATAATCAACTAATTGATTGTTGGTTGTGTTGTTTGATTATTGTTTGAATAATTAAATGTTGAACCTTTAGCCAAATTGAACCAAATAGTGGATTGTATTGAAAATTTATCGCATTTGCATGCATGTACACGTACTTACATTGAACAGGTCATAGCAAGGAGGCTAGAGCAGAAGAATAAAATTGTTTGCCTGATAAATAGGTACGTGTTTACAAATTTCTTGGGTTTTGGATGATTTTATGAGTCGATTGGCTAGCCGCTTGGCTTTTTCCTTTTCTTTTGGATTGGTGAGGGCCATGGGAGGCTATTTGAAATATCCCGAGGCTCCCGGTGCAGGGGAGGTTATGGCGAAATTTTTCGAAAATTTAGGGTGCTAGCCAAATTTTTGAAAATTTTGAAAAGTTCTTAGAAACTGAAAAGTTGAAGAACTTAAGCCGTAATGAAAATAATGGAAGTTGAGTTTATTAGTTAAACAACTTTCATCTTCGTTCCTTTTCGGGGACGAAAAGTTTTAAGTGGGGGAGATTGTAATAACCCGGAAATTCGAGCCAATTTAAAATTTTTATTTTGGCTATTTTAATGAATTTTGAATATTTAAAATGAATTATTTTAAATAATAATGACGAGAAATTTATTTTGAATAGAATTAGAATGTATATATTTATTTGAATCGTTGTTAGAATATAAATAATTATTTATAATTATAAAAGGAATTGAAAATGGCGCGGTAGTTTGAAATTTCGATTTCGAATTTCAAATGAATGCACAAGAATCAAAATAAACCGGATTTTAGTGAAACCAAAAATATTAGAATCTAATTTAGAATATCTTTCCAACGAATCCGAAAAATTGAAATTTCATAGCGGGGATAAAAAGTTATGCCCAGATGAAAATTTAGAATAGTCGCTATGGAAAATATAGCCCTTAAAAATGGAAAATTTGCAAACGACCTCTGTTTTCGACGAAACCACTTTTGTTGGATCCGGGATGTAGAGTTATTGCTAGATTCCAAAATTCATAATTTTTCGAATCAATATGTGAGTGTGGCACATGAAAACGTGTTTTGACAGTTTTAGTCAATTTCGATCAACCAGAAAAATGGCCATTTTTCAAACGATCTCGGAATTTGACGAAATTAATTTTGTTAGAAACGTATCGTCAATACGAAGCTAGAAAATATTTTTTGGGAATTTTTAAGGTCCGTATGTGGCCCCGGTAAATTGAAATGTACGTTAAAAATTCAATATAATGATTTATATTTTAAATTTAACGAAAACTGATCGCAACAGTCGAATTGGGTTACGAAACCTATCCCATTGTATTCGGAATGGGGGTAATTAGCTAGGGATGACAGTCGGTGGGTTCGATTTTGAGTTCGAAATAAAAAGTTGCTTTATGGAATAAATTAAATTAAATAAATATAATATTTAACCCCATTTCTCCTTAACCCCCCTTTCCTCCCCGTTGACTTCAAATCATTCATCTGAGAAAAAAAAGGAAAAAAAGGGAAAACCACAATCTACTCCCATCGCTTCCCCCCAGCGGATCGCCGCCCCTACCCCTCGCCCGCGCCAGCTACCGCCGGCCTCCCCTATGCTAGCGCCACCCTCTCCCTCTCCAGACCGGAACCCTAGCTCCCCAGTCTTGAAAACCGCCCAAACCCCCCTCCAGAGCTCGCCGCTGTACCAGGGGTCCACCACCGCACCCAAGGTTGGCGCCCCACCACCTCTGCGCCGCCTTCCCTCGACCTCGACCACCTCCAGCAAGCAACTGCGACCTCCTCCCCCTCTGCAATTCAATTAGAGAATTTTCTTCCCCTCCGATGTGAGTTTTTGTCTCCTTTGATTCCGATTTTAGCTTACAAAAGGTTATGAATTTTGTTTATGATATCATAAGATTTATATATATATATATATATATATATATATATAGAAAAAAATTGATCTTGTGCATAGGAAAAAAATAGATTTAGTTCATAGAAAAAAATAGATTTTGTACATGGAAAAGGTTAGGTTTATATACACGAAAAGATTAGATTTTTAATTTGAAAAAGTTATGACTTTTAGTTTTAAAAAGATAAGATTTTTCGTTATAGAAAATAGGGATTTTTCATTAGAGAAAAGATATGATCTTTCATTATATAAAGATATGATCTTTCATTATATAAAGACAAGATCTTTCATTATATAAAAATATGATTTTTATGTATTCAATAGCGAAATAAAAGTATGATCTTTATAGAAAACTAATTTATAAAAATGTGATTTTTATAAATATAGTAGCGGCATAAAAATATGATTCATACATATATATAGAATAATTAAAAAAATGATTTTTAATATAAACTGTGTGAAAGCAGATAACGTTGAAAACACAGCGAAGATTTTCTACATATGAAGAGTCGCGGCGTTTGTTTTAGCTCCTTGGTGAGAACTCCTCACGTTTATTTTAATTTCTAGTTGAAATATATACTAGGATGCAGACGGTGCTTAGCAGCACCCGACACCCCTCGTCCACAGACCATGGATGACTTGTTTGTTTGATTGTTGTGTTGTGAAATTTGATTGTGTGATGCGAAATGAAATAAAATATTTAATCGTTATAAATATTTTATAGTTAAAAATATAATTTTTAACATGTATATAAAATAAATATTTATAAACAAATCGGACGATTTGTTTATGTACACCCATTTGACTGATATTGATTGGGACGATAAATTTTACACATCGCCCAACTGCACAAATAAAAATCTGTGTTTGTTGATTTGAAACCCCACACGGGTATTGGGATGATATTTGACGTACACTAATCCCGATTGTTTAGTTGTATGTCAATCGATGGGTTGACAGACTGTGTAAGCGTTAATTATTTATATTTAATGCTTATGCAGTTGTGTGGTGCACTCTGGATGATGGTTGATGATTTACCATTGCTATTATATACATGTGTTGTATGGAATCCATATAATTAACATTATATGGTAATTGATTGGGCCTCATTCCAATTTGGAAAATAAAGAATATTATAAGATAAATATTCATGTGTTGAATAGAATAAATAGTCATGTGTTGACGATACTCGTGTGTTGAGAATATTCATGTGTTCAAACTTATCATGTGTTGAACGAAATATTTTAGCAATAAAATTCACATTTTTATCATATATAAAATTAGAAACTAGTTGGAAACTAGTTAAGATGAGTGGTTTCCCGGGTATTGATCTGATGTTGGTTTCAGCCTTCGGGGTTAATACTTAGGGAATCGTTCTATTACTATTTTACGGTTGGAATATGATTAAGAATTAAACGATAGAAATCATAATTTTATAAAAATATATTAAATAACAAAAAAAGTCATGTGTTGACGATACTCATGTGTTGAGAATATTCATGTGTTGAATAAAATATATATTCATGTGTTGAAGAAAATATTCATTTGTTGAATAGAATAACGAAGTTATTGAAATATATAAAGCCGTGTTGGTTAGATATGCGCCATTTTGACGCGAACGATTTTTATATCGATTATATTCGTTTTTATAATGAATATAGAAAAGGAAGTGATTTCAAAATATAACGTTTTGAAAATATTATCATTTGTATATCGATGATGTGGAATATTCAATTTTGATTCGAAATTGAATATGAAGTTGAAATCGTTTCGAAAACGAATTTAAAACGATTTATAAAATACGTTTTAAAAGGAAATCGACGAAATATATATATTATATATATTAAATGGCCTAAATAGAACGCGCCGTGCCGCGGTAGTTCGCGAATTTCGACCATTGACTTCGAATGGATATTACGGGAGATCCGACCGTCGGATTCTCCTAAAACTGGAACCGTTGGGATCGTATCGAAAAGAGCTTTCTAACGAATATTAGAGATTTGAAATCTAACGGTTGGATTTGGAATTATGTCCAAATCAAATTTGGAAAAGGTCGCTGTAAGTGCAGTTCGATGGCCGTTGATGGAATTCGATTGTACGGGCCTTGATAAAATTATTAAAAAAAGTAATAATTTGTGTAGAATCATAAGAAATTATTTGTGAAGAATTGGGATGAAAAATTCCATATTTAAGAAGATAAAAATAGATTTTTATCGAAATGAACTTGTTTTGAACTAGAATTATAATCCTATTTATTTTTAAAATAAATAAAGTGGATTTGAAATGGTTTTGAAAATAACCAGAATTTCCAATATATAAAGGAGAAATGGATTTGAATCGAAATTGTCTTTGGAATACTTTGATGTTGGATTTCGTCATTATGCAGATATTGTTATGGGAATTTGAAAGATATATTTATATCGTTATTTCCAATACAATATTTGTTGGTCGTAGGATTTGATATTGAATATAAGCCGATATATTTTCTATTCAGAGCCTAGTATTTAATATCAAATGGGATTTGGGTTTGTTGTGAATGGTGTCTTCATTTACACTGTTCTTAAAACCCAGTTGAGAAAAAGATTAAATCTTTTTATTTAGATTTAATGAAGTATACCAATTAAATGGAATTTAATTGGAATTGAATTTGAATGTGATTTGGGTTGTCGTGAATGGTATCTTTAATAATACCGTTCTTAGACCCAACAGAGTTAAGAAAATCAGAAGCTAACTTACGGTTAAAGGCTGATAGAATGGAATGTGATTTTGGGTTTATAGTGAACCGTGTTTTAAATGACATTGGTTCTTTAGCCCAGTTAAAGACAGGATATGATTTCCTAAGTTAAACAGTCATTAATATTGATTTTTGGGAAGATTAAAACCAAGTGGAGTTTTAATGAATCTTTAATTAGATTGAAATGATCGAAAATGGAGTATCACCAGTTTTGCTCCAGGCGATAGTTAAATCTTTAATTAGATTTGAACGTGAAATGGTAATTGAATTTACCGATAGCACCATGGTGTTAGATATGAAGTATTACCAGTTTTACTTCATGGGATGAATAGGTTGGGGTTGGGAAATTTAACAATTGATTACTTCGGTAAGGTTCGTTAATCCCGACTAGTTTGGATAAACCATAATTTGGTATGAATTGATTTTCAAAAGAAGATTAAAGAATAAATTTAAGGAATTTATCTTTGATAAAATTAATGGGAACCTCTCCCTAAGAATGTGAAATTTAGCAATTAACTGAAGATTAGTTAAGATGAATGGTTTCCTAGGTATTGATCTGATACTGGTTTCGGCCTTCGGGGTTAATATTTGGGGAATTGTTCTCTTACTAATTTACGGTTAGTGACTGATGAATTGGAATGAGGCGTATGTTGTGTTTGTGTAACACTTGTTTTATTATATACGCAAGTTATTCAGAAAGACCGGGTTTATCCCATTCTGAATAACTGATTCGACGATGTGTCGAGGATGAAGACGGTGGTCGAAGACCGGAGGTCTTCACATCATTTGGGTGATTACTGGTGATCTTGATTGGGCTGTACACCCAAGAGGAGGGAATCAGTTGGTGATTGTCCAGACGTACTTGGAGATCGATGGATATGCGAGGTACAAGGTGCCTCCGGTTTCGTTCAGACCCAGAACGAACTTGTAAATGGACTGTGTATCTGACATTAGATTTTATTCTGTGTGATTGATTTCTATTAAATATATATCTGTTTGGCGGCGGAGAATTTATTCTCTTACTTAACGCCCTTCTCTGAGACGTATGAGCTCAGGGGTTATATATTGATGGATATCAATCGCATGGAGTGAATTGCCTATGTGGCATGCCTTAGTGGCAAATGATCAAGGCTTCTGTTGAAAAGCAAAGTATTGTCGTTGATGATCAAAGCACAGCCTGTGTGGCACAGCTTTGTGTAGCGTTGATTCGCGAGCCTCACACCCCGGTTGTGAACCAGAAATGGGAGAGTACCTCAGGGAGGCATGCGTTTCCTTCTAGCAAGAAGTGGCGTCAGTGGTTTGACACGCCCTGACGAGTTTGACTTATGTGGTTGTTGGGTTGCGAGGCGCCTCGGATAGGTCGGTGACTGTGTGGAGCCGATGGAGTCATAGGACTCATTTACGCCCCAAAGAGCAGGGAAACACAGTGTTCAGGCATTTTAATCCACATCGATGGACCGGCCCTGACGATCCAAAGGCTTGACTGAGTACTTGCCTGAGACTCGGGCTAGACAGTCTCGAATTCGGTAAGGACTATCTTTTGCCTTGGTTCACAGATGGAAATCCAACTTCCAATACGTGATTTTGCGGTCTTGATTGTAGAGCCTAGTATGGCGACATAGTGGTATGTGGTACTTATGCCGTCTACGATTGATACTTATGATTGAAATTGTTTTGACACTATACACTTATAGTAATAATAAAACATGAAATTTCACGTACCAAGCATTCTTGGCTATTATAAGGTAAAAACCTATCCTCCGACTTGCGTTGCATTGTGTGATGGGACTTGGGTCTTATAATAGCTTCATTGTTCTTTATTTAGCATTGCATTGTTGTTTTATGCACTGATATTCTTGGGAGGAAACCCGTTCCGTGTTATACAGCGTGGTCCCTTGATTTACCTAACTTTAAAATAAAGATTAATAACTGTTTTAGTTCTCACACCAGTCACATGACTGACTTGGAGTTTATTGTTTTAACCTTAACTCTGGGTGCCCTTATTTTGACACGGGCAGCTAGTAGTTTTGGTTTTGCAGATTTATATTCACAGGAACCTGGTTTACAGCTGGAACGATACTCGGAAAGCTCTGTATTCGCGTATTACTTTCAGTGGTGTTTTGTATTATTTTCCGCTGCTATATAATGTATTTTAATCTCTGATATTTTTCTGTTGTATTCTAATTATTCATACTCTGTATATTCTTGTATTCTGATGGAATTTTTTGAATATACAATGAAATGTTCTTCTGTTTGTGTTCTGATCTGTCTTGTCCTCAAAGTATCCGCTCTTTCCTTCACGGGGAAGTTACGGGTTTTTACATGACATTCCCATAACAGGAAGTGATAGTGTTGAAATAAACAAAGTCATATCCCATTTGAACAAAACTTTTTCTATTAAAGATATGGGAGAGGTGAATTATTTTCTAGGTATTCAAGTTCAAAGAAAGTTAAAGTCAGAAATTTTTCTATCTCAAAGAAAATACATATGTGAAATACTTGCTAGAGCTAATATGGACAAAGACAAACCCATCTCCACACCAATGACTAGCAATTACATTTATCTAAACACAGAGGAGATGCTATAGACAACAGCAAACAGTATCGAAGTATAGTTGGAGCTCTACACTACTTAACTATTAAGAGACTTGAAATTTGTATTAGCGTGAATAAAGTATGTCAATTCATGGCTAATCCCCTACTTACGAGGAACAATGGATCATGGTTTAACAATCAAAGCTGGAAAGGACATAAATTTAAGCACTTACAGTGATGCTGACTGGGCTAATGATCCAGATGATCGGAGGTCCACTTCCGGTTACTGTTTATTCATGGGATCGAATCCAATTTCCTGGTGTACGAATAAAAAAACAACCATTTCCAGATCAAGTACTGAAGTGAAGTACAGAGCGATTGTGTCGACCACGGCTGAAATCATTTGGGTTGAAACCCTAATCAAGGAATTGGGGCATTCGCTTACGAAGAAGCCAGTTCTTTGGTGTGACAACAAAAGCACCGTCTCCTTATCCAGTAACCCTATACAACATTCAAGGATGAAGCACATAGAGATCGACCTCCATTTCATCAAAGAGAGAACTAAAGCAGGGAAACTGGTCATCAATCACATACAAGTCTTCTATCAGAAGGCTGATATCTTGACCAAAGCATTATGCAGGAACAATTTCGAGAGATTAAGAAGTGAATTGTAGGTTATCACTGGCGGCGCAGAGAAGAAGACATTAAAACCCTAGATCGGTTTGAGGCGGGGTGTTAAACATACGGTCACATGACTAAACATACACAAACCGACCTCTTCTTTACACAGCCGCATAGGCTTGTTTCTCTTTGTATACTGGGCCTTCTGTTTTAGCCCATAAGTATTTTATACCGCTATATATATGAAGCGATTACTCTGTACAATGTATCATTCAGTTTATCATCAATACATTTCACAAGTTCTACAATATTACATATTTCAGAAATCTTATACTCTTTCATTGTAACTGTATAAGTATGTGTTTTGTGTGTGATTGCTTAATAGTAGAAAGCCTGTATACGTAGAAGGGATCCATATAGAAGACAGTATGTTGTTTATTGACCCTAGGAAGAAGTCTTCTTATGTTTTTCAAACTGTAATATGTATTTTTATTTTTTATTTTTTTTGGAACTGACCAATGTGAACTTAAATGAGAGACTAATAATAAGAAACGTTCAGTAGTTATGTCGGTAAATTTATATTGTTATATTTCTGGTGCATTACTTTCATTATAATAAAGGAGTATTTCTCCATAATTCTGCCCATAATCATACATTATAACCTTCCTCTGTGCATTATGACAACACATCGTCTGGTTCATATGACAAACAAACATGTCATCTTGGTCTATACTTTGACAATTTTATTGCATGGCTCCCATGCATTTGAGCACGTGTAAAAAGTCACAGTAACAGAGCTACGTGGCTGCATTGTTTGAGGTTTGATAAAAACGCAACTTTGAGCATTATTGACCGAACTTGAGTGTAGAATATTAATTTCATCTAAGAATGTCGTTGCACTAGAATTCGGGGTACGGAATGTTCCAGATTTGTTTCATTTACACAACCACTTATGGAAAGCCAATTCAAATTAGGACCAGTGCTACAAAAGAAATAAAAAATAGAATTTTAATTTGTAATCAAATTAGAGATCCTTAACTTATACATGCCTTTTAAAAATGATGGGATGCTAAATTCTTTCGATCTTCATAATATTCCTCCTATCATTTTAGGCGAAATGTATAGTGGCTGCTAAAGAAGTCGTTGGAAAAAGAAAAGAATAAAATTGGAATTCATCCATTTCTGCTTACATGTTTTGTCCTAGACCATATTATCATCATTTAGGGTTTTCGTTATCAAAACTTGGAATCCTATATCAAAATTTGAGATCGATACTAGAGACAATGGTTTTTTTAATCATTAGATTTTCAAACCTTGCTGATTGCAACAAAATGACTAAGAGCGGTCCATAATTTATTAATGAAAAACTTATTATTCTTAAGAAGTGGACTAAGCGTTTAAATTTAAACAAAGATTTGTTAATTACCGTTCCAATCTGGATCAGATTGCCTAAATTAAATCTAAAGTTATGGGATAAGGAGGCCTTCAGCGCCATTGCTATCTTAGTTGCCACTCCTCTCAAGTTAGATGAACCTACAACGACTGAATCTAGACTCAGTTTCACAAGAATTCACTACAAGAAAACTACCCTATTGCAAGTAGTTATTTGCAACTGACAACACGGGATAGTTGCAGTAAATGATATTTAGCAACAAACTTTTCATGGCAATTGCAATATATGAGATTTAGCAACATACTTTTTTCTATTGCAAAAAACACATTTTTAGCAAATGCGCTTCCTTTCATGTTGCAAAAACATACTTTTAGCAACTGCACTTTCGTAACAGCTGCAACAAACATATTATTTGCAGCTGCACTTCCAAACTTGTTGCAAAAAGATATCTTTAACAGCTGTTTTCGCCACTTGCAATAAATGCACTTTTTACAACTGGTAAAGCCAGTTGCAAAAAACATATTATTAAATTTTTAATGGTTAACTTTTAGTAATAAATTTTATATAGTTACTATTAAATAATTAACTATTAGGAATTGTGTAAAAGGTTAATACTCAATAATTATTAATTAATAATAAAATTTAATTATAATAAATTGATATTTATAACTGATAATTAAATAATAATTAATAGTTAAAAAATAATAAAATAAATAATTATTAAATAATAATAATAAATAATAATATAGTAATGGATGAAAATTAATAATTAATTTGAAATATGAATATGTATAAATAATAAACAAATTCATAAATTCATAATCAACAAATAAACAATAATTGATTAACATTATTATTAAGGAGTAATTAATAATTAATAATAATTTTTTGTATTAATTAATTGTAATTCATGTTTGAAAGAGGTATTTTTATGAATTAATCAATTATTTGTTATTAGTAATGGTTTGGTATTATTGTTTTTTTTAAGTACTTAAAAATTTATAGTAAATTAATGTTTAAATTGATATAAAATTTTCTAAAAAATGATGCTTTCATATATGTTTAAAAATAACAATCAATGGTTTTTTGGCCTCGCTTTAAAATTTAAGTTTAGCTATTTAAATAATTAATATGAAATAAATAGTAATTATTTAATGCTAATGTTTAATAACTAAAGTTTAATCGCCTTGCGAAAAAATAATAATAAAACTAAAGTTTAATATATATTTATTAGATTTCAATAGCAACTTTACTTGGTTGACTGCTACAAATATCTTCTTTTGCAACTCGTCACTTGCATATCTACAAAGTTTTTTTGCTCAAAATTGTTTAAATTTTGGCTTCTACGTCTCAAACTTTGGCTTAAAATCAAAATTTTGAGCCAAAGTATTCACTTTTATATATCGAGAGTTGCTTCCCTTGCAGTATTTTCAAAATCGAGGCATAATTCCCCAAATTAGGCTCAATTTTTACTCAGTAATCTCGCTTGAAAACCAAAAAAAATGCCTTCTCCTCAAAAAATTGTTCTACCGCCACCATCTTCCTCTCAGCCCTAATTTTCGCCGCCATCTTCTCCACAAATTTGTTCTATGCAGCCACTTTATGCATCCTACTCCACCATGCTTCCTTCGAACCATGATCTTTGGTCTTCCACTTCGTTACCGCCTCTCTCCTTCGGTCCTACCCCACAATTGAGTTCCCTGCCCTTTTCCCTCTGTTCGCCTTTTCCTTCGGTTGTTAATTGGCACCCTTCGTATTAAGCACCAAGCACTCCTCCTTTAGCTCAGTTTTTGCAACAAATTTTAACATGTTCTTGATTTATGAGCTTTCTCGTTGGTATTTTCTAGGGATTTGCAAGAGGTGTTGTGTTGTTTTAAAAATACTAATTTATCCTCTTTTTTTGTTTCCGCTGTGAGTTACCTTATCATATTCTGATTATGCTTATGCTCATTTATTTGCACGTACCAGATTTACACGCTTCATACTTGGATGTGCTTACGTTTCGATTTTTATCGAAATTTAGGCACATAAAAGTGTAGGGTGTTACATGTATCATCTGTACTAATATGGAAACATATATGCAATATAGTTTTCTTTAAGGTAGCATTTGATTTATGAACTGGGCAGTTAAGGTTCGCGTCTGCGTATGATGGGTCCGACGCGTCTGACGCGTCCACAGTAGGACCCACACTTTTGCCCCTTCAAGACGAACGGTTGAAAAAGTAGCTTTCGCGTCGGACGCGACGAAATTTCCAGAACAACCGACTCATTTCTCCTTCCCCTATATATTCATTCCAATTCACTACCTTTTCACTACCACATTCCATAAACAATCCGAAAATTATAGCTTAAATCCTCATTCCATGGACATAAATGAGCTTCTTGCTTTGTGCATGGCAGTACGTCAAGATGGTGATGATTATCTTGAGTGGGAGGTGGGGGTTATTCTGTCAGCGTTAGATAACAGAAGAGACGTCAAGCCTTTTTTACTTCTGATTGGCAAACCGGAAGAGCTTAGGTGTTGTGTTCTTTATTATGTCCAAAAGCTGAGGAATGGATCGATGTAGTTTTTTATGTATTGTGGTAGTTTTTTCTGTATTCCGCAATTGTGGTAGTTTTTTATGAAATTTAAATTCTGCAATTCGTATTCTTCAATTTGTATTCTGCAATTCGTATTTTCCAATTTGTATCTAATCAATAAACCTACAATAAACACAAAATACAAAAACATTAAAACCTTCCAAAATGCCTCTTTCGTAAAAAAAAACACATTCTCCGTTCGCGAAAATTCCCCTTCAAATGCCCATTCCAAATAACCTTTCCAAATGTCCCTTCCGTTCAAAATCAAACGGACCCTAATTCATCGTTGCTGTTTCGATTCTACATCATATATCTTGAACAATTTAACAGGAATGTTCCAGTTCTGTTTCATTTACACAAGCACTAATAAAAAGTCAATGCAAAGGATCGGCGCTAAAATAAATAAATAAATAGTTGAATCAGCTTCCAAGAAACTCTAATGCCCTCCAATCATCGAAAATAATCCCCTGTACCCAAACCCCCATGTCCCCCTGTCTCCAACCAATGAACACCCCCTGATTTCCATCTTTTGCTGTTAATCCTTTTTTTTTATTTTGGACTTAATTGCAAAGTTGTGAAAATCAGAGTTTTTGATTGGATGAGGACAGGGGTACAGGGGAATTTGGACACAGAGGATTTGGTCTCTCCAATCATGCACTTATTGGAGATCCTTCTTCCACTATCCCTCTCCAGTTTGCTCATTCTTCTTTCAAAGAAAAGTCGCCTAACATAGAAGATTCTGGTTTCCAGCCTGGTAGAAGCTGGAAAAGATCCAAAATAGCTAAATCTCAAAATGTTGCCTTTGTCCCCAAAATTAGTCTCCCTGATTATGGCGTTTGTTGGGCTAATCCCCATTAATTCCTCGCCCTAATCAGAAAACTACTAGTGAAAAATCTGTTGAGATGAGATTCGAGAATTTTCAATAGATGCATCCTCAACTGAAAATGCAGAATATTAATCTGCAATCAAATCAGAGTTTCTCAACTTATGTTGACCTTCTAAAAAATGATGGGATGCTAAATTCTTTCGATCTTGATTATGTTCCTCCTGTCATTTCAGTGGAAATGTATAGTGGTCGTTAAAGAAGTTGTTGGAAAAAGGATCAGAAGAAAAATGGAATTCATCCGTTCTTGCTTACACTCTTTGTCTAGGCCATATTATCATCATTTCAGTGATTTTGTTATTATAACTTTGAATTCTATTTCAAAAATTGAGATCTATACCAAAGACAATGATTTTTTTTAATCATCAGATTTTCTAACCCCGCTGATTGCGACAAGGTGATTAATGGAAGTTCCTATTTTATCAATGGAAAACTCAAGGTTTCGACAATTCTTTCTTCAGCATGACATGCTGCTGCTATTGTATATATTACATTGTTCAACAATTCTGCTTTTAACCGGCAGAAAGATGTAGCAGCGTTCAACGTTGTTTGTGCATATCAGCTGATGATGATTAAACTACTGAAAGAAAACACATATAACCAGGAAAATAGAATCAGAGTAACATGTCATTATTAACTAAAAATAACGTGCTTATAATTAAGCTTCTTCAAAATAACCCGAACCAAAATAAAAATAAAAACAGATTAATTTCTCTTATTTTCTGTCTTTTTAAGCGTAAGTTCACGAAGTTCTTTCTTCAGCATTTGGTTTTCCCCCTTAAGCGCTTCACACCACCTCTTTAGCTGCTCAAGGTCTCTTTCTGTCTTCCTTTTCTTATTCCTGTGGCGTATGCAAATATAAACAAAACAAATAAATAAGAAGTATTCCCACATAATTGCAATAATCCAAGATAATCATACAATAATATATATTAACCTGGCTCTTCTGTTTTGAAACCAAACCTCCACTTGCTTTGGCTTTAGCTTCAGTCTATCTGCTAACTCGCTCTTCTCTTTCTGCTGCATATATATGAGAAACGAAACTCAAGATTTCGTTGATGTGTATTATTTTCATGGTGAAAATGGTCTCTCGGTGTTGTCTTTGAACAAGAGAAAAATAAATAAAGAAAACTTACAGTGGTCAGAGTGTTGTGATCTTGAAAGGTTTCTTCAAGCAAAGTGGCTTGCTTTTCACTTAGCTTAAGTTTCTTTCTTGGCCCACTCTCTTCGTCTCTATCTTTCATTTTGTAATCATCTGAAGCAAAACTCTTTGATCTCTTTCTCTCGTGTTCATGTGATTTAATAATGTCAGTTTCTTCTTTTGCCTTAGGAGGGAATAACATATGAAGTTGAACATGGGACTTGTTCTTATGGTCATGGTACCAATTTTTATGGTTTCCAATTGCGAAGCCAAAGCTTACTTTGTATTCTTCCATTGTAAATGTATATAGGTGTGCGTTTTGTGTATGTATGATTGCTTAAAATTAGAAAGCCTGTATATATAGAGAAGGGATCCATGATTCCATATAGAAGACAACATGTTTATTGACCACAAGAGGAAGTTATTAGGTTATGAATATTTCTTCAATTCATATGCGAACATATATAAAAAACACAATATTTCACAAACAACAATTCAAGCCGAAGCGTGTACCGTCGTGCTTGTGTGAATAAACCGGACGTTGAAGATTACTTGTCATAGGCACAGACCTGCGTGTATGTAATACATCCACAAATGCATAATCTTTGGAATGAGAAAATTCTTCCTTTTTCGCTGGGAAAAATTCCAAAATTGGAGGAATTTATTAGGTTATGAATGAATACCGTTCGAACTAACTGGAGAAAATTCTTCTTCTTTTTTTATTTTTTTATTAACTAATTACATCTACACATACTGAAAGGAATGTGCGCATCAGTTTTATAACCTCCAAACACTTAAATAATATCACTAACTGCTGATTAATCAACCGTTTAATACAGCATTCATTTCACTTTATTTAGCAGTTACTGTCACTATTATTTACAAGAAATTGATGCAATTACTGAACGTTGCATGACTGACAACACTATTTTGATGAAAAAAACACAAAACACAGTCTATGGTTGGTTATTTGAAATAATCAGCAAAAAGAGGTAAAAGAGGACAGCATGACATGCTGCTGCTATTGTATATATTACATTGTTCAACAATTCTGCTTTTAACCGGCAGAGAGATGTAGCAGCGTTCAACATTGTTTGTGCATCGTCTCCGATGATGATTAAACTTCCGAAAGAAAACATATAACCAGGAAAGTAGAATCAGAGTAATGTGTCATTTAATATATTAACGTGCTTATATAAGCTTCTCGTAGGTAACCCGGACCAAAAAAAAAAAAAAAAAAAAAAAAAAAAAAAAAAAATCGCTACGTGTCGTAAGTTCTAAGCTTGTAGAAAATAAAATTTTATAATTATTAACCACCACACGAAATAAAATTTGTTTGTTCATGTAAGTTAAGTACGTAAGTTCTAGGCTTTATTAATTAACCACCATACGAAATAAAATTTCATAATTATAGAAAATTAACCTACATGTGAAATATGATTTCTGTTATGGTCAGAGACTCAGAAGCGGGTTTCATGTCTTATAGGTGATAGTTAATGTAGTGTATATATCCACACAGGAACAATAGTATTTTAATTATCATTATCATTGTATAGTAATTTATTTTAATTATCATTACACAGTGTATATATCCACACAGGAACATGTAATCTTGGTCTACGCTTTGACAATTCTATTGCATGGCTCCCATGCATTTGGGCACGTACTCGCAGTAACTGAGCTACGTGTCGGCATCACTCCAGGTTTGATAAAAATGCGACTTTGAACGTTATTATTGACTCAACTTGTGTGTAGACTATCAATTTGATCTCAGATAGTCGTTGCACTAGAATTTAGGGTACGGAATAGTCAAAACACAAGAATAAATGGCTAGGACACAGGTCAACATAATTTGCGCTGCGGATTAACTCATTTGGGTTAACTTCTATTTACTTATGTGCAAATAGGCTTGGGCCCAATAAGTACAAATTGTATGTAAATACTGTACAATGCTGTATACAAATAATGTATTGCTAAAAACACCGAAATTTCTTTTTTTTATTAGCATAAGTGATATTAGAAAGTATTAAAACTGAGTGCTTTTAGCACTGCACCACCACGCGATACTAAAAACACCCCACTACAACAAAAACACCATTTTACAACACTGATTCTGCGACAGTTTACTGAAATGTTGTAGAAAAGTTAGATTTTCATGACATATGTTAAGAAAAATGTTGTAATAGATTTTTTCGAACAACATTCTTTTCACAAATGTTGTAAAATAATAAATATTTACAATGTTTCCTTAAAATGTTGCATAAAACAATTTTTAACGATGACTTTTCAACATTGTATTATATTTTCCTTTTCGTAACATATACGTAATGTTATTGAAATATGCAACTAAGCTACAATTTTTAAACATTGTAAATTTGTAGTATTCAATAATAGTTACTAAACGTTTTAAACTCGGTGTTTTATAACAACAAAAAATAGTTGTATATTCTATTTCTTTTAGTTTACAATATTTGTATAATGTTATCTCAGTTCTTTTTAGGACAATGTTTATTTCACGTTATTATTAACATTATATTTAACAACTTTTGATTGATATTGTTAATATTCATATTTCAATAATATATTAGTAACATTGCTATAAGTACTAGGGGTTGTTATGTTAATGGTTACCGTTACCGTTTGGCAGATACCGTACCCTTTTTACTGGTAAATCAGAATTGCTTACCGTTACTGATCGACTGATATGCCAATAATCTGGTAACCATTACACTGGTAATGGTAAATTACCATTTGTCCGTCAAAGTTTATTTTTTGATATATTTTTGTACACAATGCATCTTTATCATACAATATATAGTGTTAGTTTGTAAAAAAACATAACTGAGAAAGAAAATAAGTGTACCTGGAATTATTTCACATGGTTTTTGAACTAAATATAATCATTTATTTGGTTTTAAATGTATGCAATAAAACATATCAGATGAGTATTCTTATGTTTTGAATTAATTGGTAAAATTACCATTACCGCTAGTATTGAATAAATATTATAGATAATTTACCGTTAAAAATGGTAAATTTATCGTTATCATGCCGTTTTAACTGTTTTACCGATTTCAATCAAAAATAATTAACGATCGACTGGTAATGGTATGGTAATAGTAAAGTTACCACTACCATAACAGTCCTAATAAGTACATTATATGACTTTTATATGTTATTGCTCAAAATCGTAATAAAGACATCAAACTATGAATGTTATAGAAAATAAAGTTTTTAACAACTTCAACTTTTTGATGTAATCTTGTACTAGACAAAAATGTTTTAGTAGCCTTTAATGATGTTTGCTTGATACTGTAAAAGTACATGGTATTATTTAAAATTAGCTGGTATTGTAAAATATTTTGTTGATTAATTTGTTACTAGTTCGAGTAGTTCATTATGCAATTCCATGCTTAAACGATCTTTTAACATTATTCGTTCAAGTCATAAATTTTATAAGATATGCATCGTTTATACAATAATCTTGCTTTTTCCTTCATAATTCTCTTAAATGTATTTTGAGCTACAGGGGGTAAATGCAATTTTGGTTGCATCAAAGTTATGCGCTGAAGTAGCATAGGTACAATGTAGCTTAATTTGTTCTAAACGATGTAGTACCAACGTTTATTTTTATGATCTATAACGTTAAACCAAAACCAAATTTTGTGAAGTTATTTTGCTTTACATTATTGTTGTGGTAGATAACTAAAACTGCAAAATGAAGTTGTATGCTGGAATACTTCACCTGCAAGGATTTAATTATGAATTACTATTTTTACAATAGACGGAGTAATTTATTCAAATAGAGTACAAAGTCGATAAACATGTTAGAATAGATGGGTAGTCACGAACTTCAAAAAAGGCTAGTGCTGACTCCATCAATCCGTATCAATGTACCATTATTTAGAATAACTAAAAGAACATTATCTTAAACAATATTTGATGCTATTGGGATACATTAAATCTTAGGACATTACCTTGAACTATACTGGAACAATTTACCCGTACATTAATATACACTTGCAAAGCCATACCAATTGGAAGACAAAAAATTCCAACTTTGACAAACATGTAGATAAGGTTTTCTATCTCTGTACAAAGTCGATTTTCTTCAATCTAAGAAATCTACTGGCAGTGAGAAATATAAATTTTAACACAAGTTTGGCATTTCAGACAATACTTTGCTGGTAATCGCTGTTTTACAGGCTTATTTGTTAAAATATTTTGTGAATCCAGCATTCCAGAAAACACATTTCAGACATCAAACTGTCATGCATTTATAAAGAACACACTACATGGGATGTTGTTCGGACTAAATCCAATACTGTTGAATAGGTGTGGGTACGGATGATTTCCGTACCTACCGGAGTTTTTTCTGTTTCTTCCGATCGTTGATGGAAACATAATATTTGTTCCGTGTTCCGTTCCAACAACTCCGGAATTCCATTAGTCGAATACCGCGGAAATTGGAAAACATGGAATGAAATATGGAATTCCACTTTTCCCAGAGGCACAACTAGTAACTGAACACGCAGAACAGAAAACCAAAAACGGATCAATGCAAATAAAATGCAGGCAAACTGGTCATCAAAAAGACAATACAATACAGATAATAAAACTGATAATAAATCATTGCTAAATGATATATCATTAATAAAACGTATAACAAAATACAATACAGATAATAAACCATTAATATACAATACATAATATAAAATAGAATGTCAAACAGATAATATAGCGGAGAATACAAGCAAACAGCTGATAAATACAAAATACAAAAATGTTAACAAGCAAACTGACTCATAATTTTATTTGAAGCAGCATTACTTCAGTTTTTAATCCCAAGCCAAGAAACCTACCACCGGCAAAGCTAAAGGTATCATCTTCACGAAAATATCATATTTACTGGAGTTGCACTTTGATATCGAGTAGGTGAAGTAAATATATTAATGCCTGCAAAGTAGAAGATATCATCTTCACGAAAATATAATATTTACTGGAGTTAGCTTAAAGTCAAGAAATTCTATTACTTCACTATGTGTAGTTGGTTTAGTTGATTCACATTATGTAAACCAATATAATCTTTATACTGAATATGGTTCTAAAGCTGTGGTTGAATCAAATTACAGAAACATAAATGGATAGAAAACAAATCCAAATACAGGAACATGTGTGTACCTTAACTCTAAGATTAATTTCTAAATCTGGCTATGCATCAAAATCAATTGTTATATTCCTGCACAGGCAAGTATAGTGAGGACATCCAGTGAGAGAACAATGATGAGCATGCAACAATTGGTCACTCTACAAAATGATGCAAAAAAAATAAAAAAATTCTCCTTTGGAAATCACGTCTCTCCCAGTATAATTTCAACAAGCCTTATCAATTTGTTATAAAATGTGTATCTTACCTTTAGAATTGTAAAGTTTGATGATAAAATATGCATGCGTGAGCATGATGAGAAATGTCATATTTGATTTGGTGAACTAAATCACATGCTGTATGGATTCAAGGTGTGCTGAACCACAATCATAACAACATAATATCTGTAACCGAAACATAAATATGTAATAACTAATCAATCATTCAGGATGCAGTAAAATTTGAGAAGTGTTGGATTACAAATTTTGTTTTACTTATATGGAAACAACAGCTTTAAATCAAGGAAACATAAGTTACATATATACTGTACCTCAAATATCATACTAGTAGTACCAGCTTCGTAGTACAACTTTTCTTTGTGATAGAAATCATAGTATACACGTTTCATCACCTGCTCTTCTGTAAGAAAACTTGCACTTTACATTTCATCACCCCATTTCTTCCAAAATGAGGACCATGTTCCATTATTTTATACATTAGTTTAAAGAATAACCAAGTCCCATTGGCAACCCAAAGTAGCATTTATACCCACTGTCATGTTCCAATGATTTTCAAGTCAAAATTTTCATCATTTGACCATGGAGTTCAAATCAAATGCATTAAGTAAGAATGAAAAAGTCTATTATAGTAAAGGATTTCTTCGGATCTTAAGCAAGCCCATGTCATTTCCATAGACGTTTAAGTAGCCTCGAAGTAGCCCATTGTAGTTTATTTAAAGACAAGTTGAAATGCATGAAAAAAATCCAACTCCAATCCATCCCGATCATAAATTAAAATGCCTGATCAAGATTCTTGATTAAGACAAAGTGCATTCTCCATAGTTAATGGTTTCTCTTCGATCAGATCAGGCATATGCTTTATAGGCTTATCAAATACATCGATTATGTCTTTTTTTTGTTTGATGACATTAGCATAAGATTATAAAGACGGCCTGTTGACGTCAAGTAAAACTTATTATAAATCATATAAATTTTAGGACCCCTATGTTCCTTTAATATTCTACCCTAAATTATTATGTTAGATCCACTACTGATACTGGTCCATAAGGCAAGTTGTTGAAGGTTACCGAGTAATAAAACAATGGAATGGAAATGACGAAAACGACTTACCGGTTTCTGCAGCAGTTGGCGAAGAATAACAACGCGGTGCAATGAAATTAGGGCAATCCGCAGGAACGAAGATGGCGATGACAAACAACCTAGAAGATGGAGAGTAGCAAATACAGGGTCATTGGTTCTTTTGCTTGACAGGAACCGAAGTCTGGATCAGCGTATTGATCCGTTTGTTTCCCCATCACTGGTTGATTGTAATCGTTTTTATTGGAAATTCTTTCTTTAGTGCGCAATCAGAGCACTGTCTTTTCTTTTCTTCCCTTGAACCAGACACCTTGCTAATTGCTTCTTGGCTTCAGACCAACTTGACCTAAGATGAGATTTAACAAACAAAACTAACCACAAAACTACGCTTCATTAAAAAATAGCTGGACATTTGTTTTCTTCTGTTACTTTTTATACACAACACTCGAATTATCTTTTCAGTTGGAACAAAAGCACAGGGTGCGAGCATCTACTTATAGGGACTGCCTATGCGTCATAAGTCAAACTAAACTTGTTCAAGCTGGCACAAGTGTTAATAGCTAGCAGGTCATACACAATAAGGCATATTATCTATAATAGTGGATATGTAAGAACAAATGATTTATTGCATTTTTGTTCTGTTGCTTGAACATCAAAAGTTAATAATGCCACCATAACCATAGCAGTTGCTCCTTGAGTGATCGATGGATTTTGTGCCAACAAAGCCTAATCAAATATGAGAGTTTGAAAACTTATTTGGTATATATGTAAAAATGGAAAAATCAAGAAAAAAAGGAAGAAATACGTCTTCCAAGTCCAACATGCTATCTATAGTTTCTTTGTGCGATGATTGTAGGTCAGAATAAGCTTTATCAATTAGCTTATCTGCGTTGCAATTTGACGACCTAATAGGTTCCTGGTATGTCCAAAAGAATAATGAACATTTCTTAAGCAATAACGCCTTACATAAATGCTTACAAATGATTCAAATTTATGAATAAGCATACCAGTGGTAATCTTTGAATTGGAGAACGCTTTCTGCAATAACAGTCTGATACATAAAGCTTTTTTCCATAGTACCTAGTAAGGGTGAAGTATAAGAGCTAATCTGTTAACATATTAAAAATACTGAAACACATAGGAAAAACTAGTGATTTTCGATTCCTGTTAATTCATGGACCATGACAAGGAAATAAATGCATGATTATTGGAAAATTTTAATGCCAGCCGATTGATTTTTTCCCCTACAGAACACGCAATCTAGTTGGCAATCTCAAATCAGTAATCCAACATTTCTATGGTTAGATAAAATGTGCATCTCTAAGCATAAACCCTATTATTAATGTCAATACCTTTTAATTCTTCACAGCTAAGCCTTTACAAAATTGTTCATCCTTACGATGCTTTAGGTTGCTCAGAAGAACACTATTCGTGACAAAAAAATATTAACAAACGCTTAAATACCAAGAATGACAAGTCATAAACTGAATAACGGTTAGACATTCAAAATTAGCATGCATTAATAAGGGAAACTTATATAGTTCTAAAATCGTATATTTCTTGCACTAACATTGATTCAACACTATCAGAACTAAAAGCCTTATACCGTATAGCATCAGAAGTATTGCATCTAATATGAAGTAACTGTTGAAATTAATGATTCAAATATTAGTGGAGAAGGAAAGAAATTGATTGATTGTCAATCAATTAATTGGCTTGTTTATGGAAAGGGATAAGAGGAAGATTTTTTTTTTGGAAGAAAAATAATTAATAGGCCAATCAATCAATTGATGAAGAAAGGGAAAGAGATTGAGACCATAATTATGCCATTCATTTATGCTCCAATCAAATCAAGGAAGATATTTATTTTTCTTCATGTCCTAGAAACTTCTATTCTTTATCTCCAAGAAATCCCTATATAATTAGGGGTCATGTTATTGTATGAAAAAAAAAAAAGTAATCCACCATTAGTCTTCTCTCTATTGTAATCTGTTGTACTCATTTCTTCACTGAGAAATAAAGGTTGTTGGGTCTCCGTGGACGTAGGCAAAGCCGAACCACGTTAAAAATTGGTGTGCTCTTTCCTCTATTTTTGTTCTCTCTATAAATTTGTGCCACTTATTTTTATTTTTGGCGTTGTTGAAATTGTTGACAGACTAGATCATTGGGTTAATTCGTATTCCGCTGCCCAAATCTCTGATTTTGCACTACAGATTGGTATCAGAGCCAGTCGTCCTGTTCAAAGACTTTTTCAACCATGTCAAATTCCGCAAAGAATAACGGTGGTAGAAGCGCTACAAATTATGGAGTTGCTAGATTTGATGGAAAGGGGGATTTTGGCACATGGAAGATGAAGATGGAAGCGGTGTTGAAGAAAGAGAGGACATTTAAAGTTGTCTCAGATCCAGAGAAATTGAAGAAATTACCACCTGAAGAGTTAGAAGAATTGGAAGAGGATGCTCTTACTACCATCCAACTTAGCCTTTCTGACGAAGTACTTAGAGAGTTTTCTCATGTGAAAACTGCTAAGGAATTGTGGGATGCTCTTCAGAGAAAGTTCTACGACAAGTCTCTCACCAACCGCATCATCTTACAGCAACAACTTTATTCTTTCAAAATGAGGCCTGGAAGAGATGTATTTGCTCATATAGATGCCCTCAACACACTTGTCATGAATCTTCGAGCAGCTGATGTAAAGATTGAGGATGAGGCGCAAGCTGTTATTCTTTTATGTTCTTTGCCTGCAGAGTATAACACTTTTGTTAACTCTATGATCTATGGGCGTTCGTCTATTTGCTTGGAGGATGTGAAGACAAATTTGCATAATGAGATGTTGAGAGGAAAGTTGGCAAGCATGAGCATGGAGAATGATTCTGAAAGCCTTGTTGCACAGAGAGGAAGAAGTCAAAGTAGACCCAAATATGGTGGAGACAGAGCTAAGTCCAGATCTCAGTCAAGAGGAGCTCGGAAGGGAGTTTGTCATTATTGCAGAAAACCTGGACATTATATTGCAAATTGCCCCAAGTTGGAGAATAAAAACAAAGCTGTTCCCCAGAAGGCTTCAGCATCTACGGCGGAGACATCAGATTCAGATAATGATCCTGGCATTTTTACAGCCTCTGCCTCTCCTATGAAGAGCACTATGTGGATTATTGACTCGGGTGCATCCTATCACATGACACCGGATAGGCACGTTTTTTCCACTTATCGTCAGTTTGATGGAGGAGAGGTTCTCATGGGAAATAATGCTGCTTGTCGCATGATTGGTATTGGAACAGTAAAAATCAGGATGTTTGATGGTGTTGTTCGCACTTTATGTGATGTCAGGCATGTGCCTGATTTAAGGCGTAGTTTGATCTCCATTGGAGCATTGTGCAATTTTGGCTTAAAGTGTGTAATAGAAAAAGATTCATTAAAAATTACAAATGGCTCATTGATAGTGATGAAAGGGGTAAAAGCTGGAAATCTGTATTTGCTGAAGGGTACAACTGCTGTTGTGGAGTCTGCTTCAGTTATTGATTCAGTTGATTCCGATTCTACCAGATTGTGGCATTTTCGTATGGGCCACATTGGAGAGCGCAGTTTAGAAGTATTGAGAAAGCGAGGCTTGATTGACAGTGTTCATCATTCAAAACTTGACTTTTGTGAAGGATGTGTACTTGGAAAGCAGACGAAGGTTTCTTTTGGCATTGCAGAGCATAAGTCTAAAGATGTTTTAGAGTATGTTCATACTGATGTTTGGGGCCCCGCACCATGCCTATCTTATGGAGGAGCCAGGTATTTCGTTTCATTTGTTGATGATTTTTCTAGAAAAGTATGGGTTTACTTTATGAAGTCCAAAGATGAAACTTTTGATAGGTTTCAAAGTTGGAAATCTCTTGTTGAGAAGCAGTCTGGAAAGAAAGTGAAGGTTCTTCGTTCAGATAATGGTGGTGAATTCACTTCTCAAAAATTCATCAAATTTTGTGAGTCCGAGGGAATCAAAAGACACTACACCACACCAGGAGACCCTCAGTCAAATGGGGTTGCAGAGAGAATGAATCGGACTTTGTTGGAAAGAACTCGTTGCTTACGGCTGACTGCAGGATTAAATAAGAGATTTTGGGCAGAAGCATTATCTACGGCGGTTTTCCTTATCAACCGCACACCTTCTACCGCCATAGATATGAAGATTCCTGAAGAAGTATGGAAGGGAGGGCCTGTATCATATTCCTTTCTCAGAGTGTTTGGTTGTCCAGCTTATGTGCATGAGAGCAAAGGGAAGTTGGATCCAAGATCGCGCAAGTGTATTTTTCTTGGTTATAAGAAAGGAATTAAGGGTTATAGGATGTGGTGTCCTACTACCCAGAAGATTGTTACTAGCAGGCATGTTACATTTGATGAGAAGGCTATGTTGAAGGTGGAGCCTTCTTCTTCAGTTAATGATGATGTTGAGAGGACAAATTCAGAATACCAAACACAAGGCAGATCATCAGACTTTCATACAAGTAAAAATGGTGATTCAGATGACACCGTGGTTGATAGGGAAGAGATAGAAGATCAATCTCAAGGTGGAGCTCAAATTCAAACTCGACCAACGAGAGAGAAGAAAAGACCTACATGGCTTGATGATTTTGTGGGATTAAGCATTGAAGATATTGACTTTGATGACATGGCAGCTTATGCATTAAGCATATTTCATGATGAACCAAGAGACTACAAAGATGCCATTAGTTCAGTTGATAGCTCCAGTTGGCTAGTAGCAATGGAGGAGGAGATTGAGTCTTTGCACAAAAATCACACTTGGGATTTAGTGCCACTTCCTTCCGGCAAGAGAGCAATTGGATGTAAATGGATCTATAAGGTGAAAGATGGCGGCAATGGTGACTTGAGGTACAAAGCAAGATTAGTGGCGAAGGGTTATGTTCAGAAGAAAGATGTGGAGTTTCATGATATTTTTTCTCCAGTCGTTAGACATACTTCCATTCGCATTCTTTTGGCATTGGTTGCTCACTTTGACATGGAGTTGGAACAACTAGATGTCAAGACAGCATTCTTGCATGGTGATCTTGAGGAGGACATTTATCTACAGCAGCCAGAAGGGTTCATTGATAGCAGTAGGCCAGGTCATGTTTGTAAACTTAACAAATCTCTTTATGGATTAAAACAGTCTCCTAGACAGTGGTATAAGAAATTTGATAAGTTTATGATCTCACATGGTTACTCTAGAAGCTTTAAGGACCAATGTGTCTATTTTAAAAATTGTAATGATGATATCATCTATTTGTTACTTTATGTTGATGATATGTTGATAGCTTCTAAGAGTATGTCAAAAATTTCGGAGTTGAAAATGGAGCTCAGTAAGGAATTTGAGATGAAAGATTTGGGAAATGCACAAAGAATTTTGGGGATGAATATTCAGAGGGATAGAAAGCAAAGAGTTTTGAGGCTCACTCAAACTCAATACATCGAGAAAGTCCTATCTCGATTCGGTATGGAGAATGCTAAACCGGTGGCTACTCCATTAGGCTCTCAATTCAAGCTATCCAAAGATATGTGTCCCACATCGGATGAAGACAAAAGGGATATGTGTAATATTCCTTATTCTAGTGCGGTTGGAAGCCTTATGTATGCTATGGTATGCACAAGGCCTGATTTAGCTCATGCAGTTGGTGTTGTCAGTCGATATATGTCTAACCCAGGTAAAGAGCATTGGCAAGCAGTGAAGTGGATACTCAGATATCTTCGTGGCACTTCTTCAATTGGCTTGTTATATGGTGGAGTAGATGGAGACATCTCTCTTAGAGGATACTGTGATTCAGATAATGCTGGGGATAGAGATGGACGGAAGTCGGTGTCGGGCTATGTTTTTACACTTGGCATAGGCCCGATTTCGTGGAGATCAAAGCTGCAGTCAATCGTAGCTTTGTCGACTACCGAAGCAGAGTTAATGTCGATTGTGGAAGCAACAAAGGAAGGATTGTACTTACTTCAGTTGTTGGATGATCTTTCAATGGAGCAGCGGACAGTGGAGCTATTTTCAGATAGTCAGAGTGCGATTCATCTTGTTGAGAATCAGGCTTATAGTTCACGGACGAAGCACATTGATGTTAGAGGCTTCTTTCTTATGCTTGAGGAAGAACGAAGCAAGATCAAATTATTGAAGGTGGGTACTTCAGATAATCCTTCAGATATGATGACCAAGTCACTTCCAAAGGACAAGTTTGAGCATTGCTCAAACTTGATCAGTTTGCTTCCTGTTACTTGAGCGCCATGGGGCGCTGGGCCCAACAACTTCTATGTTGATTGTTGAAGATGAGTTAATGAAGAAAGATTGCCATATTTGAATCAAGGTGGAGTGTTGAAATTAATGATTCAAATATTAGTGGAGAAGGAAAGAAATTGATTGATTGTCAATCAATTAATTGGCTTGTTTATGGAAAGGGATAAGAGGAAGATTTTTTTTGGAAGAAAAATAATTAATAGGCCAATCAATTAATTGATGAAGAAAGGGAAAGAGATTGAGACCATAATTATGCCATTCATTTATGCTCCAATCAAATCAAGGAAGATATTTATTTTTCTTCATGTCCTAGAAACTTCTATTCTTTATCTCCAAGAAATCCCTATATAATTAGGGGTCATGTTATTGTATGAAAAAAAAAAGAGTAATCCACCATTAGTCTTCTCTCTATTGTAATCTGTTGTACTCATTTCTTCACTGAGAAATAAAGGTTGTTGGGTCTCCGTGGACGTAGGCAAAGCCCAACCACGTTAAAAATTGGTGTGCTCTTTCCTCTATTTTTGTTCTCTCTATAAATTTGTGCCACTTGTTTTTATTTTTGGCGTTGTTGAAATTGTTGACAGACTAGATCATTGGGTTAATTCGTATTCCGCTGCCCAAATCTCTGATTTTGCACTACAGTAACATGAACAACTAAGTATACAAATGATTGTGTCTCTACTAAGAAAAAAAATGCAATTATAATGAATATTAAAATGGTTTAATTATCTTTGTAATATATAGAAAATAATGACTGCTAAAGCACTACGATTTAGAGGTCAATATTTATGATGTTAAAAGATATTTAATATTTATAATTAGAAAATTGGGAAAAAAAAACTCATAGATTTAACAATTTATGTTTAGTAAATGACCAAGGACAATAGTAGTTAAAGACTTTAAATTCTAAAGTTAGAAAAGCAAAAGATTCAAAATATTAGAATTTGTAAGGGAAAAAAAAGGAAAAAAATGAACTGGATTAGAGGAACATTCTTTCAAACAATAAAAGTCATAATTATTAATTATTCTTAACTGTAAAGATAAATTGTAGTTTATATATTTGCCGTATGTTGAAAACATGTATAAGGCAATCATGTGGCTGAAGGGAATGACTGGCTCAGTTTTGATTATTCTGAAATACTATTAAATAATAGAGATATTAAAAGAAAATGGAACAACAGAGTGGAACATTGTGAGACAAACTCAGAAGTACTATATTTGGAATATATAAAACTATCAAATGCCTTTTGAAGTTTGCAGAGAAGTAAGCTAATTATCGAAAAACTCTTACAGATTTATGGCTATTGTGTAAACAAAGTTCATAAATTGAATATTGAATAATAATTTTGATTAAACATTCTCTTAAATTTCGAAATACACAATCAAACCTTTTTAATAATAAATTTATGAAAAAACACGTAGTTTAGTTTCAACTAAGATGCTAAATACTTGCAGATGTTGAAACCGCATCAATTTTGCAAGAAAATCTGATTATTCTCACCTTCAATTAAGTGCATATTTGAATTTGAAAGAAAAAACAAAAATAATTTTAGAGGATGGTTTAATACCTACTTTTTACAAAGTTTTTGTGTACTAAATAAAAGGTGAATCTTTACATCTATCATTGAGAAGTCAAGAAAAATCTAGTCCTGGAAGTTTAAGTAAGTATTCCTATAAATGAAGACCCCAATTTTTGTTATGGAATAAAAAAAAACACTATATAATCGTACTTACCTATGGATTGCTGCTAAAACTTTATAATCCTTCTTATCTATGGATTGCTGCTAAATTGCATGTGTGTATGTCATTTTTTGTTAAAACATTTTATTTCTTACATATAATTTTATTTATTATCGACTTTCAATTTGATTCTTGGTTACTGTTACTATTACTTCACAGTTGACATAAATAACTAGAAAGATTTGTTCATGGTTTCTTGTGGTTGCTCCTTCCCATGGGTTATGTTAAAAAAATAGTGAGTGATGTGTACAATAAATAAGAGACCTCAATATTTATTTTTTGTTTTCAGTAAGAAGATTGCAAACTTGCAATGCACATTAATGTTATTGATGAACCTAAGTCTATAAAAATTAGGCGAACAAACAAACTTATACTTTCAAACATAGTTGGATTTTATACACTAAAAAAATAGTGCATGCTTTAAAATTAACTGGAAATAAAAAATGGTATTAAGATAAGTAATATTCAAATCCACAATTCATAGACCATAGAGCACTTATCAGGCATAATGTAGGCATTAAGTTATATTTTAGCAACTCCTAAAGTGAAAATCATACAGCTAACCCATAAATATAAATTTATTATCAAATATCCAACTGATAATCCTCCTTAGTTGGAAATCCTCTTAAACATTTTCACATATGAAATTAGCTGAAATTATTACTGATTCAAATTAAAAAATCTTATATCCTCCATAATCACAACACCATTTCAACAAATTGATCTAAAAAAAATTAGTGGTATGGTTAACAAACTCTTTATATAACGAAGCTTAAGATCGTTGACCTGTGAATTTTTTTAATTATATAAAGAGCCTTTTAACAAAAATAATTAAGCTAAATAGACGACTCTAGAAAATGTAACAAATAAAACACTATATTTACATGATCGAAAATAAAGGTTGTTTAATCAATTTGAAAGAAGGAAAAGGATATATGCTGCCAAATAAATCCAATATGCATATTCATGCAGTATCACAACAGAAATTGAATGCAAAATAATACGATTAAGAACTTTGTTTGAAGGCATATTTTTTATTATGTATCATTAGTTCTTCGAATCAACATAACCAAATTGATCAAGATTGTTTGTGTGTATTTGATATTAAGCGACCAAACTTAACAAATAAATTTTCTATTACATGCTTCCCAAGTTGCTCAAAATTTCTTGTGCATGCTTGAAATTAACTCACTAAATTTTGACAAATCAAACATGTTGGATTGTTTTGAAATGTGTTAAGTGTACTGAAACTCTTTTACAATGAATTTGCTAACCTACTTCTAGTATTAGTTTATGTTTTTTTTTTAAAAAACAATCGTAACTACTTTAACAAAATAACAACTAAAATTCATTGAAATAAAGTACTAAAGGAAACAAACAAAATCGCCCTACATCAATCGTGACTACCTTTAAAGCATTCATTCCCAATGCTTCAGTAACTTGCAAGTGTCATAGTTTTTCATTAAAGGAATTAATCAAAATTGATCAAGATTGGTGTAAAGAAAACCTTAAGCGGATCCTAGGTTGAACATTGTGTACATGAGTTTCTTTTTCGCCGATCAAACTAAAATGATATTTTCGCCAACGAAATTGTTAAAACCTAATAATTTATCTCCAAAAAAAACAAGGTTCATAAGACCTCAAATTTGAAAATATCCAATTCTCATGCTCATATTATCAAATCTTAAAGTTTTGGAATTAAAATCAGTTGTGATCACCAAAACATGTTTAGAAATAGCTGTTGGATACTTCCAATAGTAATATTTATTAAATCATCATAATATGATCAATTACTCTAAGGAAAATGTTTTTTTCATAAAATAACAGTGAAAGACATCCAGGTGAATAAGAAACACCATGGTAGAAAAAATTACGGATCTAGCTAGAATCATGCTACTCGACCAAATATCATTGAATGTACGTCCTTAGATTCAAATGTGCAAAGAGCATTTACCCGAACATCAAATCCCAGATTGCTTCATTAGCTGGATAAAATCTCAAATAATATACGTGCAAAGGAATCCTAAAGTACATTAGTATCTTCACCTGCAATATACGCTTGAAGGATTGGAAAAAAGCATATTGTGATACTGTAACCTCTAATAGCCAGCATAAAATGGTGACGGTGATGGTCTCGGATTTTCCAAAATGAAGCATGGAGGGAGAACAATGATTCCATGCAGTTGCCTAGTCAATCTCCTTTTTTGGCATCCCAGCCAGATTACACGCATACAATTGCATGTATATTTTTTGATATTACCATCGGATTGTTATTTACTATCTTAAAAAGTGACTGCAGTGGCAGTCAAAAAATTTATCCACTACAAAACGCACAGTGAATTGCGACGGCTAATAGGCGTTGGCGGCCGTCGCAAGCCGTCGCAACGCGTCGTCGCAATTTTAGTCGTCGCGATGCCAAATTGCAACGGCTTGAGCGACGGCTCCGTTGCCATTTTAGCGACGGCTGGCAACGGTAAATTGCTTACGTGGCAAGTAGTTGATTTTACCGTCAAGCCGTCGCAAACCGTTGTTAAGCGTTACAATTTGGCCGTCGCAAGCCCTCGCAACATACCAACCAAATGGGCGTCGCAAGCCGTCGCAATACTGGAAAAAATTTTTGCACTGCAAACAGCAGTTCCATTCCTTCAAGCCACACAAACCAATTCAATACCATCACATTGGCCACTATCAAACCACTATTATCCCATCAATTCGTCACCAACTCAAACCAAATGAAAAAAGAAACCAAAATTAAAACCACCATCATAAAATATCATCACATAACATCCAAAACACTATATCCATCATCATATATCGTCGTCATACACATCAAAACATACTATATCGTCATGAAAACACACCATAACGTCACCAAAACACACCATTACATCGTCAAACATACCATATCGTCATGAAAACAAAGTATATGTACATAGCTAAGCATAAACCAAAGTATATGTCATCCAAACTAATCTTCCGCCGCCTCGTCGTCGTCATCGTCGTCGTCTTCGCCTCCTTCACTTGTAGCATCTCCTCCCTGCCCAGGCATAAACCCATACTCCTGAAGGTAAGCTGCAATGCGCTCATCTACGTCATGTTGCATCTGGGTTTTTCGCCAGTCCATCATTTCGTTCATCTGCTCCTGCATCCGAGCAATAGTCTCCGCCTCCATCGACCTCCTAAAAGCACTCTGAGTAGCCTGCGAAATAATTAAGTTCACATTAAATTTATTAGCTCCTGATTGTAAAATAAAACGCGTTATGTTTCCAATTCAAAACATTAATATAAAGTGCACTAATTAATACCCACAATTTATATATTTATAGCATCACATCATTGTAAATTATTAAGTTTGTAATTTAAGTCTTACCTCCTGATTACCATATCCATATCGCCTGTTATGAGAAGGCGGCTTTATGACAGAGTCCCATATACGATCAGACTGCGCGACTGTAAGCTCCTCTTGTCCACTAGCCTGCAACACTCTAGTAGACTCTGTGTAGTACCTCTCCTACATACCAATATAATTTTAACACCAATGTTGTAAAATTTACTTATATATTGTGATATGAATGAATATGAAACATTTTAATTCATACGGATAAGCATATTTACCATTACACCCGCACTCTTCGAATCCGCCCATTCATACGTAACATTTCCTTCCTCGTCGGTATGCTCCACCGCATGTGTACGTCTGAATACCTCTGCCATCGAAGGCTCTCTTCCGATCTTTGCATGCTGAGTAAACATACAGTAATAAAATTATTGAAAATAGGAATAAATGATATACACTAAATTTTAACGTGAACATAAGCTACAAATATTTAAAATTTATACCAATTCTCTCATATGATCTTGAAATGATTTAGAGCCACCACGGTGTAGACCAGGATTCTTTTCTCTGTTCGCTTTATTTCTGGATGCTACTTCCTATTAAATTTGATACACGATTATGTAAAATACTGCAATCAATATAAATGTAAATATTTTCATTATATCTTACTTTAGCTTTTTCCGTCTGCCAGTACTGTTGAAATGCTGCCCAAACATCATCACTCATCCACGAAGGCTTTTTTCCACCTGTCTTCGCCCTTGAAATTGCCTCCCGATAATTTTTAAGCATCTTCATATTCCAAATATCCAAAAAAGTGTTCATGTCATGCTCCTCAACACGGACAACGGCCTGCATATTAGATTTATTTTCAATTATTTACAGTATATCAATTTTCAACTCCTTCATGCCACAGTATTTTCAACTCTTCAATCAATGGTTGTAGATAAACATCAATTCCTTGTGTCGGATCATCGGGACCGGGGACGACAACCGCTAGAAACATATATGGATTTTTCATACACATCCATGGAGGTAAGTTATAAGGAGTAACAATGATAGGCCATGATGAATATTTACTACCAAACTGAGAAAATGGCGAAAACCCATCCATGCATAAACCGAGCCTAACATTACGGCTCTCTACAGCAAATTCAAGATAAGTCCTATCAAAGTGTTTCCATGCTTCACCATCAGTCGGATGTATCATAGTTCCTTCTTCTGTTGTTCTCACGCTATGCCATCGCATATGACACGCTGTAGCAGAAGATGCATATAGCCGTTGAAGTCTAGGAGTTATGGGTAGGTAATGCATTCTTTTATACGGAACTTCTTTTCCTTTCTTTTTCCTTGGTTTATATCTTTCTTCGTTGCAATATTTGCATCTTTTACGTTGAGCGTCTTCTTTCCAATACAACATGCAACCTTTAACACATGTATCTATCTTATGATATGGTAGTCCAAAAGCAGACATAAGTTTTTTCACTTTATAATGACTATCGCACATCAAATTATTGGGCGGCATATGTCTTTTTGCAGTTTGTACAACTGCTGTAAATGCAGCTTCTGTAAGATTGAATTTTGATTTCATAGTGATGAATTCGGCGGTTACAGACAATTCGGTTCCGCTTGTACATCCTTCCCACAATGGCCTCTTAGCAGAATTCAATAAATCATAAAAAAAAAATCGCTTCCGCCGTTGGTTCTTCAACATTTTCATTCTCATCGTCGCCTTGCGGACCAATGTTAGGAAACATTGATCGTGCTGCATCTTGCACCATATTTTCTATCGGATTCATCATTGTATTATCGTTCATCATTGTACTATCGTCCTCTACCACTACAGGGTCTGACGTAGGTTGAACAAGTTCTCCATGACGATCCCAAAAGTAATAATTCGATACAAAACCGAATTTATACAGATGTACTACTACTACATCTGGCTTCCAATGCTTCAGATGTTTGCACTTACTTCACGGACAACGAACGTCTACGTTGCCCCGATTGTTAGATATAGCGAATCTAATAAATTCTTAGACCCCATTACAAAAATGTTTATTTATCGACCCTTTCTTACCGGTTCGGGGTTGATACATCTAACTACGATCACGAAAATAATCGGACATTTTCCTGATTTTCAACAAATATGTTAGAAAATTCGATCGAATACTATATTAATTGAAATCTTGTAAAATTTCATTTATAACTACTACATGTTTTCGTTTATTACCTTTTTGCTTTGACGGCCAGTCTACCTACTTCCCATTACAAATATAATAACGCAAGTATATTTTATAAATCATTTTAGGTTAAACGGTTCTACAAAATTTCGGCAGCACTTCCCTTTGGTCCTTGTATCGTACACAAATGCGTGTACACGGGGAACAAAAAGGAAGTGCCATCGAAATTTTGTTAACCGTTTAACCTGGAATGATTTATAAAATATGCTTACGTTATTATATTTGTAACTTGTCCAAAATACTAGGACAAATCCAACAATATTGTATCATATGAATATAGATTTCCATTTTGTATAAAAACGAATACCCATATAACGATCATATACAACAAATGTCGGACGGGGCCAAATTTATCTAAGGGGTTCACATAAATAGTCAAAAAAACATTTAACCTAAGTTTAAATCAAAAAAACAATTCAAATGAAAAAAGCGCGCTTTATGTGCTTTGGGCTTTTTTGTGCTTTGTTAATAGGTGCGCCTTAAACTTCAAAAAAGCCCCTTAGTTGCGTCTTGCGCCTTTTTTCGTCTACGCTCGCGCGTTAACTACATAGCGTTTATATAATATTTTTGCCTAATTTCCATTTGTAAAATAACATGACAGTGAAAATTATGAAGTATAAATTAGTTTTAGTTAATTTTAGTTTAATGTATAAATTATGAAGTTAATTTTAATAAATTAGTTTCAATTTGTGAAATACAAACTAAGCTTTCAAGTTAATTATTTAATTTCAATTCAAATTTAAGGTGTTACGTTATAAATATGTGATAATCATAATCAAGTTACTACATCAAACCAATCACGTTTACATACATGATAATCGTCGTTTTCATGCTCCTAAATCAAAGTACATATGTGATAATCAATGATTTCAACCTCCTAATCAATTCCACTTATTCCCAAATCAATGTATAATAAAAGCAACATCATATGCATCTCACAAGACAACCAATTTCATGTCCATAGACAATGAATTTACAACCCAATTTAAACATACAAATTAACCCTAAATAACTCTAAATAACCCTAATTAAACATGAAATAGAGTTTAGAAGACATACCAGCACGATTTGAGAGGATTGGAGTGGCTGAAATCGGAGCAAGGGCAAGCGACGACGGAGAAGAGGTTTTTTTTTTTATTTGCGTTGCAGAAATGATTTGGGGAAGAAGGGGTAGCAGTTAATTATCTCGCCCCGTGCAATGGTTTGCGACGGCTTGCGACAACCGCTTTTTTTAGCCGTCGCAAGCCGTCGCCCTCCCCCGTTGCAGATTCAGCCGCTCCTTGTAGTGATCTGATGTGAGTATATGATGGATAAGGTGTAAATCTGGGTCGCCGATCTCAAATAGGAACAAATGGGGTTAACAAACATGATTAAAATTCAAACAAAAATTAAACCAGTTTAAGAAAACCAAAATAAAATTAATAGAAATTTTATGATCGATTTGTCAAATGTAATCACTTTTGCAATGATATCAAATCTTAAAGTTTTGCAATTAAAATTAGTTGTGTTGTGATTACCAAAACATGTTTAGAAATAGCTGTCGGATACTTTCAATAGTAATATTTATTACATCATCATAATATGATCAACTACTCTAGTAAGGAAAATGTTTTTTTCGTAAAGTAACAGTGAACGACATCCAGGTGAATAAGAAACATCATGGTAGAAAAATCTACGAATATAGCTAAAATCATGCTACTCGACCAAATATCATTGAATGTACGTCCTTAGATTCAAATGTGTGCAAAGAGCATTTACTCGAACATCAAATCCCAGATTGCTTCATTAGCTGGATAAAAATATCAAATAATATATGTGCAAAGGAATCCTAAAGTACATTAGTATCTTCACCTGCAATATACGCTTGAGGGATTGGAAAAAAGCATATCGTGATACAGTAACCTCTAATAGCCAGCATAAAATGGCGACAGTGATGATCTCAGATTTTCCAAAATGAAGCAGGGAGGGAGAACAATGATTCCATACGGTTGCTTAGTCAATCTCATTTTTTGGCATCCCAGCCAGATTATACGCATACGATTGCATGTATATTTTTGATATTATCATCGGATTGTTATTTACTATCTTAAGAAGTGACTGCAGTGGCAGTCAAAAAAATTATCTGCTGTGAGTATATGATGGATAAGGTGTAAACTTGGGTCGCCGATCTCAAATAGGAATAAATAGGGTTAACAAACATGATTAAAATTCAAACAAAAATTAAACCAGTTTAATATCATCAAGCATGGAAGAACTGAATTTATTTATTTTTGAGGAGGACACGGAAGAAGCCATTATCAGGAAGAAGAAAGATTGTGTTTCTTATTTTCCTTTTTTAATATTTGTTTATTACGGAGAAATAGGAAGAGGCGAGATAAAAGAAGAATGGGAAAGCTAAAACGCGACGCTTCAGTTTAATATTAACGAAAAAGCCTAGGATGGCTAAAAGCGCTCCTAGCATAACTCAATAATTATAATTTAGTATAGATTATATATGTATGCTCATAACAAGGAGCTACATAATAAGTAGTCAGCAGTAAATCATATTTAGTAAATAGAAATATGTATTATACTGTGTAATCATGTAAAAATTCAAAATTATTACCAGCCTAGCCCCTTTGACGTACTACATAGATATGAATAGCAAGATTTAAAGTGCAATCCTACAAACTCCTTCATGTGCGGTAAATTATAAAACATATAGACAATGCCCAATTAAGGACAAACCAAAATCAAATATATAAATTTGCCATATTTCAATTTTACTGGAACAGATACTTCACAGGTCTAATGCAATATGTTTACCTACTTCCGCAATCTCGATCTACGTGTAGATTCTCTATTAGACTGCTTTCGCCTCTGCCTTTTCAGTTCCCTTTCATCCTAATTTCAAAATGAATATCACTTTTCAGTTTTTCAATAAATACAAGTATCTTATCTCGAAAAATTTGCAAACTGATTTGATAATAAGGAGATTAGAAGTATATCTCTATGTGCAAGTTACATGAGTTGAGTATGCATGTTACCATCATATACATGCGATCGTATACGTCACAGTGATGATGAATAAAAATCATGGCATGAATTAGCTACATTTAATTTTCAATGTGGAATAAATTTATGAGTAAAAACAATACAAAAATTAATGCTTTCAAGTTGAAAAGGACAGAGTTATAAGTGGATTCGTTGTACCTAACATATGTTCCACATACAAAATATTCATACAGGAATCAGCAGTTGCATATTAAGAACAAGATATAATTGACATTTGCTATTGGTATAAGAAAACTAAGCAAGGTTAAACGGTATGGTTATAGTGAAAACATATGGTTGCAATTCTATCACAAGTAATGTCATCCCTGAAGAAAAAATACACCAAGTTTTATACCCAGAACAATCAGTCACTAAACGAGGAAAGTGATGAACTGGGTTAATAATGAAGAAATCGGTTTGTTCACAAATCAGTCAAGTGAATATTTGCAAGAATGGTTAAATTTCTTATGAAGTATGAATCAAATTGTGTTTCCTTTTACTGTTAAGAATGATATTCACACTTGTCAATGTGAAGTTTCTAAAGATTTAGAAAGGGCATAAAACAGAGCTAAAATATTAAGGTAGAAAATATATAAACTCAAAATTTCTCTTTTTCCCTCCTCCTTTATCCGGGCTTGGGACTGACAATGTGAAATAGACATTGGCGGAGTTAAAAAGGGGTTAAAAATAAATTTTAAGTTGCATAACGTAACCAAATATAAATGTAATAGTCTAACATTACAGAATTTAGGAAAACAAAATTACTAATTAAACAAAACCAAGCCACAATAGAAAAGCTCTAGACTAAGATATGTAGAATCAATTTTTCAGCTTCTACCGCAACTACAAAAATATGTACCTTCACAATCCCTTCTCTCAAAACCATCATCATCGCCCATAACTTCATTAAATACATCAAAAGATTGAGAATTTACTTCCATTTCCTCGTCGTACAACTCTAATTCATGAAACCCTTTAGGTGGTGGTTTTATGACAACATACCAATTAGATGTTTCAGACTCTCTAGAGTAAAATACTTGTTTGGCTTGTGAAGCTAGAATGAAAGGATCGTTCAAGAACTGATTTTGAAATTGATGAAGATTAACTAGTGTGAAACCATCTTCAACCTTAATACCATGATCAATATTAGCCTAGTCACATTTGAAAATAGGGATTTGCAAAAAAACTATATTCCAAAACAATAATCTCACGTAGAACACCATAATAAGCTTTCAATGGTTGCACATTATTGATTGATTGTGACTCGTTTACATTATTTGCCTCAATCGAAACACCATTATTTTGTGTTGATCTTTGAACGCCTTTGGTATGAAATCGAAGTCCATTAATAATGTATCTAGTATACGTCACAACCCGTTTTATAGGATCATGTGATAACCATTTTACTATATCAAAAACTGGAAAATTCATATTGATTTGCCACTGAACCTGAAAATAGATAGTATGATTATTTTTCCATTTAAACATAAACAATAGAAATCAAAAATCATATAAACACACCTTTTCTTTGAACCAGTCACAAAACTCATCAGCATGCTTACTCCAAAGCAATGTTTCATTTTCTTTACTACTTAAACAATTATCTATTTGCTTCAACTCATCAATATGCATTCTAGTACAAAAGAAGAGAACAAATTATGTCATATAGCGATTTGAATGTGGTTATAACCATATAATTTGAATTTAACTTAATTAATAATATACTTACTTCTCATAATCATCAACTTCATTTGTATTGAAAAGAACATATCGATGCGCAGATTTAAACATTTCATTGAACAATGTTACATGTGTTCCTTTACTAATTGGATGTCCAACGTGACGAGAATCACTTTGAAATTCTTCATTTCTACTATGTCGTATTCCTATTTCAGCGGCTTGTTCTATGTAATCACTGCAATATCGCATACACTCCTCGGTGATATACATTTCTGCAATGCACCCTTCTGGTCGTGCTGGATTTTTCACATATCCTTTAAGTACTTTCATATATATATGAAAAGAAAATAATGATATAAAATATTAATATTGTATATTATATCTCTACAGTTTAAGCTTATAATAAAGAAAAGCTTTAGCGTTAGAAAGTGATAGCACGACACCTTTCAAATGTATACATCCAGTGGTAATGAACATGCCCCATAGACGTAATTCTCGCACCAAATGTATGGTCAAGTGCACCATAATATCAAAAAATGATGGAGGAAAATACATTTCTAATTGGCACACTATCTCAATAATTTCATTTTCAAGATCTTCCATTCTTTTTTGATCGATAACTCTCTAACATATTTCATTAAAAAGTGAACAGTACCAAAATATTGCAGTCCTTGGGCCTTTTGTTAAGAGTCCTCGCAAAGCTACGGGTAATAGTTGTTGCATCAAAACATGACAATCATGAGACTTAAGACCTATTATTTTGTTTTCCTTTGAGAAACATCTTCGAATATTAGAGCTATACCCATCCGGTACCTTCAAATTTCTGAAACGATTATAAAAAAATTCTACTTCTCTTTTTGATAAGTTGATTTTTGATGGTGGAAGATATATTTTTCCATTCGTCTCTTGTGGATGTAACTCTGCCCTGATTCCCATGTATTGTAGATCCTTACGGGAATTCAGACCATCTTTGGACTTACTTTTTATATTCAAAATGGTGCCAATTATACTTTTACAAACATTTTTTTTCACATGCATTACATCCAAGTTGTGTCATAATAGCAAATCCTAAAGTAAAAAATAATAATGTTTTTAATATCAACCATAAGATAGGATCAAGGAAGCCAAAAATGAATAATATCTTAAAACACAACACAAAAGCAATAAAGCACACATAATTAAGTGAATAATAACAAACAATAAATAGTAAACAATTTGAAAAATAACAAATGTTATCAACCAAACAAGCATGTAAAACAAGGAATCTTTTTGTTCGAAGTAAGTGTCTCATAACCATATAAGCGTGAGCAAATGGGATAATTTTTGAATACTATTACTTATAATAACTATTTTTTTTAGAATTTCGAAGGAGTAAATGAATTTATTGATGAAGTAGCATAAATAAAAATAACTATTAAAAGTAGTGAAAAGTGTTATAATAATTGGTAGGATGGTTTTACCTTCCAGTAAGGAAGTTGGGAAAAGATTGATTTCTTCTTCCATATTTTAATGTTTGCATCGTTCGTCGGCTTGGATTGAACTTTATCTTTTTTGTTTCTGTTTCTCCTCCTTTTCTTCTCTTGCTTTTCATTCTTTCCCCACTCATTTACAATATTACTTGTAGCTTTCAACACTTCAACGCCACTCATGATTTTTGGTCTACCTCTTTGTTCGATATTACCGTCAAACCAACTTTTTTCCCCCGATAAACGTGATTAGGGGAAAGAAATCTTCTATAATGCATATAAACACACTTGCAACTAAATGGTAACCAGTCCGATAAAGTATTAACACCACATATAGGACATGCTTTCTTTCCTTTTGTTGTACATCCAGCTAAATTTCCATAAGCTGGAAAATCATTGACGGTCCACATTAACATAGCATTTAATTTAAACATGGACTTACTGAATGCATCATATGTCTCCAACCCATTTTCCCATAAATCTTTTAAATCATCTATGCGTGGTTCTAGGTATATGTCAATATCATTACCCGGTTGCCTCGGACCTGGAATCAATCAAGACAATATAAGATATTATTTTTTCATGCATAACCATGGAGGTAGGTTATATATAGCAAGCATTACATGCCAACAGCTATATGTAGAACTAAGATCAGAAAATGGATTAAATCCATCAGTTGCAAGTCCTGATCTTAAGTTTCTAGCATTTGAAGCAAAACGAGACAATTTTCTGTTAATCGTCTTCCAAGCTAATGAATCAACTAGATGTCTTATTTTTCCATCAGTACTTATATTACTGTCATGCTACCTTAATTGTTCTGCTATTTCTTCCGACTTAAACATTCTTTTGAGCCTGGGAATAATCGAAAAATATCGAAGTACTTTTATAGGAGTTCGTTTCGAACTATCAGTCTGGTAATCTTTTTTCTTATATCGAGAAGCTTTACATTTTGGGCATACATCTAAATCCGCAAATTCTTTTCTGAACAAATAATAGTCATTCACACATGCATGAATTTTCTTATAATTCAAATTGAATGTCTTCAACAACTTTTTGGTTTCAAAGTTGTTTTTTGGAAGGAGATTTTGATCTGGTAGTATATAATCATTTATCTTTTTTAGTAGCTCATTAAAACTATTACTTGACAATCCATTCATGGTTTTGATTTTATATAAAGCTAGTGTAGCTGAAAGCTTAGTTGACTTTGTACAACCTGGATATAAAGGAAGTTCTGCATCATTTGGCATATAATCCTGTTGTGTTCCGTTTTCTTGGCTCAAAATATCATCATCAAGTGCATCTACGTACATCCTACGTATATCAGAAATTTTAATATTTTCGTGACTACTTTCAAAAGTAGATGATGACTCCCCATGCAAAACCCAAGTAGTGTATGTTGGATCCATGCCGTTGCAAACTAAATGATCAAATAAGTTATGACCTGTTAAATGAACCCCTAAGTTTCGACACTTTGTACATGGACAACTGATATAGCGAAAAAGTTGATCATCCATGGAGTCTCGATTTTCATGATTGCTATTTCGAAGTTGTTCATTGTATTTAATTGCATCATTTACAAATTTCATCGCTCCTCCTGAAACTCCTTAGTAACCCTAAATAAACATACAAAGGTGTAAGTATAGTTTGTTTTTCATGTTAAAAAAAAAATCGAACTAGTACCATGGTAGATGTCGCTAGGAATGGCAATGGGGCGGGTTGGGGTGGGTTTCTCGTGCTGTAGACCCGACCCGGACTTTTTAAACCTCGCCCCAGACCCGCCCCGTAGACCCGGTGCGGGTTTGGAATTTCGCCCCGTACCCGAAACCCGTACGGGTCAGGGTAGACCCGACCCGTCCTACGACCCGGTGATATTATGTTCTAGTGTACACAAATTTATATATTTATATTTTTTTATCACTAAATGATAAATTATATGCATATTATAATGTGTTCACAATGACAAGAGAATATTATAAAATGAGTTGCAAGATAATAGTTCAAAATGTATGCATTTGTTATTGTATGATTATCATTGATGCAACTTAATACAATAAATTTTTTATAGTTTGTCAATTGAAAGAATATAATATTCAAGTTACAACCATGTAAATCTAAGAAGATTAACAAGTAATAATTATAGTTATAAAGAGTTTGAATGATGTTTCGATCATGCGGGTCGGGTTGGGGCGGGTTAGCCATGCCCCAAACCCGACCCTAGACCTGGACCTCCAAAAGCGGGTCGCGGGTCTACCCGCCCCGAAGACCCTATAGGGCGGGTCTAAATAGGTCAAAACAGGGGCGGGTCAAGCGGGTTTGGACCCTAGACCCGCCCCATTGCCATCCCTAGATGTCGCCAAGCTTTATCCATGTACATAATGATGCGTTGGTATGCCCACTGCTCACAATCAAGAGAAGTTATAATAAGATTAATTGCACCCTGCAATTTCTACCATATCTAAGAAGACCTTTACGTTTTCTATATATTTTTCAACAAAGATAAATTTTCTAAACTCAACACAGATCTAACACGGATTTATTCTAAATATTTGGTAATCTCCGGCTATAAGAATCAATAGATTTCTTGTATAAAGGTGAAGTAGTGAAGTGCAAACCTAAACCATAATCTGAATAAGCGTACACAGAACTCTGGCCGACTTGAAATCCATAACATAATCATAGATGAGAAAAAGAAAAAAGAGAAAAAAAGGAAATAAAGAAAACTGGATTGATATACAAACAAAAACGCACCTTGAAATTGAGGTAGTGTTAATCCAGATAGGAGGAAAGCTGAAAATCAATCACAATCAGTTTAGGGTTTTCGTAAATAGATAGGGAAGCTTGGAGGAGAAATGCGATTTTATCTGAGGTCCGACTTTCATGCAATAAATTATTCCCAGAAATATGAATACAAGAAGCTTGAGGGATATAATTTATTCTCAGAAATATGAAGTTTGAGAATTTATTCAAATTTTTATTGTTGGATTTAAATCCAAGAAATTTAAATTTCAAAATTGTAACTTTTGAGATGCTAGGTTTATTAAAAAATAACTTTTATCCTTTTAATGTTTAAAAGAGAACTTTATTATGTGATATATAGTAATTTTTAATGAAATATGTAAATAGTAAATTAAAATTGTTATCTTCATGTTTTCGATAATCAAAATAATTTTATTACTTTTGTTAATATAAATATACGTTGTATGTTGAAACTAAAGCATGTTAGTGATTTATTAGATGAATTAATGAATATTATTTAATGAAATTTGTTTAATTAAGTTAAATTTAAATTTATGAAACTAGCTTGAATATTTGGACTTGTAGTAGGAAGAATTGAGGAAAAAATTGTAAAAGATGTATAAATTTATTGTACAGTTAGTGATGCTATATAAAAAATTGTTTTATGATATAACGTACGATAAATTCTTTATTTAAATGAATTATAACTAATTTACGATTTAACTTTGATTTATTGTTTGTATATATAATTTATGTTTTGTATGTCTATATCGTTGAATGGAAAATTACCTTCTTTTCCTCATAAGATTATGTGTGTTTCTTAGTAAGAGTATGTGTAAGTGTGTGTGTGTGTGTGTTTATATATATATATATATATATATATATATATATTAAAATTGATGTGCATTTCAAGTCATGTTAGAAAAATGGACTTAGTACCCGTTGTGATTATTTAAATAATTTGAATTTAGATTTCTTGAGTAGTTTATTCATATGGATTTAAATGTAAATAATTGTATAAATATTAAAATATAGGTATTTGAAACAACTTTTTCCTTTCAATGTATAATAATATTATTAAGATAAATGAATAAATTTGTTATTAATGTTTATGTATATTATTAATGTTGTGTGGCTTACTTAACTTTATATGTGAATGAAAACTAATTTTATTGAGATTGACTTAACATCTATTAAATTTATATTAAATTCGTTGATAATTGTATATGGTATGCATTTTAAAAATACATAGTCATATCATTCTTTAGTTTTTACAAGATATATTTGTTAATTAAATTTATTTAAGCAACATAAATTTGGAGTTATGTAATAAATTTATATCTGTGGACTCAAATATAAAATACTAGGAGCTAATTGGCAAATTATTCGTAAATAATCGTATAAGCTTTATAATGGTCATAAATATAAAATGAACAAGAATGTAAAGTTTTAGAAGTGAATAGTGTAAACTAATAAATTACTTTGAAAATAAAATATTCGTAGGGAATTAAGGAGAAGAGAGAAAAATTCTTAAAGTAATGGGAGAATTAAGGTGTATTGGAAAATAATAATGTCCTTGTTAGTTCTCTGCTATGCCATAATAATCTTCTTCATGTAAAATTGTGTAGAGCATGCTCCAATGTCGAAGTAGTAAGCAAAAAGCTAATTCAAGTGTTAAAACATTGTAGGATGTCTTCTACATGAAGCGCCAAATCCAAAAAGTATGTTCTACGCATAAAAGTTCATCGTGGAAGCCATTAATGAGGTTTTCTTCAAGCTTCCCGTATGCAATAAGAAGTAGCCAAAAGGACCCTTAAAATGTCCCATCAACGGGGTATATATAGTTGGAGTAGTAGGCCAGAGCCCAAAATTTCGTATTTCTATCTGGGTGTTAGCCAAAAATCAAAGTATTATGCCAAAACTCGTATCCAAGCTCAAAATTCCTATCCAGGCAAAAGTATAAAAAATAGATGATCACCCTGAGGTGATCAGCCAAAAATAGGTGTAATATCTCTCCTTTGGGACCGCTCTGTAGCGAACGGGAAAATTCGACGCTCGAATTTCGACATTAACGCAATCATGTGTCCAAACTCGAGTACCGAACATCTAAAAAGCTAAAAAAAGGAAGTTAGAGGATGAAATAAGAAATAAAGAAATATTAGAATAGAAGAGTAGAAGAACTAACACCTTCTGATTAGTGTAATCTAGAGGATATACATGGGGTTCAACAAGAACGTCTTGCAACCCGACCACACGTGACCGACCACTCATTTAGCTTGAGTGTATCGAATATATTGTCACCCATTACGGCTGCGCAGCTACCGTTTTCCTGGGAGATACATAATTGAAAAGAAGCAACAAAATGAATTTTCTTTAGATGGTGACAATACACCCTGCTTGGGGATGACCCACCTAGCCATGTTGCCTGCCCGATTTCTGTCATTTCGCAGTTGATGAAGCTTGAGGCTACGTTTATCTTTTGGAACTTCTGGCCACCATTCACTTTGAATGTCACATTGTCAGATCCGTCAAATCACTAATTGACGACCTCAAAAATACACTGGGCACGTTTGAAGAAATCAATGTACGTGATCATATGGAAATACTCTATCAGACACTTGTCCATACAAGAACATGATGAACCGAAGGCACCCTCCTACCGCATCCTTATATAGGAATCACCCCAAGGATCAATAGCGAGTAGTCCTTTGGTTAATATCAAACAAATATGTATTTGGGTTCAATTATAATTAATCAGATCGATTAAATAATTAATATAAGTAAACAACATATTTTGAGGAATTCGGTTGGATCCCTCCAACCTGTTCTTCCCTGCATCAAAATGGTTATCTCAATTTTTATCCAATAATATTTTTTTATTATTTTATCATGACGAACAGAAATGAACAATTTAACTAATAACAATCAACGACAATTTATAACGTCCATTCAAGTATCAAATTATTTATTTAGTATGTTTATATTATTATAAACGAAATCAACATGGTAAGTTACCTCGTTGGGAATCAAGTCATTAAAATAACTATTTAATTCGATTAAATTAAACAAACGTTAATTTAATCAGTATACATACAGACATTCATTCAATCATCAACCATTAGCAAACATTGCACACACATTATAAAACCCGGTTTATATATATATATATATATATATATATTTATATATATGGGATAAACTGAGTGAGTTGAACTCATCTGGATTTCGTTTGTTGTTATAGCGTTCAATTTCAGTTAAATTAAACAGACGATTAATTTAACTGAAAATTCCAACAGTCACCAGTTCTGTCCAAAAATAGTTCCATGATGCAGAAGTTCGTCACGGCGATTCCAACGGCTTCTGGTTAGTCCAAATCTGATAATGCACGAACACGTTATAATTATTAGTTACACCCTAAATTTTATTAAACAGTTATTGATAAATTTTAAATTAAATAACCTCGTTAATTATCTCTAACTATTTAATTGATTGATTTTTCATTTTTGATCAAGTAACGAATTTGTACCTCAGATAACACTATGTTTTTCCTTCACTCATGATTTGGTCGGTGTATGGGTCACGTGAGCTTCTACTTAGGCACGTTTGACATGTCATGTATAAATTACATATATATATATAAATTAACATATACACACACACACACACACACATATATATATATATACATATATATATATATATATTAATAACTTAACTATTTATTAATCAAATTCCTAATTCAGGTTATACTTGTGCGGGTTTAGTCCTATTTAAACTCAATCAGGTTTGTTTAAAACATTATTAGGCATATTTTGAATTTATAAAAAAGTTAAACTGTTATATCCTACTTCTAAGCACGAATGAATATTTTAAAATAATATATCATAAATCACTATAGGGGTATATTGGAAAGTTTGTGGTGCGATCGAAAAAAAATTTACGATTCTAAGACAACACCAATAGTCAATAAAAATAGAGATAAAAAATTATTTTGTAGATGATATTTATTTGTTTAAATAGTATTTATCTGGTAGATCCTAATTTCAAGCATAGAGAGATATTTTGAATTTATAAACTATTAGATCATATTTTTAAGCATATAGATATTTTGAAATTTTAAAGTAGTTAAACTATTAAATCCTATTTTTAAGAGAAACTGATATCCGTTAACATCTATATAAGCGCATTTTGGCACTTCACGTTTACACCAAAAAATGTTATACCAAATGTATTACAACTATTATTAAAGATTTGAATTTATAAAAAAGTTAAACCGTTATATCCTATTTTTAGGCATGAACGAATATTTTAAAATATTATACCATAAAATCACTAAAGGGGTATATTGGAAAGTTCGTGGTGCGATCGAACAAAAAAACTACGATTTTAAGCCATCATCACCAATTATCAATAAGAAAAGAGATAGAAAATGATTTTGTAATTGATGTTTATTTGTTTAAAAGTATTTATCTGGTAGATCCTAATTTCAAGCATAGAGAGATATTTTGAATTTGTAAACTATTAGATCATATTTTTAAGCATAGAGATATTTTGAAATTTTAAAGTATTTAAACTATTAAATCTTATTATTAAGAGATACTGATATTTGTTAATATCTATATAAGCGCATTTTTGGCACTTCACGTTAATTTACACCAAAAAAATGTTATACCAAAGGTATTACAGCTATTATTAAAGATTATTAATGATATATGATAAACATATTAAAAAGAAATTACTTTTCACAAACATTTTTAGCCATGCTTTTACATTGAAATCATGTGTATTTAATTAAATTCTTCATTTCTATGTCGAAATATTTTATCTTTCGTTAGTTTATATTTTACCAATTAATAAACAATGAATTTGTAAACGATATTTATTTGTTTAAATGGTATTTATTTGTTTAAATGATGTTTATTTGTTAAATATTAATTTTACACATGAAGGGATATTTTGAATTTATAAAGAAGTTAAACCGTTGTATCCTATTTTTAAGCATCAATAAATATTTTAAAATAATATACCATAAAATCACTAAAGGGGTATATTGGGGAGTTCGCGGTGCGATCTAACAAAAAACTAACGATTCTAAGCCGACGGTAATTATCAATAAAAATACTTACAATTATCAATAAAGATAAAGATAGAAAATGATTTTGTAAATGTTGTTTATTTGTTTAATTAGTATTTATCAGCTAGATCCTAATTTCAAGCATAGAAAGATATTATGAATTTGTAAACTATTAGATCCTATTTTTTAAGCATAGAGAAATTTTGAAATTTTAAAGTAGTTAAACTGTTAAATCCTATTTTTAAGAGATACTGATATTTGTTAATATCTATATAACCGCATTTTGGCACTTCACATTTACACAAAAAAATGTTATACCAAAGGTATTACAACTATTATTAAAGATTATTAATGATATATGATTAACATATTAATTACAATTATCAATAAAGGTAGGGAAAAAATGAATGATGTTTTGTTTGTTTAAATAGTATTTATCTGGTGGATCCTAATTTCAAGCATAGAGAGATATTTTGAATTTGTAAACTATCAGATCCAATTTTTAAGTATAAAGATATTTGAAATTTTGAAGTAGTTAAATTATTAAATCATATTTTTAAGAGATACTGATATTTGTTAATATCTATATAAGGGTATTTTAAGCACTTCACGTTTACACCAAAAAAATGTTAAACCAAAGTTATTACAACTATTATTAAAGAAAGATTATCACAGATATGAAATCAATTTTCTTTTACATATTCAAAATTCTCCTCATAAAATACGACCAAACTTTAAAATGCCTTTAACATTAAATCTAACAAATAAATCTTTATAAATATCACTAAACTTTTATGTCGTTTAGATATAAGATCTAGAAAATTTTCTTTTTCAAATTTCAGAACTTTCTGCTAAAATTATTTGCAAATGTAAGTTCATTTTAAAAAAAATCCAACAAAATTTTTTTATAAAAAGACAACCAATGCTTAAAATCTTTATTTATAAATTCAAACTGTCCGCCTGCACATACTTCCAAATCTTAATTCCAGTTGAAAATAGGATTTGACATACAAAGTTTATTTAAAGAATAAAAACATTCATTTTCAAATACCATCAAACTATCAAATCTCGTAATTACTTTAAAAAAGATATAAGAAATAAATTATTAATCAACAATATACACTATGTAGAAAATCATTTATACGCGAATGGCGTAATCATCACGCGCAAATTGTAGCCATTTCTCTCTATTTATAAATATGAATCGTATATTATAGAAGGATCATCAATTTGTACTGTAATTTAAGTTTACATTTTATAAAATTTGTTTCAACAAAGGTGTCTAGTCTATAGATAAAACAATTGTAATATACAATACATATAAAAACTACCTCTAATTTTAAAAAGGTTTAAATATGTTAGGTGATTCATTTTTTCAAACATACAAAGATTAAAAAAATAATAAACAAAATATAAAAACATATCATGATATAGCAGTTTAAAGAAAGCTCAACAAGCTGTCAATATTTTAGCAACTTGAAAAAATATCGTTGGTACTCAAAACAAAAATTCATAAATGATGAACTTTCATAATTATGCTAATACTTGTAAAATAATATAAGTTTCCAGTAAATATCAAATTTTAAAGCTATCATTGAACATGTTTTTAGTTATTGTTTTTTTTTCCTTGTTGAGTGGAGTGTAATGAATTTAGAAAAAAGTTTCATACCAAATATTGTACACGTTAATTATATGTTTGATTAATATTTGCAGTAATGTATACGTATGAGTACAACACTCAGCTCCATTACTTATTCTTCCATCTCCCTGTCGGATCATCTCAAATTAAAAAAATCGATCATGTTTCATTTCTTCCCCGTTTTATGCGGTGATAATGGAGAAACCCTCCCCCTTAGCTTTCTCCACCACGTCTCCGTCAATTACTCCCCGCTCGGTGCTAAAATTTCCCTCTCAAAAATAATATTGACCACGTTTCTCCCTCCCCTTTTCAGTATTGGCGCAAAAACGTTCTATAAAAGCATACCCCAATCTTCAGATTTGGCTCACCAGTTCTGGTTTTTGTCTTTGATTAACAGATCGAGGTAAATCTTCGATTATTTTTCGAGTTTCAGCGTAGTATTGTAATTTAGGGTTGCAATTTTGTTTGAAATTGTTCGTAAAATCAATACTTGTAAGTTCAATGGATGTTGATTTGCTATGCAGACTTCAATCTTTATCTCGGTTATTTGCTTTTAATAGTTTGATATATTGTGTAATTTTTGTGATGCAGATGTCCGTTATGCATATGCTTATTTAGTTTATTGAAAAACACATTTTACTATGTATTTCAGAAGAAAAAATGGCTAGAAAAAAACAAGTGAAAAAATTGCAGTCTTCCTCTACTAATTCTGGGGCTAAAAAGGATGATACCCACAAGTCTGCCTCGGTTTCCTCTCTTTTGTCGCCTACGGTCAGTTTTTTATATAAGTCGAATAATTATTAGTTTGCACACTATTTTATAATTTGTTAAATTACAGACTTATAAGAGTATAGGACAACACACAAGAAGATCACAACTACTTTCTGCACTTGTCCGCTCTGCCCCATCTCCACCTCAACCCTCATCACCAACTGTACCTTCACCCCCAACTGCTTCAGCTCAACTTCAACAACCTTCCCCTCCACAATCTCCTTCCCATACCAATGCTCGGGTTAAGGAAGATAACACCATTAACGACAATGGGATTCAACCAAAACCTAAAAGAAAGAAACGAGGCATGACACAGTTGAAAGGGCTTGGAATGCAGGATAATTCGAATGCGAAGATATAAGTAGTTTTTAACGAGAAAGGGCAGCCTATAGGTGATGCTTCTAAACCTTTTGCATCTTTCATAGGTGCTTTAGCACGTAACAAAGTTCATATCACCGTTGATGACTGGAAACAAGTTTCCAGCACTCAGAGAAAAGATCTATGGACACTTGTTTTGGTAAGACTGCTACAATATATTTTATATCTGGGTATGAAAGCTTATATTAATTATTACTCTCAAAATACATTATTTTTCAGTTAAGGTACAAAATCGATGAAATCCATAAGGATTACGTTTTGCAAAAGATGGCTGCTTCTGTAAGAGGGTGTAGATGTCAAGTAGTCACCGCTGTAGAAGAAGCTCTACAGTTGGATGAAGCCGAAAAAGCAGCAAAACTTGCTATGTTAAAGCCTGGAAATTTGACTGATAACCAATGGAGTGAATTCATTAAACAGAGAACTTCCATAAAATTTTAAGTGAGTTGTGTTTATATCTTTTATTCATTACGTATTGCAATAAATATCTAATCGTAAGCCAAATGAATTATTTTTTTGAATCATAACTGCAGCAAAATGATTTTTGCATGAAATAGCACTAAATACAGTGCTTTACCATAGTTTGATGACACATGCCTCACTGTTCAAGCCATATTTAATTTTGAATTACTATTTTTAATATATCCATGTTCCTTTGTGCCATAAAAATATTTTATAATTTACTTTTTGACGTAGGCGAGAAGTGTTGTAATGAAGCAAGTGAGGAAAAAGCATACTCACCCACACATGATGAGTCGATTAGGATATGCAGGATTGGAGGAAAAACTGGTTAAATAATTTTCTATCTTCAATACCATTATGATATAATTTTTTGGTATATTATCTAAATTTCTATAATACATGATATTGATGTATAATTATAGAAACAAGAGAACCCTGGACAAGAAGTTACTAGAGCAATGCTATGGACAAAAGGACAGATGAATAAAAAAGGAAACCAGACAAATAAAGCTGTTGAAGACACGATTGTAAAATATTTATATTTATTAATACAGTTCATGTGCTTGTTATTGATGATATATTAACTAACATTGCATTGTATATTTATCTTTTTCAGAAAAAAATTCAACAATTCCACGAGTCACAATCGAAGATATCGAATCAATCATTGACAGATGATGCTCTTTTACATGTTCTAGGGGCTGATCGACCTGGTAGATTATAAGGACTTGGGTTTGGAGTAACATCTTCAAAGCTAAAAGCACAATCACAGATAGCATAATGGTGCGTTCACTTGAAGAAAAATTAAGAGCATTAGAGGCCAAAGTTGACGTACTTACTAAGGTAATAATAACATTTAATTTGAGCAGTTCCAATTCTGCTTATCTTCGTCTAACATCATCATATCCTATTGTTTTTTAACTACTGCAGTCACGTCAAAACAGCGCCGGAAATGGTGTTGATGGACAGATAAGTGAATCTGATGCTAGGTAGGTAAACTGAGAAATAATTGTAAATAAATTTGTTTTTGTCAAATAAATCATTGACTTTTTATATAATCATCTGTATTTTCATTTTGTATGGCAGTCAAACCGTAACAGTAGCGTGGAGTTACCTGCTTCAGTGGTTGGAGCTAAATGCAAGTTGCTGAGTTGGTACAAGGAGGGTGAAGTGGTTGCGGAAGGCAAAATATTTTCTACAAACCCCACTGACTTGGTTCACTTCAAACCATTAGGGCTTGATGCATGGAGGGTTTTTGTCGAGTTTGCGGTCAATGTAGAAGCTTTTTTATGGCGAAGCACAGATGAACTTAAGGTGGTTGGAGACGCAGTAGGGTCCATAGTTGCATGGAGCAAAGAGTATATCTCTTTTGATCTTAGTGGCTGAATAAGTGCTTTTACGAGTTTAGCGTAGAATTTCTGTAGTTTATATCCAGTACCTTTTGTTTTGACATTTGCATTTGTTTTCCACTTCTCCGACAGTTTATTTTGTTATTATGGACAATTTTTTTTGTTTAGTTGAATAGTTTGTAGTGTTTGCAAACCCTTTTTAACTCCGCCAATGTAAGTATACATTGCCAGTCCCAAGCCCGGATAAAGGAGGAGGGAGAACAAGGGAGTCGTGATGGTCAGTGTCATTTCATTTTCATCTAACCCAGGTGTGCATTGTACATTTTTAGTATTGTAACTTATATTTTTTATGTCCAAAAGGGATTGGATGATTGGTTGTTCATGTATTTCATATTGATAAAAATCTAACCAGGCAGCTCTCAAGGCTATTTCACTAAATAGGGATGGCAAAAATGAGGAAATATCAGCTCTTAGGAAACGGTTAGAGGTATCATAGTTTGTCTTCTCATCGTTATTTCCTTTCTGCTTAAAAGTTGTTGAAGCTTTAAGATATTTGACCACACTGTCATACCAGACAACAAGAGAACAAGCTGCAATGCATAATATAACCTAAATGCGGCTGAGTCTGAAACCAAAGCTCTTCATTCAGTGATGGAAAGAATGATCATAACAGAGGAGGAGATGGTTTGCTAATTTGAAAATGTTTTATTTATTTTTAAGTATTTATGTGTTATATTATTAATCACGGTTTATTTTTCTGAGTAGGAGGTTGTTCTGAAAAGGTGTTGGCTTGCTCGATATTGGGGTTTAGCTGTTCGGTATGGTAATATGCTTTATTATATTACGTTTTACACAAACATTTGTTTCATGTTCATATTAGATCAACCAATTTTCTTGCCATTGAACTAAGGGTACTAGTTGATATTTGTGATAATGTGCAGATAAATACCTCATCAAAAGTTGCACTTTTTTTTTTTTTTTTTCAATTTAGTAACTTGTTTTGATTGATGTCCATTAAACTCAATTTCGTCCTACAGAAAATTATAGAATTGATCATTGCATTGCACCAAAACCTATTTAACAGTCTTATTCCATGTTTTTTCATCCCCTGCCAGAGTATTAATGAAACATTGGATGCTGAGATAAGAAACTAGGCTGTTGGCAAAAACGGCAAGAGCTCTGTTCTCAACTTTACAATATGCAAGTTCAAAGTATTTTTGCTTCAGTTTGTAATCTTTCGGTTTAACATATTCTTCTGCATCTTAATACATTACAGTTCAGTTTTTTTTCTTACGCCTATTATCTTTTGACTTCTTCATATCTGAATTGGTAAAAAGGAAAAATATCCGAGTTTTTGTTCTATGGTACTAGGTCCTCTTGGAACTTGATCATCTCACTACTACAAAAGTGGGCATATTCGACACTATTTTTATGTGGTCGTAGATCAAAAAAGCGTTGCCGTAGGCCATTTTTTCAAATAGGCAACACCAGGGGGGCGTGGCATCCGCGGCCGTTGCATTAGCCACCTAAGGCAACACTTTTGCCCATCTACGGCCACGGAAAGAAAGTGTTGCATTATAGCCATAATGCAACACTATTTGCACGTAATGCAACACTATTCAACGTTGCCTTAAGCATTAGTTAGGGCCTGGCTTCCTGTGCCGCCACGTCAGCTTTCCACGTCAGCTGTCTACATGTCACACGACACGTCATCTCTCCATGTCAGTACTCCACGTGTCACATGCCACACCAGCTATCCACGTCAGCTGTGGGGTCCACGTGCGACGGGTAAGCAATTATATTTAATGTAATGCAACACCACTACAATATGTAATGCAACACCATTACAATGAAATGCAATATCAATAAAAGCTAACGCAACAGTAGAAGAAGGAAAATGCAACACTAATTTGATAGAAATACAATGCTTTAATTAAATATTTTGCAATACATGTTTTGTACAAGAAACTCATCCAAAGCAATTGTTCTAATTATCCAAATATCAAAACTCAAAAATCAGCTACACCATTTTGTTCATCCAAAGCAATTGTTATAAGCTTATAACGGCAAACACTTTGTCGTTATAAGCACTAGCCGTTGCACTCCAACGGCTAGTTCACTTCCTCCCTATATACCAACCTACCTCCTTCATCTTCCACACAACCACTCCACCTTCTCAACTTCAACTTCTTCAACAACAAAATGTCTTCTTCTGCACCCAAACGAAGCGGGAAAAAATCCGCAAACAGGACAGTCATGTCCAAACCGCACTCGTCATCGTATGCCATGCAACGGTCAATCCAACAACAGCAACCGTTGCAGCCATCTCACGAATATGGCTACGCGTCGTATTCAAATTATCCATACCGACCACCGTACCAACCGCTCGCTCCTCCTAATTTTCCTCCCATCCATTCTACCGCCCAGCCACAGTTTTACCAACGACCGACCAGGGTAGGCGTGTACGACGATCATTCGTCGTATATGTCAATGATGATGCAGACCGATCAAAGTCAACAACCTCACCTAACTCCGCAACAGACCAAGGTTCGTGACCGTGAAGCTATGCAAAATCTTGAAAGACAGTTTTCGTACGGGTATGTCTCTCCTGCTACCGAAGAAAATGTTGAAACTTCAACGGAGGCGGCGGAGGAAGATGCAAATGAGGATGCGAATGTTACAAATTCTGAAGAATTTATTCAAGAATACGTTGCACCTATTAGTCCCGAATATAACCAAAAGAAGACGAAGTGGAAGTCTTTAAACGGCATTTTCAGTAAACGACACCAAACCGAAGTTGAATCGGAGCCGGATCCCGGAATAGAAGATATTGAGGATGATCATGCTGAAGGGGAAAGAATAGCAGCGGATGGAAAAAAAACAATGTAAGTTTACTTCCGAGCAGTACGTTTTACTTGCTAAATTGTGGATACGCATTTCACAAGATAACATTGTTGGGAATAATATGAAAGGTCAGAAATTTTGGGAAAGAGTAGCAGAGTTTTACAATTCGTTGGAAGCGAGGAATAGAACATGGGCATCACTTAGAGGCGGTTATAGATTTATGAATGTCGCATGTCAGAACTATCTGGCAATACTGACAGGCTTGCAGAACAGATAGCAAAGCGGTGCTGCACCTTATGACGTTGTAAGTACCATAGATTACTTTGAAAAATAACTTACTATACTATGATTGATTAGTTAGAAATGTCATACGCTCATACAATTTCAACTTTGTGTTACAGATTGAAGAGTCACAAATGGCCTACCAACAAAAGTATGGTCATCCATTTAAATTTCAAGACTGTTTCGAGCTTCTATCTAGTTTGTCGAAGTGGAAGAACCCAAGCAACTTCATGTTTGAGCAGCAGAACAAATCTAGAAGGATGAACTACTCTGATTCTAGTCCAGGAAGTGACCCGAGTTCGCAAGAAAGAAACCCTTTATTTGGAACTAGTGACGGACGACCTGTTGGCAGAGCCAAGTCAATTCAGCTGGAGCAACGCGGTGCAGAGTTTTCTAGATTTATGGAAATAATAGAGAATTCATCTAAGGCGACAAAAGAGCATAGAGCTCGATTTTCGGTGCAAAGAAACCGCAGTGACGAAGAGTTCCAAAAGACAGTTAGGGATGATCGAGAGCTTCGCAGACATGTACATACGGAGAAACAAGCCATGATACGAGAAAAGCAGAAGGAGAAGAAAGCCATGCTACGAGAGAAGCAGGAGGAGAAGAAAGCAATGGTACGAGAGAAGCTGGAGGAGACGAAAGCTATGATGCGAGAGAAGAATTATATTAAAATGATTACATGTGATTTTAGCAAGCTTTCCCCTCTACAGTAAGAACTGGTAACCGGGCAGATTGGAGAGTACAGAAAACACAAAGGAAGCGGAAGTGGAAGCAGTAGTGGCTCGTATATGGACTAGCTATGTATGTTGGGTTAAGTTGTAATATGATTGTGAAATTTTTGTAGTATTTATGTACTGGTGGGTGTTTATGTACTAGCTATATATGTTGGGTTGAGTTGTAATATGATTGTGACATGTTTGTAGTATTTATGTAGTAGTTGTTGTTTATGTATTAGCTGTATATGTTGGGTTGAGTTGTAATATGATTGTGAGCAGTTTTTAGTATTTATGTACCAGTTGTTGAAATAATGATACAATCTACAATATGATTGAAAACCAGATTTGTTGACCCAACTACACACTGATAGATAGTACTCTGATACATAGTACACGACTACACACTGATACATAGTTCTAGTACCAACTACTGATTTCGACTATTCCTTCCTTTATGCGCCCACAAATGTTCCACCAACTGGTCATGCAATTGGAAGTGCACAGCTTGATCTTCAATGTGTTGAACCATATCAACATATTCTTCCATTGAGTTTACATCTTTATGGGGTTTTGCATTTGACCCCGTAAACATGTCAGGATAATTAGACTTTTGATTCTTATATCCGCCTCTTTCAGACTCCACAATCATGTTATGTATTATTATACAAGCATACATGATTTCTGAAAGCACTCTTGCATCATGAAAACGAGTAGGATTTCGTAAAATATGAAATCGGGCTTGTAAAACACCAAACGTACGTTCGATGTCCTTTCTGTAGCTAGCTACTTTTTCAGTGAAATACCTTTCTTTATCATTTGATGGTACTCTGTATCCTTGCATCAAAGTTCTCCACCTTGGGTATATTCCATCCACTAGGTAGTACCCAGTTTTGTGTTCGATATTACCAACTTTATATGAAACATCTGTTGACAGTCCGTTAGCAAGTTCCGTGAAAAGATATGATTGTTTTAAAACATTTATATCATTCAATGAACCTAGGACTCCAAAAAAAGCATGCCGAACCCATAAATCGTCTGTTGATAATGCTTCAAGGATCATTGACGGCACTTTTTTATGTCCAGTGAACATTCCTTTCCATCCCGTTGGGCAGTTTTTCCAAGGCCAATGCATGCAATCTAAACTTCCAATCATACCTGGAAATCCTCTAGCTTCTCCCCTGCATAGTATCCTACTTATATCGTTTGGTCCAGGCGTCCGTAGATACTCCTGCCCGAACTGTTCAACAACTGTTTTAAAGAATTCTTTCAGACACTCTATTGTTATTGATGTTGCGATTCTGAAATATTCATCCATTTGGTCGCCAGATATTCCATAGCTTAACATCCTCAACGCCGATGAAATTTTGATGTGGGGCGAGTGGCCGATTTCTTGTGCTCCGTTCAGTCTATAAGTGAAATATGGGTTTGGCTGATGAAGTTTAAGATAAATTTTTGAGAAAATTGCCGGACTCATACAATAACGACGGCGGAACAAAGTTATATCGTAGGCTGGATTGTCGATGAAGTAATCCCTCATTAGTCTTTCATGTCCATCCTTGTAGTCTCTCTTATACCGCCGGTCAATCCGGCTAAGTATACTACCTCGACGGTTGTTCATTGAGCCTTCAGCAAAATAATTGGAATACCCAATCATTGCGTGTTGTTCCCGCTCCTCCTCTGTCTCTTCCTCCATTTCTAGTTCGGAATCGTCAGTTTGATTATTGACTTCATAGTAATGGTGGTATAGATTTGGATCCATTGCTTGCTTTTTTATAAATTTAGTTTCGTTGTTCTCCCTGAGTGTAGACGTAGGATAGATATATATATATAATCAAGGATGATTGGCATAATATCTCTGTCATTGAGTAGTCAAATCGGGCAGTTGTTGTGATGTGAATGGTTGGCAATAATGGTTGGCAATACATGTAGACAAGAATGGTTGGCAATAATGGCGTGGATAATATCTCTGTCATTGAGTAGTCAAATGGGACTGCTGTTGTGCTGTGAAATGTTGGCAATAATGGTTGGCAATACATGTAGCCAAGAATGGTTGGCAATAATGGTTCTGACATAATGGTTGGGATAATAACGGTTCTGTCATTGAGTTGTCAATTCGGACAGTTGTTGTGATGTGAAAGTAATAGAGAATATAAAGGAGAATTTCCGTTGTATTTATGTAATAAATGATTTTGTAAATTTTCAGAAATTTACATTTGAAACGATATCCAGATGTATAGAAATTCCTTTATATTCAATTAAATAAACGTTATCGTTTATTAACGAAATTCCATAGCGACTATTTAAAAATTTAAATTGAACATAACTAACAATCTATGTCACGAAATCTCAAAAAAATTCCCCCAATAGATAATTTTAATCTAATCGACCCGAACGATTCTTGTTTCACAGAATTCTGACCTATATCGGATCCGGTATATTCAGTTAAAGTTCATATTGAAAATTACGAACTACCGCCGCGTTTCGGGCTCGTTTTAATTATATTATAAACTATATATATTTTCAAATGTCATTTTATATAATAAACTCGATATAAAATCAATTATAACTCCAATATAATATTAATGACAAAATCATGGCTTCAGTGTTCACTGTCATGGCTACGGTGTACGCTACATGGTTGGCAATACATGTAGGCAAGAATGGGTGGTTTGGATAATATCTCTGCCTTGAGTAGTCAAATTATTCTAGCCAAGAATGGTTGGCAATAATGGTTCCGACATAATGGTTGGGATAATAATGGTTCTGTCATTGAGTAGTCAATTCGGACAGTTGTTTGATGTGAAAGTAATAGAGAATATAATGGAGAATTTCCTTTGTATTTATGTAATAAATGATTTTGTAAATTTTCAGAAATTTACGTTTGAAACGATATCCAAATGTATAGAAATTCCTTTATATTCAATTAAATAAACGTTATCGTTTATTAACGAAATTCCATAGTGACTATTTAAAAATTTAAATTGAACATAACTAACAATCTATGTCACGAAATCTCAAATTTTTTCCCCCAACAGATAATTTTAATCTAATCGACCCGAACGATTCTTGTTTCATAGAATTCTGACCTATATCGGATCCGTTTTATTCAGTTAAAGTTCGTATTGAAAATTACGAATTACCGCCGCGTTTCAGGATCGTTTTAATTATATTATAAACTATATATATATATATTCAAACTTCATTTTATATAATAAACTCGATATAAAATCAATTATATCTCCAATATAATATTAACGACAAAGATTTGTCACAGTAGAGTAGGATAAGGAGATACAACAATAAGCACAAAGATAAAATAGTTTATAAAGACACAACAACTGACGATAGTACATGCGAACTAACTCAATCAAACCATGGAGTAGGCATTAGCAACTTCATTACAATGCATGTTACGTTTAGTCTTACGGGCGTCGCATGATGTTCAATCGCAACTGCTCATTATCACTTCGAACACGTCTATTTTCTCGTTCGAATTCGTTAGCATATGCTATTCCCCGAGGACACAAAGGTTGGTTTATCCAATTCGTGTAATTGCAACCATTTGGATAGGCTGGACATCGCTGCCTGCGCCGACCTATATTGTTGCCCTCTGCTCGAACGACAACTTCAACCGCATACCTGCAGTAGCAACGAACTGGATAAGAATCAACTACATGTTCGTGCAGTGGTACACGGAAGAACTCTGCTTCCTGCGTTGACTGAGTGACCTCCTGTTGAGATGATACTTAAACAGGTGGTACTGGTGTTTCATGTGGAGGTTGAACGTTCACTTGTTCGTACGGCAGTATAGTTTGCGGTTTCATTTGTTTTAGGAACTGAAGTTCGTCTTCAAGCTCCTATAGCCTCATGTTTTCGTAACCTTGTTCCTCGGAATCTGTAGATGTTGCCCACGAAGACATTTTCAATGAGTGTGAATCCAAGGATGTGCTCTAAGAATGGGGAAGAAGTTGTTTGAGTTTTGTATGTTGTGAGTAAGTTAACATATGTATATATAGCTGGAAGATTGGTAATGGTGTGAATGGTCAAAAGCTACACTGTAGGGAACACTATATGGAATCTGCCAGATGACATGACTGCACTATGCGAAAAACGCAAGACTTGACCAGTCATTGCGCTATAGTTGGTTGACCCGTTATGTTCTTACTTAGAATATGGAGTTATCTACAAACCTTGTTATGTTGGCGCGTTATTTAAGAATTTTTCATTTCGAAACGAGAAGACGACAATCTTGTTCACGATCAAATTCAAACGCTAATACATTTCAAACAACACTTACAGGAACTAGAACAACAGAACATAGCAACATCAAATTCAAAGTACAGTAATAAATCTTCGATCCAAGAAAAACCAAATCCTAACAATTTCTGAGATAGCCAGCTCTAGTTGCATCCGCAACAATCTTTTTCAACCGCCTTATTTCGGCTTGCGCTTCCAGTGCATATTGAATTCCACGTTGGCACATCGAGGGGTCTATCCACTGCATAAAATTACAACATTGAATATCATTGGGGTAATACCTATGGTCTTCGAAGGCAGGACATCCGAAGAATCGACGTCCAACATTTTTTTTCAGTTTTGGCAACAACAACATCCGATTCATCTCCACAACCAATAGGGTAAGCTCCACTAGGTAGAGTTGGACCGATTGGATGTAGGGGCTCGATTTCTTGTCCTTCGTATACGATCTGCTTACCAGGTCTTTGATTTGCTACAACTTCGCGCAAACGAGCATTCAAAGATTTTGTTCTCGGCTTCACTGATTTAGACTGGACTTGTGCTCCTTCACCGAATTCCACCGTAGGCTTGTTGTGTTGTACACTATTCCTTGACCGTTTAAACTCTTCATAACAATTATTCATTGTTTCATCATCAATCTCCAAGTTGTCCATAGCTTCAATACAAAACAAAACCTTAAGCAATTGAAATGAATTCAAAGTGTAAGGAATTTTTGTTCTGTTAGAGATATAAACCTGGTGCATATTTATTGCTGCGTTTGAACACAAAGCAGGGCTAGATTTGTAAAAAGAGATGTTGCAATTCCCAACATAAACACAAAGTAGGTGATACCCGTGATAAATTTTTGGTATTGATATATAATGCATCAACTTTATCAGTAACATAATTACTGGTATTGTATCAATGTATAGTGTATCACTGTTTGCACTGTATACTGTTTGACTGTTTCCATAAATTGTTTGACACAAAGTAGGTCGACCCTTTTTTTAACTCCACGTATTGAAATGGTAAATGCACCCGAGGACGACCCCTATTTTTAACTCCTACTCTCGAAAAACAATGGTATGACTCCATCCTGCCATAAAACATGGCTGAACTATGGGAATTGTGCAAGACTTGACCAGTCAATGCGGAACGACCCATATTTTTTAACTCGTTGTTGTATTGAATCGTTTAATGCACCTAGGAACGACCCTTACACATAGGTTACATAAGTGGTAATAAGTAACAAATATGATAAATTACACAAACGGTAGATTAGACAAACAATAGGTTCCACAAATAAAATCAGCCTACGTAACCTAAACGTTACACAGCTATAGGGTTACATACTTCGTTCGAACTTCAATAAAGGTTTTCAACTAAAATAAAGCATAAAGATAAAAGTGATACGACGCGTAACGATACAGTACATAGTACGCATAAAATAAAATATTTAAATCCTAATTTAACTCACGTTGCAGGCGATAATTTGCATTACTTAGGTCGTTTACTTGATTTCGCAGCTTTCTTATTTCTTCCTCTAGTTCCAAAGCGTACGTAATTGCTCGACGGGGAAAACGGTCATCTATCCACTGTCCAAACTCGCATTCATTGCCACGTACTGGACAACTATAATATCGACGTCCAACGTCGTTTCCATCACGGACGACTAATTGCGGTGCTTCAAATCCACAAAAGCATACAATATTTGTGGATTGCACCTCGCCTTCTTCTATCGTGGCTCTAACACGAGGAATTACAAGGCTAGACATGCGATCACGTTGTCGATTACGATTGTCATGCTGATGTCGTATTTCCATTTCATGCATTCCTGCTTCAAGTTCTAATTGTCGCACCTCATCATTGTGTCGCTCTTCCATTTCGATATACCACTCTGTTGGTTCTCTAGGTGTGGACGGATTAGGGTTTGATGGTCCTGAGAGAAGGTCTGTGTAATTGTAAGAAGATGGATACGATATTGGCATTTTTCTTATTTGAGATATAATTTTCGGTCCGTATGGATCGGGTATTGCTGAAGCAATGTTAGTTATATATAGGAGGAGATTTAGTTACCACTGCATAAGGATATTACTTCCCGTTTCCAAAAGAAACGGAATATGAAAACAAATTGACAACGGGTAATGTTTACGTTGGACTGCGCACTATATACTGTGCACTTTTTACTACATACTGTCCGCTGTATACTGTACACTGTGCACTGTTTCCTGTAGCTACGTTAGAAAATGCGTTCTTAACTTTAGAAAAAGAGTGACATGACCACACTTTGGTCTGAAAACTGGAGAAAAAGAGTGACAGGCCTACAACGACCACATGAATTATCCTGATGACATTGATTGTTGTTGCTTTAAGCAATGGATTGACCCTCCCATGTGCGAACGTGGACGTCAGTATGCACTCGAAGCGCAAGCAGAAATAAGACGCTTAAGCAAGATTAATGCCGGTAAGACTAGAGATGGTCCTTTCCGTAGGCCATGGTAGGTGTACGTGTTTGAATTTGATGCTTGTGTGCTCAGTTGTTGTAGTTTGTATGATTATCGTTTGGCATTTCCTTCTGTTGTACTAGTTGTCTTTGTTTTAGTTGTTATAATTTCTCAATTGTCATAGTTGTTATAATTGTCAAGTCATGTAAGCTTCTAAGTTATGTAAGGCACCTGGGAACGACCCATTTTTCTTAATTCTTTCGTGAATTGAAATGGTTAAAGCACCGGTGGGCGACCCCTATTTTTAAACTCCTACATATAGACAAAATTGCCACTATGACAAAACAATTACGAATAATGTTTCCAAAGCCTGCTACAGTCAATGAAATGACTTGACACTGAGGCATACAACAATATTACATACTGCAATATCACTGTGAAATTAATACGAGTCACGTGTATGTAGATTATACCCTTTCACATGCATGTATGACATGATTTGACCATTCACTGAGAAGAAAAAAATAAAGACGTGTCTCCATCATTCGTTGCTGGGATTCCATTAAACGTCTCCATCTTTCGCAGACTGCATTGAGTAGTCTCTTCCGAATTAAATGACAACAGTATACGAAATTAATAGTAACTGCCCACATTTGTTGTGATGTGAAAAGTCACTGTAGGGAATCTAACGTAATATCACGAGATTAAAAGTACATGCCAACATTTCATGTGATGGCACCATTTTTCGTGCTGCAATGATGTGACCGGTCATTGTACAAAATTTAACATAATATCACGAGAACTCTGTAATGGGTATTCAATTCTGTTGAATTGTAACTATTGGTCGTACATTGCCCTTATAAGTACTCCATATTTGATAATCCATCTCATACCTTTTACAGCTTCAAGCAACACCGTTGCAGGCTCAAGTGAGAAAATTTATTTTCATGTTTTCTTAAAGGTAACGTTTATTATCAACAAAATTCGTACTTCTAGTAACTCTACTTATTCTACTGATGCGTAGGTTACATGGACGATTCAGAAATAAGTGATGAACAAATGGGAAGGATTTATGATGAGCACAAATGAAACTTAGTGAATGATAACGAAGTTGGATTAGTTCATGATACACAAGTTGAAGAGGTGCCTGTCGCGATTCAGCATCGAGCGGTTACAGCTCCACGTCCTTCTCCAGTAAATCAACGACCTAGTAATAGTGCTCAAACATTGAATTCTCCTACTCCAGATTTTTCGTCGAAGGATTTGCTGGCCCTCGTAAAATCCTATATTGAGGTTGAAAAGAGAGATGAGTTACTAATGCAAAGTGGAGGGGGTTTAACATATGAAGAAAGATGGGCAATGATCACGAGGCTATACAACAACCATTGTTCCCGGCCCACTAGACGAACATCAGTTGAAATCCAAATGGCTAATCGTCATTTGGCAGACACTTGTGATCGGTACAAAAAGATTATCGAAACTGTTGAAGACGAGAACATATTTAAAACAAATCAAGCAACATATGATTCTCGTTACCTTTTCGAGTACGGTGAGGAGTTTGTTGGTTACAAAGCGTATAAACTCCGCTACAGTTGGTTGACCCGCTATGGAACTGAGTAGGCTTATGGTATTACGATTTTATTATTGTTTTACTATCTATTTAATTTGATGTTTGTCCATAGAATATGGAGTTATCTGTAAACCTTGTTATGTTGGCATGCTATTTAAGAATTTTTCATTCCTACACGAGAAGAGGGCAATCTTGTTCAACATCAAATTAAAATGTTATTACATTCCAAACAACACTTACAGGAACTAGAACAACAGAACATACCAGCTCTACACATTAACAGTCTCTACACAGATATACAGTAGCTACACAGAACCAAATACAGTCTCTACACAGAAATATAACCAGAACATACACAAAATACATCGAAAGTACATAATAGTGGTAGTCAACAAATACAGAATGCGTACTCAACCAATATGAACATACAACTGACAACTGCGAAAACGTAATACATCGAAAGTACATAATAGTGGTTGTGAACAAATGCAGAACGTCTACTCAAACAACAGAGACATACAACTAACAACTAGGAAAACGTAATACATAAAAGTACATACAACTGACAACTGCGAAAGTACATGAAAGTGGTAGTAAGTCACTCGTCCGAGTCATCTGAAGGTGGATGTGTACGTATACGTGTGCGGCGTCGATGACGTCTCTCATCATCACCAACATCTGGAGGCTGACTGGACCCAGCACTAGACCTATGGTGGTAATACATCTGCAAGTCCTGAATTCTCTTGCGCTCTGCCTCAAGCTGGGCCTCCTCTACAACATGACGTAGCTCACCATCATAGTAATCTAGGCTACGCCTATGCTCTAGATAGCTCATATGCCTAATCCCCATCTGCATATCATACAGATCATGATATGATATCTGTGTAGGATCCGGGTAATCGTGATGGGCCAGAGGATGAAACATGTCAACGTAACGATCTGGTCCAATGGTGGGCACTGCCATGATCCATCCAAAATGACTGGCGGCCACCGCGTGATCAACTGCACGAAAACTCTGGCTGGGCTGGGTAATATACTCGACAACAGGTGGACGTATGCCGTATCGTATAGCAGATGGCCCTACTAAATCAATCGATGCTGCATGTGTAATCGTGTCTGAGGACCCGGTGAAACTACTCCAGAAGGTATGGTAACACTCCCCGGTAATAACAAAGCTCTCGGCTGTCCACCAGCCTGCTGCCCTGGCTATATCTAGCTGCTCCGTCGGGTAAATCATACACCGATAAGTATGTGGGTGTGGATCATCCGGAATAGCATCGAAGTCATACAACTGTCTCCAGCACCTCTCACCAAGATACCAATAAGCACCTTCCACCACGAGATAAGATATAAGTGGAAATCTCCGTCCGGCAACCATCCTAGCAATCTGTATGATCTCAAGATCGATGGATGTACTCTGCTCAAATGGATGCCATATAATCTGATCCCTATACATCCTCAGCTCGATCTAGTTGTGGGCAACTGGATACACATGGCGTGACTCATTATCCCTGGACCCCCGGTTGTCCACGGTCCAAAAGGATATACGGGGGAAAAAGGTCGATGGGTCTGCAGTACGGGTGACAAAATGAAAGTTTCTAGAGTACTCAAAGTACCAATACTGTAACAACTCCCAGAATCCAAATAAAGAAACCTGAGAATCAGAGATGGTACACTGCATGTCGAGACATCTGTATAGGTATGCAAGGATTGGTGTGCCCCAATCATATAAAATCACCCCATCGGCTTTTAATTCAGCCGCGACCTCAAGAAACCCCACACGCAAACTACTGCTCGAAGAACTAAAGAACAGGTTACCCATAAGGTATAACACAAATAATCGAGCAAGCTCCAAGTCATCATCAATAGAGTACTGACCGAGTATGCTGTCCATGGCCGCACGGATGGCGCTCACTCTAATAGCGCCTTCTGCCTGATACGACGCAGCAGAAACATCAAAATGAGGCAGTGGATCCTGAACAAGTGCACGATCACGCCATCGACCATCGTCATAAGGCAGTGGGGGATAAGCACCTACTCCAATGCTAATACCAGTAAGCATGGAGAAATCAAGCGGTGTAAGTCCTAACTCACCACAAGGAAAGTGAAATGTGTGGGTGGTTTTGTACCACCGTAGAGCAATAGCCGCACACAATTGGATATCGGCATTTATGACATGGTTTATTCCTAAAATTGTAAAGCGCACAATAAGATAAAATATGACTAATAAATTATCCACTTGTTTCATTAAAAGGTCTTTAATATTACCTAGAAAAAATTGAAATCCAAAAGCATGTAACAGTCCTGCGACCCCCTCCTTACCCGCCAAGTGTGCTTGATAATATCTAAGTGTGGTCGCTAACGAACCACGTGAACGTATATTCCGCGACTGTCAACGGTTCAACAAAATGTTATACTATCTACTCAATATCTAATACTCAAAGAATACTATTTAAATAATACTAAAAATACTTACAGCCAAACTCGACTGCGTGCTACCCTTCGTCTTCTAGAAGAACGCGAAAGTTGGATAGGAAAGGAAGCTTCGCGGCGCTAAGGTTCATATCTAGAAAACCATCGAGATCGGCTTGTCTAGCGGAAACCGATCCCACACTCCTACGCGCCCTGCCTGCTCGTCCGCCTCTACGCCCGCCACGTCCACGATGGCCGCCTTCCTCGTGCGCCCCTACGTCTTCGTTCTCCATGTTTTCGGTGGCTGCAAGCAAGTCTTCTATTCCGAGCGCTGGTTGTTCCCCACTACCCCCTGCACCACTCCAGCCTACGCCACTTCCCCCGGTGCCACCATCGTCGCCGAGCATGAATTTTTTGGTGAAATTTTTAAGTAATCTGGCCATATTTTCAAACGAATATCCCAAATACGGTAGTTAATTTGGTTCAAAGCTGACGGATTGGTGAATTGGTGGAAAAAAATTGGTGAAAAATGGGGGATGAGGTTTGATTTTCGGGTTTGAAATGTGGAGAAGGAGAATGAAGAAGAGGGGTGGCGGCGGGGGGGTTTTCTGGGTTTGGGTTATAATGACAAACTCTTTGCTGTTATAACATTATAACGGCAAAGTGTTTGCCGTTATAATGTTACAACGACAAAGTGTTTTCCGTTGTAACCTTATAAAGGCAAACACTTTGCCGTTGTAACCCCCCCTCTTACCTGACCCGTGGCTGGTTCCTTCTTCTAGTTGCTCCGCTCGTTGGACCAGTTTCAAAACAAGAGAGATAATAACTGAACAGAACGGATGGTTGGTTATGGTCTAAGTTGCTTAGTTCCGCCATGATAAAGAAGGAAAAACAGTCATAACACATAAAATAGCGAAGGAAGAAAAAAGACGTTAAGAGGCATTTCTTGATACAGTCCTTTATTCCATCCTCGTTCTTTATCCATTATCGACTTATGCAACTTATCTTCTCTCTTAGTCATCTTAAGTGTCCTTGTTGCACTACCTCCAACAGAACTCTCGCATTCTCAAGTCGAGCTGTTGTTCGTCTCTTCACTGTCTGTGGCAATGGTGTTCTAACTGTTGTTTTTTGCCTGCACTTCTTTTTTCACCGTTATTAAAAAAATTAATGCTCACTTCTACAACAATATTCATGTCTATAGGATTTACAGTTCCAGTTTCCTTGATTATTCCAATAGATGGCATTGGGATAAGCTAACACCTACATGAAGCAGAAGTTTCAAAAGGGATTTTGTTCGAGTGTGAAAATGGTGCAAGCGAGTATCTACGTGTCAAGATTGGATTTTCTAAAAGTTACAGGTTGTTGTTTTCTTTGTCCTTTGTAGTTGGGAGATTCTTGAGCAAACCGTTACCGTTTTGGTGATGAAACTGTTGTTTTCGGTTAGCGGTAGCACTGTGTTAGTGATTTATTTTCCTATGGCAAAAGGTTTCGATATTGAAGTAGGCAGTTGTTTTTCTTGTTGCATGACATTCTACTTTTCTTCCTGTTGTTGTTTGGCCACTTTTGTAATGATATGCTGGCTTACTAGCTTTCTTGTTCTCTTCAGTAATTTGAATTAATTAAGGGCAGGGGTCAGTGCAAGCCGCCGCTTGTTCTCTTCCTTGTTCCCAAACTTTATTTTGATTTATTTGATATGGCACTTTAGCATTAATCCTGCGAATTAAAAAGCAACTTATAAGCGTTCAAATGGGATTAATTTTTTTAGTATTATTGGGTGTTTTTCTTTTTAAATTAGATTAGAGCTAATTACCTATCCTTTCTTTTCTCAAGAAATCAATGCAGTGTGGCTTCTCTTGCAATTGGTAGATCTGTTGTAATAAAAAAAATACGGATTGCTCTAATTTAGATATAGCTAGAATACTAAATATATGCACAATGAATCCTACAATAACACAGTGGGCAATATGGATGTGAACAACAATGCTGGAAAGAACATTCCTCAATATGGCAATGATAATTCAGATGTTGCATCCAAAAGCAACTGCACTGTCAATGAAAATGGAGATCAAAAGCTGACGCATATTAATTTGGCAGGCAATATGGAAGTTGACATTATAGAATCTGATCGATCTCCCCATTGGACTTTAACCAACTTGACCTCTCAGTTGCGTAACTTCTTGACCTCCAATCCAAGGATGCATTTAGGAGCTCGTCTAATCGTGGCATCTCGCTCCACTTCCACTTCCCTAAGCATGCTCGAATCTACTATTTCCGCGGTATAATGTAAACACTTCCGCAAATGCGACACATGAAATAAGTCATGAACACCACTAAGCTTCTTGGGCAACTTCACTCTAAAGGCCATCTGTCTAATTCGCTCTGTAATGGTGAATGACCCTACAAACCTTGGTGCCAATTTCCCTATAGACCCAAAACAAACCACATTCCTTAACGGTGATACTTTAATATGGACCATGTACCCAATACAGAACTCAAGATCGGTCCTTCTCTTATCAGCATATGACTTTTGTCGGTCCTGTGTCGTATTCATGCGTCTTCGAATCAAGTCTATCTTCTCTGAAGTTTCCATAATCATCTCGGGCCCAAGCAAAACCTTATCCATAGATTCCCACTAACAAGTCAGTGATTGGCAAGGTCGTCCATATAGAGCCTCAAAAGGTTCCATTCCAATACTAGTCTGATAACTGCTGTTGTAGGCAAACTCTACTAATGGAAGATGTTCCTCCCATGTCCCTCCAAAGTCCAAGATGCATAACCTCAAAAGATCTTCTAGAATCTGATTCACTCTTTCTGTTTGGCCGTCCGTCTGAGGGTGATAAGCAGTGCTCAAACACAATTGCGTTCCTACCGCCTATTGCAAGCTCTTCCAAAACTCACTGGTAAAAATGGGATCTCAGTCGCTTACCATACTAGAAGGTATGCCGTGTAGACGAACTATCTCTCGGAGATGAACAGATGCTGACCATGCCGCTGTTCTTCTACTCTTGACGGGAATGAAATGGGCGCTCTTGGTAAGTCTATCCACTACTACACAAATCCCCGTATTACCCTTCCTTGACCTTGGCAACCTGTCAACGAAATCCATGGAAACACTTTCCCATTTCCACTGTGGAATCTCTAAAGGGTGAAGCAAACCACTAGGCTTCTTCTGCTCAGTCCTAACTTGCTGGCACACTAAGCATCTCGAAACAAACTCAGCCACATCCTTCTTCATTGCGGCCCAAAAGAAAACTCGCTTCATGTCCATATACATCTTGTCACCACCGGGATGTATGGTTATCTTAGAATGATGTGCTTCTTCAAGGATTGTCTTTTTCAAATTCTCGTCTCGAGATACGCAAAGTCTCCCATCTCTATGCAACCAACCTTTGTCATCGATAGTATACCAACTAAGATGGCTCGAAGACTCCCCTCTTATGAGCTTGTCTACTATCTCTATCAACTGTGGGCCATCTCGCTGTGCCGCACCTATCTGTCCCAAAAGCGAAGGTCGTACCTCTAATCATGCCAATAAAACGGATACATAATCAACAGAGGGCCTAAAGTCGAAGGTAGAGATATACTCTAAACTCTGCCGCTCGACAAACAAAGGACTCAAAGTCAACTTCTTTTTACTCATGGCGTCAGCTACAATGTTACCCTTGCCAGGGGTATATGCAATCTCAAAATCGTAGGATGCTAAGAACTCCATCCACCTCTATTGCCTTAAGTTTAGATCTTTTTGAGGGAACGGGTATTTTAGTGACTTAAGGTCCGTATACAACTCAAACCTCTCACCAAGCAAATAGTGATGCCAAGACTTAAGCGCAAAAACTATGGCAGCTAACTCTTCGCCGTGGGTAGGGTAATTCTTCTCATGAGCCTTTAATTGCCTTCCACTGTAGCATATCACCCTTCCCTCTTGCATCAAAACTGCGCCAAGCCCTGTCCCATAAGCATCGGTATACACTGTGAACGATTTACTCCCATCAGGCAAAACTAAAACTGGAGCTGTCGTCAATGCCCTCTTCAAACGTTGGAAAGCATCATCACAGTCAACATCCCAAGAAAAGGTCAAATTATTTTTGTCAACCGTGTAAGTGAGACTGATATCTTAGCAAAGTCCTCGATGAACTTTCTATAATAGCCCGCCAAACCAAGAAAACTTCTTACTTCTATAGCGTTCTTAGGAATCTTCCAATCTTGGATTGCTACCACCTTCGTGGGATCCACTGCTATCCCTTCCTTGGAGACCACGTGCCCTAAGAACCTCACGTCCTTTCTCTAAAAATGACATTTGGAGAACTTAGCTTTAAGTTGATGTGCTTGAAGGGTCTCTAAGACTTCCCTAAGATGTAGGGCATGTTCTTCCTCGCTTCTAGATAATATTAATATATCATCCACAAAGACCACCACGAACTTGTTTAGAAACTCCCTAAACACCCTACTCATCAAGTCTAGGAAATATGCAGGTGCATTCGTCAAACCAAAAGGCATGACGAGTAATTCAAAGAAACCTTTGGGAGTCCTAAAAGTAGTCTTATCTATACTATCCTCAGCTACCCTCAACTGATGAAATCCTGTAGCTAAGTCCAACCGCGAGAAAACTGAAGCACCAACCAACTGATCGAACAAATCATCTATCCTCGGCAATGGGTGTCTGTTTTTCTTCGTGAGCTTATTCAGCTTCCTATAGTCCATGCACAATCTAAGCGAACCATCAGCCTTCGTGGAAAAAACAACTGGAGCGCCCCACTCCGAGATACTTCTTCTTATAAACCCTTTCTCAAGCAACTCTTTCACTTGTTTACTAAGCTCCCTCCTTTCTCTAGGAGCCATGTGGCGGACATGCAATGCAACTGGCTTTGCATTGTCCACCAAATATATACGGAAATCTATCTCGCGTTTTGGAGGTAAGCCCCTAACCTCCTCAAAGACACCTGCAGACTCACGGACTACTCGAACAGATTTCAAATCATCAATGGATGTGTCAAGAGATTTTAGGTAGCTAAGCATAACAGAACCCTTAGGATCACAAGAAATATCGAGAGTATTACCCAAACTAGTCAACAGTCTAACTACCCTCTTTTCACAGTCGAGAACGGCACTATACCTGGTTAGCCAATCCATTCCTAGAATCAAGCCATAGCCCGTGAAGCCAAGCACATAAGCGTTGCATTCGAACTCAATGCCATACACATATATTCTCAAATCCCGACATAACATAGAAAGATGAGCCGTACCCCCAATAGGATTTGCGACAACAACGGGAACCATAACTAGACTAGCATTTAGGTGCACTGTTTCAACTAACGAAGCAGATATAAACGAATGTAAAGCGCCAGAATCAAACAAAGCTCGAACAGGATGATCAAAGAGGAAAATCAAACTTTCTATAGAAATGTTTCTACCTCTCTCCTGTCCTGGTGCCATGAGAGCATGAACCTGCCCTCCAGAAGTAGGTCTTGTCCTCTGCCCTTACCTCCTCGGGCAGTCTTTAATCATATGTCCTGCCTCACCATATTGGAAGCAACCCGTCTTCTTCTTCTTCTTCTTCCTACATTCCTTGCATAAGTGGCCCGGTGTTGCACAATTAAAACACTTTTTCTTCCCTTGGCCCTTGTTATCCTTACCACCTTTCTTTTGTTGTTGTTGTGCTTTCTTTGGATCCACTTTCTTATCCTGTTCCTTAACTACACTAGCACCTTTCTCCTCTTCATGCATCAGCGCCATATCAACAAGATTCAAGAAAGTAGCCCCCATAGAAATATGGGACATAGCCAACCTGTGTAATGGTTCATTCAGACCCTTGGCAAATCTCAAGGCCTTCTTGTGTGGTGTATTAACTAATTCCATACCAAATCTTGCTAACTGGTTAAACTTGTTGACGTACTCCTTCACAGACAAACTCCCTTGCTTCAAAGCCAAGAACCTCTCCATGTATAAACTCTCCTCCGCTTATGAAAGAAATTTTAACTTTAACCTTCGTCTGAAGTCAATCCACGTCTCTACTGGACGTCCTCCATTAGTTACTTCCCACCAAAAGGAAGTTTCATCTTTCATCAACCAACCAGTTAGTTGAACTTTCCTTCCCTCGTCTATCTCAAAGATACCAAATAAGTCCTCCACTTCCTTAAGCTAATTTCAAGCCTCCACAAACGTCTCAGTCCCATAAAACGGCTTTCCGCCCATTGCACGGAAGTCTTTGCATATCTTAGAAAAAGCATCTACACGGGGAGGAGGAGGAGCGACTGCAGCTGGGGGAGGAGGAACGTCTGCTAGGCCTACAGCAGTAGCCCTAGCCACCAGATACCTTCTGAACCAACCCGGTATCTGTACGCTCTCGGGTATAATGGGTTCCCCAGACATGCTGAAAGGAAAAAGGAAGAGATTCAAAACTGAGAATCGAAAGGTAGATATATGGATTTTGGGGATTATGTTTTTCATAATAAAACTTTCTCTTGAAAACACCTTCTTTAGAACATATTTTTGAAAATACATCTAAAAAATTGCATTTGAAAACGGTTTTTAAAATATTTTATCTGTTCTGTTAACCTTCAGCTCTGATACCACGTGTAACACCCCACGTCCATTAATGTCACTCAATATGGGAATGCGTTAACTTTCATGGAGTATTATAAGAGTATAGAACAGAATATCATAAAACAGATATATAAAATGGTACTTAAGAAAATTCAAAATTTATTCATTGCAGAGAAAAAGCAAAACATGTCTGGTTACAACATTAAAACCATATGCTAAAGCCAAGTAGACAAATATCTATCTTGTACAAAATTATTATCAGAGTACATAAAAGTAAAATCATAATCCCACTCCAAATAGCCATAATGGAAAAGAGATAAAGTGAGCATTACTTTCAACACTTCTAAGCACTTCAAGAAGAAAGAAATCCAAGTCAAGCTTCACTAGTCCCACCCTGAGGGCCTGGGGGGGGGGAGGGGAAAGAAATAAAAGAGGCGAAATAAAAAGGGTCAGACATACGTCTGGAAAGGCTAGTGGCTTTAACAATATAATCAGTAAAGTAATAGGATAAGATCATAAACTGGATATAAGAGATGTTTGTAACATAAGCAGATATGACAAGGTAAACAAGATATAACGTTTATTGCGCTTCTAATCACTATAAGATAATTCCTACACCACACAAATTAGTTCCATACTGAAAGTTGATCCCTCTTACTAAACATAATAATAATAATAATAATAATAATAATAATAATAATGGTAGTTTCTTGTACTCCTAGCTGCTGTCATAGGTGCCGCCTGCTCCTATCTCCACTAGTTGTACCCACTACCCTTCCCATTCGATCGGCTCCCTAACTCGTAGATACCCGTGCTGGTCCCACAGTAGGATGTATCACTCCCTAAAGTGGCAACCCGATACTACTAAAAGGCATGGCATATATCTACACGATGCAACAACGTCTTACCTACTAGTCCGGACCCACGCACGCACATGACTCCGTTGGACTTGCACTACCATCGCTAACTCTTTATTGACCTCTTACAATCAAACCCAATAAGCGTGTCCCATCCTCGACCTAGTTCGAGCTCACATACACTACAACAAAATGACCCTATTACAACGGTGGAACACCGTTGTAATAGGTTTTTACAACGGTGGGCAAACCGTCGTGTCTTAAGAAGTTGTAATAGCCTAATATCTTTTACAACTTTTCTGCACTGTTGCAAAACCGTTGTAATATGTATATTTTACAACTTTTTTCCACCGTTGTAATAAACTTTATTACAACATTTATGCACCGTTGTGATTGATATTTGGGTTTTAAAAAAAATAAATTTTGCAAATGCAACAAAAGCTGAATAAACAGAAAACAAATTGATATAAATTCAAAGCAACAGATCCATTCATACAAAAAACATTACAACTTTATATTCAAAATGCAAAAAATGAATCATACATCATCACGTTAATATATCAATTCTTCATTACAAATAATGATTACAAATTAGTACCATCCAAAAACTTTGCTTCAACTATCAGCTTGCTTCATCTTTGCACTTCCTCAACTTCCCCACCAACACAAGACACCACCTGCACAATCACAAAACATGCATATATATAAACATAACCTTAAGCTTGTTGTAAACATAAAATGGTGGATATCTACTTTTCTTCCAAGTTGGATGAGGAGTTGAAACTATGTAAAATGCAATGCATGTATTTTTGTAGTAATCTAAGAGTATATAAGAGTTTTACTGGTTTAAGAAATACGTAATGACCATGAACTGCTTCGCTCTTTTAATGTGTTTAAGTTAATTAAGGTAATGAAAGATGATAGTAAGGATTAAGCCAAAAAGGCTGTTAAAGAATTTTGTTTTAACTGTATATATTTACTGAAGCAAATGAAATGAGATTTAAAGCATGGTATGTTTAGACAGTCATGAGAAATGTATCATTAGTGAAATTCTTAGTTTCAATCACTAACTTAAAAGTTTGGATTGGAATAGCTAAACGTATGTACTGGAAATGAATCATTCTTCTTACGTTAAAAGGGAGTTTTCATGAGGTTGTTTTCATTGCTAATAAACTGGAATTGAGTACAGCTGTATGTTAAAAATGAGTTTGCATGAGTTTGATTTTATTGCTAATAATCTGAGACTGAATACAACCGTGAATATAAAATAAAGTTAAGAGATATTATATAAAAGACATGAGTATGTGAAGCTGCGTTGATGTGATAGCATTTAGCTGTCATGATAAGGTGTATGGATGTAGATAAATTCATATATAAATGAACGTATTTGGCAGTATGGCCATAGAATTGGACACAATTGTATATTTAAACCGGTGAGGTAATTATTTGGTACCAGTTACGAGCTTACAATACAAATATGATTACAATAGTCAAACTAGTTCCGTATTTGCACACAACTGCAAAAATAAGCAGCACGGTGTTTATTCTAATCAATACAACAATAAATTGAGCAAACAAAAGTAATGGGTATAAAGAAGTAGAACTAACCAGACAGAAGAATTGCTATGCTGCTTTAGCTGTTGAAGTACATCAATCTCGATCATAGCATCCTCACGATACTTATCTACAGCTCGAACAATTTTTACGGCTACCATTTCTTTACCTTCCCTGTCCCAACTCCCAACACTCCAATACTTGACCAAACGTGCCTTCTCCTATCTTATATATGAGAAGCGCAACAACTGAAAAAACAAAATAAAACTTATCATGTCTTCAAAACTTAAATAGTAAAAGAAACAAAATGACAAACAATAGCAATCCTCATTTACTCGTAGCCACCCTTTCATGGAACCAGTATAACAACAACTTACTTTGTCTGTATAAGGAAAACATCTAAAAACTTATTGAACGACATCGGATTGATCCTCCTAGACTCGCTGCATCATCTTTCTTCTGTTGAGCATAGTTTAACAAGTTTTTATAATCAACACTACTCTTATCTCCAAATTATTAAAGACCCTTAACAGTATACCTTAACCAATTTTATTATTACTTGAAAAAAAAACAAACTTCAAAGATTAAGTCATATGACTCCTTTCAGTGCAGTACAAGAGACCCCAACAAAGACAGCGTCAAAAAATTGAAAATGCACAGCCAACTCATCGACTACTCAAAAATTCAATGTCTAAAAAAAAATTTGGGTTGATAAAGCACAAGTGCATAAATCAGACTCACGCTAATGTTTAAGCAATTCAGGCCAGGTCAACATGTAGTTAGCAAAAGCAACTTATGGCAAACATCACAAGTGCAGTAGGCAAGCATGCACGACATAAAGCAAAGAAAAAGTAGGAACTGTGCACCTGAATATCAGACCAAGGCTCACCAATAACATTCAAATAATAAAATGATCAAAGTTTTAATATAATCTGTACAAATTAGACGCTCTCAGGACTAAACAATCCTTGTGTATGCAAGGGACAAAGAGTAATGGCTGAAACATACCCTTTAACGTGAATCCTCTACAGCAGACCCAAAGTAGCACTAACATTTATCATAATTTCTAATTATAGGTTGAGCGGGTTATCTAATACCAAAAGTTCTCACCCTTCATTTTAATTAAAAGAATTAAAAGAAGTAAAGAAAATAGAATAGGAAAAAGTGATAGAAGCAAAATGAATTACCAGCGTTGACGACCGAGAAGCAAGAAGAGCGAGCAAGAGTTCACGGTGACTGAGCTCCATTGGGTGAAGTTGTGGCACTGGTCTGAGCTGTGCGTTGTCCGATGGCAGCTCTGGCGATTTGGTTGACTGACTATGGGAAGGAGGAGATGGCAGCGCGATTGCTGAAAGGTGAAGCGGAGCAATCGGTTGAAGGAGCGGCTTCCGATGAGGAGGGAGGTCGGCTATTGGTTAAGGTGGCGACGGTGGAAGAAAGCGAACGGGTAGTGCAGCAGAGGGATGACGGCGATGGCCATTTCAGTGGCCATTCATTTCGAAATTTTTGGACGATTTAATTTTGGGGAAAAAATGCTGAAATCTCATGGGAACAAACGTGCCTTCTCCTAGACTCGCTGCTCTCGCCCTCGAGTTCGTCTCCATCACGAATCCAACTACAAATCTGATGCGAGGCATCGGATTGATCGCTTTTCCCCCAATTTCCATTCGCTAGGGCTTCGGCCATTATTGTTGCCTTTTATTTTGAACGAGATAAATGAAAATGACGGCTCGTTTCTCCTTTCTTACATTAACACGGCTAGGGTTATTTTCCTGCCAATTGACAGCTTTGGCCCTAGGGTTTTATTGGGCTTTATAACCCTTAAGCCATTTTATAATACTTAAATCAATATTTACAACACTTGGACGAATTTTAATGTCGCACACACACACAATATATAAATTAGCATGTATATTTGTTCACAATTTAAAAAATGTACAATTTTTATATATTCAATATGTACATAAATAAATGATTTATTTATTTATTCATTTATCCACCCTAAATATATATATATATATATATATAATTGAGATCAATATTTTTTTTTTGAAAATTGAGATCAATATTATAAATTAACTATTAAATATAATCTTAGTTATTAATCTCTTCTTCTTAATTATTAATCTCTACTTCTTAATTATTAATAGCAATCATTGATTATTCATGATTAGCATTAATTATTATATTTTAATTATTAGTATTGAACAGTGAATTATTATTTTATAATTTTTAATTAGTATTTGATTAATTATTATTTATTGAAAATTATTATCAATCATTAATTACTAGTATTTAACAGTGAATTATTTGAAAATTATTAATTAATTAATTAATATTTATTTGTTTACTTATTATCGATTATTAATTATTACTTACTAATTAGTTATTAATTAAATGTTAATTATTAATTAGGATTATTTCATATTAACAATAGTTATTATTTAACTTTTACTTATTTCTACTTAGTTATAATCGAGTAATAACTATTAAAAGCTTATAATGTATATGTCACCTAAATATTAATTAATAAGCAGTTAACATTAACTATTAAACATTAATTACCACTTATTAACTATTAATTATTTAATAAATATTATTGATTCCTAAGTTTATTATTAATTATTAATTATTATTAAATATTAATATAATTAGTTATTAAATATAGATATTATAAACATGAAGTTTGTAATGGGCATCTATTACAACTAACAAAACAAAAAGTTGTTAAAATACGTTTATTACAACTTTAGGGAATACCACCATTGTAAAAAACCATTTATTACAACGGTGCTTTTACCACCGTTGTAAAAAACCATTTATTACAACGGTGTCTTTACCACCGTTGTAAAAAATCATTTATTACAACGATGCTTTTACCACCGTTGTAAAAAACCATTTATTACAACGGTGCTTTTACCACCGTTGTAAAATTAAAGTTGTAATAGGGTCATTTTGTTGTAGTGATAGATACTAAATGGGTTACTGGTTGAAAAGTGTCCACCCACTTGACACAAGCTTCCCTCCTAAGCTTGGTACCCACTAGGAATTCCCACTTAACCCCTCTTTATTCCCATGTCCAATCACATATCTCATCTTGGTTAAGTGTTTTAATTATGTTTCACATGCTACCCATGTTACCCACTTACCCTTTTTCCATTCCCATGTCTTACCACATGTCTTATCTTGGTTAAATGTTCATTAATTCATTATAATCGTAATCTTGCAAGACCTCCCACATTAGATTCTCATTTTGCGGTTGCTGGATATGCCGGGCAGTTCCGGACAGTCTTATACTGCAATCCGAATCTAACCTCATGTCTTTGCATTATTACGTATCTAATTTCTGCCTTTGACCTCTCACATTAGATTACCAAATTGCGGTTGCTGGATGTGCCGGGCGGTTCCGGGCAGTTTTATACCGCAATTCGAATCTAACCTCGTGTCTTAGGCGTTCATTATCACTTTCTTGATTCAAGTCCCAATTTTAAATCTTTAATTGAAATATATTCCATTTACCCATAATTTCCAATCTAAATTATGTTATTATTTTAATCCAAATTAGGCCTATAATCTTATGTATACATGTTATGCCAAATTATGCCCAAATTAATTTGCATTCATTGTTATTAACAATTTATGCCAAACCTCATGTATACAAATTATACCCAATCATGCCCAATCCAACTTATGCCAAATCTCATGTATATAATTTACACACAATTATACTCAAATTGATTTATGCCAATAATCTCATTTTATTACAAATTTCTCCATATTTTTCCCAATCGTCCAAACGTCACTCGTATGCAAATCTCAACACAATATGTTAGGCTCGAAGTAGCCTAATCTCATAAAAAAGAAAGGAAAAGAAGGGGAGAAGAGAATCAACATCAAAATTGGTGTAAACATAAGAACAAGCATATGAATCATAAGCATGCATATAACGATAAACTGGATCAGAAAGGCGTATGGCAGATTTATGGATATGGATCTAAAAGATAATGATTTACAAACTTGATAAGATTCATCTCAGTCGCAGGCATATACATTAGATCCAATTTACAATCCTATCACAATTACTTTTAATTTAATTATATGTGAAAGTGACATAGACTCATAGCAATAGGATTAAGAGAATTAGGCGTTGTTGGATCTTGAATGATCTCTACTTGATTGATGTAGATCTGATCTTCTAATTTGATTGTTGAAGAAGATCTATCTCTAAATCTCTACTTTCACTACAACAAAATGAGACTTAGATAGCAAAAGTGAATAGCGTATGTTTTCAATTCTCGTAAAATGCACGGAAGCAGATGACATCCAACACTATTTGGAAAATAAATCCCATGCGCTAACGCTATACGAAAGGCGGGAGCTGAAAATTTTTTGCATGAAAAATTAAAATCCATGCTTTTGTTTACCCCTTCAGGAAACATCCTTTTGCTTCCTTTACCACTTTATCGCCTCCAAAAGTGAGTCAAGATCTTAAAATCACAAATTTTAACGTTGAATCACAGAATCCTAAACCTGCAATCATCCGTCATCAGTAGCCAATCCTAGAGCTCTCAAATTTGAACGACATGATAGGTACTGCTGACTTACTTATATGTTTTTCACTAATTTATTGATTTGTAAAACCGAAATTCACGATTTTGAATTTGTGATTTGTTTTTTTGGTTTGGCTTGAATTCACAATTGCAATTTAGGTTTCGGAGGGAAATTTTGGTGATGAGAAATGGTTGTGCAATTGGCATTTGCTGAATTGCAGAATTGGTTGTTGATCAATTTCAGGTTGTGCTTGCGGGTACAGGTGAGGGTGATTTTCTTGTGAACGGAGATGGTTGTTTGCTTCTGTTTTGGGCATGTTGATTGGCAAAAAGCTAGATTCAGGATGTAGAAAGTGATAATTTTGATTTTCCGGTGGTAATGGAGCAGTTTTATATGTGTACGAAGCGTGGTTGCGTGATGAGAAAGTGAGGCTGTTGTGATGCCTGTTTTGGATAGCTTAGCAAGGATGTGGAGGTGGTTAATTTGTGCGTGAAGTGTGATGTGAAAGTGGGGAGGTGGTCTGAGTTGCTTGTTGGTTAACTATGGGTAGATCTTTAGGCTCAAGTAGATGATGGTGTGGAGAGTGGTATGTAGTCGGTTGTTGTAGGCGTGATGAAAGTGGAATAAATGGTTGTAGTGCAGTAGTGTATTTTGTGAATGAGCTGTTGATGATAGTGGAGGAATGGTTAAAGTCAGGTGGAGATCGGTGCTATGTCAAGGGGTATATTGTAGGAGGAGGGAGGTGGTTAAGTTTTATGTGCTGATGGTTATGAATGTGCAAGGTTGGCAGAGATTTGTGGTTGATGTGTTGTTGGTCGGAAACGTAGTTGCTTGGATAGTGGGAGAATGTAGTGTGGCTGTGAAGTTTGCCGCATGGCTACGCAAAATAGCTTATAGCTCATACTCATATTTCTTCACGATGCTTGTATTTTACATACAAGTGCAAGCTCAGGTCAATGGTTCCACATCCAATGCTTTGGTTTCAGCAATATATGCATTTGGTGACTCAACTGTTGATGCAGGCAACAATAACTACATAGCTACAGCTTTTAAAAGTGATTTTCCTCCTTGCAGCAGAGACTTTTACTTCCATATGTCTACTGGAAGATTTACCAATGGAAAGCTTGCTATTGACTTTGTAGGTAAATACCATGTATCTTCATTTTAATCAGTATTGAAGAACAAAATTTTAAACATATATCGACTGTCAGCTTCATACTTTGGATTGAAAGAAGAGTTTCCTCCTTTCTTGGAATGGTCTTTAGGTGTGTTAGTTTTGCTTCTGTTGGGTCAGGATTTGATGCTTTCACAACACAAATTGGGGTACTTTTCTTCATTTTTGTTCCAAACTTTATATTCCCTGAAATTGTTTTAACTTGTAAACTTGAATTATTCTGTATATTATATGTTTATGAAAGATATTTGAGTTTACATTCCTTCTCCATCAATTTCGCTAAAATTACACTCTTTTATTTTCATCCTTTAAATTAATCATTTAATTAATGAATAATAGAGGGAACATCCACAAGTATAAAGAGGGGCATTGTATTCTTTATTGCAGAGGCAACTATCTTTTTTTCTTCTCTCTCCAGATCTTGAATGTAGCTTGAATTCACAAATCTACACAAATGAGTAGCACGGTTGAATCTTCAAAAGAATCTGTTGTAAATAAGAATGTCAATGGGAATTTGATTGACAAGATGGCCACAGTCGTGTTTGTTTTGGAAGATCCTGGTAGTGGAAAGGGTACTCAGTATGCCAATATTGTAGAACATTTTTGGTTTACCCATCTTAGTGTTGGTGATCTTCTCCATACTGAAATTAAATCTGGTTCTGAAAATGGAACCATGATTACAAACATGATTAATGAGGGAAAGATTGTTCCTTCTGAAGTGACAATTAAGCTTCTTCAGAAAGCTATTGTGGAAAGCGGGAATGATAAATTTCTCATTGATGGATTCCCAAGAAATGAGGAGAACCGTGCAGCGTTTGAGAGTGTCACAAAGATTGAGCCTGCATTTGTTTTGTTCTTCGAATGCTCATAGGAGGAAATCGAAAGGCGCCTTCTAAATAGGAATCAGGGAAGAGATGTGACAATATCAAGACCATCAAAAAGAGATTTAAGGTTTTTGTGCAGTCAAGTATGCCCGTTGTTGACTATTATGACTCTAAATGAAAGGTTCAAAAGGTATTTGTTATTAATTTTTTCAACCCTAATAATTTTATGTTCTTTTATTTTATTTTCTATTATACTTCGGATCTGATGTATCTTTAATCAAATTAGTCTATACTATAAATTTATTACATAATCACTCTATAATTCATTCTAGTATTTTCATTTTGGTCGCGTATCCCAGTATTTACACTGATAAGCAAGTCGGTTCATGATTAATAATAAAGCTTGCATAAGCAGTAATCAGTCGTCATTTTAGAGAACCGTGGAATTAAGAAACTACCAAAGTTTCCTGACAAACGAAATATGTCAGCTTCTTTTTTTTCCCATGTGCGAGTGCATGCATTAACTAAGAATAAGTTGTGCATCCGTGTAAAATCTCCCAAGGTAGATTTGCATGGAAGCACCAATGTGCTAATTACATTGAAGCATGAAATGAATCCAATTAGTTCCATTTATTTCAGAGATTTCATATCATAGAATTGTCTAGTATTTGTGTTATTGGATACTTTAGGTGTTATTTCAAAACCTACATGAATCAGCCTAATACCTCTTTTTGGTCAAACGTTAAATCATCAACACTTTTGGATTTTGAGGTCACGTTACAATTTGATGTTAATTATAATGAAAATTAGGGCTGTCAATTAATATCTGTAAACTATGCAATTCCTCATCGATACGAAAAATAAAATTGGAATCCAAATCCGGAAAATAGGATACGAATATGAATTGTATATGTGCATCCAATTTTTTTTTTTTTTGTTGATTTTGATCAAGATATTAGTTGAGATTACACATATTTCAGTGTACAAAATGATTGATATTAACTATTTTTATCGACTAATTATTCATATTATGCTTGTACAAATGCATATTTGCTATCAGCAATTATTTTTTATTATTATGTTTTTATTTCTTGTGTTTATTTTAGCATTATTACTGAAAACAATTTGTCCTGAACCAAAATGTTCCATTTACTTGTTTGAGTTGAGTGGAACACATATCCTTTTGTATCCGCAAATATTTATATCTGACTTTTCGAAATTAGTTCCGGATATGAATGGAAATATGGCACCATCCGCATATACCCAATACGTCTATGAAAATAATAGCTGACATAAATTTGTAACATAATCAGTACATAATGCTCCCAGTATTTTCAATTTCCTTGTGTATCCCAGTAAGATAAGAAAGACTACTTCCAAAGTAGCAATAAAGCTTGCATAAGAAATAATCACTCTTGATTTAGAGAAACGAGGCATTTAAGGAACCACCATAGCTTCATGACAAACAAATACACCGAGTACTTCTTTTGGTATACACGGTACATTTGATAACAAAGAATAATTTATCCTCCATGTTATAACGTGCAAGGTTTGTCTGCATGGAATAACCTATGTGCGAATTATTTAGAAGCGCAAATCCGTCAAGTATCATTTATTTTAGAAACTTCATGTTGAGGGAATAACCCTTCTACGCGCTGATTACTTAGAAGTGCTAACCACCTCTAAAGTATCTAGGTATTGGATTTAACATTGTATTATTTCAGAAAAATTATGAATAAGCCTAGTACCTCTTTTGGTCAAATCTTAAATCTAGTGCCTTTAGATAATTCAGCGGCGGGTTGTTAGTGCTGTCAGTTTTCAGATTCCAACTGATAAATCTCATTCATACTGCATTATAAGCTAAAAATAAAAGTATTTCATTTTTTTTTTTTTTTTTGAAAGGCAAAAGGAAACTATATTATTAACAACGTGGTTACAAAATAGCTAATAATTCTATACAATGCAAAAGAGACAAAACCAAGAATAACAAAAAAGGCAGCCCAAAACAGAATCAAGCTGTAGAATGAGATGATCTTGTCATCTTGCGAATTATTTGCATATATATTTGGTCACTGCTCCTTCTCTCATTGCCAAAGATACGATTATTCCTTTCAAGCCAAATCTCATAAATGAACCTTTTAAGAAGCCTAAGCATAATGCATGTCTTTGTATTTTTCCATCTTGTTGCTTTATATATGTTATACCATTCAGTTTGGCTAACTGAAGAAGGCTTATGAAAACCTCCAATCGCAAGCAGCTTGGACCAGATATTGCTCACAAAAGTACACTCAAAGAATAAATGAACATTAGTTTCTGCGTGGGAGTTACACAAAACACACATATCCTCTGAAATGATACCATAAGATAGGAGTTTACTTTTAGTATTGACTGCATTAGCCATGATCTTCCAAAGTAAAAGGTTCTCTTTGGCCGAGCTGCCACAATTCCATATTCTTGAATGCCAAGGGAAGGGCTGCCTTGGGGACATCAGGAGGTTGTACACAACTTTGATCGAATGTTCTTTTCCCATCCATTGCAATGCCTTATCTCCAGTGAATCTGTAACAGTTAGTGATTTCATGCCAAAGTTCCCTGAGAGTGGGTGAGCTAGAATAGGGAAGTTCAAGGGCATCATCATGAAAATAGTCTGCAACAAGAGCAGATTGAGGAATACCAGAATTCAACATCACATTATAATCGACAACTTCACTTAGAATTAAACCTGGTTTAGCCCAAGGGCTGTGCCAAAAAGAAAGATTAGTGCAAGTTCTCCAATTACACTGAATAAACTTCTTGAAAGTGAGACGATGCTTTAGAATGTTTCTCCAACTCCAGCTACAACTTTGAGGAATTGACATGGTCCAAAAATCCTTACTGCCAATCATATTACTATGAATCCACTGCGCCCATAATCCCTTCTCATTAGAGAACAATCTCTCAAAGTATGTTGACATAGCTGCTTTATTCCACATGCACAGATTTGTTATGCCAAGACCTCCCAATTTCTTGTCATCATATAATTTATGAAATGCAAAAGGAATAAGCTTTTTTGAGAATGGGTCTCCGTGCCAAAAAAACTTGTTTAGAGCAGAGGTGATCATATCAATAAGCTTGGTAGGCAACATGTAGTGTCTAGACCAATATGTAGTCATTGCATTGGCTATGGATTGTACAATTGTGAGCCTACCAGCTTGAGATAGCTTACAAGAAGGCCACTGCAATAATTTATTTATGATTTTTTCATACAGTGGCATGCAATGCTCCTTAGTCAGTCTCGAGCAATTCAAAGGCATACCAAGATAAAAGGCATTAGTTGGTAATTCAGCAAGACCAGAAAAATTGATTATCTCAGTTTTCTTTTCCGTAGGCACACCAGCGATCAAGATATGAGATTTTGATAAATTAATTTTAAGACCAGTAATGTCATGGAAGTAAGCAAGGATATCAAAAATGCATTGGATATTCTTAATAGTAGGCTTTGTAAAGATAATCAAATCATCTGCAAAAAGTAGATGCGAGATCATGGGATTCTTACATTTGGGATGTAGCTCCAAATTACCATTCTGAATCTGCTCCTTAATTAAAGAATTTAGTAACTCCATTACAATGATGAATAAATACGCAGAGATTGGATCACCTTGCCTCACCCCTGTAGTTCCTTCAAAATAACCATGAAGCCTGCCATTTCTAATAATAGAATAGGTGGGTGTAGATATACATGTATGTATCCAGGCAATGAACGGCAAAGGAAAATTCATACGTGCTAATACTGCAAGAATGGAGTGCCATGACACAGAATCGAATGCCTTCCTGATATCTAATTTGATCATGCATCTTGGAGAGATATTTTTCCTTCTATAACCATATAATAATTCCTGGGTCAACAGGATATTATCAGATATAGATCTACCCTTAATGTACGCAGATTGATTCAGAGAGATGATTGAGGGTAGTACAGCTTGTAATCTATTTGCCAGAATTTTGGAAATTATTTTATAAAGAATATTGCAACAAGAAATTGGACGAAAATCAGAAACTGATCGAGGATTATTAATCTTTGGGATGAGCGCAATAGCTGTAGCATTAATACTCTTAGGTAACACATTGTTCAAGAAAAAGTACTGAATTGCAGAAGTAAAGTCATCACCAATTATAGACCAGGAGTGCTGAATAAAGTAGGCATTGAACCCATCAGGACCTCCACAGCTATTTGCATCCAAGCTGAAGGCAGCAGCTTTAATTTCTTCACCATCTATTAATCTGACCATGACATGAGATTGTTCATCAGTAAGGGAAGGAATTATGACATTGAAGAGAGGTTGTATATTAATGGGTGTAGGCGGTGCTGCTAGGATTGAGGAAAAATAGTCAACAATAGCTTTATTAATTCCATCCTCGTCCGAGTGCGAGACACCATGCATGTCATTAATGGAATGTATTGACTCTCTTAATCTCTGTATCTTAATTGAGTTATGGAAGTAACGAGTGTTTCTATCGGCTTCCCGTTCTCTTCTAAGCATAGCATTCTGTTTCAGACCTTGGATCTCCATATTGAGAGCAGTCTTCAACTTACATTGCAGCTCACGCTCAGACTTTAGAAGATTTTGGTTATTAGGAAATTTGTTGATTTCCTCTTGAACTCTGTGCAGCTCATGTCTGATAGTGGATGACAGTTTAGCTCCTGAACCAAAGGTGTGGCTTGACCAAACTTTAAGGTTTAGTTTCAGAGCTTTAAGTTTATGTAGAAGCCGATGCAAAGGGTTTCGACTAGAGTGCTGCTTCCAGACCTGCAATAAAATCTGAGAATAATCTGCATGCTTAGTCCAAAAGTTAAAAAATTTAAAACAGGAAAATCCCTTGTTAATGGCGTTTACACTTCCCCAATGAAGAAGAAGAGGACAATGGTCAGATAAGGATGGTGGAAGAATTTCATAATAGGAATTTTGCCAAAGGTTGACGAAATGAATGTTTGCAAAGATGTAGTCAAGTTTACAACGTGTAGGAGGATTTGATCTACTTTTATTGCTCCAAGTATATTCAAAACCCGAGCTACTAAGGGGAATAAGACAAGAGTTGATAAGTGCTTGATTAAGAGGTGCAATTTCCTTGACAGTAAGAGGACAGCCACCGGATTTATGAGAGGATGAATACATACAATTGAAGTCACCTCCGACAATCCATGGCTCATTTGAATTTAGAGAAGGAAGAAAATCAAGAAAAACTTGACGAAGAGACACACCATTTTGTGCATAAACAGACGTAAGAAGAAAACAAGAATTTGATGGCAAATATGTACATTTGAAATGCAGGAATTGATCAGAAGAGGCGAGTTTTGTCAATTGAAAAAAGGCAGGGTTCCAAATAGTTAGAAGTCTTCCATAACTAGCATTATCAAGATTATGCTCATAGAACCAACCAGAGGAAATAAAAGAAGCTGCAGGCTTGGTCAGTTTCAAATCCAGTTTAGTTTCTGAAAGGCAAATAAGTTGTACTCCTTTATTTTTAATGAAATCTCTTATGTCACCTTGTTTGGTTTCCAAATGCAAACCACGAATATTCCAAAAAGCAATTCTATGCATCATTAATGACAAGTGGGGAGGATAGAGGGGTGGAATGTTTCCCATTGTGTCGATTGGTTGGCATCTTATTACTTCCAGAAGGCTGAATGTCATTAAGCGAAAAATCAATTCCATCATTGAGATCATCAAGAGTAGTATTCTCAGAGGCATGCAATTTCTTCTTTCTACCCCTCTTCATTTTTTTGCTACTATGAGAATTGATCCCAATTGAATTTAAAGAGGATTTGCCATCTGTGACTTTTAGAGGAGGAGGAAGAGTGATATGAGGAGGAGTTGAAAGGTGGGCATAAGGCGAAGAGAGAGATGAATTGAGATCAATGTTGGTCGATGAATTTGGATGGACATTAAACGAAAAAGAATCAGAAGTGTTAGGATGAGATGTTGATGAAGAAGCGCCCAAATTGGGTGCATCAATATTAGAGTCTGGTGGAATCTCAAAGCCTGACATGTCATCTAAAGCAGAGAAAGCATTATGTAAATTGATTTCCTCTATTATGTTTTCATTAACATCAATGATTTGTTTGCCTTTTTTCAAATTTCTAGCTGCCTGATCAGTGGAGCAATTATCCTTTACAACATTAGATTGATCAACATTTCCATTATTCTGATGGACTCTACCACTACTGTCCACATTTATCACGTCATCCATATTTCTATCCATGTTTTCCACCATATGATCCTCCACATTTGCATTAATCTTGGAACCATTGTTTTCGACATTCGATTCCTGTTCAGTTGTTGTTTTCCTAACCCATACCTTCTTCTTTCTCGTGCTAACATTATTCCATTCATTGCGTTTGTTTTCAATCCTTTCCCTAGTCATGTTATTCCTCATAGAGTAATTTGCATTTTCTTGAAAATGCACATTCGCATCAAGTTTCTGACCTTCCTCGACTTCATCTTTGCAATCATTGTATTCACACTCGATGGTATTATGCCCAAACACCTTACAGATTGTACAAATCGATGGCCTCCAATCATAATACACTTTCACTGAAGGACAATTTACTCCAAGCTCATCAACCACTATGCTATCGGGTAGTTCAAAGTCAGGATTAATCTCAACAAGAGCTTTGGCGTATTTAAAGCGTTGCAGTTTCTCTGTGCTTTCATCAAAACAGATGAGTCTTCCTATATGACAAGCTAGCCAGTTGATACCGGGTAATGTCCAAAGTAAGGGTGGAATTCTGTGTAGATGAATCCATATTGGAAAAAAGTATTTCATTTGATTTGCATTTGTTTAAACGCATGAAATCAATAACTCCTATTGAATTCTTAGTGCCATTTTTAATTCTCTCTTGATTGAACAAGATAGCATTGAAAGCACCAATTAAAATCAAGGGTAAATTAATTTATCGACTATGTTTACTGATAATAATTTATTTTCAAGTAGACCAGTCATAGTATATCATTTAGTACCTAATATTTGCAACACATTAAATGTTTATACCTAAAAATTTACCTAACTTGTAACAGGATAACTCCTGCGTTCACTAGCTCCATTGAAAACTTCCTCATTTTCCAAAATGCTGTCAAAAGCAAGACACCAATTTTGCCTGTACTATTGTTTATGAAACTAAGAATAAAATTATTTCAGTCTGTTGCAATCAAGAGCCCAATGTCATATTTTTAATAATTTCAGTAACTTATATCATCCTTATCCTATAATTTAGTGCTCATAACCTATGTCTAAATTTAAGTTTTTAGCACTATTTCATACAACTAGCTATTCTATCTTTTAGCTTATATAATATAACTTCATAGAAGCTTCACACAATCAATTCACTTCTTTTTAATTTTTGGAAAAAAGTATACATCTTCTACTTTAAATATGTAAGAATTACTAACTTTAATAACAGAATAGTTTCACTGTACATTTGCAAAACTGGTAATCAAGCTTAAACTTAGAAATTATTGTAAAATTGTTATTGCTAGTGATTGATCTATTTATGTTTAGAAAATAAAATGATGAGTTATATTGTAATTTTGTATTTTGTAATGAAATATCAAGCCAAACAGTAATAAAATAATACTGTGCTTACGCTGGTAGGAACAATGACGAAAATTAAGCAGGTCAAACTAAATAAAGCAAGAAATTTCATTTTAGTATTTTTATGTTCCATGTAACTAGAGACAAAAATAGTTTCAAATACATTTAATTGCATGCTTGGGCGTAAAAGGCATGGTTTCAAATTCTACCATATCTAGATTACTCTAATTTAGCATAGTTTCCAAAACCATATATTTCAATTTAGCATGACTTATGGAAATAATGGTTGTTATGTCAAAAAAATTTGGTAGTTTATAAAAAGGCATTAAATTATTTGATTTGTGGATTCATGGAAATCTGGTCAGATATGTTTATAATCTGACAATCTTTCAATTACAAATAGCTTGCAATATATCTTGTCCCATCCAAGCGGATTCATCATGCATCTGTGTAAAGCATTAGGGGCATCTTTTGATGCTTTTCCTTTAATTTATCCTATGGGATCGCACTTACATGGGTTTAGGAGATCGGCCATGCTACTTTATGCTTTCAACTTCTAATTTGCTATAAGACCGCTGTATGAGCAAGTGAAAAATAGGCAGAAGATAGATACCAGGATGTGTTTTACTGCGAGAAAAATGTTTGGCAAGTGTCAGAATACTCATATAACAAAAGAGGATAAAAGTTTATGTTGTACTATTTTCCTGAAGCAAGTGGTGAGAAAATTGCAATCTCGGTTGAGGCAAACTTCGAAGAAACCAAGAGGCAAATGCAATATTATGGTGAGGTTTGGCTATGTTGTTCTGTTTTTGCTTTATATATTGTTTGTGAAATGTATGTGATGGCATAAACTAGAGGCTGGATACTTGATCTCACCTTTTATCCATCAAATTAGTCAGTCTGTGTTCATGTTCGTTTTAAATTGGTGATTAATAGTGCATATGAATCTCTTTGGGTTTCCTTTGTTGAGGGGGTTATAAAAAAGAATTCAACTTGATCATAATGAAGCATGTATCTTTTCCATCTTTTTTATTTCTGTTTCCATCTTTTTCCAGATGATAGAAACAAAAATTTCAGCAGCAGATTAACGTGGGTATTGAAAGAAAGAAAAACATAGCAGGTTTGGTCAGAAGTTCATTGAATATTCCAATGTTTTTTGTGATGGGAATCGTGGCTTTTAGTTCTATTAAATTTAGACAAAATTCAAGTTCACCACGCATCGTTTTAACATTGTATTTGGCTAGCAGTAATTCACATTTTGCCAGCAGTGATTAACATGGTTGCGAGTTTTTGATTCTTGATTTTTTTTTTGGTTGTAATTTTTTAAGTAAATAAACCAACTCACGTTACTATTGCTGTTTTTGCTGATTTTTTTGTATCATATGTTGTGGGACTACAGGAAGCTAAGTTCAACTTACTGCACCAACAAAGGTTTTCTATGCTTGAAGCACTAGAAGAAGCACAAAATTGATTATAAGCATTATTCAAGGCAATGGCAGCACAAGCGATCAGGTTCAATAGCTTTTGAAATCTGTTTATTTATTATAGTCCGCATTGTATTTCTCTGATTTATTATACTGAATAATGACTTTGTTTTAGTAAAAATGTAGTCATGGTTAGTTGTGCATTTGTAATCATTAAACCTAAAGCATAAAAGGTTTATGTAGACAGCCACTGATTCAGTTTAATTTTTTTGTGTTCATTTAACTAGTCTAATTTTAAATGGGTTGTTTCTAAATTAATTAATTATATATATATATATATATATATATATCTATATATATATATATATATATGGATATTGTCAAAACTTCATAACTTAATTTCATTAGAAATATCCTCAAATAACAGTGAGAAGAGCTCTTTCCTTGGAGCAAAATTATGACTCTGATTATGAATGTGTACGTAAACAAATGACTTAAATGTTATTTAGTAACTTATATTGAATGCGTACGTTAACAAATGCCTTAAATGTTGTTTAGTAACTCATATTGAATGTGACATTAACAGATGCAAGAAAATACAAGTTAGTTCATCTTGAGGACCACATGGAATTTATATTCAACCTAGTTTTGTTATGTTTGAAACAACAAATGGTTATTTGCTTGCTGTTAACAAACATCCATTTTTTTGGGTAATATTCTCAGCCTAAAGGTATATTTCTGGTCACAACAGTAATAATTTTAAGTGTGGATTTCACAACAAGCTTGAAATGGGTAAAAGATAAAAAAAGATAATATTTATCTTTACTTTGTTTCTTTTTTCCTTTCAAATCAATAGAATTGAGATAATTATTTTTCGAAACAGAGTCCTCTAATTAAGGATTGTCATGACTCTAAAGACACAAAAAGTTACGTAAACATTTAGAGTTGACTTTTTAATGCCAGATTATAATCTGAAAACTTTGTTTTAAAACAAAAGGATTAAAGATAGGGTAACCAATGTAACTTTAATAAAGAATACGAATGGCACAACAATTGTTTTGGTATAAATAAGTAAAAAATAATGTATAACGATTTAATAGTTAAGGGAAAAAATGGAAGAAAAGAAGAGAAATGAAAAGGAAGAAAGGAAATAAAAGAAAATAGGAAGAAAGAAACCTAATACATAAACATAACAAGTAAAAGAGTTGCCTTAAATTAACAGATGCCTTAAATGTTGTTTAATAACTCATATTGAATGTGTACATCAAAAGATGCAAGAAAATGCTAGTTCAGTTTGAGGACCACAAGGAATTAATCTTAAACTTAGTTTTGTTATGTTTGAAACAACAAGTGATTATTTGCTGCCTTTGGTTGTTTAATTCATCCTGGTTGCTACAAATTAACTTATTCTTCCTATCTTTGATCGCTATTAATAATTTCTGGTGATATATTGCCTGTCAATCATGTTGTTTTCTCAGCTAACCGATTGATAAATACTGGATATGTAGAAACTACTGTTTTATAAACCCATTGAATCTCCTTGTTATGAGCAGCCGCACCTATGTAAATAGTCACATAAATAATATACATTGTTAAGGTCATTGTGCTTCTTTTTGCCTTGTGGACATTGTGGTTGTGCTACATGTTTCACATGTGGAATAATGTTAGGATGCTGAAAAATTGCTTTTTAGATATGTCTTAGGATATTGAATGGATATTGTTTTTAAACTTACATGTATTTTTTATTAGCGGGATAGAAAATGAAATGCGCATATTAATATTCAAAACAAAGGATGTCCTGATTCGTCTCTAGTGACATTGAAGAGCTCAAGTGGATCCAGATGGAGAGGTATGTATTACTACTAGATGATAAGGTATAATACTATACAATATATGATCATGGTCAATAAAAGATGCAACACTTCCACATTTTCAGGGGCTTATGGAATTTTAGGTTGATGAAAGTAGTTTCAACAGAGATTGAATAATCAGGGTAAGATCATTTGCTGTAATGTCAATCATGCTCACCTGTTTTCTTGGAATAGAAAATACTGACATTGCTCTATGAACAGTCAATACAAAAGGCTGAAGCATAACTGTCATTTAATGACTTAGAAAATTAAAAGTGGAAAATTGATCTAGTTGTGGATTCGTTTGCACAGATATTGCAAGTAAGTTTGATATTCCTAAAACCATTGGATGTGAGCATTTCATGAGTGGTATCAGGTCCTTGCAGTACTCTGATGACATAATTATTTTCAGTAATCCTAGCTGTAATTTTATCGTGACTCTTAAGTTCATGTTATACGCCTTCAAAAGCTTGTCTGGTCTTTATAAAAAATTTCGTAAAAGCTAAGTTATGATGTTGGGTGTTGGGGTAGAATATACCACAAAGATTATGGATATGATAAATGGTAAGGTTAGTGAATTTTCTTTAAACCATGTTTGTCCAAGAACCAAGTATTAGACCTGATTGGTTTATGCTTATAAATAAAATAAATATCAAGATTTCTATATGGAATGGAATCAAACTGTCGTACCAGTTTAGAGATTGAAATGTATTCAAAATTAAGCTAATTGATCAATAAGTTTTAAAATTTTAACACACATCTCAAATGCTTGATCATGTCAATTTTTTTTGGGTAAAACGTTTGAAATTCGTTTTGCTTAGATTGATCAGTTTAGGGAAACCTGTGCATTGCAAACTTTTGGCATTGAATATTATGTATATGATGATGTAAATATGATAGCCAACCGAGTAAACTGCAAATTAAGAGAATGAATATGCTTTTAAATGTTTCAAATGACTTTTCATTAATTAATGCTTTATTATAACACATAGGGCCCGTATCCGGTGAACGACAAGAGGCATATGGATGGGTATTTAAGAAAAAAATTAGTTGGTCTAAAAAAGAATGCAATAGTGTACTGTGAGCGGAGAATCCGAGTGAAATATTTAAAATGTAAAATAAGTTTGATTTATATTTGTGGTCCTAGTTGCATTTTTTCTTGTTTCTTTCGGTTTCTTTTACTTTGTCAATATATCATATATATAACAATTGCTAACATCTTGTTTATTTATTTGACATTAACAGGGTCATTATTGTTGATGTTAAGGAGAAAATATCAGAAGCAAAGCAACATTAAATCTATTGTTTGTTTGGTTTGTAAGTAAATTGTTGATATAAAAATGTATGACATATTATGTGGACATGGAAAAGTTAATAAAATGATATTTATGAAATATTTAGTTGTTTGAATGATATACTTGAAATATTATGCGGTAATTTATATAATTGTTTTTGAAAAATTGTTTATATGCAGATGACTAATGTTTAGATGTGTATATGCACAAGAAAAAGGTTGGAACGATGGTAAATAAAATGTATTAGTTAATAATATATTCAATAGCGTTTCAAAAGTGCTATAAAAACAAATATTGGAAATGCTGTAAACGCTATAGAAATAAAAGTAAATGCTATAAAATATACAAAGAAAACGCTATATGACTTACCTGGAAACGCTATAGGAAGTAAGAATTTGACAGTATATGCTATAGCATTTCTGTTTGATAGCAAATAAAAACGCTATAAAAAAATTAGTTTTCCATAGCATTTTTTTTATGCTATTTAAACCAAAAGGCCTAACATAGCTAGTCGTTATATAGCGTTTTCTGAAACGCTATATTAGGATATAATAGCGTTTTTCAAATGCTATTAAAACCCCATTTTGTTGTAGTGTTTGATTTTGGTTGGAGAAGAAAGGCTAGCTTAATTTAGATTAAAGCGGCAAGGAGGCGCCATGGATGAATAACAATGAGATTAGGGGTATTTTATAGATGCTCTAGGTGAAGTAGGACCCTTAGATTAGATTAGGATCCATCTGAGCCATCCAGACCAGAAAGACACGTCATCCAGCCAATCCCAGAAGGACACATCTACCCTAGACCATCTAAATACGTCGTCTAGATTTGGATAGATGGGAGGTCGACACCCCTGTCGACACCCCTATAGGGAGGTCGACACCCTGTGCGGGATATTTCCCTCTCACCCAGATTCGGCTGCTTTTGTTTTTTGAATTCATTTTTTGATTTTTAATAATTATTTTAATTTAAATTCTACTTTAAGCCGAAATCTTCTAAGCTTCATAACTTCTTCATATGATATCCGATTTACACAAACTCGGACTCTATTCCAAGCAGAATTCCGAGACGAACACAATGGCGCCACCCGTTTCCCTTAATTCTTCTTGAAAAAAATTAAGTATTCTTTAATTATCCCTTATGTCATGTTTTTAAAATTACGGGGTGTTACACCTTTATTGTTGTACACCTGCGATTTGGTTTGATTTATATACAGTCCAACTGTTTGAGCCAAAATAGATAAAATATAGTTCATATGGTAAGCATTTGTAGAGTTAGCGGATAGGAAAATCATTACGTCAGCAGCATATAAGAGGTGGGTTATAGAAGGTTGTATCATAGATATAGGCTAAAGTTGCCCATTTAACACCCCATCTTCCATAAGTAGTGAGAAATACTCCATGTCAATACAAAATAGGTAGGGGGACAATAGATGCCCTTGCCGGAGTCCTCTATTAAAGGTTATGAACCCATATGGTCTTCCTTCGAACAAGATAGAAAAGGTTGGCGTGTTAATACATTGATAAATAAGTTGTATAACCAATTCAGGAAAACCCATTCCCGCAAGCATATGGCAAACAAAATGTTAATAACGGAGTCATAAGCTTTTTGAATATCAATTTTAATACATATTTTCCCTCTACCTTATTTGGAAAAACCCCTTACGTGTTCATGAGCCAATAAGACATCTTCTCCGATGCTTCTACTCGGTATGAATGATGATTGGTTTTTTGCAATTAGGAAAGGAAGAAAATCCTTTATTCGATTGCATAAAATAATTTTCCACTAGTTTATATACAACATTTGAGCAAGCGATTGGGTGGTAATTAGCAATAGTCTGCTGTTTATCTTTCTTAGGAATCAATGTTATGAAATTGTGATTTAAACCATGTGGTAGTCTTTTCATTTGGAAACTATCACTAACAGCATCATATAAATCATATTGTAGGAGTTCCCAGTGAAGCTTGAAAATTTTGGAAGAGAAGCCATCTGGCCCTGGGCTTTTTGCATCATCGATACTGAACACAGCTGTTCTCTGAGCTCTTCCATCATAATCTGTGAAGCTAAGTATTCTTTACCTTCTCTGTTAATCTGCTTTCGAAAGGATATGCATGGAAATTGTGTAGCAACACTACCATTAAATAGATTTTGATAATAACCGAGGGCTTGTTCTTTAATTGTGTTACTGTAATAAGTAAAAGTCCCCTATATGTCCAGTAACACTTGAATTTTATTTCGCTGCTGACGCATTGACATTTTTGCATAGAAAAATTTAGAACTAATGTCACCTTGTTGTAGCCACATCACTTTACTTTGTTGTCGTACGAACTGCTGATGCCTCTAAATCTGGTCAGTAAGATTCCTACTAATGTGATACACCATGTCATACATGTCAGTATTTTTTGGATCTCGATCTAATTAAACGAAAATTGAATTAAATTCTTCTTGCAATATGGAAATGGTGTTGTCTTGCGCTCTCAGCTTGTGCCATTCTTTTAGTTTTGTCTTGACTATTTTAAGTTTTGCGATTAAGCGATAACTAGTTGCTCCCCAAGATTTATAAGTTAAACCTTGTTGAACCCAGTTACGGTCTCCATCTAGATAACACCAGTTGTTAATGTATCGAAACGGCAGACCTTTATGTTGTTGTGTGCATTTGCTGAAACTCAGTAAAATGGGGGTGTGATCGCTGAAAAATGATGGTATTGCAATAGTAATAAACTGCGTGAACATAGCCATGAACTCGTAGTTGACAAGTACTTTGTCGATACTTGTTGCAATCCCTCGGCGCCGCCATGTATACTTACAACCCTGTAAATTAGCTTCAGTCAAACTGCAATTATAAAGACAATTCTTAAAATTATGTACATATGAGAAAGGAATTGGTAAACCTCCCTTCTTATCTTTGACGTTGAGAGCATTATTAAATTCTCCTATCACAAACCATGGCAAATCGATAGTAGAAGCGTCATTAGAAAGCAAATTCCATAGATGCTGCCTCTCCGTAAACGAATTACTAGCATACACAAAAGTACAGTTGCATGCCAATCCACCTTTATTAGCAAGTATTACTGTAATGTGTTAAGGGGACATGCTCAAGTAGTAAAACTCCAAACTGCTTCATCTAAAAGAACTATAATGTGACCATTGCTACCAGTGTCATTGTTGTGTAGTAAGGTCCACTGTCCAAAAGTATGCTTTAGCTTTTCTTTTTTTTCCGTAGATAATTTATTTTCCACCAAGCCCAAATTTGAGAGCTTGTGACAACGTAGAAGTGTGAATACCGAGCATACTTTATAATCAGTAATCATACCTCTAATATTCCACGACATAACATTCATTTACCCTATGTAACTATCCTTGAGTTCTTTTAGGAGGAGCAAGTGTTACATTTTTGGATTTGCCAATAGGTTGACGCTTCTTCTTATATTCTGGATTTGTCGAAACCATAGGGGAGACATTTTTTCCACGGACATCCCGATTTCCTACTTCTTGAATTTTTGATGCAAGATCAACAACAAATTCTTTCTGTTTTTGAGTGGTTGAGATATCCGGCACTGAATCATCACTTTTCCAATCTTCAATAATAACTTCGTCTAATTGTTGTGTCATATATATATATACACACACACACACACATACAAACACACACACATATATATAAGGCAGGTTCAGTGACATCCAAAACAGTGAAGTACCACAGGGGGCGCACACAAAGTTTTAATTCAATGGGGGCAGAAATTTGAGTAAAAAAGTCATTAACCATATGATCATAACAAGTATTAACACATATTTAATCCATAATCATTATATATTAATATTCAGTTTAATTATAATAAAATGTTACAACATCAAATGTTCATAAATAATTCCTTTTTTTGCTCAATTTTTTGAAATTTTAAATAGTATGGTCATTCTCAATGGTTTTTGTCGTTCATCATAAGTTAATTGTTAGGTAGTTTTTCAACATATCATATTCCCCCAATCAGTTATGTAGTGAAGTCCTAAAAAATTTCATAGCTGATAGTATTCTTTCAACGATAGCGGTATGATAGACAACAATAGTGATAGCTTCAAAAGAAAACACACTCACATATATAAACGACATTTCTTATTTTGTACCATCTACTTTTTACAAGTTCACTGATTCCCAAACATTAAAATTAATTGTCTAACTGCAAATCTAAGATGTAGTTTTCGAGTTTATGATCCAGTTGCACTAAATCGTTTAAATGGAAATCTAGTGGTTAAAATTTGAGGAATAAATTATATTTTCCACATCATATGATGAGAATGAATTACTTGAACTAAGACAAATCATATCCCGAAATAATTCAATATTTATCTTAAGCGATTATTCAACCCTTGAAGATGCATATCTAAACCTCATAGAAAAGTTCAACAAGAAAATAATGAAGTTGTGTCTTTCCTCCCACTCAATGGTACCATCTTCCTTGAATAACAAACAAGTTATCAATGTTAGGAATGAGAAATAAGATGGAAAAATCTAACACACATTGATTTCAGCCAACCAAGCTCAGTTCCTTAACAAAGAAAAAAAGCTGAATGAAAAAGTAATTCAACAGGGGCAGTGTCCCCCACTGGTCCTTACATAGGTACGCCACTGAGCACCCTAATAGTCTCCCTCTTTTCCACCGTATATTTCCTCTCTCTCCTTCCACTTACTCTCACTAACTTAAATTAATATAAACAAAAGGTAGAAAATAGAGGGTTGTTATCAAGGTGCTCCATTTTTGTGGTGTGTATATATATATATATACACACACACACACACATGTGTGTGTGTGTGTATGAGGAGCGTTCAATGACACCCAAAATAGTGAGCATCCCAAAAGTCCTCCTTCAGAAACCAAGCATTTATACTAGTTTAAGTTAGTGAGGGGTGAGAGAATGAGTGGAGGGAGAGAGAAACGAGATATGTGGTGGAAATCAGGAGGCATTTAAGGGTGCTGCACTGTTCGGGGTGTCATTGAACGCTCGCGTATATACACCCCTGTTAGCACCCCTATTTGCAGCACCTCTGTTAGCACCCTTATCCATTAATGAGCTACGGCGATCTAAATCGAACGAGAATTTGTAGATGTTCAATCCATATATATTTAAGGACCTATCCAAAATTTGAGCTCGTTACGACATCCGTAACATATTCAAAATCTTAGCTCAATTATTCACTGTTCAAACATTTATTCGAACCGTTAAATTTAAACATCAAATATATTATTGTACGAATGCCGGAACGAGCTCAAACTTTGGATAGGTCCTTAAATATATATGGATTGGACATCTACAAATTCTCATTCGATTTGGATTGTCGTAGCTCACAGACGGATAGGGGTGCTAACAGGGGTGCCTCGGACGGCTCCTCTCTCCCTCTCTCACTATATATATATATATATATATATATATATATATATATATATATATGAGGAGGAGGGTATACATATACTTAATTTCCACAAAAAATGGCGGACGCTGTCCCGCCAGATCTATCTTCTAATTCGGCTCAAAATCAAATATCGGTTAATCAAGAGAATCCTAATTCAGATCTGGATGACGATGCGGCTTCAGAGATTGAAGAGGATCCTTTTTCTCTTCATTTTGTTCAACCATCGGAGTCTTCTGTCTTTCTTTCGGAGGAAACTATTAAAGCATCGGCAGATTCATGGAAAAATATAATTGCAGTACATCTAGTGGATTTTAGGCTTCCGATGGTGAAGCTAAAGGAGTATATTCAAAAGGTGTGGAAGGCAAAAGGAAGTTTTCGTGTTCATATTGCTCCGGGGTTTTTTTATACAGTTCAATTTGAGGAGGTATTTGATTATTTGCCTGTAATGAAATCTCCAACCTACTCATATTTTGGTTGATTGCTGATGGTTAATAAATGGTTTCCTGGATATGATTTTGGTAGTTTTTGTGCAAAAATGGTTCAGATCTGGATAAAGCTTCATAATCTAGAAATGGAGATGTGGACATCGAAGGCTTTTTTAATTATTTCAAATTTCATAGGGGATCCTATTCGTGTTGATGAGAACACTGCTAGTAAGAGAGTTACTAAATATGCTAGAGTTTTAGTAGGGATTGATGTTGACTCGAAGCTGGTTGATAAAATTCCTATTAAGCTGTTCAACGGTTTGCAGAAGGAAGTTGCTGTGGAATATGAATACGTGCCTTATAAATGTAAGAAGTGTATCAGATTTGGTCACAAAACAACAGTGCATGAAGTTTCAATGGAGCCGGGGTGGATGAAGAAAGGAGATGTAGGTTCATCGAGTGGTGTAAATATGGAAGAAGAAAGAGAAGAGATGAATAAGGAAAGTTCTGGAAAAGAGAAGGATGGTTTGGATTTTTTGAATCCAGAACTGCCTCAGAAGATAATTCATGATGATCTAAATCACGTGGCTGATCATTTAGCTGATGATCCACAAACTGAAGAATTTAGAGATGTATCTTTTGGTGTAACTGAAAACAAGGATTATTTGGGTATGGCAAAAAGCAAGAAGAAGGCTACTGTTATTGCTCCTCCTAAAGGAGATACTAGGAGAAACCCTTCCATTAAATGACGATCATTGATGTGGAACGTCAGAGGGATGAACTCGCCTACAAGAATGCAAGAAGTGGTATCTCTTCCGACGAAGTTTAAACCAACTCTCGTTGGTTTAGTAGAAAACAAATTAAGTAGAGCTAATTTGGGTACTTTTAGAAGATTAATTCCTAGTGGTTGGGAATTTTTGCCTCAGGATGATACTCAATATTTTGGTAGAATTCTTTTACTTTGGAACACAACAGTATGGAGGATCTCTATTATCTCTTCTTCGTTTCAGCATGTATCAGTTCATGTAAATAATGTAGGTGGGCTCACTGAGGTATTCACGGTGGTGTATGCAAGTAATAATTTTCAGGTAAGGCAAAGATTATGGCAGCATATTGTTGATGAAGCAGAAAGTGTAAAAGAGGAAAGGGCTTTAATGGGGGACTTTAGTAATTGTACATCACTGTTGGATAAGAAAGGGGGTCTTGCTGTTCCTTTTCAGCATATTAGAGCAATAAATAATTGTATAACTCAATCAGGCTTGATAGAGATTAAGGCTTTTGGCTTTGATTTTACGTGGAGCGAAGAGGCATTGCAAGTAATATAGACAAATTTTTTGTTAATCATGCATGTTTTCAAAAGTTTACAGATATGAAAGCTCTGTCCTTATCTCAATTGTCGAGTGATCATAATCCCCTTTTACTGGATTTAATTCCCACTTCTGTTCCAAAAGGTTTTCCATTTCGATATGTTAATGAATGGCATTTTAAGCCGGGTTACATGGAATGTGTGCAGAAAGGCTTGCAAGAGAATGGATGGGGATATCCAAGCTACATTTTCCAGCACAAATTAAACGCTTGTAAACTGGAGTTGAAACTCTGGAATAGGATAAGGCCAAAAGATAATGAAGTCTTGCAGGAAGCTGAAAGATTCTTTAAGGAATGTGAAGAGGATTCTGATGCTGATCCGAAAAATTTAGTTTTGTATGAGGAAATGATAGAGGCTAAGAAATCTTTGATGATCCAAAAGCAAATAAAATACTGGAGCTTTAAGCAGAAGGCTAAGGTTGCTTGGCTACAAGATGGAGACACAAACTCGAAGTTTTCTCATTCCAAAATGTCGATAAGAAAGCATTCGAACTATATTAAAGCTCTGATTAACTCGGATGAAAATTTGATCTACAAACCAGAAGATGATGAGAAGGAGTTAATTGATTATTATAGTTCTCTGTTTAATGGTGACAAGATAGAGGAGTTTCCTTCTTTTCAAGCAATTTCTATTATAAATGGACAAGGGCATCAGGTATTAGTAAATCCCATTACTTTAGAAGAAGTTAAACATGCGGTGTCTTCAGTTAATATCGATACTAGTCCAGGACCTGACGGATTTAACTCTAAGTTTTTTATATTGCATTGGGATGAGCTCAAATATGATCTTCTTTCAGCTCTGCAAGATATGTTTTTGTCTGCTAAAATTGCCTAAGAACCTGAACCATACTTTCATTACCCTCATACCAAAAGTCGAGAAATCATCGAATATTTCTCACTATAGACCAATAGCATGTTGTAATTTGTATTACAAAATTTTTAGTAAAATTCTTTGTCCAAGGAGAAAATGGTTTTTACCTCACGTAATATCAGCAAATCAGTGTGCTTTTGTTCCTTCAAGGTCTATAGGAGAAAATATTTTGCTCGCGCATGAGCTTTTAAGGGACTTTAAGAAGAAGGGGGTTAATAAGTTTTGCGTTAAAGTCGATCTTCATAAGGCATATGACAAGTTGAGTAGACAGTTTATTTGCAAGATTATGGCAAAGATGGGTTTCCCATTGCATTTTATTAATGTAATTTATGAATGTATCTATACTCCAACATTTTCGATTATGGTTCAAGGAATTCCTAGGGGTTTCATTACATCGAACAGAGGTATCCGCCAAGGGGGTCCCTTATCCCTGTATCTCTTCGCTATAGCTATTGAGTACTTTTGCTTTTGCATGAATGAAGCTCCTATAACGAATTCTTTCTTGCCAGTTCACAAATTTGAGCCTATAGTTACTCACTTACTATATGCGGATGACTTGGTGGTATTTGGGAAGTGTTCTACTGTGTGCGCTTCTGCTTTGAAAAATATTTTTGGAAATCTTGAGAAATACAGTAGATTAAGTGTCAGTGTTATGAAGACAAAGCTGTATTTTAGTGCTTCTGCTCATGATATGAGAGAGATTGCTTCTATATTGGGTGTTTAAGTTGATCAATTTCCAGTCAAGTATCTTGGAGTTCCCTTATCTCTAAATTACATTCATTATAATGACTGCAAATACTATTAAGTAAAATTTAGGGCCAGATTCAAGCATGGGATGCTAAATTTTTAAGTTTTGCCGGCAGAGCGGAATTGATTCAGTCAGTAATAACTCCATCTATATTATATTGGTTGTTCGTGTACCAATTTCCTGAACATGTCCTCGATAAATTGAACACAATGTGCGCAGACTTTTTCTGGGGTGGGAGTGTTCATAAAGTGAGCTGGAGAAAGTTGTGTTCACCAAAAGCAGAAGGAGAAATTAGTCTGAAATTTTTAGCTGATTTGAAGAAAGATGCTTGCATCAAAACGTTGTGGAAATTTTTATCATCATCTTCTTTGTGGAATAGGTGGATGCACTCTACATATTGTAATGAAAAGCAGTTTTGGCAAGTGAAGCAAGACAATAATGCCTCGAGTACATGGAAATCCATGTTAAGACTGAGATCAGCAGGTAGGCAGTTGTATGGGAAAGTAATTGTCTCTGGCTCGAATACATCTCTGTGGTTTGAAACGTGGGTGAATTGCAAATGTTTGGTCGATTTGCTAGGATTGTTGAGATTTCAGGCTATTGGGAGGTGTGAGGAAACTGTGTCTTCTATTATTGTTGAGGGCAAAACAGATGCGAATGTACATCCAGCCACGAGGGAAGTAGCAAATAAAGTAAATGCTGTAGAGATTGAAAACGGAGGGCTTACTGATTTTTATGGGTGGTGCGAAGGAGGTAATTTCACTTTTCATAAGGCATGGAACTATGTTACAGAAAAGCATGAAATGATTAGAATTTATAAAGTCATTTGGCATAGGGGTAATGCAAATAGGATGAATTTTGTTACGTATATGGCAGTGAACAATAGGTTGTATACGAAAGATCGAATGAGGCGTTTTGGTTTGATTCAAGAGAACTGTTATGTGTTGTGTAATGAGGAGGAGGAGTCGATAGAGCATTTGTTTTTTAACTGTAGATATTCAAACTTTATATGGAGAAACATAGCAGCGAAATTGGAGATTCCTTTTGATGGTTGTAATTCTTTGCATGGTGAAGCAGATAAGATTCCGCATTATTTCAAATCTGATGATCAAATGAAGGATGTTGCGTAGGGCTGCACACAACCCATATCCAATCCGACCCAACCAACCAACCCGACCCAACCACATAAACCCAACCCAACCCATACTAGTTCGGGTCGGATATGGGTTACAATTTTTAACCCATACTATATACGGGTCGGGTTTGATATTTTGTTCAACCCAACCTTATTTTAACCCAACCCAACCCTGTATTATAAAATTAATTTAATATCATCCCATCTAAAATTAGAGTAGTATAATCATAGAATAATGTTTTCGTATATATAGTAAATATACAAAAAAATCATATTTGATGTCAATCCAAACTAGGTAGAATTTGGCAAATATATTTCAAAGAGCACTTTAATTTATTTTAAAATGAAACACTTGTTCTACTATGTAGTAAATTAATTTTACATGATGTGTTTTACAATGAAAGTTTAGTAAAAATATGTCTTATAATGAATCAGTTATTTTAAATGCATTACGCTAGCTAAAATCTAATATATTATGCTGAAAATTTTAATATTATTTTTACAAACTTCCTTCATGTTCTCATTTTTTTAATTATATTCAAGCAACCCAACCCAACCCCACTAAACCCGACCAAACCCATACCTCAACCCAACCTATATCCAACCTCATATAGGGTCGGATACGGGTTGAAATACCTTAAACCCATACCTATACGGGTCGGATGAAGTATTTGGTCCAACCCGACCCAACCCATACTTTGTGTAGCCCTAATGTTGCGTGTGGGGCTTTCACCATTGTGGTTTATCAATTATGGTCAAAGAGGAATAACATGATATTTAGCAGTAAAGCAGTTGCTAAGGAGGTACGTTTTATAATGATTGAGAAGGAGGTTAGGTTACTGGTGGTGAAGGATAATGGAAGTGAAACGGTGAGATCAAGGCAGAATGTTGGCTGGTTGAAGAAATGGGGAGTTGAACTATGTGATACAGGATGAGTTTATATGTTTTGTTTTCTTTTGTAAAGCTGGTATGAAAGAAGGAGCGAAAGGGATGTTATATTGTAAAGATGTTTAATGAAATAAAAGAGCACCAAATTTCATATATATATATATATATATATATATATATATATATATATATATATATATATATATATATATATATAAGAGGGATCCGTTACACCTCTTATATTGCACGTGAACTCTATCACTTAATCTCCACCACCCATTTCCCCACTCATTCTCTCTCTTCCCACTAAGAAATAATATTGAAATGGGAAGAGAGAGAATGAGTGGTAGAGATTAAGGGGGAGAGTTCATGTGCAATATAAGACACAAGACGATTATACAGATTTGAAGACAAGCAATTATGTGCTTAATTTTGTGTCCTAATAACCGCTTCCTATACACACAAGACGTTGAATACAAGTGCTTGCCCCTGGTATGTGGTTAGTGCAAATGTTTCGGTCACAGCAACCATGAGTGCTTCACAGCTGCACAGTAAGAGTGGAAAGAAAAAAGAGATGCAGATAATAATACTATCACTGTTCAGACCAACAAAACGGCAGGCAAAACTGCAATGCCAGACCCCACACATAATTCACCTGCTACTAACTTACTTTATCATACAGTAGCGTCGGATTCCTCTACTAGGGAAAGTGAGAAGATGCATACCCTTGTGGATCCTGCTAAGAAAGATTTTGAAGGAGGTGGTGGATGCACCCAAGATGGTCCAGGCTGCTGATTAACTGGCTTTACAGGACGGCACCATAAAACTGTTTTCCATTGACTAGACCAGGCTCCTGAATCAGCAGAAGATTTAAACAAGTTAGAGTTAGAACTACATCAACCAGATAAGGAAGACAATGAAGAAATAAGCGTTTGAAACTTAACCAAGAATAACCAGAAATATGAGGAGCAATTTAAGTCGGATAACTCAAAAGGTAAAGCGCCTCTGGTCCGAGAGGTTACTCGCAGGAAACTGAGGAGCTATTCTCTCAAGTCTATATGTCCATAACAAGATGTAGTGCAAGAGGCCTGAATGCACAATAATGATATATGTATACATATACATGTATGTATATATAGCTTCTTTGTAGAAAAGAAGGTCTGAATAATGATACCAGCATTCTAGATAACTTAAGGAAGAATCTTCTTCCTTTTACAATGGGTGTACTTAAAAACTAACTGAATCATGATAATTTACTGTTTTTTGCTGAAGCACTTGGAAATGAATAGTGCTTTACGCACAATAATGATATAGGATCTAAAGATCATATTCTAGCTACTAGGACCAAAACTAGTTGTAATATTGATCTTATTGTTAAAGTTAAGGAATAAATTACTGTTAAAGCAATCAATACTGAGGATCAAAGTTTGTTTTTACAGTAGTTTGTGCTAGTAATCTTGCCAGTCAACGGTAGGGTCTTTGGAAGAAAATCAAAAACATTTCGAATAACGTGGTGGGACAGTGGCTGATAGTATTAGTTGGTCGTTTTAATGCTGCTGTTTTGAGGGCAGAAGAATATTTATGGGGGATTACTTGAGAGTAACGCAACTTTCCAAATTTAATAACTGCTTGGTTGCTGCTGGATTTATAAAAACGATCCATTGTTGCGTGAAATTCATGCTGGAAAAGTAGAGAAGTTAAAAACATTTGGTGAATGTTCAACGTATGAATATGTTTTCTGATATGACAATTTACATCCTACCCGACTGTACTCTACTAGTCATCACTGTTTTATCCACATTATAAAGATAGGGATGGTAGAGACTAAAGACAAAACATTTAGATATGCAAATGATTGGCAGTTTTTCTATGGTTATCATAAAGCTATTAATGCCAATGAACTTCAGCAAGATAACCGAAGCAGGAAATAAAAAGTTCGCTGGTTCAAATTTGCACCGGCGCATCATTTCATTACTAAAATACAGGGCTATTCCAACGGCTCCCAGCCGTTAGCGGCCGTTGCTGGGCGTTGGAATAGCATTCACGGCTTCCAACGGAAGTAACGGATTATTTCCAACGGCTTCAAACGGCGAGCGTCCGTTGAAAGCCGTTAAAATCAATGATCTATTAGCCGTTGGTAACCGCTGAAAAAATTGGGTTATTTTTTTTTATTCCATCACGCATATAACCTTACTGCCACTACATTTCCAATCCAATCCAATTCCAATTCATTTTTAATCCAATCCCTATCAATTCCACATATATACCAATAACAATATAAACAACAAAAATATATCAAAAAAACATCAATATAAACAAAATAAAATATCCATAAACTAACAAATACATGTTCATAAACCAAATAAACATCAAAGTTGCAGGTCCACAAATCATTTAAACATATCAAATATATCATTTTCACACACTCAATGCCAAAACATACAACATACCTTAAGCATCGTTTCCGGAATCAGCAGACGACGAAAGGCGACTATCATGAATGTGCACATACTTCGCAAATTTATGATTTAGTTGCTCCAACTGCATAGTCTGAAGACGACTCTGGTCACGTAGTTGTTCAATCATAATTCTAAGCTCTTTAGTTTCTTTGTATTGGGTCTTCTTTGGTTGTCGAGTCTGCAAATAGAATGAATAGTAAAAATGTTATTTCAGCATATAAAATATTATAACACTGTATATTTAAACGTAAGTTTATTGTATGCATACAGAAGGATTCATTACCGTCAAATTCTTGAAGCCACTATTCCAACCACCACGTCGTTGAGAGCCAGACATAATATACCTGCCACATTGATATATATACAAATCATAGGTAAATGTAATGTGAATAGTTGTGAAAATACAATATTAAACATAGGTTACAAATGTAATGTGAATAGCTGTGAAAATGCAATGTAAAAAATAGGTAAATGTAATGTGAATAGTTGTGAAAATGCAATATTAAACATATGTAAATGTAATGTGAATATTTGTGAAAATTACCAAATTTTACTCAGTCTTCGTCAATTTCTTCATCGTTTTCTGATTCAGACTCGGTTTCGGGTTCTATGTCGTTTTGCTCTACACTCTCAAATGCATCGATAATACATTTGACTCATCATTTAAAGGTCCAAAATCAGTTTAATCGTCTGCAATTGTTATTTCAACATTTTCCTCTAGATCTGCTTGATAGGCTTGTTCATCAGGAATATTCTGTCCATTGAACGTAAATCTTGCCTTAGTTTTAAAAGTCGCAGACCAATCTGCTTTATCCCTTTTTAGAGACGGATAAGGGACATACTAAGTTTGTAGAGCTTGTTTGACCAGTACAAAAGGTTCGTACTTTTGATAACGTGAGGTATGGTTAATTTCTATAAGATTATACTTTGGATGCACGTTAATATCAGAACCCGGAACAACCAGTTGCATCTAAACAAATAAACATCCTCTGCGGGCCTTGTAAAATATGTCGTTTGCAAAATCTGAGTTAAATCACCAAAAAAATCATTTATATGATTATTAGGGTCTTCACTGCCTTTAACAACCACACAAGTATTGTTTGTTAATTTTTTTTGTCTTGTCTAAAAGTATGATTAATATAAAGAAAGCATCGATGACAATCAAACCATGAAATTTTCTTTCTGTACGGTAACGAAAATGCTCGTGTTTCTTCCATGCAATAAGGACAAGTAAGACGACCGACCGTACTCCAACCCGAAAGCATTGCATATGCAGGAAAATCACTAATAGTCTATAACAAAGAAGCAAACATCCGAAATTTTTTCTTTTTTTATATGTCGTATGTTTCAACTCCTTCATTTCATAATATTTTCAATTCTTCGATTAGCGGTTGTAAGTAAACATCAATACCCTGTGTCGGATCATCAGGACCAGGGACGACAATTGTGAGAAACATGTATGGAGTTTTCATACACATCCGGGGGATAGATTGTAAGGGGTGATTATTATAGGCTAAAATGAATATTTAGAACCAAACTAAGAAAACGGTGCGAAACCATCTGTATATAAACCTAGTCTAATGTTGCGGCTTTCCGCTGCGAAATCTGGATATTTCTTATCAAAATGTTTCCATGCTTCTCCATCCGATGGGTGTGTCAACGTACCTTCTTGAGGTGTTCTCACACTATGCCATCTCACATGTTGCGCTGTTATGGACGATTCATATAATCTTTGAAGTCTAGGGGTGATGGGTAAATAATGCATATGCTTGTACGGAACTTCTTTTCCTTTCTTTTTTCTTGGTTTGTATCTTTCGTGATTACAAAACTTACATTTTCCAAGATTTTTGTCTTCTTTCCAATACAACATGCAACCCTTTAAACATGTATCTATTTTCTGATATGGCAAACCAAAAGATGACACAAGTTTTTTCACTTCATAATAAATTTCCTACATTAAATTATCATACGGCATATGGCGTTTAGCCGCTTGAACAACAACCATAAATCCAGCTTCGCTAAGGTTGTATTTTGATTTCATTGCAATGTATTCTACAGTTACTGATAACTAATCCCATTTTCACATCCATTCCAAAGGGTTTTTTAGCATTATTCAATAAATCATATTATTATTTTTACCTTCAACATTTGGCTCCTCTTCGACATTATCATCGTCGTTACCAATTTGAATGGAAAGGAACATTGATCGTGCAGCATCTTCGACCATATTTTCTATGAGATTCGTGCTAGCTTCAATACTATTGACCTCCGTCGACTGTTCTTCAGTATTAGGGGCTACAATTTCTCCATGACGATCCCACAACAAATAATTGGATACCGTATTGGTGCAAATGAATCTTGACCATATTCGGTATTAAAAAGTTCAACTATTTGCATCTACTACAAGGACAACGAATTTCTCTACTATTTCCGATATGACTAATCGCAAAATCAATGAACACTTTACCCCATTTTCAAAATGTTCACTTATTGCACCAGTAATTTCCCTTCTTTAATACATCCAGCTCCGATCATTAAAATAATTGGCCATTTTTCCTATACTTTCGAATCTATGATGAAACAAAAAATAATCGTTAATTTTATAGTTGTCTGCAAACTTTATTTCAAAATAAATAACTATTAGTTCATTGACGCTTATGTGTCCTCTTTGATGGTCGGTCATCCTGCTTCCCATTACAAACACAATAGTAATTATATTTCGTAAATCATATCATTTTAAACGATTTCACAAAATTTCGGCAGCATTCCCCCCGTGTTCCTTGTATCGTATACACGTGCATGTACACAAGGAACATAAAGGAAATGTCGTCAAAATTTTGTGAACCGTTTAAAGTGATATGATCTACGAAATATAATTACTTTATAGTGTTTGTAAAGTGTTTGTAACTTGTCCAGTACAAGGACAAATCCGACAAATGTTGTATTAGATGAATATAGATTTCCATTTTGTAAAAGAGCGAATATCCATATAACGATCATATACGACACTTGTCAGACGGTGTCAAATAATAACTAAGGGTTTAAATATTTATCTGCATCATATTTAAATATACAATTTGTAAATATTTTACTGTTTTAGCACATGTATACAAAATTATATATTTTTGTAATTTACTTCGTGTTTGCACCAATTATAGTAATTTACTTCGTATATGCATAAATTTATATATTTTTGTAATTTACTTCGTGTTTGTCAATATAATATAATCTTCGTTTTTGCATAAATTATATTATTAGCAAACACTATCACACACATATAACATTCACTAACTAAAGTTACCTAAACAAACACAATCAAACCCTAAATCAATTTAACCCTAAACAATTTGATCATTATTGTGACAATAATATCAGTTAGAGGTTAACATGATGTAATATACATATACAAACAAGTAGGAATTAAGCGAATTAAAAATTAAACCCGAAATCAATTAAACCCTAAAAATTAGGTTTTATGAAATTACCTAATTTGGTACAAGAAGGGTGGAGATGGGTTGGAGAAGCTCGTAGATGGCGCCCAAAGAGGTTGGAGTAATGGAGGAAGCTTTGGCAGCAAATTTGGAAGGGGAGGAAGGGTTGGAGGAGATGAATAATTGGTGGTGGAGGAGGAAATGAAGCTCTAGGTTGGTTGTAGCAGGCAAAATCCCATAAATTTTCAACGGCTTCCAACGGCCGCCGATGGTCTTTATTCCAACGGTTTTTAACAACTTCCAACGGCTATTAAAAAACCGTTGGAAACTGGATGTCGGAATAACTAACCATTCAAATAGTGTTTGTTATTATCTTTAGTTGAATTTAGTTGTTAGAATTTGAATTAGTCTTCTCAAATAAAAGCACTGTCGTGATGCTAAAAGTGAGTTTAATAGGTCTTTTTATTTAACTTGAAAAGGATATATAAGCCGGTTTGTTTTAATGAAAGTTAGGAAATGCAATTTATTAAAACTATTATTATCACTATCTTTTTTTGCTTTCAGTCATTCTCAACAATCTGGTATCAGAGCGAGGCTGTGCTCTAAAACAAAAGAAGAGGTGAAATTTCCTCAAGTAATGTACGAATAAGATGGTAAGAGAGCGATGGCAGAAAAAGATAACTTGCTAAATATTCCTAAATTAATTAATGGTGATTATGAGCACTGAGAGATGCTCATGGAAAACCTGCTATGTTCAACGGAATGGTGGCACTTGGTGGAGACTAGATATGCAGAACCAACCAGAGAACAAGTGTTGAACGAAGAACAGCGAGCCCATCTAGCCGATCTGAAGCTGAAGGATCTCAAAGTGAAAAACTATCTGTTTCAGGCCACTAATAAGACAACCTTGAAAAAGATCACTGGAAAGAACACTGCCAAAAAGTTATGGGACTCAATGAGGGGGAGGTTCCAAGGAGATGAAAAGGTTCAATCAGCACAGCTGCAGGCTCTTCGAAGCGAATTTGAAAAGACTGAAACGAATGTTGGTGAATCAATTACCAACTATTTTTCAAGAGTGAATGTAGTGTCAAATAATATGCGCAATCTTGATGAAGCAATGTAGTGTCAAATAATATGCGCAATCTTGATGAAGCAATGGAAGATCAGAAAATTTTTGAAAAGATAATGAGGGCGCTTCCTGAAAGCTCGAATTTTGTGGTTTTCTCTATTGAAGAATCGAAAGACATTCAATAAACCAACTTCGAAGTTCTTTATTGGTTCATGAGAAAAAAAAATTAAAAAGAAATGTCAGCACTGGAGAATAGAAAATGTTAAATGTCACGACAGATTTTGTAATAGGGAGAGGAGATAGAGGACGTGGTAGAGTAATACAACGAGGGCATGGAAGAGGAAGAAACTAGAACAAGGCTACGGTAGAGTGCTTTAAATGTCATAAGACTAGTCATTTTCAATACAATTGTCCAATGTGGGAAGCTAACCATACTGAAGTGGAAGAGCAAGAAGAAATGTTACTCATGGCTCATGTTGACACCTATGAAGGAAGAAAAAAAGATGTTTGGCTTTCGGACTCTGCTCAAACCATATGTGTGGAGATATATCAAAATTTTATGAAATTGATGACCGGTTTCGACATCATATTAAGTTAGGCAACAACTACAAAATGATGGTGCAAGGAAGAGGCACGGCTAAGGTGTCAATCAATGGCTTTGTTTATTGCTTCTCTAAAGTGTATCATTATGTTCCAGGTTTGGCTAACAACTTGTTAAGTATTAGTCAACTACAAGAAAAGTGCCTAATGGTTCTTATGAGTAAAGGAACGTGTAGAATATATCATCTAGACAAAGGGATTATTGTTCAAACTGGAATAACAAACAAGAATGTTTGTGATTGTAACCAAGTCTATAGAAGGAAGGTGTCAGTACACTCATGCACAAAAGACAGAATCAACAAGCTTATGACATTGTCGTTTTGCTCACTTGAGTCACAAGGGATTGAAACTATTGAAGGAGAAGATATAGTGAATGGGCTGCCGAAACTCACACCATTTGAGTATGTGTGTGAAAGTTGTCTTGTGGGGAAAAACATAGAAATTCAATTCCAAAAGAAAGCACCCAAAGGGTTGTTCAAAAGCTTCAGCTTGTACATGCTGATATATGTGGTCCAATTACTCCTGAATATAACAACAAGAAGAGGTATGTTTTATGCTTTATTTATGACTATAGTAGAGAAGCATGGACTTACTATCTTGTTAAGAAATCAGAAGCATTTTTTTTCTTTAAAAGCTTTAAAAGCATGGTTGAAAATGAGTCAAACGTGAATATCAAATGCTTGCGTACCGATAGAGGAGAAGAGTTCTGTTCAAAGGAATTCAATCTTTTTTTGTAAAAAGCATGGAATCAAGAGACAACTCACTACAGCATACACCCCACAACTGAATGGAGTTTATGAGCGTAGGAATCGAACTTTGATGAATCTTGTTCATTCCAAAATGTCAAGAAAGATTGTACTTCTTTTTGGCCAGAAGCAGTCAAATGGATAACATATGTGTTGAATAGAAGTCCAGCTGTGGTGTTGAAAATGTTACACCTGAGGAAATGTGGATCGGCAACAAGCCATCAATAAGCCATTTTCGAGTTTTTGGTTGTTTGGGGGCATGTACATATTCCATATATTAAGAGAAATAAACTAGAAGATAAAAGTCATGTTTATGTGTTGATGGGTGTAAGTGACAAGTCTAAGGCTTATCGATTGTATGATCCAATCAAAGAGAGGATGATGATTAGCAAAGGTGTAGTTTTTGAGGAAGATAAGCAATGGAATTGCGATGATAGCAGATCCAACAACGAGAAGGAGCTTACTTGGATAATTGCGTTGAATGAAGATGATGAAGAAGAAGATGAAGGATGTGAGGATGCTACAAATGAAGTTGTTATGGCTCAAAACCAATCACCACCGGCTAATACAAATAGAGCAGCTTTACGTATGAAGTCAGGAAGCGTAATTCAACGTCCGCGTTACTTGGAAGAATATACAAGTAGTGAGGACTATTCGGAGGAGGATATAATAACCAACATGGCTATGATTCGTGCAGTTGATCCAATGAGTTATGAAGAAGTAGTGCAAAAGATGGATTGTAGAAAGGCCATAGACTTGCCGTTATAAAGTAAAACAAAACTTGGTCACTAGTGGACCTGCATGTCGATAGCAAAAGGATTAGGGTTAAGTGGATATACAAAGCCAAATTCAATGAAAATGGAGAGGTGGATAAATTTAAAGCACATTTGGTGGCAAAAGGCTATTCTCAAGAATATGGGATCGACTACAATGAAGTGTTTTCTCCTGTTGCAATAATGGGGAGAATGAAAATGATGGTGGCATTAGCAGCTCAAAGGGATTATCAAATCCATCAACTACACGTGAAGTCAGCGCTTTTCCATGGAGAGCTTAGTGAAGACGTATTTGTTGAACAGCTAAAGGGGTAAGAGAAGAAAGGAGCCGAAGACAAGGTGTACAAGCTTCATAAAATATTATATAGGCTAAAGAAATCCCCATGGGCTTGGTTAAGTCGCATAGAAGCTTGGTAATAAAATATTATTCAGGTTTGCCACCCGCTCCAAGTCCGAATCTTATATCTAAAAGACGGTGTTTGTGAAGTTTCTCGTCGGTAATACATTTCTTAATCCTTAAGAAATCTGAGTTACTTTTGAGAAGGTGGGACATGTCTACATATATCGATCCTTTCGTTCTCTCAAAGTTGTGATCTGTATGGAACAAAATGACTCATTAGCACTGAAATTATGCATTCGAAGTAAACGCGGGAAAGTTGAAAACATACTTGCTTGTAGCCACTTCCTCGCACATCCAGCTTGATGTTTTATGTAGAACCAGTCAGATTTGATATCCCCTATATTACTATAACCATCTGTCACATCTTTTCTGTTGGCAACTGATTCGAAGAAAGAAAAATTGGGAGCCCCTGCGGAACGATGCTTGAAATGGTAATAGAATTTCAGATCTTTAAGGGTAAGTTCAGTCTGTAGAATCTCCGTATAAGCAATATACAGTATACATAGCCCCATAGGCATTCGAATGGAGTTGCATAAGGGGCAATGTGTAATTGTCTTAAGAGATCGACAACAAGTAGAGGGAAGGGAGGAATAGCTCCTACCCAGCACATGAGTCGACTAATAGTCATGTAACCCTCTGGGGCATAATGAGGTCTATCTCCGCTTTCTGGAGTTTTCACGTCGTCCTAGGGAATTCCGTGTCTTAAGCATATCTTCTTAAGTTTTATATCGTCTAACTTGGAAGGTAGAGAATCGGTGAGCTTCTCTATTTCCTTAACACCCGGAATTTCGTCAGGAGCTCGATCATCCTCATCTTCAAGGGATGTTCTCACAGAAGTCGTTGACTCTATATCGGTATCCGTCTCGTAATCAAGGTCATATTTTTCCCCATCTGAATCTGAGGGAAACACATCAGGGCCGTGATGCACTGATGTCTCTGATTCGGTACCTTCGTTTGATGTCTCAGTCACTTGTTTATCAGACATAGATGTGTTGGCGAGTAAAAATTAGAACACAAGTTACCCGTTCCCCGTGTGTGTAAGTGCAAGTGTGTGCCTATGCGTACATATATGAAAAGCATGAGTTAGTTAAATGAACAGGATATTGGTCGTGATATGCCATCAAGTTAAGTCGATCAGTCCAAAAAGTTCATCTCGAAGGCTCTAACCTAACTGTCCATTGGTTTATTAGAGGTACGTTGTATGCCAGCATGTGCATTGGATCACTCATCAGACCGGATCGTGATGCATCGCTGGTTCACGAAGCAGGAGCAGACTCATGGAAAAGAACCAGCTCATGGAAGAACAACGGATCGTGGAACGCTGAACCTCTTGACCCATTGTGCTTTACTTGAACGGATCGCGACAGACCTCCACGATCCATCCCCATCACCACGGTCCGATCTCAGTCCAGCGACCCGATCCGTTGTCCAGAACCACGCTTCTATTCTTCCTTTGCTCCCTAGTCCCCCTGTTTCCACGACTCGAACCTCACCTACGATCCAACCTAGCCTGCTCTTCCTCCTCTCTTGTTTCTCCTCTCCATTCATGAACCCACGAAACTGAACCCATCTATCAATATCTCCATACCCGGTGCCTTCATTTTCACTATCGCTACATTGGTGAAAAGGGAATAAGGAGGCGCGGAAAAGAAATCAAACAAAAGAAGAAAAACCCCTCAGAACTCAAACTTGAATCGATATTCAAAAAGAAGAGAAGAGATACAAGCGAAATTATCATTACTATTACCTTATTGTTGAAAGAAAATCTCGATTTTTGTTGAAAGTCAAATTAGGGTTTTGAAGGTAAAAGGTAAGAAGAGTGGCAGATGGTAAAAGAGGAAGTGAAAAGTGTAAGAAGGAGAGTAAACCCGTTTATATAGCCAGAGAGAAGACCCTTGATATTCCCTTCCTTGTCCTATATGGTTCACCAGGCCATCATGGGCCACGAGCAGGCGGAAAGCCCACTAGCGGTCGTGCATGGGCCCTCCAGACCACGGTCCGAAGCTTATTGGATGACTCTAATTGAAGTTGTGGGATAGTCCACCACGGTTCGAGACTTGAAGTGACGATCCAAGCACTAGCGTGACTAATGGATTAGAAATGACAGAGTTCCATATTTGCAGAAATACAAAAGTTATTAAATCCTACTTCTTACAGGTAGTTTTGAGACTTACTTGGCGATCTGATAGCAATTTCTCCAGGAATTCAAAAGATGAAAACTACCCGATGAACAGAGAAGTGACTGATGATACAACCCAATATTTATACCAGTCAAGGAATGCAACTTCCTGAAGCAATACGACATTTCAGACAGAAACGACCACTGATTCACATCGCTTCGTGAAAAGATAGCTCAGAAATTTCGAAGCATATTCCATCCCTGATAAAACATACTTCGAGGGGGCAAAATGTTGGCTAGCTTTTGGATCAAGCCACCAAGGTTCATATATAAAGATAATATGGATCTGCACATGTCAAAACCATTAAAGATTCGATCATAGTCTTCCTATCTCTCTCGGATTGTGACGCTACTACACCCCCCACCCCCCGATCGCAGCTCCTTACTGTGATCCGATCCATCTACACCTGAGTCATTACCATGATCTGATCCCTGAAGCTGTGAGATGAAGGCCACGACCAAGTCATCCACGACCCGAAGATGAAGGATCTTATGGCACTTGTCCATAACTATCATTTTGACCATTTCTCCATTAGGCTACGAACCCGTCCGAGATCATCAGGATTTCTGACACATATGACCACAATCCGCCTGAAGAAATCAGCTATAAATAGTCCCAGATTTGGCATTTTTCAGGATCTTTGGCAATTCGGAGCTCTGATTCCACCATTATCATATCTCTATTATTTCTACTCGGAGTTATCTTGAATTTACTGAGTGAATCAATATTGTAAAAGTGAGGTAGAGAGATAAATCATTGGTTGTACTCGAATCTTAAGTATAATCATTGATATAAAGTGGATGTAGGCTCCTTAACGCCGAAGCACTATAAACCTTGTGTCTTTTCTGCTTTTTCTTGCATTTTTTCTGATATTAATCTGCTCCAAATCGAAACAATTCGGGTGTTAGGCCCAATTTTGGATCTAACATGCTCTGTGACTAAGAGCATATCTACCTGAATAAATCTCCTTTTTGCAAAAATATTATGTCAAATCAAAATTTGCTCAACAATGGTTTTATATTACAGGCCATCTATCGAGCGCTTGTTCCTCTAAAGTCTGACAAAACTAGCGACCCCAACAACAATAGTTCAAGTGTTGAATGTTGTAAATGTCAACATGCACAAAGGCAAAAATAGAAAAGCATTTCCTTGAAAAGTGAACGGGAAGAGTCACAGAGATTCAAATAGCGAGAAAGCGCCACGACAAACAAACGGGAGGGTTGTAACTTCTGTCGAAGGGGCACTTCCCAAGTGAAAGGTTTAAGTCCCCAGTTCTTAAGTTGAGATAGCATGCCAAGTCAAATGTCTGACAAGGGAACAGTGTCTACCCCATGGAACGATATGGAAACCATCTAAATCATTTGTGTAGCATATGGAATCCCAGATGTGAAGAATGTAAATCATTTGCGTAGCATATGGAATCCAGATGTGAATAATTTAAATCATTTGCGTAACATCTGGAATCCCAAATATGAAAATGTAAATCATTTTCGTAGCATCTGGAATCCCAGATGTGAAGAATGTTAATCATTTGCGTAGCATCTAGAATCCCAGATGTGAAGAATGTAAATCATTTACGTAGCATCTGGAATCCCAGATGTGAAGAATGTTAATCATTTTTGTAGCATCTAGAATGCCAGATGTGAAGAATGTGAATCATTTGCGTAGCATCTGAAATCTCAGATGTGAAGGATGTCAAATCCATTTGCATATCATCTGATTATCTCAGATGTGAAGAATAATGAAATCCATTTGCATAGCATCTGATTATCTCAGATGTGAAGAATGATGAAATTCATTTGCGTAGCATCTAATTATCTCAGATGTGAAGAATGACGGGCAACCAATTAACTCACGTAGTGTCTGAATATCTAAGATGCAATGGGTGTTGGACTTTAACCAATTAACTCGCGTAATGTCTGAATATCTCAGATGCAACAGGTGTTGGACATTAACAAATTAACTCACGTAGTGTTTAAACATCTCAGATGCGATGAGTGTTGGACATTAACCAGTTCGCTTACGTAGTGTCTGAATACCCCAGATGCGACAAGTGTTAGATTTTAGTCCAAGTAGGGGAACGAAATTAAAAGTCCTTTTCATAGAAAGGGCAACTTCTCCACAATAGAGATCAATGATCCCCAGTGAAATCTATAATGTCGTTTCGGTCGATAGGAGAAGACGAACATTGGATTATAAACAACCTCTCCATAGGAGGGCCATCCAATGGTGTCTCTGATGTCATAGTTGATCGAAAAAGAAGACGAACATTGAGCACCAATATTCCTTTCCACAACGAAGGCCAGAATACTTCCCATAGTGGTAGATAAAGGCCTCCCAGACAGGGGCACAAATATCCAAAGCTTCTCCCAGAAGAAGCAGAAAATAAATCACAGATACGTATTTTCTAAATATGAAATGTCGTACACCATCATATAAGTCTTTAAAACAATGATGCTTGAAATCCACAATCGGCTTATATCGATTAGTTGATCTTAAGCATCAACGCGAATTCAAATTAGAATGTCGTGTTCGTATACATAATATTCGACATATTATAAACCGTTGAATAAAACAATTATGTATCAACATTTTATTCAATTCATAATAGAAATTCCTATAACTAGATTTTTTTAGCAGACTAATCTATTATCAATATGGGTAGTCAATAGCAAAATATTCGCCTGAAAAATGCTATTTTTTGTTACAGGACAGGTTGTAGCAGTGAAAAAAAGACACAACCGTCGTTTGCTTTAGAAGGTGTGCTGCTTCGGTAAGATTCAATGGCTAAGTGAGTTCGTAAAGCAAATAATTTAGCGTAAATTGCCCACGGCCAATCCATCACGAATTTCACTTGTTTCACGCAATCGAGCCCAAATCAAAACCGAGGCATTGACACACTCACGCAATGTTATCAACGACAAACACTAAAATTCAGTATTGGAGCGTCGATTAACGCAACAAAGTTTGTGCAACATAGCATTTCAAGAATGAATTTGAGTTCAAATTATCACCAACAATCTTTCAATTTCTCACCATTAAAAACTCGACCAAATTTGGATCAAAAATGCGAATTCCATATGAAATGCAAGAAAGCTTGAGAGAACTGTGCATCCGAATCCAAGTTTACTATTAAATTGTCTTCGATTGAGAGGTGAAGAAGTGAGCAAAGGCCAACCCAAGAAGACCGTACATTGATCCAAATATAGAGACAACATCCAAATAGAAAACTCTGATCCATCTTAAATCTTTACCTACGATCTACCCATGTGCATTCAACACAAAATATATCAATAACAACATTCATTTTGAAGCATGCATTTCTCACAAGAAAAAATACAAGATTCGAGGGGCAAATGTTAACCCTGTTAAAAACACGGGTTATAAATAATCAATTAAATGCACATGAAACATATCATTAACATTTAAGTGCCAAGAATTAGTGTTGTCCCAGTTCTAAGGATCGGTGGGTATCAAAGCACCGGGTCTGTCGGTACCAAAGCACCGGGTTAGTCAGATTCAATCAATGAGTCGGTCGGCACTGTTTCAAGGCATATGGATTGGTCAGTCAAAATGTTATATTCAGATCGGTCGGCTCGTGAACCATGGGTTGATTGGAAATATTTTATGCAACGGATCAGTTTCATTATAGACTGGCACATTAACACGGACTATGAACTGATATTATTTAAATATATTATTATGTGAGCAGCCTGTATGTCATGAGCCAGTACCAAATGATTGCAAGTTCACAATGGCAATGTTGTGATAAAGTGGAGTGGTCACCTAATTGTATATTAAATATAAGTGCACATATTAACATAAGTAGTGTGCCTCGTATGTACATAAAGGAATATATGCCTTCACCATGGGTCAACCTGCCTGTCATGCACGGGTCAGCACTGAAACATGCATATTGGTCAGCTCCATGCATTTCACATGCAGCAGCGTGCTCCCCAAGTAATGAATCGGTCCACATTCCTACATTGTAACGTAACAGACATATTATATAATAAGAGTGAGTTGTTCATCAGCAATATGGTCCTTGAAAACTGGAAGCTTATTATATTGCAATAGTAGTGAAGTAAATACTTGGAATCAGGGCATGTTTGTTCAATGATGTGGCAAGCGAGAAAGAATGGGTCTGCTTCAAACTGAAATGCGTGGGAGCGAACGACTGGCTTAACGCTAGATGAACATGGTGGCATTTCGGTACTAAAACTGGTCGGCACTAAGTCTTCTACGTGGACCACTATCCAAAAAAGAATATGGACCGGTACCAAATATATGTAAGGGTCGGTCTTTAGCTTTGTTACGAGAAAGTTCGGGAATCTGAGACGTACATTAATACAAGAAGAAGTGGCCACGTGTCCAAATGTTAGCCATAAAGCTACATGGGTCAGTATCCTATTTTCTTCAGTAAAACACATATGGATTGACATAAAAAAGCGGCTGCAAATAAGAATGGGTCGGTATCAAAAACCATTTCCTGGTCGGCCTTAAAATCACTTCCTGATCGATCACTAATTCTAGTCGGTCACCTTTTTGGATCGGCTTCAAACTGACAACTGGCTTTAGCTGTCAAGTGGCATTTTCGTAAATAAGTTTAAGGCCGATCCAAACCCTGCACACCATAATTACAACACCGCCACTGCCCCTAAACTGCACCTATAAATAGCCCCTTCTCTACTGTTGGCTAGCTTTTTGACCAAGCCACCAAGATTCACACATAAGAAGAAAGTATGGAACTACATTCCTCAATAATCGGATCGCACCAGCGGATCGCACTCACGGATCGCACCGGCGGATCGCACTCACGGATCGCGCCTCTCAGATCGCCAACATTATTCGCGACCCGACCCGTCCACCTCATCATGACTGTATCCGCACCGATGCTACCACCTCGCTCCGATCCGATTCCCCGACGCACAGCGAGGCCTCTGACTTGTTCAAACTACGAACGGGTCTTCAGCGATCCGAAATGCACGGATCTCACGACACATGTTCACAACTGTCATATTGACCAATTCCTCCTCAACGCCCGTTCCGATCCGATTTTCTCGGGATCTGCATCACGTGTGACCGCGAACCGCCTGACAGAATCAGCTATAAATAGCCCAGAGACTGGCCTTTTTTAGGGACTTTTTGGCAGTATTGAGCACTGATTCCACCATTACTGTCATACCACTATTTCTTATCAGTTTTACTTCGATATTACTGAGAGAAATCATAATTGTAAGAGTGAGTTTGAGAGAAATTATTGATTGTACTAGCGTTCAAAGTATAATCGATAACATATAAAGTGGACGTAGGCTCGTTAACGCCGAACCACTATAAATTCTGTGTGTTTTCTGCTTTTTCTTCATTCTCCAGTTATAATTCTCTACGAATCAGAACAATTTGGGTGGTAGGTCCAAATTTTGATCTAACATTTTGGTGCTTTCATTGAGAGTTCAATTCTCAGCCTACCGGATTGCTATTCTACTATTTGGATTTGAAAGTCCGAAGAAAACAGTCCCAAAACTTCACTATTCAGATTTTAGAAGATTCCAGCAGTACCTGATATCATGGCTGGAAAGAGGTCTAAGGAAGTACGAGCTTCGCAAGCGAATGAAGTCACGAACGAAGTAGTTGGTGAAAGTGCACACGAGCAGGTCGTCGAGGGGACCGCGGATCGCAAGGACAGGGGGGCGACCCGAACCAATCAGGGTGTCACGAACTGGTCTGGTGGAGGCGCCACGATCCGACTTGAGGAAGGCACTGCGAGCCGAGCAGCTAGAGGGGTTGTTACTCGATCCCGTGATAACGCCCCGAATCCTCCGCATACCATGACCACGAACCAACCCCGGGGGGGCGCACCGAATCACAGGCACCGATCCACCACGATCCGAAGAGATGACCGGATTACGACTCGACCTGGAAAGGAGCCTATGGCTCGCTCTTACCGTCCTGGCCCCTCTGCTCAACCTGGCTCAAGCTCTTTGCGCATAAGAGAAAATGTTGATGATCAATATGACCCTTCCGCTCCCGTTACTGAGGGAGATCTTTCTCGCTTTTCTGAAATGTGGGAGAGGCTGTTTGATGAATTGGCTGATCAAAGGCAGGAGAGCTCCGTGCTACGACAGAACTTGACTGCTATGGATAGAAGGCTCAATGATCTTGCAAGGCAAAGGACGCCCCCAGTTCGTCCGCTCACCCCAGAGTACTCTTCTTCGTCAGAGGAATCGCCAAGACCTCCGCGGCGACCGTATGAGAGGCCTGAAAACATAGAGCAGCTCCGATTTGGAACCCTGCCATCACAGGAAGAAGAGGTACTGGGTGCAGGGCCCTCAAACCGCAATGTGAATAATCGTGCCGCAACTCCCAGAGCTCGAGGCGTGGACAACCCTGTTGAGAATAGACTACCTCAGCCCCTTTGTCGTACAAATGCTCATGGTAACAGGGGGCAGCAAAGCCCAATTCGAGCCCAGGATTTCGTGGCCGCTCCTGGAAGGGAGATTAGAGAATTCCACCGAGCAAGAAGCGCTGATCCCGAACCTCCGCTGACCAGTGCAAATGTTGCAGCTATGATCCATCAAATTATGGCAAGTAGCCGTGGACAACGGATCTCAGTTCGATAGCACTGAATTCAGAGACATCTGCCAGAAATACCACATTGAGAAACGGTACACCTCTGTGGTGCATCCGCAGTCGAACGGACAGGTCGAAGCGGCGAATAAAGTGATTAAGTTCATTCTGAAAAGAAGACTGAAACGGGCCAGAGCCATGTGGGTTGATGAATTACCCTTAGCACTATGGGCCTACAAGACAACGTATAAATCGGCAACAGGGCATACCCCCTTCTCCCTTGCTTTTGGAGCAGAAGCAGTCATCCCGGTTGAGATAAAAGTACCTTCTCACCGAGTGACTTATTACGATCCGATGACTAATAACGAATTGCTCCTTGAATCCCTGGATATGATCGAAGAAAAGAGGGACGAAGCAGACCTGCATGCCTTGTGATGCAAGCAACAGGTCGCCCGATACTACAACAAAAAGGTTCGAGCCCGAACCTTTGAACCCGGAGACTTGGTTCTGAAGCGTGTCTTTCCAGCCCCAACTCATATGGGTGCGAAGTGGGAAGGACCGTACTCCATTCTGTGCAAGCTTGATAATGGAACCTTCAAGCTAGCAACCATAGATGGAAAGGAAGTCCCCAGAGTGTGGAATGCCCAACATTTACGGCCGTATCTAACGTAAAGATGTCAGATCTGTTCTTTTGCTTTATTAAGGACCATGTACAAGGCACGACTTGCCTAGAATAGTCCGATTTCTTAAGCAAAAAATTATAAAGTGGACGTAGGTCATGATTCGACCGAACCACTATAAAAATATTGTGTGTCGTTTACCTTTATTGCACTATTATTTATCTGCCTTTCTATTTTTATGGAAATTGCTGTGAACTATGCAACGATCACAGAAGCATATAATGATAGGTGCCTTCTATCAGAATGGAATGCAATCACCAGTCAAAACTCTGAGGGTGCGATAAAGTAAATCATATCATTGATAGCGCTCTAACTCTCCAGAGCCGAGAGAGAGCATAACGGACATGAAGGCGATGTCCATAAGTCATGGCGGTGTACCATGATCGGAACCGCCTTGACGGAACTCTAACCTCGGCGACCGCCAGGAGAGTATAAAAGCGTCTCCGACTAAGCGCTGAGAAAGAGCTCTTACCCCGCTGAAGGATCGGGGAGCGACAGAACTGCTGAGCTCGAACTCTAACCTCGGCGACTGCCAGGAGAGTATGAAAGCGTCTCTGACTGAGCGCTGAGAAAGAGCTCTTACCCCGCTGAAGGATCGAGGAGCGACAGAACTGCTGAGCTCGAACTCTAACCTCGGCGACTGCTAGGAGAGTATAAAAGCGTCTATGATTAAGCGCTGAGAACGGTGCTGGAGACTCAGCGCCCACATGATCTCTACCCCGCTGAAGGATCGGTGCGTAGATTATGACACGAGTTCGAACTTTGACCCGCAGATGGATCGGGAGAGTATCGAAGTGCCAAAAGCCGGGCACCGCAAGAACTCTAACCCTACAAAAATTTCCAAGTCCCCCATGTTCAGAAACAGGGGGCAACGTGCATGCAACTCAAATCAATCTTTAACGATTGATTGGGGGTAGATATATGCATACATGTATCTTGATGTAGTACAATACTGTTGATGTCTTTCTGTCGCTTGAATGATTTGTAGTTATAAGCAAATAATTTATGACTAAGCATGAAAAGTTTATTAAATGCAGGTACACGATGATGCTAAAGAAATAAACTTTCATTCATAAACTGCAAGCCTACAACGTGAAAAGCAACCTAAAACAAAAGTGAGGGCCAGTCTCACAACTACATTTCATAGCCAGTGGGAATCTTAAAGACAAAACATAGACAAGCGGCAGTATCATATTTACGTTTGGACTTTTTCTCCTTCTTCTGCTTTTCCAGCTCCGCCTTGCTAATATTAGATTGATCATCCTTCTTTCTCTTCCTTTTGTCTATAAAAGGAGCTGAAGGTTCATCCGAAGACTCCTCCTCCTCCTTCCTTCTCTTTCTTTTATCAGTAAGGGAAGCTGGGAAATCATCGGGATTCTCAAAATGAAGCTGTTTAGTGATCGATTTGGGCTGGAGTTTTAGAACCATCCCAGTTTGGGGATCAAACTCCAAGATAGGAGCTACGTTCAAAGGCTCTTGTTCCTCCTTCCTTAAAGCCAGCTGCTTTTCCTGCCTAGCCTTTCTTTTAGCCAAGGTCTCATCGTCATCGCCTTTGACTTCTTTGGTGATAATGACATCCTCCTCATCATCTACATGGCGCCCGTCCATATCTTTCAAGGCATCGATGGTTTCGTCATCCTTGGGAGCATCGACACTGGGTGCCAGGACGCCCTTGTCTGCTATTGTACCTTCAGCCTGCTTTGGTGCATCAACACCGGCGCTAGGCGAAACGTCAATCTTCTCCGCCTCTGTCTTCTTCTCGACATCCTTATCGACGGACCTGCCACCTATATTATGAGGAACACGTGTTATTAATTCGATTGGTTGCTCCGTCAGACGACGACAACTCACAATTGCTTTGACAAATTGTGGGGAAAAAATGGAGATACCTTCCGCTGATCCTCCATCCAAGCTAGCTGCAGAAGCTCCGACAACCAAAGGAGTCGGGTCCAAAGGAATTAATGGATCATCAGGATTGTATTCCTCAACTCCGGAGGCCTTGGGCTCGACAGCTGAGCTCGAACCTTCGTCAATCTTGTTTTTGCCCTTAGCCAGAGTCCTCTCCTTCTCCATCTCTTCTTGAATTAGGCACCGACCTTCTGCCAAATCCTCGGGCTCGTTATCCCTCAGAATGATCCTCATCAGCTCATCTTCGTCAATCTCTTCAACTCCTAATCTCCGCTTCTCATCCTCGACAATGGCATCCCATATGTTGGCTAAAGTGATGTGGTAGTCCGGGATCCATGAGATGTTACGGGTTTTGAGGACGTGGCCGAGGAAGTCAAATATCGTTTCTTCAAACCCTTCGATATCCTTTTCTCTCTCAAGGAGCTTGTCATTAGAAGCAGTAGCCATTTCAATGGCACTTTCTACATTCTTTTCATCGAGAGCTGCGCGCCTCTCTACATCTGCGACTTGCTCATTCAGAATTACTTTCTCTCCTTCGGCCAAAGCTAAACTCTCCTTCAAACTCGCCTTTTCTTTCTCCTAAGCAGCTCTTTCGGCCTCAAAGTGATCCTGTGCTGTTTTCAATTTGGAGTTGGCCATCCTGAGATCTTCCACCTCTTGTTTCAATAACACTCGCTCTTTGCTATTAGAATCAAGCTCATTATGGAAACGTTGCCTGGCCTCCTCTAGCTCTGTTTTGTAAGCTTTAGCGTCTCGTTGGGCCAAGGCAAGCAGAGATTGTGCATCCTCTAAGTCCTTCTCCATTTTTGCCCTGGCCCTTTCATTGTTATCTATCTTCACTTTGGATCTGTGTGCTTCCATCTCAAGCGTTCGGATGACCTCTGAAAGATTAACAACATGTTTCTTCATCACTTCATACTGTCTGGCTACATGGCGAATGTGCCCGATGACCTCAGTATCCCAGTTCCTAGGGACTCGTTCCAAGGCTGGAACAAACATCATCCTTTCGAAGAAGATGTTAGGGAATTGTTCTCGCAACTTTTCCAGCTTAGCCTGAGTCTCAGGACCATGGATGTAATCTCGTGACCCGGGGGCAACCAAATCTTGTTGGCTGGAAGGGACAATGTCAATTTTCTCCTTCTCAGAATCCTTGATTGGATCCTTTCTTTTATCCTTGGGCTCGTAGTGTCTTTTTGATGACCTGCTGTGAGAGGGTGCACACTTCGGAGGGGTTAAGTCTTTAGGAAGTTGTTTTCCCCCTGTAGGTGGCACCGAATAACTGGGAAGCTTGCCAGAGGTTGGTTTCGATGGAGACCTGGATTGTGAAGAAGTAGGCTTGTGAGAAAGACCGCGAGCACGCTCAGGATTTGGATGAAGGCTAGGTGTGCCTTCACGAAGAGAGCGATAAGAATAAGACCGCCTGCGAGACATCTTTCCTGCAAAAGAAAAAAGAGCATATTAAAACCTTGAATACTGTCGATATAAAATTGTGGGGTCAGGCAGTGCGTGTGATTTGTGCATCCCATATAATTTCCCCCAACAGACCAGGGCCCGAAGTTAGGCTCATCTGAGTAGTTCCTCATTCCCCAACTGGAGCGGTTGTTTCCTCAGAAACAGGGAAAAATGGCTCCCCTTCGAAGTCTCCCTGTGTGTATACATCATCAGGCAAAGGAATTTTGCTCAGCTCTTTAAATAGCTGCTCTTCTGTGAAATCATTGGGAGCAGCAGGTTCAACCGGAAGAGAGGCCCTTGAGGGGAAACCCCCCGGAGAAACTGGGATTTCTTTAGACTTATCACCACGGGCCTCATCTCCTCTATATATGTTTAGGTTTTCGTCGTCCTGGATGACTATCGGCGAAGGACTCTCACGAAATTTAATTGTTTCTGCTGCCCGTGACGTTCCTTCTCCCTATGTCGGGGGCACGTATTTGTAGGGTTTGCCGCCCGCACCAAGTCCAAACCTTATATCCGGAAGGCGGTGCTTGTGAAGGTTCTCGTCAGTAATGCATTTCTTGATTTTTAGAAAATCAGATTTGCTTTGTAGAAGAAGAGACAGTCGATTATTGTATACCGAGCCTTCCGTCTTGGGAAAGGCGTGATCTGCTTAAAAAAAGGAAGGGGGCATGTTAATGCTTCGATTTCTTAAATAAGTTATTCAGTCAAAAGTTTGAAGATTACTTGATTTAAGCCATCTTCTTGAACACCCAGCCTGTCTCTTTATATAGAACCAATCGGCCTTAGGATCCCCTATGTTGTTGTATCCATCAGACAGAACCTTCCTATTTGCTACCGATTCGAAGAAAGAGAAATTTGGGGTTGCCGAGGAGCGATGCTTGAAAAGGTAGAAGAATTTCAATTCTTTAAATGTGAGCTCGGTATGCAGGATTTCCGCGTATGCGATATATAGAGTGTATAAAGCTGCGTAGGCATTGGGATGAAGCTGCATTGGAGCAATACCGAATCGTTTTAGGGTCTCAATGACGATTGGAGGAAACGGAGGAATAGCTCCTACCCAGCACATGAGTCGGCTGACTGTCATATACCCCTCCGGAGCCAAATGAGGTTTATCTTCGCTGCCGGGTGTCCTCACATCATCCCATGGGATCCCATGTCTCAAGCAAATTCTCTTAAGCTTTATGTCATCAAGTTTGGAAGCTAGAGAATCTGTGAATTTTTCTATTTCTATTGCACCAGGGACTTCGTCGGGAGCTCGGCCATCTACCTCTGACTCTTCATCAAGCGAGGTACTCTCAGACGGATTCGATTCTGTTTCTGCCTCATATTCGGATCCAGAATCCGCACCCTCTGGATTAGATGGAAGAACCTCGGGGTTGAGATGCTCATACACCTCGGGATCCGTCTCTGTGTCAGATCTTGAAGGGGAACGATTATCCGACATTACTGTTTAGGCGAGTAAACATGAGAAATAAGATTATAATTACCCATCCCCCCTGTGTGTGCAAGTGTCGGTATGTGCTTGTGCGTGCATTAAAGAAAAGTATGAAGGTCAACAAAATCATCAAGACATTGGTTGTTGTTCGTTGATAGAGTATGCATTTGTTCAGTCCAGAAAGTCCGTTGTGAAGGCTCTAGCCTAACTATTCATTATTTTATCAGAGTAACGTCGCATTACTTATTCAACATGTGCATCAGATTGTTCATCGGACAGATCATTAATCAGGGTTCGGATCGCGCTACGTGGTCGGTTCGTGATGAAGGGTCCGGTTCGTGAAAAAGCATTAGTACAAAGAAGGGCTTCAGATCGAAAAGCGTTTCGACTCGTGATCCATGTTGTTACCCAAACGGATCGTGATCACCCCCTGGCGATCCACCTCACCTCCTATTCTCCACAAACCGATGCTTTACCTTTCTCACGATCCGATCCGTTGTCCAGCCCTAATCCTCCTACTTGCCACTCATATGAACCATCGCCTCGCCATCGTCACGACCCGTACCCAAACTCCACTCACGACCCGACCAGGACAGCTCTTTCTTTCTTCTTCTTCTTCTTTCTCCCTCCTGTCCACCTCCGAGCTCGAACGACGAGATTAATGGCTCCTCATCGGCCTCCAGAGCCTCGACCACCGCCAAAACTCGCCATTTTCTCCTCTTAAATCAGTTAAATCGGAAGGAAACGAAAAGGGGAGATGTGTTGAAACATTACTAGCATGATTACCTGTTTGTTTTAGCTTAAATCGGGGGAGTGAATCGCGAATTAGAGATTGGAAGAAGAAATTAAAGGCTGGCGGCAGCAAAACGAAGAAGGAAGGGAGAAGATTGAAGAGGGTTCGGGTTTATATAGAGAAAACCGTGACCGTTAGTATCCCATTCTTTGTTTTATTCGATCCGAACGGGCCGCGAACTGAAGCCCACCACGATTCATGATAAAGCCCGCTCCGTCAAAGCCGTGTAACCTAAAAAAGGAAGCCCGCTTATTAACCAGATCGTGATGAAAGACGCACCCATGGATCACGATGTAATGATGCGATCCGAAAAAAAAAGGAAAGAGAAGAAGAGAAAAGTTCAGAAGCTTACCCGGCAATTTAACAACGAAGTCTCCAGAAATAAAAATTATTCGGTGAACAAAGAAACGGTTGAAGACTATACTGATATTTATATCGGTCAAAGAACGCGACTTTCCGAAGCAACATGACTTTTCAAACAGACATGACTACTAATTCACAACGTTCCGTGAAAAGATAAGTTCGCAATTTCGAAGCATGTTCCATCCTCGATAAAACATACTTCGAGGGGGCAAAATGTTGGCTAGCTTTTTGACCAAGCCACCAAGGTTCACACACAAGAAGAAAGTATGGAACTACATTCCTCAAAAATCGGATCGCACCAGCGGATCGCACTCACGGATCGCACCGGCGGATCGCACTCACGGATCGCGCCTCTCAGATCGCCAGCATTATTCGCGACCCGACCCGTCCACCTCATCATGACTGTATCCGCACCGATGCTACCACCTCGCTCCGATCCGATTCCCCGACGCACAGCGAGGCCTCTGACTTGTTCAAACTACGAACGGGTCTTCAGCGATCCGAAATGCACGGATCTCGCGACACATGTTCACAACTGTCATATTGACCAATTCCTCCTCAACGCCCGATCCGATCCGATTTTTTCGGGATCTGCACCACGTGTGACCGCGAACCGCCTGACAGAATCAGCTATAAATAGCCCAGAGACTGGCCTTTTTTAGGGACTTTTTGGCAGTATTGAGCACTGATTCCACCATTACTGTCATACCACTATTTCTTATCAGTTTTACTTCGATATTACTGAGAGAAATCATAATTGTAAGAGTGAGTTTGAGAGAAATTATTGATTATACTAGCGTTCAAAGTATAATCGATAACATATAAAGTGGACGTAGGCTCGTTAACGCCGAACCACTATAAATTCTGTGTGTTTTCTGCTTTTTCTTCATTCTCCAGTTATAATTCTCTACGAATCAGAACAATTTGGGTGTTAGGTCCAAATTTTGATCTAACATCTACCATTCAAGGGACCGATTTTTCCGCCCCGAAGGGCTGCCCAAATCATTTCTCCACCACTCAAACACTTCAAGCTCCATTAATGGCTTTTAAAGCTCACTCCATCTTCCTTCAACAACGAATTGATCAAATCTTCTTCAAGCTCCATTAGAAATCTCTCAGATTGAATCTAATTGATCTCCAACAGCCATTAACTCTCTCCAAAGCCTCGATCAAACACAAGATCATCATGAATCCGGTGAAGATCATCTAAGTGTCTAAGTGGTCGAATCAACTACCATCACAAATCAAAAGATCTCACCAATTCCTTTGCAAATCCAAGTGAAAGCTTGAGCGAAAGGAGAGAAAATAGTAGAAGATCACTATTAAAGAGAGAAAATGAATGTAATGAGAGAAAATTCATGCTTTGTAAATTCAAGAATGATAAAAATGAGAAGCGACTCTATAATGGATGTAGGCTACTTTTAAAGCTGAACCACTCTAAAACTTTGCATTCTCTACTTTTTATCTTTTATTTTGTGATTTTGGCTCCGTTTTTCTCATTTCTAACCTTTTGGTGAAGTGCTTTAAGTGCACGTTTGGTGTTGTGGCCATTTTTTGGTAAAAACACCGGGAAATGGCATAAAATCAAGTAGGTCCCATGGCTTAGTGGGTCGCTTCAAATTAGGGTGTATTGTCACCATCTAGAGAAATTCCTATTTGTTCTTCTTTCGCTTCTGTATCTCTCGAGAGCTGTTATGTTGGTACCAACTGTATGGTGACAATATATTCAAAACATTCAAGCAAAGTGGATGGTTTGTCATGTTTAGCCAGGGTTGCAAGATGTTCTTGTTGAACCCTAGTGTATTTTCTCTGGAGGTACACTGTCGATAAGTGGTCCCATACCTTGCCATAGTTGGAAATCCATTACCCAACATGAGCCCGCAGTTTTTGATTATATACTATATATGTAGTGCGTGAGATGCAAGCGTTCTTCTAGATAGATATTTATTTGTGTTAGATATTATTATAATATCAGAAAAGATATGATTTCAAAATGTTTTGGGTTATCGTATGGTAAAAACCTTCTGTATTTTATATGGATTAGATCTTAAGATTATCCTTTTCTTTCGAAAATTTTTCTTCTTTAAAATTAAGTTGGATGATACCTTAAACTAAGTGAGTTTTTCTCACGCTGGTTTACCAGACTGATCTTGGCGTTTGCAGTGCTCGGGTTAGACTGAGTTTTACAGGTTCAGGTTATCGGATACAGTGAAGAGATGAGCTGGAATAATTCAAACTATGATATATATATATATATATTATTCTGTTGTGTGTTGCTTATGAGGACATGTTATTATAACTGTCTAGATGTTTTGATGTACTTTGATGATTGTAAGTTTTATTTCAAGCTCTCAATAAAGATTTATTTCTATATCATATGTTGTTCCGCTGCAATGTGAGACTCTGATTCTGTGTTGGTTCTTTTTCTTGTTCTTCTATTCTAACTTTCTTTATTTCTTATCTCACCCTCTTTTTTTTAGCTTTCTGGGTTTTCGGTACTTGAATTTGGACATGGGATGTATTAGTGTTGAATTCGAGCATCGAATTTTCTAGGATGCTACACTATGTCTAATCTTTTTTATGATGTGTTCAGCTCATCTATCCTTTTCTTTTGCTTACTTTATTCTTTTATCATGATTTTTAGGTTCTTCACTGTCACATGATAGTTTCAATCTGAAAACTGTGTCTACCTATCATAATATTTATCTTCTTTTTCGTATTCTTCTTTATCTATGTTTCTTAAAGACATACGTTAATCCTTTTCTTTATTACTATCGTAAGTCATATTATTGTGGAGTTAGTCATACTTTAATGGGTTGGTTACTACGGCTTTATTAAAACCCTATTTATGTATTTACTATAAAATAATTTCTTTGTGTGGTGATCCGTAATTAGTAATCCTTCTTCTTCATTTTTAAGCAAAAACTCACTTATATGTTCGGTTTTATTCCTATTAGAATAACTTTTACATCTAAGTCCAACGTCATTAAGATTTAATGTAACATTCCGTATATTTCAATCATTTAAGTTATTGAATTAAATTAAATTATTGAATTTAAAATGGTTTCTAAATAAAATTTATGATGTTATTAATGAAATTTATTAGTCTTTGCTGAAAGATTGATTAAAATTAATGTGTATATTATAGATGAAAAAATTATGACAACATTCTTGTAGTTATATTTGGTCATTCTCTCTAATGCTTTCCTATATCTATTCTAATTGTAATGTTCATTAATTAATAAATTGTGAAATGTGACTAATCCATTCATTTCTTTCCTCCAATTTATTAATTTCTTTCCCAACATTATATTTTCATGTATCTTATTTCATATATATGTATGTATTTTCCTTATATTTTCATCCGTTTATTTTCCTTTCCCCTTTTGTTCCCATTATTATTATTATTTTCTTCCAAAAAATAAACAATCTTTATACATAGAATATATATATATATATATATGTATATGTATGTTATTCCCTTCTATATATACTTGTTTACATTATCTGTGCATATTTCTAACCATTTTCTCTGTTTTATTCTTAGTAGTCCAATTTACCATGTTCTCTAAATTATGATATTTGATATTATATGTTTCGAAATTTAAAAAGACACGCAACTTTCTAACCGTCAGCATTATACAATAAATCATGCATCCGTTTCTTTCCGTTTATTCCCTTTCTCTTTGTTATTTACTTTTGAAATTTGAATGAAAAATAAATATTGTCACCTCATACTTAATGAGCCAATTTATTTCCTCTGTAACCGACAATATATAAAGAGACACTGCTGAGAAATAAATATGTATCTTCCTCAATTTCCATCCTCATTCTTTTCACCTCTATGTAATTATATAAATTTTAGATCTTCTTTCTTTGCTTTACATAAAAAAAACCTAAACCTAAATTCCTTTCTACTTCATCAGCCTACTCTTCCCTAAAAATTCGCAATATCCACTTCTTCTTAAATTTTTGTCTATCCTTCCTCTAAAAAAAGGGATCTTTAGTTTGCAAATTCACTGCTTAGGATTGGTCATTATTCATGTTTGCTTCTTGTGTCCATCATATCCATGCATGGTGAGTTTATCTCACGGTTAATTTATTTCAATTATTTTGACATTGATATAAGTTAAATTATAGTAGTAAATTCTTTGTGTTGCTAGTTATTTTATGTTGATGTGTGATTCTGTCCTATGTCATTCTTTCATCTATGAATTTATTCACCTAATTTGCTTTGTGATAAACTGAAATTTACATGATAGCAGTGTGTTGTCATGTTATCTAGAATTTGATCATAGCTTGCAAAATTGAAAAGAAAAGAAAAAAACTAGAATATCATGACTGCCTTGTCATAACTTGAAACCTATGTTCGCTCCATTTTGTTGTATTGTGTAATTTCGTGTTACATGTACAACTTGAAAATCTTGTGTAAATATTTGTTTTACTTTGCTTTTGCTGGACTCATTTGTTTTTTTGGTTCATTTCTGTTAAATTGATTAATCCTGTAGAAAATAAAACTACTCACAATGCCCTGTTATGCATAATTCATTTGTGGGCCCATCTTTCTTGCTACTTAAGTATGAATGGTTTTTATCTTTCGTTATACTTTTGTTTCATAAATAACCACGAAAATATTATTGTGCCTTGAAATGTATGAGACTTTGATATTTCATGAAAATATATATAGCTCAAAATCATGTATTTAGTAACTTTAAATTTATGTTATGATTAACTATTATAATTTAGTGTTTTATTGAAGTTGATTTACTTGAATAAAGTTAATCCTGACTCGAGTTTTTTGTGTTTTGCGTGAAATGCTCGGTTCAGACCCGAGTGCTGTAGATTATAAGATTTCAGCTAGTGAAGTTAGAGGCACGTGAAGACGCACCCACACAGATTTGACAAATTTAATGTAAAAAATATTTTATGTAAAATCAATGTTTTAATTCTTCCATTGTGTAAAAATTTGTATAACTCTGATATTTTGTGTTAAAGTATTCCGCTGTAAGAAATTGTATTATGTGGTTTTTGTGTTCGATTCTGATTAAACCCCGTAGCTAAATGATAATTTGTCATTTCGAGCGGTTCGAGTTGGTTTAATTATCAGCTTGAACTGATTGAAAAGGTAGGTCGTTACATTCAAAGTTTAATACTTATAAGTTGAGCAAAGTAGATTTTGTAATTATCCTAAACATAGCAAGTCCATTTCAACAATCAAAACGGGAATATAACGATATTGCAAGAACACTGAATTTTATCAATCCAGTTTGTGAATATTTAATCTATTTAAATATTCGATTTGTCCTTTTTTTCCAGTTAAATTCCATTTTTTTATGAATAGTTAATAATAAATTTTTTTATCAATATAATTTAAATAATGATATTATTATTATTATAATAGTCATTTTAAATGTTATAATAGAAAACTTAGCTTTACTTATTTCATAAATTTTTGGCATATGTGTGAATGTTTATATTAAGATTTCAGAAATACATGTACATTTCTATGCATGTATATATGTATATCAATATATATATATATAAGACTTAAAATTTACATTATAAGATTTTTAATTTGAATTTAGTAAATAAATGTATATTGATTATTTTGATTTTTAAGAATAAAATAAGTAAAAGTATATTCAATTTGTTTTAATTTTATAGTAATACTTAAAAGGCATGATTTGAAGTTAACTTTTAAAATATTTTAAAACATATTTAAATTTATATTTTAAAGGACATGATATGACATTTAGAAATTAAATTTGTAAAACGCACTAATTTCAATATTTATGTACATATATTTTCAATACTTAGCATCTCATTATATGAGATGTACTTATGAGTACATGTATGAGTTGTAATGAAATGATAGCTAGGGCTAATTAAGTCTTTTGTAAATTTCATTATATATATACATATTATTTCCATTTTATATAAATATATGAATCTTCTCCTTGTCCTCATTTTTAATTTTAGTTTTTTATTCTTTCCATTATATTCAAATCATGGCAGCAAAGTAGAATTTCCATTTCCTCCTAATAATACACATTTTCAATTTCTAAACAAAACAAAATAAAAATAGAGGAAAAAGTCAAGAAACAGTAAACTTCACTAATCAAAAGCAAGGTGTTTGCTTATTTTAAAAAGCCCTGTAGGAGTTGCAATTATCTTATGTGGGTTTAGGCTCGGTATCTGTTGGTGTTTTAGAAAAAATGGTAGATTTTGGGTTTCGATGTGTTAAAATAGACGCCGTGACCAAATTTTGTGTGTGTAGGACGTGAACTACGATTTGGAATCATGAGAAATGGAGGATTCTAGAGGAGAATCAAAGAATGAGGCTTCAACTAGCATGGGAAGTTGCAACTGGTGGAAACATGTAGATGAATTTGGTGAAAAACAATGTCTCATCTTTTGTTTATGTAGAAGATCTTCAAGTCAGAATCTGATCGATAGGTGCGGGGGTCAGGTGATGTGCGTCGGAGCATGAAAGAGGCAATGACAACTGTAATGGTGATCTTGATAGTGGAATATAGTGGTCAGTTGGTAATGTTGGCGGTATGGTTGTGCATATGCACCATAATCAGCTTTAGGATTTTTGAATGAGGAGAGAGGGAGAAGCACCTTAGCAAGTGTGTAGCGAGTGTGTGGGTTCGTGCATGAAAATGGGTCGAGCTTACTTTTGAAAGTGAGAAATCTTTGAAATTTCTATTTATATTGTTTTTATTTTAAACTAGAATAAGTTGCTCGTCTGAAATCTGATTTACAAATGGATAGATGCGTTGGGCTTGTATAAACAAGCCCGACATTATAGTGTAGTCTATTTGCAAGTTTGGATAAGTTCAACTTTTTGGCAATTTAATATGGATATGTCTTAAATAGTAACATCATGTAATTAGCCGAGTAAAATGCTACCAAGTAAACTTGAATAGTATTGATCATTATAACATCTATTAAGCGGAATAAAACCTTGTTCTGTGCTTACAATATGAAAAGTTCAAATTGTGAAATTAGCGATTTCAATACAGATTGATATGAATTAAATAGCTAATTAATTATCGATTGTGAACTATTGCTTTGCCAAAACCTTTATAACTTGGAAATAATGTATTAATATGTGAAACCGTTTGGATGTGGAAATAATTGGTAACTTTTTTAAGCACCATTGTGATCTTCAAGTCTCAAATTTGAATCTGTTTTTAAGTTGTTAAAATTCCTAAATGGAATTAGGTTATTAGCAAAATATTTCATCTAGGAATGTTTAGAAAAGTACTAATCGAAGATTTGAAGAATAAATTAATTACTAATTAAAATGGTTTAAAATAATTTTATTATTAATATTAACTTTATTAATTAATTTTCAAAGTTAATTAGTATACAATAATGATAGTTTAAACTTAAGAAGTTGTTTAACGATAGTTTGATTTATTAATTACTTAGTAAGATGCTTTTAAATATAATTTATACTTAAGTTTAAATTAAGAAGTTAATTATAATTAATTAAAAAATTAATTATTATTTAATGATTTATTAAAGGATAAATTATCACTATTAAACTATTTGATTAAGGTTTAAGATTGATTATTTATTTAAATAGTGTCTTAAATATTTAATTAATTTTTAATAAATGATTAAAATTATTAATTACTTATTAAATAAAGATTACTTGGACCTCTAGAATTACTTATTTAAAGACTAACTATTATTTAACTATGTATTTTGGCAAAGCCGATCGGTTTTTCAGGTGACCGGTTTTTAAGACAAACTATTACGTAACTATTATTTAACTATTTATTTTAAGGTTGAATAAATACTTAATTATTATTTTAAGGATAAGTGATTGTTTAATTATTATTTAATGGTTAATTATTATGTAATTAATAATTGTTTAAGATTATTATTATCTTATTTTCAAAAGTGATTAAGTTGATTTCTTTATTTTAAGATGATTGTTTGGAGTTAATTAAATTATTACTTAACAATGTTTATGCTGATTTAATTATTTTAAATAACATCATTGCACACGACTTTTCACTTTAATAGGGACTGAGTCTCTTTCCTTTGTCGCTTCCCATTTTTTCTACATATTTTCCCCCTATCATTCCTTCTCCTCAACGGCCTTTTCTTATTTCGGAGTCATCAATGCATGTACCTCTTCTCAACCCCCTTTTATTTAGACCCACTTTTTCATGCTTTACTTCACCGAATTTCGTTTTCCTAACCCTTTCCACACCGTGTCCCCTTCCATCTCCGCCTTTAATGTCATTTGAATTCTCAGACCGTATATTTGCGACTCTGCCATTTTCCTATCCTCAAACACTTGATTCCAATCTCTACATCTTTCCTAGACCGCCACAATGGTATGAGCTTTGCTTGACACATATAGTGGCTTTTGGGTTTCAATTTGGTGCTTGAGTTTGCTTTTATAGGTATCTTTTGTCTTCGTTTCTTCGTATTATATTGGCAGTATTGCTGATGCATGTTTGCGTTGGCTTTAGGTGATGCCGTTTAGGTGCGTCGACTTGTGTCTACCTGTAAGGTATCATGTTATATGTTGTAAGTGTGATGTTTTTGGTGTATGTCTATAATGTCCCGTATTTTTACGATATTATAATTAATTAATTTAATTATATAAATAGTGATTTAGAGAATTATATGGTCGTTGAATTAAATAATAGTAAATATTTAATTAATATAATAATTAAATAATATATTTAATTTTGAAATAATCAGAAATAGCTGAATTCACAATATTGTGTGAATTGGATTATTTATAATATATAATTCAGTTTAAAGTTGAATTATATTCACGAATATATTATATAAATGAAGTTTGAACGTTTAATTATAATCTAATTATAATCAAGCTCGAAATGGCGCGATAGTTCACTATTTGGGATTCGAACTTCAACTGAATATACAGGGTCCGTTTTAAATCGGATTTCCGTGAAACAAGAAACGTTCGGAGCAGGTGAAGTATATTTTTCTAATGGAAGAGAAAAATCGGGATTTCGTCGTGTAGATTTTGATTTATGTCCAAATCAAATTTTAGAAAAGTCGCTATGGAATTCCTTTATAATTTATATCGATTTATTTATATTTTAAATGGATTTTCAATATAAATTGAATATTGATTTAACTCTGAATTTGAAATATGGAGATATAAATCCAAATATGTTATTTCAGAGCTGTATGATATTCTATGTAAATATATACGATAATATTTATTTATAAATATTTAATTTGATTATTTTTAAATATATTTATATATTTAAATGGGTTATTTAGAGCTTTAAAAATAGCTAGTTTTGCAGACAACCTCCGTTTTCGACGAAACTAATTTTGTTGGATCCGCAATATTAAATTATTGCTAGATTTCAATTTTCGTGATTTTTGGAGTCAGTGTGTGGTCGTACGGATTTTTAATGTGAAAAACAGTAAGTATTTTGACGGTTAAAAACAAGCTGTGTGAGCAAACGGGGTCGGAATTCGACGAAACCAGTTTCGTTGGGTTCGTAATATCAAGCTGTAGTTGCATGACAATTTTCGTGATTATTGGGTATCGTATGTGGTTACAGGAATTTTTAAGGACAAGTACAAATAGTGGTTGCTTAGAAAGTAATATAATAATCGAACAAAAAATATATTAAAACCTATCTATATAATACCCTTAACTATTCCTAAACCTAAAACTCTTCTTCTATTGGTCAAACAAATTCTACGCCGTTGGTTTTTCTTATTCCGAAAGTGAAAATCCATCCTCAAAAATTTATAGAAATTGAAATAAATTTCTATAATTCATGAAACAAATATTTATGAGATGCTCAACAGTTTCACTTCACATTGGTATAAGTTTGGGTGGGTTCGACCAATTTTCGTTCGCTGTATGATTTACAGCGTCGAGTTCCTTTGCGCTAGGGTTCATGTTTGTGGGATATTAATGCATCAATTCGTGATTTTGAGGGTATTTTGGAATTCAGAGGATCGAATAGGGTCTGTTGGCAAACGTTGGTGAGAATCGGTGCTGATTGATGTCGATCGGTTACTGTGTTGGCTGAAGAACGCGGTGAACATGGTGATGGCGAGTTGTTTCTAATGGAGATGGGTAGATGGAGATGTTTGTGGGGAGGGACACGGTGTACTTAGTTTGTGATTTAGTGGAGTATCAAGGGAGAAAGGGGGGATGGGGTTAGGAGGTTCGGTCATGGCCATTAACAAGCAGCAGGAGATTTCATGATTTCTAGGGAAGAATGTGAACAATGGGGTCGGCTTAGGGTTTCGTGATTTTTATTAGATTTTGAATGAAGGGAAGATTTGAAAATGTTTAAGGAAGGAGCAGCATAGTGCAACCGTGTTCAAGAATTTTCAGGAGGGTGGAAGAAGCTGCGGTAGCCTATAGAGGTTCGTGGGCCTTAGAAAATGTGGTTGGGCTGAAGAAAAGTGGGTGAGGCCCAATTGAAATAATTAAATTTAGTTTTGTTAAATATAATAACATATATATATTTGTTAATATCATAACTTTAACATACGGTATCGGAATTGGACAAAATAGGATCCGATGGGATCGTGTGGACGGTGGCTATGCCATGGAACTGACTGGGAGTGAAATGAGGCTCGTTAAAATTTATGGAAAAATAAATTGTCCATCTGAATCAAGTGATGATTATTGTTATTAACGATGATCGTCCAATGTGAGCAAAACTCAACAACTCTGAACAGTTATATTTTTTATAACATATTTTTAGAACTGATAAATGATGATTGATATCTGTGTGTTGACTGTTCGATTGAATTGTTGATTGATTGTATGAAATTATAGATCATGATATATATATATATATATAAATCGTTAATCAAATATTTATTCTGTTTATCAGAATATTTCATATCGAAATGAAAACAATGTTATTATATTGTTTTAACATCTGTGGATGTAGGGAAACAGGTTGGAGGGACCCAACTGGGTTCCTCAATATATAAAATACTGTTTTGTTTCACATATTGTAATATATGATGTGATATATAATTTGTTGATGATTATGTGTGTTTGAATGATCTCGATCATTGTTATTTGGTATTTTAAAATACCGTAAGAAATACTGGAATGTAGAAAAGGGGATTTTCAAAGTGTATTTTGAAAATAAATTATTTATATAAAATCAATGGATTTTATATATAAAAGGAAAAGGATTTTATAAAAGAAAATTATAATATAAAATCAAAGAAGAATTGAAAAGGTTATTTGTATAACATTTACAAGTAGAATATGAAAAGGGAATATTTGTAAAACATTTACAAATAGAATTGAAAAAGAATATTTATTTGTTAAATAAATAGAAAGATAAAAAGAATATTTATTTGTTAAATAAATAGAAAGATAAAAAGAATATTTATTTGTTAAATAAATAGAGGTATAAAAGGAAATATTTATTTAGAAAATAAATAGAGTTATAAAAGGAAATATTTATTTAGAAAATAAATAGAGTTATAAAAGGAATTTATTGGAAAATGAAAAGAATGTCATATAAGGAAATATTTGGCAAATGAATAGAATTTTACATCAGGAAAGTTTAGACCCGTGCTTCGCACATGGGTATAACATGATATGGATTTAAAGCAAGGATTTTAAATATAATCTGTTTTAACTGATAGATGGAGAAGATTAATTTATAAATGATATTTTATAAATTAAATAAAATACATATCATTGGATAAATGGAATATATAAGTCTGGACTTATATAGAGAAATGAGAATTGATTTCAACATTGATGTTTGAAACTGAATATGGACGTAGAGTTAATCGAATCTTACTTATTCGAAAAGGAGTTAGTCAAAAGGAGTTAGTCAAAATGAGTTAATCAAAAACGAGTTAATCAAAATAGAGTTAATTAAATAGAGTTAATTGAACAAGAGTTAGTCGAATATTAGTTATCCGAGTAGAGTTAATTGAATTAGAGTTAGTCGGATTAGAGTTATTCGAATATTGGTTATTCGAAAAAGAGTTATCGAATAAGGTTATTCAAAGAAGAGAATTAATCGAATATAGTTTATTTGAAAAGAGGTTATTGAATATTAGTTATTCGAAAGGAGTTATTGAGTGTTAGTTATTCAAAAAAGGAGTTATCGAATATTAGTTATTCGAAATGATTATCGAATATTAGTTATTCGAAAGGATTATCGAATATTAGTTATTCGAAAGGGATTATTGAATATAGATTATTCGAATAGAGTTAAAGAAATTAATCGAATATAGTTTATTCGAATAGAGAAAGGAGTTATCGAATACAGTTCATTCGAGTAGAGAAAGGGATTATCGAAATAGTTTATTCGAATAGGGTTAAAGAAATTAAACGAATATAGTTCATTCGAATAGAGTTAAAGGAGTTAATCGAATATAGTTTATTCGAAAGGAGTTAATTGATAGGGTTAATTGATAAGAGTTGATTGATTAGAGTTAATCAAATAGAGTTAATCGATTAGGGTTAATCATATAGAGTTAATCCAATAGAGTTAATCAAATAGAGTTAATAGAGTAGAGTTAATCAAATAGAGCTAACTGATAAGAGTAAATCGATTAGAGTTAATCTAATAGTGTTAATTGAATAGAGCTAATTGAATATGGCTATTCGAAGAGAGATTATCGAATATAGTTTATTCGAAGGAAAGAGTTATCGAATAAAGATTTATTCGAAAGAGATTTATGTAAGGAAGTTTGTTAAAGGTTTAAAAGTTGAAGCGTGTCTGTTTCGAAGTTAGAAATGTTGTTCAGTTAAGGTCTGAGAGGCAGTTATACCCCAACTTGATTGGCTTTGTTTTTAACTAATAAATGGTTAAGGCTTCCTTGCTCATTCTGAATATGATAAATTTGGAGGCTAGCCCTGCATGTTTATTTATTGGTGTTTAAAATTGCTTCATTCGTCACATTGAAAACGGGTTAAATCCGTAGTTGATTATGCCACTTTGACGCAGTTTCAACTACGTTCGGTCGACCCGACCCTTTATGGGTCAACCCACCAGGGTCCAAAAACGAGTACAAAACGCGTAGACATTATTGATTATATCTTGCGTATTAATTCTTTTGGTCTATTCCCTTAACATTTATATCTCCATCACTAGCAGATTATACCTTATTATCTTACTCTTCACAATCAATAAATGATTCCCTTTTATTACATGTTTGAAATGAAACACTTGAACTAAGCAGCCAATTTTTTTGGTCTATTTTCCATATATACAAACGATATAAACATAAAATTTCTCACTTAAATGCACCTCAGTAACCTATTATATATTTTTTTGGGGTCCATTTCCAACTCATTCGCCCACTTATTGTACTTTTTAGCTTATTGTAAAATCTTAGTGGTTGACTATGTTTTTTCCTGTAATAGCAGATGCAATCTCTTTCTATATTAGACCTATCTGGTCAGCTTTTTGTATCTAAGCGGTTATCCCTCTTTACAAGATAGACATCTTAAATCCAATTTGAACTATTCTTTTTCTCCTTATCACTTCCTTTCATTAGGCTCATTATCTATATATCTTCTCATAAATAAGCTATTAAACACCAATCTCATTAAAACAACTATATTTAATTTTGATTTGTTCAATGCAACCATAAGCATTTTTGCAACACCCTGCAATTTTATAACAAATGATTAATAAAGTTAAAAATATGAGATATTAAAAATAAAAAATTTAGAATTGTTGGAGTTTGGTCATGCAACTTATATCATTGTGCTCAGGATGATTTCCGATCGATTTACATATAATGTTCTTTGAATGGAGTTCGAATGGAAAAGTAGTTGATGTTTGAAGTATGGTATTAGAAAATAATTATATGCATAAATGTGTTCATGTGTATGAATATTTTATGTTTATACGTATATATAAGAATTCAAAGAATAGAGGTACACGTGCATTATGGCAAGTAAAAAATCAATAAAATAAAAATTATGTAAATTAATGACAGAAAGAACTAATGTTTATGACTACATTAATATGAATTTAATTAAATGCGCTAGGAGACATACGTTTTGACCTAGTAGGGTCATTTGGCCCTGGACTAGGTCGATCATGGAGATCGACTACCCATGTAGGCCGATCGACCCATAAACGGATCAACACCATGTCTTCGTGGCAATTTTCTAAATAGATTTAGTTCTATTGAATGGACCAACCGATCGAACCCCTATAAATAAACGTTGAAGACTAGCATTCAGGCTCATTTTATTATGAATGGGCGTGGAACTCCTGTCACTTTTCTTCCTCCTTCGACACTTTAGAAATTATAAAATATAAATTTAGGCTTTCTGCTAACAATTGAAGGAAGAAGATTGTAGAGATTTAGGATGTGGTTCGGATCAGAAGGTCGTTCATATGAGGTAAGATTCTAGATCTGGTTTTCTATTTAGTTAATTTAGCTTATTTAGATCCAAATTTGTAGATCTACATATATTTCAGTTTATGGTTCCAAATAGAGATTACGAAGGAAAAGATGTGGATAATGGACTGGATTTGGATCAGATCTGATAAATTGGAGTGTTTTAATGGTGAGCGAGTTATATTATACATCTTTTACTATAATGATATATGATATCGTTATATTGTCATTTCATTTATCTGATAAGAATTGTTATGTTTATGTTAATCCGAGAAAATGGTTCAAATGAGATTATTTGGACTAAGTTGTAAACACTACAACAAAAACACCATATTACAACTTTAATTTTACAACTGTGGGAAAAACACAGTTGTAATAAATGTTTTTTACAACAGTCAATTCCCTAAAGTTGTAATAAACATATTTTTACAACTTTTCATTTTGTTAGTTGTAATAAATGCCTATTACAAGCTTCATGTTTATAATATATATATTTAATAACTAATTATATTAATATTTAATAATAACTAATAATTAATAATAAACTTTGGAATCAATAATATTTATTAATTATTATTAAATAATTAATATTTAATATGTAGTAATTTATTTTTAATAGTTAATGCTTTTAATAATTTTTAATCGATTATAACTATGTAGAGGTAAGTAAAAGTTAAATAATAACTATTATTAATAAGTAATATTTGATTTGATAGTAACTATTTTTGCAGTTTTAATAAGTATAATTTTGGCAACTTGTTTGTTCAGCAGTTAACAACTACTTGTTTGTGCTTTTGATAGATTTATTTTAATTAAAATAAGTAATTAACAATAGTAACTAATAATTAAAAAAAAATTGTTTGAAAATAAGTAATAACTAAACAAATAGAAAATTCTATTCATCCATTATGTGTAAAGGAATATTGTTTTTATAAAACCGTTAATATCAACAAAGTTTCGTTTCCCCACAAGCCTGCCTTTATTATGTACCGATTTTCGTTTCCCACTTAAGCCCGCTTTTACTACGTACTGAAATTTTCATCTTCCCTCCATTTAAAGAAACCCAAATTTAATCATACAAACCTCCCTTTAAACCAACATAAAAAAATGGCCTTTCTCTTAACCCTCGCCTTTCTCTACCTCGCCTCGATGGCCAAGAACTGCAAGTCTAAGCTTAGGTTTCAATCGTCCATCGTTACCAGATCTGGAAGCACTAGGGCTGCGCTATCTGACTTCGACTCATATACTGATTCTCTTGAAGAGGACGATGCTCGTTCTCGTCCTGATCTCATGTATTCGCATCCAATTAACTCACTCTTGTCGGAATTATACGGTGTCGGTCCTTCTCTGTCGATTTCTAGTAGTGCTGGTAAGTCTCTGATTACTCATATGCTTCACAATGCAACTATTGTTTTATCTGGTGATGGAATTTGTGGTGCCACTGGTATTAATCCAATTAAGGTTGGCAATTTGAATGTTAATTCCGTTGTTATGCCAGGCACCCTGGGTAATGACGATAGATTAGGTGTTAATGTTGATTCGGTGTCCGGTGACGTTGTTGTTGGGTCTGACAAGATCTCGGCCTCCTCTGTTTTTCCAGTACGCGTCATTCATCATAGCACACAACCTGTTCGATATAATGCCACAATTATCGTGCCTAACACTGAGCAGTCCCCTGCAGCACGTACTGAATAGGGTTTGCTGTCTCATGGTAAATATATCGTCGATGAGTATTAACTTTTAAAATATCTATGTGCTATTTAACTACTATTCTACACGGTTAATATATAGTTAAACCTGACATTTTTTTGCTAGTCATGTTGCCCCAGTCTGTTCTACACACCCTGTTTGAAACTTGACTTGCCTTGTTTTGTGAAACCAGTCCTTATGACCAAACTATGTAAACACAGCACTGTTATTTGGCTTCATTTTTAAGTTACCTGTTGGGAAAAAGAAAGAAAGGAAAGACCCTATGTTGGTAAATCTGAAATCATATATATGTGCCTCACATATACTTTGCCTGACAGTTGTTTCTCTCCATGTTTGTTTGTAAATCTGAAACCATATATATGGCTCACATGTACACATGATCGGCTATATTCAAATTTGGCAGTTTAAATTGGTATGTTTGGGTGAAAATTGGAAAATGAAAATGAAATGGCATGCTAACTCCTTTGATCGCAACACTACTGAACACATATTTGTATTTTGGTACAATTGCACATATATGTAGTGAGTTACATGTCTTGAAACCGGAAGCATGCACGCTTGCCTTGGAAAATCTGTCATATATCTTGAACATATTTTATATGCTATACCCTTGTTAACTTGAAAATTTTTTATACATATTAATGGGAACCTGCGTATGTGTTAATCAGCCTGCATATATGTTACATATGGTAATGTATATATCATACCTATGCACTACAAGGGGAAATTAGAACTGTTTCAACACGCATTAAATCTGGGGAATAAATAGAACATAAGTTTTTACATTCCTTGTTAACTTAGAAAATTTGTAACTCAAATTTCAGTAAGATATAGAAGCTGAGTGTTTTATAGAAATTGTTGGTCTAAATCTGCACTATATATATAATCGTTTCAACTCAAATAATAATAATATAGTATGTATTTTTGGTTTGTCCAATATGTTTTGCAGAGCTTTGATTTACTGTATTATTTTTATGTGTACCCTTGCACTACTACTGTTCCACATACCTTTATATACGTGCTAGAATCACTTTGTCTTCGCTCGTGTGCTTGTTTCCATTTATTCATGCACATCGAATCATATTGTTGTAACCAATCTTCTATGTCCTGTATGCTGCCAAGTATATATGTCCTTGTATCAGTTGAGGCCCCTGTCGATCTAGATACTATGTAATTTGCAAACTTGGGTTGGCTTAGTTGTACATATGCATTCGAGCTTGTGTCGTTCCCTGACCATGCATGTGAACTGAGTTAACCTTTGTTAAATCAACCTGAACAAATTTGACGTGGGAAATTAACAACCATGGTAGTTTGCACTAAAAAAAAGTAGAGACTTCTTAGTAATGGTGCTTGTTTGAACTGGAAACTTTATTCATCGTTTCTTTTAAAATAACATCTCTATGATATAAAGATCTTTTTTTTTATTTTAATATATTATGTTGTGATGTAGCCTTGGTTGAAGATTGATATTAGATGGCCTTTTGCTGATGATGGCTGGCATGCTGAAGTCAACTGAATCCAGTGATATCTTTTGGTGAGTCTACAATTAAAATGCAAGGTTTAGTAATGCGGCGACAGGTTGGGATGATTTGTGCCTTGTGCTTGTCTTTACACAAAGGTTCTTAATGAATGAATTCACAGTCACACCTACATTTCACGCTCTTTTTCTTTGTAGTTTTTATCAAGTGGGAAGAAAGGATGGATCTATCTGCAATATTGTGTAGGAGCTTGTATATAATAAAGGGTGAAGGACCAAGTTGTTATACTACGTACACACAGGTAATTGTTTCCAAAATTAAATGTATAGCTGCTAATTAAATAAGACAAATTATTGTCTGCACAGACTTAAACACATATTATTGTTATTTTTAGGCTCAAATGAAGCATGCTAATGGCTCATCAAGGGTTTATTTTTTTGACAGATTTAGATTTGGTTTACTTTTTTAGGCCTTTAGCGAGCTTTATGATCCTTGATAATCTACCTGCATATAGCCAAGCTTCTCAGCTGTTTGTTGATCTACTACAGATGAGAGTAACATCTCTGGACAATTCTCGTATTGCTGCTAATCAACTTCGGTCTGAATCATCTTCGATTGATGCCATTGATCTTGTGTACCCTGGTGTAGTGTTGGACTATATGTATTGTGTTTTGTAAGCATATTATGTAAAAAAAATGATGAGAGTTTGGAAGTATTAATAAATTGTTTTGGTTCATGTTCTAAGCTTGTTTGATATCTTAAGTTTTGTACATAATATGTTCTGGAATGAATTCTTTTATCATTAATATGTATATAACTTATGAATATATTACAATTGTAAAATAATAGTTATAATAAAAATATATCACAACGGTTATAAAATGTTGTAAAAATTATAACAGCAACAGTGCATAGCAGTTGCAATAATGTTTATTACAACGGTGGAAACAGTTGTAAAATATACATTTCACAACGGTGCCGCAACGGTGCAAAAAACTTGTAAAAGATTTTAGTCTATTACAACATCTTAATAGACGACGGTGGCCCCACGGTTGTAAAAAGTCTTTTACAACTTTTTTCCACTGTTGTAATATGGTCATTTTGTTGTAGTGAAATTAAATATTATTTATACTTACGTGGAAAAATAGTAAGTAAAGATAAATATATCCATAAGCAAATTTGGACTTAAGTGAAAAAGGGTGCAAGCTTAAATAAGAAACTAAAAAGAGAATATATAGTAATTGTGTCCATATTCATAAAATGAGGTAAAAAAAATATTTTTATAACCTAAATAGGGAAATTTGTAATATTATAGTTAGTTCGAAAAAGAGAATATAGTGGACGTAAAAAGAATAGAAATAGAATCTAGAAAGAAAGAGGCTAAGTACAAAATACAGTTGGTCACTGCGTTTTATACTATCACTACGCCATAGACTGCATACTGCAACACCAGAGAAGTGATGCAGGAGGTGCCAAAAAATGTTGGTATAGGCCAAAAATGATCTGTGGCAACACTTTCTCGGGGTTGCCTTTTGTCGTGTTGCCTTAGAGTCAAAGGAAAAATCTTTACGACCCTAAGGCAATATCAGCACATGTGTTGCCATAGGTACTAAATTTACAAAATGTGGGGCCCACTAAAATTTGTAACCCAGGTTCACGGACTGTTGTGGCTGTAGCCCGGGTTCACGGAATCCTGTTGTGGGTCCCACATGCATTAATCTATGCAACACTTTTACCATCCAATGGCAACACCATATCATAGTAATGGAAACATTTAACATCACATACTGCAACATTATATAAGAGCTATGGCAGCATTAAATCACATACCGCAAGATTGCAGAATTTAACATCACACTGAATTAAACTACTTCTTATCTTGGATTCACAAGCAACACAAATAGTACTTACAAACATAATTATAAACATAGCCAGAAAAATCATGTTTACAGACCATACTTACAAACACAGCTAGTACGTACTAAATATCAATTCATGTTCACTGCAGTTGCACAAAGATCCCCAATATCAATGACTAAGAGCGCGAGCCTCCACTGCGTTAACAGCTTTGAGTTTTGGTGCCTTCACTACGAACTGTCGCACATAGATCCCCAATATCAATGTGCATGTCAGGGTTTGCTTCACCTAATTTCTTTAGCATCCTTGTCAAGTTCTTCTGAACTTTTTCGTTCATCTTTGCATCAAATTCATTTTGGACCATTTTGTTCACCTTTGCTTCGACTTCGTCGGCTATATCTTCCCTTATCTTCTTACCAGCTCCTGTATGTATACGCCCGCTGTTGGAGCAGCTTTTGAAACTTTGTGTGCCGTCCTATAAGCCATGATGGACAGTGTGACTTTCAATCAGAAACAAGTTCATGAACAACTCCATCACTACCTCCTTCACCAGTTGCTTTTCCAATCTTCTCTTGTAAAATAAAGCAATTTCAAAATGTGACATTAAATAAAATTAACAATTTTTAAACAAGTTTCTTAAACAAGAATTGCGGCATATAACACATTGAAACCCAAAGTAAAAGATCACAGCCATTGCTATGATCCTGCTATCGGTTTCAACAAAATAGGATCTAATTCTACAATAATGATGATTATGTGCAAAATGAAGCATTTTTTTGACACTTGATTGAAGAAAAAATAAAATTATGATAATTCTGTAGTTCATTATTGAAGCATCAGTCTTGTACACCTTTCCTTCTTTCCGTTTGCGAGTTTTAACATAAAGTTCTCCATCTGATTCCTTGGACTGATACAAAAAACATTAGATATTAAAAGAATATCAAACCACTTATTCCAAAATATCTATCACTAATATTGCTAAATAAGTTAAACAAAGATATGTAGTTTATTCACAAGTTAAACAAGGATACTGCATTCGAGTTAAACAAGCATACTTGCATATGACCTATATTGTCAAACTAGCCAACCATAAAAATAAGCAAAATACATAAATCTTATGCTGAATTTGGGAAAAGTTTTGGCCAAGCAGTGTATGTTTGTCAGTATACGATTTCCGATTTGCAGAATTTGTAAGGGACTACAAAACAACAAGAAATAAAGATGTCCGTCTGACTAATTTGAATGAATAAAAAGGGAAAAATTCTGTGATAAAACTTAAAATTATACCTGAACTTTTTCATCTTCCCAAAACTGCAAGAGTACTTTGAAATCCTAAAGTGGAATTTCGTCTGGCCTATTTTCAAGCCTCTCTTCATCAGTTTCATAAGTCGTATAATGTGCCTTTTAAATACGACCCTTGTGCCCACTCCAATCGTCAAGAATTGACCTCAAAGCCCAATATTCACATTCATTCGGAATAATATACCATTGCTCAAATACAAATCAAACACTAAAAAGAACGGTCATGCTACTTTTGGGACCAGTTTCATATATTTAAGCAAAATTCAGCTAAGTTTGCAAATTACCTTCACATAGCTCCACAGTGTGTCTTTCAAACTTGCAGGAACATCAAACCAAGACTTGTAAGTAAGTGAAACACTCCTCTTCAGTGTTCCTAAAAAATAACTCAGTTCAGTCATTACTTGGTCATCGTCTGAAATATGTTGGCCCCGATCATTCATTTGGATTACAACTCTTTTGTCATATGGCCTTGAATGAACTTTATCCATCTTTGTTTTTCCCTTGAGCTTTCTGGGAGCTCCGACTACTGTTACAAAGTACAAAAAATAGTAATGAGAAGGCTAGGCAAAACATAAATGAGAACTTAAAATATTAAAATCAGAACTCAATCGGATACTACCTTCATCTTCTTCTACTTCATCTTCTCCGTTTTCAATATTTGTCGAGTCATTTCCGACAATAGCCTTATTCCTTGCACTTCCACTACTGTTAATCTTCTGACGTTCTCGCATAGCCAAATAAGCCACTATTGTTCCTGTTCCTTCATTGTGTGGTAACTCAACGCTACATGGTGGACCATCAGATTGCATACGAACTGGTTCTTCCCCTGCCTTTGGAGTTGCATTCTTATTAGTTGCAGATTCAACATTGGCTCATGAACGAGTTGTCGGTCAGAGTGAGGCTTTGCAACCCTAACTTTTTTGGTTCTCTAAAATACGCACACAAAAACAATAAAAAAAATGTAGCTAGTCTATAATTACCAATATAAAAATAAATCTTCAGCTATAAGACACCTTTACTAATTTTTTGAAGTATCATCTTCGAATTCTGGAACATAATCTTCGTTTTCCTCATCAAGCATCTTTGATTTTGCTTTACTTTTTCCAAATTCATTTATCTTTCCAGAAACTAATTTAGGGATCCCAAGTTTTTAAAAAACGCTATTCTTCTGTGAGACATTTTTGTCTCTCTCCCTTTCATATTCTGTAAGCGGTGGAGGTGGCGGAGGTGATAGATCATCATTCTGAAAGTAATTAAACAAGACATTATTGTAAATATTAGCAAAATATGTAGATCATATATTAGAAGATCAAATTGTAGTCTTCCTACCAGAAACTCATTTTCATCTGTATTTTCCTCTTCATCATGTGAATAATTATTGAAATCCAATTTACTCCTGACACCTGCTGAGTTCATATTCAAAGTAGCATCGCTGACTTCACTTGGATTTTCCTTCATTGGTAACTTTGTCGAACAACTGACTCTAGTTGACTTCTTGCTGACCACCATTTTCTTGTTCATACGTGGACTCACAGCAGTTTTCCTGATCACTTCTGGATTGTTTGTAACTGGATTATTTAGTCGTGCCGACTTTCTAGGAGTAAAGATTTCAATCTGCTTGTTATTGATAGATGGACTCACAGCAGCTTCGCTGATCACTTGGGAATTGTTTAGCCGTGTCGACTTTTAGGAGTAAAGACTTGATCAGTCTGCTACTTCTTATTTGCTACCTGTTGCAGATGGTGAGCGGTGACAAACTGCCGTTTTTATGATTTCGCAGGTGCAACATACAAGTTCTTTATTATTTTACTAAGTGCACTAAAAATCAAACAAGTCCTAAATGAGAAATATATTCAACAAAATGACCGAATTCATCAAAATAGTACAAATGAAAAGACATGTTTATACCTAGAAACAGATTCTTCCTTGGGAGTAGGATGACATGTGGCAACATTTGTTTAATTGGCTCGGTACTATCATTGACGACAGTGTGAAAATAGAAATCAATGTAATCACCATTGTTTTTTATTTTCATCATAAACAACAACTCTACATCATCGGCCACCAATTTTCACCCACTCATTGGACCTTTCCATGCATAGATTCCTCCAATTTCAGTGTACTCTAGCTCTTCCTTGACAAACTCCATCAGTATTGTGTAAGAAAACCTATTCAGATCAACTCCCTTGACAATAGTCTCTTCTCCACCAACATATCCATTCTTCACAAATTTTCGCATGTAGTGGAACCTAAGATTTGCCTCCATCCTACACAAAATGGAGAAATTAATATTAGATCGAAATAATTACAAAATAAAACAAAAAAAGTGCATTATAAAATAAAACAGCCACTTCATTAACATGTAATATAGGCAGAAATAGCAAAAAAAGATACAAAACGAAGCCATAAATATGATACATCAATTACAACATTTAATCAAGGCAGAAACAACATTTTCTTACTTAACTAGCATGCAGTTATTTCCTGAAACACCATAAGTTTTGCAGTTATTTTCCTTTTTATTTTTTTCCTAATATAGCATGTAGTCATTTGGACATGCATGTATTCTTTAGTAATCGAGGCCTAAATTTACATACAAATAACATGCAGCCATCTGAACTTAGGGAGTGTTTCCCGACATAAGTTTGTTACAAAAATAAACACAATAATAAAATCAGGAATATGATTACACCACCTGGATACACAAGTAAATCCGTAAATTAGGAAAAACAACAATCAAATTAGGAAATACTTGAAATGTACATTGAGTGATACCTTAAGTAGCAGATTAAATCGAAGCCCTAATTGAAATTTGAGAATCAAATGAACCCCAATTGAAGACCTAGTCGAAACACTGAAGCCCTAATTGAATTTGAACTTGTCGTAATCGAACCTCAATTAAGCTTGTAAACTTGAACTTTTAGCCATAATTAAAATTGCGAGTGAGAGTCATTGATAGGTTGAGCGGCGGCGTATTTTGTTAAGTTTTCGACTGAAACCCTTGAAAATTTTGCTAAGTCTTTTGTCGCTTTGTTTTTTGTTTTTGCTTCCTGCATTAAAGAATATTTCGCGCGGATTGCTAACGTGGACCGTTGGATCGTAATCACCCGAATTGATAAATTTTTCACGTGGCTACTGCAACACCTTATATTTTCTATGGTAACACTTTGAAGCGTGTGTTGCAACAGACAAAAAGCAGCATACCTATCGTTACATTGTAGCTAGCAACACCTTAGATTTTCGTTGCGGTAGACCATCTATGGTATAATATATCTACAAAAGAGAAAATGGATCTTGTAATTACGCAAGAAGTTTATTATTATGTTAAATAAGGAAATAAATTATAGAAACTTCTCTCACCAACTTACTAAAATATGGCTAGTCCCAGAAAGAAAATATGAAAAGAAATGGAAAATGTAACAATCAAAATAAAGATAAAAATAAAAGATAGTAACTAAGTTTGACACTTGGAAAACAAAAAAATAATAAGGACAGTAAAAGATATAAATGATAGATAAAGCGAGAAAAAGGTATTAGTATCGACCATTAAGAAGAAAAAAAGATTATCATGTTAAGTAAAAAAATTAAGCATTACTTTCATGATAGGGTAGATAATAGCCATCTTTGTGATAGATAGAGGCCCAACAATAGATAAAGAATATCTTTATGATAGATAGCGGCCTAAGAGAAGGATAATAAAAGAGAAAAGAGATATAAAAAAGTAAATTAGAGAAAGATGAATTAAATGCATAAAGAAAAAGAGAGATAGACATAGGGTCTAATAAAGAATGGGATTACGTTGGTAACCTCATAAGACGCGTTTAAGAGCAACCAAAAGAAATTTTATATAGGCATTCATGTGTAGATGATCATAGATCTTCTAGGACATTTGGAAGCTTGTCCTAATGGATTTGCAGACAACACCAAGGCAAAAAATAATTGACCACAATAGGGTGACCGTCCTAAAGGAATTATTCAACAAACACCGACGTTGGAAATAAGTGACTTCATATGAGACGTGCAAATAGTGAAAAGCCTTTCTAATGAATTTTAACACAATACCGAAGCATGAAATAATAGACAACAACAAGGTAGTTTGTCCTGACAGGACCATTCAACAAATACCGACTTTAGAAGTAAATGACTTCAAACGAGACATAAAAAGGATAATCCAGAATGACCCTCGGATGTATGCATAGAGAGGCAGTCCATCAGAGGCAAGTTCTGTAAGCATCCATCAGAAGGGTATTTCCTTGACTAACTTAGGCAATCTAAAGGCCAATGGATTGCTAAGTACGTAGGCAACCCATAATCAGTGGCGTTCTGTAGTAGGGAAAACTCAAAAGGATAGTAGCCGCTCAAGTACAGTCAACATCGATCAATAGCGAGAACGGAGAAGGACATGGTTTAGACCTTTATAGGCCAGGCAATCATTCGCTATCGTGATACATGGATGGGGGTTATGCTTGAATACGTTTGTTCGGAAAGTGCTAGTATTCTGACGGGTATCTATTTATGATTATATTTTAGATTACTTCCGTTGCAAGTTATTTACTTGAGCTCGAATATTTATATCTTTGTCTAATTGTAGGATACCAAACAAACTACTTATACTTCAACGACTTGGATTTTAGTTTTTTTTTGCAAAAAATACGGGACCGCTGGGCTATGAGTTGTTACAATTTCTTAACTTTCCATTAATAAACTCATCAACATCAAAACTTGTGCCATATTAATTACTCACCTTATAATTCATAAGTCTTTTATCGGTTCACAATTTTCTGAAATTTTTTTGTATGATGCATACTACTAAACTTGTACATATATAAGTACCAAATTTCAAAAAGAAATAATACTAAATATCATGGGAACAATATGTAATTATGACTAATATATCTTTGTTAGGAGATAACAACATGGAATTTCTTTTAAAATGGTCTTCGTAATTCCGGTTTTGTTTACATGTACAAACATTATGTAGTGTTTATTTTGATTTGTGATGTGAGTCCAAGAAAATGTGAGACATTAGACGGTTAAAGACTGAAGTTGGCCGGTTTGAAATATTTTTCTTTTCATTGGGAAGCATGAACTTATTTTCTGAGAAATGGGCATTTACAGCCCGGTCCACTTCTTGTTTTTTTAGGAGATATGAAGTTGGCTGCAGCATATTGCTAAGCACTTGGTAGTTTTAATAGTGTTTGAGCACTATATGTTTTAAGCTTCATTCTTTCAAAAAAATCTTTCAAAAATAGTGGTTAATTTGTTTAAACCGAACTAGCTTACTTTATAAGTTGATTTTAAAACCCAGTTTCAAAGCCACCCAAACTAATCAGAATAAGCTGGTTCAGTTGATTAATTTGGTATTAACTAAAGTTTGCTCATCCCTACTTTTATACACTTTCGGTGTTACTTTATGTGATCCATATAACATTAACAACCTAATGTTTATTTTGCTTTCGACACTTCTATTCAAAAGTATTCATGGGAGGCAACAAAATTAAAGTCCAACAACTTGATCCATGGGGCCGGCCATGTCCGCAGTAGGACTCACATATTTGCAAGTGTGCATTGTTTGGCAGCACCGGTCATGATTCTGTAACTTGCTGTAGCTTCCTCAGTCATTTCAGGAAACATCAATCAGTTCAGTTTCCATTTTAATTCATCACTAGTTTCTCTGAATCATTTATGCGTACTGCATGTCATCGCATAATTATTATTTTTTTGTTGAAAAATAATCTTAATTCTATCCATATTAATTCTTTTGGCCTTTAATTAGTTTGGGCCATTTAAGTAGTTTCGTAGTGAACTATAATTTATAATAACATAGGAAAATATTCGATGTATGTTTTCATGAAGGAGAGTATTTAGCTTCTCCTACAAAATATTGGTCAATGAAAATCTAAGAATTCCTATGAAAATTCTAAATATCTCTCAAAATCCATCTAACAAATGCATCCACCATTAATTTGAGGGATGGTCAATATAAACAGAGATAAATTTTCACGTTATATGCAAGAAGAAACGTAAGAAAAAAAAAAAACTGTCAGTGTTACTTAATTATTGCTAATGTGTTATATAACCCATCTTACTCTTATTCTCATAAAGTTGCTGATGCGCCAAAATGTAAGAAAGCCTTTTATTTATTATTATTATTTTTATTTTTTTGTGGGATAATTAACAATATACCTGCAGAAAAAAAGGGGGAAGTAAAAGAATGAACAATAAATTTTCACGACAGATCGATCATGACAGAAGATGCGTACTCCCCTAAACGAAATGAATTGAAATGCAGGAGAGACAAGTGTACAGTTGCATATAACTTGTTAATTAACCATTCATTTCCACATCCACATATGTATGTGCGCCCCCTCAAAATTTAATGCAAAATTTTGATCTCTTAACGTTACGATCTTATCTCTTTGCATTTAAGAATTTTACAGCATGAAATTAATAAAGAGCACCCTAAATTCTTGGGAGTGAAAACGTATGTGCAAAACAAGAACACATAAATATTTATAGAAATTGAAGGAGTAGGGCCAAAGGAAAGGAAGAAGATCAGAATGGAAGGAGGTGGCTGCTGCTGCAGCAGAATAGAGAAGTTGCTATGCCTGTACTGCACACATTAATTTATTTTTCCATTCTTGTTTTTTTCCAGACTTATATGTGATGTGCTTAAATTTTACAAACTGTAAACAAAAATGTACTGTGCACGATACTCCTACTACCACATGTGTGGCAAATGCTTCACATGCATTTATCAGTTGATTGCACTTCAGATGCTGTACAATAGTTTTTTTTGATCGCATTAACTTGTAATATGCTTTTGTAAGTTCATATAGAACTGCTATGCTTCTGTAGTTACACATATCAACCAGATTTTTTTTTTTTTTTTTTTCCTTCTATGGGTTGCATAAAGTTGTGGCAAGGAAAGTGCACTCAAAAAGTTTACTTCACTACATTCCTAATCTCAACAAAAAGTTATAACTATTTTATGATGAGATCTAGTAACCGGTTAGATCACAAAGTTAATTTACTGTTCACAATGACTGAAAGCTCAGAAATATTCACATACAATTACAAGAAGGAACAGTTGAAGTGCCAAACTTATTATGTCTGAATTGCGCTTTTATTACATCCAGTAACCTTTTATATAGCTAGTTTAGACTTGGTAGAATTAAGCGTAGGGAATGCAAAAAAGGGAAAACTACATGAATCTCAATCAAATGAGATGACTCGAAATCTCTTACTCTGCAAAAACCTAGCAGATATAGGAAGAAAAACAGAGCTGAGATCTTTAGGAACGTCATAAAATATTTCAGAGTGTGTTTTTCTCTTTTTTGACTTCGCTTTCTTCGGAGCTGGTGGGCATTCGAAGGTGGGCTTCAGAGTACATTCTTCGGACTTTGGCGTTGTCGAAATTTCTTCATTCTTCTCATCTATGGCTGAATTTTTGCCCTCGGGGATTCTTGTTTTTATGGGTGGTAAAGATGAAGCAAGAATAATTACTTGCTCATGATTTTCTCGGCTGATGTCGGAGGTAGCTGTGAATTCCATGCTCATTTTTTGAATGTGAATTGGAGTAATTTGGATAGTAGTTTGCGATTGAGGCGATAAATTTTAACTGTTATGCATAAGAGAAATGGAAGAAGAAGAAAATGAAGAAGAAAACAGAAAAATGGGAGAAGTGGAGGGAAAAGAAAAGAAAGGAGAATTATGTAGAACAACAATGATGTGAGGGGTTAAATAGTTGTAAAAAGAGAGGGAACATGTAAGTTATAACCGCCATGATGGGTGAGATTAAGAAAAAATACATGACAATAATACTAGAACTTTAAAACATGGAGTATATGGTCCTATGGACTTAAGAAATGACAACCATGCATATCAAGCTTAATCAAAGGCACCACCTTATTTGATAGGCTGGTTTAATAATGCATTTAGATGTTTCAATCTAATGAAAATCTGTATTTGGCGTTTCACGTATTGAAAATGGTCAAGATAAATTATCAAGTGAAAGAATTCATTAGTGCAAATTGGGTGTACATTAATTTTGTTTCTGAATAAACTAAAAAAGTAGATATTTTGCAAATTTACTATTGTACTAGTAATTTTATTTATTTTCAAATATGTGTTCTGGACCTGGTACCGTTTCTATAGTAATAATTAATTCCACAATAGGAGTTACTATTGTTTCAACCAAATTATGTCTAAGCATTTAAGATAAAAGGAATAATAGTTCTTATTGGAAAAATAAAAAATTGTTTAAAAGAAAGGTAAAATATAAAGATTTAGGTGGGGATTAAACGTACTGCTCCATATATTCCTATATGTATGTATGTATGAGAAATGTTAAGCTCACTCTCAGTGAGCTTGTACTTGCCACATGATTGGTGGAAATGAGTTGGCACCAATCATTAGCCATGTATGATACAATAAATATCAACCCATTTCCACCAATCAGGTGGCAAGTACAAGCTCACTCTCCCTAAGAGAGAGTGTGCTTAGCATTTCTCATGTATGTATATATGTATAAGGATGCAAAGGCCCCTTTTAAGTCTCCAATAAATGCTTAGATGTAAACATAGGATTCACAATTCTCTTATAAATGCTTAGACCTTAATATTTGGATTTACTTTAATTAATGCTATTAATGGGTTCTTTTCCTTTATTAATTCTATTTCCAATTTTCATCTTAAACTGTAAACCAAAACATGTTGTAACTATAATAACATAAGAAAACCGATATGGTTAGCTTTTCTTTTTCTAAGAATCTCATTTAAGAAATGAAATATAACAGCAAATTTTGCTTGTGTAGTTGTGATCTGTAACGTGCAAGTGCTTGGCAAAAAAAGCACTGAGATCACATGGGATAGGATTTGTTGAGCTGGAAGTGATTAACACTGTTTTTGTTTAAGGCTACTTAAGTGCTTTAATTGCTGTCTTCTTTCGGAAATAGAAGAAAATGGAAGGAAAAACAAGTATAAAGGCTGTATTATTAGAAGTACGTACACATATACTATAGGATCATGTGATCAAAATGATGACCACTATTTAAAAGTGTGAATAGACAAACATTATATACCTAAGGCAACATCAGCTAGCTTATAAGTAATAACAATAAAATGAGGGTAAACTGGATTGATGAAAGATCAAGAATGTATTCAGAATTGAATGTTGTATGATATTAGCTGAAAATATTAATACATAAGTGGAATAAATACAAGATGACATAGATTAAAAATTGAAATAAATGGAAAATTGGTCCCCTAGAGACAGTATAAATAAAATGGGACATGTAGTATTAATACATATGTTATGGGTTCACTGTAGTAATTAATATATGGATGGACTGACAGAGAATGTTATTTTTAACCACACTTTAAAATACACGGCTCAAAATTTTCCATGTTGAAGTGAGCTAGCTTACTTAATGAGTTCGCGGTGAGGGACATATGTTGTTGTTGAAATTTTTGACTTTCAGATGTGTATAGTTAAATGTATACAGTATTTACTGATGATTTACGTTACCTAAATAAAGGGAGGAATGATGAAAGGAAGGAATCATGACAGGAGTGTGAAGCAAGGAAAGATGCATATGCAAACTGTGAGGCAACCTCTGTCGAAAGGAAAAAATAAATAAAGCTGCCTGTCATTGTGTACAATAGTAGTTTTTAATTGCAATCCTACAACAAAAAAACCATAATAAAAGCAGGAGATGCATTACTAATTTGTAAGCTAAAAGGTAATGATATGAATTTAGAAATATAAGCATCAGATCCATATCCCTACAAAAAAGCCAAAACACCATAGAATGATCATCCTTGTAAAATAACGCATTCAAATATATTTTAGACCTACTATGTTTCAAATTTTACTATATATTTCAAATTTCTCATTCTTTCGAATAGCTATATACAGGGCCGGCCCTGAAGTTTCAGAGGCCCAAGGCAAAAATTCAGCAGTAAAAAAACTCAGTCATACTCCAAAAATTCAAAGACCCTAAAAATGTTAGGCGAAGCTGGTACTCGAACCTTAGATCTCCAACTTGTAAGGCCAAAGACAAACCACTGAGCTACATAATGCTTTTGCTGAATTCCTGCAACCTCATGTATATAAAGGAAATACAAAAGTCAGAGGCCCCTGACGACTAAGGCGGCGGCCGGAGGCCCGAGGCAGCCGCCTTGGTCGCCTTGGGCCAGGGCCGGCCCTGGCTATATATATGTGTGAATATCAAAACAGTCATCAATCCCATATATAGTTGAAAGCACCAGTTTTTTTTTTTTTTTTTTTTTTTTTTTTTTTTTAACCAACGATTAAGTCAGTTCAAACGCAGATACAACGCAGATAAACAAAATAAGTGAAAAATAAAAGAAAAGGAGAAGATAAGAAGAAGATAACACAAGAGTTATAGTGATTCAGCTATTAACTAAGCGTACGCTCACCATTAGAAAATTAGCTTTATTCTCCACGGTTTATTACAAAGTGTTTTAGTACAGATGATTGAATAAATGTCCGAGAATTGTTATCACAAGCACAAAAGCTAATTGGAGTAGATCACAATAGCATCTTTAGTGACTGGTTTTGATAGAGAAGAACGACGGAAAAGAACCTTGGCAGCGTGTAGGCAAGGAAAAGTCATATCCTTTGTATATAGGAGGTAGGTTGATATTTATACATGTTTGAAGTCGAGCTAAGCCAATTTGTTGCTTTAGTAGGTCTATCTAGGGGGTGGGATGACACAGCCGAAAAGACATCTCAATTGAAGGGAATCTAATGGATCAGTCTGATCTGTAGACTTAGTCTACTGATTGTCCTTGTCTATCCTTTTGGCATTCCTATGTCCTTGTGATTCCTTCGTCAAGTTTGGTAGGATTTGCTCTTCGTTTGATTGTATTTTGCACCCGAGATGTGTTGAATTGCTTCCTAAACAATACGATACATCAAATATCTTAAGTTAGAGACATTGGATTGCAACCAAACTTGCATAAATTATTAATGAAGTGATGAAGGTCATGTTGATAGGAGTCACTATGAGTTGCATGTGATTCCTGGATCGGTACTGATCCATCTCCTAAGCTTATTTTTGAGTGAAACTTTTGAGCCTCCAACTTGGTATTTCTTTGAGCATTTTGGTTGAGTTTCAAGTAATTCCGATTCTATCTTATCTTCTGACTTTTTGACGTCTATGGATCCCTGATCATTTAAAAAACTAGGTTAACACCTGCCTCCATAATAGTCTTCATTGAAAACAATATGTGCTCTGGAACGATCCATTATTTTGGTTCTTGACTTGATCAATTTGGTTAAAGTATCAAGTTGCTTTTGTAGAACTACCTATGATTGGTTGGTTATTGACTAGAGTTTTAAGTCAAGATTATGTGTTTGCATATTATCTTTGATTTTTTTTGTTCAAACTTCACAAGATGCTATAGAATGGAGTATATAAGATATGTGTAATATTAGTATGGCATCGGAGTCAACCTGATGGATCATTATTAATCCATAGCCTATGGATCTGTACGATCCAAACTTAGAATTTTTTTCCATTTTTTCCTCCGTAAGTACACTTCCATCCGACCCACACCTCATTTTATATTTCCTTCCAATCACCTTATCCCTTCATATCCTCATTTGACCTAAGCCAGATCTCTACTACCCTCGGTCTTATGCTATTGGAACCTGTCATCGACAACTCCCCTTTATGTCGCTGACCTCTAACTTGAGTTACTCTACCCAGTTCGCCTTCGTTACACTTGCTTAGCACCAAAGCCCTACCTACCGAACCTTTACCTAGTCACACCATCATTCACCAACAGCCTCTACCATCTGCCAACTTGCCTCCATGATCTTTACCGAGACATCTCCTATGGATTTCTGAATCCCTAGCTAGCTTGGGTGAATTGATTTCGGGATTTTTGGAACCTTGTGAAAAATCTATGATTTCACAATTTCACGATTCTGGGCCTGATGTAATGGCGGCCTAGACTTGATAATGAGATGCTTGATGAGATTTAGACTTGGTCAAGTCCGATTTAAAATTGATGCCAATGACTATAAACTTGAAACGAACCATTTTGAACTTTGAAAATGACATATAGCCAACTTGGACTGCCTTTAACTTAAACGCTTAAGACTGGAAAAAAATTATGGACTTGAACTTACAATAGCATAGATGTCCAAAACTGTATTAATAAACGAGTTGACTCAAAAATCAAAATGAACGGCACAGTTTAACTATTACACTTAGGTCCATTGAAATTTGCATATCCTTCATGGCTTTGACTAAGTCTGAATTATCAAGTGAAATATGATCGAGTCTGAGCTCATTAGTCGTTTGATGGCTTCATCAAGTTGTACTTACATGTCCAATGATCCTGAAACGAAAGGCTTTTCATGCTATTTTGAGCCCATTGTTGAATTTTCCATCGGTAATGGGTAAGTTCGAAACAATAAAAGAGATGATATGGATTGCTTATTCTGGTGCAAGTGGAATACTTACGTGAGATGGTCCGTTTTCAAAGCTCACTGGACTATATTTACTTTGACAGAGCGTCATGCCCGTCGGTTAGCATTCAAAATTCAGTTGGTCAACACACGTTGGTTCCCTTTGAATTTTAAATATTTTTCTAGTCAAGTGGACATTTAGTATAAAACAAACCTGATTGCCTTGAACACATTTTTTTTATAGAATGACTTTGCGACGCTCTTCATGTCTATAACATAAGGAAGGAATTTCTTTCTATTTAGAATCAGAATCCTCCTCTACTATGCGCTAATATTTTTTTCCCATCGGAGCCTTGTCTCATGATCCAGCCAAGTGAGCTATAAATCACGGTAGGAAAAATTGTTGATTTGTCTCTTCCTCGTTGAGAGTGCTTTTTGACCCACTAGAAAGATGCCATACATCCATCACTACATGGATGCTTTAGAGTATATAGTTATAGTTTGACATTCGGAAGGACATATAGAACTACCATCAAGGAATGAGTATACCGATAGGTCGCCGCCCAGTTGTACTACTTGACATCTTTTCATGTGCTCAACCAGTGCAGTTCCCCTTTTAATTTGTTTCTATATATGGTGCATTAAGATATGGGCATTGCATCTATTCATATTCATCCTAATGGTTACGCAATCCTTACCTATTTGTACGTTCTTCATGCGGGCCTTCAAATGCCCGTCGACTTTTGTTGAGTTGAGATACTTTTATCTATTCAAAAGGAGATATGATTTCCTTCCTTTGTTCTTTTAGGCACAATGAAATCGCAAGCTTATAATCAATCTCCATAATAAGTTGTCAGTTGCTAAAAATCAATTTTTCTTTGTCCACTCACTTAAAAGATAGATTGTGGACCTATGGAGGTAAGCTTTTGGATCTTGGTTATAATCCCAAATGTGAGGCTCAGACTTTTGATCAAGTCTTTTGTTTTCTCCCATCTTTACCTACTGATCGACGCTAGTCTATGAATTAGAAAAGCGCGACATTTAAATTAAATTCTGCAAGCATACAGGTGTGTAGCATACAGGTCGAACACAGGGAGGTGAATTAAATCAAATTATTTATCTAATCTCTTGGGCGAGTTAGACAAAACTTTGGAGGTTGATTTTGAAAATTAAACAAAACAAAATTAAAACTGTAATTTGATTCAGAACAGATCTAACTGAACCGACGATCAAATCACAATTTCAATGGAAAAGCAATGAAACTATGAATCAGATTCAAATCTAATCAAATCCAATTTAACCTATGAATGCGATTAAAATACAGAAAATAAAAGTGCAGAATATAAATAACAACAGGAAATAAAATTAGGATTACCGCTGAATCTAATCAGACGGTCAATCACTAATGAAAAGAAATGCAAAATACAAATAGTGTTCTACCGAATCTAATCATGTAGACAACACTAATTGCTAAGAAATAGAAAATTGCATAAGATAAAAAGAAAATTGAGTTTTATTAATGAAGAAAAGAATAGAATGAGATATATGATAGGATGGTGGCTACAATGCCATTACAAGGGTATATATAGGGTAGATAGCCAAACCCTAACCCTAACCCTAATGATAAATGGGCCTGGTCATTACATCACTAATTAGTTTACAATGAGAAACATAAATGGGCCTTAGATAAATAAAGCAAATTTGGGCTTTTTCTCTTTTCCTCTTGCTTCCTTGACACTTCTTTATTGATTTGTGATGTGCAAAGCCTTGTTATCAATCCTTTTCTTGTCCAACAGCAACTAGATGTGATATCTTCATCTATAATTCTTCAAAATGCAAATACACAGCAAATTGAACTCTATTTCTCTACATTTCTGGTTGCATGCGGGCTGGGTTGGAATATCTGTAAAAGTAACAAAACAATACCCAAGTAATATTTATTTATATACAAAAGATAAGATATAAAAGCATAAAAATAACACATTTCTATGTCAATCACCTACCCCAAACAAAGACGTCAAACATGAAGCAACTCTTAACTCTTTAAGAGCGGTCCCAACATAAGAAAGGAAGAGAGATTTTTTGCTGTGGGATGAGTATCACTACAGATTTGGGTTGTTGCATACTTAGAGGCCACTTTGTCCCACATGAGGTTCCTTCCCCCGTTCTTCCAAAAGTTGCGACCCATTCTACTTCCACCTTTTGGTACATTGAGAGTGAATCTCGAGGGGAGAGAAGTCTCATCAATGGAGTTACTTGGAAATTGCAACTCCGGGGACTAACCAAAGGTATAACAATGTAAGCGAATGAGGAGAACCCCTATTCCGGAGGAAAAACATGAAGAATAGTTCATCACGAAGATAAGGCTATGGCTCCTACGGAAGCAGAGAGAGGAGAAATTTTGAGGGGAGGAGAATGTCTATAGTGAAGAAGGGGACAAATACAACGAAGACTGTGTGGAATTTTATGATAAGACGAGGAGGTTAATCCCTAGTGCACCATGAGTTTGAAGTTTAAAAGGGCATAACTATTGATGTCTCGGATATTGCTGAACAGACTCTAAGTCCTATGCCTAGAGGCAGGGATGTTACTAGCGAATTCGATGATCTAAGCGATATTTATGCCACCTCGCGTGAGATTATTGGGAAGCCGTTCACACGAAAAGGTTCAAGTTTCGATTTTCTTCTTGGAAAAATCACTTTAAAAGGTGTAAATATTTTGATATTATTTACAAGGAAATATGGTTTGTTGAGGCATCGGGTTTTACATAACCCATCACACACACTATGTGGATCACCAACACTTATCTCTTTGTTTGGCCTTGTCTCTAAAATTGATTCATTTTCTTTTCTAGATTGCACCATGGGTCACAACTACTTTGAAAGCTTTGAGCATACCACCCAAGGTGGTCGCTCATAGAGGTGCCCTTTCAACCTTCCTCCTTGTTCAAAAATAAAGGAAGAAAGAAGGGGAAGGAAAGGAGGGAGAGAGAAAGGATCAGGGAAGAAGAGACATGGAGGAAGAAAGGGAAGAGGAGAAACTGTAAGGGCGAGAAGACCGCTGATGTCGGTGAGATTTTGAAATTTGCAAGGATTGAGTAAGATCCATTCGAAACAAACCCTTAAAGAGGATCCTATTTGTTTTTGAAATTGATGAACTTACTACCATTAATCCTCGTCTCTGACTTCCGCTGCTGTGACAGCTCAAACCATCGTTGCCCCTGACATTTACTAGTTTCTACAAAGTCAACTACAAAAGTTGTTTACTAGTGTCTCCACCCTGTTTAAGAATCTACCACGTTTGTTCCTAAAGGTGGTAGGGTTCAACCAAGATCTTAGATTTATGGGTAGAGAGATTGTTTTAATGAATTCAAAAGCTTGGAAGAAGGATGTGGATCAATTGCATAATTTGAAACACATGTGCAGAGAGCTATCTAAAATCAATAAGAAGAATTATATGGAAATCCTAAATCACAATCATATGAGGGAAGATTTCTCGGAGGCAGTAAAGGAAGTGATGCCAAGATATATCTGTTAAGAAAGGATAAGGGAGAGGCCCTAGCAGTCAAGTAGAAAGAGGAAAACAACTCTGGAAGATAAGTGATATGGTAAGAAGTCTTCTATAACCTTCAGCTTAGGAAAGCTCGCCTTAAAGAAAAGGACACTTAGAAAAGTCTTGAGGTTGGAAAGCATATTAATGAGACCCAAGGGAAAATTATTGTTGGTCAGAGCCAAATAATATTGGCGCAAGACACAGAGATTGCTTCATCTAGAAAGAAAATTACTCGGTTGGAAAATGAAACAAGCCAGCTCTCAAATGAAAAATCCTGTATTTAGAAATCTTGCAATGAAAAAAAGGAGAAATTGGATGCCATAATATTCAACTTCTACACCTTAACTGTTATGAGTAAAGGGATTTTATGTTTCTAGGGGGACGACTTTGCTCGCACTCTTACTGAAATCTGGGAAGAAGTACAAGAAAAAGTCTCTAGGTTATGTTACATCGAAGAAGAGCTGGTTCAACACTATTTGGATGAAGGCTCCAGGTTCTCTTACTAAGGGAAAGAAGGAGATTAGTATCTAGAGAGAGTGACAAGCTTCGAATGAAGTAAGGACTTTGAGGCAGGTTCTAGCTAGTCTCATTACTTCGAACCTTGGATGCCCTCTCTTGGAGCTCGGATGCTAGCATCAGATCGCTATAGGGTTTGAAGGTGCTATTCCTTCTCTTGGTGCCTTTGTTGGGATGAAAACTTCTACTTCAGCTTCGACAACTAAGATTCTCATAGGGATAATATCGAGTGATGAGGACAATGAGAAAGAATTTAAGGTCATCTTTCTCATCGGTACCCATGTTGTATAAAATTTCTTAGTCTCGCGTGAGGAGGTTAACGACTTGTTTGCCCATTTTTCTCTTGTTGTAGGTTCTGAGATTCCTGTAACAACCCGCCCGGAATATGCCTAATTCCGATCCAGAAAGGGTCCAATGGAACTTTGAGCCACTCTAAACGAATGGTTGGTTTCTATAAGGATTAACTTAAAAAATAAAATACATATCAGTCTAAAATGAAAATCAGAAACTCACATAGCGGATGAGACAAAATATAATAGCATAAATATAAGATGTACCCTTTATTTAAAAACCACAATTCCAGAAATACAACATGTCACAAATTACAAGGTACATAATCATTCATCCCAATTACATATAAATAATAGTAAATAATCAATAGCCATAATAACTAGATCTTTAAGAGGCTCTTCCTGAGATCATTCTCCATCCTTAATCACCTATCTCACCTATTATCCTATTAATGTTAAGAGGATGGAGGTCAGAACATGAAGTTCTGGTGAATGAAATACATGTGAGTTAAGAAGGCAATTTCCTATATTTGGCATTTGTAAAGTTTTCAAGTTATGTCTACAGAACAAACACACAATACAAAAATATGAGGCGGACGTCCTAGGAGTTTCAAAATACCCAAAAAATATTTTAACGGAGAGCACTCCTATGGTCACTTAATACCATATTTTAGTTTATTTAGGATGGCCATCGCTAGCTACCGTCACTTAATATCCAATGGCGAACCTCAAGCCTTTTAAGATTCGGTTCTAACATTAATCGTTATATATGATAACCCTCTTGTACAATGAGAAATAGTAACTGCTACTTACTACCAGGATTTGGGTCAAGAATACGACTTCTTTTAAGAAGAACCCCCTACTAAACTCTCTTGTTACTATCTAACTGCCCTTACGGATGAACTCCTAGCCACTAAATACATCCCTTTGACTTTGGTTCCTGAGGTCATGTACACATAATCCGTCCCTAGGTCAGCGCTCTCTAGCCCCCAGATATGAAGCGGACATTACTTGAAGAACTACCCTACATACGTTATGTCTACTAGGACCATTTAATACCTTATAGGAGAAAGGGGGACCCAATATTTAAATCCCGAAGGGCGGGCCCAATGACTTGGGTTATGAACCAAGGAGTGAGCCTTAGGAACAAACTTAGTCCTAACCACTTAATACCCAACAAGAGATAGGTCAGTCGCTTAATACCTTTTTCGCAAGGCAGGCATACTCCGCACACACAACATACGTATATGTATATGCTTACTAGACATCTCAAATTAGGCCTACTACTCATAGATGCTAGATTTGTCCGGCGGTTTCGGGCAGCTTCTATTACAAGTTAGGCCTAACCCGGCACCAAAGCGTACTAATTATAATGGCCTATGACACTTAGACCTTTCATATTAACCAGATTTATTGTAGTCGCTAGATTTTTCGGTCGGTTCCGGACAAACTTCTACCACAAGTCACTACTACAAAAACTACCTATTACATCCGTTTTTGGCCGATGTGTGAAAGAATTTCGACTGATGTCTTTGCATGTGTAGAGAAAGGTCAAGGTCTATCTCATTGTTTTTTGGCCGATGTCTAAGATGGCTTTGTACAACGTTTTTATTAGTATATCCGATGATTTATGACTGATGCCTTCACACGAATTCTACATCAGTTATTTATAAAGAACCAATGTTAAAAAGATGATTACATCAATCACTTTAAAAGAACCGATGTTACTTGTTGTTATATACATCGGTTTTCAACAGCAAGAGATGTAAAATATGGTTTATTACATCACTTTTTTTGTAACATTTGATGATATAGGCTCCTTATTACATCAGTTTATTTAAACATAGCTGGTATTGAATAATAATGCTATTGTAAAGAATTTTAAATATTCAAACAGTAATTTTTATACAATAAAATATTTTATACACCACTATACATTACATTGTTATTCATACATTCTATTTCATATACATTACATCTCTCACTACAATACACTCGGTGTCACTCTATTTATACACAAATCCATATAAACTGAGTCTTCACTTGCTTCCAGTTCAGTCCAGTCACTTATATATCTGTCACAGAAAAGACCAAACAATATAGGTTCTTAAGTTATGGGAACAAAATAAATGAAGCATCCACACAAGACCAAAATTGTGCATATAGCTAAATTGTTATTATTGTATTTGTATTCCTTGTGCACATAGCAAAATTGTGCACACATCAAAACTAAATAGCCCAGATCACAAAAATGGATAAGGCAGTCGTACATAAAGCACAATAAAAGCAATTGGGCGGGTGCAAAAATGGTACAAGACAGGGTGGGTTTGTTGTATATACGCACGTTGCTGATATGTATAGACATAAACAAAATATACATATAGACGTATGTGCGGTATCCACTACATATACACAATTCTATTCAAAACTAGGCAAGGGAAGTAAACTAGACATGATTATAACCTGCCAAAGATAAATGCACTAGTGTGAATAAAGCAAGGGACAAATGCATGCAACAACTAGGGGTTAGATTCAATTCCAGATTAAAATGAAACAAGTGCAAATATGCATAAATTCAATGTACATCAAGCAACAGTAGTGCAGACCCAATCAAGTGCAATATTTTTTTCTTCTCAAAATCAAATGTCAAATTATAAGTGGACCATCGAGTGAAGAATTTTGTTCTTATTTTAATGTAAGCAACAAAATAACAGTAGCAACATGCACAAAGAAAAGCATAAGGCAGCAACGACCTAAAAATAACTTGATGACCAAATGGAAAGGGGCAGATAAATGGCAGTACTAAGTTTTATTCAACCAATGTAATGATATGAGTTTAGATGCATAACCAATTAAGTTCAAATCCCTTGACAGGGGTTCACAACTGGATACAACGAACGGGGTGACCACTGAGCACATACCTTTTTTACATATAATTCTCGTGCACTAATACACATATATATACATATAAATATGTATACATATGTTGACACATGTTATTACAAGTGAAAAATACACAAACTTGTCAACATGGGAAAGACTAATATACTATCAACATTTCATGGAATACATAATTCAATATACAGAGGAGGTAGGGACATGGCAAGGTAGGATGTAATAATGGACAGTAGCAAGCATTTATCACAAGTGTGAGCAGCAAACAAATGAACGAGTCTAAAACACACCACTCGTACATATATACACATACCTGTGTATGTATGTGTATGTGCAAATATATATATATATATATATAATATATATATATATATGCAGTAAACAAGGTGACCAACAAGCTATCAAACGTAAAGTAAAGCAGAAATTCATGTACAAAGTGTCTGACATACCTACAGTAGTTGTGCTCCCTTTTCAAGCTAGGGGTGAGGCTTAAGCTTGTGGTTCCTGTGGAGCTATCCAACAACAATAGGAACATCGTCCGAAGTTGGTGGGATCAGAGTAATCTAAAGCTTCCACTTTTGACTACCCTTATCCCACCAACTCGGATGATGTTCCAATTGTTGCAAACAGCTCCACCGAAACCACAAGCTCATGTAATAACTCCAAAAGATCAAAATTTCCGAAGGTGTTATTAGTTGCACAAGTAATAATTTGTATGCTACTTTAGAGGTCTTAAAGTCCTTCAAGTAAGAAGCACTTTAAGGTGTCATATAAATTATTACTTGTGCAACTAACATCACCTTTGAAATTTTTGATATTTTGGAAATTATTACTTATGCCTCAACCATAGTTGGTGCAAAAACCACTAAGTAGATCAACCTATAATCACAAGTAAGAGACACTTAGTAGAAACCACTTAATATAATTCGAACAAAAAATAATATATTTTATATTGTTGCCTCAGGTATTTGGGTTGTTCGTCATCATCTTTTGATATTATATTATCTGTTCTTATCAGTTTTGACCAAGTGTGGTATCTGTTCTTATCAATTTTGAGCAAGTGTACGTATGCTAATGATCTGTATATACACGTAAATACTAAGTCATGTTTCCAAGCATGCAACATCAAGTAAAGCATAAAAGCAACAAGGAGTGGCTGAATACCAAGTATGCATGGATGCTAGGCATGCAAGAATCAGAACATCACGGCAATATGGGTGTATGAGTTATCACATATATAAAACTCATACATATATAAATCAAAAGCAAAACAAGTATATAAAATATCATGAATATAATACAAGTGTTGCAAGAAAGAAATTCTTATCAGTATAGCTACAACCATTAAATTATATAAACTCTCATTTAAGCTAAGAATTATATAAACCTTAATACAAAGATTACATTTTTCTAAGTGAATGTATGAATTGAGCAATAAACAGTAAATCAAAATCACTTGAATCAATTAATCAAAATCAGACTAGAAAATAGGAGTTTCACTCTTTAAAACCCAATCATCATTAGCATACGAGTGCATTCAAGTTCAAGCTTAAACAAAAAACCTGCTTTAGATAAGAGGACGGATCAAGAAAAGCAATAAACATAATCACTTACAGTTTTCCAATCGCTAACGTGCTCAAGAAAAGAGGACAGATCTGAAAGCGAAGCATCAGTTCTGATCAAAAACCCTAATTTGAAGGAGGAGAATGCTTCCACTTCCATTCGTGCTCGGATGCTAGAGGTGGCTCGCGATTTGCAGGTGGTAGCGAGGTGATTTGGAAGTGGCCAGGTGAGGCGATTGAGGAAACGATGGAGGGTTTCATCTGCCATTTTCTTTTTTTCTTTTTTAAAGAATAATAGGCATGAAAAATGATTTTGGGAGATGCCTTTTTTTACGACCGAAGGTAATAAGTAATTTTTTTTTAAATATAGACATCGGTAGTTTTAACAACCGATGCTTAATGAACCATTTAACATCACTTTAAAATTTACTAATATTGAAAGAACTTGTAACATCGATGTTTTTACAGACCGATGTTAAAAGGGTGATGTCTATTCCACTTTATCTGGTAATGAGTAACGGTTAACCTCGTGTGTATGTGTAATTAATATTATTAAGACATTAACTCAAATAAACATACGAACTCCTGTTGGGACATTCAAATTCTATTCCTAATTTAATTGTATTTATTGCGCATTTAATACATATTAATATACATTGATTACGTTATATATATACACGTAAAGTAAGCAAACGAGATTAGCGCCCTTACCACGTTTTTGAAATGTCAATCCCTATTATATTCTTAAAGGTGTATAAGTCATTTTCCCATATTTTCCACAACCACAGCATAAATGTACGTATTAACAATAAATATAACATCAAATATATATGTTTATAGTTCCTATTTTGAATAGATTCCTTTTCTTATGTTTGTTTATATGCAAAAACTTAATATTTAGATGTATAGTAAATAATACGTTCGAAATCTCTATTTTGAAAATTAGAGATTCAAACCTATTAATTGTATAAATTATCCAAATCTTAACCTTTTGCCCAAAAATCAAACATACGAATTTACGTGAAAATAGAATAAAAAGGGAATCCAAACAATATAGAAAATCATACAACAAGAATCATGTTTTTCTTTTATTATTACAACAATCCAAAATCGCAAATATTACAAGATTGAGCATTTCTACGAACAATAAAATGAATGGAGGATTTGAGGGGTTTAATCATATTTTCTTTTCTATATCCCAAATCTTTCAGGGCACAACAATCCAAATCTATAACTATCAAATTACAGAAAATAGTAACTCAGATGGATTCCACTAACAGAGCTATTAGGAAGAGTAGTAACTCAGATGGAATCCACTCACAAAGCTATTAGGATGAGTAGTAACAAGATTGAATAGAACATAAATTGGATTTGGCCTTCAAGAACGAACATATGCTCCAATCTTTTTAAATATAAAAATCACCATTATAATCTTATATATACATATGAATCTAAATTCCAGATTAATCTTAAATCTATGTTAGAATAAGATAGAGAAGATAGAATAGATTTACAGAAATAGAAGAAATCTAAATCCTTTAAGTTTTCTAGAATTAGAGACAGACGAAAGGCATAATGGAGGCTTTGAGAGAAATGGCTGTAGGGTTTAGAATGAACGTTTGAGGGTTTATTTATATAGCTATCATGTGTATGAACCGTTAGATTAGTTTAATTAAATCTAAACAGTTCATTTGATATAAATTATAAATAAGTCCCTACATAAAACAACCCTCATTGGGATTCCCAACAGAAAGGTGCTCAACACCCCCTAGGAAGGCGATTGACCTGGGCGGTCAACACCCCTCCTAAAGAGGCAATCGACCCCCTTTCTGGGGTTAAGCCTAGGAGGAATTTCCTCTAGAACATTACTTTTTGATCATTCGTTAATTAGTTCACTTTATTTCTTTCTTTAATTAATTTATTCTTGTCACCTACTATGTGTGAATATATATACATAAGTTTGAAATAAAAGGGAATATTCTTTTCATGCTTATCTTATTTAATATATTCCCAACTTATATATATATTTATTTGAAATTCAAACTTTTGCATGTTGACATATACATACAACTTAATTTTTTAATAACTTTTGCATACGGACTCCGTTTTCAGCAAATAAAATATGAAAACAAATCAAAATATTGCCACGAAAGCAACTACAATACTTTCATAGTCAAATTCCCAGTTATCAAAAATTCCGTTTTCAACATTTTAATATATTATTAATTATTGCTATTTAATTTTAAATTAAATTAAGTCTAAATTAAGTATATTTTACGGGATGTTACATTCTCCCCCCCCCCCCCACCCCCCCACCCCCCTTATCGAAGATTTCATCCTGGAATCTTTTGAGGGGATAAAGAACACGACTCACACTAAAAAAATATGTTATACACCCATGTTATTATTTTAAAACATCCATAACTTATAGTGATTATGAACTACATACTTGCTATAATGAGCTTAGTCCTAGCATGTAAGTGTAATAAGTGATGCAATCTGTATGCAAAGCACCCTAACATGTGCTTAATTCTATGAGTGCAAGTGCATTTATGTTACATCCATTTCTTACCATCCAATCTAGAAACCACAATGCAACCAAAAATAATAAATTCAGGGAAATAATTACCTAAGTAAAGCTCTGGATGAGCAAGTCTAATCATTTCCTAGGTACTCTCCGTAGGGTTATCTCGCATTGAACTCGGCCAAGTCGAATAGATTTGTTGCGGAGTCATTTGATTCTGTGCTCCAAGATCTTTGCGGTGGCAAGAAGCACCCTAGACTCCGACTCAAGGCTTCCTATGTCCACAATGACGTCAAGCTCGAGTTTGTCGGCTGAATCATAAAGGCATTTGCGAATATGGGAAACATAGAAAACATTGTGGACCTCCGATAAACGCTCGGGAAGCTCCACATGGTAAGCCATCTTCCTAATCCTATCTAAAATCCAAAAAGGCCCAATAAACATAAGAGCTAACTTCCCAATCTTCCTAAACCGAACTTTATTCTTAAAGGGAGAAACCTTAACGAATACTAAATATCCGACATTGAATTCCAACTCTCTTCTCCTCCTATCTAGATACGACTTCTGTCGCTCTTAAACAACCTTCATTCTCTGTTGAATCAAAGAGATATTCTCTGTGGAAGCACAGATAAGGTCTGGTCCAAGTAAAACATTGTTGGTAGTTTCCCACCAACAAGTTGGCGATTTGCATGGCCTTCTATATAAAGCTTCATAAGGGGACAAACCAATCGTCGTTTGGTAACTGTTATTATATGAAAACTCAACAAAAGGTAAGTGCTTATCCCATGCTCCTCCGAAGCCGACTATGCAAGCTTTGAGAATATCCTCTAAAACTCTATTAACTCTCTTTTTCTGGCCATCTGTTTTCAGATGATAGGTTGTGCTTAAATTTAAAGTCGTTCCCAATGCTTTTTGAAGAATCTTCCAAAACTTGCTAGTAAATAATGGATCTCTATCACTCACTATAGTAGTTGGAATCCCATGTAGCCTAACAATCTCCTTAACATACAACTGGGCTAATAAGGTGGTGATCCTATTCTTCTTGATAGGAATGGAATGGCCACTCTTCGTTTACCGGTATACTATCACCCAAATGGCTTCATTCCCCTTCTTACTCCTAGGAAGTCCATCAATAAAATCCATTGAAACTTGTAACAATTTCCAAGTGGGAATCTCCAATGGTAACAAAAGTCCTCCAGGCTTCCCTTGCTCAGCCTTCACCCTTTGACAAGTCAAACATTTAGAAAAAAACTCTGCTACTTCTCTCTTCATTCCTTCAAAATAGAAACTTCTCCTCATGTCCCCCAACATTTTATCACTTCTGGGGTGATTGGTCATCCTTGACCTATGGCATTCTTCAAGAATCTCTTTCCTAAGATCCATACTCCTAGGGACACAAATCCAACCATCTCTTCCCAAGCTACCACTACTATCAATAGAATATCTACTAGAATTAGGGAAAGATTCTCCCTTAGAAACCTTTTCCTTTAACGTCGTCAATTTGTTGTCACGGTCTTGCTCACCCTTGATCCTTTCTAATAAAACTGGCCTTATCTCCATTGCTTTAAGAAATCCTTGAGCTGTCTCATATGGTGGTTGCTTTAAAACTAAAGAGAAATTCTAAGTGCCTCCACTCAGTAATCACACTAAGGACAACGTGCTTTCAACTCAAAGTGTTGACCACTACGTTACCCTTCCAAAGGGAATATCGGATGGCAAAATCAAAAGATGCAAGATATTCCATGCATCTTTGCTGCCAAAGGTTCATATCTTTCTGAGAAAACAAATACCTAAGAGACTTACGATCTGTGAATAACTCGAACTTCTCTCCAAGCAGATAACGCATCCTCATCTTGAGAGCGAAAAATACTATTGCTGATTCCAAATAATGGACGAGGTACCTTTTCTCATGGTCCTTGAGCTTTCAACTTGCATAAACAACCACTCTACCCTCTTACATGAGTACCGCTCCTAACCTGGTCCCAAATGCATATGTGAAAAAATTGAACATCCTGGCTCCATCTGGGATAATCTAAATAGTGCACTTGTGAGAGATTCCTTCATCTCTCAAAGGCAGTCTCGCATTTCTCTGTCCACACAAAATTATGATCCTTCTTTGTCAATTGGGTTAGAGGTGTAGAAATCTTTGGGAAGTCCCTAATAATTTTTCGATAATAGCCTGCTAACCAAAGGAAGCTCCTAACCTCAGTCACATTTCTAGGTATCTTCCTCTCTTGACAACTTCTACCTTAACGGGGTCTACTGTTAATCCTTTCCCCGAAACAATATATCCTATAAACTTGACGTCTTTCTTCCAAAAGTGACATTTCGAGAATTTGGCTTTAAATTGGTTCTTACTTAGAATTCCTATGACCCTTCTCAAGTGATCCTCATGCTCCTTACGGTCCTTGAAAAAGATAAGGATGTCATCTACAAATACTACCGCGATATTACAGAGTATGCCCCGAAATACCCTATTCATCAGATCTACAAATAAAGTGGAGCAATCATTAAACCAAAGGGCATAACCTCCCACCCGAATAGTCCATTTTGGCGTCCTAAATTCCATCTTGGGGTTACTCTCATATGAAATTCTTAATTGGTGAAATCCAGTAGCCAACTCTAACGAGGAAAATGTTTGGGCTCGCCCAAATGGTCAAACAAGTCATCAATTCTTGGTAAGGAATATCTATTCTTTTCAGTCAACATGTTAAGTTTCCTATAATTCGCAGATAACCTAAAAGGTCCATCCGACTTTATGAAAAACACTATGGGTGCGCCCTATTCTGAGGTACTCCTACAAATAAACCCTTTTTGCAACAATTCCGAGGTTTGTTTGTCTATCTCCCTCCTTTCCTTAGGAGCCATGTGCCTTAAAGGCAATGCTTTAGGCCTCGCATCCTTTTCGGGGTCTATTCTAAATGAGATATCTAAGTGGGGTGGGAGTTCTATGACTTCCTCATAAACATCACGAAACTTACATACAACCGGTACTGAGGATAGTCCTTCATAATCAGATGATAAGGAAAATAAGGTCAAATTCCTACTTTATGTTCTACAAGGAATATCTATGTTGTGGCCTCCGTGGCTTCTCAAATAAACCATTATCCTATCGCAATTAAGGACGGACCCATAAAATTATAGCCAGTCCGTACCCAAAATAAGACCATGCCCCTCAAATTCAAGCACATATGCATCAGGAAAGAACTAGACATCGTCGATGCCTAATAGTATGTCTTTACAAATGACAGAAAGATGCGTAGTCCGGCCGATAGGGTTAGACACCTCTATTGGATGGATAGCGAAGGATAAAGCAAGTTTCAAAGAATTTACAATCTTCCTAGCAATAAATAAGTGGATGGCTCTAGAATAAAATAGGGTACACCAAGAATTCCCTAGAATAGAAATTGTACCTTCCAGTGCAGCCTGTCCCTGATCCCTAGGGGGATGACTATGAATCGGTGCTACTTCCAGGGTATAGTTCTAGCCTCCTTGCAGTAATCTTGGCTTAGGAAAGTACCTCGTTAATTGTCCATCTTCATGGCGGTTAAAGCATTTCCCTTTTAACTATATCTTTGCCAATTTCACTCTAACGTCCTTCGCTCTGTGCCCTTTCTTATGGCACTTAGAACAAGTCTTGGCTTTCTTCTTCAATTTGCCACCCTTTTTCGTCTTTAACCAGAAATTATTTTTCTTATTCTTTCCATCGCCAGAACTATCTTCTCCTTTGTTGGTAGTCTTGCATTCCTTAATATTCTTAGCTGAATATAAGATAGCTGCCTTAAACAAGGCCTCAAATGTAGCTCCAAAAGTAACTTGTTCCAAAAGAAACTCCTTCAATGGTGAATTCAATCCCTTGACAAACCTAAGGGCTTTATCCGTTGGGGTGTCCACCAACCCTCTACCAAACTTAGACAACTTAATAAACTTCGCCACATACACTTTCAACTTTAGCTCTCCCTGCATTAAATGGATAAACATTTCTAGATGTAGGGTCTTCTCTGCATTAGTTAGGAATTTATTCTCGAAATGGGTCCTAAACTTTTCCCATGTAAGCAATCTACCCACATTCTCTTATGAAATCAGATTTCACCATTCCATGGCCTACCCCTTCAAGTGCCACGCTGCAACCTTACGCTTTAGTTCATATTTCCATTAGATAGCCTCAAAAATCCTTTCACACTCTTATATCCATGCTTTCGCATCCACAAAGTTCTTAGTTCTTGAAAAGGTCTTTCCTCCTTAACTTAAACTTTTTTACAAAGGCGAGGAAAATTGGGTGCCGTTTCAGCGGGTTGAGCGACTAGTTCCGCTGGTGCAGGATTAGCAATAGAGACTTGCTCCACAAACCTAAGATATTGTTGGAGTCATTCTGGCGAGTAACGAGGCCTTGCCGGGTTTCCCTACTCAAGCTGATTGTTGGCCATATCAGTTGTCTAAAAAAGGAAAAACCCTTCATTGGACTTCCTACGATAGTATCAAGGACTAAAAAGAGAGAAAGATAAGGTTGCCTAGTTTAATTGCATATGTTTTGGGGTATAGTACTTATATATATACATGTAGTTTTGAAAATCTTTTCAAATAATAAATACGTCTCTTATATGTATATTTTCTCGTAATCGGATAACCTATGCTCTGATACCAACCGTAACAACCCGCCCGAAATGGGCATAAATTCTGACCTAGAACAGGCCCATTGGAACTTAGAGCCAATCTAAACAGATCGTTGGTTTCTATAAGGATTAACCTAAACAGATATACAAAGCGGTCTAAAAAAAAATAAAAAAAATCTCACACAGCGAATGGGGCAAAATATAATAGCATAAATATAAGATGTACCCATTATTTAAAGACCACAATTCCAGAAATACAACATGTCTCAAATTACAAGGTACATCACCATTGATCCTAATTACATAGAAATAGTAGTAAATAAGTAATAGCCATAATAAGTAGATCTTTAATAGGATCCTCCTCCAAGAGATCGTTCTCCATCCTTAATCATGTGTCTCACCTATTGTCCTGTTAATGTTAAGAGGAGGGAGGTTTGAACATAAGGTTCTAGTGAATGAAATATATGTAAGTTAAGAAGGCTATTTCCTATATTTGGAAGTTGTAAACTTTTCAAGTTATGTCTACAAAACAAACGCACAATGTAAACATATGAGGAGAACATCCTATAAGTTACTTAATACCCCAAAACTAATTTACGGGAGGGCACTCCTATGGTCAATTAATACCATATTTCAGTTTATTTAGGGAGGACATCCCTCCAGTCACTTAATACCATATGGCGGACCTCAATCCACTTAAGACCCCTTTCTAACATTAATTGCTATAAATGATAACTTTCTTATAGGGTGAGAAATAGTAATGGCTACTTACTACTAGGATTTAAGTCAAGAACACGACTTCTTTTAAGAAGAACTCCCTGGCGTACCCTCTTGTTACTATCTAACTGTCCCTATCGGTGAACTCCTAGCCACTGAATACTTCCCTTAGATGGTGGTTCCTGAGGCCATGTAAACAGAATCCATCCCTAGGTCTGCCCACTCTAGCCCCTAAATAAGAAGTGAACATTACTTGGAGAACTACACTACATAAGTTATCGTCTACTAGGACCATTTATTACCTAATAGAAGAAGGTGGACCAAATAACCATTTAATTCTCGAAGGGCAGGCCCAATGACTTGGGTTCTGAACTAAGGAGTCAAGCTTAGGAATGAACCTAGTCCTAACCACTTAATACCCAACAAAAGATAGGTCAGCCACTTAATACCTTTTTCCCAAGGCAGGCCTACTCTGCACACACAACACACACACGCATACACACACACACACACACACAAACACACACACACACACACACACACACACACATATATATATATATATATATATATATATATATATATATATATATATATACATATGCACACTAGACATCTCACATTAGGCATCTAAAAGTAGATGTTATATTTTCAGGGCGGTTTCGGGCTGGCTTCCACTACAAGTTGGGCCTAACTTTGCATCATAACATACTAATTATAATGTCCCATGCCACCTAGACCTCTCATATTAACCAGATTTACTTGTAGACGCTGGATATGCCGGTCGGTTTTGGGCACACATCTACCACAAGTAACAGTTAACCTTGTGTCTATGTGTCATTAATATTAATTAAGCCATTAACTCGCACACATACAAACATAAAAATTCTTGTGGGGACATTCAAATTCTATTCCGAAATTAATCGTATTTATTGCGAACTTAATGCATATTAATATATGTTGATTACGTTATATATATACGTAAATTAAGCGAATGATATTAGCGTCCTTACCAAATTTTTGAAATGTCAATCCCTATTAAATTTTTAAAGGTGTACAAATCATTTTCCTATATTTTCCTCAACCACAACATAAATGTACATACTAACATATGATAATAAAATGGGAAAAACAATCACATCAACATATAACTTGCAACCTAAGTTTTGATTATTACAACAATAAAAGATAAACATAACATCAAATATATATGCTTATAATTCCTATTTCAAATAGATTCCTTTTCTTATGTTTATTTATTTGCAAAACCTTAATATTTAGATATATTGTAAATAATATTTTCGAATTCTCTATTTTGATAAATAGAGATTCAAACCTATTAAATATTCAAATTATCAAAATCTTAACCTTTTACCTAAAATTTAAACATATGAATTTACATGAAAATAGAATAACAAGGGAATCCAAACAATATAAAAAATCATACAACAAGAATCAAGTTTTTCTTTTATTATTACAACAACCCAAAACCACAAATATATCTGGAGTGAATATTTGTACGAACAGTAAAATAAACGGAGGATTTAAGGGTTTCAATCATGTTTTCATTTCATATGTCCCAAACCCTCCAAGGCACAACAATCCAAATCTACAACTATCAAATTACATAAAGTAGTAACTCATATGGATTCCACTCACTGAGCTATTAGGAAGAGTAGTAACAAGATTTAATAGAACAAATATTGGATTTGGCCTTCCAAAAAGAACGTATGATCCTATCCTTTCGAATATATATATATATATATATATAAGAATCAGCAATGGAATCTTATATATATATATATACATATGAATTTAAATTCCATATTAATCTTATATCTATCTTAGAATAAGGTAGAGAAGGTAAAATAGATTTAGAGAATTAAAAGAAAGCTAAATTCCTTAAGCTTTCTGGAATTAAAGAAAAAAAGAAAGGCATAATGGAGGCCTTGAGAGAAATGATTGTATGGTTTAGAATGAGGGTTTGAGATTTAATTTATAGTTTTTAAGTATGAACCGTTAAATTAGTTTGATTAAATCTAAACAGACCATTTGAGATAAATTATAAATACGTCCCTACATGAAACAACCCTTGTTGGGGTTTCCTACAAGAGGGTGGTCCACACCCCTTAGGAGGGCGGTCGACCTCGGCAATTGACACCCCTCCTAGAGGGGCTATCGACCCCCCTTCTGGGGTTAAGCCCATGAGGAATTTCTTCCAGAACGTTACATTTTGATTGTTCGTTAATTAATTCACTTTATTTCTTTCTTAATTGACTTATTCTTGTCCCCTACTGTATATAAATATATACATAACTTTGAAATAAAAGGAATATACTTTTCATGCTTATCCTTTTTGATATCTTCCCAGTTTGTATACATATTTATTTAAAATTCAAGCTTTTGTACGATAATATAAACGTACAACTTAATTTATTAATAACTTTTGCATACTGACTCCGTTTTCAGCAATTAAAATATGAAAACAGATCAATATCCACTACGAACGCAACTACAATACTTTCATGGCTAAATTCCCAATTGCCTAAAATTCCATTTTTAGCCTTTTAATATATTATTAATTAATACTGTTTATTTTTAAATTAAATTAACTTATGTCTAAATTATTTATATTTTATGGGATGTTACAATTCCCAGGCTTGGTCCTCCACCCTTAAGTAGCACAAAGACTGAGGTAATATGTAATTCCTTCACCCTTGTCTCCACAACAAATGTGGATCCTATTTCAGTCTCCACCTCTCAGCCCTAGCCGCACTCATAACAAATTGAAGCATTGCAAAGCTTGGATGACCTGCTGGTTTCTTCAAGAGGAGACATGACTAGCACTGACCAGAAAGAGCCGATTAACGAAGACAAAGAGAAAGAGGGAAAAGTGTTTTAAGTTGGGGAGATTCCCTAATCTACAAAGAGTTTGGCAATGCATTACAAATGTTTAGTCCATAAGGGATCACCTAATGCGATAGATGAGCTTGAAGTGACCAGTAGGGATGCGCTTACAAATGCCATTCCTTTTTGTGTTGATCCTTTCGCCGATAAGTTCAGAAGACCGAAAAAACTCATTACTAGGCTTGGTGAATACACCAAAGGAAGTCAATAGAAAAAGTGATGCATGAGCTTTAGCTTAGGGTTCTTATTTCCTTTTTCTGTTGTACATATTTTATATGCTTGCTATCTTAATCGGGATTGTGCCAGTAACAACCTTCGTATTTTGGGTTTGTGTCAGTATGTTTGCACAAACACATTGTGTGGTAATAAACTATGATTATTTTTTATTAGAACTTCATTATGTAATCATTAACCAGCTTTTTTACAAGGTCATTACACTTTGGATTTGGAAGAATGAATAACTTGGGACTTGAGTACGAATGGATGTATGATTTATAGAAAACTCGAATATGATCGAATTCGCTTGGATTAAGAATTAGAAATAGAAATAACTTGGATTCTAGGAATGATTTAGCTTGGATCAGTTAAGTTATGTGACCCGAATCAGACCAGTTAGATCATTATGCCTCGAATTGGTATAAACATCAAAACCCTATATCGTCTTACTCACGTCTCGTCTAATAAGCATCATCTTGCCATGACTTATTGCATTAGATCGGATTGATGCATACAGATTAAGTCATATCTTACAAAAAATGGATGTGTCAACTAGGTTAAGAGGTCAGATCGATTTCACTTTCTTAGACCCTATCGATCCAAAACACTAGATTAGTATTAATTCAAAGTGAAGTAAGTGGGAGATTCAACCCACTCCTTGATGACTTAGTCTATTTGGGTTTGCTAATTTTTATCTCTACTTAGGCCGATCTATGCCCAACTATAGATACAAATACAGGACTTAAGACCCATTTTAGAATCTTTGGATTCCCTACGCAGGAATCTGCCATTATTAAACTTTAACTTCTTTATCTCCATTTTCTGTACTCAAACCCGAATTGTATTGTAATATAACAAGAAAAATAATTTATTAACCTACAATGGTCATATACACATTAATGAATAACTATAAATCTAATGTGGTGTTTATGTTTTATGCATTCTATGTTCTAGATTGTTGATATTGTCTGTGTTTTCTTTGTAGGTTTTGTTCATTTAGGGTATTATGCATAGTTGGATGAAAATCACATCTAACATTTTTGGCATGCTTGGTAGGTGTCCTGCCTTCGATTTAGAACTAGAGTTGCTTTAGGATTCATATATAATTAAGAGGGAGAAAACAGATACTCGAGTTGAAGGCACTAGAAAGAAAGTCAGGAGGCTTTCCTCTGGATCCTTAGTTTATCTCGAAAGGAGATGGATGGACTGATCAACGATTTGGAATCTTGATTGGAACAGAAAAGAAGGAGTATTGTAGAGAAACAAGAGGAAATGATGGCTAAATTCCTCTATTGGATTAGACAAGATGGAAGACCAAGAGGTTAGGAAATTGTTGTAGGAGCTGGACCCAGAAGTGCGGAAAGATTTAGACTAGGCTCGTAGAAAACCTTCTGCAGTCTCTTTGGATTTGTATTATTCCCAATACTAAGGTTGGTACAAACCTAGTTTGTAATAGGGCCAACTACTTTGTTGGCATTGGATTGGCGCACGAGACTTAAGGAAATCGCACTTTGGATATTGGAAATATGACTAGGCACAACCAGGATTAGAAGATGGAATGGATCAGGCGAGGACCAGCGTTGCCTTTGGAAATCTCTAATCTCACCCTCGAGTCAGTACCAATCTGGATATCAGTGTCACCGATCGACCCCTTACATTAGATGGTTTTAGCATTAGGGACTCTATTTTTGGTTTTTGTAATTGGTGACATCTTCTAGACAATCATAATCAGATTGTAGACATGATAAAAAAGGGTTTCAAGGCATATTGTCTCATTAGTATATGGATTGTGTTAATCGGAGTACGTTTACACCTAACACATGAAACGAGAAATCCACCAATTTTAAGTTATTGACATTAGAAACTTATGACGGCATAAAGGATCATGTCGTTCATCTTATGAGGTATGTACGGCAGATAGAAGTATTAGGGGAATCATATGAGGCCATGGCTAAATGCTTTCAGATATTTCTATCAAATATCGCTACCATATTGTTTTGGAAATTGGAAAGTGTATTTATTAGTAGTTGGAATGATTTAGTGAAAAGGTTCATTGAGAAATTTTTGGTCTACATCTCTTAACTTAAGAATGTTGTAATCCTTACTACTATTAAGCAAAGTACAGGAGAGACTCTGCATAAACACTTGGAAGGTTTAATGTAGGGGTAGCGTCGATCAAATAGAGGAATTTCATGTTTTCACTGGAATAACAGTTTCTAAAATATTAGATAACTTGCATTTTGTGTTTTCACTGGAAATGGATCTACCACGGGACTTTAGCAAGCTTTATTGTGAAGCATGTAGATTTCTCAAGAAAGAAGATGCAAGGGTAGATCAAGAGGCTCTCAAGGTTAATATTGTTAAATATGAAGGACTGTCTGCGTTTAACAAGGTAAAAGGAAAAAGGAAGATTACTAATGGATTGATCAGAATAATAAGCAATGGAGGGAATCAAAATTCTCTTCATACCTAGATCTTAATGCTATGTTGAAAAAAAGGGTACTCAAAATACTCTACCGTTCAAAAGGCCACTAAAAGGGAACCTATGGAACGAGAAAGGAATTCAGGAAAGCACTGGTCATTTCATGACTTGGATGGTCATAACACAAATTAATGTCATCATTACAGATGTAATCGAGGAACGTGTCATATATGGACAGCTGGCGCAACACATTCAGAATAGGACTATCGTGACGAATCAATAGCATCCGCCTGCCGCTCGAAATAGGAGAAAGCCATGGCCCAGCTCACGTGGGATAATCATTAATTGACATTGATTTATATTTTGGATTGCTAATTCTTCTTATCCATATATGGGATTATGATTTATTCTCTAGGCTTGCTCTTTATAGATGACGAACCATCCAACTTCTTTTACCTAATAAAATGGAATAAAAAAGGGCTAAGTCGTCCCATCTATGTATGAGATTAGAACTTAGTCCTTAGGCATGCTCTGTATCCAATGATAAACTGTTAGTTTTCTTTTTGGATTCTACAATAATATTGGCTTCTGGAATTTTAATAACGTCACTTTACTTATATGGACTATGCTTGTGAAGTGTGGAATAAAAAAATTGGATTTTAACATTAATATTTTATCTCTCGGTATGATTTATGCTTGGGAAAGTTTGGGTCGTCTTGTCAGGACTTAGCAAGGCTGTTTGATCAGCCCAGGATTATGGATGATGCTTAAAAGAGCTGGGTCATTTTCTCAGGACTTGACAAAGCTACTTGATTAATCGTCAAGTACGAACTGTGCTTGGCAAGGGTCGAGCCATATCGAAAACAAGAATGTTCGATCAGATTTTGCAGGTATGGATTGTATCCACATAGGCTGGCTCGGAGGGGCCATGGATTTTGAATTTCTATGTGGATTTCATGGATATTCTGGACTTCTATTTGGATTTTGGTTATGAATTTTTAATTTTTTTATATTTCTTGGAAATCTTGAATTATTGGGAAATCCCTGATGAGTGGAATTTAGAAATGGGAAATTGAGTTTGATGAAAAGCCACAATTTTCATATCATGATGGAATATCTTTTACCTATGATTTTCAAAGAACTATTTCCCGCAAAAGTATGGAGTGCTATAAAAAAGTTAAGTATGTTTTACAAATAGCTTTGGTCGACAACGTTAAAGGTAGAATGTATACGTAAACATGAAGTAAAAGTCCCTGTACTGCTCTGCAAATTGGAGAAAATATTTCCTCTATATTTCTTTAATGTAATGGAGCATTTACCTATTCTTCTTCAATTCGAAGCACTTCTTGAGGTCCTATGCAATATGGATGGATGTATCTATTATAGAGGTAATTTATAATATCTGTAATATTTATGTTAGTTTAAAATTTAGAGTTATATTCCAAAATAGAAATTAAATTAATTTTGTTGTAGGTACTTGAATCATTTGTAAAACAAAGTTAGACAAAAAGCATAAGTAGAAGCTTCGATTTGCAAATCATATTTGAAAGAAGAAGCTCCATTTTTCGTCTCTCATGACTTTAGCAATTGTGTGAACTTATCTTTTTGTAAGTGCTCCACATAATGAAGAATCTTTTGAACATTATTCTTCTCAAACAATGTTATCTATTTTTAGATAACATGGTCGGTCTGTTGGAAAATATACAGAAATATGGTTAGATGATAGAGATTGCCATGTAACACATACATATGTTCTTTTAAATTGTGTTGAAGTTACACTAGTTATCAGGTAATACTAAATTTGTGTACAATTAAATTATATGTGTATATATATTAATTATAAAAAATAAAATACATATTTACAGCATATACATATCACCACATCCATCTTGCGATCTCACTAGAGAATTCGTTGAATGGTATTCAAACTATGTTCATGATCCAAAATGAAGGATTACGACATCTTTCTATCAGACTAAAAACAAATGTCAAGACTTATACAATATTCTTCGTCTATGGATTTATATTCAACACCAAAGATTACAAGACTGAAAAATTAACATATAACACTGGAGTATTTGTCAAAGGCAGTGATGTTCCTGAAGAGCATAGAAAAGATTTTTATGGTTCCTTAACACAAGTTATAGAGTTAACATATTCAGAGAAAGTTTTTTTTATTCAAATGCAATTGGTTTAGAAATGTTCCTGGTTCTGTAATTAATGTGCACAAAGATTATAATCTTATTGAAATAAAGCATACCTCACACTACTATAAGTATGTTACTTTCATATTATCTAAGCAAGCATTACAAGTTTATTTTTCTCCGTACCCTTCTTAAAAAAATACAAAGCAATTTGGTGGGCTGCTTTTAAAACGAAGGCAAAATTTACAGTTGATGGAAATCATATTCCAGACGAAGTAGTGTACCAAGCGGATCTTGAGCCATATACTGAAGTAATAATAATCGATGACAATGATGTAGAGTCATTGAATGATGAAGAAAATGTTTTAATAGATGCATTTGACATTATCAAAGAAAACAATATAGAGTACGAGACCGAGTCTGAATCAGAAAATGAGAAAGACAAATTATAGATGGCATGGCTTGTTGTATAATATGTTACTTTGAGCTATGTATTAAGAATGATGATTATGTTCTATATTATTCTGAACTATGTAATAATAATGATGGCCATTTATGTTAAGTATTATTCTGAGTTATGCATTATTCTTTTCATGTATGATTATGTGCATGGCATGAATATGACATGATATATTGTATGATTATCACTTGATTAATGATTATGTGATGCTTATGTGATGATTATTGAAACATGTGTCGTAATAATAAATTTATTTCTATGCATTATATGATATATATATATATATATACACACGTTTGTGGCAGATACGTCTAACAGAAGGCGTAGAAGTAAATCTCATCCGTCATCATCTCATCCTCCTGCTCCTAAAACAGGTCCTAACAGCTCAGAGCCAGATTTACACCGAGTTCCAGAGATAATTCCAAAGAGTGCAGGGTAAGTACCGAATATATTTCAATTACATTATTTAAAATATATTAAATTTCTACATCAACATTCATACAGGGGGTTCAAGGTAGAGCCTTTCGACTTTATTCTACAGGCATCAAAGCAAGCATATAAAGGTCGGATGTCAGGTTATCGGCCTCATCGTACAGTATTCCATCCAATGTGAAAAATGCTATATGGGCCAATTTGATGGTAAGTACAATTTTATATTTTAATCGAAAATTAATATGTCGTATATAATTTAAATTAATTTCAATATGCACATAGTTGTACGTGTGGAACCGCACGATCTGGATGTCCTTAGAATCATTAGAACTAGAAGATGTAGAAAAATTATAGGGAAACACTCTCAACAGCATAAAATGCTGGAGAAAGACCCAACTAGATGGGCGATAATGTTTGGGCTATATTTCTCAGACACTGGGAAACTGAATCAGTGAAAGTAAGCTGTAATCCGTAGAACCACTCCGACCATTTACATTTATATTGTTTGCATTACTTTAATTAATTGTGTATATAAATTAATAGGAAATATCAGCACGGAACAAGGAAAATAGAAATAAGAACCCTTCTTTACATCATGGAAACTCAAAATCCTTCCAACAGCATAAGAGAGAATTGGTAATTAGTATTTTGTAATTTGTGTTTATCTTATTTATGTATGTCTTCAACATAGGAGAGAATTTATAATTATAAATAATATGTATATTTTCATTCATGCATATTTTCAATATATTTTATTAATGTATATCTTCTGTTAGCGAAGTATGGACGCAAGCTTACAATGGCTGAGGTGTTCAGAGTCACTCATGCCTAAGCAAACACAAGATGATGGGAACGTTTCATAAGATTGGACGGGCCAGAAAGCTGTATCAGTTATGGTTGATATGCTTATCTGTAATGACAATGTTTCATATTTGTTTATTTCATAGTTCATAAGTAAAATTTTTATAGCGTTTGAGTCAAATTTATGTTTGTAATTATAGGAGAGACGTGAAGAAAAACAAGCAAGAGTAACATAAGCAACTGGACGGGAGGAGATTACGCTTGAAGAGTCAAATAGCATATGTTATTCCATTATTGCACCGCCTAGTCGAAATAGAGATATGTCTCGACAATCAGATGGTAAACCATTTTAATAACTTATGTTTAAATCAAGTATAATAATATTCTACATGTACGTGAACCTACACAATCAGATTATGAAAAAAAAATGTTAGGAAAACAAAATAGCTAATGAAGTACCATGAGTGAGGTAGATATTAACTTTATAATAATATATTCACCTAGTTATAAACAATTATAAGCATTTCCCAACTCATATATAATCAATCTTTAAAATCGATTTATTTTTTGACTTGTCAATATTTTTTGTATAAAGATGAAACGTACACATTTAAAATCAATTTATTCTTCTATTCGATTATATTCAAGAACTATTAATAAATCTTAACTAAAGATATCCATGAATAATTTCAAAAAGCATAACATATAACCAAAACTTTAGAGAAAATGAAAGAGTAAATTATAGTAAATTGTTTTTCTAATTTGTTTTATGATAATACTTTTATTGTTATATGAAATGCAAGAGTAAATTATTGTAATTTTTTCTAATTTGAGTTCAAACAAAATGGAAAATGAAATACAGTTTAACTATAATTAGTATATTTCAAGTTTAACTCCAAATTGTTTTTCAAATATATTTTCAATAACATTTAACTAATTTAATTCAAAGATAAATAATATGATAATATGCATTTATATTATCGTCAACATCCGAATAGAGAAACAAATATATTGCTAAAATTTAAATTTTAATATTCACCTACTTCATTTCTATATTATAAGTGACTACAGTTTATAATTTATAATTTATAATTTATAATCAGATTATACTATATGTCATAAGATATATTCACAATCATGGATTAAAGTCTCCATATGACTATATGTTCAAATAAGGAACGTGAAAATGTATTTTCTCTCATATGACTATTGTCTTCATAATCATGCATGTTTTTTTTCTGAATATTAACAATATTTATTTTATAGGCTCTTAATTTCCAGAGGGAATATAGGAGATCCATCGCTAACGGAGAGATAGCTCAAATGCAATGACAACTGGATGAGTTAAATAATAGGCGAATGACCTATTTGGTGCAGTAGACTGATGAGCGTATTGTTGCCTACTTCCAAGGGCATGGGACAATTCCCCGGGAGGGTAATGCAGATGGTTCTGACAAGGATGATGCATAGGTTTGTTAGGTTGATTTATGTATACATTTGGTTTGATGGATTTGGTAGGTTGTTTGATGGTTTTGATACTTAGTAGTTGTCTGATGTTTTTGTTAGTTTTGATACTTAGTCATTGTTTATAGGGATATTATGACTTACGTACATATTTGATTTGGTGGATTTTGGTATTTTGTTTGATGGATGATGGAATATGTGTTAATTGACGATATAGCTGTGTGAATGTTGATTATTTAACTATACAGTGGAATAATGGATAGGGGTGTAAATCGGTCGGACCGGACCGGACGGAGATGTGTTCAGTTTCTGTCCTATAAAAAATCGGACCGAACACGGATCGGACCAAAAAAATTCTCGGACAAATTTCGTTGTCCTAATTCGTGTCCTAAATAAAATCGGTCGGACACGGACATGTTCGGACCGATCGGACTCGGTCGGACATGGTTATTTATATCACATTTTGTACATTTTACTAGATTTTCTCTCAACTATATGTCGAATTACAAGTAATTCGGACGAATTCGGACGAGCTCGGACCAGACATGATTTTTTTCTCGTACAAATTTTGTTGTCCTAACTCGTGTCCTAAATGAAAATCGGACGGACGTATTTCGGTCACGGACACGAACGGACGTCGGACATTCGAACAAAATTTACAGCCCTAATAATGGAGTAATAATGTTTGTGTTGATTGAATGCTAATGTGGGTAGAAGGATTTTAGGTGTTGGCTGGGAAAGCCAAATATACCAAGTTTTGCGGTGACTCGCAATAGCCAGTTGGTCCAGTTTCGCAACGGTTTGCAACGACTTGTGACGTACATCCGGGCAACTAACTAACTATCATGTTGGCTGCCACGTGGACACATAGTCGTTGCTAAATTGGTGATGTAGCCATCGCTTTTCCAATTGCTTTTCCTATTTGTAATGGGGCAAATAACACTAGCTTTTAGCGACTGTTTGCAACGATTGCCAATGCCAGAAAGTCTTTGCAATTTACTCTGTGTTTTATAGTGATAAAGGAGGTGTTATTATAACATTTTTCATGAAAAAGTTGTAAAAATATGGTTTTTACAGTGTTTACGCCAAAAACACTGTAAAAAAAACTATATTTCTATAGCCTTTTCTATGAAAACGTTACAAAAAAAAGCATTTCTACAACCTTTTTTTAACTTTGTAATAGACATGTTTTGTTGTAGTGTAATATTCAAATTTACTTTCGATAAAAAAGAACTTTCATTCTAGCAAATTAGTATCCACAATGTTTAGGAAAAAAATGAAAAAAATTATGTTTTTACAAGGTTTTATCATAAAAGTTGTCAAAGGAAATGCTATTACAATGTTTTTCACAAAAAATTATAGAAATATGATTTTTACAACGCACTCTCCAAAAACGTTGTAAAAAACAGTCATAGTATTTGATATTCGTTAATATATATTACATCTGGTAATATATAATAATTGATATCTATCATTTATGTTAATATATTACATATGGTAATATATATTAATGATAGAATATTTGATATTTATTATTTATGTTAATATATATTACATATGGTAATATATATATATTATTTATGTTAATATCTATCTAATTGCAATAATTCCTGTAAACATTTGTTGCCCTAAACTCCTATATAAAAGGGCTGAAAATAATGAAATGCCAAGCAAAATTGAATACTAACATGGTATCAGAGCAGATTTCGAATATCTAAACCTCTGCTCTCCCATCTTCCTTTCTTTCTTCTTCTTCAACCATCTCTTTTCTTGTTAAATCGCCACCAATGGCCACTATGCATGCCGATGAATTTTTTTACACAGATATCAGTGCCACATATCATATGACAGCAGATCAAGGTGCACTTTCCTCTTATTTCAATTCCAGCAATAATTATCATAACAATGTTGTTGGTAATGGTAATCTAATTCCAACTGTTAGTCATGGTAGCACTAATTTATCCTTACCATACCCTCCATAAATGTTTTACATGCTCCTAAAATTATTAAAAACCTGATATCCATTCGTAAGTTCACCACTGATAATATGATTTCTGTTGAATTTGATCTATTTGGGTTTTCTATTAATGATTTACAGACGGGAACCAAACTAATGAGATGTGACAACACTGGGGATCTTTATCCTCTCTTTTCCAACAAACAAACCACTCCCTTTATAAATCATGTCGGCCTTTACTGCTCTCTCTCTCCAGATCTTTGGCATAACCGCTTAGGACATCCTGGCAATGTTGTGCTCAGATCATTAAATCATAAAAACTTCAATAATTGTAATAAGTCTCGTAAAACTTATTGTTCTCCTTGTCCTCGTGGAAAACATTCTAAATTAACATTTTATGATTCTCTGTTATACACTTTGCTACCTTTTTATATTATTCACAACGATCTTTGGACATCGCTTGTTGTTAGTTCTCTTGGCCACTGTTGTTATGTTCTTTGTCTTGATGATTATAGCAAATTTTTGTGGACTTTCCCTATTGCCAAAAAGTCACAAGTCAAATATTTATTCCAATCTTTTCATGCTCTAATCAAAACTCAATTTGAACGTAACATTAAAACATTCCAATGTAACAATGGTACAGTATACATCAATGGCACCTTTAAACAATTCTTTGATCATAATGGGATGTTATTCCTCCTTTCTTGTCCCCACACCTCTCCTCAAAATGGAAAAGCCGAATGACACATTAAATCAATAAACATTCATTCGTACCTTGCTTGCTAAAGCCTCTATGCCACCTTCTTTTTGGTACCATGCTTTAGAAATGGCTACATATCTTCTTAACAAACATCAAACTAAAGTCTTAAGATTTCAGTCCCCCAACCAAATTCTATACTAATGTGATCCTAAATATTCGGCATTGTGTGTATTTGGTTGCCTATGTTTTCCTTTGTTTCTGACCACTTCTATCCATAAATTGCAAGCTCGATCCACTCCATGTGCTTATCTTGGACCTGCTCCCAACCATTAAGGCTCAAAGTGTTACAACATGGCAAGTGGCAAAATCATTATTTGTCGTCATGTGAAGTTCATTGAGACCAAATTTCCATTCACACACATTCACAAAACCACAAATACAATGTATGATTTTTTAATTTCCAATAGTTCTAATTCTGTATTGAATTATTTGCATTCTACTTCAAAGCCTCCAAACATAACTGAGTCCACGCCTCAGTCTAGCCCATTAAATCAGCCTCCCCTTACTGGTCCATGGCTTCAAACGAACCCAGCTGCATCCTCTTCTATTGTGCCACTAGCTCCCATGGGCTCAGTTCCCCAAAAATTATCTCCATGTGCTGTCAACACTCAGGTTGGTCAACAAACTCAGCTAAGCCCATAACCCACTCGTCTTCTTTTAGTCCACAAACAAAACTCACTCATCCTACTCAATCTGTTACCCAATCTTACAACTCTAAGTCAGCAGCATCTCTTTCCCCAAACACCTCCATTTCAACTGCTCAAATGAACCAAACCCAAAGCCCACGAAGCTGTCCTCAGCCCAACAACCCAATATTACATTATATGACAACCCGAGCAATGGATGACATTTTAAAACCAAATCCCAAATACACTACCAGTTTACACACATCCACCACAACATATCTCCCATACCTAAGGACCCTGTTAGTTCTTTTTACGACCAAAACTGGAATAGTGCAATGTTGGAAGAATTTATGCTTTAGTTGATAATAAGACTTGGGAGTTAGTGATAAGGCCACCTAATGTGAACGTAATCCAGTCTATGCGGATTTTTCATCACAAATACAAATCTGATGGTTCTTTGAGTGACATAAATCCCATCTTCAGGTGATGGTAAAACTCAGCATCAGGGTATTGAATGTGATGAAACGTTTATCCCAGTGGTAAAACTAGCAACCATACGAGCATCTCTTTGTATCGGTTTTTCAAAATCTTTGCCTATTCATCAACTGGATGTCAAGAATGCCTTTTTGCATGGTTATCTTAATGTGACAGTCTATATGCATCAGCCATGGGGTTTCGAGATAAGAGACATCCAGATTACGTTTGCTTACTAAAGAAATCTCTATATGGTTTAAAACAAGCTCCTCGGACTTGGTATCAGCGATCTGCAGACTTTGTTGCATCCATTGGATTTATTCATAGTAAATCTGATCGCTCTTTGTTCATTTATAGACAAGGTTCGGATATGGCATATATATTGTTGTATGTTGACGACATAATTCTTTCTGCTTCTTTAAATCGTTTGCGTAATTCTTTCATTACTCTTTTGAGTTCTGAATTTGCTATGAAAGATCTTGATCAGTTAAGTTTTTTTGGGTACTGCTGTTACTCGCCTTGCAAACGGCCTATTTTTTTCTCAGAAAAAGTATGCTATAGACATCTTTGACAGAGCTGGAATGTCTAACTGCGGTCCTTGTCCTACTCCTATTGACACTAAATCTAAACTTAGTGCTACTAAGGATGCCCCGTATGAGGATCCTACTAAGTATCGTCGCCTTGCTGGTGCTCTTCAGTATCTTACCTTCACAAGGCCTGATATTTCTTATGCAGTACAATAGGTGTGCCTTCATATGCATAATCCAAAAGTTAAGCACATGTATGAGGATCCTACTAAGTATCGTCGCCCTGCCAGTGCTCTTCAGTATCTTACCTAGTTACCTTCACAAGGCCTGATATTTCTTATGTAGTACAAAAGGTGTGCCTTCGTATGCATGATCCAAAAGTTAAGCACGTGACTGCTCTCAAGCGCATATTGCGCTATATTCAAGGTACATTATCTTATTGTTTGCATCTGTATAAGCCTTTTTTGACAAACTCGTCGCTTGTACAGATGCTGATTGGGGTGGATGCACGGATACTAGACGCTCCACCTTAGGTTATTGTATATTTCTTGGAGATAATATTATTTCTTGGTCCTCTAAACGCCAGCCTACATTGTCTCATTCTAGTGCAGAGGTTGAGTATAAGGGAGTTGCTAATGTTGTCTCTGATTCTTGTTGGTTCAGAAATTTGTTATTAGAGTTGCATGTTCCCATTCAAAAAGCCACCATAGTTTATTGTGACTATGTAAGTGCAATCTACTTATCTGGTAATCCAGTTCAACATCAACGCACTAAACACATTGAGATGGACATTCACTTTGTTCATGAAAAAGTAGCTAGAGGTGAAGTTCGAGTCCTTCATGTTCCATCCCGTTATCAGATTGCTGATATTTTTACAAAAGGTCTTCCGCGTGTGCTATTAGACGAATTTCAGGACAGCCTCAACATCCGACAACGTCCCGTTTCGACTACTGGGGAGTGTTAGAATATTTGATATATGTCAATATATATTACGTATGGTAATATATGTTAATTGATATATGTCATTTATGTTAATATATATATATTACATATGGTAATATATATATATATATATATTAATGGTAGAATATTTGACATCTATTATTTATGTTAATATATATATTACATATGGTAATATATATTATTTATGTTAATGTTTATCTAATTGCAATAATTCTTGTAAACATTTGTAGCCCTAAACTCCTATATAAAGAGGCTGAGAATAATGAAATGCTAAGAAAAATTGAATTCTAACAAAAACTATATTTCTACAACTTTTTCTACGAAAAGGTCATAAAAAAGCATTTCTACAACCTTTTAAAAAAAACTTGTAATAGACATCCTTTGTTGCAGTGTAATATTCAAGTTTACTTTTCGAAGAAGACTATATATATATGTGTGTGTGTGTGTGTGTGTGTGTGTGTGTGTGTTGAATTTGTTCAGGAGGGAAACCGACCGGAGCTTTAAAACCCCCTAGTGCACCTAGCCCGGTTCACGGATACCACATAAGTGGCTAATCGTAGCGTATGCACATGGTAAACCCTTTTAGCATATCATTCCGGGTTTCGAACTTGCATCGTCGTTACCTTAACGGAGGTCCTTAACCGTTGGGCTAATGATGCGGATACTATATATAAACATACATACATACATAATACATACATATAAACATACATATATGAGAAGCATTCTAGGGCATCCCCTATTTTGCAGCACCCCTACCGGTTCGTGACCGACGGTAATCCAAATCCAACAATAATTTGTAGATGTTCAATCCACATATATTATTAATTATCCAAAATTTAAGCTTGTTCCGATGTTCGTGACATTTTCAAAATCTTAACTCAATTATTCACCATTCAAACATTTATTCGAACCGTTAAATTTAAACATTGAATATATTATTTTACATATGTCGGAACAAGCTCAAATTTTGGAAAATGGTTATATATATATTTGAAAATAATGGTTATATGTGTATATATATGGACTGAACACCTACAAATTTTTGTTGGATTTGGATTACCTTAGCTCACGAACCGGTAGGGACGCTAAAAAACAGAGATGCCCCCCATATATATATATATATATATATATATATATATATATATATATATATATATATATAACAGTCCGTAGTATTAGCATAGCGGTTAAAAACATTGCATCATGGTAACATCGATGCGTGTTAAGAGCTTACCATGTTTGCATACGCTAAGATCAGCCACTAATATGGTGTTCACGGATCAGGCTAAGTGCACTATGATGTTTTATGTAACAACCCTGAATTTTGGGGGTAAATTTAAAAATTTATTTTAAGTAATTTTAATGATTTTTTGATATTTAGAATAATTTATTTAAAATAATAATGATTAAAAATTGATCTAAATCGAAGTTAGAATGAATAATTTAATTTTAATTATAAAAAGAGTTAGAAATAGCGCGGTAGTTTGAAAATTCAAACTTGAACTTTGACTGACCATACAGGATGCAAAATTTAACGGATTTTAGTGAAACCAAAAATATTGGAATCTATTTAAAAATATCTTTCTAACGAATCCGAAAAATTGAAATTTCGTAGCAGGAATCAAAAGTTATGGCCAAATGAATTTTCAGAAAGGTCGCTATGAAATTTATAAAGGTCAAAAATGCTACTTTTTGCATACGAAGGAATTTGGACTCGAAACCACTTCCATTGAGTTCAGAATGATGTTTCTGCATTTAAAAAGTATAAACACTTCTATATTTCGAATTTCGGAAATTATTTGTTTAAAAATGTATTTTTAATATTTAATATATACGCCTTGAAAATAGTCATTTTTCAAACGACCTCTGTTTTCGATGAAACCATATTTTTTGGAACCGGAATGTCAAATTATTATTAAGTTTAATTTTTCATAATTTTTAGAATTAATTTATGACCGTGGCAAAAAGATTTCAGTTTTGTCAATTTCGGTTAAATTTAATCGACTTGAAAAAAAAACATTTTTCAAACGGGCTCCGAATTGAACAAAATTAATTTTCCTAGGTCTGCAGCGTCAAAACATAGCTAAATATATTTTTCGGGAATTTTTGAAATTAATTTGTGATCCCGGTGAATTTTTACATACGGTTGAATTAAAAATTAAATGATTTATATTAAAAATAAAGTAAATATGCTATAAACTTCAAAATTGGGCTTCGCCACTAGCGCCATTGCGTTCAGAAGGCGTCAAAACCTTAAGAACGACAGTAAGCTGGCCCAATTCGGAGACAACCCGCATTTTTACCTTTATAACACGCTTTACGATGAATAAATTAATAAAAAGATTATTTAAAACCCTAAAAATGGCCAGCTGCCTGCAATTGAAACCGAAGGCCACGAATGACCGAAAATTCAAACCTCAATAACTTTTGATCCGCTCAATGAAATTCAACATATTATATACCAAATCGAAACTCTTGGAGAGATCTACAGATCCATACGGTTAAGATCGGGTTTTAGTTCACGGATTTCGCGAATTCTCAGCCTGAAGTCGGCGGGTTCGGGGTCCAAATTGGGGCGTGGATGGGAGGCTGAGTTGGCTCAGGCTGGTGGCGCTAGGAGGGGGTGTCGAGGCCTTTGAGGTGGTGTTGCTTGATCGGGGTTCGGTTGCTTGTAGGTGGAGTGGCAGAGGAGAGAGAATCGGTGAAGGATGGGTTCGCATACGTACAGAAGGAAGAAAGAAGGAGCGGCTAATAAGTAATTAGAGAAGTTAATTAAGAATTTAATTATATTATTAATTGCTTATTAATGTAATTAAAGTTTAAAATACCATAACTTATTCAAACATGAACAGAAATCAGCAAACAAAGGCTCGTTGTAATCGTCTTTCCGAGAGCTAGGCGATGGTACAAACCAGATCTGAAAAGGAGCAGATGAAATTTTGACCAAAATTCAGATCTGATCTATTCTGAATAAAAGCTCGGTGAGATTTCTATTTTAAAATTTTAAATTAATTATTTATTGAGTAATATATATATATATATATATATATATATATATATATATTCATTCAGTATGAGATTCATGTTGTATGTATGTATTTATTTCAATGTTGATTGTGCTGCGATTGTGATGAACGATTGATTGTGATTGTGTATTTATGATTGTTAGAATTTTGTGTATACAATAAAATCATATATTATTGTGAATATAGAATAATTTATATTCATATGTGTCAAAATTTGAAGTATAAAATAAAAACAATACTTTTATTTTCATGTTTGACTTAAATAAATAAAAAGATTAGAATAAATTGTCATTCTGTTTTAACATATCCTAGCAGAAACATACATTAAAATAGAAATCACCTTTTTGAATGAAATGTTTCATTAAAATAGAGTTTGTAAACAAATAAAATTATCCTTTTTATTTGTTAAGATTAGAAATGTAGAACTTGTTTTACAAATAAATCACTTTTTAATTGTCATTAAAGTTTATTCTTTTATTTGCATTCACTAGTGCAAATATACATTAAAAAAATAGAATTTGTTCTTTTATTTGCATTTCACAATGCAAATATGACATGGAAATAAAAGTGCATCTTTTTATTTGTGTCCCCCAATGTAAATAAAACTTAGAAGTAAGAGCTCACCTTTTTATTTGCATTCCATAATGCAAATATAACTTGAAATAAAAGGTAAGACTTTCTGTTGCATTCCATAATGCAAATATGACATAAAAATAAAAGTTACATTTTTAATGTAAAAAGATATAAAATTACATTTTTATATGTAATTAAAGAATGAAGTTTGCATTGAAAATAAAATTACATATTTTTATGTAATTAAAGAATGAGATTTTACATTGTAAAATAAAATTACATTATTATGTATAATTAAAGAATAAGATTGTGCACGCTGAAATTTAATTTCTATGTTATTACCTCAGATCTATTCCTTAAGATATGCATATGTGCTTGAATTTTTATGTTGTGTAGTAACCAATTAAAAATATTAAATTTTACGTTGCGTTTGTAAGCGAATAAAAGATTGAATTTTTATGTTGCATTTGTAATCAGATGAAAATTACAATTTTTATGTAATTAAAGAGGAGAATTTACATTGTAAATTAAGAGTACATTTTATTATGTAATTAAAGAATAGGATTTTTATATTGTAAAGTAAAAAGTAAGATTTGACATGAAATGTTAATTACATTTTTAATGTAATTAAAAGGGAAGAATTTTGACATGGAAGTTGATGTGATTAAAAAGGCGAAATTTTGACGATAAAATTTCCGTGCAATTTGGAATGAAATTTTAACGATGAAACATACATGCATTTTCGTTTGAAGTAAAGAGATTAAATGTTGCCAATGCATATTATATGCATTTTCATGAAAGATAAAAAGATTATATTTTGTTGACACATTTCATATGCATTTTCATATAAAACAAAGAATTGAAACTTTAGGTTGCATTTTTAATGAATTAGGAAGATTGAAATCTAGTGTTACATTTTTATATTTATTTTAATGTAATAAAAGATTAGAGTTTAATGTTTACATTTTAATGCAAGTAAAAGAATGAAATGTAGCGTAGTGTTTTTATTTACATTTTTGATGCAAATAGAAAAATGAAATTTAGTGTAGTATGTTTATTTACATTTTTTTTTTATGTAATAAAAGGTTAGAATTTAGGATTGCATTTTTATTCACATTTTTAATGTAATAAAAAGAGTAGGAATTCGACGCTGCATTTTTATGCACATTTTTAATGAAATAAAAGATTAGATTTTGTTAATGCATTTTACATGTATTTTCAATGAATTAGAAAGAATGAAATTTATTGTAAAGTAAAGAATGAAGTGTATTGTTGCATTTTTTACATGGTTAATGTAAATAAAAGATTAAAATTTTGTGTTGTATTTTTAATAAATTAAAAGGAATGAAGACTTATGTGCATTTTTTTTAACAATAATAAAAGGGTGAAATTTATTGCAGTTTTTTTATGTGCATCTTTAACATTAGTGAAAGAATGAAACTTAAAGAGGTACTTATATTTACATTTTTCATGTAAATAAAAGAATGAAATTCAGCATAGTACTTTTATTTGCATTTTCAATGAAAATTAAAACATGATTATATAAAAGGATAACATTTTATGTAATGTTATGAATTCATAGAAATTGTTTACATATAAAATATCATTTTTATATGAAATTAGATTAACACAGAAAATGAACACATATGTAGCGTTATGTCAATTTAGAGAAAATGAACGCATTTTTAGCGGTATGTCCTTTTAGAGAAAATGAACACATATTTGGCGTTATGTCGTTTTAGTAAAAATGAACATATTTTTAGTGTAAACGTTAATATATTAAAAAGAACAATATATGAGGAAAACTTTATTTACATTTTTTATGTAAATAAAATGAACATATTATTAGTGAAAACTTTATTTACCTTTTCTTATCTAAATAAAAAGAACTATTTTAGATGACACTTTCATTTACATTTTCATGTAAATAGGATGTGTAAAAGAAAAGAAAAACATTTATTCACATGTAGTGTAAATAAATAAGAAAAAGAGATGTCTTAATGACATTTTCTATGCAGTAAAAGAATAAATTGAAAGTTACATTTTGGTTGTTATTTACAAATAAATAAATGTGGGGATGGAATTGAAATGTTCATTGAACATGATACCTTGATATGATACATGAACATGATTGTGCGCTGTTTGTTTGGTTGATTCGTTGCCCTTATATGTTAATGACTACATGGAATGATTTATATCTACTTTTATCAAAATAAAAATAGTGATAAGTAATAACGTTATGAAATAATTTAAATGATAATTATACGAAGATTATTTGAAAAGACCGAGTTATACTCATTTCAAATAATCATACGACGTTTTAAATGGAAGAATTGAAGGCGACGATTGAAGACTGACGATCTTCACATCGAATGGGTAACTAGTGTTGAGACCCTTGATTGATTTGCTCCCAAGACGGGGCTAAGATGGTAGTTATCCGGACGTACTGCTGATTTGTACGGATTTGGCTTTCGCTCAGACCCAGAGCATAAGCTTATAAATGGATGTGTGTCTGACGTTGAATTTTGTTCTATGTAAATTGATTTCTATTAATATACGACCGCTGGTGGCGGAGAATTTATTCTCTTGCTTAACACCCTTAGAGGTTGTGTATTAATAGTTATCAATCGCATGGGTGAATTGTCAACGTGGCACGCTAAGATGAAGATGATCAAGGCTTTGTTGAAAAGCAGGCCTTGTGGTTATAACGTTACTTCGCGAGCCTCACAACCCGGTTGAGTCTAAAACGGGAGAAGGGAATGCAGGGAGAGCAGCACGTTTCTTTCTAGCTAGAAGTGGTGTCGGTGCTTAAACTGGCTGATATTTACTTATGTAGATGATGGAATGTGGCGCGCCTCGGATGATACGTCCTATAGGACCGGGAAACGTGTATTCAGGAATTGTCAATCCGCAAAATCGTATGTGCGGACAGGCCCTGCAGGATCCAAGGGTTAACTGCGGGGAATCCTGAGACATTAGCTAGAGTGTCTCGAATCGGTAAGGAGCTCGTCCCTAGCCTTGACTCATGATGGAAACCCAATTTCCCAATACGACACCATGCGGTTTTGATTGTAGAACTAGTATGGCGACATAGCAGGATGGGGTACTATGCCGTCTATGATTGATACATTATGATTGAAATGTTTTTGAAACATATATACACTAATAATAATATCAAATCCGTTTTTAACGTATCAAGCATTTTTGACTATTATAAGGTAAAACTCTATCCTCCGGTTTGCGTTGCATTGTGTGATGGGACTTGAGTCTTATAATGGTTTCATTTTTCTAAAAGGCATTGCGTTGTTTAACGATTTACTTTAATTATGCACGACAATCCATTGGAGTAAACCCGTTCCGCGTTAGCGGCGTGGTCCTTGGATTTGCCCTATTATTATTAGATTAGTTAAGTTATATTTCTCATACCAGTCCCACGACTGACTCGTAGTTTGTTTCTCTTTGCAAACTCGGGTGCCCTCTTTTCCACACGGGCAGTCGAGTAGCTTTTTGCAGATATTTATCTTTTGAGCAGGATGCTGGATTGAAGCTTAAAGCTGTGTCCAGAGAATAGTTATCTTCTGCTGCCTTAGTTATTCTATTTCCGCTGCATTGTATTGTATATGTTGTAATTTATCTTCCGTTGTAATTTTATTCGATGTACTCTGATATTCTGTACTCTGATGTTACGTTACCATGATGTAATAAAAGTCTGCTGTTATTGTTCTGATGTTGTTGTATTCCCAAAGTTAACGTACTCGGGTTTTGAACGGTCTTGGTCGATTTTGCGATCAATCGGGTCGGGCGAAATCCTGGGCCGTTACATTTTATGACTAACTGTTCCCTAATAAATAAATTCAAAATAGTATATTTAAGGTGCATTCTTAACGAACTGTAACGGGGTATTTCAGCGTGACATTTGAGCGAGGATGTATTGTCCCACTTTTCAGTACAATTTAGGCTGACCCTTTACTGCCACAGTCAACCCAAATTATACAGAAAAGCGGAATGTTAAGAGAAAGAAATTAGAGGATGAGAGAGAAAGAAAGAAATATTAGAATAAAAGAAAGAAGAAGTACATCAGAATCTCACAGCGGAACGAACAAAATATATAATATAATAACATATCTTTACATAAAAGAAAATTTTACACATATACCAATCATCAGAGTATAACATGTGTCAGATACAACGGAATAACTTTAAAATAACTAACGGTGAAGCCTCCTGCTTCCAGCTCCTGAATTCCAAGCGAAAACTAACCTATCAAATATGTTCGGTCTGAGCCGAGAACATTTTAAAGCAAAGCAAAAACACCCGGATCAGTCTAAAATACTTTCAGTGCTAAATTCACATCAACAATCGGTTTAACTTTAGAAACTCATTTTGAAACAAAAGATAATAGTAAGACCAATCCACACATAAACACAGACGGTTTTTACCTTACTATAACGCAAAACATTTTCGAAAACAATATTATTCTGATATTATAGTAGTGTCTATCAATTTACAAATAAATAGCAATCCAGTGGAACGCTTTCATCTCACGCTCCACATATATAGTATACAATTAAAATTGCGGGCACTTATTGGAAATTGGATTCCGACTATGACAAGGTATGGAACCACCTGTCGATAGTGTATCTCTAGAGGTGAATACACTGGGTTCAACAAGAACGTCATGTAACCCGGCCCACACATGACCGACCACTCATTTCGCTTGAGTGTATAGAATGTATATCACCAAAGAATAGGATCAGCAACCGTTTCCCTAAAAGGGACAGCATCGAAACAGATTAAAGAAGGAAATGGATTTTCTCTATATAGGTGATTATACACCCCAATGGGAGCAACCCACATAGCCATGTTGCCTGCCCGATTTCTGTCATTTCCCGGTTGATGAACCGAAGGCACTCTCCTACCGCATCCAAGGAATCACCCTATAGATCAATAGCGAGTAGTCCTTGCAAATCCATAGATTTCAATCATGATAGAACCACAGTATATCTTTTGATGCAGAACAGAGATTATAAGCAGTTCTTCCGTTATGAATATCAACGGTCTTCAATTGCTCCATCTTTATTCCATTCAAGTTTGTTTCGTACGTAACATTGATTCGAAGTGGTTTTGGGTCGGTTCCCATCCCGTTCTCCTCGAAACAACACGTCAAAAGGTCCAAAAATATATTTCATTGATAGTTTGGTGTTTTAACTATCAATGTCAAACTAGTATGGTCAAGTATATTGGCAGCTCAGGTTCTCATCTTTTAAACCGTTCACTAAAACCCTTTATCGAATCATTTAAAATCATTCCCTCGACTTAAAGTCGATTCCATTTAAATATCCTGACAACTCATCTTTTGTTTCGACATTCGGAATTAATACTTCTCGTTTATTCTCACTTCGCTTAATTCCCTTTTAAATTCTGAAAATATTACTATATTCCATCAACCATTTATTTCCTTAATTCTGGAAATGTCCATATATTAATATATCGTTAATTCACGAATATAGTTCCATTGTCAATTCTTATGCGGTAAAAACCCTGTTAAATGACACATACTTTGTTATTAAAACTCAATGGCTTTAACTACTTAAATTCCAAATGTTTATTTCTGTTTCAAAATTAATATAACCCTTCCATAATTATTTATTATTTTCGATAAATATACTACTCATATTATTACCATTTTTCTAGAAAACAGTGCAATATAAATAGCCTATGGGTATAATTAAACTATATGTCTCCAATTGGCTAAACAAATGTTCATTTACACTGTTTAATTTAAAACTTATTATATTAAATTCATTTCAAACCTTGGAATTGAATTGCAAATATTTTACGAAAATAATCACTCCTTTCCAAACTCCTTTACCGTTGCGAACTAATACCTTTCCTTGATAATAGTGAAGTCGGTCAAGTTGGGGTATTTTAATTACCTCTCAGACCTTAATCGACAACGTTCTTATCTCAGAGTAGATAGAAGTTCATAACTTAAAACCCACGATATCAATCAGATCTTACTTCCTCTTTAAACCAGGGTTTATAATCCATATCCTTTCCTTTGAACATCTCAATCAACCATCACCATTTTACGTAAATATATTTTCAAATAAATCGTTACCCAAATACCAATCATTTGCTTCAAAACTCCTGTATAGTATAACTTGGATTATATTGCGCTAATCTGTTCGCTCATTTCTTTTCCAAAAACCTTTTCATTATATAATCTAACTTTGGATTTATAACCATAAATTCCTTTTTAAGTTTTTTTTATTCAAAACCTTAACTATCCTTTTTACCTTTCAAATTTCACTTTGATTACGCCATTTACTTGGTTCGGTTCTTAAGTAAAATGTTTATTTAAAGCCTTGCCTTAGTTTAAAACTTCAAATCCACTTCTCTTATAAACTTGTATTCGTTTACAAATACTTTATCCAAAACTCCTTAGCATCATTAAAACAAATGGTGGAACTTTATAATCCAACCCCTTATCAACTTCTTTACTCTAATCGATAAGCACTTCCATTTACATGTTTTACAATTCTTCCCTTTTATTTCCCACTCGAACAGAATCTTTATTTTAAACTCAAATTTTCTTTTATAACTTATTTATTAATTCGGATTATAAAATCCTTTCCATTAGTTTCTTTCAAATTTACTAATCTCGTTACATCTTAAATGAAATCTATTCAAGATGTAATTACTTAAATTGATAATTAACTTATTCGTTAACTTAATCATTTGTTGGGCTAAAAGTATATTGCTTTACTATTAACTAACAACAAATTTTATAAATATCAAACAATTTAACAATTACTTTAATGAAGTTGAACTAAAAGTTTATTTAGCTTTTAAAACAAATCGTTAGGTTAAAATGATAAATCTCACTTAATTGTTTTCTTTGGAAACAATTATCCTAAACGATCAACTTTCTCGTTAATCTCAATCTTCCTTATGTATCAAACATAAGATGTTACTGTGAAATTCCTTTTAACATTTCTTTACAAAACAAGTCATAATGTCAATTTATTATAACTTTATATTTAAATAACTAAAAAAAATTAAAACTTCGATTCGGTAATAAAAATAAATTTATAATTTAAAATACGTTGATTTGCCTGACGGCTAATCAATATCTAAAAATGATGGATTTTAGACCATTGCTACCAATTTCTTAATCAACACTGTATATTGAATAAAACACGACGATTGTTGTATTTAGATTCAACAATCAATATTTATTCCATCATCGATATCTAAACATGATATGATATAATTGGAATAAACAAACAATATGTGAACAACAAATTATATACAATTTAATTGAGGAATCCGGTTGGATTCCTCCAACCTGTTCTTCCCTGCACAGCAGTATATAATATCGTTCAACACTAATATGGGAAATATCATGCATTTGAACGACCACTTTACAAATACAGACAAACAATCAACTAAAAATTCATCCATAGCATCCATTCAGCCAATTAGTGACAAATATTGATGATATGAATTTAACACATTGCAGTATTTCAGAAGTGTGAGAATTAACTCACCGTTGTTGTTTCTGACGATGTTGCGTCGCTTTATATAGTCTCAAACTAATATTTGAAACTACATAAAATTCCAGTTGTCTCAGAACCCTTCTATTCGAGTTCATATATGTCGTCATCGTCGATACGGACCCATCGGCTCTTGTTTTGTCTGATTCCGTTAATAACTGCAAAAGTTATGTGATTTTAAATATTTGACTTTAAATTGAATAAATCTATAATTTAACTACCATCGTTATTAATTAATTAATAACGTTAATTGATTATTCATATATGTTAGTTAAACCGCTGTTATTTACCTTTCTGCACAAAAGCTTGATCGCCATCCTTTGATCTACACAAAAACCCTACCTACTTTATACCATCTTACTTTAAGAATAATGATATATGTTAACTAAATAAATTTACTTTAACTAACTTAACCTTAAAACTAATATAATGTCATAATTACCTTAATTTACAAATTCCTGCCAAGTCATCAGTCAACTTAATCAATACGGGTTCTCTTCTTCTATGTTGTGACCCGTTGTCCACATTTCTGTCAAACCCGATATTCCTTCCTGAAGTGAAAAAACCCGATGTCCATTATTTTAGAGGAACCTTCCACCCTTCTTCCATCACTGCGCGTTCGTCAAAGCACCGGAGACCCAGACTTCGCCACCCATCAGACTGCCTCCGACCAGCCACCCATCTCAGACCGTCGTCACCCCATCCGATGCTCCACTGTTCGTCCAAAATCCTGAAATCCGAACTCAAATCCAAAACAATACCACATCAAAACGCCTTCGTTCATCCACCTGTAGCGTCGCCCCTTCGCGACTAGCCACCACCGCACCACTTCCATGACAAACGCCACTCCTCCAGATTCCACCTCCCCTGGTCTCGTCCCCTCCGGTGAACTATAGTTCAACCACGACATTGAAAACCGCAATCTTCCCTAAAAACCGTTTAACTCCTTGTTCTCCGACTCTACGCCACCAGCGACCACCATAACGACCGCCTAACTCCCTCCTACCTCCTCTTGAACTAGCTCCGACCAACTCGACCGGGGTTCACCAGAATACTCCCCGAACCGCCGCACCAAAATACCCTAATTTCTCTGTCATCACTACACTTAACATCTTCCCAGTTGAAAATTTCAAAAATTAACTTATGAATTAGAAGATAGGATTGGGAATGAAATTGAACGGGAAGGAGAAGTTTTGATTGATTTTTATACTTGTTTACAGAACGAAAAGAAAAGGAATGGGAATGGGATGAATAATTGTGGAATTTTTTGAAGTTAATTGTTTTACTTCAAGGAACAAATTGAAGAAAAACGAACCGGAAAGTGATTTGGGAATTTAGGGTGTCACGGTAGTTTATTATATAGAAGAAAAATATAATATTTTATTTTATTATTTTAATTATTTTATTTTTGATTTGACCGAAGATTTTTATTGATATGACTAGCGATTTTTATTCATACCTATCGCAATTTCCGAACACAGTTTATTGATTACTGTGATCACACACGAATTCCAATTGTAACGAGAATAGACGGTATCATATAATTCGACGCTACGGTCCTAATGAATCTTGTTTCTTCGAATTCCAAGTTCGTTTGCAAAAATAGTGTTCATTTGAATCAAAACGGTCGATTTATTTGCATTTTATTTTGCCAAGCTCACAGAATAACTCCGTTTGACGTGCAACTTGAAATATAACAATAGTTTACTGTTACAGTCCCATTAAATTTATTTCATTGAAAACGGAGACTGTTTGAATAAAGTTCCTTTTAAAAGGTCCAGATTTAAATAAAGTAAACCAATTTAAAAATATTTCAATATAATAATATTAAAATATTATAATTAGCTATCCTTGAGCAAAATTTAGCCAATTTCGACTATTTCGAAATTAAATTATTATTTATATTATTTAAAAAAATAAATTATTCAAAATCATTAGTTTCAAACCATTTAAATCCAAATCGATATTAAAAACAAAATTAAATATTAAATTAAATGGTTAAAAATCTGGGTCGTTTGTTCCTTCCCCCTTAAAATAATTTCGTCGCCGAAATTGTTAAGGTAAGAAGAACGCCACAAACTCGTTATGTTTCAAAAATCTATTTTAGTTAAAACTCCTCAGTTTCTAAATTTTAAATTAAAACTCAACCAGATAAATTTTAATCGAAAAACAATTTCACTTCTTATTAACAAAAATTTCCAAAAATATAAGAAATTTTTCTAACACCTTAAATTTTGGAAAAAATTGGCAGAGTCTCCTCTGTACGGAGGGACATTTGCAATATTGCAGAATCTATAAATATATATACCTCAACCAACATGGTCGGAAAAAGGAAAAATCCAATTCAAAACCCAAATCAAAAACCAAAAATTCATATTTTGCGTAGGCGTACCTTTTAGCGAGCGTTATTACACGATAAGCGATAAACAGTAAGCGAGCCTGCTCAATTACTATGTTGCTCCAATTAGACTGGATTCCGTTAATTGCAGAATCTTCTTGGACATGTTTTAAAGATAAATTAGCTCTTCTGCACCTGTTCTCAACTCTAATGAACTTCATTAGTTTCAAAAATGTACCAGTTAAATTTAAATATTCAAACCATCCTGGATTTATCTCAATAAATCAAATATGTTCAAGATTGGTTTCAACCAAGTTCATCCAACTTTATATCTAAATCTACGCAATCATCCTCAGCCATATAATCACAAAACATTCTTTTGGATATTTCTAATTCTCAACCCAAGCCAAATTACTGTTGACTTAAGTTATATTTCATTTCAATATTCAAGTTTAAATTTAACTTATACGATTTATTCAACCCAATCATGAGTTAAATTTCCATATTTCCATATTTCACATTTCAAATTTGAAATGTCCTTCGATTGATCCAATTCAACCCCATAATCGAACACATTCAAATCAATCAATCAAGGCAATACAAGATTCAAACAACCAGTCAACAATTTAAGATAATTATTTCTTTTTATTTATATAAAATATAATTTAGGGAAAATTATTTCACTTATACCATTTACAAAATAATTTAAAAATAAATTTATATTCAAAATACAAATACGAGCACTCATATACATACCCTCAAACTCAATCAAGGGTATTACTAACCCCATCTCTATTGAGTTACGCAACAGAGCCAAGGTTATCACTAAACCAATAGCTCTTATACCAAGTTGTAACGTCCCTCTTTTCAATACAATTTAGGCCAACCCTTTACTGCCACAGTCAACCCAAATTATACAGAAAAGCGGAATGTTAAGAGAAAGAAATTAGAGGATGAGAGAGAAAGAAATATTAGAATAGAAGAAAGAAGAAGTACATCAGAATCTCACAGCGGAACGAACAAAATATATAATATAAATAAAAGAAAATTTTACACACATACTAATCATCAGAGTACAACATGTGTCAGATACAGTAGAATAACTTTAAAATAACTAACAGTGAAGCCTCCTGCTTCCAGCTCCTGAATTCCAGCCGAAAACTAACCTGTCAAATATGTTCGGTCTGACCCAAGCACATTTTGAAGCAAAGCAAAAACACCCGGATCAGTCTGAAATACTTTCAGCGCTAAATTCACATCAACAATCAGTTTAACTTTAGAAATTCTTTTTGAAACAAAAGATAATAGTAAGACCAATCCACACATAAATACGGACGATTTTTACCTTACTATATCCCAAAACATTTTCGAAAACAATATTATTCTGATATTATAATAGTGTTTATCAATTCACAAATAAATAGCAATCTAGTGGAACACTTGCATCTCATGCTCCGCATATATAATATACAATTAAAATTGCGGGCGCTTATTGGAATTTGGATTCCGACTATGACAAGGTATGGAACCACCTACCGATAGTGTATCTCTAGAGGCGAATACACTGGATTCAAAAAGAACGTCTTGCAACCCGGCCCACACATGACCGACCACTCATTTGGCTTGAGTGTATCCAATGTATATCACCAACGGTTGGGATCAACAATCGTTTCCCGAAAAGGGACAACATCGAAATAGATTGAAGAAGGAAATGGATTTTCTTTATATAGGTGATTATGCACCCTAATGGGAGTGACCCACATAGCCATGTTGTCTGCCCGATTTCTGTCATTTCTCGGTTGATGAGGCTTAAGGTTATAATCGATTTTTGGAACATCTGGCTACCATTCACATCGTCCATACAAGTCATCCAGGAACAGGATGAACCGAAGGCACTCTCCTACCGCATCCAAGGAATCACCTTATAGATCAGTAGCGAGTAGTCCTTGCAAATCCGTAGATTTCAATCACGATAGAACCACAGTATATCTTTGGCTGCAGAACAGAGATTATAAGCAGTTCTTCCGTTATGAATATCAACGGTCTTCAATTGCTCCATCTTTATTCTATTCAAGTTTGTTTCGTACGTAACGTTGATTCGAAGTGGTTTTGGGTCCATTCCCATCCTGGTCTCCTCGAAACAACACGTCAAAAGGTCCAAAAAGATATTTCATTGATAGTTTGGTGTTTTAACTATCAATGTTAAACTAGTATGGTCAAGTATATTGGCAGCTCAGGTTCTCATCTTTTAAACCGTTCATTAAAACTCTTTATCGATTCATTTAAAATCATTCCCTCGACTTAAAGTCGATTCCATTTAAATATCCTGTCAACTCATCTTTTGTTTCGCCATTTGGAATTAATACTTCTTGTTTATTCTCACTTCGCTTAATTCCTTTTTAAATTCTGAAAATATTACTATATTCCATCAACCATTTATTTCCTTAATTCTGGAAATGTCCATATATTAATATATCGTTAATTCACGAATATAGTTCCATTGTCAATTCTTATGCGGTAAAAACCCTGTTAAATGACACATACTTTGTTATTAAAACTCAATGGCTTTAACTACTTAAATTCTAAATGTTTATTTATGTTTCAAACTTAATATAACCCTTCCATAATTATTTATTATTTTAGATAAATATACTTTACTCATACTATTACCATTTTTCAAGAAAACAGTGATATATAAATAGCCTGTGGGTATAATTCAGCTATATGTCTCCACTTGGCTAAACAAATGTTCATTTACACTGTTTAAGTTAAAACTTATTATATTAAATTCATTTCAAACCTTTCAATTGAAATGCAAATATTTTATGAAAATAATTACTCCTTTCCAAACTCCTTTACCGTTGCGAACTAATACCTTTCCTCGATAATAGTGAAGTCGGTCAAGTTGGGGTATTTTATTTACCTCTCAGACCTTAATCGACAACGTTCTTATCTCAGAGTAGATAGAAGTTCATAACTTAAAACCCACGTTATCGATCAGATTTTACTTCCTCTTTAAACCAGGGTTAATAATCCATATCCTTTCTTTTGAACATCTCAATCGACCATCACCATTTTACTTAAATATATTTTCAAATAAATCATTACCCAAATACTAACCATTTGCTTCAAAACTCCTGTATAGTATAATTTGGATTATATTACACTAATCCATTCGCTCATTTCTTTTCCAAAAACCTTTTCATTATATAATCTAACTTTGGATTTATAACCATGAATTCCTTTTTAAGTTTCTTTTATTCAAAACCTTAACTATCCTTTTTACCTTTCAAATTTCACTTTGATTACGCCATTTACTTGATTCAGTTCTTAAGTAAAATGTTTATTTAAAGCCTTGCCCTAGTTTAAAACTTCAAATCTACCTCTCTTATAAACTTGCATTCGTTTACAAATACTTTATCCAAAACTCCTTAGCATCATTAAAACAAATGGTAGAACTTTATAACCCAAACCCTTATCAACTTCTTTAATCTAATCGATAAGTACTTCAATTTACATGTTTTACAATTCTTCCCTTTTATTTCCCACTCGAATAGAATCTTTATTTTAAACTCAAAATTTCTTTTATAACTTGTTTATTAATTCGGATTATAAAATCCTTTCCATTAGTTTCTTTCAAATTTACGAATCTCGTTACATCTTAAATGAAATCTATTCAAGATGTAATTACTTAAATTGATAATTAACTTAATCGTTAACTTAATCATTTGTTGGGCAAAAGGTATATTACTTTACTATTAACTAACAATAGGGTAGTTAATATAATAAATTTTATAAATATCAAACTATTTAATAATTACATTAATAAAGTTGAACTAAAAGTTTATTTAGCTTTTAAAACAAATCGTTAGGTTAAAATGATAAATCTCACTTAATTGTTTTCTTTGGAAACAATTATTCTAGACGATCAACTCTCTCGTTAATCTCAGTCTTCCTTATGTATTAAACATAAGATGTTACTATGAAATTCCTTTTAACAATTCTTTATAAAGCAAGTCATAATGTCAATTTATTAAAACTTTTTATTCAAATAACTAAAATAAAATTAAAACTTCGATCCAGTTATAAAAATAAATTTATAATTTAAATTACGTTGATTTGCCTAATGGCTAATCAATATCTAAAAATGATGGATTTTAGACTATGAAAACTCGATTTCGTATAAAATAAAATCTACACTATGAAAACTCGATTTTTTTGCTTCATTAGAAAATTATTACCAAATGGATTCGGACGTTTCTTGTTTCGAAGAAATCCGACTTGTTTTGGATCCTGTATAACCAATTGAAGTTCAAAACGCTATATTACGAACTACTGCGCCGCTGCAGTTCGTTATATAATTAAAATTATAATTTAAACTTTTAAACAACGTTTAATAAACGAAATCATAAATAAAACTCAAATATAAACTTTATATAAATCCTCTTACGTTACCAAATCATATAACAGCGCAAATTTAGCCAATTTCGACTATTTCAAAATTAAATTATTATTTATATTATTTAAACAAATAAATTATTCAAAATCATTAGTTTCAAACCATTTAAATCTCAATCGATATTTAAAACAAAATTAAATATTAAATTAAATGGTTAAAAATCTGGGTCGTTACAGGGGAATTTGATCGTGGTACTTTAGCGAACGGGGAATGTGTTTTTTGCTACGAATGGGGTATTTAAGCAGGGTATTTAATTGTTAAATTAATTATTATGAACTAGTTAATTACTTAAGTGCACAAAACAAAACGACTACATTTCATTACATAAAGGAAATACAATAACATGATGACATGAGCATCCTACTTGTTGGCACCACCTTGATTTATCAGATAAATTTGGTATTCTTTTGTGTGGCGTTTGTCTGCAAGCCCTGATATCAACCAGTTTTTCGCTAGATCGTCGGGAAGAACACTGAACATCTCATTCTTGTCCGATTCTATAACAAATAATAAAGCTTCTGCAACATCAAATTCACCTCCTCCTCCAAGACGTTAAATGCGAGTAACCATATTTGCAAAAGTTGTAGTACTTCCCGTTTATTCCACGCTATTACCCGTATTCGGACTATCAGAATCCGTGATAGATTCTTTCATCAGCCTCTCGTGCATTAGGCCAATGAGCGCAGTCATCTTGTCTTCATTTCATGACGTCGTCTTCTTGAACCTTGACGTGGAGTTGGTTGAGAAGGAGGATTCATTGGATTTTGGGTTGAAGGAGGGATTATTGGAGCTTCGTAAATTTGTGCATTCATTGATGTTTGTTGCAATGGAGGATTTGATGGCGAATTCAAATTTGGAATATGATCATTTTGTGTTTCATCCAATAGATTAAAAAACTCATCAAAAACGCATGTTCAATCAGACATGCTCTATGTTGAAAGCAGCATACTAGTCTGCGACTGTTGTACGGTAGCAGTAGGAGTGTAGGACGATTGACTAGTAGCATTAGTCCCACGAAATAATTGTTGCATCATCTCCAAGTTTTATAGCGAACGTTTCTTATATTTCAAAACAATCACTCCAAATTCCTAAAAGTAAAAAAACAAAATTGTAATAATCTATCTATAAATAAACGGTAAAAATTAAAGTTCACGATCTTTCCACCATTCGTCGCTTCCAGAAATCGTTTCTTTACAAGCATCTCAACCAGCACCAGTCTTGTTCATCAGTGCATCACATTTCATTCACTCTCGTTGAAGACTATCGTACTTATTCCGGATCTTACTTTCGTCTATCGGTTCGATGTCTGGATAGTTTTTGTATGACATTGTTGAACTTTTTTGCAATGGCTTTGTGAATGCTCTTTTTGTTGATGTCACAAGCGCTATATGCTTCAACAGCACATTGCAGCATAATCTGAGTTGCGGTAAACGACCAGTGATATGCAGATTTTCGGTAGGCCATACTGAAAAATGAAAAAGCAATACTTATCAAAAATAAATTAAAAAAACAAGGAAAAAAACTATATTGAGTAACGGTATATAACATAAATAACAAATTGGAAAAAAACTTGATTTCTGCTCGGATTTGGTTGGATGAAGAATATAAGAGGAGATGGATTGAGTAGTGTGGAGTGAAGAGTGAAGAGTTAGAAGGAGGTTGATGATTTATAGAGGAGAAAGAAGAAGACGCCAACGGCTTGATTTACAACGTTCACAAATCGTTCTGTTTGGAACGATGTGGACGTTGCAGGCGTCTGACGTATCGGACGTGTCAGACACCATCACAACCGTCACCATCCAACTTTGGCTGCGAACGGGGCTTTAAACATAAAAATTTGATATAAATTGATGAACATAAAATCTTAATTATTGGATTGGTCCATGATTTTCTTCCCTCGTATGGAGACAACTTGATTCAATGGTTGATATACTCATATAAGGACAAATCTCAACCAGTTAATCATCCATCCACATTGATCATCCCTCATTATGATATTACTTGTAACTACTTTTGAGAGCAATAATAATAATAATACTAAATTAAAATCACAAAGGTTAGTGAGTTGTTAACCACTTTAGATGATAAAGTTCACAATCACAACACAAAACATGCATGTTTTTACAGGTATCTTGCACATGCAAAGGGACGTACAAGTAGTTACTCACATGTCATCTTGTTCCGTGACAATGTATGACCAAGAAGCCTTAGCACTTGCAGCCATGCATCAGAAAGCAAATGGATTTAGATCTCTTACCACTCTATATATTATTACTATTATCCAAAACAGTGTCCAGCCTCTTTCATGAACAAAAAAGGTTCTTGCGTAGAAACATGAATAAGGAAATTAGTTCTCCACGCAAATTTGAACTTAGCTACTAAGCAATGTTCATTCGTTATAATATTTTTATGCAGAGAAAAAACTATGACCGCATTTGGCCCCAAAGTTATAAATTTACTGCTATGTTTTATGATATACATTACAGAATTACAGTAGGATGAAGTCTGATTTATAGCAAAAATTACGAGGAGCAACATATTACTATGCATATAGAGAGATGACAATACAAATTTATAAAGATAAATAAACCAAGGGAAAAAAAAAAAAAAAATTAAGTGGCTCAACCTCCAAGTATAAACCATTTTTAAAATTAACTGTGTATATATGTGTGTTCGCAGCCATTATATGAATGATCTTGGTACTGTCGCACACAAGGTAGTGCACTTGGGCAGGATATGGGAGCTCACATTTAAGGATGAGTGTTCAATCCTCGTTAACTTTGTGTTTTTACGGCAACAAACCATGTTTTATTTCTTAAAAAAACAACAAAGAATGGAAAAGAAGAAGAAGAAAAAGGAGGAGTGAGGGACGGTTGGGGGTGGGGGTGGGGGTGGGGGTGGGGGGATCTTGTTACTCTCATTTGCATGATTCTGAATTGTCACTGCAATCAATCGTGGTTTTGCCTAATGGATATTTGGTGAATAAAAATTTGTGTTATACATGCTGACGCTATTAAAATTATATATAAAAAACGTTCATTCCTGCTGTATATCATGAGTTTGCAACTTACGAAGATAGCAATTTTCACAGTAACTAGCAAGCTAGGAAAACAGCTTTTGCAAGTGTGTTGGGAATCCATTCAATACCTGATATGTGGCAGCTCAATGTTCTGACTGAATGTCTGAATGTAATTTATTGGTAGAGCTCATGTACACACTAAAATAAACTGAAATCAATCTAGCACGTAATCTTCAAATATAATTTCCTGGTTGTTCTTGGGATATGCACTTTACTCTGTATTAGTGTGTTGAGCTTGTTTTCCATAGAAAAATCATTGAAGTGGTGTTAAATAATGTATCCCAGTATATGTTGCATTTGATCCAATCATCAATTTACCCCTGCATATTAGAACTATCCAATGTAAAGAAAATTTATTACCCAACTGAGTTAAAGAAGATTGGCTATGTGATCAGCTGTATTTCGTTTGACAACAAGACAGTCGACCGCTCAACCAGATTTGCAAATTTTCTAGGCAGAACTCAACAATTATCGGGGTTCTCTGCCTGCAGGTGTGCTTGAACTAGCCCCCACGGACAATTTACAAAAACGAGAAGAGGAAAAAAAAAAAAAAAAGAATACACATGCATAATGGTGTTCAGATTCAAACAATATAGTAAATAGTGACATCAAATTGACTCACCAACATGGATAACAATATTTTATAGGAAAAACTACTCCTTTCATGCACATTATCCAAATTAATACATATTTTTTAGATCCCAATGCAGTGTGTGTAGTTTTAGAGTAAGATTCTTGTCAGAATTGACTCAATGCTCTAGCACAAAAATAGTATCCATGCACACACAGTATATCATGTTCTTTAGTTTATTTAAAATTCACCCAACAGTGTATTTTCATTATATATGTAGCATATGAATGGTCAAAATTACTTCTGAACAATCTTCTTAATTGTTTTCAAAAAAGTAAAAGAAGCACAAATTTTTTGTATCAAAAGCATCCAATGCATTGTACCAACATAAAAATAACTAGAATGATTGATCATCATGAATTTGTGCCCAGAGAAAATGTATATGTACACTGCATGTGTACTAATTATATACCGGTGCATGCTAGATAATTGGTTTCAGTTATAATGAGATGTAATTATAACATATTAAAGCATGGGAAACATATGGACCCTTGCATCTAATTTAACCATGTTTAACTTTATTATGCATCTTTTCAAAATTCAAAAGCTTCTGAAATGCGCTGGAAACATCAAACTTATCTTCAGATTTTTATGGAAACATTGATCGCAAAACGTATTCAGTTCACACCTATTCCTAGCTAAATTCAGAACTCTTTAATGGCCTTATAAGAAAAGGTGGAGTGATGAGTCCATATGGTGCACTGTAGCAAAGACATGATCAACTGAAATCGAATATATGACATGATATGTGTAGTGTTGGTATCATAGGAAAAGAGGAACATAGATAGGCCCATATTGTAAAGTTAAGCGATGGCATTATGATACAGAACAAAGTATATTTTATGTAATGGCACTATATAGAAGCTAGCATTTGGACTTTTGCTCTCGTAGTATATTACAGTGACAAAATTAGGAGTATACTTTTAAGGTAGGGTAAGCAAAAGATATTATGCATTTTAGTGGAGAATCTAATACATTGGATGCTGCTTCGCATTTATTATTATGATCGTGATAGTTTGCATTGTCTGCACATGGTATATGCAGATCATGCACATTAAACTTAGTTATAGGGAAGAAAAGGTCCCCTACAAAATGAAACAGTACACACCACTTCTTCTTCTCTGTAATTTAGTTAAACTTGCTAGGATAATATTACTTAAGCTCAGTATAAATTACCTCCTAACTATTACTGACTAAGCCTGTCAGGTATAAGGGAAGCATAAATCAAGGACATATGCAAGGGCACTAGATCCCATGAACTTTTGATACTAACTTGGGTAGAAGGGTAGTGAAAGGAAGGAGAAAGAATTATTACTTTTTATAATGTTCTTACTGCCACATAATAATAATACTCTGAGCAAAGACAATCCTACTTGTATTCTTGGATCTTGCGTTTAATTTTCTAAGGGAATGGCATGTTCCTGCTGTCCTGGGTCAAGAGAATTCAGCATGTATATTATGTAAATTTAATATTATGGGCTGGATCAGTACTTTATATGTTGTTCATATACCAAATTTGGTTGAAAATTGCATTATGCTACCCATTTTCAGGGCAGGTCACGGTGTAAGATGTAAATTAAGATTAGTCAATTGTTTGGGCTTAACATATAAGCTACACTGCCACATCGTACGCCAGTTAATAACCTTTATTTATTTTTTAAATTGTTATTAACAACTTTGACTATCATGCATGAGCATGAAATAAGCAGTGAATCTGTGACCTGCGAAATTTAGTTGATTCATTAGCCAAGAACTTCAGCTACGCTGTTAATTGCAAATTGCTGTTTTAGACCAAACCAAGAGTCAGACCCCATCGATCTTCTAATGGTTCCGCCGGTTAAACCGTGCAAAATGTACTTATCATTATTTTTTTGCTTTTCGGTTTAGACATGAAATTGTTTCAATTAGTGTAAAATTATAATTAGTACTAGTAAATATATCAACTTAAAAAAAGTTATCTTTAAACAGTTAAGTATAATATTTGAAAAAAAAAAAATTGTAAAACAATATTTTACTTTAAAAGTGTAAATTTCCGAAGTTTGTGAGATAAAGTTGTTCAATTCAACAAAGTTCACAAAATGCACAATGATAAATTGATAATGTATCATTTCATCAGAAATTGTTATGGTAATCTAATAATTTTGATGGCTAAGATTATGAGTGTATTTGTCAATATGATCTCTGTCTTTGAAATGTTAGATGCATTGCGTTGTAAAAAGAAAGAGTAATACTAGGCTGATCGAAAAAGAGTCGGTCAAATTATACGAATCAGCCGAAATGCTTGAATTCAGGGGCATAATTGAAATTGGAACTTTGCTACATCACCCGGCACGAAAGCCGGTGGAAACACGCGAATCGGCTGGAAAAAAAGTAATTCAAGAGGTAAAACTGTAAATTAAACAGATTCAACGAAGATAAAAATGTAAAAAATATGTGGAACCTCCGCACTTCTTGTAGGCTACGGTCGACCGCAGCATTTTTGCTGAAATTGTACGTGGACATAACAGTTGAAATCAAGCTAATCATGCGGTTGTGAAAGATTTATGACAAGCTTTCTTCCTTGTAAAATAGCATTTTCAAAAAAGAAATTCCGAAGACCATATGTTCAAGCCCCCGAGACATCTAACGGATGCTATGTTAAAGTTTCAAGATGAAAATACGTATGATGTAAACTGTAAAGACGGTGAAGGCGATGGTAATGAGAAGTGCAAATGCCACAAGCTAACCGTGGATGGTGATGAATTTGAGACTGATGTTGATGAGAATGAAAATGTGGTCATGTCTTCAAGCCTATAAATTGGAAAACTCATGAACTAGATCTAAGTTTCTTGTTAACGTTTATCCTTTTAACTAATTCCATCATCTGAAAACCTATGTGATGAAAATGATGGTCTACAAATTTTGATCCTTGATTTATGCATGCGTAAGATTTTCTAATTTCAAAACGAAGGATCGAAGATTATCCACAATGAAACATAGCTTGGTCGGTTTTTCAAAACAATGGTTAATTGCATAGTTGCAAAGACTGAACAGTAACTCAAACCGTGGTAATGCAAGATTCAAGATTCTCGTTGCCCAACCGATTAGACCATGTGAATCGCGCTGATACTTTATTTATATATTTTTGATATAAACGTAAAATTATTTTAAATATAAATAAGATTTACCCGATTATGAGAAACACCCTTGTCTAAACTAGTTGGGACACTGATATAATGCAAAATGTCATGGGTTTTATTTACGTCTTCAACTCACTTGTTATGTAAAATGTTATATATTACCAAGTTGGAGTAATTAGATAACAACATATAATAGCAAAGTTGTTAATTTATTACTTTTTATAATGAAAGAGGATTAATACAACAATAATTCATAAAATGTATGCTAATAATGAATTATGTCAATCAAAATTTAATGAAAATTGCTATAAAAATTATTTGTTAAATTTATTATATCAAAAAGTAGGAGTGGAGCAATTATTTTTTCTCAAATGTGAAGAACCATGACATTCAAAGAAGTCGGTTTAACTGTTTTTAAAAGGTTTTGAGGTCAAATCGCAGATTTGTACACATGTAATGTTATTTCATATTCAAAGTCGTGACGTTCCAAAATTGAAGGTTAACTGCAGTCAACTCGAGATTGGATTGTATTTTTAAAACACTGGTTAATTGTGTTGTCATTTTTATCATTTTTTTATGTATCAGATCTAAACACAATTTGAATATAATATGTTGAATCATTTGAACACAAGGTATAAACCAGAAAATGGTTCGTTTGCCTTTTTAGAAAAAAAAAAAAGGTTAAAAACCAAAATCTGAGACTATAACGCTCAAATTTTACTGTTGTACAACATGAACAGATATTTTGAATAGATATGAAACCATTCCAATCACGTAAATTTACCGTCCTCCTGAGTTCCAAAAACGTATTCAACATTCAGTCAGATATTTTGAACGCTTCATTTTTTCAAAATGTAGCAGCAGATCCCTAATATCAGATTTGAAAAAATTAGGAATGCATGACCCATATTGTGCACTTCAGCCTTCAGGTTAGGCCATAAATAGTAAAACTTCAATAACCAACGTAGCTTTAATCCAAATTATAGCGCTTAAGGCAAGCTGGAATCGAACTGAGAAAAACCAAAAAACAACCCCGAACACAAGTGCACGTAGATGTCAATTGTCAGCTCATTTATAACTATTGAATACCAGATGTTTCACTCAATCTTAATTGCAAAGTGTGGTAAATGAGTATTTAAATGAAATATTTAAAGTGTGTCAGTGCTGCTAAGGGGGTGAGCAAACCACATTTACCCAAATTCTTTGTCCCTCTATACCCAACCAATCAGAATCCATGATTTTCACATTTTTACAATTAAATCCGAGACTTAATTACAAAAATGTGAAATTCAGGGGGTCTTTATTGCTTATGTGTAGGGGGACAGGAGATTTGGGTACAAAGGATTTCATTCCGCTAAAGGCGTAATATCTCCTTTTCTTCTTACGAACATCATCATTAAAAAATATTACTGAATTTTATGTTACACTCTTTTTCGCGACCATCAACCACCGATACGCAGTAGTTCGGCGATTGATGACAGCGGAAAACGGTGTTAATCGGCGGTTGTTTGTCGTACAAAAGGATTTTACATGACAATTAATTGTCGCATGAATTGCGTGTAGATTTAGAAGGTACATAAAATTTATTGTATTTATTACTTTTGTTCGTGGTATTAGAAAAAAGAAAACGGTGTGCCTTTAGCATCACACTATTTAAATATAAGTGAAAATAGATATTGTGTAAGTGGTAGCTTGTCTTTCCTGTGTGGAAGCCTTTGCTGATATACTTTTTGTATATCACCAGTACATCCATGTTTTTTTTTTTGAATAAAACAGTGTTACGGATCACTGTAAAAACCGGTCAGCTTTGCAAATTATATATATATATATATATATATATATATATATATATATATATATATATATATATATATATATATATATATATATATATATATCCGGTATTCAAACAAGATATTTAAACTGATCAATTAAGGGTGTTCATACCAGGTAATTGAGAGTAAACGGGATAATTAAATGGTAAATGAAGTATTAATTTGGCAAAAACCTGATACAGTTGGACGCGGACCCCAACATAAGGGTTTACGTTCGTTTGCTCCACGGAGTAATACTTTGTTTTGTGTTTGGATGTATGCAATGCGTCGTACGCATCTAAACACTAAACGTCGTATTCAGCCCACACCAACGGTATCAAACTGATAGTTCATGATATTTCAAAATAAAGAATATTTACTGATTATTCCTACATCTAATTCGGTAACGAGATACAAATAATAATCTATCGTTCCATGTACCATAAACTTCAAGCCTCGTTTCTTTATTTCTCTATTATTCACAAATCAAAAAGTAGAAATTTAGTAAGTTCTAGTATATATACCAACTTAGAATTCAAAAAAAAAAAAAAAAAAAAACCAAACAAACAAAAAAACATTTGATGGTTAAGTATAAAGTTTGTTTTCTAACAAACAAACAAAAAATAGACTAACAATGCTATATCGTAAAAGTGTAAAATGTCTAATTCAACAAAATACACAATGATAATAACATATCATATCGTCCAAAATTGATATGATAATTTGTTAATTGCGTAATTAAGATTATGAACTTATCTATCAATGTCCATCTCTAGATGTTGGAATCATTGTGCTTTAAAATAAAATCTGGGGACCATATGATCAGATAATGATCGAACCCTCGAGAGTGTGAGACATCTAATGAATGCTCAGTGCGCCTTTATGCGCATTTTGAAACATCGCCATCGGATTTTAACTAGTTTTCACACAATTTAAACAAGTTTACATACAACACAATTTAAACAAGTTTAAATACATGTTCTGATTTAAAAATCGTTCACAACACAATTTAAACAAGTTTATATACAACATACAAACATTGTTCAGTACTCGATAATTTATAAATAACAAACACTAGCCTTCATCCAATTTATTACAAACTGCAACCTGTTAGTAATACTTGTTTGTGATCATTTTGCCCCTGTCAGTCTTGTACATAACATAACTTTTGACTCGGATCGAGTCAGGTTTTGAAACATGTGCCATTGGAAAGGCAATGATGTTTACCTTTCCGTAAAGTGCTCACGTTAAAGATTTGGCCCAACGGTTTGGGAGGAATCGTTGTTTTAAGGTTTAACAATTGGCTGCTCAGGTCTGATAAGCCATAATGGACGGATTTGGAGAGACTCATTAGTGGACTGATGGAAGGCTATAAATAGAGGGTAGGAGGCATGGAGAATAATTACTTTCTCCATTTCTCATTTGAAAGAGTGAGAGCTCTCCCATCTCTCCATTCTTTTCACCTTTCCACCATTAAAGCTTAGGGAATTTGAAGATCTACATCATTTCGGGCTAGATCTATTCAAATCAAAGAGGAAGTTAATCGAATTGAAGGGTTTGGATCAAATTCTTCGCTGTCCGGAATCATATTCAATCATTTTGGGTTGTTTTGGAGAATTGATGAGTGATATGCACCCTCTCACAGATTCAATCAAGTATGTGAGTGTTTTTTTTTTGAAAGGCAAGTAGCATTTTATTCACTCAACAAATTGTAACAAAGAATGTACTCTATACAACACACAGTTTTCTCTCCACTGTACAGTTATGAGAAAAAAACAAAATCAAATATCCAGAAATACTAGAAAAAACTCAAAACTGAAAGATAACAAAAGACCCTAAGCCAAATAATGGAAAAACCACCATATGTACTGCTTGTCACCAGATGTCATTGTTTGCCAAAACAAAAGAACAGTCTGAAAGAAACCATCCTAAAAACCTCCAAGCATGCAAAGATCTTCATAATCGACGTGAAATAAACCTCAGCTCGAATTTACCAGTCACTAACAGCCTAGTTAAAAATTACCTTCCAAAATATCAACAGCAGAATACACTTAAATGGGACTTCTTCTCGTATGCCTCTTTCCTGATTAAGACCACTACTTAATGACAAAACATCTTCAGGTTTGTAGGCTTGGCCATCATCAAGATCAGAACCCTCATCATTATCCTGCCAAAATTTTCCTTTCAGCTTGCCACTTCTAGATTTAGATGAGGATGGAATGGCACTGGTTGAGATTGCAAAGGATAACAAAGAAGTTTTCATAATGGGAAATATCAAACCAGATCCAGTAACTTGAGTAGGAGGAACTTGCAAATTGGATGGAGGTTTCAGGTGAGAATAAGGAGACTTACTAAGTGCCGAGCTTGAGCTACTCACATTAAAAATTGAAGAATAAGAGGCAATAGTACTAAAAGAGGATGAACAAGACTTGTAGCTATTGAAGACTTGTTCTGTTGCATGTTAGAAGCAGCAGAAGTAGCTGCAAAATGATCAATCTCAACTGCCTCACTAAACAAATTACCAAAGATATTATTAGTGTATGTATTAGCGTTATGTTTATCCACCCCATTTTGTACCTCGTTAGCACTGTCTTTCTTATGCTCAACAGAAACATCATGACTAGGTAGATCATTTATATCACCAGAAACCTCATTATTAACATTGCTTTGATAACCAGACTGATTTCCCTTGCCAATATCATTAGCCATCTTCTTTACAGGAAACTGCATGTTTGCATTAGCATCAACTGTAACTTTTCCTCCATTATCCTCAGAGGCTAAAACCTCAAATGGGTTCGAGTTATCATCCATTACATTATTAGCGACTGACATGTTTCCTTTACCATTTAAATTGTTCTTCTTCATCCACATCTTCTTGGACTTTGGATTAACAGTATTCCATTCACTGACCTTTGATTGTGAAATCTTAGTATTATCATAACAACCAAATCCAAATTGTCTTCCATGCTGATATTCTGATTCTGCGTGATTATTATTTTCAATCTTAGGACCAAAATTGAATTCACATGCACAAGTATTATGACCAAATACTTTACAAATGGTACGGATACATGGCTCCCAATCATATGAGATGTGAACAGGAGAACAGTTTCTACCTAGGCCATTTAGAGGAATTAGATCTGGCAATTTATAGTCCGATGTAATTTCTATCAGAGCCTTGGCATAATGAAATCTCCGTAACTTCTCAGTGCTCGTATCTAGACAAATTAGTCTTCCTATGTGACAAGAAAGCCAATTAATACCTAAGAGAGTCCACAAAATAATGGGAATTCTATGAAACTGCACCCATACAAGTACCTTTTTTATTTGTGCTTGGGCATGACCTATAGATGGATCCCATGTGGTGACGATGAACATATGACCCCTTATGAAAATTGGATCGGATTCGAGAATCTTTTATCTATCACTTTCATTCGAAAATTTAAAGTAAAAATGAACCCCATCAAATTTAAAGTATATGAGTGTTTTATCTTATTTTTCATCAAATTCAAGTGCTTTCTCTCAGATCTACACCATGATAAGCTTATTTTCATATGAATCGCCATAGGATCTAATTTAGTAACTTAAAACCGGTAATTTCTATGCTATTTCATATGTTTATGCAAGTAAGATCCATAATTATGTCAATATTTTCATTTATCATGATTTTGGTGAAATATGCATAATTTTAGTGATAATCGTCATATTCATGTTGTTAGCGATTTTAAAGCATGTTTGTGGTTGAATTGGATGAATGGGTCGAGTAGATTTCGTCGATATAGTTGTTTGGCGAAGTTTTGGTCGAAATTGGAATTGGATTGGGGCTGTACAGGCCATGGGTCGGTCATATTGATTAGTCGGTCGGAGTCCTAGTCTTGGGAAGCAAGTCAGATTGGTAGGTCGGCTATTGAGGAGGCGGGTCGGTCGTTCAAGCTTGGGGTTGGTCGGTTTGGTCATGAAGCCTGGGTCAGTCATAAGGAGGGTCGGTCGGTCTTCTTTGGGTCAGGCAAAGAAGAAGGGGTCAGTCGGTCATGTATGAAGTGGACAGGTCAGTCATGTATGAAGTGGATCGGGCCGGGATGTTGTGGGTCGGTCAGTTGCAGGATGGGTTGGTCGGTCATGTGCTTTTGTGGTTGGGCGATCATGAATGGTAATGATGGGTTGGACGGTCACAAGATGAAGTTGGATCGGTCGGTCATAAGATGAGGTTGGATCGGTCAGTCAGGAATGGTAATGATTGGTTGGTAGCGCTCGTTTATGAAAAATTATATTTTCGGGTACGACCCAGATTTGAACAAAAAGGGCTTTTAAAAAAATCCGTGTAGAAGTGCCCGAACCCGTGCTGCAGCGCAGTGCGGTCTAAACATTGTGGTTGGTGGCATGAACGCTGTGGTTCAGAGATGTTGTGACTTCGAGGAGTATTCAAGCAGGAATATTCAAAGTGTTAGAGGTGTTCGTTGATTGGTGTAGAACAACGAATGAGATGGCAACTCACAGATCGTGAGTTGGGGGATAATGGTTTCCCGAGAAGGTTGCTTGAGCTAGAAAAGTCGTCGGGTTGGATGACTAGAGATGCGAAGGCCAAGAAGTTATCATTCTCGTAAGTTCTAGCAGGCTCAAAGCATACAACGGGGGCACCCAGAAGACTGGAAGGTTGCTGGTCGAGTACTCTGGGTATCGTTGAAAGGCCTAGTTGTTAAGGTTGGACAAATATCTGTATCGTTGAAAGGCGTCTGGAGTTTATGCTAGAACCGAGGTTACCATTATACCTTGACATATGGGAAGGTCAGCTGTCATACGATTAACGGTAGTTTTGAACCAGGATTGGCGGTGATAGATAGAGTCTGTCATGCATGCTAGATGTTCTGTTTGTACTATATCATGTAGATTATCCAAATTCAAAGAAGATGTTTCTTGGGTGCTTGTCTGATATTAGTTTAGGTCTCTGGGCCTTGTGCTTGAGGGATATTGAATTCGATTAGGGCGGTTTATGCGTGGTATATATATAATCTAGATGCTACGAGTGCTATTGTTGGAATGTTTCTAATTGCCATGACTGAATGGTTATTCTGGTTTCCATGGATGAATGGTTAAAATGTTTGATGTAAAGACTATCACTGTCCGATGTGGGGAAGACGGGGTTGAGTTCTTCTCTGGTACTGTTATGGGTAGATTTGTATGTTTATCTATCCATTCTCATATACTTTATTGTTGATGTTAAATAGCTGTTTTATCACTCACAAAGACTATTGTTTGACTCAAGGTTTTATGTTTCCCTCTTATTACCTTAGGTTGTTCATCCGGTTGTGGATGGACAGACTAGGTGGCAGGTGACAGGTGATGTAACACCCCGTAATTTTAACAACACTAAAGATGATAAATTAAATAATACTTAAATAAATATTAAGAATTAAGTGAAACGGACTGCGTCATTATGTTCATCTCGGGATTCTGCTTAGGATAAACATCTGGTTTCGTAAAACAGACATTGTATGAAGAAGTTATTAAGGTTTGAAGTTTGTATACGCATAAGAGAAATATATATGAATAAAATAAGCCCAAAATTCAAAACAGTTCAAAATTCGAGTAGAAGGGGGAAGCAGGAAAATTCCCGTCTATGGGTGTCAACCCTATCAAGGAGGAGTTGACCCATGGGTTGACCCCGGGGTCGACACCCCAAGGGAGGGGGGGGGGGGGACGACCCCCCTACGGAAGATCTGGGCAGATTTTTCTGGTTCTGAATGTGGACTCCTTTCTTGACTGGTTCGTTAGCTTTAGGCTATAAATAAGACTCCATTTCTCTTGTTTCTCCACACCAAAAACAATGAAGAACTAGATATGCCTCTGCCTGGATAAAATCAAGTCTTTTCTTCTTCAGCAATCAAGTCATTCAAGTTTATAGATCTGTGATTCAACATCTGCAACTATTTTCTATCTCTTAGATCTATTCTCTGTGAGTCTATGTTATTTTTAGATAAAAATAATTAAAATCTTGACATGCATATGAATTAGATCTAAGCCTGTGACTATTTGAATCATATCAGATTTGCTATTATTTGTATATCTAATTCACTGATTATATTTCATCATGCCTATTTATGATCATGAAACTATGCATAATCAGTCCTATTATTACATGTTTATCAGATCTGTTCTTATATGCCTATATTTGTTCATCATAACTGTTTTTATATGTCAATATCCGTTTATCAGATCTGTTCTTATATGCCTATTTCTGTTATCATATGCCCATTTCTGTTACTGTTGGTTTTATGCCTATTTTGTCCTTCTTTCTCTCTCATTCCCTTTTTATTTTTATAGCCAGGCTATTTTCGAGCCAAGGCCGATATCGCTGAAATATGCGTACGAATAAATTTGGGTTAAATTGGGAATGAATGTAAATGGTAATTTGGGGGAATAACTTGTACTTTGAATCACGATTGGGATCTGGGGGCATAATCCATATTGTGAAATTAGACTAAAAATTGGAGCATGATTTATATGGTAAATTATGACTTCTGGTTTGGGACATAAAAATCTGCAGGCTTAATTTAAGATTAAGCGAAACATGTTATAGGAACTGTAAAGAATTTGCGAAGCTTGTTTAATCTGTTAAAACTGGGGCATAACTTGTATTGGGAAATTTGGGGCAGAACTTCAATTGAATGCATGAATATGGATTTGGGGCATAAGCCAAACTGTGATTAAAGATCTTAATTTGGGCATATAACAGATGATGAATATGACTTGGGAAAGGGGCATGAAAACCTATAATGCAAAAGGAATACTTGTTAATGAATGAAGATGCCTAGAATTACAATAATTAGAAAATTGTAATCGCGCTTAGACACGAGGTTAGATTACACTTGTGGTGGAAGTCTGCTCAGATCTGATCGGCATATCTAGCGACCACAAGTGGTGAATCTAATGTGAGGGGTCTAACTGCATATATGCGTGACAGTGCTAAGACACAAGGTTAAGTTTGACTTGTTGAAGAAATCTTCCCGGACCCAACCGGCATACCCAGCATGCACAAGTGGTAGACTTAATGTGGGAGGTCTAGCGCATTATAACCATAAATGAATATATGGTAATGAAATTGTAATACTTAACCTATTTGAATCCATAAGGATTGTATAAGCCTGTTAGTATGTAGGGTTAAGTAAGCCTGTTAAATTGGTGGGGTTAAGTAAACCTATTAAATCTGTTGTGGTTATACGAACCTGTTAATTTAGAAAACTTAACCTGCTAAATCTGTAGGGGTTATATGGACACGCTAACTTGTAAGGTTTAACCCGTAAATCTGTAGGGGGTTGTGCGAATATGTTAAATATGTTTGGCATAACCTATCAAATTCCTAGTTAATTAGGGATATAAGATCTGTAACGGTTGGTTTGTGTCATCTACTGTATGGGACCCATATTAGTCAGTAACCCATTCTGGTATTAAAGAGGGGCCCCATACTAGGAAGGGGTTAGGGAACGCTTACTGAGCTAATTGTAAGAGGTTCATCTGGGAAGAGGTGTGTACTGGCACGTTCCAACGGACTCATGTGTGTGCATGAGTACGACCTGCATCTGGGAAAACAAGCCGTTGTAGCATGAGTAAATACGTGTGTGTCCTTCTGTAGGTTGCCAATTTCGGAAGTAATACACTAACTGTGGGGCAGACACAGGATATTTACGAGATCGGGAGCCGATCGATTGGGGGTAGTAATTAGGATACATCTAGTCCTGCCTACTTCTGTGGGGTACCTGTATTTCTGCTTGGGTTAACACCCGTTATTTCTGTTGAGGTACAAGTCAATTCTATTTGGGGTAAAACCCGTTACTAGAGTATACCTAACTACCATTGTATTTTCGTTGGGATCATCCTGTTTCTGTTAAGTAATTAGGGAGTATGTAATCCTGTTACATATCTGTTCTACTAGTATTGATGCAGAGAGAAGTACTTAAGAAGCACAACATATCCAGTCATGTTATCCTGTTTATCCTGTTATACCTGCCTTAGGATACTATTATCTCTCTTATCCAATTTATGTGCCTGTCATGATGCTTTTACTTATTTATATGCTAAAAGTAACTAGACTCACTAGACTTTATGTCTGACCCATTTTGTTTCCTCTTCTTTCTCTTCAGTTTCTCCCCTAGGTTCTTAGGGTGGGAATACTCAAGCTTGATTAGGATTCTTCTTAGCTTTGCTTGGAGTTGCTTAGATGTATTATTCAATTTTTTATCTTTCTACTATCGCTATGTTTTTGGGGAACTATGCTCTTTTCATTATTATTGTACTCTGATGATTTATGTACAAGATAGAAGTTTTAAGATTGATGTACTGGGCTTTATGTATTTAAGACTTATGATGTACTATATTTCGAACCAAGATGTTTTCTATTTAAATAAGGTTTTAAATTCCACTTCTATTTTGTATCTGTCTTGTAATATTTCTATTTCTTTTTACCTATAATGCTTCACGAAACTTAATGCGTTCTCTTAATGAGTGACATTAACGGACGTGGGGTGTCACATTTGGTATCAAAGCTGAAGGTCACCAGATCGGATAAAGTTTTTGAAAATTATTTTCAAAAAGGTTTTAAAAGAAAGCATTTTCAAAAAGAAAAGTCTGTTTTGAAAAACATATTCCCTAATGTCATATGTAATATCTTCCAATCCTTTGTTTGAATCCCTTTCCTTTTCTTTTCAGCATGTCTAGGGAACCTAATATTCCTGAGGGGGTACAGATACCTGGTTGGTTTCGTAGGTATCTGGAGGCTACGACATCGGCCGGAGGCCAAGCAGATGCCCCTCCTTCAGCTGCAGCCGTTGTTATTCCTTCTCCTCGTGCGAATAACTTTTCTAAGATCTACAAGGTTTTCTGTGCTATGGGAGGAAAGCCATTCCGAGGAACTGAGACTTTCGTAGAAGCAAGGAATTGGCTGAAAGAGATAAAGGACTTGTTCGGAATTTTCGAACTTGACGATCGTAGGAAGATTCAGTTACCCGTTTGGCATATGAAAGATGAGGCTTCGTTCTAGTGGTAGGTGACGCAAGCGGGACGTCCAGTTGAGACATGGGATGATTCCCGACAAAGGTTTGAAATGAAGTTTCTTTCTCAAGCCGATCAAAGTATGCAAATGGAAAGGTTTTTTTTGCTCTTAAGTAAAGAGGCATGTCTGCTAGAGAGTATGTTAATAAGTTTAATCAGTTGGCGAGGTTTGGTTTTGAGCTAGTAAATACCCCACACAAGAAAGCTTTGAGGTTTGCTAGAGGAATGGATGAACCCCTCCATGGGTTGGCTATGTCTCATACTCCGACGGGAGCAACTTTCGAGAAGCTCGTTGATTTGGCATTAATGCACGAGGAAGATAAAGGTGAAATGAAAGAGGCTAAGGTTGAGGAAACACAAAATAAGAAAGTGTGGCCCAAGAAAGAACAATAACAAGAGGGCGGAGGGAATGACAAAGCTCAAGGCAAAAAGAAATGCCATGGTTGCGAAAACGTGGGTCATTTGGTCAAAGATTGCAGAAAAAGGAAGAATGCTTGCTTCAACTGTGGTGAAGTCGGATATTATACTAGGAAGTGCCCGAAGAAGCAAGGACAGAGCCAAATGGCAGGACCTTCTGGAGGGCAAGTGCATGCTTTCATGGCTGATGCGCCAGATAGAGGTTGGAAAATTTCCGTGGAAGGTTTGATTTCTCTTTCCAATCATCTTGTTAGAATTATTTTTGATTTGGGTGCTTCACATTCTTTTATATTTGATTTTGTGGTTGAGTTTCTGCACCTTAGTACTAGTATGGCTTCAGATCCCGTTGTCGACTCAAACCCCCTTAGGTGTACGACTAATCTGTCTATGATTTTTCGGGATTTGAGAATATCTGTGTTAGGCATTGAATTTGAATATGACGCATATGTACTTGGTTTTATGGGATACTGTCTAATTCTAGGGATGGATTTATTAGCTATGTATGGTGCCATTCTGGATTGTTTGAGGAGGGTCGTTAGATTTCTGACTTGCCGTGGAAGAACTCTCAAGATTTCTAGTGACCCAAGAGGGTCTAACATGCTTAGTTTCCTAGAATCACTCGATGCTTCTATCAATGATTTGCGATCTATACCCGTAGTTTTTGAGTATCCAGATGTTTTCGCGGAGGTTAGGGACTTATCTCCGAGGCACGAGATTGATTTCTGGATATACTTGGTAGATAATGCGAAGTCAGTCGCATTACCTATGCGCCACATGACTCCTAGGGAAAGGAGGGAGCTCAGCAAGCAAGTAGGGGAGCTACTTGAGAAGGTGCTTGTTAGGCGAAGCATATCAAAATGGGGTGCTCTGGTCGTCTATGCAACTAAGGCGTATAGCTCGCTTCGCTTATGTGTGGATATTCATGATGTTTTTCCACATTTCTTATTTATGGAAGTGTATGCACGATACAGCAGAGGTAGTTGATCCGAGCGTAGGTAGAATGAGAGACGACAATTAGACGAGTTCCTACTCGTAAACTTGGATCAGATGTTAAGGTGCTATGCAAAAGGGAGGTTATGCTAATAAAAGTGCAATGTGGAGAAGACAGCGAGGATACAACTTGGGAGGCTGAAGACAAGAATCGCGCTTCATACCCTCTACTTTTCGGGACTATGTTCTTAACTTCATTTTTCTAGCTTTTATTCGTACTTGCTTCTGTCATTCGTGTGTATCCTGTCAATAGAATCTTCGACCTTTAGGTAGAAATCCCATGGATGTAAACATGTATTTGAGATATGTTATGTTTGATGGATGCAAGTGGATGCAATGATTGCTAGTGGTTGCTTGTGGGTGCATATACACACACGTTAGGCACTAGATCGACTCAATCACTCTCATACTGCATATGGATGTGTGTGAATTTTTCTTCATTTTATGGATGGAAATGGATATATCATTATATGGACGTTGCATTTGGACAAATGATTGTGCACACATATAGAACTTACATGTTATAATAGGGTTATTTGCATACATGTTGGATTCATGACACTTACATACATTGCATTAAGGAGGTCGACTGAATCAGTAGACCACATGATCTTCCGCATTAGTATTGGGACATATACACACACCTTTGCATATATTCATATAAGCATTAGAAATGTTTTAAGGATAATGGATGCCGATGATTGGTGGATGACTAGACGGATGATGGATGGTAGGATATACATTCTTCTTAACTTGGAGATTTCGGGGACGAAATCCTTTGAGTAGGGGAGAATGTAATACCCCGTAATTTCAACAACAGTAAAGATGATATATTAAAGAATACTTAAATAAATATTCAGAATTAAGTGAAATGGACTACGCTATTGCATTCATCATGGAATTCTGCTTGAGATAGACACCTGGTTTGCGTAAAACGGACACCGTATGAAGAAGTTATTAAGGTTTGATGTTTGTATACGCATAAGAGAAATATATATGAATAAAACAAGCCCAGATTTCAAAACAGTTCAAAATTCGAGCAGAAGGGGGAAGCAGGAAAATTCCCGCCCATGGGTGTCGACCCCATCAAAGGGGGATCGACCCCGAGGTCGACACCCAAAGGCGGGGACGACCCCCCTACGGCAGATCTGGGAAGATTTTCCTGGTTTTAAATATGGACTCCTTTCTTAACTGGGTTCATTAGCTTTAGGCTATAAATAAGATACCATTTCTCTTGTTTCTCCATACCAAAAACAATGGAGAACTAGATGCTGCCTCTGCCCAGATTAAATCAAGTCTTTTCTTCTTCAGCAATCAAGTCATTCAAGTTTAGAGATCTGTTATTCAACATCTACAACTATTCTTCTATCTCTTAGATCTATTCTATGTGAGTCTACGCTATTTTTAGATAGAAATAATTAAAATCTTAACGTGCCTATGAATTAGATGTAAGTCTGTGACTATTTGAATCATACCAAAACTGCTATTATTTGTATATTTAATTCACTGACTAGATCTTATTATGCCAATTTATAATCATGACATATGCATAATCAGTCCTTTTATTACATATTCATCAGATCTGTTCTTATATGCCTATTTCTACTATCATATGCCCATTTCTGTTACTGTTGGTTTTATGCCTATTCTGGCCTTCTCTCTCTCTCATTCCCTTTTTATTTTTATAGTCAGGCTGCTTTCGAGCCTAGGCCGATATCGCTGAAATATGCGTGCAAATGAAATTGGGTTAAATTGGGAATGATTGGAAATGGTAATTTGGGGGAATAACTTGTACTTTGAATCACGACTGGGATCTGGGGGCATAAACTATATTGTGAAATTGGACTAAAAATTGGGGCATGATTTATATGGTAAATTATGACTTGTGGTTTAGGACATAAAAATATGTAGGTTTAATTTAAGATTAAGCGTAACATGTTATTGGAACTGTAAAGAATCTATGAAGCTTGTTTAATCTGTTAAAATTGGTACATAACTTGTATTGGGAAATTTGGGGTAGAATTTGAATTGAAAGCATGAATATGGATTTGCGGCATAAGCCAAACTGTGATTAAATATCTTAATTTGGGCATATAACAGATGATGAATATGACTTGGGAAAGGGGCATGAAAACCTATAATGAAATAGGAATACTTGTTAATGAATGAAGATGCCTAGAATTACAGTAATTAGAAAACTGTAACCGTGCTTAGACACTAGGTTAGATTACCCTCCAATGAAAGACTGCCTGGACCCGACCGACATATCCAGCGACCACAAGTAGTGAATCTAATGTGAGGGGTCTAAGTGCATATACATGTGGCGATGCTAAGACACGAGGTTAAATCCGACTTGTGGAAGAAGTCTGCTCAGACCTTACCGGCATACCCATCATCCACAAGTGGTAGACTTAATGTGGGAGGTCTAGCACATTATAACCATAAATGAATATATGGTAATGAATTTTTAATACTTAAACTATTCGAATCCATAAGTTTTGTATAAGCCTGTTAGTATGTAGGATTAAGTAAGCCTGTTAAATCGGTGGTAAAACTGTTAAATCTGTGGGGGTTAAACAAAAAAGTTAATCTAGAAAACTTAACCTGCTAAATTTGTAGGGGTTATATAGACCTGCTAACTTGTAAGGTTTAACACGTAAATCAATAGGGGTTGTGCGAATCTATTAAATCTGTTAGGCATAACCTGTCAAAATCCTAGTTAATTGGGGACACAAGATGTGACGGCCCGCCCCACACCAACCGACATTTACTCCAAAAGTGCGCTGTACACATGTCCAGTTAGCACGGAACGGGTCGTCAGAAGGAAAGGGAAGAAGGAAATGAACATACAAAGAACCTGTAGAATATCTCACAGCGCATAGAACAAAATATAATAATAACATACTTGACATAAAACATGAGAGACAGTGCAAAAACTGAAAATCAGAACTAAACATCATAGCAGCGGAAATCCAAAATACAGCTTATTACAACTTTCAAACTGTCTCAAAGCAAAAGAAAGATAAAGGAGGTACACTACTAATGCCCAAGTAGCGACCACCAACGACACAGGGAGAATGTGTATATATATATCATACGTGGAAGCCTCCTGCCCGCCTCCGAATCAGCTACTCGCGCATCACCAGCTAACCTATCTCTAGTCTGCTCGTGTGAGCACCCAGAGTAGTAAGAGGAGACATAAAACTCTGGGTCAGACATAAAGCCTGGTATGAGCAATAAGCATCTAAAGTGAACAATAACAGGTAGACTAAAACATACCTGGACCTGCAACCAAAGAGTTAGCACTACATACTGTACAACACTCTAAGGTACCATATCAAACAGTGTAAAGATACGGAGGTGGGGGAGGTGTGCATGTCATAGGAATGGCAAACAATCAAACATAGCATCCATCCTCACATCTCTCACTCAGTGCGTAAAGCATACGATATTCACCACTTCGATCACCTAACATACCTTGCTACGATCACTCTGCCCCCATGAAGTCATAAATGGCTTCACTGCACTGATAACGTAGCCACTAATCCTTGGCTATGTCCACTTTGCCCCATGGAGTCACAAGAACCCCACTGCACTGGCTCATAGCCTTACTAATCCTTACTATGTCCACTCTGCCCCATGGAGTCACAAGAACCCCACTGCACTGGCTCATAGCCTTACTAATCCTTACTATGTCCACTCTGCCCCATGGAGTCACAAGAACCCCACTGCACTGGCTCATAGTCTTACTATGCATCACCTTGCCCCTCAGGTCGTAATGACCCTACTGCACTGATAAGTAGCCCATCATTCATTTTTAGTGGTGAATCGAAGTTAAGAACGTCGTCAACTCCTTAGCACACGTCCCGCAGCAAAGCCCAACCATGAAGTGAACTCATTGGTTCCCAACTGGTTCCGGGATCCTGAGCTCTAACTCCCATTTGGACTACCTTTGCATCTCGGGTTATTGGTCATCACCATCGAATCGGATCGGATCAGACTTCACATTCTTCATCGGATCGGATCGGCCTTAGACATTCGAATCGGGTCGGGTCTCCAGATTGCCATAGTTCGGATCGTATCGCGGTCCTCTTTCTCTCCGCTTCGGATCGTGCTCCTCTCCTTAGTTTGGATCGGAATACCCCACATGGGTCGGATCGCGCTCCTCCTGCTCGTGGCTCCCCCTGGTTCGAATCGTCGTCTCGTAGTGCATCGGTTCGTGGATGCTGCTTTCCATTAGTCGGATCGTGACGCGAAGCACCAGTGGATCGGATCGGGTAGTAGTTCGCGGTTGGTGCTCGTGGGCCTTGCGCAGATGGTTCGGTTCGGAGGAGACGACTCGGCTCGTGGTGATGTCCCACGATCCCATAGGGCGATCCGATCGACCCTCAATCTCCTATGCGATCTGAATCCCTGCACCTTGTCCAGCGAGTTGTTTACGCCCCTCGACGGCGTTTTCGACCATTCCAACTATTCTAATCAGTCACAAAGCATACCATACAGTCATAGAAACATATATAGTCAACCACAAACAGCAAAACATCAATATAATAGGTTAAAATGGATCAAACATACCCCAAAATCCCATATTTCCCTTTGAGCATGTTTAGGTGAAACTATTGATAGGATTAGCAAAACTTAACCAAATTAACCCAAATTCATATCAGAGGTCTAAAACATCATTCCGAATTTTATAAACATTTTTCCAGAATTTTTATCATGTTTAAATTCGCTAATTAACACTAATCACCCCTAATTAGCCATAATTAGTGCAAAACTATGCAAATCACTCACCTTAGCCACAAATAAACTAAAATCTGAAATAATTCTCTGATTTGATACGAATTTCAATGCCAAACAGCAGCTCCTATGTTGATTTGGTGAAGATCTTCCTTGATTAGGGGTTGCTAAGCCAAATCCTTAACCTAAAGGTGATTTGGAGGTGATTTAGAAGTTGGAGGCCATTTTTTAGGGATCCTTGGTGATAAGTGGAGGCTAGAAAACTGAAATGGAATGATTCTCCATCTCATTTCAGCCCTCCCATAACCCTAATCCTGAAATGGGTTATGGGCCTACTCACTAATCACCCGATTTGGCCCGGCTAAGCAGTTTTTCACCCTCCAAACCTTGTTTCAGCCATATCTCCCAAACGGTAAGTCCGTTTGGCTATTATGACCACTCTACGGAAAGGTAAACCATCAAACGAATCTAATGGAAGTGGTTTCAGGTCAAAATTCCTTCCCAATCAAAAGTTATGGCCAAAACAGTACCAACTAGGGGCAAAATGGTCATTTAAAAATCGACAAAAATCATGGACATGGAAAATGACTCTAATAGATGTTTCCCAAAGTTACATGACCATACGACTCCACATGGGAAAGAAATAAATATTCTACAATCCTATGATGTGTAGAATACGGGTCGTTACACTCTCCCCCCCTTGAGAAATTTCGCCCCCGAAATTCCCTAATCCAAACACACACAAAGGTCCCGCATGCCTATCAACCATAGAACAACCATCAAACATGCAAAACAAGTAAAATAAGTCTATCCTAGCATGCGGAAAACTAAATTGCAAAGTAAATTTTACCAGGCAAAGAGTTCTGGATATGCTTTCCTAATGCTCTCCTCTGTCTCCCAAGTACAATCATTCTCGTCCTCGCCCCACTGAACCTTGACTAGCCTCACCGCCTTCCTTCGAAGTTGCTTCGTATCGTGCCCCACAATACGAATCGGCTTGCGGTTCCCAACCGTCTCGGGTTCTACTTCGAAGTCCTCTAACTGATCAGATGAAATAGTCACATTTGAGTCGTGAACGAACTTCCTTAGTTGGGAAACATGAAATACATCGTGAACTCCCGCCATTTTCTCTGGTAAGCCAACTCTATATGCCAAATTCCCGACTAGTTCAAGAACAGGGAATGGACCAACAAATCTTGGTGCCAACTTGCCTCTCCTGCCAAATCGTATCACGCTCTTCAACGGAGAGATCTTGACAAACACCAAGTCGCCAACGGAGAATTTCAAGTCTCTTCTCCTCTTATCAGCATAACTCTTCTGCCTATCTTGGGCAGCTTTCATTCGTTGCTGAATGATCTTAATCTTATCTGAAGTTTCCCTCACCACATCTGGTCCAAGCACAAACTTCTCGCCAGTCTCTATCCAACATGATGGTGAGTTGCACGGTCTTCCGTACAAAGCTTCATATAGAGCCATACCGATACTGGATTGGTAGCTATTATTATATGCAAACTGTACTAGATGCAAATGGTCATCCCATGATCCACCAAAATCCAATATACACGCTCTCAAGAGGTCTTCCAATATACGATTCACCCTCTCCGTCTGACCGTCGGTCTGAGGATGATATGCGGTACTGAGATGTAATCCTGACCCTAGAGCCTCTTGTAAGCTCTTCCAAAACCAACTAGTGAACAACGGGTCTCGGTCACTCACAATGCTTTTGGGTACTCCATGAAATCTCACTACCCACTTCATATACAATTCTGCCAACTTGGTTGTCGTTCTGGTCGATTTGACTGGTATAAATCTTGCGCTCTTAGTCAATCGATCCACAATTACCCAAATGCTATCATATCCCGATCTAGTCCTTGGTAAACCATCGATGAAATCCATCGAGACTTGCTCCCATTTCCATTCGGGAATTTCTAATGGTTGCAACAAACCACTAGGCTTCTTTTGCTCAGCTTTAACTAGCTGGCAATTCATGCATTTGGATATAAACTTCCCAACGTCTCTTTTCATCCCTTCCCAGTAGTAAGTCTGTCTCATGTCTCGATACATCTTATTACCACCGGGATGTATAGTCAGTTTTGAGTGATGACATTCTCTAAGCACTTCATCTCTCAAACCATTCACGTTGGGCACAACTAGTCTTCCATTCTTCCGAAGCCATCTATCTCGATCAAGCCCATACACATTCATCTCCTCACCGTCGATGTTCATCTCTAACTTGGAGATGATTTCCAATAGATTAGGATCGTCCCTCTGACTAGAACCAATCCGCTCTATCAAAGTGGGTCTGATCGTCAAACTAGCTAGCATGACTGGATCCAATTCGCACTTTGGTCTGAAATCAAACCCCGCGATATACTCCAGTTGCTTCCACTCAAGAAACATTGCCCCTAAGCTGGCATGTCTCCTACTCAAGGCATCGGCTACCGCATTACCTTTCCCAGGTGTATATGCGATATCAAAATCATACGAGGCCAAGAACTCTAACCATCTCTGCTGACGGAGATTAAGATCTTTCTGAGAGAAGAGATACTTTAACGATTTATGATCAGTAAACAACTCAAATCGTTCTCCCAAGAGATAGTGTCTCCACATCTTCAGCGCAAATACAATCGCTGCCAATTCCAAATCATGGGTAGGATACTTCTTCTCATGCGGCTTTAGCTGTCGACTAGCATAAGCTACAACCCTACCTTCTTGCATCAATACTGCACCCAGTCCGGTACCACAAGCATCCGTGTATACCGTCATCTCTTCATTCCCTTTAGGAATGACTAACACTGGCGCACACATCAACTTCTCCTTTAGACTCTTGAAGGCATCCTCACACACTCCATCCCGGACAAAGGACTGATTCTTCTTAGTCAATTGAGTCAACGGTGCTGCTATCTTGGAGAAGTCCTGGATAAACTTACGATAATATCCAGCTAATCCCAAGAAACTTCTTACGTCTGTTGCATTCTTGGGTGTAGGCCAATCCTGTACCGTAGCCACCTTCGCACAACATGACCCAAGAATCTTAATTCCCTTCTCCAAAAATGACACTTAGAGAATTTCGATTTCAATTGGTGTTTCCTCAACACCTCCATCACTGTCCTCAAGTGTCCCTTGTGTTCCTCCTCTGTCCTTGAATAAACAAGGAGATCATCCACGAACACAAGAACAAACTTATTCAACTGATCTCTGAATACTCGATTCATAAGATCCACAAAGTAGGCTGGTGCATTGGTCAACCCAAACGGCATGACCAACCACTCATAAAATCCAGACGGCGTCCTAAATGCCGTTTTCGGAACACTCTCATCCGCTACTCGAAGCTGATGAAATCCTGTCGCGAGGTCCAACTGGGAGAACACTCTTGCTCCTTCCAGTTGATCAAACAAATCATCTATCCGTGGTAGAGAATACTTATTCTTCCTCGTTACCTTATTCAACTCGCGATAGTCCACACAGTGGCAAACACAACCGGTGCTCCCCACTCGGAGACACTCCTTCTAATAAATCCCTTCTTCAAAAGATTGCTGACTTGCACCCTGAGCTCTCGCTGCTCCCTTGGTGTCATACGACGAAGTGGCATCACTATAGGTCTGACATCTTTCACTAAATCAATACGGAACTCAATCTCTCGGTGTGGTGGAAGCCCGGTCACCTCCTCGAAGACGTCCGGATATTGGCCAACCACGGGCACATCTGACAACTCATCTTGCGGGATGTCGAGGGAATTTACAAAACTAACCATAACCCCATCACTGGGTAGACTACCAAACACTACCCTCCGCCCATCATCCGCCCTCACTGTCACCAAAAAGCCCTCACAGTCTACCACCACCCCGTATCTTTAGAGCCAATCGACTCCCAGTATAATGCCATACCCAGTAAAGCCCAAAACAAAGCAATCACATACAAACATACATCCATGACTCGATAAGACCAAATTCCTGCAAATCATACTAAGGCTAGTCGAACCACCAATCGGGTTCGTCACAACCAATGGTCTATCGACTATCTCGGGTTCCAGTCCCAACCTATCTACCAGGTCACTAGATATGAAGGAACGGGAAGCCCCAGTATCAAACAAAACTCGAACTGGTACATCATAAATAGAAAGCATACCTTGAATAACAACATTCTTTCCTTTCTCCGCCGCAGTTGGGGCATTCGACGAAGAAGGAACAACATCAATAGCATATGCTTTCACAATCTGCTTCTCCTTAAGAGGTTGCGGACACCTATCCTTCTGATGTCCCATTTGACCACAATTGTAGCACTTCCTTTCCGCTGTCTTGGCCCGACATTCTTTAGCATAATGGCCCTTCTTTCCACAGCTGAAGCACTCAACATCCTTCTTGCTCTTTTTCTGGCCACCTTTAGATTGGTCCTGCTTCCTCTTATTCTGAGAGTTATTCTTGCCTCCACCGCCTGCTTGCGGCTTTGGCCCTTCTGCAGATGCAGCCTCAGTCTTTGACTTAGGGTAAAGACTTTCTGATCTCAAAGATTTCCCCACGATTGATTCAAAAGTCTCATCGATGTGGTTGATAAGCCTCTCCCCCAAGTATCCATCCAAACCAGTAATGAACTTCTCATTTTTCTTTTCAGGAGTATCAATGAGAGACAGTCCATACTTCGACAAAGTGTCGAACTCAGCAATATAATCAGAAACTGCCCTGCCACCCTGCTTGAGTTCCAAGAACCTCTTGAACAATACTGACTTCTGGCAGCTGGAATAAACTTCTCGCTAAAGCGAGCCTTGAACTGAACCCAAGTAACCTGATCCTCTGGAGTAGCTGTTCTAATGGCATTCCACCAATTCATCGCTCGCCCTTGCAGCTGACGAGACGCTAGCCTTCTCTTCATCGCATCCTCAAGACCCAAGTCATCAAAGATACGGTCACAGCTATCCATCCAATCTTGAACATCTGTGGCCGACCCCGTTCCGTGGAACGGCTTTCCACCAAGATTAGTGTAATCTTTGCACAACTTGGCGAAATCGACCCTAGGCGCCTGCACTACTGGGCCAACACCAACCCCGGGATTGGGAACCGCCCCTTGCACTTCTCTAAGCATGTCTCTCATGAGGTTAGTAAACATTGCCCTCATGTCAGCGGCACTCCCTTGGTTGGTCCCTCTACCAGCACCCCTCGTGTCTCGGCTCATCGTCAATCTGAAAAAGGGAAACGATTAACGACCCCATAGTGGTGCTAGTGCAGTGCGACTTCATTCTTATACTACTAATAGTATATACATACATAGTTTTTGAAAACCAAAGTAATCACAAATACGCACACTCATATACGTACTATCTCTCCCTAGTGTCTTTCCCTAGGTTAACTATGCAACCTAGAGCTCTGATACCAAGTGTGACGGCCCGCCCCGCACCAACCGACATTTACTCCAAAAGTGCGCTGTACACATGTCCAGTTAGCACGGAACGGGTCGTCAGAAGTAAAGGGAAGAAGGAAATGAACATACAAAGAACCTGTAGAATGTCTCACAGCGCATAGAACAAAATATAATAATAACATACTTGACATAAAACAGGAGAGACAATGCATAAGCTGAAAATCAGAACTAAACATCATAGCAGCGGAATCCAAAATACAGCTTATTACAACTTTCAAACTGTCTCAAAGCAAAAGAAAGATAAAGGAGGTACACTACTAATGCCCAAGTAGCGACCACCAACGACACAGGGAGAATGTGTATATATATATCATACGTGGAAGCCTCCTGCCCGCCTCCGAATCAGCTACTCGCGCATCACCAGCTAACCTGTCTCTAGTCTGCTCGTGTGAGCACCCAGAGTAATAAGAGGAGACATAAAACTTTGGGTCAGACATAAAGCCTGGTATGAGCGATAAGCATCTAAAGTGAACAATAACAGGTAGACTAAAACATACCTGAACCTGGACCTGCAACCAAAGAGTTAGCACTACATACTGTACAACACTCTAAGGTACCATATCAAACAGTGTAAAGATACGGAGGTGGGGGAGGTGTGCATGTCATTGGAATGGCAAACAATCAAACATAGCATCCATCCTCACATCTCCCACTCAGTGCGTAAAGCATACGATATTCACCACTTCGATCACCTAACATACCTTGCTACGATCACTCTGCCCCATGAAGTCATAAATGGCTTTACTGCACTGATAACGTAGCCACTAATCCTTGGCTATGTCCACTTTGCCCCATGGAGTCATAAGAACCCCACTGCACTGGCTCATAGCCTTACTAATCCTTACTATGTCCACTCTGCCCCATGGAGTCACAAGAACCCCACTGCACTGGCTCATAGCCTTACTAATCCTTACTATGTCCACTCTGCCCCATGGAGTCACAAGAACCCCACTGCACTGGCTCATAGCCTTACTAATCCTTACTATGTCCACTCTGCCCCATGGAGTCACAAGAACCCCACTGCACTGGCTCATAGTCTTACTACGCATCACCTTGCCCCTCAGGTCGTAATGACCCTACTGCACTGATAACGTAGTCTTGCTACCATCACCTTGCCCCTCAGGTCGTAATGACCCTACTGCACTGATAAGTAGCCCATCATTCATTTTTAGTGGTGAATCGAAGTTATGAACGTCGTCAACTCCTTAACACACGTCCCGCAGCAAAGCCCAACCATGAAGTGAACTCATTGGTTCCCAACTGGTTCCGGGATCCTGAGCTCTAACTCCCATTTGGACTACCTTTGCATCTCGGGTTATTGGTCATCACCATCGAATCGGATCGGATCAGCCTTCACATTCTTCATCGGATCGGATCGGCCTTAGACATTCGGATCGGGTCGGGTCTCCAGATTGCCACAGTTCGGATCGTATCGCGGTCCTCTTTCTCTCCGCTTCGGATCGTGCTCCTCTCCTTAGTTCGGATCGGAATACCCCACATGGGTCTGATCGCGCTCCTCCAGCTCGTGGCTCCCCCTAGTTCGAATCGTCGTCTCGTAGTGCATCGCTTCGTGGATGCTGCTTTCCTTTAGTCGGATCGTGACGCGAAGCACCAGTGGATCGGATCGGGTAGCAGTTTGCGGTTGGTGCTCGTGGGCCTTGCGCAGATGGTTCGGTTCGGAGGAGACGACTCGGCTCGTGGTGATGTCCCACGATCCCATAGGGCGATCCGATCGACCCTCAATCCCCTATCCGATCTGAATCCCTGCACCTTGTCCAGCGAGTTGTTTACGCCCCTCGACGGCGTTTTCGACCATTCCAACTATTCTAATCAGTCACAAAGCATACCATACAGTCATAGAAACATATATAGTCAACCACAAACAGCAAAACATCAATATAATAGGTTAAAATGGATCAAACATACCCCAAAATCCCATATTTCCCCTTAAGCATGTTTAGGTGAAACTATTGATAGGATTAGCAAAACTTAACCAAATTAACCCAAATTCATATCAGAGGTCTAAAACATCATTCCGAATTTTATAAACATTTTTCCAGAATTTTTATCATGTTTAAATTCGCTAATTAACACTAATCACCCCTAATTAGCCATAATTAGTGCAAAACTATGCAAATCACTCACCTTAGCCACAAATAAACTAAAATCTGAAATAATTCTCTGATTTGATACGAATTTCAATGCCAAACAGTAGTTCCTATGTTGATTTGGTGAAGATCTTCCTTGATTAGGGGTTGCTAAGCCAAATCCTAAACCTAAAGGTGATTTGGAGGTGATTTAGAGGTTGGAGGCCATTTTTTAGGGATCCTTGGTGATAAGTGGAGGCTAGAAAACTGAAATGGAATGATTCTCCATCTCATTTCAGCCCTCCCATAACCCTAATCCCGATATAGGTTATGGGCCTACTCACTAATCACCCGATTTGGCCCGGCTAAGTAGTTTTTCACCCTCCAAACCTTGTTTCAGCCATATCTTCCAAACGGTAAGTCCGTTTGGCTATTATGACCACTCTACGGAAAGGTAAACCATCAAACGAGTCTAATAGAAATGGTTTCAGGTCAAAATTCCTTTCCAATCAAAATTTATGGCCAAAACAGTACCAATTAGGGGCAAAATGGTCATTTAAAAATCGACAAAAATCATGGACATGGAAAATGACTCTAATAGATGTTTCCCAAAGTTACATGACCATACGACTCCACATGGGAAAGAAATAAATATTCTACAATCCTATGATGTGTAGAATACGGGTCGTTACATAAGATCTCTAAGGGTTGGCTTGTGTCATCTGCTGTGTGGGACCCATATTAGTCAGTAACCCATTTTGGTATTAAAGGGAAACCCCGCACTACAAAGGGGTCAAGGCACGCTTATTGAGCTGATTGTAAGAGGTTCATCTGGGAAGAGGTGTGTACTGGCTTGTTCCAATGGACTCATGTGCGTGCATGAGTATGACCTGCATCTGGGAAAACAAGTCACTATAGCACTAGTAAATAGGTCTGTGTCCTTCTGTAGGTTGCCACTTTAGGAAGTAATACACCCTACTGTGGGACCGACATAGGATATTTACGAGATAGGGAGTCGATCAATTGGGGGTAGTAATTAGTATATATCTAATCCTGCCTGTTTCTGTGGGGTACCTGTATTTCTGTTTGGGTTAACACCCGTTATTTCTGTTGAGGTACCGGTCAATTCTGTTTGGGGTAAACCCGTTACTAGAGTACAACAAAAACTACCATTATATTTTCGTTGGGATCATTCTTCGGTTAAGTAATTAGGGAGTATGTAACCCTGTTACATATCTGTTATACTAGCATTTGTGCAGAGAGAAGTACTTAAGAAGCGTAACATATCCAGTTATGTTATCTTGTTTATCCTGTTATACCTGTCTTAGGATACTATTATCCCTGTTATCCAATTTATACGCCTGTCATGATGCTTTTACATATTTATATGCTAAAAGTAACTGAACTCACCAGACTTTATGTTTGACCCACTTTGTTTCCTCTTCCGTCCCCCCCTAAGGTTCTCAGGGTGGGAATACTCAAGCTTGATCAGTATTCTGCTTATCTTTGCTTGGAGTTGCTTAGATGTATTGCTCGATTTCTTATCTTTCTACTATGGCTATGTTTTTGGGGAACTATGCTCTTTTCATTATTATTCTACTCTGATGATTTAAATATTAGAAAAAAGTTTTAAGATTTATGAAATGTGCTTTATGTATTTCAAACTTATGATGTACTATGTTTTGAACAATGATGTTTTTTGTTTAAATAAAGTTTTAAATTCCACTGCTATTTTGTATCTGTCTTGTAATATTTATGTTTCTGTTTACCTATAATGCTTCACGAAGCTTAATGCATTCTCTTAATGAGTGACATTAACGGACGTGGGGGTGTCACAGGTGATAGCTTAGTGAGGACGATGTTGTTATTCTAAGGCGAGCAGGAGGCTGGCGTATTATCTTACTTACTATCCAATATTTGTTTTCGCTGTTTGAGTTGCCCTCTGAGTGTTGTAGTGAGGCTTCATTTACATAATTTGATATTCCTATGATGTATGGATAACCTTTCAGGAAGTTGTGAAAGTTTTCAAAAGTTTGTTATATGATGCTCCATTATTTTTACCTGTTGTATATGTTCTATTATATTTTATCCTTGTGTTGTGAGTTTTACAACAGATTCCGCTTGTGTTTCCATACCTTGATGATCGTCCATAGCTTCCTGACAAGCCTTTCAGCGCATTATTCCTCTTGTTTAGTGCAGAGGTTGTGGGCGGTCGTCACATTGGGTATCAGAGATCTGTTTAACGATTTTAGCCAAAGTTCAAAAATGTAATTGCGTATGAGAGACGTATTTGTAGATTTCGGTTAGATGTATACTATATACAGTATATAGTATAGTAGCATTTGTGCTTCTTTAGCAGATTTTCTTACAAGTGGCTAATCTTTCTAATTTGCAGATTTAGAATGAGTCGATGTACTTCAACACATACTATTAGGGAGGGAGCTGTGCTTGGAGGGAGAAATGGAGGTATACCAGATTACCCAGTCATGTTTGATGCCATGATGGAAGCATTCATGCGAAGGGTACCCGCTCTAGTGGCAGCCACGGTAGATGTAGGAGTTCGGATGCATAGGGTTGTTGTTTTGCAAAGTTGTGCAAAGAGTATATATCTCTATGAGGGAAGCCATTCATAGGAACTGAACCAGCTGAAGAGGTTCAGAGGTGGATGTATTCTTGTGTCCGTATTTTTAGAGACTTCGGTTTGGATGATGCAACTAATAGAAAGTTTGCGTCAAGGTAGCTGCAAGGCAGGGCCATGGAGTGGTGGAATTCTATTACACTTGAGACTCCGTAGGAAGAGATTTCATGGGAGAAGTTCCAATTTAAATTCGAAACAAAGTTTATCTCCACTGCTCAAAAGTCTGCTTTGTTCAAGAAGTTCGTTTAGCTGAAACAGTGTGGTCGTTCTGTGCTTGATTATGTTTCTGATTTCGAGGCCTTGTCCAGATATGCTTGTTCATACTTTGACACACCCTATCATAAGAACGAGAAGTTTTTTTATAGTTTTGGATACCTATATTGGAAGGTCATTGGCGGATCATCTTGATGATCCATTTGAGAAGACTGTGGAAAAAGTTGCTCGCCATGAGAGCTTGTTTCCTAAGAAAGCAAATGTTGTCGTTGCAACCAAGCAATTTCATAAACCACAATAAGGTGGTAATAATAAGAAAAGGAAGCAGCAACAACAGAAAGGAAAGGATGGCCAGAAGAAGCCTAAGAATGAGGTGGTTTGCTTTAACTGCCAACATAAGGGTCATTATTTGAATGAGTGCAAGAATCTCAAAGCTGAGAAGAAGTGATTCAAATGTGGAAAGACTGAGCATGAGAAGAAAGATTGCCCAGAATCAGCTAAGGGCAAATAGGTTGCAAAGGCATATGCTTTAGAAATTATATAGTCTTCTTCGAGAGCTCCTATTGCAGAGAAGAAGGGAAAGGGTGTCAATGTTCAAGGTACTCTTTCAGTTAATGATGTTTCAGTTTGTGTGTTGTTCGGTACTGGAGCATCGCATTCTTTCATTTGTAATGAGCTTGTGTGCCGCTTGGGTTTAGAACCTGATATTTGTGATAGACCATTGATCGTGACTAATCCATTTGGGGGGTCGTCCAGTTTGTGCATGTTGTGTCGTGGTCTAGTATTGTCGAGTCATGGTTGCTCTTTTGTGTGTAATTACTTTGTTCTTAACTTCATTCGGTTTGGGATCATCTTAGGCATGGATTGGCTCAAGAGGTATGTGGCAAGAGTGAATTGCGAGAAGCTAGAGGTAAGAGTCGGGGATGTGGAAGGGCAAAAGGTGTTAATTTGATGTAAACCCGAAGACGGGGTCTTTGTATGCTATCTATATTCCCTTGTGATTCCACAAGAGGACTTTCTTCAGCGCTAATCGCGAATGAGTTTGAAGAAGTCTTTAACGAGATCAAAGGGTGGTCGTCGCATCGTGAGATTGAGTTTAGGATCGATTTGATCGATGGTGTTAGACCAATCGTTATGCCTCTTAGGCAGATGGCGCCTAAGGAACAAAAAGAGTTGGAGGTGCAGTTCCGTGACCTTTTGGGAAAAGGATTCATTCATAGGAGTGTTTACGAGTGGGGTGCACCTGTAGTGTTTGCAACCAAGGCTGATAGCTCGTTGAGATTGTGTATGGACTACCGTGAGATAAGCAAGGTGACCAAGAAGAACAAGCATCTGTTGCCTAGGATTGATGACTTGTTCGATCATCTTCACGAAGCCAAAGTGTTTTCTTTGATTGATTTGGCAATGGGATTTCTCCAGTTGAGTGTGCCAAATACTACATTTAGGACACCATTCGGTTTCTTCGAATGGTTGGTAATGCCATTCGGGTTGACTAACGCGCCAACGTATTTTGTGGATCTTATGAATATAGTTTTCAGGGATCAGTTGAATAAGTTTGTGCTTGTGGTCGTGGATGATATTATAGTTTACTCTTGAAATAAGGAAGAACACAAGACACACTTGAGAGTTGTGTTGGAAATCTTGCGAAAGCATCAGCTGAGAGCCAAGTTTTTCGAAATGTCACTTCTGGAAGAAGGAAGTGAGGTTCTTAGGCCATATTGTTTTTGGAAATGGGATAGCGGTTGACCCCGCTAAAGTGGCAGCAATCCAGGACTGGGAGCAACCTAAGAATGCGACAGATGTTCGGAGTTTCCTTGGGTTGGCTTATTATTACCGACGGTTTATCAAGGATTTCTCTAAGAAAGCTGCACCATTGACAGGATTGACGAAGAAGAACCAAGTGTTCACATGGGATGCAAAGTGTGAGTAAGCATTTGGAATCCTGAAGGAGAAACTGACGAGTGCTCTAGTGTTGACTATTCCAAGTGGGAATGAAGAGATGGTTGTGTATACCGATGCATGTGGTATTGGATTGGAGCAGTACTGATGCAAAGGATAAGGTTGTGGCCTACGCGAGTCGACATCTGAAGCCGTATGAAAGGAATTACCCAACTCATGATTTAGAGTTGGCGGCGATTATGTTTGCTCTAAAGATGTGGAGGCATTACCTGTTAGGAGTTCGATTCGAGTTGTTCACGGATCATAACTCATTGAAGTATCTTTTCTCCCAAAAGGATTTAAATCTTCGGCAAAAACGATGGTTAGAGTTTCTGGCATCGTATGATTTTGGTATAGCCTATAGTCCTGGCAAGGTAACGCAGTCGTAGGTGCGTTAAGTCGAAAACAGGCAAGTTTGGGAGCGATGTTTTCAGAATGGAAGTGTCTTGAGTATTTGGTAAGGTTTGATTTCAGGCCAAGGTGTGAGTTGGAACCTGAAATGTTAGCAAGCTTGTCGATTACTCTTATCGGAAGGATTGGCGAGGGCCAAAAGCGAGATGTAAAGCTTTTCGAGTTTATCCAGAAGCTGGAGCCATAGAAAAAGAGTTCGGAGTCGATCGAGATGGTTGTCTTCGAAAGAAAGGGCGACTAGTTGTTCCTGATATCGATGGATTGAGAGATGATGTCATCATCACTCGAAGTTGACAATTCATCCCGGTGGTAATAAGATGTATCAGGACATGAAGCAAGTCTACTACTAGGAGGGGATGAAGCGAGATATTGGAAACTTAATTTCCATGTGATGAACTGTCAGTTGGTGAAAGATGAATGGAAGAAGCCGAGTGGTTTGCTTCAGCCATTGGAGGTTCTTATGTGGAAGTGGAAGCAAGTATCGATGGATTTTATCGATGGAGTACCTAGAACTAGGGCAGGAAACGAAGGAATTTAGGTCATCCTGGATCGCTTGACCAAAAGTGCAAGGTTCATTCCTGTCAAGTAGACCAGGACGGCACCGAAGTTGGTTGAACTTTATGCGAAATGGATAGTTCGATTCCATGGTATCTCGAAGAGCATAGTGAGTGACCGAGATCCATTATTTATGAGTGGATTTTGGAAGAGTTTGCAGGAAACTTTGGGAACCAAGTTGTGTTTAAGCACGACTTACCATCCCCAAACTGATGGTCAAACTAAGAGGGTTAACCGAGTTTTGGAAGATCTCCTAAGAGCTTGTGTGTTGGATTTTGGGGGATCATGGGAAGACCATCTACATCTAGCTGAGTTTGCATATAATAATAGCTACCAGTGTAGCATTGGGATGGCACCATACGAGGCGGTGTATGGTAGGTCATGTAATTCTTTAGCATGTTGTTTGGAAACTAAAGATAAGTTTGTACTTGGGCCTGAGATGATTAGGGAGACCACAGATTGTATCGAAATCGTTCGACAATGAGTGAAGGCAGCCCAAGATCGTCAAAAGAGTTATGCCGATAAGCGTCAAAAAGATTGGGAATTTGACGTTGGTGATATGGTATTCGTGAAAATTTCTCCATTAAAGCATACAGTTAGGTTTGGAAATAAAGAGAAGTTAGCTCCAAGGTTCGTTGGACTGTTTTTGGTAGTTGGACGAATTGGAGAGCTTGCATATAGAATGGAGTTACCCAAGAAGATGTCCAATGTGCATAATGTGTTTCATGTGTCATTTCTACAGAAGTTTGTGCATGATTTGAATGTGGTGATATCTCCACAGTAGTATCAAGACCTAGAAGTAGAGACTGTAGTTGCAAGACCTCGTAAGACACTTCATTTTGTGGGGAATGACAAGAAACAACTTAGGAGGAAGAAGGTTAAGATAGTTAAGGTACAATGGAGTGAGGATGGCGACGATTGTACGTGGGAGACGGAAGAGAGCATGAAGGTGACCCATCCAGAATCCCCCGTCGGTACAACCCATTAGTATCATGTCACCTTACATCATTATAGCCTATACTATTATGTTTACGTTAGAATTCCACGGGCTAGGATAGGGCTATGGAAGCATGGCTTGATGGCTGCTAGTTTGGGTGATAGAATTGGCTGCTCATGAATGATAAGCACGCGGAATTTCTTTGGTTGCTTATGTTTGTTGGGATTTCGAGGGGCGAAAGTCCTAAGAGGGGAGAATGTAACAACCCGCATTTTACATATCGGAGGATCCTAAAATATTTTTATTTTATTCCCTGAGGGTTGGATCATTCTCAAATTTTAATATGTTGTTTATGGGGATGTGAGACATGACCATAATTTTTACCAATTTTGTTTGTACCATTTTTCCTATGTCAGTCTTGTACATAGCATAACTTTTGACTCGGATCGAATCAGGTGTTGAGACCTATGCCATTGGAAAGAAATAATGTTTTCCTGTTCGTGGAGTGGTCACATTAAAGATTTGGCTTGACGGTTTGGGAGGAATCAGTGTTTTAAGGTTTAACAGTTGGCTGTTCAAGTTTGATAAGCCATAATGGGCTGAGTTGGAGAGGAGCATTAGTGGGCTGGTGGGAGGCTATAAATAGAGGGTAGGAGGCATGGAGAATAGTTTACTTTCTCCATTTTCTCATTTGAAAGAGTGAGAGTGCCCCCATCTCTCCATTTTTTCACCTTTCCACCAGTAAAGCTTAGGGAATTTGAAGATCTACATCACTTCCGATAGATCTACTCAAATCAAAGAGGGAGTTCATCGAATTGAAGAGTTTAGATCAAATTCTTCGTTGTTCGGAATCGTATTTCAATCATTTTGAGTTGTTTTGGATAATTGATGAGTGATATGCATCTCTCACACGGATTCTATCAAGTATATGTGTGTTTTATCTTGTTTTTCATCAAATTCAAGTGCTTTCTCTTAGATCTACACCATGGTAAGCTTATTTTCATACGAATCGCCATATGATCTAATTTAGCAACTTAAAACCGATAATTTCTATGCTATTTCATATGTTTATGCAAGTTAGATCCATAATTATGTCCATATGCTCATTTATCATGATTTTGATGAAATTTGCATAATTTTGGTGCTAATCGTCATATTCATGTTGTTAGTGATTTTAAAACATGTTTGTGGTTAAATTGGATGAATGGATCGAATAGATTTCGTTGATACAGTTGTTTGGCGAAGTTTTGGTCAAAATTGGAGTCGGATTGGGGTTGTACATGCCATGGGTCGGTCATGACTGAATCGGTCGGTCGGAGTCCTTGTCTTGGAGAGCAAGTCAGGCGGGTTGGTTGGCTATTAGGGAGGCGGGTTGGTCGTTCAAGCTTGGGGTTGGTCAGTTTGGTCATGAAGCCTGGGTCGGTCATAAGGAGGGTCGGTTGGTCTTCTTTGGCTCGGGCATGGAAGAAGGGGTCGGTCGGTCATGAATGAAGTAGACGGGTCGGTCATGTATGAAGTGGATCGGGTCGGCATGTTGTGGGTCGGTCGTTGCAGGACGGGTCGGTCGGTCGTGTGCTTTATTGGTCGGTTGGTCACAAGATGAGGTTGGATCGGTCAGTCAGGAATGGTGATGATGGGTTGGTCGCGCTCATTTATGAAAAATTACATTTTCGGGTACGACCCAGATTTGAACAAAAAGGGCTTTTAAAAAAATTCGGGTAGAAGTACCCGAACCCATGCCGCAGCACAGTGCGGTCTAAATGTTGTGGTTAGTTGCATGAACGCTGTGGTTCAGAGATGTCGTGACTTCGAGAAGAATTCAAGTAGGAATATTCGAAGTGTTGAAGGTGTTCGTTGATCGGTGTAGAACAACAAATGAGGTGGCAACTCAAAGGTCGTGAGTTGGGGGATAATGGTTGCTCGAGAAGGTTGCTTGAGCTATGAAAAGTCATCGGGTTGGATGATTAGAGATGCGAAGGCTGAGAAGTTATCGTTGTCGTAAGTTCTACCAGGCCTAAAGCAAAGATACATTGGGGGCGCCTAAAAGACTGGAAGGTTGCTGGTTGAGTACCCTGGGTATCGTTGAAAGGCTTAGTTGTTCATGGTTGGACAAACATACACATTGTTAAAAGGCGTATGGAGTTTATGCTAGAACTTGGGTTACCATTAGCCCTTGACATAAGGCAAGGTTGGCTGTCATACGATTAACGATAGTTTTGAAGCAGGATTGGCAGTGATAGCCAGAGTCTATCATGCATGCCGGATGTTTAGTTTGTACTATCTCACATAGATTATCCAAATTCGAAGGAGATGTTTCTTGGGTGTTTGTCTGATATTGGTTTAGGCCTCTGGGCCTTGTGATTGAGGGATGTTGAATTCTATTAGGACGGTTTACGTGAGGTATATATTTAATCTAGATGTTATGAGTGCTATTTTTGGATTGTTTCTAATTTCCATGACTGATGGTTGTTTTAGTTTCCATGGATGAATGGTTAAAATGTTTGATGTAAAAGCTACCACTATCTGATGTAGGGAAGACGGGGTTGAGTTTTTCTCTGGTGTTATGGGTAGATTTGTATATTTATCTATCCATTCTCATATACTTTATTGTTGATGTTAGATAGTTGTTTTATCGCTCATTAAGATTGTTGCCTAATTCAAGGTTTTATGTTTCCCTCTTATTACCTTGGGCGGTACATCCGGTTGTGGATGGACAGACTAGGTGGCAGGTGACAGGTAATAGCTTAGTGGGGACGATGTTGCAACTCGGAGGCGAGCAGGAGGATGGCGTATTATCTTACTTACTATCTAGTATTTGTTTCCGCTATTTGAGTTGCCCTCTGAATGTTGTAGTGAGTCTTTATGTATAGACGTTGATATTCCTATGATGTATGGATAACCTTTCAGAATGTTGTGAAAGTTTTCAAAAGTTTGTTATATGATGCTCCACTATTTTTACCCGTTGTATATGTTCTATTATATTTTATCCTTGCGCTGTGAATTTTAAGACAGGTTCCACTTGTGTTTCCGTACCTTGATGATCGTCCATAGCTGCCTGACATGCCTTTCAGTGCATTATTCCTCTTGTTTAGTGCAGGAGTTGTGGGCGGTCGTCACTACGACCGACCGAATACAACACAACATATAAGCGACCGACCGAATACAACATAACTACGACCCAATACAATATCACTATGACCCATAGTTTTCAAGTAAACCATAGCACCCGTTTAGCATTTCATCCTTTACTGCAACATTCATTCTTTCCAAGTCTGTTACTGAAGATATAACACGCTTAGATCAACCGGTCCATGCTCTATCTCGAAATACTCTGCAAAATGCAGAGTTAACTATTAAAGACGTTTAAATAAGTATTATTTTCTAGAACATGTTATAATTTTATGAAACAAGTTTAAACATGTTATGATTCCTTAAACATGTTATACTTTTCTAATCATTTACATAAACAAGAAAAATTATCTACAGCAACATTTCCAAACCAATACAGTGATTTTTCGATTTTAACACATCTAGACAATATACAGCTTCAACGAGTCGTCAATCTAATATTCCAACGATCTTTACTTCAAACATACAAACTTATTATGCAACTCAAATGCACACAACTTCATTCGTAGTCAACCGCATTATCAAACCATACCAATTCTTAACAATATACCTTAATAACCAACCATCATATATCGAACATGTTAAAATCGATAAGGTGAGCAATGTACACGTCTACATTTGTAATTGCAACGTACAAACTTCTTAATAGTAAGCTACAATAAGCTCCATAACCTCCAACACTAGAAATTAGATGTCCTAATTTCAAAATTGAAAGATAGGGTTCAGTTTTTTACCGATTTTGTGTTGTACGCCGGATGTTCTAGCCATCGTAAGCTTTTTGGAACGAATTGGAGGAAAAATGAGTGAAAGTGGAGTTGATTTTGGTTTTTTTATTTTCATGCTGGGAAAAAAATTGGGGAAAGTGAAATGGTTTGGCAAAGAATAGGGTCTCGGGTTTATGTGCAGCAGGTATTATCTGAAGGCGAGTTTTGAGAATTCATCTTTGTGCGAATTCTGAAAATTCGCCTCCAGAAAAAACAAAACAGGCCTACATTTGTAAATAAACTTAAACATGGATAAACATTTTATTGTTTTACTAAAGCAACCTAATTAGGCAAAATTATCCTTTTGAAAAAGTAACAGTAAGAAATGCTAAATACACTACTAAACAAACAGTATATATCAACGAAGGCTTACAATGGCCGCCAACGACAAAGGGGTAACGACTTCCAACGACAGGTGTTTTCTGGACTTTTCTTATGAATTATATTTTTCTTCCATTGGAGACAGTTGGTATAAACCCGTTGACGGCCATTGTAAGCCGTTGCTAAATTACGAGCAAAATGCCAAAATTTGCTTTTTTCCCATTCGAATTTCACCCAAAAAAAACCCATTCCTTCTCCAAAACCGTCGTCCACTGCCACTCCGTTCTACCCTAGCCTCTCCAACACTGGAAACCTCCATTTTTTCCTCTCTAGCCTCCTAATCTCATTTGAGAAAGGTATAAACCCTAATCCTCTCTTTATGTATAGTGTAGTTTATTGAGGTCTAATTCTTGTTATTAACCTATGTATTGTAAATTTATATAGTTTGCATAACAATAGAATTATGTGCATATAAGCTGAATATTTAAGCATTTTTAATCTTGTTTGAGGATGTTTAGTGTGAATGAGCATAATATAGTTTATGGTTTCTAAAAGTTATCGAAAATGATATTTAATTCTATAACGTACGATTAGTTTGATTATGTTTTGAAAATGTATGTATATGTGATAAACTTTGTATGCATACAGTTAGATTGAAATTAAGTCGTTTGAGGCTTATTTTGTTTAAAATTTGTTGCTTCACGCATACAATTAATAATATGAGCAGAGGTGACAATTAGACATGACCCGACGAACCGGACCCTACCGGCGGTCTCGGTTCTTGGCGGGTCGTGTGTTGGGTTTGAACTATATATTTCAAAATTTTGAACCAAACCCGAACCACCTATGTTTCGGGCCGTGTCGGGTCGGTTCGGGTTCGATTGGATAGTAAAACTAAAAATACATATATTTTAATATTTTTTGATCAGGTCTTTCAGGTTGAGTATGATCGGATCTTAATTTTATGTCTCATCACCTAGACCCTACCAAAGACCCGTTGGGTTAGGGTTTTGTCGGGTTAGGTCGAACGCCCATTCTTTTAACAAGTATAAGTTGATATGTAATATACATATCCATGTTATTAAATTATTGGAAACTGCAGAAAAATATATATTTTTCATGCATATGAAAATTTCCATGATTTCATATAGGTCGAACCATAATTTTTTTAACAATTATAAAATATGTAATATATGATATTCATAAAACCCTTAGAGTGTTTTTCGGGCCCGTCTGATAAGTATTGTATATGATCGTAATGTGGATATGCGTTTTTTTACAAAACGGACATTTATATTCATTGTATACAATATTTATTGACTTTATCCTAATATTGGACAAGTTACGAACACAATAACATAATTAAATCTCTAAAGCATTTCATTTTAAACGATTCTCAAAATTTCAAAAGTGTTTCCCCTATGTTCCATGTGTACACGCAATTGTGAACTGTTCAAGGGAATAAAGCGAAATGGTATCGAAATTTTGTTAAATCATTTAAATTGAAAAGATCTACGCGATTTAATTACGTTATTGTATTTGTAATAAGAGGTAGGGTGACCCATCAGTGTCGATGATCAATTAGTATAACATTCACCAATAAAATTGTTTTTACAAAATGTCAACGCAAATTTATATCATACTTTTAATTATCCACTTACGGTAGATGAACAATTATTTTACTGATAGGAGATGGATGTACGAACAACGAAAGGAAATTAGAGGCTCAACAAGTGAACATTTTAATAATGGTATTCACGTGTTTATTGATTTCACTTTAAGTAATAACGGAAACGACAAAAAAATCCGTTGTCCATGTAGTGGATGCAAATTGTTAAAGCGCTTGATACCAGAAATGGTTAGAGTTCATTTGCATCAGTACAGTTTCATGCCGAACTATTTGGCTTGGGATCATCATGGAAAACTATTAGCATTTACTCTTGTATATGTTTAAGAGGTAGTGAGTAATGAAATTGCTAGACGAGTCTCGTAGAACATATGGCTGAAGACGTTGCACGTTTAATGTTCCCTGTTTCTCAATTTACTGATGATGACGGTAATGCTGAAGAAGAGACAAATATTGTGGCCAAAAAGATATATCATTTATTCGATGCAGAAAAGAAACCTATTTGGTAAGGCTGTATAAGCGAAACTCAATTATCGTAACTATTGAATACATTACGTTGAAATCTAAATACAACCTCACGGAAGCTAAATTTACAGCTGTTGTACAAGCTGCGAAGCGGCGTGTATGCCTTCTGATAAGTTAATGTGGAAAAATCATTACGAAATAAAAAACTAACGTCAACTTTTGGTTTACCATGTGAAAAACTAGATACATGTCTAAACGGTTGCATGCTGTTTTGGAAGGAAAATACAACTTTAGGAATTGTAAAATATGTTAACAAGAAAGGTAAAAACCAAGAAAGAATAATGGAATGTCTCGTATAATGCATACATTATTTACCTATTACTCCTAGACTTCAAAGGTTATATGCATCTTCTGTAACCGCGCAACATTTGAGATGGCACGGTGTGAGAACACGGAAAGAAGGTACATTAACACACCCAACTGTTGGGGAAGCATTTTGAGTAGAAATATCCCAATTTTGCATTCGAGAGTCGTAATGTTAGACTTGGTTTATGTACAGATGGATTTGCACCATTTTCTCAATTTGGTTCTAGATATTCGTCCTGGCCTATAATTGTCACACCTTATAATTTACCTCCGTAGATGTGTGTGAAAACTTCTTATATGTTTCTCACAGATGTGATACAACCAGAATCTTGTTAAGTAAACTGATTATTATATCATCGTCGTTATGTAATACTATTTTAATTTAGCATTCTTTTAAACTATGAAAACAAATATAGCATTGTGTGCGCGTCCGAATGTACTTTAGGAGAATCTAATGGTTTGGTAAACTTATGTGGAGAATCAAGTTGTGTTTGTCCACTTCAGCTCATGACACATATAATTTCCATAAACTACTTTTTGTGAAAATGCCGGAAAGACGGGACTCTATCTGAGTATGTTGCCGAACCAAGCATGATTTAGCATTTTCTTAACTATAATGCTAGTATGATTTAACATTTTTTTGAACTATAAAACCTAATTCATAACTAAAATTAATGCTAGTAATATAAAGCTACTTTGGTTTAGCATTTGTAAACTATAAATATTACGATTGAACAAAATTTAGTGCATATTGTAACTACCATTTTGTGAACTATGGAAATGAATATAATTAGATTTTTAATGCTAAATATGACTAGTATTTAGTATACCATAAAAATAAATTTGGAATTATATTTAAAGCAGCATTTTTTAATGTTATTTTTAGGTGATTGTTGATGGCAATGTAATAGTAAAGGAGATCGACTAGGATTGCATGATAAGAAATCAAATATTCTAAGTCAATCCTTATGTGCCTGCAGATATTATGCCATCATATCTGGGAACAGTGTAATAATCAATTATGATATTGACTATATGTATTTGTGATTACTAGATGGAAAAGCATTGTTCTCTTCAACTCTTCATTATGGTATCAGAGCATTGATCCTATCTTCTTTCAAACCCGTTCAACTCCATCTTTTTCAATGGTTGTCCATCTTATCAGATTCGTAATGGTAGTGATCCCACTAAACCTAACACCTTTCTCAGCACTCACAATGCCGTCAAACTCAACCCTAAAATTTAACTCTCATGGAAACTCCAAATCGAGGTCATCCTAGTCGGCCCCAACTTATTCTCATATGTCGATGACATCTGTGAATGCCCTCCTTCTGTCATCATCAATGATGTTGGACGGAAAGAACCAAATCATGTTTTTGAACTCGTCAAGATCATCACCTCTTTGGTGCTATAGCTGATACTATTTCCCTTAATACTGTTTCCCTTGTTTCTCAAGCCAAAACATCCAAACAACTATGGGATATGTTGGCTCGAACTTAGGCCTCCCTACTCGAGGCTAGATTAAGAAAGTGACAGACAAGTTTAATCGACTGGTCAAGGGTAGCCGCTCGATCACTACTTACATGCAATCCTTCAATGAATGTGCTGATCGTTTGCCTACCTTAGGAAAAACAATTGAGCATGAGGATTTGATTGATAGGGTGCTCGCTGTTCATGATTATCCATATTATTCAGTCATTGAGTCGGTCAATGCTAGAGATACACCCATCTCCTTTAAAAAGCTTCATGAAATGCTAATTAACATAGGACTATCCATCCAACAGGGTCATTCTGATCCATCTTTCCCTGCCATTGCTTTCGCTGCTATAACTAGGAACCAAGGCCACAATCCACAATGACAAAATGAGCAAGGTATACTCCTACTCCTAACAACCTGAACAGGCAGTGACGCCCTTTTCTAGGAAAATATCAATGGTGCTGTGAACAAGGATATGTGGTTGTTCATTGTCCTTTATTTAATTAAAAGTTTCCTAATGACACTCCTGCTCTAAATTCTCAACTTCCATCAAATTGATGCACACCAAAATCTTAAGCAAACACTGGAAATCTCCATTCCTTTTCATGTTCACCATGGCTTCTCGATAGTGGGGTTTTCCACCACATCATGGCAAACCTAAACAATTTGTCCCTTCATGATCCTTATAACGAAACTGAAGAGTTAATCGTCGGTGTTGCTAAGGGTCTTAAATCACTTACTTCGGTTCTTGTTTCTTTTCATCACACAAATTATCTAATGCCTTAGTTGTTCCTGCCATGCCTAGGAATATAATTTCTATTTCTTAACTTTGTCACGATACCATATCTCTATTGTCTTTTCATCCACCTCTTTTCATGTGAAGGATCTCAAAACGAGGAATCTCTATTCCAAGGGCAGGTTATAGCGAGCACTTATGTGCTTAAATATATAATTCATACAGTCTATGCAAGCACAACCAGTTCACTTGATTGGCATCATCAATTTGGGTATCTGTATCATAATGTTTTTAGGAAAATTGTTTCCAAAAAAACTTCATGTTCCTAGTATCTCCATTTTAGAATGTAATTCGTGTGCTTGGAATAAAAGTCATAAACTTCCTTTTTCTACTTCCTCTACTTTGTATACTGCCCCTCTTGAGTATGTCTATACTATTCTTTTTACATCACCCATTTACTCCTTTAATGGCTTCAAATATTATCTTATTTAGTTGATCATTTCTCTGAATATATTCGAGAAATACTTCCACTAGCTCTCAAAATTTTCTACTCGGATAGCATTGAAATCCTTTGTAACTATCTATCCAATGATTAAATTTCACAATTCCACCCACACCCTCAACAAAGTGGATTTTTGAAGTGATGACTTTGTCGAGACATTTCTATCACTCCAAACTCATACTAAAATGCCCCTTGTATATTAGACAAAGTGTATTTCTGAAGTGACGACATTGTCGAGACATTTCTATCACTCCAAACTCATGCTAAAAAGCCCTTTGTATATTAGACTAGTGCTCGCTCAACATCTGTTTACTTGATTAATTGAGTCCTACGCCCACATCTGTTTACTTGATTAATTGATTCCCATGCCAACTCTAAAAAATATGTCACCCTACTTCAACTTATTCAGCAAACATCCTAATTATGCACAGTTTCGAAATTTAGGGTCTCTTTCCTACCCACATATTAAAACCTGCAATTCTCAAAAATTAAACTTAAATTTCAACATGTAAATTTGGTGGCTATTTACCTACTCAAAGTGCATATTACTATCTAGAATTGATCACTAATCGTGTTTATATTTCTCGTCACGTTCACCTCAAAGAGATTTTTTTTTCTTTTTTGAACTTAATATCCCGACTACCTCCTTGTCTAACTTAATGGAACAATGGGTGCCTCTCACATTGGCTATATCATAAAATACTGAATTTTCTACTTTGTTGGTCGAACCAACATTATCCGATCGCAAACTGACTCACCTTCCACCACACCTCCTACCTTATCCCATACATTACTCCTTTTATCTCCTATATCCACTGCCATATCATGTCCACCTCTTAATTCTGATGCTGAAATTTCCCTTGTTTCATCTCGAACAAACCTCGAACTATCTATATCTTCAAATACAACATCCAACAATCCTATAAATTCCTTTCAAATGACTACAGGACTACAATATGTTGTTAGGAAAGCAACTAATAAACTGGATTTAATTGCAGAGGTTCATGAAAAAGAGACCATAAAAAATATCACCCAAGCATTAAAAAGCCGTATTTGACATGAAGTTATGGATAAAAAGCTTAATGCGTTGATGAAAAATAGAACTTGGGATCTTGTACCTTCATTTACGTCATTAAATGTGGTAGGATGCAAATGAATTTTTTAAATAAAAAGAAAAAGGATGGTAACATTATCTAGTACAAGGCTCTCCATGTCGCAAGAGTTTATAATTAAAGAGACGTCATCGACTACGGTGAGACTTTTAGCCCCATAGTTAAACTTTCCATGGTTCGGCTTGTGCTCTCTCGCGGTTAGACAAGATGGCCATTACGCCAACTTGACATAAACAACCCCATGGCAACACAAATCCTAAATATCCTACACATGTATGTAAAATAAACAAGGCACTTTATGGATTAAAAGAAGATCCAAGATCTTGGCACAAAGAATTATAAAGACATTTAATTGAGTTAGGTTTCAAGAATATGGCCTTCGTTCACGTTGTGCAAAATCGATAACATTATTTATCTGTTAATTTACATGGACGATATTATTGTTACGAGCAATACAACTCACGTCCTGGAAGCTTTTATAAAAAATTCAGTAGCATGTTTCTCACTTAAAGACCTTGGAGAATTGTATTACTTTATGGGAATGGAAGTTATGCTTCTCCAAAATGTATTTTTGAGTCATAAGAGGTATATTGCTGCTATTTTGTGCAAAGCTAATATGGACGATGCTAAACCAGTTGCAACATCACTACTAACAAATCCTTCATTAACTATACATGGAAACTTTCTCAACGATCCTACTAAGTATTGTACTCTGATAGGTAGTTTATAGTATTTGAGTCTCATAAGGCATGATGTGGCATTTATTGTGAATAAATTAGCTCAATAAATGTGGAGGCCAACTGAGGAACACATGCAACTCTGCACCATCTTCTTTGGTATCTAAGTGACTTAATATGGGTTTAATTATATACAAAGGCTTACCTCTTACTTTCCACGCTTACTCTGATGCGAATTGGGCTCGTGACAAGGACGATTACATTTCTACAACAACATATATCATCTATTTGGGCAAGAATCCTATCTCCTAGATGTCAAAGAAACTACGTATAAGAGCTAGATCATCTATCAAGGTTCAATACAAGGCAGTATAAAATGCTACTGTCGAAATTACTTGGGTAAAGAATTTATTCAAGGGGTTTGGTCACAAGCTCATTCTCGGACTAGCCATTTATTGTGATAGCCAGAGCTACATATGTAAGTGCTAATCTAGTTATTCATTCTAAAATGAAGCATCTGGGCATGGACTACCATTTCGCTAGAGAGAATGTGCAATATGGAAACTTGAGAGTCTCCAACATCTCCACTAACAACCTTCTTGTGGATGCACTTACTAAGCAACTATTGTGTGCCGCTTTCACAACATTAGTTAGCAAAATTGGTCTCTCATCTTGACCTCTTGTTTGGAGAGGGCATGATAAGGATTGATATGTTCTAAGTCAATCCTTATGTTTAGCCTGCACATATTATGCCAAAATATCAGTAACCAATGTAAATATCAATTATGATGTTGTTCTAAACCGAGTATTATGTATGGCTGCATCCCAGCTTTTAACTATAGATGTTGACGTGTAAATCGTTTCTTCCAGGGACAACACCCAAACACAATCACAGAATATAAATCATAGAATGTAGAAAGTAAAGAGACACAAGATATTTTATGGTGGTTCAGCAATCAAGTCAACATTCACTTAGTGTATTCTATCTTTTATTGTATTGTATGATTACAACACAGTTAAATTTCTATGAAAGAAAGTGGAGAAATAAAAATATCCTTACGCCTATGCATAAGAAGAAGAGTTTGATCCTTTTCATAGTACATAAATCAACTATTTATAGGGAAGCACTGATTCGGCTCAATAAAGACACGTGGAATCCGATCCTGAGTTCGTGAAATAGTAAGTGGATAATGTTCAAGGAGTTGAACGAGTCTCTAGAATGTGCAATATCTGGTTTGACATTGTCTGGTTTGACATAATTGAATCGGATTAGCCGACCTGGAAACCAACTGAAATAGACGCGGTAACGTTGATTAGTTGAACCTTCACCAAGTTAGAGATTATCAAATTGAAATGAGGTGATGACTTGAAGATGGTCAAACCAGCTTCGTTGAACCAGAAAACAAACATGTGACTACCCTGTAAAAAGGCAGGTCAACACTTGCCCCTCGAAACATGTCTTGTTATGGAAGACGTGTTTTGGAAATTTAGATGTCCATAAGAATCCAAAGAAAAACCCGAACAGAAATCCAATATTCGAAGCCCAAAAATCTACGATCGCGCAGGATCGTAATGTTAGAAACCAAAAATCTAGGGTCGCATCGGATCATATTGTTAGAAAACCATGACTACTCTAGATCATATTAATTGAAATGCACAATCACTCCGAATCGCATTAATAAATAATTAGAAATCCACAATTCCGTTGAAACCCAATGATCTCTTTAGATCATAATATAATAAGAAACCAAACTAATCCAGCGATCTCTCGGAAACGTAATGTTACTACAAGAATTCGATATCAAAATCAAAGTAGTGTGAGTGGTTATCATAAAGAGGTCGTTACCGAGGGGAAGGTTCTTAGCTGACACCAATGCATAAATATTTTGAAGAGGAGCCGAGAACAAAAGCAAAAGGCCTCAAAGGAGTAGAGACGACATCGAAAAGTATGGACATAGTAGGTGAACCCGACACTATAAACTTGGAACCACAACAACGAAACAAAATAAGCAAGACTAGGGAGATGATATCGACACCTGAACAATGATGCTATCTGCCCCAACATGGGGATCACATAGCTTGGTGCTGATACCAAGACAAGAAGGGAAAGAAGCACATAATCTACGATAATGTGTTATGAACAATTTGCTTGGTATCGACAATGAAGGGTAAAAGTAGTTGACCTGATTTCAGTGCCCAAGAAAGGAGATCAAAGGCCTAAAGCCGATACCAAGGAAGCAGGGTTAAATCATGAATGCGATACCAGAAACTAGTGCATTGAATAGATAAGAGAAAACAAATATCGAAACACGGTATCGACGGAGGCAATATCACATACAAAGGGAAGGAAAAACGATACCGAAACTAAATAGAGGCACAGGGTCAACAACAAATATGGGAGCAAACAAAGTGCTATCGATACCAACAGGCTTGGTATAAATACCATTGCCAAAGGTAGCACCAAAATTACAAAGGAAGAAGTATAAAGGCGGTACCCAAAAGCCTCTGAATCGGGCCGACACCAAGAAACTTCTACTGAAACCAGAAGGCCTTAAAGCGGGACAACACCGAGAAACTGTTACCGAGGCCGGAAACCCCTGAAGCGAGCCGACAACTGATCACAACAAAAGGGGGTCCAAATCTTCTATAAATAAGACCCCAGGGGTCTCATTTTGGTGAACTTTTCCTCATTCCAAAATCTTGTACTCATTTCTAAGAGTCAAAAGCCTAATTTTGAAATCAAATTGGGGATTTCCACATCAACTGTAATACATTCATGATAAATGATAAACGGGAAATCGAGACCGTACTTATTCTCAATTCCATAATCATATTGTCTTCAAATTGATTTAACAGGGAGTTATCAACTAACCTCATATTTGAAAGATTCAAGTACAAGCATATCAGAAAGAGAATCATCGAGCTAAATCAACGAGTCTTCTCTCACGATTTATACTTATGCCTTAACATTTTTGAATATGTCTAACATGTCACAACTTCCAAACGATTTATTATAGCCTTATGACCCGATAACTGACAGAGCCAAGGTTGTTCGTGGGCTGGATCAATGCGAAAGTATCACTTTTTGTCATTAAGAACTATGATATATCGTCGAAACGTAATTGTTGTGGTATCTTAGTCTTTTTCCTCTTAACACAATGTATATTATTCCATCTTGAGTATATGGTAAACCTTTGTAACAAGGTTTCCTACGCCTACAAAAGGTGTCATATAGATTGATCTTCCTCTAGTCCCATTATATAAGCCCTGTCAATTCTCAATTAGGTATCGACGATTTTTATCATTAACACGTAATATGAGAGAAATCCAAATCCAAGAAATCCATGGCCTCGCCGGGCCTATCCAAAGTGAGTATAATCCATACCTGCCAACAAAGAAGGAGAATTGTTTTACTAAGTCCTGAAAAAACTGTTCAGCCTCTTTAAGCATCGGTCTACTGTAAAGAAAATTAGGTTTGTTGCAACAAACAACGTGGCTGAGTATGAATCAATAATAGCTAGATTGAACCTAGCCCTACAATTAAAATTACCCCAAATCAAGAATTTTAGTTATTCACAGCTAATGGTCAATCAGATAAAGCAAACTTATCAAACCATGAATGCCCAATTAGCACTGTACTTGAAGAGAATATTTAAAATGCTTATCCAATTCGAGGATTTATTTATATTCAAATTCCAAGAGAGGAAATTCATAAGATGATTCTTTAGCAAAGTTGGTCAACTCTAGAGGAGCTCCCAAAACTCGCATTATTCATGTAGGATATCAAGAAAAACCTAGCATCGAGCAAGTGATGCTCGAACTCGGAAAAAGGTTGCTAGTCTTAACTAGATCCCAAGCCTTGGCGAGAGAAACCGAAAATGAAAAAGATTCGGATGAAATCCTTATTGAAGAACCCATGCAATATGAAACAGACTATAATTATGTGAATAGTTGGATGAATCCCATTGTGGACTACCTCTTGAATGGATCCTTACCTACCAATAACCAAGATGCTAGGAGGATTAAGCGTCATTCTCCACCTTTTGTCATTATGAACAAGGTACTCTATAAGAAAGGGCATTCACTCCCTTACTTAAGATGTGTAAACCTTGAAGATGGGCTCAAATTATTAAAGGAAACACATGAAGAGCTATGTGGAAACTATTCTAATGGAATCAAGTTAGCAATAAGGCTTATGCGACAAGGCTTCTATTGACCATAGATGGTTAATCAAGCAATGGAATATGCCAAGAAATGTGAAAAATGCCAAAAATATTATGAGGTACCTCGATTACCTCCAAGTGACTTAACTACCATCTCAATCCCATGGACCTTTGATGTTTGGGGAATAGATTTAATAAGACCCCTACCTATATCTAAAGGAGGAGCTAAATATGCAGTGGTAGAAATTAACTACTTTACAAAATAGGTAGAAGCGGAACCACTTCTAAACATCACATCAAAAAGGCGCTAAGATTTGTGATAAAGAACATTGCCACTCGATTCAAAATCCCCCATAAAATCATATGTGACAATGGAACACAATTTAAAAGTGAAGAATTCACACGGTTTTGCAACAAAAATGGAATCATAAAGAGTTTCTCTTCTGTAGCACATTCAAGGGAAAATGGTGCCATCGAGGCTGCAAATAAAACCATAAAGACAATATTAAAGAAACGTCTAAATCATGCCAGGGGAAATTGGGAAGACGAGTTGCCACTGGTACTTTGGGCATATAGAACTTCCGCTAAACAACAACATGACACACTCTATATTCTCTAACATACAAATGTGAGGCTATGCTTCCAATCGAAGTTTAAATTCCTTCACATAGAAGATTAGCTTATGCATTTGATCCAAATCAAGAATTGAAGAAAGAATCCTTAGACCTAATCCAAGTGTTAAGGGATGAAGCTACTACCAGAACGACTGAATATCAAAGAAGAATCACTAAGTATTACAACTCGAAAGTAAGAACGAGAACATTCCAAAAGGGAAATTTGGTCTTACGAAGAGTAATGGAAAATACTAATAATCTGATGGATGGATCCTTTGGTCTAAGCTGGGAAGGACCCCTGATCATTCATCAAGAACTTATACCTGGAACATATCAACTCTGCAAACCAAATGGAGATCTAGTGCCTAGAACATGGAACACAGAACATCTAAGACTATACTTTTTGATGGTAAATGGATAAAAGAAGGTCTTCTTAAGAATGTCTACATAATAAGGATTATGGAAACTACACAAAATTTGGAGCTACTCGAAATGGTTGAAGCTACATACGATGGTAAGAAAAAACCATGTCATCGCCAAGATGGCCAGGGAAAGCCACTCCCAAAAGGAGGTGGTGTGTATGTCTTTAGCCGTGTCCAAATCATAAATGGCTAGGTTAAAGTATCAAAAGAGTAAGCCTCTGTCTGCACCTACGATGACCAGGTTAGAGCATCTAAATATTTTAAGCACGCCCTGCCTCTGCTTTGACTAAGCGCGTCCTGCCTCTACTTTAGAGATGAGAATGTCCTATCTCTTCTTAGGTCTTCGTCCAATAGAAGTGAACCAAAGCTCTGGAGGATCTCTATAAGCATGCCCTGCCTTTGCTCTAATATGAGCACGCCCTGCCTCTGCTTTAACTAAGCACGTCCTGCGTCTGCTCTAAGAATGAGCACCCCCTATTTCTGCTTAGTCTCGCCCCATAGAAGGGAATGAAAGCTTAAAGGGAGAATTCTAAGCATGTATAACCTCTGCTTGTACCTTATCCCGTAAAAGGGAATGAAAGCACAAAAGGAGCGCTCTAAGAATGCACTCACCTCTCCTTACACCTTGTCCTGCAAAAGGGAATGAAAGCTCAAAGGGAGCGCTTAAATCACGTACAACCTCTACTTTAAAGAATAAGCCTGAAATGGGCACCAAAACTACAAATACCAGAATTTGAGTTTCGGGTCTTCTATCTATTATTGCCAGAAGTGGATTTGTGGCCTTATATTATAAATAACCAAATCTAGGTTTCGATTCGGGACTTCTATTATTGTCAGATATGGATTTCTGGTCTTTTATTATTAATACTTGAATTTGGGTTTCGGTTCGGGACTTCTATTATTGCCAAATATGGATTTCTGTTCTTCTGTTATTAATATCCGAATATATGTTTTGGTTCGGGACTTCTATTATTGCTAGATATGGATTTCTAGTCTTCTATTATTAATACCCGAGTCTGGGTTTCGGTTCAGGACTTCTATTATTGCCATATATGGATATGTGGTCTTCTTTTATTAATACTCGTATATGGGTTTTAGTTCGGGACTTCTATTATTGCCAGATCTGGATTTCTGGTCTTCTATTATTAATACCAGAATCTGGGTTTCGGTTCATGACTTCTATTATTGTCAAATATGAGTTTTTAGTCTTCTATTACTAATACCCGAATTAGGGTTTCTGATCTTCTATCTGTTATTTCCAGAGATGGATTTCTGGTCTTTTATTAATACTCAAATCTGGGTCTCGAGACTATAATTCTTATTTTCTAAAAAATAGATTTTCATAATTCTATTACACAGACTCAAGTCAGAGATTTGGACCTGTAACGCCCCACCTCCGCTAGGGTCACTCACAAAGGGAATGCACTAGCTTTGGTGGAGCATTATTGTAACGACCCGTATTCTACGTATCATAGAATCGTAGAATATTTATTTCTTTCACATATGAAGTTGTATGGTCATGTAACTTTGGGAGACGACTATTGGGGTCATTTCCCATGTTCATGATTTTTCCCGATTTTTAAATGACCATTTTACCCCTAGTTGGTACTGTTTTGGCCATAACTTTTGACTGGAAATGAATTTTGACCTGAAACCACTTCCATTTGCTCCGGATGATGGTTTCTCTTTCTGTAGAGTGGTCACATTAGCCAAAAGGACTCACCGTTTGGGCGATATGGCTGAAACAAGTTTCAAATGGTTAAAAATAGCTTAATTGGGCTTAACTGGGTGATTAGCAGCTAGGCCCAGAGGGGAATTTCGGGTTTAGAAGCATAGGAGGGCTGATTAGGGTTAGGGAATCACTTTCATTTCAGTTTTGAGCCGCCACAAACCTTCTTGAGACCTTAGTAATGGCTTCCATCCTCTAAAACCACTCCAAAACACATTTTTAGTAAAGATTAAGCCTAAACTACATCAAAACAAGGCCAAATAGCATCAGAGCAAGGTTGGAGCTGCTGCTATACATAGGAATTCGACCCAAACAGAGAGTATTTCAGATTGGTGCTTTATTTTGTGGTAAAGGTGAGTGATTAGCATCATTTTGACACTAATTACAGTTGATTAAGGGTAATTAGTGAAGATTAGTGAATTTATACACTAATAAATTCTGGAAAAATGTTTAGAAATTCTTAAATAATATTTTATGCCTCTGTTAGAAATTTGGTTCGATTTGATTAAGTTTCATTAACCCTATGATTAGTTTTATTTAATCATGCTTAAGGGAAAAATGGGATTTTGGGTACATTTGATCCATTTTGATATGTAAATTCATTGTTTTGGTGTTTGTGGTTAGTTTGCTATGATGCTATGACTGTTTGGGATGATTTGTGATTGATTAATATAGTTAGATTTTTCGAAAACGTCGTCGAATGGCGTAAACAAGTTGCTGGAAAAAGTTGCAGAAAGTTGTGCAGGGTTTCGGATCGGATCGGATATGGGCTCGGATCGGATAGGAGACCTGGGCAAGGGACCCGACCCGAACTGGAATCTAGCACAAATGAGGCTAGGCAAAAAGGAAGGCCATGTTGGTTAAGCTGGGGATCGGATAGACTTGGAGACGAAGGGCTCGGATCGGAACTTAACACTTGGGAGAACTGGCAAGAGGGAAGGCCACGCGGATCAGATGGCGAAGGAAGGATCGGATCGGAGCACGTGGAGAACGAGGGAGCGGATCGGAGCGGAAGCACGAACTGGAAGGGAGATGGCACCCGACCCGACCCGACCCGAAATAGAATACCCGACCCGAACCGATGCGACACTGTGGACCCGAACCGAACCGCTACAGGAGAAGACCACGAACCGACCCGAAGTAGGGGACCCGACCCGAACCGATGGCTAGGAGGAGAACCCGACCCGAACCAGTATTGACCAATACATCGAGATGCAAAGGTAGTCCAAAATGGGAAGTTAGAGCTCAGGATCTAGTTGGGAACTGATGAGTTCACTTCATGATTAGGCTTTGCTGCGGGACGTGTGCAAAGGGGCAGTCGATGTTTATAACTTTGGATCACTATGTATGGGAAGTACGTGAACGGATTCAGGGCTGCAATGGCCTAGGTACGACTAAAGGGCTATAAACCAATGAAGTGGGGTCATTTGTAAAGATTTGGTCATGACTCCATGTGGTAAGCTTGGTAGTAGCAGTAGTTGTACAAGTTGAACTCCGTCACTACTTCAATGGTCTAGTGATTGACAGTGGTGGACATCGTATGCTTTACGCAATGAGTGAGAGATGTGAGGATGGTTGCTATGGTTGATTTGTTTGCTATCATTATGACAGGCACACCCCACCCCGTATTCTTACACTATTTATTATGGCACCTTAGAGTATTGTACGGTATGTGGTACTAACTCTTTGGTTGCAGGTCCAGGTTCAGGTATGGTTTAGTATACCTGTTATTATTCTGTTTAGATGCTTATCGCTCGTACCAGGCTTTATGTCTGATCCAGAGTTTTATGTCTCCTCTTATTACTCTGGGTGCTCACTCGAGCAGACTAGAGACAGGTTACTGGTGATGCACGGGTAGATGATCCGGAGACGAGCAGGAGGCTTCCACGTAATATATATAGTATTCTCCCTGTGTTGTTGAAGATCAATGCTTGGGCATTGGTGGTGCATCTTCTACTTTAGCTTTCTTTGTTTAGAGACAGTAGATTTGGAAAGTTGTAATAAGCTGTATTTGGATTTCCGTTGCTCTTATGATTGACGTTGATTTTAGTTATCAGCTTATGCACTGTCTCACCTGTTTTATGTCAAGTATGTTATTATTATTATATTTTATTCCATGCGCTGTGAAACATTCTACAGGTTCCTTGATTAGTTCATTCTCTTCTTTCCTTTCTTTGGCGACCGTTCCGTGCTAGTCGGGCATGTGTACAACGCACTTTTGGAGGAAATGCCGACTGGTGCGGGGCGGGCTGTCACACTTGGTACTAGAGCTCTAGGTTGCGTAGTTAACCTAGGGAAGTTATCAGGGAGAGATAATATACGTATACGAGAGAGCGTATTTGTGATTATTTTGTTTTTTAAAAGCTATATATATACTATTAGTAGTACAAGGATGAAGTCGTACTGCACTAGCACCACTATGGAGTCGTTAATCGTTTCCTTTTTCAGATTGATGATGAGCCGATATACTAGAGGTGCTGGTAGGGGAGCCAATAATGGGAATGCTGCTGACATGAGGACGATGTATACTGACCTCATGAGAGAGATGCTTAGAGATGTACAGAGGGCAGCTCCCAATGGTGGAAATGGTGGTGGTCCAATAGTGCAGGCGCCAAGAGTCGACTTCGCCAAGCTGAATAAGGATTATACTAGCCTTGGTGGGAAGTCGTTCCACGGAACGGAGTCGGCTACGGATGTTCAGGATTGGTTGGATAGTTGCGAACGTATCTTCGAGGATTTGGGTATCGAGGATGCAATGAAGAGAAAGCTAGCGTCCCGTCAGCTGCAAGGGCGGGCAATGAATTGGTGGAATGCTATAAAGGCAGCTACTCCCGAAGATCAGATTACTTGGGAGCAGTTTAAGGCTCGCTTTAGCGAGAAGTTCATTCCAGCTGCTCAGAAGTCAGTGCTGTTTAAGAAATTCTTGGAGCTCAAGCAGAATGGCAGAGCTGTCTCGGAGTATATCGCTGAATTCGACACTTTTTCGAAATATGGGTTGTCTCTTATTGATACTGCCGAGAAGAAGAATGAGAAATTCATAACTGGTTTGGATCAGTAATTAGGGGAAAGGCTTATTAACCACATCGATGAGACGTTTGAGTCGATTGTGGGGAAAGCATTAAGATCAGAAAGTCTCTACCCTAAGCCGAAGACTGAGGTTGCATCCGTAGATGAGCCAAAGCCACAAGCAAGTGGTGGAGGCAATGGTGGTTCCCAGAATAAGAGAAAGCAGAATCAGACTAAGGATGGCCAGAAGAAAAAGAATAAGCATGATGTTGAGTGCTTCAGCTGTGGTAAGAAGGGCCATTATGCTAGTAATTGTCGGGCCAAGCCAGCGGATAGGAAGTGCTTCAACTGTGGCCAAATGGGACATCACAAGGACAAGTGTCCGCAACCCCCCAAAGAAAATCAAATGGTGAAAGCCTACACCCTTAATGCTATTCCTTCTTCGTCGAATGCCCCAACTGCGGCGGAGAAGGGAAAGAATGTTGTCATTCAAGGTATGCTTTCTGTTTATGATGTTCCTGTTAGAGTTTTATTTGATACCAGAGCTTCCAGTTCTTTCATATCTAGTGACCTGGTAGATAGGTTGGGATTGGAGCCCGAGATTGTCAATAGACCTTTAGTAGTGACGAACCCAATTGGTGGTTCGACTAGCCTTAGCATGATTTGTCGTAATGTGGTCTTATCGAGTCATGGATGCATGTTTGTTTGTGATTGCTTTGTTTTGGGCTTTACTGGGTTTGGCATTATTTTGGGAGTAGATTGGCTCCAAAGATACGGGGTGTTGGTAGACTGTGAGGGCTTGTTGGTGACAGCTAGAGCGGATGATGGACGGAGGATAGTGTTTGGTGGTCTACCTAGTAAGGGGGTATTGGCTAGTTTTCTAAACTCCCTCGACATTCCGCATAGTGAGTTGTCAGGTTTGCCCGTAGTTGGCCAGTATCCGGATGTTTTCGAAGAAGTGACCGGGCTTCCATCACACCGAGAGATTGAGTTCCGTATTGATTTGGTGAAAGATGCCAGACCTATAGTGATGCCACTTCGTCGTATGGCACCAAGAGAGCAGCGAGAGCTCGAGGTGCAAGTCAGCGATCTTTTGTAGAAGGGATTTATCAGAAGGAGTGTTTCTGAATGGGGAGCACCAGTTGTGTTTGCTACCAAGGCGGATGGTTCCCTTCGTTTGTGTGTAGACTACCACGAGTTGAATAAAGTAACGAGGAAGAACAAGTATCCTCTACCGCGGATAGATGATTTGTTCGATCAGTTGAGTGGCGCGAGAGTATTTTCTCAGTTGGATCTCGCGACAAGTTTTCATCAGCTTAGAGTGGAAGCTGAGTGTATAGCTAAAACGGCATTTCGGAGGCCGTCTGGGTTGTATGAGTGGTTGGTCATGCCATTCGGGCTGACCAATGCCCCAACATATTTTGTGGATCTTATGAATAGAGTATTCAGAGATTAGTTGAATAAGTTTGTCCTTGTGTTCGTTGATGATATTTTGGTCTACTCGAGGACAGAGGAAGAACACAAGGAACATTTAAGAATAGTGATGGATGTGTTGAGAAAACACCAATTGAAAGCAAAGTTTTCTAAGTGTCACTTCTGGAAGAGGGAAGTGAGGTTCTTGGGCCATGTTGTATCAGAGAATGGTATTGCCGTGGACCCGACGAAGGTGGCTACGGTACAGGATTGGCCTGCGCCCAAGAATGCAACAGATGTAAGAAGTTTCTTGGGATTAGCTGGATATTATCGTAAGTTTATCCAAGGTTTCTCCAAGGTAGCAGCACCATTGACCCAGTTGACCAAGAAGAATCAAGCTTTGGTCTGGGATGAAAGGTGCGAGAATGCATTCAAAAGTCTAAAGGACAAGTTGACAAGCGCACCAGTGTTAGTCATTCCTAAGGGGAATGAAGAGATGACGGTATACACGGATGCCTGTGGTACCGGACTGGGTGCTGTATTGATGTAGGGTGGTAGTGTTGTAGCTTATGCAAGTCGACAATTGAAACCGCACGAGAGAAGGTACCCTACCCATGATTTAGAATTGGCAGCGATCGTGTTTGCATTAAAGATGTGGAGACACTATCTCTTGGGAGAAAGATTTGAGCTGTTTACAGATCATAAGTCGTTCAAGTATCTCTTCTCTCAGAAAGATCTGAATCTCCGTCAGCAGAGATGGTTAGAGTTCTTAGCTTCCTATAATTTTGACATCGCATACACACCGGGAAAGGGCAATGCGGTAGCCGATGCGTTGAGTCGAAGACATGCCAGTTTAGGGGCTATGTTCCTTGAATGGAAGCAACTGGAGTATATCGCGGGGTTTTATTTCAGACCAAAGTGCGAATTGGATCCAGAAATGTTAGCAAGTTTGACGATCAGACCCACTTTAATTGAGCGGATCGGCTCTAGTCAGAGGGACGATCCTAACCTATTGGAAATCATCTCCAAGTTAGAGATGGGTATCGATGAGGAGATGAACAAGTATGGGCTTGATCGAGATGGATGGCTTAGAAAGAATGGAAAGCTTGTTGTACCCAATGTCAATGGATTGAGAGGTGAAGTGGTTAGAGAATGTCATCACTCAAAGCTGACTATACACCCCGGTGGTAACAAGATGTATCGAGACATGAAACAGACCTACTACTGGGAAGGGATGAAAAGGGACATTGGGAAGTTTATATCCAAATGCATGAATTGCCAGCTAGTTAAAGCCGAGCAAAAGAAGCCTAGTGGGTTGTTACAGCCATTAGAAATTCTCGAATGGAAATAGGAGCAAGTCTCGATGGACTTCATCGATGGTTTACCAAGGACTAGATCGGGACATGATAGCATTTGGGTAGTTGTGGATCGACTGACTAAAAGTGTAAGATTCATACCAGTCAAATCGACCAGAACGGCAGCTAAGTTAGCAGAATTATATATGATGTGGGTAGTGAGATTTCATGGAGTACCTAAAAGTATTGTGAGTGACCGGGACCCGTTGTTCACTAGTGGGTTTTGGAAGAGCTTACAAGAGGCTCTAGGGTCAGAGTTACATCTCAGTACCGCATATCATCCTCAGACCGACGGTCAGACGGAGAGGGTGAATCGTATTTTGGAAGATCACTTGAGAGCATGTATTTTGGATTTTGGTGGATCATGGGATGACCATTTGCATCTAGTAGAGTTTGCATATAATAATAGCTACTAATCCAGTATCGGTATGGCTCCGTTTGAAGCTTTGTACGGAAGACCGTGCAACTCACCATCATGTTGGATAGAGACTGGCGAGAAGTTTATGCTTGGACCAGATGTGGTGAGGGAAACTTCAGATAAGATTAAGATCAGTCAACAACGAATGAAGGCTGCCCAAGATAGGCAGAAGAGTTATGCTGATAAGAGGAGAAGAGACTTAAAATTCTCCGTTGGTGACTTGGTGTTTGTCAAGATTTCTCCGTTGAAGAGCGTAATACGATTTGGCAGGAGAGGCAAGTTAGCACCAAGATTTGTTGGCCCATTCCCTGTTCTTGAACTAGTCGGGAATTTGGCATATAGAATTGACTTACCAGAGAAGATGGCGGGAGTTCACAACGTATTTCATGTTTCCCAACTAAGGAAGTTCGTTCACGACTCAGATATGACTATTTCACCTGATCAGTTAGAGGACTTCGAAGTAGAACCCGAGGCGGTTGGGAACCGCAAGCCGATTCGTATTGTGGGGCACGATACGAAGCAACTTCGAAGGAAGGCGGTTAAGCTAGTCAAGGTTCAGTGGGGCGAGGACGAGAATGATTGTACTTGGGAGACAGAGGAGGGCATTAGGAAGGCATATCCAGAACTCTTTGCCGGGTAAGATTTACTTTGTAATTTAGTTTTCCGCATGCTAGGGTAGACTTGTTTTGCTTGTTTGCATGTTTGATTGTTGTTTTATGATTGATAGGCATGCGGGACCTTTGTGTGTGTTTTGATTAGGGAAATTCGGGGGCGAAATTTCTTAAGGGGGGAAGAGTGTAACGACCCGTATTCTACGTATCATAGAATCGTAGAATATTTATTTCTTTCACATATGAAGTCGTATGGTCATGTAACTTTGGGAGACGACTATTGGGGTCATTTCCCATGTTCATGATTTTTCCCGATTTTTAAATGACCATTTTACCCCTAGTTGGTACTGTTTTGGCCATAACTTTTGATTGGAAATGAATTTTTGACCTGAAGCCGCTTCCATTGGCTCCGGATGATGGTTTCTCTTTCCGTAGAGTGGTCACGTTAGCCAAACGGACTCACCGTTTGGGAGATATGGCTGAAACAAGTTTCAGATGGTGAAAAACAGCTTAATTGGGCTTAACCGGGTGATTAGCAGCTAGGCCCAGAGGGGAATTTCGGGTTTAGAAGCATAGGAGGGTTGATTAGGGTTAGGGAATCACTTTCATTTCAGTTTTGAGCCGCCACAAACCTTTTTGAGACCTTAGTAATGGCTTCCATCCTCTAAAACCACTCCAAAACACATTTTTAGTAAAGATTAAGCCTAAACTACATCAAAACAAGGCCAAATAGCATCAGAGCAAGTTTGGAGCTGCTGCTATACATAGGAATTCGACCCAAACAGAGAGTATTTCAGATTGGTGCTTTATTTTGTGGCAAAGGTGAGTGATTAGCATCATTTTGACACTAATTACAGTTGATTAAGGGTAATTAGTGAAGATTAGCGAATTTATACACTAATAAATTCTGGAAAAATGTTTAGAAATTCTTAAATAATATTTTATGCCTTTGTTAGAAATTTGGTTCGATTTGATTAAGTTTCATTAACCCTATGATTAGTTTTATTTAATCATGCTTAAGGGAAAAATGGGATTTTGGGTACATTTGATCCATTTTGATATGTAAATTCATTGTTTTGGTGTTTGTGGTTAGTTTGCTATGATGCTATGACTGTTTGGGATGATTTGTGATTGATTACTATAGTTAGATTTGTCGAAAACGTCGTCGAATGGCGTAAACAAGTTGCTGGAAAAAGTTGCAGAAAGTTGTGCAGGGTTTCGGATCGGATCGGATATGGGCTCGGTTCGGATAGGAGACCTGGGCAAGGAACCCGGCCCGAACTGGAATCTAGCACAAATGAGGCTAGGCAAAAAGGAAGGCTGTGTTGGTTAAGCTGGGGATCAGATAGACTTGGAGACGAAGGGCTCGGATTGGAACTTAACACTTGGGAGAACTGGCAAGAGGGAAGGCCACGCGGATTAGATGGCGAAGGAAGGATCGGATCGGAGCACGTGGAGAACAAGGGAGCAGATCGGACCGGAAGCACGAGCTGGAAGGGAGATGTCACCCGACCCGACCCGAAATAGAATACCCGACCCGAACCGATGCGACACTGTGGACCCGAACCAAACCGCTACAGGAGAAGACTAGGAACCGACCCGAAGTAGGGGACCCGACCCGAACCGATGGCTAGGAGGAGAACCCGACCCGACCCAGTATTGACCAATAAACCGAGATGCAAAGGTAGTCCAAAATGGGAAGTTAGAGCTCAGGATCTAGTTGGGAACCGATGAGTTCACTTCGTGATTGGGCTTTGCTGCGGGACGTGTGCAAAGGGGCAGTCGATGTTTATAACTTTGGATCACTATGTATGGGAAGTACGTGAACGGATTCAGGGTTGCAATTGCCTAGGTACGACTAAAGGGCTATAAACCAATGAAGTGGGGTCATTTGTAAAGATTTGGTCATGACTCCATGTGGTAAGCTTGGTAGTAGCAGTAGTTGTACAAGTTGAACTCCATCTCTACTTCAATGGGTCTAGTGATTGATAGTGGTGGACATCGTATGCTTTACGCACTGAGTGAGAGATGTGAGGATGGTTGCTATGGTTGATTTGTTTGCTATCATTATGACATGCACACCCCACCCCGTATTCTTACACTATTTATTATGGCACCTTAGAGTATTGTACGGTATGTGGTACTAACTCTTTGGTTGCAGGTCCAGGTTTAGGTATGGTTTAGTATACCTGTTATTATTCTGTTTAGATGTTTATCGCTCATACCGGGCTTTATGTCTGACCCAGAGTTTTATGTCTCCTCTTATTACTCTGGGTGCTCACTCGAGCAGACTAGAGACAGGTTAACTGGTGATGCACGGGTAGATGATCCGGAGACGAGTAGGAGGCTTCCACGTAATATATATAGTATTCTCCCTGTGTTGTTGAAGATCACTTCTTGGGCATTGGTGGTGCATCTTCTACTTTAGCTTTCTTTGTTTAGAGACAGTAGATTTGGAAAGTTGTAATAAGCTGTATTTGGATTTCCGCTGCTCTTATGATTGATGTTGATTTTAGTTATCAGCTTATGCACTGTCTCACCTGTTTTATGTCAAGTATGTTATTATTATTATATTTTATTCCATGCGCTGTGAGACATTCTACAGGTTCCTTGATTAGTTCATTCTCTTCTTTCCTTTCTTTGGCGACCGTTCCGTGCTAGTCGGGCATGTGTACAGCGCACTTTCGGAGGAAATGCCGACTGGTGCGGGGCGGGCTGTCACAATTATCTAGGTAAACATACACAAAAATATTACAAGACAGAACATATAAAACAGTGGAAGAAGAACCAAATTTCATTACTTTAAAATCTAGAAAGGTCTAAAGCCTTTTACATCAAAATACTACTAAATCCATTACATCGAAATCTGTCTTGCAATAGTAAAGAAGCACAAAACCATAGTTATAAATCATTCCCCAATAAAGTAGCAAAGCAAGCCATAGCCAAGAGCAATCCAAGCCTTCATGAAATAGCTTTGGAGCTCGGTAAGATCCGAACTAAGCTGTGTTCCCACCCTGTGAACCTTGGGGGGGGGGGGGGAACGGAAGAAAAAGAGGCGAAACAAACTGGGTCAGTCATAAAGACTGAGTAAGTCCTAGTGACTTTCAGCATAAAAACAGGTAAAGATAACATGGCATGAATAAACTGAAAGTAAACATAAGCATGATGACAAGATAAGCTACAGGCACGATAACTAAGAATAACATCATAGGATTTCTGTCATGTATAACATTGCAAGGTTCCCATTCAGGATGAACTAAGTATAGTTTCGCGAGATTTTTATCATCGCAAGATTTCTCTGCTTCACCATTAAAATGATATCTATTTGCTCTGATTTCCTAAATTCTCTGCACCAACTATACTAGTATCAACATGTATCATCCTTTTCATATATATGTACAGTCCCTTGCCGTATATCGTACGGGTTTCATCACGTATTTCTATACTACTTCAACGTAGTGCCACCATTCTTGAAATCGTTGGGACCGCCACCCTTGTTCTGGCTAGGTTTCCTTATCATGACCTATCGCGTGTTCAACTAGGATTTATGCCACCTAGGGCCACTAGGGTTTATGCTACCTATTGAACGTTTTCTAGATTCGATTAGGGTTTACGCCACCTAGGACCACTAGGGATTACGCTACCTAACGAATTCCACGTAACGATCTATTAATCGATCGGCTCCCTACAAGTCCTAGCTCGTTCATGTGTTTGTGTCATACGGCCCAATCACGAAATGTAGTCACATGTGCTAGGTCCACCATAGGGTGTATCAAGCCTTATGGTGCCAACCATCGACACGAATCAAGCACGCACAGATAAACCTACTGATGCCCAATGCCTGCTTTTTCTGCTCCGGAGTGTGTGCATGCCCGCACTCCGTTAGAACCTACACTGGCGCACCCACATAGCCATCGTTCTGGTCGCTTACGATCAGCCCAGTAATCGTGCCCCACCCGGCCTAGTTCCAGGGTACCATGATACATCTAGTGGGTTACTACTGAAAAGGACCGCGTAACTAGGGTTTCCGTCCAGTAGGTTAAGTGTTGTCATTTAAATTCGAGACTTAACCCGTCTACGTGTCATGTCAAATTGGCTAAGTGTTGTCGTTCAAGTTCATGACTTAGCCCTACGAATCATGTGTCAAGTCGGTTAAGTATATTCAAGCGGTTCATGACTTAACCCTATCAAATCATCGTGTCAAATTGGTTAAGTATATTCAAGCGGTTCATAACTTAACCCTATCAAGTCATCGTGTCAAATTGGTTAAGTATATTAAAGAGGTTCATGACTTAACCCTATCAAGTCATCGTGTCAAATTGGTTAAGTATATTCAAGCGGTTCATGATTTAACCCTATCAAGTCATCGTGTCAAATTGGTTAAGTGTTGTCTTTCATGTTCATGACTTAACCCTATCATGTGGCATTAATTCATTAATGCACCTTAACCTCTCACATTAGACCTGTTGTTGTGGTCACTGGATAAGCCGGGCGGTTCCGGGCAGATTTACACCACAACTCAGTCTAACCTCGGGTTTCAAGCGCGATATGACCAACTACTCACATTGGATCCTATTGTTTGCAGCCACTGGATTTGCCGGGTGGTTCCGGGCAGATTTACACTACAAACTCAACCCAACCTCGAGTTGGCCACTTTCATGTTCATTCTAAGTGTCATGACCATGTTCAAGTTTCATGTCAAGTTCGTGTCAAGTTTTCAAGGCAAGTTTCGTGTCAAGTCGATGTCAAGTTCATGTCCATATCCAGGTTCAAGTTATAACAGCGTTCATGTTTCAAGTTTTCCCTTTTATCAAGTTCATAATTCATGTTCATAACCAATTCATGTTTTTTACTATTATACCCAAATCATATTCCCATCGCTCGTGAACGTGAATCGACCTATACTACAAATAAATCCAAATCTCGAAATAGAGGGAATAACATCAAAACTATGATAGGCAAAAGGGACTAGCATAAAGCAATAAAGGGGTTACAAGACTAGCATGACATAACTTGAGATAATTGGTTACAACATCACTGGCATATAGGATTTCAAATCTAGCAAGATAAGGTGATAGTCATGGTAAACGCTGACATAAAAGAATAGGCATGTAAAGGCAAGCCTAATACAAGAATAATGAATCCCATGGTTTTGGTGTTCATAATAGCGAATAAACTAAGCAAGTCACACCCTTGGTATGAGATCCAACAAACTGCAGATTCGGTATACAACATGGGTTTTAATCAACTATAATAGTCCCAGGTAATTAACCCCAATAGTCATGGTCATAGGTTGAAATCTCATAACTAAGAATCCTAAGCGATTAATCACAATAGTCATGGTTAATTATCCAAAGTAGTTCTAGGCAATAGTCATAGGCAATTAACAATAATAGTTTCAAAGTCATGGTCCTAGATAATGGCCTTATGTTCATAATCATAGGGAATAATTCTCATAGTCAAGAGTCATAGTTGATTAGCCACAATTGTCCTTGTCATAGTCATAGGCAACAGTCTTTCGTTCACCGTCATAGGCATAGGCTTAGTCTTATTAGTCATAGGCAGTCTTATGTTCATCGTCATAGTCGTTGGCATGGTCATATTAGTCATAGGCAGTCTTATGTTCACCGTCATAGTCATTGGCATGGTCATATTAGTCATAGTCCTTGTCCACTAACAATAGTTTCAACGTCATAGGCATGTTAAGGTTATAGACACGAGAGAGTTTGATTTACAACATGAACAGGTCCAAAGCAATATTCACGAAAGTCAAGATCCAAGATGAACAAGAATAGATACGAATCAATTACCATACATAGATCCAATTCCAATTTACAACATGGATATTAAATTTACAACTTTTATCTAAAAGTAACTTGAACTTACAGTGCGTGGATCGAGAATTAGAAAGCAGAATTTGACTGTTGAATCTCTATTTGATCGACCGTGTTCTAATTGAAATCCCCCAATTTGCAAATCCCTAAGTGTAGTCTTGATAGAGAAGGAGCAGTCCTTTATCTTCCTTTTTATTTGATTATCTTAGAAGCAGCATAAGGACAGAAAGAAATGGTGTGGAGAGAATGAGGCTAGGGGGTTGTTTAAATAGGATTAGGCAGACGAATCTGGACAAAAAACGAGTTTAAATACATCATCAGAATGCATCTGGTTCAGAAAAGTGGTTTGGGAGGCAGGTCAACCCCCAGGTCGACCTGGTCCCTGGGAGGTCGACACTATGGTCGACCCCCAGGTCGACCTGGCCTATGGGTGGAAGTTTTCCTGCCCTGCCTGCTGTGGGGTTTGAATTCAAATTTCGAGTTTGAATTTCGAGCTGTTTTTGATTCTGAAAATTCCTGAAACTTCGGAGGGTCATATCTCCCTCATACGGACTCCGATTCTCGCAAACTCGGACTCGTTTCCAAGCAGAATTTCGAGACGAACGCAATGGCGCAACCCCTTTCCCTTGATTTTGAATTTAAATTTTAATTCTGCCTTGATTTCTAGTTTCAACATGTTATAAAAATTCGGGTTGTTACAGGACCCTTTCCTCATATTTCCAGATAGATATTCTGGACTTATACTACTTTCAAAAATGAATTTTTATATTTGCATTATTCAAACACTTGAATCAAGATTAAGGATTTTCCATCTCATTTACAGAAGAGGGTTTCCGGACTTCTATTGTCGTGCCCAAGAAAGGAATTCGGGCCTACTATCTTAAACAGGATTTCTAAACCAACACTCGGGTTGGAGTCTCATGTCTTCCATTATGAAACCTTCCAACGAAGGTTATGGTTTCTCACACCTCATACAGGGAGGTTTTCTAAACTTATGATATGAAATTTTTTTTGTTTATTATTTCAGTAGAATATAAAGTACAAATGATCATACTATCTTATCGCAGGTTTCATCTATCATTTGGTGCCAGTCCAGATAATGCCTAACACAATATGAGCAAAACATTGTATATATCCTACTCTAAGTAAAAGACTAGCGCAAGAAATTCCAGTTGTATTTTATGCAAGAAAAAGTAGAAGAAATTATGAATGAATATATTTGAAACCGAAACAAAATGCTAACTTGAAAAGTGAGGAATACCCCTTCACTAGGGGGAAAATGTTACTATCAGGATTCAACACCGAAATCAAAGCAGGGTGAAGGGGTATCATAAAGAGGTTAATAAGAAAGCAGAAGCCAGGAAGGCGCTCAAGAGAAATCAAAGCAAAGATATAAAATGAGGAGCCTCCTCGAAGGAGTGGGGCTGACACCGAAAAGTAAGGACTGAGAAGGCAAAGATGACACTAAGAACTTTGAACCAGAACAATGAAACAGAAATAGCAAGACTGGGGAGATGAAACCGGCATTAGAACAATGATGCTATCTACGCCAACATGGGGATCACACTGTTTGGTGCCGATACCAAGACAAGAAGGGAAAGAAGTAAATAATTGATACCAACATGTTGTGAACAATTAGCTTAGTGTCGACACTGAACGATAAAAGCGGTTGAACTGGTTTAGGTACCGAAGAAAGGAGAGCAAATGAATAATGCTGATACCAAGGAAGTAGGGTCAAAGCATGAGGGTGATACCAGGATCTAGTGCATTGAACTGAGAAGCGGAACCAAATATTGGAATCCGATATTGATGGAGGCAATATTACACACAAAGGGCAGGAAGCACGATACCAAAACTAATTAGACGCATGAGGCCAACAACAAATATGGGAGCAAACAAAGTGTTATTGATACCAATAGGCTCGGTATCAATACCATTGCCAAAGTCAGAACCAAAATTACAAAGGAAAAAGCATAAAGGCGGTACCTAGAAGCCCCTGAAGCGGGCCAACACCGAGAAACCACTACCGAAACAAGAAGCCCTTGATGCGGGCCAACACCGAGAAACCACTATGGAAGCCGGAAGCCCCTGAACCAAACCAACTCCTGATCGCAACCAAAGTGGGCCCAAATCTTTTATAAATAAGACACCATCGGTCACATTTTGGTGGACTTTTCCTCATTCCAAAATCTTGTACTCATTTCTAAGAGACAAAACCCTAATTTTAAAATCAGATTGGGGATTTCTACATCAATTGTAGTACATTCATGATAAATGATAAAGGGGAAATCAAGATCATACTTATTCTTGATTCGATAATCATATTGTATCCAAATTGATTTAACAGGGAGTTATCAACTAACCTCATATATGAAAGATTCAAGTGCAAGTGCATCGGAATGAGAATCATCGAGAAAAATCAAAGATTCTTCCCTCATGATTTATACTTGTGCCTTAGTATTTTTGAACATGTCTAACATTTCACGGTGTCCAAATGATCTATTATAGCCTTATGCCACGATAACTGACACAACCAGGGCCTTTAGAAGGCTGGATCAATGTCGAAGTATCACTTTTTTCATTAAGGACTATGATATATCATCAAAACGTAACCGTTGTGGTATCTTAGCTTGTTTCCTTTTAACACAATGTATATTATTCCATCTTGAGTCTAGGGTACACCTTTGTAAAAAGGTTTCCTATGCCCACAAAAGGTGTCCTCTAGATTGATCATCCTGTAGTTCCATTATATAAGATCTATCAATTCTCAATTGGGTGTTGATGATTTTTATTGTTAATACGTAATATAAGAGAAATCCGAATCCAAGAAATCCATGGCCTCGCTGGGCTTATTCATAGCGAGTATAATCCATAGCTGCAAACAAACAAAGCGAATTGTTTTGCTAATTCCAAACAAAACTGTTCAGCCTCTTCAAGCATGGTCCATGCTTGGAAATCCATAGTGAGTATAGTCTATACTCAAGTTACGATTGAGTTTTCTTACCAAGTCCTGACAAGACAATCAACCCTTCATGCATAATCCATACCTGGAAATCGAAATTGAGTATAGTCCATACCCGGCCATGGCCAAGTGATCTTGCCAAGTCCAGACAAGACAACTAAGTCCCTGAGACATAATCTATTCCTGGAAATCCATGATCGAGTGATCTTTCCTAGTCCTGACAAGATAGCGCGACCCTTCAAACACCATCAATGTTCGGAAATCCATTTATTAAAATTCATAATCATTACAAAATTACAGAAAAATGATGTACCGTAGGATAAAGAGCATGCCTGGGGGTATTATCCTAACTTCATACGTGAGTAAGCCAATTTAGTTGTTTCTTATTACAAATCAAAAGTAGGATGGTTTGTTGTGTGCAAAGAGCATGCCTAGGGATCTTGCCAGTTCTTGTACATGAATAGGCAGACACAACCATTCTAAATCAAAAGAAAGAAAATATCCAGAGAGTCCCATGATTTAGCAAGATAGGTATCCATGAAATTCATATTAGTTGACGATCAATCCACAGGAGCCTTATCCAAGCCCGTCCCTTTTCAAAGGAGTAGCAAGAGGTTGTACATGTTCCATCGGTGCAGTTCGATTTCTAACATAGTGTGTTAGTTCTCCACTTCTGACATGCTCTTTGATTATGTCACGCAAATGCCTGCATTCGCTTGTTTCATAACCATCCAATTCATGAGTTAGGCAATGCTTTCCAGACTCCCGTTCTTTCTACATGGACTCCATCCTATGAGGCTTCTTGAAAGGAGTAATCTCGTATATATCATATCTTCCAGTGAGGAATTAAGTTTAGTGTATTTGAAGAATTTAGGCTCTGTCCATGATTGAATATCTCGATCGTCCTTAGCCGGGGCTTTTCCTTTTCCTTTTCCCTTATCTTTTCCTTTTCCACACCCAGACCGTCCTCTGTCCTTAGTCATATTGACTTCGAGAGTTTCCTTCTCGACTTTAGCATCTTCCTCATGTAGGAACCTATTCGCCTCAAAGTAGAATTTACCAAGGTCCCATATGGATCCCGCTGCAAAGAAATCTTAATATCTTACTTATCCAAGATGTCAGATACAACATCCATTAGCACTATGGATGGTTTTGGTCGATCTACTGACGTTACTATCACATTGAATCTCTTCAAGAAGAAGCGCAGAGTCTCTCCATACCTTTGCTTAATAGAAGTAAGAGTATTCGTTATATTTCTAGGCCTAGAGATGTGGGACCTGAAATGTTCAACAAATGTATCAACCAAAGTATTCCAGCTACTGTTTGACTCTTATTTCAGCTACTTGAACCACACAGCAACAATATCAGTCTAGTAGAGAGGGAAGCATTCAGCCATAACGTTCTCTGGTGCAGATAATATTTTCATATGATGCATATAGCACATCAGGTGTATGGTAGGATTCTTCCTACCATTATAAGCTTCTAAGACCTGCAATTTGAAATCCAGTGGATTTCGAGAAATTTCTATAGCCTGGGTGAAGGGGTTGTGGTTAACACAATCCATATCTTCCTGAGATGCCCCACCTCTTGTAAAGCATCGAATCACATCGGCGGTTCGATTTCCATCACCAAGCAGTTGTTGCCAAGTTTCCAAACCAACATTGTTCCCTTCAACATGAAACCTTATAGCAAGTTGGCATCCGTTCATGGCATTGACATCTGGTTTGATCATGCCTTGAGGACCGGTTCAACATAGTCGAGCACTTGGTGCTATTGTATCATTTTTGTCCTGAGCTTCGCATGGTCGAGCTGCGTTTCTAGTGTCACTATTCAATATATTTTGAAACAGGACAACCCGATTCACTTCATCATCTCCGGAGCAGTGCCCTATGCTGTGTCTTGTTCGACATTCCTGCTAGGTCGAACAGGGATTGCAACTGAACCGGGTTATGGCACATCTTCTTTTCGGACTACTACTACCTCGCTAGGTCGTGCCCTATTGACTAAGCTATGACCTCCTAACCATTCGTATCCATCTAGCTGGAGAGAAAAGAATTCATCATCTCTTTTTGTCTACAGGGAAGTTCATCCTGCCACTCTATGCGGGTTTGCAGTCCCATAATGACCTTGTACATCTCATCTTGGGTAATTAAAGAGATTACCAATGAAGGAAGCCTCTTGACTTCCTTCATTTCCAGCACCTTCTTCCCGAGCAAAAGTTCCATCCTTCTTTTTATTAACCATAACTAGAAATGCCAATCCAAATTCAATAGAATATCAAGTGGCATACCCTCCTTCCTTGGATTACAAAGTTTTGACCTAGAAATTGGTTCTTTTAGCTACAACACTCAAACACAATCATAATCATAATCATAGAATATAAAACATAGAATGTAGAAAGTAAAGGTGTAACGAACGCGAGTTTTTGACTTAGAAAACCGACACACAACACCATGTCGATTATTCAAAAGTCGGAAATACCGGAGCATTAATAGAAAGAAGTTAGAGGGCGAGAATAGATAAGATTGAAAATTAGAATAGAAGAAGAAGAACACAACTACAACAACATCAGAGTAACACGAATCTCACAGCGGAACGAATAAAATATATTATATAACATAACTTTGGAATAAAACAGTGTCGGTATACAATACTATTATCAGAGTACAACACTTACAACACAGCGGAAATTACAATGGTTATATAATTATGAAGCCTACTGCTCCAGCTCTCCAAGTATCTGTAAAATCCCGACTACTTGAATGCACATTCAAAATTGGGCACCCAAGAATTTAGGGAAAACAAAACAAAATAAACTCTGGGTCAGTCATGTGAATGGTGTGAGTAAACTCCAACCATTTGTTTAACTTTTAAAATCCTTTTAAAAGAAAGAATAATCATAAGACCAATCCACACGTTGACATAGATGGTTTTTACCTTATGATAACCTAAAACTATCTTTTAAAACTTATATTCTTCTGATATTATAGTAATGTCTAAAACAAATAAATAGCAATCTATTGGAACGCTTTCATCTCACGCTCTACATATATAATATACAATCAAAAACCGCGGGCTCTTATTGGATAATGAATTTCCAACTATGACAAGGTATGGAACCACCTTCCGATCAGTGTACTCTAGAAGCGATACGCTAGAGTTTAACAAGAACATCTTGTAACCCAGCCACACATAACCGGCCATTCATTTCGCATGAATGTTCCAAATATATTATCACCTTACGGTTGGTATACCAACATAACCATTCCCGGGAGATACAAAATTTAAAGAAGTAACAAATACGAATATTCTCTAGATGGTGACAATATACCCTAATTGGATATGACCCACTTAGCCATGCTGCCTGCCGGATTTCTGTCATCTCCCAGTTTATGAGGCTTGTGGTCATAACGTATGTTTTAACCGATCACTCCTTTATTTACTTTGAATGCCACATCGTCATACCCATCAAATCACAAATTGATTTTTCCAAAAATACCATGGGTATAAGCTAAGAGAAACGAATTTCTCCGCCACCAACGTAAATACATTTGAAACGATCAATTTACGCGATCTACCAGATATACTCTGTCAGGCATTCGTCCATTCAAGTTCTCCTGGGACTGGACAAGCCGAAGGCATATGTAGTGGTTTTCAGATAATATATCTGATCCTGGTCTCTCCGTATTGACAACGAAAATGGTCAAAATCTTTGATAGTCGGTGATTTAACTATCAAAGGAAAACGTGTGTACAAACAACGACCATATTTCCAAATGGAAATCTTATCGATCAATCATCATTTCATTTCTCAATTTCCCATTTATCGTTTCCATATATTCATAAATTCCTTATTTTCTAAAATTAGAAAATATACGTTATTAACTTTGGAAAACGTTTCCTTTTCTGATTCACGCATATCTTCCCACCTCTATCAGTTTCTAACTGTAAACTAGTAAGAGAACAACTTCCCAAGTATAAACCAACGAAGGCTGAAATCAACATCAGATCGATACTCAGAAAGCCATTCAACTTAATTAATTTCCAATCAGTTTCTAATTTCAGTCATTCCATTTAAATTACTAATTCAAACCCCAAATTCCTTTATAATATTTTATTTGCAAAATATTTACCTTAGGCTAATTTTTCACATTGAATTTGAATAACATTTTTTTATATAATCAAAACAGTTTGATTTTGTATTTAAAAGCAATATCTCGAACCCAGATTCTATTTATATTTTTATTTGCAAATCTTATTTCATTTCCAACATTTATAATTTCAATGCAAATTTCCTTTATAGCTACTATGTTCACATTCCATTTCAAATATCGGTGTTAAAACCCATTTTACTTCTCTATATATATTCAAATTTATATATTCAATTTATCCAATGATAAATATTTCCTTAATTTATAAACATCTTTTATAAATTATTCTCCTTAATTTATCTGTTAAAATAGATTTCTATTAAATATTTACTTTAAATAAATATCATGTTACACATGTGTGCGAAGCACGGGTCTAAACCTTCCTAATGTAAAATTCCCTTTTTATAAAATTCTATTCATTTTCCAAATATTTTCTTTTATAATTCTATATACTTTCCAAATAAATATTCCTTTTATAATTATATTTATTTTCTAAATAAATATTTCATGTATAATATCCTATTTATTTCCTATAAATATTTCATTTATAACATCATATTTATTTCCTATAACTATTTCATTTTCAAAATACGCTTTGAAAAATCCCTTTTTACATACCTGTATTTCTTATGGTATTTAAAATACCAATTAAACAGACCAGTGTAATCAAAATCCATCACAAGTTTTATATCACATCATATATCACAAAATATGAAAACAAACATTATTATAAACATTGAGGAATCTAGTTGGAGCCCTTCAACTTGTTTCCCTGCATCCACAGATGTTAAACAATATAAGTAACATCGATTTCATTTCAATATGAAATATTTTGATAAACAGAATCGATATTTGATTAACGATTTATATATATATCGTTATCTATAATTTTATCCAATAAATCGGCAATTTGACCAAACAATCAGCACACAGTAATCAATCATCATTTATCAATACTAGATTATATTTATAAAAATATAAACTGCATAGAGTTAGTGAGATTTACTCACATTGGACGATCATCGTTAAATAACGATAATTGTGGTTGATTCAGACAGACGATTTATTTCACCATAAATTGTAACGAGCTCCAATTAACTCTGAATCTGTTCCATTGTATAGCCGTCGTCCATACAATCCCAACAATTCAGCTTTGTAGAATTCAGGTAATGTATGATAAAGTTACAATGTTACAAATTAAACGCTATTTATAATAGAATTTAACTTTGATTTAAATTAAATCATGTGCTTTACCAAAACAATCCGGCCCAACCACATTCTTGTGTACCCAGACCCGCTCCTCTGTTGTTTGTTCCCATCATATTTCAGAACACAAAATCCTCTTCACTCCCTATTTCCAGTCCCATTTTAGCGTTTTGTTCTCCAACTTCAGAAAACCTTTGAGTGGCCATAGCCGCGATTAAAAACTCCCACAACTCCATTTCCATCTTCAGTCTTCACACGTTGTAGCTCCTTTAACAACCATTTCCAAATATTCATGCTCAACATATGGCTCATCTCCTCCTCAATCTCCACTCCTTCCCTATCACCTAGTTTAGTTCGCTTCTGACAACGACATCTAACCACTACCTCCCTACTTCGCCGGAGCTCCAGCCGACTGCCACCCCGCGACTACCCTCTTCGAGTTACTCCAGTAAAATAATACAACGCATGCGTGCTTTCAAACTTTCCTCCCCTTGCTGACTGATTTTCTCCACACTGAACTGACCCAGTCGCCACCTTGGATTACGCAACCACCCCCACTTAGCTTCTTTATCCCTTCACGTTTTCAGAACAGAGATCACCATACTCTCCCACTTCCTATCCTCCACTAATTCACGAAATAACAACCAAGCCAACATGTTTTTGCGTGAAAACCTCGCAATACCCCAAAACTCCCTCTTCCCACACACACAGTAACCTATGCAAAATAAAACCTCACCATATAACCCAAAACTTAGCACACGTTCTCTATTCCATTCCACGAACGCAGAAGTAATATCCATTTCATGGATAAGTGGTACCATTACCCAATACCTAGAACCCTAGGCTCACGCTGTTTAAAAGCAGTGAACAACAATCATCTCAAAACCTAACAAGAGTACACGGAGTTGAAGGGAAAGAGTCCATGAGCTTAATACATACATTTCGTGATGTAATTTTCGTATGAATTTATTCACTTTATCTCTCGTCTTTCTTTGGTGTTGAAATGGCGTATTGGTTTTTTTTTTTTCAAGTTTGAGAATGAGAGAGGATGTACAATATTTATAGAGTGCTATGACTTCGAGGGGAAGTATTAGGCATTAGTAAGATGTACGTTTCCACGACTTTTAGCTTTGCAGTTTCATTAATGGTGATAAGGCTCTTCATAGCTTTGTACATCATAGCGTAGGGCTTCAGACTTTTAGCATGTGTAAGTGGCTTAGGAGTTAAGCAACGTTAATGTATATATATTCTTTGTTCCTTTGATTTTTACTATTTTGATGTGCGTAGTTTTCGTGCTTGGAATCTTGGCAGCATGTTCTTGTTGCCTCACTCTAGCTATGGATCTCGTGCTTATGCAAGGTGGTTACTTTTGGTCATTTGTGACCTTCGTATTTCTCCTGAGATTCTATTACATGCCTTTGGTTATTTAGAACTTGGGATTTTTGATGCTCTCACTAAATTCATTCTCGCAATTGGACTTTCGTGTAATGCTCATATGTACAATAATTATGTTTTGAGTTAAATGTTTTCACGTACCCTATTGCGTAGAATCCCATTTGTTTATGAACCATTAATGATAAAAATAAAAATGCCGTTTAGACGAGCAATGTGCCACGATCCCAAAAATATAATAATATAGACTAGTTAACTCATTTCATAGAATCCAAAAATGCTAATTTAGGGTGTAAAATACTTCAAAATAAAAAGTGCTTATTTTTCAAAATAAAAATTACAGAAAAATTCTAAAAATTAAATTATACCTACGTCTCAAAGATCCTGTCTAAATTCGAAACCAATATTAAATTATAATTAAATACGTCGTTATGGTTTGTAAAGGACTCCATAGCGACTATTTGAAAATTTGATTTGGACATAATTCACCGTCTACAAGATGAAATCTCGATTCTTCACTTCCACTAGAAAAATACAGTTTAATAGATTCCAACGTTTCTTGTTTCACGGAAATTCGACTTATAATGGATCCTGCACACTCAATTGAAGTTCAAAACTCAAAATTACGAACTACCGCGACGTTACAGACTCGATTATAATTATATTATAATTAATACGTTCAGTTGTCGTTAAATATATATATTCGTTATAATAATTCAATCCTAGACTAAAATTAAATATCTTATATCGTCTAATTTACACAGTATTTGAAAATCAACTCATTCCGACCATTTCGAAATAAAAATTATTATTCCACTATTTAAATTTATTAAATGATCAATATTATTTCATTCAATTCATTTAAATTGCCAAATCAATATTGTAATAATTAAATAAATTAATCATTAAATTGCTAAAAATTACGGGACGTTACATTCCTTCCCCTAAAAAGAATTTCGTCCCTGAAATTACTAAGGCAAGAAAAATGTTTCAATTTTTTATCAACCAGGTTCAAATCATTTATTTCACTTCTTAACTTCAGTTTCAACTGAACCAATTAAATTCACTTAAGCTATTAACTCATTTCTATTAGCGAAAATTTTCAAAAATTCTGAAAATTTTCTAACACATTAAATTCCTAAAAAAATTCGCTAGCGTCTCCTTTTCCTGGTTTAAATCGGTACAGCTACAACTCGCCTCTCTAGGCTTTCTCCAACCCAAAAGAAAACAAAACAGCCAAGTGGCTTGCCGAACAGGCTCATAAACCTCATGCTTATTCAAATTATAAACTTGTAACTTTTTGTCGGACATATCATTATATCCTTACTATCTGTTACCAATTCTGCATATACCAACATCATCACAATCGACCTCTAATTAGTTTATCCTTGACACAACTATTTGATTAAACAAGCCAAATACCATTTCAAACTCAAGCTTCATTCTTGATTCCAAACTCTTAACTCACCAATCCAATTTACTTAACCTTGTTAAGTTCCTTTACGACATTCTATAAACTAATTAATTTCCCAAATCAGTTATCTTCATCCCAAAATTCAAAATCTGATTTTTATTACAAAAATCAATCCATTTCACATTACATACGTCCAGTTATATTCAAGAATCCAATTTTTCCTTGATATCTTTCTATTTCAATACAGTTTCCGTTTAACTGTTTTAATTCAATTCCAATTTGTTTCCACGAATTTTTATTAATTTATTTTTAAATCAAACCATCTCTCCTGGGAGTTTTAAACGACTTAGTTTTTTTCTAAAATCAATTGTTTGTTTTTGGTATTTCAAAACAACTTGTTTTTCCAAAACAATTCGAAATCAATATCTTTGGTAGTAATCCGTCACTTAGAACTCGAAAATGAACACTGATGATGTTGCAAACATCATCAGAATTATTTCCTAGCAATCGAAGTGAATTCAATACTATGTCATTTTTCAAAACTCATATTTAAACATCTCCCTTTTGAAATTTATTTCAAAATATCATCCATAACGCTTGTAAAACAATTTAAAATCTCCCAGGATTTTAAAATCCTCATATATTTAATCCAAATTCATTTACAAAAACTTATTCAAATTTTAGGAATTTTAATTCCAATTCTGATATTAATTTCAGATTTAACTCATCTGATTCCATATATCACACTTATATAAATTATGATTGGTCATTTACTTAACCATTTTACTTTTATAATTTCATTTGATTATAAGATGTCCAACACATCAAATATACGATAATAATTTATAAATGCTATCTTTATATCGAAATAAACTTTGGGGTAAATTATTTTATTTACCTTCTTATCAAAACATACTATGTCGGTACGTCGTATTCAGTGTTTAGAAACTCCTACCGATATAGTGGATCAAACCAATCGACCAGAATCCATAATAACTCAACCAATAAATCTCCACAATATAAAACAATTTTTATAAAATCTACAAGTACGTTCACTCATATATACACTCAAACTCAATCTAAGGTATTACTGACCCCATATCTACTGAGTTACGCCATAGAGCCAAGGTAATTACTTATCCTTCAACTCTGATACCATAGTAACGAACGCGAATTTTCGACTTAGAAAATAGACACACAACACCATGTCGATTATTCAAAACTCGGAAAAACCGGAATAATAATAGAAAGAAGTTAGAGGGTGAGAATACATAAGATAGAAAATTAGAATAGAAGAAGAACACAACTACAACAACATCAGAGTAACACGAATCTCATAGTGGAACGAATCAAATATATTATATAACATAACTTCGGAATAAAATGTATTGGTATACAATACTATTATCAGAGTACAACACTTATAACACAGTGGAAATTACAATAGCTATATAATCCTGAAGCCTCCAGCTCCAGCTCTCCAAGTATTTGTAAAATACCGACTACTTGACTGCCCGTTCAAAATTTGGCACCCAAGAGTTCAGGGAAAACAAAACAAAATAAACTCTGGGTCAGTCATGTGACTGGTGTGAGTAAACTCCAACCATCTGTTTAACTTTTAAAATCCTTTTAAAAGTAATAATAATCATAAGACCAATCCACACATAAACACGAATGGTTTTTACCTTATGATAACCCAAAACAATCTTTTACAACTCATATTCTTTTGATATTATAGTGATGTCTAAATCAAATAAATAGCAATCTAGTGGAACACTTTCATCTCACGCTCTACATATATAATATACAATCAAAAACTACGGGCTCTTATTGGATAATGAATTCCCAACTATGACAAGGTATGGAACCACCTTCCGATCAGTGTACTCTAGAAGCGATACACTGGAGTTCAACAAGAAAACCCAGCCACACATAACTGGCCATTCATTTCGCTTGAATGTTCCAAATATATTGTCAACTTACGGTTGGTATACAACAACATCAGAATAGCACAGCGTAGGTTATAACTTAGTAAATAAAGGGAAGTGATCGGTCACCATCGCCAGAGGCGGAATACATACATGCAGTGAGACATAATAAGGGTATCAGTCTACATCGCCGAAGGCGGTACATATACATACGAGAATAAATACTGAAAGTAAAGCAGTCTGCATCGCCTATGGCGGAATCATAATATAAGTACAATTATAGCGGAAAATGTCAAAGTCATCTCTGTGAAGTCAGCCTCGCCATGAGCAAAAATGCACTCTATGCAACAGTGCAGAGCCAAAACAACCTGTCACCTGTGAACTAGGCTGCCCGTGTGGAAATAAGGGCACCCGCGTTTGCAAAGTGAAACAAACAACGAGTCAGTCATGGGGACTGGTATGAGGAATTTATTTAACAGTTTAAACAACAGTAATAAGCAAATCATAGGATAACGCCACTTTCGCGGAACGGGTTTACTCCTGTGATTGCTAGTGCATTTAAAACAAAGTAAATTTTTTAAAACAACACAATGCTTTTAAAAAGAATGAAGCCATTGTATGACTCAAGTCCCATCATACAATGCATCGCAAGCCGGAGGATAGAGTTTTACCTTATAATGGCCAAATATGCTTGATACGTGTAAAGCAAAATCATTTGATATTATTACTAGTGCATATATGTTTCAAAAATGAATAGCATCATAAATATCAATCATAGGCGACATGAGCGTCCCATGCCACTATGTCGCCATATATAAGTTACAATCGAATCCGTTATCTCGTATTGGAAATTGGCTTTCCGTCATGAGTCGAGGCAAGGGGCAAGCTCCTCTCCGCTTCGAGACATTCTAGCAAATGCCTCAGGACTACACACTCTGGGTAACCCTGGATCGGCTGGGCCGGTCCTCTCTTACGTTTGAGGATTGGCAATTCCTGAACACACGTTTCCCGGTCCTTACAGACCTATAATCGAGGCGCCTCGCATTCCAACAACCACAAAGGTGAAAAGTAGATATAAATGTCAGGGCTGGTAAGTCACTGACACCATCATAGCTAGAAAGAAACGTCGTGCTCTCCTAGCGGTCCGTATCCCGTTTTTAACTCATACCGAGGTGTGAGGCTCGCGAATCTACGCTATACACAAAGCCAGGCCACGTAGACCGTGCTTTGATCATCATCCACAAGACTTTGCTTTGCAACAGAAGCCTTGATCACAGCATCTTGGCATGCCACATAGGCAATCCACTCCATACAATTGATTTCTATCGATATATAACCTCTGAGCTCGTACGTCTCAGAGAAGGGCGTTAAGCAAAGAATAAATTCTCCGCCGCCAAACAGATATATATTTAACAGAGATCAATCAGCATAGAACAAAATCCAATGTCAGACACACAGTCCATTTACAAGTCCGTTCTGGGTCTGAACGAAGCCGGAGGCGTCAAATTCCTCGTATATCCGTCCAATCAACACATACGTTCAGACGGCTACTACTTCCGTTTCTTCATGGTAGCTACCCCAGTCAGGAACCTCAGCAGCGCCCATCCAACTGATACGAAGATCGTTGGTCTTGAATCGTCATTGTATTTTCCAATTCGAATCTGTAACGACCCGTATTCTACACATCATAGGATTGTAGAATATTTATTTCTTTCCCGTATGAAGTTGTATGGTCATGTAACTTTGGGAAACTTCTGTTAGAGTCATTTCCCATGCTTATGATTTTCGTCGATTTTTAAATGACCATTTTGCCCCTAGTTGATACTGTTTTGGCCATAACTTTTGATTGGAAAGGAATTTTGACCTGAAACCACTTCCATTGGATTCGTTTGATGGTTTACCTTTCCGTAGAGTGGTCATAATAGCCAAACGGACTTACCGTTTGGGAGGTATGGCTGAAATAAGGTTTGGAGGGTGAAAAACTGCTTAACCGGGCCAAATCGGGTGATTAGTGAGTAGGCCCATAACCCGTTTCGGGATTAGGGTTATGGGGAGGCTGAAATGAGATAGAGGATCATTCCATTTCAGTTTTCTAGCCTCCACTTATCACCAAGGAACCCTAAAAATGGCCTTTAACCTCTAAATCACCTCCAAATCATCTTTTGGTCAAGGATTAAGCTTAGCAACATCTAATCAAGGGAGATCTACACCAAATCAACATTGGAGCTGCTGTTTAGCATTGGGATTCACATCAAATCAGAGATTTATTTCAGATCTTAGTTTATTTTGTGGCTAAGGTGAGTGATTTGCATAGTTTTGCACTAATTATGGCTAATTAGGGGTGATTAGTGTTAATTAGCGAATTTAAGCATGATAAAATTCGGGAAAAATATTCATAAATTCGTAAATGATGTTTTAGACCTCTGATATGAATTTGGGTTAATTTGGTTAAGTTTTGCTAATCCTATCATTAGTTTCACCTAAATATGCTTAGGGGGAGATATGGGATTTTGGGGTATGTTTGATCCATTTTAACCTATTATATTGATGTTTTGATGTTTGTGGTTGATTATGCATGTTGCTATGACTGTTTGAAATGCTTTGTGATTGATTTCAATAGTTAGAATGGTCGAAAACGTCGTCGAATGGCATAAACACTTGTTGGAACATTTTCAGAAAATAGTGCAGGGTTCAGATCAGATCGGATATGGGGCTCGGATCGGATATGTTGAACCGAGCAAGGAAATCGATCGGATCGAAACCCAACACTTGGGAAAAATGGCAAAAAGGAAGGCCACGCTAGCTGAACTGGGATCGGATCGGATTAGGGAGTAGGGATCGGAGCGGATAGAGGAGGATGGATCGGATCGATGCACGTAAAGGATGAGGAGGCGGATCAGAGCGGAAGCATGAACTGGAGTGGGAGCGACACCCGACCCGAGGAGAAACGCCCGACCCGAACCGCACCAGAAGAAGACCCGACCCGAACAGATGGAGGATACCCGACCCGAACCGATGGCTTGAGAAGGAACCCGACCCGACGCAGTATTGACCAATAACCCGAGATGCAAAGGTAGTCCAATATGGGAAGTTAGAGCTCAGGATCCAGTTGGGAACCGATGAGTTCACTTCATGGTTGGACTTTGCTGCGGGACGTGTGCTAAGGAGTTATCGACGTTCATAACTTCGATTCACCACTAAAAATGAATGATGGGCTACTTATCAGTGCAGTAGGGTCATTATGACCTGAGGGGCAAGGTGATGGTAGCAAGACTACGTTATCAGTGCAGTAGGGTCATTATGACCTGAGGGGCAAGGTGATGCGTAGTAAGACTATGAGCCAGCGCAGATGGGGTGAATAACTCCATGGGGCATGTGGACATAGTAAGGATTGGTAAGGCTATGAGCCAGTGCAGTGGGGTTCTTGTGACTCCATGGGGGCAAAGTGGACATAGCAAAGGATTAGTGGCTATGTTATCAGTGCAGTGAAGCCAATTATGACTTCATGGGGGCAGAGTGATCGTAGCAAGGTATGTTGGGTGATCGAAGTGGTGAATATCGTATACTTTACGCACTGAGTGAGAGATGTGAGGATGGATGCTATGTTTGATTGTTTGCCATCCCTATGACATGCACACCTCCCCCACCTCCGTATCTATACACCGTTTGATATGGTACCTTAGAGTTTTGTACAGTATGTAGTGCTAACTCTTTGGTTGCAGGTCCAGGTTCAGGTATGTTTTAGTCTACCTGTTATTGTTCACTTTAGATGCTTATCGCTCATACCAGGCTTTATGTCTGACCCAGAGTTTTATGTCTCCTCTTATTACTCTGGGTGCTCACACGAGCAGACTAGAGACAGGTTAGCTGGTGATGCGCGAGTAGCTGATTCGGAGGCGGGCAGGAGGCTTCCACGTATGATATATATATATACACATTCTCCATGTGTCGTTGGTGGTCGCTACTTGGGCATTAGTAGTGTACCTCCTTTATCTTACTTTTGCTTTGAGACAGTTGAAAGTTGTAATAAGCTGTATTTTGGATTTCCGCTGCTATGATGTTTAGTTCTGATTTTCAGCTTACGCACTGTCTCTCCTGTTTTATGTCAAGTATGTTATTGTTATATTTTGTTCTATGCGCTGTGAGACATTCTACAGGTTCTTTGTATGTTCATTTCCTTCTTCCCTTTCCTTCTCACGACCCGTTCCGTGCTAACTGGACATGTGTACGGCGCACCTTTGGAGTAAATGTCGGTTGGTGCGGGGCGGGCCGTCACACTTGGTATCAGAGCTCTAGGTTGCGTAGTTAACCTAGGGAAAGACACTAGGGAGAGATAGTACGTATATGAGAGCGCGTATTTGTGATTACTTTGGTTTTCAAAAGCTATATATGTATATACTATTAGTAGTATAAAGAATGAAGTCGCACTGCACTAGCACCACTATGGGGTCGTTAATCGTTTCCCTTTTTCAGATTGACGATGAGCCGAGACACGAGGTGTGCTGGTACAGGGACCAACCAAGGGAGTGCCGCTGACATGAGGGCAATGTTTACTAACCTCATGAGAGACATGCTTAGAGAAGTGCAAGGGGCAGTTCCCAATCCCGAGGTTGGTGTTGGCCCAGTAGTGCAGGCGCCTAGGGTCGATTTCGCCAAGTTGTGCAAAGATTACACTAATCTTGGTGGAAAGCCGTTCCACGGAACGGGGTCGGCCACAGATGTTCAAGATTGGATGGATAGCTGTGACCGTATCTTTGATGACTTGGGTCTTGAGGATGCGATGAAGAGAAGGCTAGCATCTCGTCAGCTGCAAGGGCGAGCGATGAATTGGTGGAATGCCATTAGAACAGCTACTCCAATGGACCAGGTTACTTGGGATCAGTTCAAGGCTCGCTTTAGTGAGAAGTTTATTCTAGCTGCCCAAAAGTCAGTATTGTTTAAGAGGTTCTTGGAACTCAAGCAGAATGGGAGGGCAGTTTCTGATTATATTGCTTAGTTCGACACCTTGTCGAAGTTTGGACTGTCTCTCATTGATACTCCTGAAAAGAAGAATGAGAAGTTCATTACCGGTTTGGATGGATACTTGGGGGAAAGTCTTATTAACCACATCGATGAGACTTTTGAATCCATCGTGGGGAAAACTTTGAGATCAAAGAGCCTTTACCCTAAGTCAAAGACTGAGGCTGCATCTGCAGAAGGGCCAAAGCCGCAAGCAGGCGGTGGAGGCAAGAATAACTCTCAGAATAAGAGGAAGCAGGACCAATCTAAAGGTGGTCAGAAAAAGAGCAAGAAGGATGTTGAGTGCTTCAGCTGTGGAAAGAAGGCCCATTATGCTAAAGAATGTCGGGCCAAGCCAGCGGAAAGGAAGTGCTACAACTGTGGTCAAATGGGACATCAGAAGGATAGGTGTCCGCAACCTCTTAAGGAGAAGCAGATTGTGAAAGCATATGCTATTGATGTTGTTCCTTCTTCGTCGAATGCCCCAACTGCGGCGGAGAAAGGAAAGAATGTTGTTATTCAAGGTATGCTTTCTATTTATGATGTACCAGTTCGAGTTTTGTTTGATACTGGGGCTTCCCGTTCCTTCATATCTAGTGACCTGGTAGATAGGTTGGGACTGGAACCCGAGATAGTTGATAGACCATTGGTTGTGACGAACCCGATTGGTGGTTCGACAAGCCTTAGTATGATTTGCAGGAATTTGGTCTTATCGAGTCATGGATGTATGTTTGTATGTGATTGCTTTGTTTTGGGCTTTACTGGTTATGGCATTATATTGGGAGTCGATTGGCTCCAAAGATACGGGGTGGTGGTAGACTGTGAGGGCTTTTTGGTGACAGTGAGGGCGGATGATGGGCGGAGGGTAGTGTTTGGTAGTCTACCTAGTGATGGGGTTATGGCTGGTTTTGTAAATTCCCTCAACATCCCGCAGGATGAGTTGTCAGATGTGCCCGTGGTTGGCCAGTATCCGGACGTTTTCGAGGAGGTGACCGGGCTTCCACCACACCGAGAGATTGAGTTCCGTATTGATTTAGTGAAAGATGCCAGACCTATAGTGATGCCACTTCGTCGTATGGCACCAAGGGAGCAGCGAGAGCTCGGGGTGCAAGTCAGCAATCTTTTGAAGAAGGGATTTATTAGAAGGAGTGTCTCCGAGTGGGGAGCACCAGTTGTGTTTGCCACTAAGGCATATGGTTCCCTTCGTTTGTGTGTGGACTATCGCGAGTTGAATAAGGTAACGAGGAAGAATAAGTATCCTCTACCGCGGATAGATGATTTGTTTGATCAACTGGAAGGAGCAAGAGTGTTCTCCCAGTTGGACCTCACGATAGGATTTCATCAGCTTCGAGTAGCGGATGAGAGTGTTCCGAAAACGACATTTAGGACGCCGTCTGGATTTTATGAGTGGTTGGTCATGCCGTTTGGGTTGACCAATGCACCAGCCTACTTTGTGGATCTCATGAATCGAGTATTCATAGATCAATTGAATAAGTTTGTTCTTGTGTTCGTGGAAGATATCCTTGTTTACTCAAGGACAGAGGAGGAACACAAGGGACACTTGAGGATAGTGATGGAGGTGTTGAGGAAACACCAATTGAAAGCGAAATTCTCTAAGTGTCAATTTTGGAGAAGGGAAGTAAGATTCTTGGGTCATGTTGTTTCAGAAAGCGGTATTGCTGTGGACCCTGCGAAGGTGGCTACGGTACAGGATTGGCCTACGCCCAAGAATGCGACAGATGTGAGAAGTTTCTTGGGATTAGCTGGAAATTATCGTAAGTTTATCCAGGACTTCTCCAAGATAGCAGCACCGTTGACTCAGTTGACTAAGAAGAATCAGTCCTTCGTCTGGGACGAAGTGTGTGAGGATGCCTTCAAGAGTCTAAAGGAGAAGTTGACGCGTGCGCCAGTGTTAGTCATTCCTAAAGGGAATGAAGAGATGACGGTATACACGGATGCTTATGGTACCGGACTGGGTGCTGTATTGATGCAAGGAGGTAGGGTTGTAGCTTATGCTAGTCGACAACTAAAGCCGCATGAGAAGAAGTATCCTACCCACGATTTGGAATTGGCAGCGATTGTATTTGCGCTGAAGATGTGGAGACACTATCTCTTGGGAGAAAGATTTGAGTTGTTTACTGATCATAAATCGTTAAAGTATCTCTTCTCTCAGAAAGATCTGAATCTCCGTCAACAGAGATGGTTAGAGTTCTTGGCTTCGTATGATTTTGATATCGCATACACACCTGGGAAGGGTAATGCGGTAGCCGATGCCTTGAGTAGGAGACATGCCAGCTTAGGGGCAATGTTTCTTGAGTGGAAGCAACTGGAGTATATCGCGGGGTTTGATTCCAGACCAAAGTGCGAATTGGATCCAGTCATGCTAGCTAGTTTGACGATCAGACCCACTTTGATAGAGCGGATTGGTTCTAGCCAGAGGGACGATCCTAATCTATTAGAAATCATCTCCAAATTAGAGATGAACATCGACGGTGAGGAGATGAATGTGTATGGGCTTGATCGAGATGGATGGCTTAGAAGGAATGGAAGACTAGTTGTGCCCAACGTAAATGGTTTGAGGGATGAAGTGCTTAGAGAATGTCATCACTCAAAACTGACTATACATCCCGGTGGTAATAAGATGTATCGAGACATGAGACAGACTTACTACTGGGAAGGGATGAAAAGAGACGTTGGGAAGTTTATATCCAAATGCATGAATTGCCAGCTAGTTAAAGCCGAGCAAAAGAAGCCTAGTGGGTTGTTGCAACCATTAGAGATTCCCAAATGGAAATGGGAGCAAGTCTCGATGGATTTCATCGATGGTTTACCAAGGACTAGATCGGGATTTGATAGCATTTGGGTAATTGTGGATCGATTGACTAAGAGCGCAAGATTTATACCAGTCAAATCAACCAGAACGGCAGCCAAGTTGGCAGAATTGTATATGAAGTGGGTAGTGAGATTTCATGGAGTACCCAAAAGCATTGTAAGTGACCGAGACCCGTTGTTCACTAGTGGGTTTTGGAAAAGCTTACAAGAGGCTCTAGGGTCAGGATTACATCTCAGTACCGCATATCATCCTCAGACCGACGGTCAGACGGAGAGGGTGAATCGTATATTGGAAGATCTCTTGAGAGCTTGTATATTGGATTTTGGTGGACCATGGGATGACCATTTGCATCTAGTAGAGTTTGCATATAATAATAGCTACCAATCCAGTATCGGTATGGCTCCATATGAAGCTTTGTACGGAAGACCGTGCAACTCACCATCATGTTGGATAGAGACTGGCGAGAAGTTTGTGCTTGGACCAGATAGTGAGGGAAACTTCCGATAAGATCAAGATCATTCAGCAACGAATGAAAGCTGCCCAAGATAGGCAGAAGAGTTATGCTGATAAGAGGAGAAGAGACTTGAAATTCTCTGTTGGTGACTTGGTGTTTGTCAAGATCTCTCCGTTAAAGAGCGTGATTCGATTTGGTAGAAGAGGCAAGTTAGCACCAAGATTTGTTGGCCCATTCCCTGTTCTTGAACTAGTCGGGAATTTGGCATATAGAGTTGGCTTACCAGAGAAAATGGCGGGAGTTCACAATGTATTTCATGTTTCCCAACTAAGGAAGTTCGTCCACGACTCAGATATGACTATTTCACCTGATCAGTTAGAGGACTTCGAAGTAGAACCCGAGGCGGTTGGGAACCGCAAGCCGATCCGTATTGTGGGGCACGATACGAAGCAACTTCGAAGGAAGGCGGTGAAGCTAGTCAAGGTGCAGTGGGGCGAGGACGAGAATGATTGTACTTGGGAGACAGAGGAGAGCATTAGGAAGGCATATCCAGAACTCTTTGCCTGGTAAGATTTACTTTGCAATTTAGTTTTCCGCATGCTAGGGTAGACTTGTTTTGCCAATTTGATAGGCATGCGTGACCTTTGTGTGTGTTTTGATTAGGGAATTTCGGGGGCGAAATTTCTTAAGGTGGGGGGGGGGGGAGAGAGTGTAACGACCCGTATTCTACACATCATAGGATTGTAGAATATTTATTTCTTTACCGTATGAAGTTGTATGGTCATGTAACTTTGGGAAACATCTGTTAGAGTCATTTCCCATGCTTATGATTTTTGTCGATTTTTAAATGACCATTTTGCCCCTAGTTGATACTGTTTTGGCCATAACTTTTGATTGGAAAGGAATTTTGACCTGAAACCACTTCCATTGGATTCGTTTGATGGTTTACCTTTCCGTAGAGTGGTCATAATAGCCAAACGGACTTACCGTTTGGGAGGTATGGCTGAAATAAGGTTTGGAGGGTGAAAAACTGCTTAACCGGGCCAAATCGGGTGATTAGTCAGTAGGACCATAACCCATTTCGGGATTAGGGTTATGGGGAGGCTGAAATGAGATAGAGGATCATTCCATTTCAGTTTTCTAGCCTCCACTTATCACTAAGGAACCCTAAAAATGGCCTCTAACCTCTAAATCACCTCCAAATCATCTTTTGGTCAAGGATTAAGCTTAGCAACATCTAATCAAGGGAGATCTACACCAAATCAACATTGGAGCTGCTGTTTAGCATTGGGATTCGCATCAAATCAGAGATTTATTTCAGATCTTAGTTTATTTTGTGGCTAAGGTGAGTGATTTGCATAGTTTTGCACTAATTATGGCTAATTAGGGGTGATTAGTGTTAATTAGTGAATTTAAGCAAGATAAAATTCGGGAAAAATATTCATAAATTCCTAAATGATGTTTTAGACCTCTGATATGAATTTGGGTTAATTTGGTTAAGTTTTGCTAATCCTATCATTAGTTTCACCTAAATATGCTTAGGGGGGGATATGTGGATTTTGGGGTATGTTTGATCCATTTTAACCTATTATATTGATGTTTTGATGTTTGTGGTTGATTATGTATGTTGCTATGACTGTATGAAATGCTTTGTGATTGATTTCAATAGTTAGAATGGTCGAAAACGTCGTCGAATGGCGTAAACACTTGCTGGAACAGTTTCAGAAAACAGTGCAGGGTTCGGATCGGATCGGATATGGGGCTCGGATCGGATATGTTGAACTGAGCAAGGAATTCGATCGGATCGGAACCCAACACTTGGGAAAAATGGCAAAAAGGAAGGCCACGCTAGCTGAACTGGGATCGGATCGGATTAGGGAGTAGGGATCGGAGCGGATAGAGGAGGATGGATCGGATCGAAGCACGTAAATGATGAGGAGGCGGATCGGAGCGGAAGCATGAACTGGAGGGGGAGCGACACCCAACCCGAACCGAGGAGAAACGCCCGACCCGAACCGATGGAGTGGCACCCGACCCGAACCGCACCAGAAGAAGACCCGACCTGAACAGATGGAGGATACCCGACCCGAACCGATGGCTTGAGAAGGAACCCGACCCGACGCAGTATTGACCAATAACCCGAGATGCAAAGGTAGTCCAATATGGGAAGTTAGAGCTCAGGATCCAGTTGGGAACCGATGAGTTCACTTCATGGTTGGACTTTGCTGCGGGACGTGTGCTAAGGAGTTGTCGACGTTCATAACTTCGATTCACCACTAAAAATGAATGATGGGCTACTTATCAGTGCAGTAGGGTCATTATGACCTGAGGGGCAAGGTGATGGTAGCAAGACTACGTTATCAGTGCAGTAGGGTCATTATGACCTGAGGGGCAAGGTGATGCGTAGTAAGACTATGAGCCAGCGCAGATCGGGTGAATAACTCCATGGGGCAAGTGGACATAGTAAGGATTGGTAAGGCTATGAGCCAGTGCAGTGGGGTTCTTGTGACTCCATGGGGGCAAAGTGGACATAGCAAAGGATTAGTGGCTACGTTATCAGTGCAGTGAAGCCAATTATGACTTCATGGGGCAGAGTGATCGTAGCAAGGTATGTTGGGTGATCGAAGTGGTGAATACCGTATACTTTACGCACTGAGTGAGAGATGTGAGGATGGATGCTATGTTTGATTGTTTGCCATCCCTATGACATGCACACCTTCCCCACCTCCGTATCTGTACACCGTTTGATATAGTACCTTAGAGTGTTGTACAGTATATAGTGCTAACACTTTGGTTGCAGGTCCAGGTTCAGGTATGTTTTAGTCTACCTGTTATTGTTCACTTTAGGTGCTTATCGCTCATACCAGGCTTTATGTCTGACCCAGAGTTTTATGTCTCCTCTTATTACTCTGGGTGCTCACACGAGCAGACTAGAGACAGGTTAGCTGGTGATGCGCGAGTAGCTGATTCGGAGGTGGGCAAGAGGCTTCCACGTATGATATATATATATACACATTCTCCCTGTGTCGTTGGTGGTCGCTACTTGGGCATTAGTAGTGTACCTCTTTTATCTTACTTTTGCTTTGAGACAGTTGAAAGTTGTAATAAGCTGTATTTTGGATTTCCGCTGCTATGATGTTTAGTTCTGATTTTCAGCTTACGCACTGTCTCTCCTGTTTTATGTCAAGTATGTTATTGTTATATTTTGTTCTATGCGCTGTGAGACATTCTACAGGTTCTTTGTATGTTCATTTCCTTCTTCCCTTTCCTTCTCACGACCCGTTCCGTGCTAACTGGACATGTGTACGGCGCACCTTTGGAGTAAATGTCGGTTGGTGCGGGGCGGGCCGTCACAGAATCACTCGATAAATTATTTGAAATGAGGGTTAGCTCGGCCTTTTCAAATAATTCACGTAATTAGAATTTAAATCAATGCTTTCCGTGGTTATATTATTCGACATCCATATTTCAGTTCTTTAGTGTTATTTTCGTGTCAATCACATACAACCATCAAATATCAAACAATTCAAGCCCAATTGGTTTATTTGCAATCTATGTTGCTTACAATATTTTATAACGATTTTTCACCATTTTTATTTGTTTAAAAATGGCCATATTTAATTAAACGACGTTTCAGGTCGTTTCGTGGCACTAGCGCTGTTTTTCCCCTAATTTGTTTTACACATATCGGAAAATCTAACCGTTGGATTTCTACAAAGTCTATATCAGTGGGAAGATATTCCCAAAGCGAACCCAACGGTTCCAGTTTCGTGAAAATCCGATGGTCGGATCTCCCACACTAGTCGTTTGAAGTTACGGTTTCAAAATTCGAACAGCAGCGCCGTTATTCGATTTAATTTAATTATATTTATATTTATATATAAATATAAACGATTCTGGCGCTGTTTTTCTTCAGATTTGAATTAAACATTCCGGACAATCCAACCGTTGGATTTTTACAAGGTTGGTGCCGTTGGGAAGATATTTCCAAGGCGAACCCAACGGTTGCGGTTTCGGGAAAATCCAATGGTCGGATTTCTCGTACTAATCGTTTCAAATTACGATTCCGAAACAGGAACTGCACGGCTTCGATTCCTTTAAATTATATTTATATTTATATATATAAATATAGTTCATTCTATAATTCCAACTATAGTTCATTCTTTATTTTCAACTTCGTTTTCACTTCAAATATTTCACTAATGCCTTAATATTTCGAAAAATTTCGCCATAACCTCCTTTGTACGGGGAGGGGTTTGGAAATTTGTTGGGCCGTGTTAGGTACCCAATAAATCCTAAAAAGCATCCACATATTTATAGTGATATATTCTGGTGTTTACGGGGGAGCATGTATAGATAATCACTCCAGAGAATAAATTCTCGTCACCCCGTTTCCGTGTGGAAATAAATAGTCCATGTGTCGTATCTAATAACTAGAGAGACGTGATTATTGTCAACTCCAGACCCGTGTGGGGTTTTTATTAATCTGGCAATTTATCGTTATATTTTATATAGTCCATATCAGTCATCAGTTCAATCTGTAGTATAAAATCATCGCCATACAAGCCTCTCGCTCGTATGTTAAATCTTCCACCTCGTCACACAAGCTCCAATTGCTTATGTGGAATATGATGAAGTATGCCTATCGTCAAGAAGTATGCCATGTAGTGTAGTTCAAAATTAATTGTTACTATCCTATGGCGATATTTATTATTTCACACAGAATAACCAGCACTCCGCATCTAATGGCATTCACAGGAGTTGATATAAAAATAAAATTGCGCAACCAACTCATCAAGGCTTACCTATTTGTCGGGCACGCAAATAATTTCTTTACTCTACAACTAATCCATTTTTCCTGTTCAACACATGTATATATATGCAGAACAAAGCTAATAACAATATTTCCAGCAACTATTATTTATTTCAACACGTGTGTATTTTTATCAAAGCGTATACATGATAAAAGAAATATTTTTATCATCAAAAATATTTATTCAACACGTGAATGTTTTTAACACTTCATATTCACAATAAAAATGTAGTTTTTATTGTCTATTCATTTTATTTTAAAATACGATAACATTCAACACATGAATTTCAACTCGACGAACGAATTTCAATTCAACACATGAATATTCTCTATAGTTTGTATATATATATATATATACATATATATATATATAAATGTGATTTTTATCGCTAAAGCTATTTTTTTAAATTCAAATAATATTCAACACATGAATTTCGATTCCACGAATGAATTTCAACTCAACACATGAATATTCTCTATAGTTTGTATATATATATAAAAATGTGATTTTTATCGCTAAAGCTAACTATTTAAATTCAAATAATATTCAACACATGAATTTCGATTCAATGAATGAATTTCAACTCAACACATGAATATTGATTTCAACATATGTAATTTATTTCAACGAATGAAAATTATTCTAACACATGTATATTTCAGAAAATTTCGGCAGCATAACGGCAGGGTAGTTAAAACCGGGACCGTCCCTAGTACGGCTCCTCGCTCTACCTTAAAACCTCGCGGTTTTTGACAATGGGGATCATGCATCTAGTTCGCACGCAGGCGGCATGTTTTATTTTCAATTCCACAATCCTATTCTAATTTGTTTCAACCACAAGAGGGTATTTTTCAACCACAAAGTTATTTTTCAACCACAAAGGTATTTTTCTACCACAATATCAACCACAAACAATTATTTCCAACCATTCGCTATACCATATAATATCACGTCAATCACAAGCAATAAATATCGTCCATGGTCTGTGGACGAGGGGAGTATATATATATATAATTCACTTGCATTTCATCACAATTCAAAGCATATATGTTTCATTCAACGCTTGTATAATTTATACATCGCTAATATAACTTATACAACACATGTACATGAGGTATACAATGTGTATATAATTTACACTTCGCTTATATAATTTATACAACGCGATTCCATTCACACAATTTAGTTTAGATTCCTCACATTGGTTTTTGCAGTGCTAAAAATCGTAGGAAGATCAGAAAAATCTGCGGCTTCTTCTAGATGGTAGAGAGCCTCCTTGCGGTCACGGTGTCTCCTATTTCATCGAATTTCGTTAACGAACGAATAAGATATTATTTTTCAAAGTTTTGCAACGCTTAAAAGTGTTATTTTCATTTCAGAATTTCGAAGCAGAAAGGTTTTTAAACCTTCAAAACTAGATTTTAATTTTAAAACCAAACCATACCTCGTTGCTCCGATCAGGCCCTGCGACGTTGAAGGGCTACGAATCAGCTCTCGATCGATGGTGGTGGCGGCAGACTCGGCGGCTCCAATAGGTCATGGCGGCGCTCCAAAGGGGCTGACTTCCTCCTGGAAATTCGATGCGAATAAGCAATGGTTTTCGACGAGGCTTGTTCTGATTTGAAGAGGGGAGGGAGGCGATCAGAATCTTCAACTGGAGGTGGCGGCGAAACTGGCTGTGGCAGCGGCAAAATCGATGGGAAGGTTCGAGCTACGTGAATCGTCGATATCGCCTGGCGGCTAGGGTTCCGTAGTTTTTTTATTTTTATTTTTTTGAAAGGAAAAATCCTATTGGTCGAGGCTTTATAGGAAATTTTAAATAGTGTTTTTACAAACGATCTCGAAATCAAACCCAACTACTGTCATCCCTAGCTAAATACCCCCATTCCTGACACAATGGGATATGTTTCGTTGGCCAATTCGACTGTTATAGTCAGTTATTTTTCAAATTAAAATATAAAACATTCAATATTTAATTTGAACGTACATTTCAATTTGCCAGGGCCATAAACTGAATCGAAAAATTCTAGAAAAGTAAATCTAGCTTTGTTTTGACGATACGGTCCTAACAAAACCAGTTTTGTCGAATTCTGAGCTCGTTTGAAAAACGGCCATTTTTAGGTCGACCCATTTTAACAAAAATTGACCAATCACATTTTCTTTTGCCCCGCTCACATACTAGCTTCAAAAATTATGAAATTTGAAACCTAGCAATAGTTTGACATCCCGGACCCAACAAAAGTGGTTTCGTCGAATTCCGAGGTCGTATGCAAAATATCTATTTTCAAGGGCTATATATGCTATATAGCGACCTTTCTGAAAATTCATTTGGCCATAACTTTTGAATCCCGTTATGAAACTTCGATTTTTCAGATTCGTTAGAAAGGTATTCATAAACAGATTTAAATATTTTCAGTTTCGCTAAAATCCGTTATATTTTCCACCCGGTACAGTCAGACAAAGTTTGTATTCAAAATTTCAAACTGCCTTACTATACCCAATTCTTTATTTTATTGAAATATGCTATATTATTCAAATTCTTTGGTAATAACCAATTTTAAAAATTTTAAATTGGTTCACATTTTCCGGGTTATTACAATCTCCCCCACTTAAAACTTTTCGTCCTCGAAAAGGAAATAACAGTAAAGTAGGAAACAAAATGTAAATGCAAAGTATTGTAAAGGTACCTTGCACCGGAGTTAGTCAGAGATGTCCACTCTGCATTTGGGGTAGGCTTATTTAATGCTTTCCTCAGTCTCCCAAGTACAGTCTCTAAGATCACTACTCCACTGCACTTTGACTAAATGAATCTTTTTGCTCCTTTGCTCTCTAGTTTCTTTGCCAACTATCTTTAATGGCTCTCTTCTGAGCGCTAATTCTGGAGTTATGTCTATATCATGTTGCGCTGCTTCTTCTACAACAAGATCCGGATCATGAACGTGTTTTCTGAGTTAAGACACGTGGAACACATCATGTACACCAAACAACCAATCAGGTAATGAAACCCTATATGCAAGAGTTCCAATCCGTTCAAGTATAGGAAAGGGACCAATAAATCTCGGCGCCAACTTCCCAGTCTTGCCAAATCTGATTACTCCCCGCATTGGGGAAACTCTTAAATAAACATAATCGCCAACGGCAAATGATAAATCTCTTCTTCTCGCATCATCATAACTTTTCTGTCGGCTTTGTGTGGTTTTCAACCGCTTCTTAATGAAATCGACTTTATCTGATGCTTCTTGAATCATGTCGGGCCCTAACACAAGTCTGTTGCCAGGTTCTACCCAACATGCGGGAGATCTGCATGGTCTACCGTATAATGCTTCAAATGGAGACATTCCCAAACTTGCTTGATAGCTATTGTTGTAAGAGAATTCGGCTAGATGTAAGTGATCTTCCCATGAGCCTCCAAAATCGATAACGCAAGCCCGCAGTAAATCTTCTAGAATTCTATTCACCCGCTCAGTTTGGCCGTCTGTCTGCGGGTGATAAGCGGTGCTTAGATTCAATTTGGATCCCAATTCTGTCTGGAATGCTTCCCAGAATTTGCTAGTAAACAGGGGATCTCAATCACTGACTATATTGAGCGACACCCCATGTAGTTTAACTATTTCTTTGAAGTAAATCTTTGCTAAACTTTGAGCCGTTCTGTTGGATCAGACAGGTATAAAATGGGCAGTCTTCGTGAAGCGATCTACGATTACCCATATACTGTCGTTTCCTTTCTTAGTTCGAGGCAAGCCATCAATGAAGTCCATCGAAATTTGCTCCCACTTCCATCCTGGAATTTCTAAGGGTTGTAATAGTCCAGCCAATTTCTGCTGATCACTCTTAACTAGCTGACAAGTGGAGCATCTGCTAACATATATTGAAATATCTCTTTTCATCGCCTTCCACTAGAATGTGCGCTTGATATCGTTATACATTTTGCTCACACCGGGATGGATACTTAATTTGGACTTGTGGCATTCATCAAGTACTTCCCTTCTGAGCTCAGGAATTCCTGGCACACAAATTCGCCCTCGTAATCTTAGGACCCCTTGGCTATCAAGGCTAAAATCTGAGGGTTTTCCTTCTTAGATCCGCTGGCCAATCCTTTTAATAAATTCATCGTCTTTCTGTAGAATAGTAATCTTATCTTCTAAGGAAGAAGTAATGATAAAACTGGCAATGATTTCATTCTTTCTACTGAGCGCATCTGCGACAACATTGGCTTTCCCCGGAGTGTATAGGATCTCAAAATTGTATGCTGCAAGGAATTCTAACCAACGCTGTTGTCTCAAGTTTGGGTCTTTCTGAGTGAATAGATATTTCAAGGATTGATGGTCCGTGAATAGTTCGAACTTCTCACCCAATAAATAATGCCTCCAGATTCTCAAAGCAAACACGATAGCTAATAACTCAAGATCATGAGTCGCATAGTTTCTTTCATGCGGCTTTAGCTGACGGGTGGCATAAGCGACCACTTGGCCTTTTTGCATTAATACTGCGCCTAGCCCTCTAATAGAAGCATCTGTAAATACAGTCAAGTCTTGGTTGCCTTCTATAATTGTCAATACTGGAGCAGTTGTCAACTTCAGTTTCAGCTCCTGGAAAGCTTCTTCACATTCGGGAGTCCATTTGAATTTCTCATGCTTCTTTGTAAGCTTCGTCAATACTCCTGATATCTTTGGAAAATCCTGAACGAATTTCCGATAGTAACTAGCCAATCCAAGGAAACTTCGAACTTCTGTGGGAGTCGTAGGTTGTTTCCAGTTCTGAATCGCTGTAATTTGCTTGGATCTACAACAATCCCTTCTTTTGATACGACATGGCCTAGGAACTTAACTTCATCCTGCCAAAAGACACACTTAGAAAATTTAGCTTTCAAGACATTTCTCCTTAGAATTTTCAACACTTGTTCTAAATGTTTTGCATGCTCGCCTTCCGACTTGGAGTAGATTAAAATGTCAGCGATGAAGACTAGAACAAATTTATTCAATACACCACGGAACACTCTGTTCATAAGATCGACGAAGTATGCCGGAGCGTTACACAAGCCGAACGGCATTACTAACCATTCGTAGAATAAATCGGGACCCCTGAAGGCTGTCAAAGGAACACAGTCTTCTGCTATACGTAATTGGTGGAAACCGGTAGCTAGGTCCATTCTGGAGAATACTGTTGCTCCATTTAATTGATCTAACAGATCGTCTATTCGGGGCAAGGGATATTTGTTCTTCAGTGTCTGCTTATTGAGATCTCGGTAATCAACACATAGTCTTAGAGTACCGTCTGATTTCGGGACAAATACTACTGCTGCTCCCCAAGCTGAAAAGCTTGGTCTGATCAGACCTTTCCAAAGCAATTCTCGGGTTTGACTACCTAACTCTTCATTTTCTTTCGGGGCCATTCTCCTAATTGGATGTACTACTGGTCGGGCGTTAGGAATTAGTTCTATTCTAAATTCAATTTCTCTTTGCGGCGGTAAGTTTTCTACTTCTTCAAACACATCCGCATAGTTTTTAACGACCGGTATCTTTTCTAATAAAGGGGGAGTAACTTCTAAAGAAGACCAAAATTCTGTTCTATTAATTTCTGAGCCATGGCATGGTATACATATAGGTCCAAGTTTTGTTTTAACTTTCACGATTCTTTCGGCACATCTGACTTTGGCCTTATATTTTGTCAACCAGTCTAGCCCCAGTATAATATCAAATTCGGAAAGGTCCATGACAATCGAATCAAAAGGAAATCGGTATCGAGAAAAGGAAATAGGTAATTTGCAATAGGTACTGAGACTAACAGAACCTCCTATCGGGTTTTGAACTTTAATTGGTTCTTTAAGCCTTCTTTGTTTCAATTTTAACTTGTGAACAATGTTACCAGAAATGAAGCTACGTGATGCACCGGTATCAAAAAGTACAGAAACATGAATATTTTTAATGGTAAGGGTACCTCCCAAGACGTCGGGTTTACCTGATCCATCGGTGGTAGCTGGCGGGGTCTCCCCGTCATACACATGAGCCACTTGTGCATTCTGCTTCAGAGGACAATTCCTGCTATAGTGCCCTTTCTTATGGCAGTTGTAGCATTCGGCTGAGTCTGGATTTGCCTTTGGCTTCCTCGGGGCTTTGCACACATTAGAAAAATGTCCTGACTTCCCGCAGTTGTAGCAATTCCCTTTCGGTATCTTTCCAGGTTTCTGAGTAGCGGCCGCTGTAATGCTAGACTCGGGCCGATCTGCTGAAGCCTTGCGCTTATTTCCAGTTTGGCTTTTGGCGCGGTCTTGGTTGGCGTGTCTTTCATCCATATCTTCATAATTGCAAGCCATTTCTACCAATTTTGAGAAGGAGAGTTTGATGTTGCTCATGGCTCTGTCATGGTACTTGCGCTTTAGCCCAAATATAAACCTCTTGTTCTTAGCTTTGTTATTCATAATAAGCTCTAGAGCATAGCGCGACAACTGAGTGAATTTATTGAGGTAATCTTGGATAGAGAGATCTCCCTGCTGGAGATTAGCAAACTGCTCTCGCATCCTCTCTAAGGCCTGTTCAGGTACAAACTTCTCGTTGAACATGGTTTTGAATTGCTCCCAGGTTCTAACAGTACCTGCTGCATCCTCTGAGGTGATGGCATCCCACCACAACTCCGCTTCATCCTGTAAGAGCCAAATACCCAGTCGTGCTTTGTTGTTGGTCTCCAAACCCATGCCTTCAAAGATCTTTTCACAGGTCTTCAACCAAGCTATAGCCTCTGTCACTGTACCAGTGCCAGAAAAGGGTTCCCCCCCCAGGTTCCTATACCTCTTCGCTACTCTGTCTAGCTCAAAGTCCTGGGGTGCTGGTGGCTGAATAATAGGGCCTTCCTCAACTACGGGGATATTCCCCCGTCCTCCTGCTACTCCTGCTCGGCCTCCACGGCCTCCTCTAGCTGCTGCTGCTCGTGTAGCCATCAGAAAGAGTACTGTATAAGCAAGAAAAGAGTCAAGCTCACAGATTTGATAATTTTCATATATGATAAAGCAGGGGAACATAAGGAAAGGTAATGATGTACTGATCAAATTGTTTTGCTAATCTGCTTAGCTCATTCTAGGACATTGCTAATCCTATCTCTAATGAGCTACTCGCCTTGGAACACTACTGAATCTATTCTGACGAGGTGTTTAATGTGTTAGATCCCGGAGCTAAGGTTAACCAAAGCTCTGATACCAACTGTGACGATCCCAAAATCCGAGGGGCGGTATTAAGGATAATCATTGGAATATAACACATTAATAATCATAGCAGAGTACAGATAATACCAAAACAATAAATAGAATAGTTTACATGGGTATGACAGCGGAATCACAACATGTAACAACATCAGAATAGCACAGTGTAGGATATAACTTAGTAAATAAAGGGAAGTGATTGGTCACCATCGCCAGAGGCGGAATACATACATGCAGTGAGACATAATAAGGGTATCAGTCTACACCGCCGAAGGCGGTACATATACATACGAGAATAAATTCTGAAAGTAAAGCAGTCTGCATCGCCTGTGGCGGAATCATAATATAAGTACAATAATGGCAGAAAATGTCAAAGTCATCTCTGTGAAGTCAGCCTCGCCATGAGCCAAAATGCACTCTGTACAACAGTGCAGAGCCAAAACAACCTGTCACCTGTGAACTAGGCTGCCCGTGTGGAAATAAGGGCACCCGCGTTTGCAAAGTGAAACAAACAACGAGTCAGTCATGGGGACTGGTATGAGGAATTTATTTAACAGTTTAAACAACAGTAATAAGCAAATCATAGGACCACGCCACTTTCGCGGAACGGGTTTACTCCAGTGATTGCTAGTGCATTTAAAACAAAGTAAATTCTTTAAAACAACGCAATGCTTTTAAAAAGAATAAAGCCATTGTAAGACTCAAGTCCCATCATACAATGCAACGCAAGCCGGAGAATAGAGTTTTACCTTATAATGGCCAAATATGCTTGATACGTGTAAAGCAAAATCATTTGATATTATTACTAGTGCATATATGTTTCAAAAATGAATAGCATCATAAATATCAATCATAGGGGACATGAGCGTCCCATGCCACTATGTCGCCATATATAAGTTACAATCGAATCCGTTATCTCGTATTGGAAATTGGATTTCCGTCATGAGTCGAGGCAAGGGGCAAGCTCCTCTCCGCTTCGAGACATTCTAGCAAATGCCTCAGGACTACACACTCTGGGTAACCCTGGATCGGCTGGGCCGGTCCTCTCTTACGTTTGAGGATTGGCAATTCCTGAACACACGTTTCCCGGTCCTTACAGACCTATAATCGAGGCGCGTCGCATTCCAACAACCACAAAGGTGAAAAGTAGTTATAAATGTTAGGGCTGGTAAGTCACTGACACCACCATGGCTAGAAAGAAACGTCGTGCTCTCCCAGCGGTCCGTATCCCGTTTTTAACTCATACCGAGGTGTGAGGCTCGCGAATCTACGCTATACACAAAGCCAGGCCACGTAGACCGTGCTTTGATCATCATCCACAAGACTTTGCTTTGCAACAGAATCCTTGATCACAACATATTGGCATGCCACATAGGCAATCCACTCCATACGATTGATTTCTATCGATATATAACCTCTGAGCTCGTACGTCTCAGAGAAGGGCGTTAAGCAAAGAATAAATTCTCCGCCGCCAAACAGATATATATTTAACAGAGATCAATCAGCATATAACAAAATCTAATGTCAGACACACAGTCCATTTACAAGTCCGTTCTGGGTCTGAACGAAGCCGGAGGCGTCAAATTCCTCGTATATCCGTCCAATCAACACATACGTTCATACGGCTACTACTTCCGTTCCTTCACGGTAGCTACTCCGGTCAGGAACCTCAGCAGCGCCCATCCAACCGATACGAAGATCGTCGGTCTTGAATCGTCATTGTATTTTCCAATTCGAATCGCTCGATAAATTATTTGAAATGAGGGTTAGCTCGGCCTTTTCAAATAATTCATGTAATTAGAATTTAAATCAATGCTTTCCATGGTTATATTATTCGACATCCATATTTCAGTTCTTTAGTGTTATTTTCCTGTCAATCACATACAACCATCAAATATCAAACAATTCAAGCCCAATTGGTTTATTTGCAATCTATGTTGCTTACAATATTTTATAACGATTTTTCGCCATTTTTATTTGTTTAAAAATGGCCATATTTAATTAAACGACGTTTCAGTTCGTGTCGTGGCACTGGCGCTGTTTTTCCCCTAATTTGTTTTACACATATCGGAAAATCTAACCGTTGGATTTCTACAAAGTCTATATCAGTGGGAAGATATTCCCAAAGCGAACCCAACGGTTCCAGTTTCGTGAAAATCCGACGGTCGGATCTCCCACACTAGTCGTTTGAAGTTACGGTTTCAAAATTTGAACTGCAGCACCGTTATTCGATTTAATTTAATTATATTTATATTTATATATAAATATAAACGATTTTGGCGCTGTTTTTCTTCAGATTTGAATTAAACATTCCGGACAATCCAACCGTTGGATTTTTACAAGGTTGGTGCCGTTGGGAAGATATTTCCAAGGCGAACCCAGCGGTTGCGGTTTCGGGAAAATCCGATGGTCGGATTTCTCGTACTAATCGTTTCAAATTACGATTCCGAAACACGAACTGCACGGCTTCGATTCCTTTTAATTATATTTATATTTATATATATAAATATAGTTCATTCTATAATTCCAACTATAGTTCATTCTTTATTTTCAACTTCGTTTTCACTTCAAATATTTCACTAACGCCTTAATATTTCGAAAAATTTCGCCATAACCTCCTTTGTACGGGGAGGGGTTTGGAAATTTGTTGGGCCGTGTTAGGTACCCAATAAATCCTAAAAAGCATCCACATATTTATAGTGATATATTCTGGTGTTTACGGGGGAGCATGTATAGATAATCACTCCAGAGAATAAATTCTCGTCACCCCCGTTTCCGTGTGGAAATAAATAGTCCATGTGCCGTATCTAATAACTAGAGAGACGTGATTATTGTCAACTCCAGACCCGTGTGGGGTTTTTATTAATCTGGCAATTTATCGTTATATTTTATATAGTCCATATCAGTCATCAGTTCAACCTGTAGTATAAAATCATCGCCATACAAGCCTCTCGCTCGTATGTTAAATCTTCCACCTCGTCACACAAGCTCCAATTGCTTATGTGGAATATGATGAAGTATGCCTATCGTCAAGAAGTATGCCATGTAGTGTAGTTCAAAATTAATTGTTACTATCCTATGGCGATATTTATTATTTCACACAGAATAACCAGCACTCCGCATCCAACGGCATTCACAGGAGTTGATATAAAAATAAAATTGCGCAACCAACTCATCAAGGCTTACCTATTTGTCGGGCACGCAAATAATTTCTTTACTCTACAACTAATCCATTTTTCCTGTTCAACACATGTATATATATGCAGAACAAAGCTAATAACAATATTTCTAGCAACTATTATTTATTTCAACACGTGTGTATTTTTATCAAAGCGTATACATGATAAAAGAAATATTTTTATCATCAAAAATATTTATTCAACACGTGAATGTTTTTAACACTTCATATTCATAATAAAAATGTAGTTTTTATTGTCTATTCATTTTATTTTAAAATACGATAACATTCAACACATGAATTTCAACTCGACGAACGAATTTCAATTCAACACATGAATATTCTCTATAGTTTGTATATATATATATATATATATATATAAAAATGTGATTTTTATCGCTAAAGCTATTTGTTTAAATTCAAATAATATTCAACACATGAATTTCGATTCAACGAATGAATTTCAACTCAACACATGAATATTCTCTATTGTTTGTATATATATATATATATATATATATATATAAATGTGATTTTTATCGCTAAAGCTAACTATTTAAATTCAAATAATATTCAACACATGAATTTCGATTCAACGAATGAATTTCAACTCAACACATGAATATTGATTTCAACATATGTAATTTATTTCAACGAATGAAAATTATTCTAACACATGTATATTTCAGAAAATTTCGGCAGCATAACGGCAGGGTAGTTAAAACCAGGACCGTCCCTAGTACGGCTCCTCGCTCTACCTTAAAACCGCGCGGTTTTTTACAATGGGGATCATGCATCTAGTTCGCACGTAGGCGGCATGTTTTATTTTCAATTCCACAATCCTATTCTAATTTGTTTCAACCACAAGAGGGTATTTTTCAACCACAAAGGTATTTTTCTACCACAATATCAACCACAAACAATTATTTCCAACCATTCGCTATACCATATAATATCACGTCAATCACAAGCAATAAATATCGTCCATGGTCTGTGGACGAGGGGAGTATATATATATATATATATATATATATATATATATATATATATATATATTATTTCTATAATTCACTTGCATTTCATCACAATTCAAAGCATATATGTTTCATTCAACGCTTGTATAATTTATACATCGCTAATATAACTTATACAACACATGTACATGAGGTATACAATGTGTATATAATTTACACTTCGCTTATATAATTTATACAACGCGATTCCATTCACACAATTTAGTTTAGATTCCTCACATTGGTTTTTGCAGTGCTAAAAATCGTAGGAAGATCAGAAAAATCCGCGGCTTCTTCTAGATGGTAGAGAGCCTCCTTGCGGTCACGGTGTCTCCTGTTTCATCGAATTTCGTTAACGAACGAAAAAAGATATTATTTTTCAAAATTTTGCAACGCTTAAAAGTGTTATTTTCATTTCAGAATTTCGAAGCAGAAAGGTTTTTAAACCTTCAAAACTAGATTTTAATTTTAAAACCAAACCGTACCTCGTTGCTCCAATCAGGCCCTGCGACGTTGAAGGGCTACGAATCAGCTCTCGATCGATGGTGGTGGCGGCAGACTCGGCGGCTCCAACAGGTCACGGCGGCGCTCCAAAGGGGATGACTTCCTCCTGGAAATTCGACGCGAATAAGCAATGGTTTTCGACGAGGCTTGTTCTGATTTGAAGAGGGGAGGGAGGCGATCAGAATCTTCAACTGGAGGTGGCGGCGAAACTGGCTGTGGCGGCGGCAAAATCGATGGTAAGGTTCGAGCTACGTGAATCGTCGATATCGCCTGGCGGTTAGGGTTCCGTAGTTTTTTTATTTTTATTTTTTTGAAAGGAAAAATCCTATTGGTCGAGGCTTTATAGGAAATTTTAAATAGTGTTTTTACAAACGATCTCGAAATCAAACCCAACGACAGTCGTCCCTACCTAAATACCCCCATTCCGGACACAATGGGATATGTTTCGTTGGCCAATTCGACTGTTACAGTTAATTATTTTTCAAATTAAAATATAAAACATTCAATATTTAATTTGAACGTACATTTCAATTTGCCAGGGCCATAAACTGAATCGAAAAATTCTAGAAAAGTAAATCTAGCTTTGTTTTGATGATACGGTCCTAACAAAACCAGTTTCGTCGAATTCTGAGCTCGTTTGAAAAACGGCCATTTTTAGGTCGACCCATTTTAACAAAAATTGACCAATCACATTTTCTTTTGCCCCGCTCACATACTAGCTTCAAAAATTATGAAATTTGAAACCTAGCAATAGTTTGACATCCCGGACCCAACAAAAGTGGTTTCGTCGAATTCCGAGGTCGTATGCAAAATATCTATTTTCAAGGGCTATATATGCTATATAGCGACCTTTCTGAAAATTCATTCGGCCATAAATTTTGATTCCCGTTATGAAACTTCGATTTTTCATATTCTTTAGAAAGGTATTCATAAACAGATTTAAATATTTTCAGTTTCGCTAAAATCCGTTATATTTTCCACCCGGTACAGTCAGACAAAGTTTGTATTCAAAATTTCAAACTGCCTTACTATACCCAATTCTTTATTTTATTGAAATATGCTATATTATTCAAATTCTTTGGTAATAACCAATTTTAAAAATTTTAAATTGGTTCACATTTTCCGGGTTATTACAATCTCCCCCACTTAAAACTTTTCGTCCTCGAAAAGGAAATAACAGCAAAGTAGGAAACAAAATGTAAATGCAAAGTATTGTAAAGGTACCTTGCACCGGAGTTAGTCAGAGATGTCCACTCTGCATTTGGGGTAGGCTTGTTTAATGCTTTCCTCAGTCTCCCAAGTACAGTCTCTAAGATCACTACTCCACTGCACTTTGACTAAATGAATCTTTTTGCTCCTTAGCTCTCTAGTTTCTTTGCCAACTATCTTTAATGGCTCTCTTCTGAGCGCTAATTCTGGAGTTATGTCTATATCCTGTTGCGCTGCTTCTTCTACAACAAGATCCGGATCATGAACATGTTTTCTGAGTTGAGACACGTGGAACACATCATGTACACCAGACAACCAATCAGGTAATGAAACCCTATATGCAAGAGTTCCAATCCGTTCAAGTATAGGAAAGGGACCAATAAATCTCGGCACCAACTTCCCAGTCTTGCCAAATCTGATTACTCCCCGCATTGGAGAAACTCTTAAATAAACATAATCGCCAACGGCAAATGATAAATCTCTTCTTCTCGCATCAGCATAACTTTTCTGTTGGCTTTGTGCGGTTTTCAATCGCTTCTTAATGAAATCGACTTTATCTGATGCTTCTCGAATCATGTCGGGCCCTAACAAAAGTCTGTTGCCAGGTTCTACCCAACATGCGGGAGATCTGCACGCTCTATCGTATAATGCTTCAAATGGAGACATTCCTAAACTTGCTTGATAGCTATTGTTGTAAGAGAATTCGGCTAGATGTAAGTGATCTTCCCATGAGCCTCCAAAATCCATAACGCAAGCCCGCAGTAAATCTTCTAGAATTCTATTCACCCGCTCAGTTTGGTCGTCTGTCTGCGGGTGATAAGCAGTGCTTAGATTCAATTTGGATCCCAATTCTGTCTGGAATGCTTCCCAGAATTTGCTAGTAAACAGGGGATCTCTATCACTGACTATATTGAGCGACACCCCATGTAGTTTAACTATTTCTTTGAAGTAAATCTGTGCTAAACTTTGAGCCGTTCTATTGGATCAGACAGGTATAAAATGGGCAGTCTTCGTGAAGCGATCTACGATTACCCATATACTGTCGTTTCCTTTCTTAGTTCGAGGCAAGCCATCAATGAAGTCCATCGAAATTTGCTCCCACTTCCATTCTGGAATTTCTAAGGGTTGTAATAGTCCATCCAATTTCTGCTGATCACTCTTAACTAGCTGACAAGTGGAGCATCTGCTAACATATATTGAAATATCTCTTTTCATCGCCTTCCACCAGAATGTGCACTTGATATCGTTATACATTTTGCTCACACCGGGATGGATACTTAATTTGGACTTGTGGCATTCATCAAGTACTTCCCTTTTGAGCTCAGGAATTCCTGGCACACAAATTCGCCCTCGTAATCTTAGGACCCTTGGCTATCAAGGCTAAAATCTGAGGGTTTTCCTTCTCGGATCCGCTGGCCAATCCTTTTAACAAATTCATCGTCTTTCTGTAGAATAGTAATCTTATCTTCTAAGGAAGAAGTAATGATAAAACTAGTGATGATTTCATTCGTTCTACTGAGCGCATCTGCGACAACATTGGCTTTCCCCGGAGTGTATAGGATATCAAAATTGTATGCTGCAAGGAATTCTAACCAACGCTGTTGTCTCAAGTTTAGGTCTTTCTGAGTGAATAGATATTTCAAGGGTTGATGGTCTGTGAATAGTTCGAACTTCTCACCCAATAAATAATGCCTCCAGATTCTTAAAGCAAACACGATAGCTAATAACTCAAGATCATGAGTCGCATAGTTTCTTTCATGCGGCTTTAGCTGACGGGTGGCATAAGCGACCACTTGGCCTTTTTGCATTAATACTGCGCCTAGCCCTCTAATAGAAGCATCTGTCCATACAGTCAAGTCTTGGTTGCCTTCTATAATTATCAATACTGGAGCAGTTGTCAACTTCAGTTTCAGCTCCTGGAAAGCTTCTTCACATTCGGGAGTCCATTTGAATTTCTCATGCTTCTTTGTAAGCTTCGTCAATACTCCTGATATATTTGGAAAATCCTGAACGAATTTCCGATAGTAACTAGCCAATCGAAGGAAACTTCGAACTTCTGTGGGAGTCGTAGGTTGTTTCCAGTTCTGAATCGCTGTAATTTTGCTTGGATCTACAGCAATCCCTTCTTTTGATACGACATGACCTAGGAACTTAACTTCATCCTGCCAAAAGACACACTTAGAAAATTTAGCTTTCAAGACATTTCTCCTTAGAATTTTCAACACTTATTCTAAATGTTTTGCATGCTCGCCTTCCGACTTGGAGTAGATTAAAATGTCATCGATGAAGACTAGAACAAATTTATTCAATACACCACGGAACACTCTGTTCATAAGATCGACGAAGTATGCCGGAGCGTCACACAAGCCGAACGGCATTACTAACCATTCGTAGAATAAATCGAGACCCCTGAAGGCTGTCAAAGGAACACAGTCTTCTGCTATACGTAATTGGTGGAAACCGGTAGCTAGGTCCATTCTGGAGAATACTGTTGCTCCATTTAATTGATCTAACAGATCGTCTATTCGGGGCAAGGGATATTTGTTCTTCAGTGTCTGCTTATTGAGATCTCGGTAATCAACACATAGTCTTAGAGTACCGTCTGATTTCGGGACAAATACTACTGCTGCTCCCCAAGCTGAAAAGCTCGGTCTGATCAGACCTTTCCAAAGCAATTCTCGGGATTGACTACCTAACTCTTCATTTTCTTTCGGGGCCATTCTCCTAGTTGGATGTACTACTGGTCGGGCGTTAGGAATTAGATCTATTCTAAATTCAATTTCCCTTTGCGGCGGTAAGTTTTCTACTTCTACAAACACATCCGCATAGTTTTTAATGACCGGTATCTTTTCTAATGAAGGGGGAGTAACTTCTAAAGAAGACCAAAATTCTGTTCTATTAATTTCTGAGCCATGGCATGGTATACATATAGGTCCAAGTTTTGTTTTAACTTTCACGATTCTTTCGGCACATCTAACTTTGGCCTTATATTTTGCCAACCAGTCTAGCCCCAGTATAATATCAAATTCGGAAAGGTCCATGACAATCGAATCAAAAGGAAATCGGTATCGAGAAAAGGAAATAGGTAATTTGCAATAGGTACTGAGACTAACAGAACCTCCTATCGGGTTTTGAACTTTAATTGGTTCTTTAAGCCTTCTTTGTTTCAATTTTAACTTGTGAACAATATTACCAGAAATGAAGCTACATGATGCACCAGTATCAAAAAGTACAGAAACATGAATATTTTTAATGGTAAGGGTACCTCCCAAGACGTCGGGTTTACCTGATCCATCGGTGGTAGCTGGCGGGGTCTCCCCGTCATACACATGAGCCACTTGTGCATTCTGGTTCAGAGGACAATTCCTGCTATAGTGCCCTTTCTTATGGCAGTTGTAGCATTCGGCTGAGTCTGGATTTGCCTTTGGCTTCCTCAGGGCTTTGCACACATTAGGAAAATGTCCTGGCTTCCCGTAGTTGTAGCAATTCCCTTTCGGTATCTTTCCAGGTTTCTGAGTAGCGGCCGCTGTAATGCTAGACTCGGGCCGATCTGCTGAAGCCTTGCGCTTATTTCCAGTTTGGCTTTTGGCGCGGTCTTGGTTGGCGTGTCTTTCATCCATATCTTCATAATTGCAAGCCATTTCTACCAATTCTGAGAAGGAGAGTTTGATGTTGCTCATGGCTCTGTCATGGTACTTGCGCTTTAGCCCAAATATAAACCTCTTGTTCTTAGCTTTGTTATTCATAATAAGCTCTGGAGCATAGCGCGACAACTGAGTGAATTTATTGAGGTAATCTTGGATAGAGAGATCTCCCTGCTGGAGATTAGCAAACTGCTCTCGCATCCTCTCTAAGGCCTGTTCAGGTACAAACTTCTCGTTGAACATGGTTTTGAATTGCTCCCAGGTTCTAACAGTACCTGCTGCATCCTCTGAGGTGATGGCATCCCACCACAACTCCGCTTCATCCTGTAAGAGCCAAATACCCAGTCGTGCTTTGTTGTTGGTCTCCAAACCCATGCCTTCAAAGATCTTTTCACAGGTCTTCAACCAAGCTATAGCCTCTGTCACTGTACCAGTGCCAGAAAAGGGTTTCCCCCCCCAGGTTCCTATACCTCTTCGCTACTCTGTCTAGCTCAAAGTCCTGGGGTGCTGGTGGCTGAATAATAGGGCCTTCCTCAACTACGGGGATATTCCCCCGTCCTCCTGCTACTCCTGCTCGGCCTCCACGGCCTCCTCTAGCTGCTGCTGCTCGTGTAGCCATCAGAAAGAGTACTGTATAAGCAAGAAAAGAGTCAAGCAAGAAAAGAGTCAAGCTCACAGATTTGATAATTTTCATAAATGATAAAGCAGGGGAACATAAGGAAAGTTAATGATGTACTGATCAAATTGTTTTGCTAATCTGCTTAGCTCATTCTAGGACATTGCTAATCCTATCTCTAATGAGCTACTCGCCTTGGAACACTACTGAATCTATTCTGACGAGGTGTTTAATGTGTTAGATCCTGGAGCTAAGGTTAACCAAAGCTCTGATACCAACTGTGACGATCCCAAAATCCGAAGGGCGGTATTAAGGATAATCATTGGAATATAACACATTAATCATCATAGCAGAGTACAGATAATACCAAAACAATAAATAGAATAATTTACATGGGTATGACAGCGGAATCACAACATGTAACAACATCAGAATAGCACAGTGTAGGATATAACTTAGTAAATAAAGGGAAGTGATTGGTCACCATCGCCAGAGGCGGAATACATACATGCAGTGAGACATAATAAGGGTATCAGTCTACACCGCCGAAGGCGATACATATACATACGAGAATAAATACTGAAAGTAAAGCAGTCTGCATCGCCTGTGGCGGAATCATAATATAAGTACAATAATGGCAGAAAATGTCAAAGTCATCTCTGTGAAGTCAGCCTCGCCATGAGCCAAAATGCACTCTATGCAACAGTGCAGAGCCAAAACAACCTGTCACCTGTGAACTAGGCTGCCCGTGTGGAAATAAGGGCACCCGCATTTGCAAAGTGAAACAAACAACGAGTCAGTCATGGGGACTGGTATGAGGAATTTATTTAACAGTTTAAACAACAGTAATAAGCAAATCATAGGACCACGCCACTTTCGCGGAACGGGTTTACTCCAGTGATTGCTATTTCATTTAAAACAAAGTAAATTCTTTAAAACAACGCAATGCTTTTAAAAAGAATGAAGCCATTGTAAGAATCAAGTCCCATCATACAATGCAACGCAAGCCGGAGAATAGAGTTTTACCTTATAATGGCCAAATATGCTTGATACGTGTAAAGCAAAATCATTTGATATTATTACTAGTGCATATATGTTTCAAAAATGAATAGCATCATAAATATCAATCATAGGGGACATGAGCGTCCCATGCCACTATGTCTCCATATATAAGTTACAATCGAATCCGTTATCTCGTATTGGAAATTGGATTTCCGTCATGAGTCGAGGCAAGGGGCAAGCTCCTCTCCGCTTTGAGACATTCTAGCAAATGCCTCAGGACTACACGCTCTGGGTAACCCTGGATCGGCTGGGCCGGTCCTCTCTTACGTTTGAGGATTGGCAATTCCTGAACACATGTTTCCCGGTCCTTACAGACCTATAATCGAGGCGCCTCGCATTCCAACAACCACAAAGGTGAAAAGTAGATATAAATGTTAGGGATGGTAAGTCACTTACACCACCACGGCTAGAAAGAAACGTCGTGCTCTCCCAGCGGTCCGTATCCCGTTTTTAACTCATACCGAGGTGTGAGGCTCGCGAATCTACGCTATACACAAAGCCAGGCCACGTAGACCGTGCTTTGATCATCATCCACAAGACTTTGCTTTGCAACAGAAACCTTGATCACAACATATTGGCATGCCACATAGGCAATCCACTCCATACGATTGATTTCTATCGATATATAACCTCTTAGCTCGTACGTCTCAGAGAAGGGCGTTAAGAAAAGAATAAATTCTCCGCCGCCAAACAGATATATATTTAACAGAGATCAATCAGCATATAACAAAATCTAATGTCAGACACACAGTCCATTTACAAGTCCGTTCTGGGGCTGAACGAAGACGGAGGCGTCAAATTCCTCGTATATCCGTCCAATCAACACATACGTTCATACGGCTACTACTTCCGTTCCTTCACGGTAGCTACTCCGGTCAGGAACCTCAGCAGCGCCCATCCAACCGATACGAAGATCGTCGGTCTTGAATCGTCATTGTATTTTCCAATTCGAATCTCTCGATAAATTATTTGAAATGAGGGTTAGCTCGGCCTTTTCAAATAATTCATGTAATTAGAATTTAAATCAATGCTTTCCATGGTTATATTATTCGACATCCATATTTTAGTTCTTTAGTGTTATTTTCGTGTCAATCACATATACAACCATCAAGTATCAAACAATTCAAGCCCAATTGGTTTATTTGCAATCTATGTTGCTTACAATATTTTATAACAATTTTTCGCCATTTTTATTTGTTTAAAAATGGCCATATTTAATTAAACGACGTTTCAGGTCGTGTCGTGGCACTGGCGCTGTTTTTCCCCTAATTTGTTTTACACATATCGGAAAATCTAACCGTTGGATTTCTACAAAGTCTATATCAGTGGGAAGATATTCCCAAAGCGAACCCAACGGTTCCAGTTTCATGAAAATCCGACGGTCGGATCTCCCACACTAGTCGTTTGAAGTTACGGTTTCAAAATTCGAACTGCAGCGCCGTTATTCGATTTAATTTAATTATATTTATATTTATATATAAATATAAACGATTTTGGCACTGTTTTTCTTTAGATTTGAATTAAACATTCCGGGCAATCCAACCGTTGGATTTTTACAAGGTTGGTGCCGTTGGGAAGATATTTCCAAGGCAAACCCAGCGGTTGCGGTTTCGGGAAAATCCGATGGTCGGATTTCTCGTACTAATCGTTTCAAATTACAATTCCGAAACACGAACTGCACGGCTTCGATTCCTTTTAATTATATATATATATATATATTTCATTCTATAATTCCAACTATAGTTCATTCTTTATTTTCAACTTCGTTTTCACTTCAAATATTTCACTAACGCCTTAATATTTGGAAAAATTTCGCCATAACCTCCTTTGTACGGGGAGGGGTTTGGAAATTTATTGGGCCGTGTTAGGTACCCAATAAATCCTAAAAAGCATCCACATATTTATAGTGATATATTCTGGTGTTTACGGGGGAGCATGTATAGATAATCACTCGAGAGAATAAATTCTCGTCACCCCCGTTTCCGTGTGGAAATAAATAGTCCATGTGCCGTATCTAATAACTAGAGAGACGTGATTATTGTCAACTCCAGACCCGTGTGGGGTTTTTATTAATCTGGCAATTTATCGTTATATTTTATATAGTCCATATCAATCATCAGTTCAACCTGTAGTATATAATCATCGCCATACAAGCCTCTCGCTCGTATGGTGAATCTTCCACCTCGTCACATAAGCTCCAATTGCTTATGTGGAATATGATGAAGTATGCCTATCGTCAAGAAGTATGCCATGTAGTGTAGTTCAAAATTAATTGTTACTATCCTATGGCGATATTTATTATTTCACACAGAATAACCAGCACTCCGCATCCAATGGCATTCACAGGAGTTGATATAAAAATAAAATTGAGCAACCAACTCATCAAGGCTTACCTATTTGTCGGGCACGCAAATAATTTCTTTACTCTACAGCTAATCCATTTTTCTTGTTCAACACATGTATATATATGCAGAACAAAGCTAATAACAATATTTCTAGCAACTATTATTTATTTCAACACGTGTGTACTTTTATCAAAGCGTATACATGATAAAAGAAATATTTTTATCACCAAAATATTTATTCAACACATGAATGTTTTTAACACTTCATATTCACAATAAAAATGTAGTTTTTATTGTCTATTCATTTTATTTTAAAATACGATAACATTCAACACATGAATTTCAACTCGACGAACGAATTTCAATTCAACACATGAATATTCTCTATAGTTTGTGTATATATATATATATATATATATATATATATATATATATATATATATAAATGTGATTTTTAACGCTAAAGCTATTTGTTTAAATTCAAATAATATTCAACACATGAATTTCGATTCAACGAATGAATTTCAACTCAACACATGAATATTCTTTATAGTTTGTATAAATATATAAAAATGTGATTTTTATCGCTAAAGATAACTATTTAAATTCAAATAATATTCAACACATGAATTTCGATTCAACGAATGAATTTCAACTCAATACATGAATATTGGTTTCAACATATGTAATTTATTTCAACGAATGAAAATTATTCTAACACATGTAAATTTCAGAAAATTTCGGCAGCATAACGGCAGGGTAGTTAAAACCGGGACCGTCCCTAGTACGGCTCCTCGCTCTACCTTAAAACCTCGCGGTTTTTGACAATGGGGATCACGCATCTAGTTCGCACGCAGGCGGCATGTTTTATTTTCAATTCCACAATCCTATTCTAATTTGTTTCAACCACAAGAGGGTATTTTTCAACCACAAAGGTATTTTTCAACCACAAAGGTATTTTTCAATCACAATATCAACCACAAACAATTATTTCCAACCATTCACTATACCATATAATATTACGTCAATCACAAGCAATAAATATCGTCCATGGTCTGTGGACAAGGGGAGTATATATATATATATATATATTATTTCTATAATTCACTTGCTTTTCATCACAATTCAAAGCATATATGTTTCATTCAACGCTTGTATAATTTATACATCGCTAATATAACTTATACAACACATGTACATGAGGTATACAATGTGTATATAATTTACACTTCGCTTATATAATTTATACAACGCGATTCCATTCACACAATTTAGTTTAGATTCCTCACATTGGTTTTTGCAATGCTAAAAATCGTAGGAAGATCAGAAAATCCGCGGCTTCTTCTAGATGGTAGAGAGCCTCCTTGCGGTCACGGTGTCTCCTGTTTCATCGAATTTCGTTAACGAACGAAAAAGATATTATTTTTCAAAGTTTTGCAACGCTTAAAAGTGTTATTTTCATTTCAGAATTTCGAAGCAGAAAGGTTTTTAAACCTTCAAAACTAGATTTTAAATTTAAAACCAAACCGTACCTTGTTGCTCCGATCAGGCCCTGCGACGTTGAAGGGCTACGAATCAGCTCTCGATCGATGGTGGTGGCGGCAGACTCGGCGGCTCCAGCAGGTCACGGCAGCGCTCCAAATGGGCTGACTTCCTCCTGGAAATTCGACGCGAATAAGCAATGGTTTTCAACGAGGCTTGTTCTGATTTGAAGAGGGGAGGGAGGCGATCAGAATCTTCAACTGGAGGTGGCGGCGAAACTGGCTGTGGCGGCGACAAAATCGATGGGAAGGTTCGAGCTACGTGAATCGTCGATATCGCCTGGCGGCTAGGGTTCCGTAGTTTTTTTATCTATTTTTTTGAAAGGAAAAATCCTATTGGTCGAGGCTATATAGGAAATTTTAAATAGTGTTTTTACAAATGAACTCGAAATCAAACCCAACGACTGTCGTTCCTAGCTAAATACCCCCATTCCGGACACAATGGGATATGTTTCGTTGGCCAATTCGACTGTTACAGTCAGTTATTTTTCAAATTAAAATATAAAACATTCAATATTTAATTTGAACGTACATTTCAATTTTCCAGGGCCACAAACTGAATCGAAAAATTCTAGAAAAATAATTCTAGCTTTGTTTTGATGATCCGGTCCTAAAAAAACCAGTTTCGACGAATTCTGAGCTCGTTTGAAAAATGGTCATTTTTAGGTCGACCCATTTTAACAGAAATGGACCAATCACATTTTCTTTTGCCCCGCTCACATACTAGCTTCAAAAATTATGAAATTTGAAACCTAGCAATAGTTTGACATTCCGGACCCAACAAAAGTGGTTTTGTCGAATTCCGAGGTCGTATGCAAAATATCTATTTTCAAGGGCTATATATGCTATATAGCGACCTTTCTGAAAATTCATTCGGCCATAACTTTTGATTCCCGTTATGAAACTTTGATTTTTCAGATTCGTTAGAAAGGTATTCATAAACAGATTTAAATATTTTCAGTTTTGCTAAAATCCGTTATATTTTCCACCCGGTACAGTCAGACAAAGTTTGTATTCAAAATTTCAAACTGCCTTACTATAACCAATTCTTTATTTTATTGAAATATGCTATTTCAATTATTCAAATTCTTTGGTAATAACCAATTTTAAAATTTTTAAATTGGTTCACATTTTCCGGGTTATTACAGTATACCAACATAACCGTTCCCAGGAGATACAAAATTTAAAGAAGTAACAAATATGAATATTCTCTAGATGGTGACAGTATACCCTAATTGGGGGCGACCCACTTAGCTATGCTGCCTGCCCGATTTCTGTCATTTCCCAGTTGATGAGGCTTGACATCATAACGTATCTCTTCACGGATCACTCCTTTTATTTACTTTGAATGCCACATCGTCATACCCATCAAATCACAAATTGATTTTTCCAAAAATACCACGGGTATAATCTAAGGGAAACGAATTCCTCTACAACCAACGTAAATACGTTTGAAAAGATAAACTTACACGATCTACTAGATATACTGTCATACATTTGTCCATTCAAGTTGTCCTGGGACTGAACAACCCGAAGGCACTATTCTGTAAATCCATTTAAGGCAACTTCTACCTAGGATTTACTGAACAACCCTTGCATAACTCTGTCTTCAATTATCTTCATCATATTTGATTCGCAATGTTAATGCCATACGTAGTTGTTTTCAGGTAATATAATTGATCCCGGTCTCTCCGTGTTGACAACGGAAATGGTCAAAATCTTTGATAGTCGGTGATTTATCTATCAAAGGAAAACATGTGTACAAACAACGGTCGTATTGCCATATGGAAATCTTATCGATCAATCATCATTTCATTTACCAATTTCCTATTTATCGTTTCCATATATTCATAAATTCCTTATTTTCTAAAATTAGAAAATATACGTTATTAACTTTGGAAAACGTTTCCATTTCTAGTTCATGCATCAATATCTTCCTACCTCTATCAGTCTCTAACTGTAAACTAATAAGAGAACAACTTCCCAAGTATAAACCCCGAAGGTTGAAACCAACATCAGATTGGTATCTAGAAAGCCATTCAACTCAGCTAGTTTCTAGTCAGTTTCTAATTTCTGTAATTCCATTTAAATTCCTAATTCAAACCCAAATTCCTTTATAATATATTATTTGCAAAATATTTACTGTAATCTAATTTTTACATAGAATGTGAATAATATTTCTTTATATAATCAAACCAGCTTGATTTCGTATTTAAAAGCAATATCTCGAACCCAAATTCTATTTATATTTTTATTTGCAGAATTATTCATACAAATCTTATTTCATTTCCAACATTTATAATCTCATTGCAAATTTTCTTATAACTACTACGTTCACATTCCATTTCATATATCGGTGTTAAAACCGATTTTACTTCTCTATATAAATTCAAATTTATATATTCAATTTATCAAATGGCAAATATTTCCTTAATTTATAAACATCGTTTATAAATTATTCTCCTCAATTTATCTATTAAAACATATTTATAGTAAATATTTACTTTTAATCAATATCATGTTACACCCGTGTGCGAAGCACCGGTCTAAACCTTCCTAATGTAAAATTCTCTTTTTATAAAATTCTATTCATTTTCTGAATATTTCCTTTTATAATTCTATTTACTTTACAAATAAATATCCCTTTTATAATTATATTTATTTTCCAAATTAAAATTTTATGTACAACATCCTATTTATTTCTTATAAATATTTCATTTATAATATCATATTTATTTCCTATAACTATTTCATTTTCAAAACACACTTTGAAAATTCCCTTTTTACATTCCAGTATTTCTTATGGTATTTGAAATACCAATTAAACAGACCAGTGTCATCATAATCAATCACAAGTTTTATATCACATCATATTTCACAATATATGAAAACAAACATTATTATAAATATTGAAGAATCCAGTTGGATCCCTACAACCTGTTTCCCTGCATCCATAGCTGTTAAACAATATAAATAACATCGATTTCATTTCAATATGAAATATTCTGAAAAACGGAATCGATATTAGATTAACGATTTATATATATATCGTTATCTATAATTTCAACCAATAAATCAACAATTCAACCAAATAATCAACACACAGTAATCAATCATCATTTACAATCCTAGATTATATTTATAACAATATAAAGTATACAGAGTTAGTGAGATTTACTCACATTGGACGATCATCGTTAAATAACGATAATTGTCGGTTGATTCAGACAGACAATTTATTTTGCATAAATTGTAACGAGCTCCAATTAACTCCGAATCATTTACATTGTGTAGCCGTCATCCATACGATCCCAATGGATACAGTTTTGCTGAATTCGGATAATGTATGATAAAGTTACAATGTTATAACTTAAACGCTATTAGCAATAGAATTTGACTTAGATTTAAATTAAATCAAGGGCTTAACCTAAACAATCTGGTAAAACCACCTTCTTTTGTACCTAGACCCCCCTTCTCTGTTGTTTCTTCCTATCATATTTCGGAACAAAAATATCTCTCCACTCCTTATTTCCAGTCCCATTTCAACATTTTTTTCTCCAACTCCAGAAAACCTTCGAGTGGCCATAACCGCGATTAAAAACTCCCACAACTCCATTTCCATCTTCAGTCTTCACACGTTGTAGCTCCTTCAATAGCCATTCCCAAATATTCATGCTCAACATATTGCTCATCTCCTTCTCAATCTCCAATCCTTCCCTATCACCTAGTTTAGTTCGCTTCTGACAACGACATCTACCCGCTACCTCCCTACTTCGCCTTAGCTCCGGCCGACTGCCTCCCCGCGGCTACCCTCTTCGAGTTACTCCAGTACAATAATACAACGAATGCAACTACCATTTCCATGCTTTCAAACTTTCCTCCCCTTGCCGACTGATTTTCTCCATGCTGAACTGACCTAGTCACCACCTTGGATCACGCAACCACCCCCACTTAGCTTCTTTATCCCTCCATGTTTTTAGAACAGAGATCACCGCACTCTCCCACTTCATGTCCTCCACTAATTCACGAAATAACAACTAAGCCTAACGTGGTTTTGCATGAAAACATCCCAATACCACAAACCTCCCTCTTCCCCCACACACAGTAACCCATGCGAAATAAAAACTCACCATATAACCCAAAACTTAGCACACGTTCTCCATTCCGTTCCACAAACGTAGAAGTAATGTCCATTTCATGAATAAGTGTTTCCATTACCCAATACCTAGAACCCTAGGCTCACGCTGTTTAAAGGAAGTGAACAACAATCATCTCGAAACCTGACCAGAGTGCATGGAGTTGAAGGGAAAGAGTCCACGAGCTTAATACATACATTTGGTGATGTAATTTTCATATGAATTTATTCACTTTATCTCTCGTCTTTATTTGGTGTTGAAATGGCGCATTGGTTTTTGTTTTTTTTAGTTTGAGAATAAGAGAGGACGTACAGTATTTATAGAGTGCTAAGACTTCGAGAGGAATTATTAGGCATTAGTGGGATGTACGTTTCCGCGACTTTTAGCTTTGCAGTTTCATTAATGGTGATAAGGCTTTTCATAGCTTTATACATCATAGTGTAGGGCTTCAGGCTTTTAGCATGTGTAAGTGGCTTAGGAGTTAAGCAATGTTATTGTATATATATTCTTTGTTCTGTTGATTTTTACTATTTTGATGTGCGTAGTTATCGTGCTTGGAATCTTGGCAGCGTGTTCTTGTTGCCTCACTCTAGCTATGGATCTCGTGTTTGTGCAAGGTGGTTACTTTTGGACATTTGCGACCTTCGTATTTCTCCTAAGGTTCTATTACATGCCTCTGGTTACTTAAAACTTTGGGTTTTTGATGTTCTCACTAAATTCATTCTCGCACTTGGACTTTGGTCTATTGCTCATATGTACAATAATTATGTTTTAAGTTAAATGTTTTCACGTACCCTATTGCATAGAATCCCATTTTTTTACGAACCGTTAATGACAAAAATAAAAATGTCATTTAGACGAGCAATGTGCCACAATCCAAAAAATATAATAATATAGACTAGTTAACTCATTTCCTGGAATCCAAAAGTGCTAATTTAGGGTGTAAAATACTTCAAAATAAAAAGTGCATATTTTCCAAAATAAAAATTATAGAAAAATTATAAAAATTAAATTGTACCCAAGTCTCAAAGATCCTGTCTAAATTCAAAAACAATATTTAATTATAATTAAATACATCGTTATTGTTTATAAACGATTCCATAGCGACTATTTCAAAATTTAATTTGGACATAATTCACCGTCTATAAGATGAAACCTCGATTTTTCACTTCCACTACAAAAATACAGTTCAATAGATTCCAACGTTTCTTGTTTCATGGAAACCCGACTTATAACGGATCCTGTACACTCAGTTGAAGTTCAAATCACAAAATTACGAACTATCGCGACGTTACGGACTCGATTATAACTATATTATAATTAATACGTTCAGTTGTCTTTAAATAAATATATTCGTTATAATAATTCAATTCTAGGCTGAAATTAAATATCTTATATCATCTAATTTATACGGAATTTCAAAATCAACTCATTCCGACCATTTCAAAATAAAAATTATTATTCCACTAGTTAAATTTATTAAATAATCAAAATTATTTAATTCAATTCACTTAAATTGTCAAATCAATATTCTACTAATTAAATAAATTAATTATTAAATCGCTAAAAATTACGGGACGTTACCAAAGGGGCACAAGAGATTTTATAGTGGTTCGGCAATCAGGCCTACATCCACTTAATATAATCTGTCTTTTATTATACTGTATGATTACAACACAGTTAAATTTCTATGGAACAAAGTAGAGAAATAGAAAGTGTTTTAATGGTAGCAATATCCTTGCGCCAATGCCAAAGAAGAAGAGTTTGATCCTATTTTAAGTTCAGAAATCAGCTATTTATAGGGAAGCACAGATCCGGCTCGACCAAGATATATGACACCTGATCCTGGTTCACGGCATAGCGAGTGGATTACGTTCAGAAAAATGAATGAGTCTCCAAAATGTGCAATATCTGGTTCCACATAGTTCGGTTCGACATAGATGAACCATATTAGCCGACTCGGCAACCTACTGAAATGGTGGTGGTAACGTGGTTTAGTCGAACCTACTTCATCGAGCCGGAGAATATAGAACCAAAAGGAGGTGATGAATTGAAGATGGTCAAATCAACTTCACCGAACCAGATTCCAAGAAATTCAAACACATGTCTTCGAGTGTTTCGTCACTTCAATCAAGTAGATTTGGGCTCGCCTAAGCCCATGCTCATGTCCTGGACACTTTGATAGTCGGAAAATCAATACGTGACTATCTTGTAAAAAAGACGGGTCAAAAATATGTATTTGTGATTACCGAATGGAAAAGCATCATTCTCCTCAACTCTTCATTATTGTAATGATGGAATGAGACGTGATAGTGCAGTGTGAGGATGAGATTTGTTAACGGTAGGTTCATAATGAGTTAGGGCTTCACGACGAAGACGCAAAAGACGATAAAAAAATGGTGAAAGCGATGGTGTTAGGAACGACAACGGCCACAAGCAATTGGAGGGAGAACATAAAATCTAATCGTAAAAGGTGATTAGAATTTGAGATAGATGTCAAGGGGAAAGAAAAGTTGGGTTTTTTATCTTCAAGCTTAAATTTGAAAACTCGCATATTAGATCTAAATTTTTCACTAGTGTTTATACTCTTAACTAATTCCATAAAAAAACCATATGATCAAAATGATTGGTCAACAAACTTAGATTGTTCGTGTTTAAGGTTGTCTTATTTTAAAAAAAAAACATAGTGTTCCAAGGTCGAAGACCATCAGCTGTGATATAATGATTGTTTCGGTTCTTCTAAACAGTGATTAATTGTGTTTTCGTTTTTATCATTTCTCGAGTATTAGGGCTACACATAATTTGAATGTACTATGTTAAACTGTTTGAACACAAGGTGTGGACCTTTGGAAAGAAAATGAAAAGGCCATGTTTGAGCCTAGTAGACTGAAATTTTAGTCTGTTATACAGCATGAACAGAAATGCTAATGTGGCCGAAGAGGATTGTTGATGACACAAGCTTTGGACAAAGGGGGGACACGTATGAAATTCTGTAAGGGTGTTCAGTATTTATTCACGAAATTCGGCGGGCGTATAGATAACTTTCACCCTTAATTTTAGCGGAGGGCTGTCAAAAATGAAAAAAAATATGGCGGGGGTGTACTGAATTCTTTTTTCAGGTGTGTCCCTCTTATCCATTTGTGATTTGTCGATAACAACACTCTAACTGAAACAGACAGTGGGAATTAAATCTTAAAACATCCCAATAACATAAATTACTATCCTCTTGAAATCCAATAAGGCATTCAATATTTGGGTGTTTTGAGTGCTTCATATTGAAGATTTAGCAGTAGATCGTAATATGAGATTTGAAAAAATTACGAGTGTATGACCAAAATAGCACAGTTTAAGTTAGGTCACAGGCAGTAAGGTGTCGTTCGTAGTCATTCCATTCAACGTTACCGTTACGTTGGCGTCTGACATGTCGAACGCATAAACGTGGAATTCCATGTTCACCAACGACATGGGTGAACACTGGAAAATGAGGCGAGGGCGTTGGACGCATCCTGATTTTATAATAGTGGTGATCCAGAGTTTATGGATTTTGATGATGATCCCGAACTTATTCCTGATGAATACTTAGGGGAATATAATGCTTTGAGAAATGAGATAAAATAGGCACTGAACGGGTACAACGAAATGGATACAAAGAAATGTCAGCACTTCGAGATACCGTAGGAGATCAGTTGGTTACTGTAGGGTTGTGCTGAAATATACTATTGCATATGCATCTGTATTTTAAATTTATATTTCTATATCTGTATTTCGTGCTGTTATTTTGAAATTGTATACGTATTTCTACTGATATTTTGAAATTGATTTTTTTACAATGTTATAAATAAACGCATATTATAAAATAACACATCTTAAATACCCCGTTCAAATAACATGCTCAAATACCGCATTCGTAGTAAAAAATGCATTCCATGTTTACAAACATGCCACTCTCAAATGCCACGCTTGAATTCCCCTTTACCACTGATCGAAAACGCACCCTAAATAATAAATATTAATAATCAAGGTGGTTTTAGGCCAAATTAAAGTGTTCACCAGACCAAGTTAGACTATGAAATGAGAAAAGAAATTACTGTAAACACATGCATGTGAATGTCAAGTGTCAACCGGTTTATATCTATTGAATTGACGATTCACTCAATCAGTTTGTAAACCTTTACTGGATCGAAGCGAATGGGGTTGTGTTCACTTTCAATTTTAAATGAAATCGGATCGGTCACAGACCGAACGAGATTTATATCTGTACAAGTTTTGTTGTCTTAGCTCAGACTTGAAATTCGATGGACACGAACACATCACACATGTTTTTCGGACACCGACACGATTGGACACGAACGAGCAACACTATTTACATAAAATTTTTGTATTTTAATATATTTTTCTTCCATTATATACTGAATTATAATACTTTTGAATGAACATAGACACATCAATATTTTTTTTCCCGTGTAAATTTTATTGCCCTAAATAAATATCAAACATACTCGAATAGACATATTTTAATTACGAACGTGAACGGGCATCGAACTCTCGTGTAAATTTAACAACCCTATCAGATAATTGTGAATGACAATTGATGTTTCAAACTAAATAATATTTACCTTTCCGTCTAATTCAGTGACGGCACGCATAAGCCGACAACTAATAATCTAGCACAACTTTCCATAGTTCCATGTACCATGAAATCGATACTTCATTTTTTTATTTAGGTAGTGTTCGTAATGAATTTTTGGGTTAGACCGTTGCTTTTGCGTTCGACGCGTCAGATGTCCCAACGGTCCAACTCAAAAGTTTGACTGTTTCCTTGGACGATTCAAAAAGATGCATTGGCGTCCGACGCCAACACATCATTTCACCAAAATAAAACCTCCCTTCCTGCCATATTTTTCATTACCTCCCACTCTCCTTCGTTTAGGCCGGAAGCTCCACCCAAATAGCCCAAAGAACCATTTTGCCCCCTCATACTATCTTCAAATCAGGTAATTTTCGATTCAAATATTACTATTTTTCATTCTCTACATCGTATATTTTTCCATATTTTCTGATATTTTTCATTTTTACTGTTTTTCCAGATATTTGTGTGGTTCCTCCACCTCCTCCCAGCCTATCGCCCTTTGGAACAATGAGAGGACGACTATATTCATCAATCTTTGCTGCATTCACAAGGGTTCCCGTAAATCATATTGGAGAATGGAGTTTTGAAGACAACAACCTTATTTCAATATTAATTGATTATAAAATGTATTCTAACACCTTTATCTAGGATATATATACACATATGCAGGATTTATATACAGGAATTTATACTGAAGACCATACAGCTTAAGAGCTTCTAGAGATTCAGAATTCAAAGATAACTCAGGACTCATAAGTAATCAAGATTTCATGATTTCAAGAGTTCAAGATAAATATAGTAATAGAGTCTAGTTTATGTAAAATACTGAATAACACTTCAGGTTCAAATTCAAATTCTATTTTTCAATTTATGATTTTCAAATTCCATATTCTATTTTCAAATCCTATTCTAATTAAGTTTCTCTATTTTACTTTTGATTTTACGCTCACGTTTTAAAGCTTATAAGTTTATATATATTAATATAGTCATATACTTTATATTTATATAGTTTTTAACTTTATAATTTTATAAAATATATTTATATAAGTTATATTTATGATTTCATATGATTTTCCACATTATAATACTTAATTAAAACAATATGTTTTAATTCAAGAAGTTCCAGAATTATATATATACCAAAACACTTGAAAATTACTCAAAATTCAAATTTACACTATGATATGCCGACATACATTTATGGACATGTCGACATATAACTATCATTGTGACACCCCACGTTCGTTAATGTCACTCACAAAGGGAGTGCATTAAGTTTCGTGAAGCGTGATAGGTAAACAGAAACAGAAATATTATAAGACATATATAAAGCAACAACGAAATTTAAATTTTTATTTCAAACATAAAATTATAACATCATGATCCAAAATACCATAAGTCTGAAACTGCATTAAAGCCATTACAATAATATAAAACTTTTTGTCTTATTCCATCAGGGTACATGAAAAGCATAATTCCCTAAAAAATAGACAAAGCCATAGTAGAGATAAGAACTTGAGCAACACTTCAAAACCTGCTCCAAGCTAGATGATAACCGATTCCTGACTAAGCCTGAGAATTCCCACCCTGTGAACCTGGGGGGATGGGGGAAGGAAGAAAGAAGAGGAAACAAAAAAGGTCAGACATAAAGTTTGGCGTGTCTAGTTATATTTAGCAAGTAAATAAATAAAAGTAGCATGACAGGCATATAAGATGGATAAGAAAGATAATACTATAAGAAACAGGTATGACAAGGTAAACATGATAGAGTTATACACTTCTCTAAAGATTCCTCTGCATAATACTAGTATAACTAGAATGAGATGATCCCCAACACATACAAGATGGTAGATTTAGTCATACTTCTGGTGAGAGGTTTTAACCCCATACAATCCACAGGCAGCCCCAATAATGGACTCCTAAACTTACCCAGAGTCTAGAGGCACCATAACTACCCTAATCGATTGGCTCCCTATCCGTGTAGAGACCCTGTGCCAACCATACAGTAGGAGGTATCTTTTCCTAAAGTGGCAACCCCTCGTTAATAATATGCATAAACATATATATAGGTGTCACGGTCTTCTTATCCCCCTCTACCCGGCTCATGTACGCACATGGCCCGGTCGGTTTGCGCCGCCCACACTGTCCTCCACGTTTGGATCTCAGTCCAGTAAGCATGCCCCTTCTCCGACCTAGTACAGAGTACATGTTTTGGTACCTACTTCGGGTTGCTGGAAGAAACGAGCCCCACACAGTATGATAAAAGCTCTCCCCTTTGTCTTGTATCCCCCACTAGGTTTTCTTTGGCAATGTATACCACTAAGTGTCTTTAATTACATAACCCTATCATTTCTACAAGTTATGCTTACCCTAAAAGGTGACTTTATTTACATAACTTTATTATTTCCACCGGTTATGTATACCACTAGGTGTCTTTAATTACATAACCTTATCGGGTTAAGTTTGTAGGCCTATATATACTAATATTACCCACCTACCCAAGATTTACTTAACCCTCGCACTGATCCAAGCATGTCTATTTAATGGTTAAGTTTGTGGGCCTATATATATACACTAATATTACCCACCTACCCAAGACTTACTTAACCCTCCCACTTATCCAAGCATATTTATTTAGCGGTTAAGTTTGTGGGCCTATATATACTAATATTACCCACCTACCCAAGATTTACTTAACCCTCCCATTGATCCCAATCAAGTTTACTTAACCCCTATTCATGTTTATGTTCACACAATCCCTATGGATTCAACTAGGTTAAGTATTACAGACTAACAGGTTATCCCCATTCACATTGACAGCTTTTTACTTGCTAAAGTTTCACTTGCTTATTAGTTTCATATAAATATAACTTAATTCATTTAAGTTCATTAATAACCCCCATTATATGTTATTCTTTAAATTGTAATTAACAGAGGTATTCTTACAATCTTTCAGCCTTGGATTGTAATTAACAGAAGTAATCTTACAATCCCTTTTGTACTGTATGTTTCCATATTTACAATAACATGTTTTACTTAATATTTAAGTAAGTATACTTCTTCTCAGTTCACCAGTTTCGTGTTTAACATATCACTATAACTTGGCGTTGTTTACTTATTAACTTAGTTTTCTTAACTAAGGTTTACTTATAAGCTTTCTTTCCTTTTATTATAACCTATGTTATAATTTCCACTTGTCCCTAGGACAAGCCTACCTATTATATACAACATTTTCATTAAGTAATTAATCATAATAGGTTACTATCATCCCTTGTTTAATCCGATTCATTACCATGTCCATTTATGGTTATAATGGGCTAGACCTCCCACATTAGGCCTACAACTTGTGGATGCTGGATATGCCGGTTGGGTCCGGACAGACTGATTCCACAAGTTGGGCCTAACCTCGTGTCTTAACCCGAATCGTATTTGCGCACTTAGACCTCTCACATTAGGTTCAACATTAGTGGCTTCTGGATATGTCGGTCAGGTCCGGGCAGACTTCCACCACTAATGCAACCTAACCTCATGTTATAAGTGCAATTACAATTTCTAATTGTAATTATTAGACATTTCATTCTTATCCAATTCTTACCTATGTCATTATAGGTGATTATGCTCCTATTTCCCCTTTTTGAATTATATGTCCAATTCATATAAGCATTATTTAAATTATGCCAATTCTAACCTTTTTCCCCTGTTCCCTAACTAATGCATTCGCATATATTTGGTGGCATCTAGGCTAGAAAGTAGCCTAGTCATAAACAATAAAAAGGGAAAAGTGATGGGAACATGACAAAGGTGATTGTTTTGAATAAACATAAACTAGCATGGTGATAAGGTGGACATACAAGCATAAATCTGATGAACTTGTGGCAGTTAACTAATTCTAACATAACCACGATGTCATAATAAGTATAATAAGATCTAAATTAACAATTTGGATGTCCAATTGGTTTAGATCTAATATGATAGGCATAATGTGATAAACAAGATCTGATTAATAATTTAGGTGTCCACATAATTCAGATCCAATAGTTAAAAATAGATCTAACACGAATATGGTTAAGATCCACATCATAACATGTCATAGAAATTACAATAGAACCGACAAGATAGACATTTAGATCCAGTAGGTAGAATAGATTTAACACAAATAAGGTCAAGATCCACATCATAGAATGCCACAAAAGTTACAATAGATCCGACAAGATAAAGATATAGATCTAATAGTTAAAAATAGGCCTAACACAAGTAAGGTCAAGATCCACATCATAGAATGCCACAAAAGTTATAATAGATTCGACAAGATAGAGATTTAGATCCAAGTTATAATCAATTTAGAATGGCATATGTTCGTAATTTACAATGGATCGAATATTACATAGACACATGAACAAATCCAAACTGTAGTCATATCACGTTTACTTTTAAATATTTAAATCTAAAAGTAACTAACTCATAGTGTTTGAATTTTAGAAGGCAGAAAAGAATTTGTTGGTGTTGAATCTCAGATCTATAGCTGAAACGCTTGAATCTTTTAAACTTGATTTGTGGAAGAAGATAGGATTAGATTCATTTCAGGCACTGATGGCATCTGGCCTCCATTGTTTTTAATACGATAAAACAAGAGAATTAAGGTATATTTATAGCTGTCAGCCTCTAGAAATTCGAATGCCACCTTAGCCCTAGGGTGAATCGGGCCACGGGTCGACACACGCCTGGGTCCGGGTGCCTAAAACATACATGGGCGCACTTTATAGGTTCTCCAATGCAAAAATACATTGATGCACTTGTCAAGTGCAACAGGAATTCCTGCTCTTTTCGCCAAAATTTTACCGTCCATAACTTCTTCATACGTTATTTGTTTTACGCAATCCAGGCGTCTATCTTGACCAGTATTTCGAGACGGACACAATGTCGTAGTCCAATTCCCTTAATTCTTAATATTAAATTAATTATTTTTTAATTTATTCACTTTAATGTTGTTAAAATTTCAGGGTGTTATATTCTCCCATACTCAAAGGATTTCGTCCCCGAAATCTTCAAGTTCAGAAGAATGTATCCTACCATCCATCATGCATCTACTCATCCACCAATCGCAGACATCCATTGTCCTTAAAATTTTCTAATGATTAAATAAACAAATGCAAAGGTGTGTGTATATGTCCCAACACTAATGCGAAAGATCAGGCGGTCTACTGATTTAGTCGACCTTCTTAATGCAATGTATATTAGTGCCATAAATCCAACATGTATGCAAATAATCCTATTATAACATGTAAGTTCTAAATGCGTGCACAATAATCCATCCAAATGCAACATCCATATGATGATACATCCACTTTCATACATTAAAAGAAGAAAAATGCACACACATCCATATGCAGTATGAGAGTGATTGAGCCGATCTAGTGCCTAATGTGTGTGTATATGCATCAACGAGCAACCACTATCAAACACTTGCATCCACTTGCATCTATCAAACATAACGTGTCTCAAACACATGTTTACATCCATAGGATTCCTATCTGAAGGTAGAAAATACTATTGACAGGACATACTCAAACGATAGAAGCAAGCACAGATAAAGCTTTGGAAAAAGGAGTTAAGAATATACCCTCGAAAAGGAAAGGGTATGAAGCACAAATCTTGTCTTCAGTCTTCCAAGTCGCATCCTCTGGGTTATCTCCCCATTGAAACTTTATCAAACTTGATCTCTTTATTGCGTAGTTTCTTAACTTCTGATTCAAGAATATGGGTAGGGACCCTCCTGACTGTCGCCTCCCCTTCCACTTTTACCTCTTCCAATATACTCGGCTCAACAACTTCCGCGGTGTCATGTAAACACTTGCGCAGATGAGAAACGTGGAAAACATCATGAACACCGGATAGAATTTCTGGGAGCTTTAGTCTATAAACCATTTGGCCAATCCTCTCGGTTGTGGGAAATGGTCCCACAAACCTAGGTGCCAACTTCTCTACCAATCCAAAGCAAACCACATTTTCAGAGGTGATACTTTGATAAAATCTAAGTCTCCCACTTCCAATTTGATGTCAGTCCTTCTCTTGTCTGTATAGGATTTCTGCCTATCTTGAGCTATCTTCATCCACCGTCGAATAAGGTCAATCTTTTCAAACGTTTCTCTAACCAAATCTGGTTCTAGTAATAATCTTTCTGTAGATTCCCACCAACAAGTTGGTGATCTACAGGGTCGTCCATATAATGCTTCGAAGGGTTTCATGCTAATGCCTGCTTGATGACTGTTGTTGTGGGCAAAATCTACTAAAGGAAGGTGCCCTTCCCAAGTCCCTCCGAAGTCTAGGATACATAACCTCAAAAGATCCTCTAGAACTTTGTTCACCCTCTCCGTATGTCTCTCGGTCTGAGGGCGATAAGCGGTGCTCAAACATAACTGTGTACTTAAAGCTTCTTGCAAGCTCCCCCAAAATTCTCTAGTGAAAATGGGATCACGATTTCTTATGATATTGGAGGTACTCCATGAAGACAGACTGTCTCATGAACGTAAAATGCTGCCAACCATGCTGCTGTCCTCTTACTCTTAACTGGCGTGAAATGAGCGCTCTTGGTAAGCCTGTCTACTATCACCTGAATGTTGGTGTTGCCCTTCCTTGATCTAGGCAGACCATCAACGAAATCCATGGAGACGCTCTCCCACTTCAACTACGGGACCTCTAAAGGATGAAGTAAACCACCGAGCTTCCTTTGCTCAGCTTTGCCTTGTTGGCAAATTAGACATTGAGAAACAAACTCTACTACACCTTTCTTCATCCCATCCCAAAAGAAAACCCTTTCTCAAGTAGCCCAAAAGAAAACCCTTTCTCAAGTAGCTCCCCTACTTTCTCTTGGTGCCATATGGTGCACGGGCAATGCAATTGGCTTTGCATTGTCCACCAAATATATGCAGAAATCGATCTCGCGCCTTAGGGTAAACCTCGAACCTCATCAAAGACATCAGGATACTCACGGACTATTGGAACATATTTTAGATCATCGATAGATGTGTCAAGTGACTCTAGGAAACTCAATGTAACAGACCCCTTGGGATCACAAGAAACCTCGAGGGTTCTCCCTTGGCAAGTCAGAAGCCTAACAAACCTCCTTTCACAATCCAGAATGGCACCATATGTGGTTGGCCAGTCCATCCCTAGAACGAACCCATAGCCCATCGTCCCAAGCATATACGTGTTGCACTCGAACTCGACACCCAATAATGATATTCTCAAACCCCGAAAAATCATAGATAAATGAGCCAAACCACCTACGGGGTTTGAGACAACAACGGGATCCACTATCGTATTGGTATTTAAGTGCAGAGATTCAACTACAGAACTAGACATAAAACAAATGCGAAGCGCTAGAATCAAAAAGGGTTCTAAAGGTTGATTGGAAAGAGAAATCAAACATTCCATGGAAAATTTCCTACCTCTATCTGGTGCACTAGCCAACAGAGCATTTGCTTGCCCTTCAGAGGTTCCTGTCCTTTGACCTTGCCCTTGCTTCCTTGGGCACTCCCTAAAAAATTGTCCAGTCTCTCCGCAACTAAAGCAAGCGTTCTTCCTCTTCTTACAGTCCTTGACCATGTGACCTCCTCGCCCACAATTATGGCACTTCCTCTTATCTTTAGCCTTATTGTTCTTTCTTCCCTTTTTTTGTTGTTCTTGTCGTCCTTTCTTGGGCCATACCTTTTTATTTTGTGTTTCCTCAACCTTAACTTTTTCCTTTTCACCTTTATTTGAACTTTATCTATGTTCCCTTCCCAAGCCATCATTTTTCTCATCCTTGGGCTGTGCTCCTTAGCCCTAACTCCCTTATTCCTCTTTTTACCATATTTGTGTAATAAGCTAACTAGTCTCTCGAAAGCTGCCTCCATCGCACAGAAATCCTTACGAAGCTCAAGAAAATCATCCGCAGGTAATACTACTGCAGCTACAGATGGAGGTTAGGCACTTCGTTGCCCTTCGAAATGTGTCGTAGTCTTAACATGCCTTCTGAACTATGCCGCTTGGGGACACCTTTTGGGAAGGATTGATTCCCCAGACAAAAAGAAAAAGGAATCAAGTGGTGAATCGAGAGATATTTCCTATGGCTTGGAGTAATATGTTTTTCAAAACAGACTTTTCTTTTGAAAATGCTTTCTTCTAAAACCTTTTTGAAAATAGTTTTCAAAAAATTTATACAATCTGGTAACCTTCAGCTCTGATACCAAATGTGACACCCTACGTCCGTTAATGTCACTCACAAATGGAATGCATTAAGTTTCGTGAAGTGTTATAGGTAAACAAAAACAGAAATATTACAAGACAGACATAAAAGCAATAGAGGAATTTAAATTTTTATTTCAAACATAAAATCATAAAATCATGTCCAAAATACCATAAGTCTGAAACATAATAAAAGGCATTACAATAATATAAAACTTTCTGTGTTGTTCCATCAGAGTACATGAAAAGCATAATTCCCCAAAACAGAGAAAAAGCCGTAGTAGAGATAAGAACTTGAGCAATACTTCAAAACCTTCTCCAAGCAAGATGATAGCCGAGTCCTGACTAAGCCTGACAATTCCCACCCTGTGAACCGGGGGGGGGGGGGGGGCGAAGAAAGAAGAGGAAACAAAAAGGATCAGACATAAAGTCTGGCGAGTCTAGTTACTTTTAGCAAGTAAATAAACAAAAGTAGCATAACAGGCATAAAAGACGGATAAGAAAGATAACACTATAAGAGATAGGTATGATAAGCTAAACATGATAGAGTGATATGCTTCTCTAAACATTCCTCTGCACAATACTAGTATAACTAGAATGAGATGATCCCCAACACGTACAAGATGGTAGACTCAATCGTACTTTTGGTGAGAGATTTTAACCCCATAAAATCCACAGGCAGCCCCAATAACGAACTCCTAGACTTACCAGAGTTTAGATGTACCCTAACTACCCTAATCGATCGGCTCTCTATCTGCTTAGATACCCATTGTCAGCCCCACAATAGGAGGTATCACTTCCTAAAGTGGCAACCCTTCATTAATAATGTGCACACCCATATCTACAGGTGTCACGGTCGTCTTATCACCCTCTGACCGGCTCATGCAAGCACATGGCCCGGTCGGTTTGCGCCGCCCACACCGTCCTCTACATTTTGATTTCTTACAATCAGTCCAGTAAGCATGCCCCTTCTCCGACCTAGTACAGAGTACATGTTTTGATACCCACTCCGGGTTACTGGGTGAAACGAGTCCCACACAATATGATACAAGCTCTCCCTTTTGTCTCGTATCCCCTACTAGGTTTTCTTTGGCTATGTATACCACTAGGTGTCTTTAATTACATAACACTATCATTCCTACAAGTTATGCTTACCCTAAAAGGTGTCTTTAATTACATAACTTTATTATTTCCACTGGTTATGTATACAACTAGGTGTCTTTAATTACATAAACTTATCGGGTTAAGTTTGTGGGCCTATATATACTAATATTACCCACCTTACCAAGATTTACTTAACCCTCCCACTGAACCAAGCATGTTTATCTAATGTTTAAGTTTGTGGGCCTATATGTACTAATATTACCCACCTACCCAAGATTTACTTAATCCTTCCACTGATACAAGCATATTTATTTAACGGTTTAGTTTGTGGGCCTACATATACTAATATTACCTACCTACCCAAGATTTACTTAACCCTCCCACTGATCCAACCAAGTTTACTTAACCCCTATTCATGTTTATGTTCACACAGTCCCTATGGATACAACTAGGTTAAGTATTACAGACTAACAGGTTATCCCCATTCACACTGACTACTTTTTACTTGCCAAAGTTTCACTTGCTTATTAATTTCATATAAATGTAACTTGATCCATTTAAGTTCATTAATAAGCCCTATTACATGTTATTCTCTAGGTTGCAATTAACAGAAGTAATCTTACAATCTTTCATCCTTGGATTGTAATTAACGGAAGTAATCTTACAATCCCTTTTGTATTGTCTGTTTCCATAGTTACAATAACATATTTTACTTAATATTTAATTAAGTATACTTCTTCTCGGTTCACCAGTTTCGTGTTTAACATATCACTACAACTTGACGTTGTTTACTTATTAACTTAGTTTTCTTAACTAAGGTTTACTAATAAGCTTTCTTTCCTTTTATTATAACTTATGTTATAATTTCCACTTGTCCCTTGGACAAGCCTATCTATTATATACAACATTTTCATTAAGTAATTAATCATAATAGGTTACTATCATCCCTTGTTTACTCCAATTCATTACCATGTCCATTTATGGTTATAATTGGCTAGACCTCCCACATTGGGCCTATAACTTGTGGATGTTGGATATGTCGGTCGGGTCTGGGCAAACTTATTCAACAAGTTGGGCCTAACCTCGTGTCTTAGCCCAATTCGTATTTGGCACTTAGACCTCTCACATTAGGTTCAACAATAGTGGCTGCTGGATATGCCGGTCGGGTCCAAGCAGACTTCCACCACTAATGCAACCTAACCTCGTGTCATAAGTGCAACTACAATTTCTAATTGTAACTATTAGACATTTCATTCTTATCCAATTCACACCTATGTCTTTATAGGTGATTGATTATGCCCTATTTCCCCTTTTTAATTATATGTCCAATTCATATAAACATTATTTAAATTATGCCAATTCTAACATTTTCCCCCGTTCCCTAACTAACGCATTTGCATATATTTGGCAGCATCTAGGCTAGAAAGTAGCCTAGTCATAAACAATAAAAAGGAAGAAGTGATGGGAATATGACAAAGGTGATTGTTTTGGCATAAAGATAAACTAGCATGGTGATAAGGCGGACATATAAGCATAAATCTGATGAACTTGTGGTAGTTAACTAATTCTAACATAACTATGATGTCATAATAAGCATAATAAGATCTAAATTAACAATTTATATGTCCAACTGGTTTAGACCTAATATGATAGGTATAAGGTGATAAACTAGATCTAATTAATAATTTAGATGTCCTCATAATTCAGATCCGATAGTTAAAAATAGATCTAACACAAATAAGGTCAAGATCCACATCATAGCATTTCATAGAAATTACAATAGATCTGACAAGATAGAGATTTAGATCCAATAGTTAGAAATAGATCTAACACAAATAAGGTCAAGATCCACATCATAAAATGCCACAAAAGTTACAATAGATCCGACAAAATAGAGATTTAGATCTAATAGTTAAAAATAGATCTAATACAAGTAAGGTCAAGATTCACATCATAGAATGCCACAAAAGTTACAATAGATCCGATATGATAGAGATTTAGATCCAAGTTATAATCAATTTAGAATGGCATATATTCGTAATTTACAATGAATCCAATATAACATAGGCACATGAACAAATCCAAACTATAGTCATATCCCGTTTACTTTTAAATATTTAAATCTTAAAGTAACTAACTCACAGTGTTTAAATTTTAGAAGGTAGAAAAGATTTCGTTGGTGTTAAATCTCGGATCTATAGTTGAAACGCTTAAATCCTTTAAACTTTATTTATAGAAGAAGATAGGATTAGATTTAGTTCAAGCACTGATGGCAACTGGCCTCCATTTTTTTTAGTATGAGAAAACAAGAGAATTGAGGTATATTTATAGCTGCCAGCCTCCTGAATTCGAATGCCACCTCAGCCCTAGGGTGAATCGGGCCACGGGTCGACACCCACTTGGGTCCGGGTGCCCAAAACAAACATGGGTGCACTTTACAGGTGTGCCAGTGCAAAAATACAACGGCGCACTTGTCAAGTGCGCCGGGAATTCCTGCTTTTTTTTGCCAAACTTCTACCGTTCATAACTTCTTCATACGTTATCTGTTTACGCAAATTAGTTGTCTATCTTAACCAGACTTTCGAGATGGATGCAATGACGCAGTCTGTTTCCCTTAATTCTTAATATTAAATTAATTATTCTTTAATTTATCCATTTTAATGTTGTTAAAATTTCGGGGTGTTACAATCATATTTTTGATTTGAAAAGAAGTGTCTTTTCACATTTGTGATGTTCCACAAGCATTGCAACATTTCAAATCTTATAAATAGGGGCTGATTTCGAATTTTTTTCATCATTCTTCTTCTCCATATTCATCCGCTTTCTTTACACCATTAATATTTCATATTTTTATGATTTCTACACTTATTCTCTACCAAATTCGATTCTATTTATATAAAACTTCTTCTTTTCTCACTCTCTACTCATTACTATCTAAATCAAAGTGCTATTAAAGAGTTATAAGGCTGTTGTAATTGTTCGGGAAGTGTTTGGGAAAAGATGTATTCCTTATAGCCTAGAAATCAAGGAAAAGAATCGATGGTAACCATGTAGCCAGGGAAATCAAGGGAAATATACTTGATCAAGGGTGTTTGGAGTTTGGAATCGGTGGTAACATTGTGACCGTGAAATCAAGGAGTTTATACTTTTATATTGATATTGTAATAAAACTCTGTGCAATCCTGCATTGCGTGGGACTGGACGTAGGAGTAATCCGAACTAGTATAAAATCCGGTGTGTTCTTTCCTTTTTTGCATTTTATTTAATTTTATCTTTGTGTTTGTGTTTGATTATGTGTCTATTATTATCTCTATGGTTTGATATTCATATAGTAAATCATATACGTTTTATATTTTCTAAAATTTCTCAAAAACACTATCACTTGTCCTTTGTGTTAATTTTGCCTTAACGATCAATTTCGCCATCCTTAACAATTGGTATCAGAGCAAGCTCTTTCAAAAAGTTCATAATCTGATTTTTATAAATTTTAGTAATGGCAACCAACATTGGTAGCAATAATAGTTCTTTTATAGAGGGTCGGTCCACTGTTAAACTGTTGGATCTAGAATAACCCTAGAGGGGGGGTGAATAGGGTTTTTCACAGTTTTTAACTGAATTAAAAACTTAACGAGATATATAATAATAAACTGATCACAGAAAATAGCAGAAACTGAAATGCAGAAAATAAATCACACACAGATATACCCAGCTTCGGCAAAACCCTGCCTACTGCTGCATTTCTAAGGTTTCTACTAGGTGATAGAACAGTTCCCGCATACAAGACCATGTACACTCGCAAACCCCTGCTCCTATTCTAACCCTACGCTCAAAACCCTAGACTGAACGATGTCCTCTCGATCAGATTCCCCAAATTACAACCCCGTAATCCGTATCCCAGAATTTTACAGACTCTGTAACTGACAGCCAACACACTGACTGAATCTAGAATTTTTACAGACTCTAGACAACTGTTTGAATCGTTTGATTAAAAAAAAAAAGAAACTTTTTAAAAACCCTAGATGTAAGGAGTTAAAATAAGGGGGTCATCCCCTTTTAAACATTAGGCTTAGTCAATTAAACACTTGGCCGGCCCATTCCCTTTCTAATTAGCCCGATCCTTTTTCTCTTTTCCTCTGGAACTTGGAAATGGCGGCTGCGAAAAGGAATATCTAGGGTTTCTGAAATTTCTCCCAATCACTGATCGATTGCTTCTGAAATATTGATCTCTGAAGGCTCTTGACTTTGTAGCTTGGTTCCTGATGTCGATTTGCTGGAGTTCTCACTTGAACGAAACCCTAAAAAATTGTGAGTAATACGGATTTAATTCTTTGCTTGAATTTTCGATGCTAGGTTTCAATTTTTGGTTGAAATATTTGTGGTTTCGATCTGTATATTGTTTGCCGATGATGATGTGGTGACTAAATAGGATTAGAAAATCCTATTATTCCTCTGATTTCAATTGATTTCTTGGCCTGATTTTGTGTTGCCCCTTTTGCTAAATCGGCTTGAATGCTTGCGTGAATATTGGCTATGAATTCTGACTTGTTTGTGGCCTTTTGTGACGTTTTTCTTTTGCGTGATTTTTGATTTATCAGAGTGGGATTAAATTTTAAAAAAACTCTGTTTGCTTTCCCCTTTTAAAACCGAAATGATCTTTGACTCAAAACTGGAAAGAAAAGATTTTTCCTTATCCAAAAATATTCACTGAATTTGAGTCTTGTTATTTTTACCATGCCTTTAATTGTTTGCCAAAAACAGAAAGGATATAATTCGGCTTTTATGAAAATGAATTGCCTCAAAAAAAATGATTCATTTGACAAATATGATTTGAGTTTTACCATAAATGAATATTTGGAAATTTTTGAGGCCGAGATAGAATCCATTAATTCCCAAAAATAATTCTTGCATGTTTCTAAACCTTGCCAAAGCTGGAAATATTTGAATTCTTAACATGATGCATTGTCCATTGATTTGAACATTCGTGTACCTGCTTTGGCTATGAACAAAAAAAAATGGTTTCACTGAGTTTCTGTCTGCATGCTGAATGTGCTCCATAAAGTCTGACTGTTTTGAATGTTAAATATGATACTTGAAAATGTACACTTGTATTTGCGCATCCATGGTATCATGCTGATTGTGTACACCATTTTATTACTTGGATCATGCTAGAACACCATATTATTGCTGATCACTTGAGTCTGTATCTTCCTGTTCCATGAGAGTTGAACTATTTGTAGCTCTTGTACCTTGATGAACTGATTAGCACGTACATGCTCCATTGCTACATACTTAGCATAGCTGAGTTTGTTGACCCATACAGTTGCTGTTTGACTTGACCACACCATTACTCTTTGCCGGCTTCGACCACTTGGAACTGCTATGAACTTGAAACATGTTGTTTACATATTGCATCTGAACAACTGTGTTTGCACCATGTATATTGAGCTGATCCATTAACCTGTCTTGATACATGCACCTTTATCATATTGCTTGCCATGCCATATATTTGCTGTTGCACCATGCCGTGATCACTTGCTGTTAGAACATGTTCAAATTCCATCTACTAGACATTGATTTGAAGAAAAAAACTTTGTGTATCCTTGCCATGCACTGTTATATCACCATGTTTGAGTAGTCCTTGAAGTGCTGTACACTTGTATGTTGAAACCATGAACATTTTGACTTACTGTTATGTATTATGATCTGGTCTGCACTTGTGACTTGCTTTACTTGGGCTGCTATGAACTTGCTGGCACCATTATAACCTGAACTAAAATGCTCGACCAAGATTCTCATCTATTCCACTTTTTCTTGTTGCACTTATGTTATGGCCTTTGCTTTGATCATGTAGTTCATTCCACCATGCTGTACACTTGCATGTACATGAATCATGACTTTGAGCTGCTGCTTGCACTAAACATAGCACTATATGATTTTCTGAAGCTTTGATTAATTTCATGCTTGTGCCACCCTCTACTTGTTCACCCAGACCATGCTAAAACTGTTTTTTGGTCATGTTTACTTTGACACCAATTCACTTGCCCACTTGTACATACTTCTGGTTTGTCTGTGTTACTTCATTGCTTGGCTGGATCATTTTGACTGTTTGAATTTCTTCATTGCTATATTGAGCTTTTGTACATGTGTGCTCGGCCCACTTAATTTGGTACATGCTCTCGACCATTTTGTTTTAGCTTGAGTTTGTGCCTTTCCTGTGTCATGTATACTACTGCCATGTGATAATTTACTGTACATATCCATGCTAGCTGAACTGTTTTGTTCGAGAGCTGTCTTGTATTCTTGCTCATGAACATTTATTTCACCATGAGTTATATCATGCTGTTTTGACTTGCCTTTTGCTTGGATTTGTTGTTTCACTTTGGGCTGATGCATGCTGCTCCATTCTGAAACATTGCATTTGCATGAGTTTGTCTTTCCACTTTTTGCTTCATGCTCGAACCCAAAACTTGTGATTTCTGTGTTGTTACTGGCTCGACAATTTTGATATGTTTTGACCACTTTGACATGACACTTGCTGTTTACTTTACTTTGACATTTCAGACTTGGTGGACTTGAAAAGTGTGATCTGTTATGATTTCCATCTTGTGTTTGCTGATCTGAAATTTTGCACTTCCATTTCTCTTTTGATTTTTGACCTGTCTTGTATACTGAAAAAAAATATCAGCAGACTGATTGTACTGTGTTGGGGCTGGTCAGAATCAGCTGAGTTTGATGCTGGTTCTGATCAGCAAACCAGTATGGTTATGTCGAGGTTGATCAGTGGGTACTGAAAATATATCAGATCAAGTCATGAAAGATGATGAGAAACACACCAGAAATCCGAGGCAAATAAATTTTTAAAATAAAAAATTATATCTGCAAGAATATGAAATTATTTTTGTTCTAGATACTGTGTGTGTGTTTCTGTATATGACAGGTATGAAGACTGGACTGACGGACAACAGTGAGCTGGACTGACAGTGAAGACTGTGAAGACAGAAGGCAAAAGACAGTTTTGTCAGCTTTTAACTGGAAATGAAAATGTAATTGAGTGAATGTATATTGAGTGTGAGTGTTGTAAATGAAGAAGTACTCAATGTATGAAGATTGTACTGAAATGAAAAGTAACAGTGGAGTGTACAAATAGTGGAGATATAAATTTGTACTGTTTAAATGTTGAAATAAAATATTATATTTAAATAAAATACTGTGTTAATATTTGAATGTCTGTACAGTAGTATTTCACATAAATATAAATATTATATTCTTGTTTGAGGTGAATATAAAACAGTACAGTGACAAACACATTTAAGATAATATATACTTGTTTGTTATCATCAAACAAAAATCGTATAATTGTGTATACAACACCGTTGTATACAACAATCTCCCCCTTTTGATGATGACAAACAAATAAAAGATTTTGTATATAATAAATGTGTTTGACAGTGAATATTGAACAGTGAATATTGAACTCCCCCTATTTATTTGCTCCCCCTACAACAGATAACTCCCCCTATAACTGTGCATGAGTCAAATGTATGAATAATAATGAATTTTCAAAATTAAAAATATTTATCAAATATTCACTCATAAATCAAAATCTAAAACCATTCTCCCCCTTTTGTTATCATCAAAAGGATACAGAGTTTAAAATACAGATGAAAATTGACTAAAAATATAATTTCAGCTGAAGAAGAAGAACGGTCATCATAATTTTCAATCAGTCAAACAAAAATCATAATATTCTAAGAACAGGCGGCACATTTCACATTTTAGAGAATGACGGATATACGATGAATTTTATATAAAATGGAGAGAGTTTTAAAACAATTCATTATTTTCAAAGGATTTTTATAAAAATAAAGCACAAAAACAGTGATGGATTTGGACTATAGTTAATAATTCAATTTAAGTGACAAAATCGAATAATCTCAAATCCCAATACCCATCAATCAACAAATCATAATACGTCAAAAGATTTCAACACATTTCATAGACAGAAAATGGATTGATAGGCTGGTTTATACACAAAGGAGAATTTCATATTAATTTCAATTTAGCATATTATTTCCTTTTCCCTTTTATTTTATTTAAGAGCACACTGACCACGCATAACCAGATCTTGGATTTTTAAATGAGATCAGTCGCAGCTTAAATTATAAGACGTCTCATAACCATGCATAACCAGAGCTTGGATTTTTAAATGAGGTTAGAGACACGCTTATGAATCAATTATATATATAATCATTTTCATCTTTAAATAAAAAAAAACTCCCCAGTATATACAACCAATATGAATGATAGAAATGTGATAGGTACAGAAATGGACAGTGAAATAAATTTCTAAATTAATTATATTATGATGAAATATGACCAACTGTACCGGGATTATTGAAAATTTTCAATTGACACTAATTCTGAAAAATAACATAACCACAATTCCATCGCAAATATTTTCATTGTTTATTCAAGACGATTTTTAAAAAAAAAATATTAAACTCTCCACATTTATAAAAAATTATCATGGATGATAGAATGATGATAGATAATGAGGATGGTCGAAAAATAATTGCCAGTTCAAAGATATTATAATAAATATTCAACCATCATGAAAATCCAAATAAAATTTCCTCTTGTTGTGAAATATATTGCAGTCACAATTCATCACAATTTCAAAATCTGATAATAATTTTGATGAATTCTAAATGCAGTTCAATTTGGATATTGATTTCAATTTCTGAATGAATAATCAATAAATAATTTTAAAAATTGAAAATCAATTACAAGAGTAATATGCTGATCTATGCATGACAAGCGGGAAAAAATACATATATACAGCAAAAAATATGCAGCACTTTTAAACTGATACCACATGGTGTCTCTACAAAGTGAAAAATCAGAACAGATGGATGTGACAAATATAAGGCGCTTCTGATACCAAATGTTCTCGCTTTCTCAAGGATTTTAATGACACCCCGGTGGCAAACAATGGTACCTCAGTCAACAGAAAAGACTTAATTACAAAGCAAGCAACTCAAGCACACAAATTTCATTTATCAGAACACGATAAATCTTTGATACCAAATCAAGCAGTCCAAAAAAAATATTTACAAATCAATTTCTTATAATCAGAGCAGCATGATTCCAAAACAAACATTTTTCAAAAACAGTATCAGAGCAGCACAGAGAAATCAGTATCACAACAGACTTGTCAAGATGTTGGTCACATAAGGTGGTTCATGATCCAAGATTTGCAAATATACTCTATTTTAAATCATTTGAAGAAATGTAAAAGTATTAGGATTTAATGAATCAATCACACCAGGTTATATTTCAGATTCAAGATATGTGTGAGATCCAATAAATCAATAATTTCAAATGATTTTAAACAAACATATATTCGAATCAAATAATCATGAAATAACAATGATTTTCAAAGACCATTTTAAAAAAAAAAATCAAGAATTTCTCAAAACTATTTCTGACAAGCCCAAGAGAAATTTCAGGTCATTTACATCAAATTTGAAAATATTCATGATCGGGATAATTTATTTGAAATCACATGAATCAATGTAAAGTTTTGGGATATAATGAATCAGTCACACAAGATTGACAATTTAAAAAAAAAATAAGAGGTGTGTGATATTCAAAATATCTAGAATTTCAGATGATTTCAAACAAACATATTTCAATATAATGATCATGAATAAAGATGAATTCCAAGATGTATCACTGATACAAGCCAATCTGAAAATCAATGAAATTATCACAACTGATAAATAACGGAGTGCTGTAATGAGTATAATATTTTGAGCTTTTCTAAAATGAATTAGAATAAACTCAGAACAGCAAAGGTGTGTGACATTTCATTAAATATTCAGATCTTCAAAAAATTTAGAATTCAAATTAACAATGTTCAAGATATGACATGAATTCTTCAGCACTGTTATGAATTCAAGAAGAAAATAAACTTTTAAACAATTGCAGATAATTACAAGATTAAATTCAGAATCCGGAAATGATTATAAACAAGAGAGTTCTATTCAAATGAATTTCCAGAAAGTCATGTGACCTGCATTTGGAAGTTTAAGAAGCACAAAATAAACAAAGAGATATGGTAGTGACTAATCAAAAAAAAAACAACCAGAAGAAAAAAAATAGAAGGGGTAGAAGAAGGAGAAATAAACCAAAAAAAATATTTACAAGGATGAAGTTAGAAATCATACCTGACATATGATGAGAAACATAATTTCTAACTTATCGGACTTGGCTAAGAAACATTGAATGATTCAATGACATGAAGCAGTTTGAATCGTTTTCTCTTTTTAGCACAGTTGTTTCTCAGCCACTTCAGGTACCTAATAGTTTAGAGAATCGAGTGGTCTAACAAAAATTGTAAAACCACTCACAATTGAATTCATACGTTTTGGTACCCAGACCTGTTTATATAACAATCCATCTGAATTTACCTTTGTACCCTTCGGAATCCAAATCTGTTTGAATTTAACGAGGTTTGTTTTATCTCCTTTTGGGATCCAGGATTGTTTAGATGAATTATTACAAAACAAATTCAAATTTTGTTTTTGAAAAAATCCTTTGGAATTAACAAAGTTCAAATTAGCAAGATGACTCTTTTCAAAGAAAGTTGAAGGATTTTTAAAATCGTTTGAGCTTCTCCTTTCAGAAAACTCAGATTTCCCAAAACCAAGTCCACTTCTATTTCCCAATGAAAATTGATTTTTCAACAATATATTTAAAGATTTCTCACCATTTGAAAATTTTGCCAGGGTTGTTTCAAGTTGTTGAATTTTAGTTTTAAGATCACCATTTTCTTTCAATAAATCTGAACAATCATTTTCAGTGATCTTACATCTTTCAAAATTAGATTTCAAAACCAAATTTTCATTTTTAAGCAGATTAATTTTGGTTTGGGACTCAGCAATCTCAGACTTAAAAAGTTTTTGTTTTTCAAACCCAAATTTCTTGGATTTTTCAATTTCGTTTTCCAGTTCTTCCAAAATCAAATCGGATTTCAACAAATTCTCCTTTCAGCAATTTCAAGTTTGGAATATATATCAGTCTTAAAACTTTCAAGTTCCTTTTTCAAAAGATTATTCAAATTTGATAACTCAGCCTTGTTCTCATTTAAGATCAAAATTTCATTTTCAAACTTTTCAATATTTTTATTGAAATGAACAAGATTGGTTTTCAATTTCAGACAATTTTTGCAAACTGAATTTGAAGAATTTTTAAAATAGTCAAGCTGTGATTCCAAATAATCAATTTTGCTGGTCAACTTAGAATTCCCAGATTTCAGAGATTTGTTTTTAGATTTGAGTTTATCAACAGATTTAGTTAAATCAACACACATATAAACCAAATCTTCGTATGAGAAATTTTCAACTTCAGCATCTGTTGATTCTTCATCATCTGATCCTTCTGAATTTTCATTTGTAAATCCTGTTAAACAGACTTCTGAATCTGAGTTGACTTTCTCTGGTTTTGAGCTGCAGTTGTCAATTTGTCCAAACTTTGTATTGAGAGCTATCCAGATTTCCTGCGCAGTTAAACAATGGGAGATCAGACTGTATTGATCATTGTCAAGATAAGAATACAGAATATGTGTAGCACGAGAATTAAAAACTTTATCTACCATATCGTACCCATTGATAACAACATCCCAACATTTAATATTGACAGATTTTAAATAAAATTCCATTCGGGATTTCCAGTTTAAAAAATCTGTTCCAGTGAAAATAGTTGGAGATGAACTGGACTGACTCTCTATCGACTGACAACAAGGATTCACCATTTCTCTAGAGTTAAAGAAAACCTGCTCTGATACCACTTCTTGGATCTAGAATAACCCTAGAGGGGGGGGGGGGTGAATAGGGTTTTTCACAGTTTTTAACTGAATTAAAAACTTAACGAGATATATAATAATAAACTGATCACAGAAAATAGCAGAAACTGAAATGCAGAAAATAAATCACACACAGATATACCCAGCTTCGGCAAAACCCTGCCTACTGCTGCATTTCTAAGGTTTCTACTAGGTGATAGAACAGTTCCTGCATACAAGACCATGTACACTCGCAAACCCCTGCTCCTATTCTAACCCTACGCTCAAAACCCTAGACTGAACGATGTCCTCTCGATCAGATTCCCCAAATTACAACCCTGTAATCCGTATCCCAGAATTTTACAGACTCTGTAACTGACAGCCAACACACTGACTGAATCTAGAATTTTTACAGACTCTAGACAACTGTTTGAATCGTTTGATTAAAAAAAAAAAAAACTTTTTAAAAACCCTAGATGTAAGGAGTTAAAATAAGGGGGTCATCCCCTTTTAAACATTAGGCTTAGTCAATTAAACACTTGGCCGGCCCATTCCCTTTCTAATTAGCCCGATCCTTTTTCTCTTTTCCTCTGGAACTTGGAAATGGCGGCTGCGAAAAGGAATATCTAGGGTTTCTGAAATTTCTCCCAATCACTGATCGATTGCTTCTGAAATATTGATCTCTGAAGGCTCTTGTCTTTGTAGCTTGGTTCCTGATGTCGATTTGCTGGAGTTCTCACTTGAACGAAACCCTAAAAAATTGTGAGTAATACGGATTTAATTCTTTGCTTGAATTTTCGATGCTAGGTTTCAATTTTTGGTTGAAATATTTGTGGTTTCGATCTGTATATTGTTTGCCGATGATGATGTGGTGACTAAATAGGATTAGAAAATCCTATTATTCCTCTGATTTCAATTGATGTCTTGGCCTGATTTTGTGTTGCCCCTTTTGCTAAATCGGCTTGAATGCTTGCGTGAATATTGGCTATGAATTCTGACTTGTTTGTGGCCTTTTGTGACGTTTTTCTTTTGCGTGATTTTTGATTTATCAGATTGAGATTAAATTAAAAAAAAAAACTCTGTTTGCTTTCCCCTTTTAAAACCGAAATGATCTTTGACTCAAAACTGGAAAGAAAAGATTTTTCCTTATCCAAAAATATTCACTGAATTTGAGTCTTGTTATTTTTACCATGCCTTTAATTGTTTGCCAAAAACAGAAAGGATATAATTCGGCTTTTATGAAAATGAATTGCCTCAAAAAAAATGATTCATTTGACAAATATGATTTGAGTTTTACCATAAATGAATATTTGGAAATTTTTGAGGCCGAGATAGAATCCATTAATTCCCAAAAATAATTCTTGCATGTTTCTAAACCTTGCCAAAGCTGGAAATATTTGAATTCTTAACATGATGCATTGTCCATTGATTTGAACATTCGTGTACCTGCTTTGGCTATGAACAAAAAAAAATGGTTTCACTGAGTTTCTGTCTGCATGCTGAACGTGCTCCATAAAGTCTGACTGTTTTGAATGTTAAATATGATACTTGAAAAGGTACACTTGTATTTGCGCATCCATGGTATCATGCTGATTGTGTACACCATTTTATTACTTGGATCATGCTAGAAAACCATATTATTGCTGATCACTTGAGTCTGTATCTTCCTGTTCCATGAGAGTTGAACTATTTGTAGCTCTTGTACCTTGATGAACTGATTAGCATGTACATGCTCCATTGCTACATACTTAGCATAGCTGAGTTTGTTGACCCATACAGTTGCTGTTTGACTTGACCACACCATTACTCTTTGCCGGCTTCGACCACTTGGAACTGCTATGAACTTGAAACATGCTGTTTACATATTGCATCTGAACAACTGTGTTTGCACCATGTATATTGAGCTGATCCATTAACCTGTCTTGATACATGCACCTTTATCATATTGCTTGCCATGCCATATATTTGCTGTTGCACCATGCCGTGATCACTTGCTGTTAGAACATGTTCAAATTCCATCTACTAGACACTGATTTGAAGAAAAAAACTTTGTGTATCCTTGCCATGCACTGTTATATCACCATGTTTGAGTAGTCCTTGAAGTGCTGTACACTTGTATGTTGAAACCATGAACATTTTGACTTACTGTTATGTATTGTGATCTTGTCTGCACTTGTGACTTGCTTTACTTGGGCTGCTATGAACTTGCTGGCACCATTATAACCTGAACTAAAATGCTCGACCAAGATTCTCATCTATTCCACTTTTTCTTGTTGCACTTATGTTATGGCCTTTGCTTTGATCATGTAGTTCATTCCACCATGCTGTACACTTGCATGTACATGAATCATGACTTTGAGCTGCTGCTTGCACTAAACATAGCACTATATGATTTTCTGAAGCTTTGATTAATTTCATGCTTGTGCCACCCTCTACTTGTTCACCCAGACCATGCTAAAACTGTTTTTTGGTCATGTTTACTTTGACACCAATTCACTTGCCCACTTGTACATACTTCTGGTTTGTCTGTGTTACTTCATTGCTTGGCTGGATCATTTTGACTGTTTGAATTTCTTCATTGCTATATTGAGCTTTTGTACATGTGTGCTCGGCCCACTTAATTTGGTACATGCTCTCGACCATTTTGTTTTAGCTTGAGTTTGTGCCTTTCCTGTGTCATGTATACTACTGCCATGTGATAATTTACTGTACATATCCATGCTAGCTGAACTGTTTTGTTCGAGAGCTGTCTTGTATTCTTGCTCATGAACATTTATTTCACCATGAGTTATATCATGCTGTTTTGACTTGCCTTTTGCTTGGATTTGTTGTTTCACTTTGGGCTGATGCATGCTGCTCCATTCTGAAACATTGCATTTGCATGAGTTTGTCTTTCCACTTTTTGCTTCATGCTCGAACCCAAAACTTGTGATTTCTGTGTTGTTACTGGCTCGACAATTTTGATATGTTTTGACCACTTTGACATGACACTTGCTGTTTCCTTTACTTTGACATTTCAGACTTGGTGGACTTGAAAAGTGTGATCTGTTATGATTTCCATCTTGTGTTTGCTGATCTGAAATTTTGCACTTCCATTTCTCTTTTGATTTTTGACCTGTTTTGTATACTGAAAAAAAATATCAGCAGACTGATTGTACTGTGTTGGGGCTGGTCAGAATCAGCTGAGTTTGATGCTGGTTCTGATCAGCAAACCAGTATGGTTATGTCGAGGTTGATCAGTGGGTACTGAAAATATATCAGATCAAGTCATGAAAGATGATGAGAAACACACCAGAAATCTGAGGCAAATAAATTTTTAAAATAAAAAATTATATCTGCAAGAATATGAAATTATTTTTGTTCTAGATACTGTGTGTGTGTTTCTGTATATGACAGGTATGAAGACTGGACTGACGGACAACAGTGAGCTGGACTGACAGTGAAGACTGTGAAGACAGAAGGCAAAAGACAGTTTTGTCAGCTTTTAACTGGAAATGAAAATGTAATTGAGTGAATGTATATTGAGTGTGAGTGTTGTAAATGAAGAAGTACTCAATGTATGAAGATTGTACTGAAATGAAAAGTAACAGTGGAGTGTACAAATAGTGGAGATATAAATTTGTACTGTTTAAATGTTGAAATAAAATATTATATTTAAATAAAATACTGTGTTAATATTTGAATGTCTGTACAGTAGTATTTCACTTAAATATAAATATTATATTCTTGTTTGAGGTGAATATAAAACAGTACAGTGACAAACACATTTAAGATAATATATACTTGTTTGTTATCATCAAACAAAAATCATATAATTGTGTATACAACACCGTTATATACAACATAAACGACCACTGTTTAATGGTAGTTATTATTCATATTGGGCATGTGGAATGAAAATATATTTACAATCAGTAGGATTAGACACATGGAATATCACACAGACTGAATATGAAAAACCACAACTAATTTTGCACAATGGACAAATGAACAAAAGGCTGCTGCACAAAGCAATTCTAAAGCCATGAATATGTTGTTTTGTTCATTACATAGGAATGAGTTTAATAAAGTGTCAGTTTGAAAATATGCTCAATAAATTTGGAGAACTTTATGAGTTAGTCATGAAGGAACTAGTAAACTTAAACAAATGAAATATCAGTGTTAGTTAATCAGTTTGAGTTATTCAAAATGAACGAGAATGAGTCTATCTCCGATATGTATTGCAAATTTCAAGAGATAGTGAATACATTAACACCACTTGGAAAAACTTATTCTGAAGAAGACCAAGTGAGCAAAATATTGAGTTCATTAACTTCAGAATGGGATCTGAAAACTTTAGTGATTGAAGAATCCCATAATGTCAATGAAATGAGGATTGAGGAGTTAATCGGAAATTTGATGTCTTTTGAAGTTCAATTATAGAAAAGAAAGGAAAACAAGACAGCTGAAAAGAAATCTATCGCATTTAAAGTAGCAACAAATGATTCTGACTCAAATAGAGAAGAAGATAAAAAAACAGCCCCAATGACAAGACATTTTAGAAAATTTCTGAGATATAGAAAGAAAATTTGTTTTCAAAATAATAATCAAGGAAGTTCAGGAAGGAATGGTGGTCGGCGTTATAATTGCAATAAACTAGGCCATATAAAGGGAATGTGTCTGTATCCAGATAAATCAACTCAACAAAAGGAGGATAACAATTCATCAAAGAAGACAAAAAAGCATATGCATCAATGTTAGATGATTCAGATTCATCATCAAGTGAGGAAGAGCCAGAAACCAAAAACTCGAATATGTGCCTCACAACAATTTAGAATTCAGAAAATTTCGAAGAAAAGGATCTAAAAACCGGGAATGCCCTTGTTAATTTTTTATTTTTCTTCGGTTGAATGGTTGTTTTGTTCTTTTACTTTATTTGTTTTGAATTTGGAGATTTTAATTATAAAATTTAAACTTGAAATTTAAAATTCAAATTTAAATTTTGAATATTGAATTCAAAATAATAGTAATAATAATAAAATAATTAATAAAATATTTTTTTTGGATGTCTGCTAGGATTAGAATTATTTCAGGAAATCGTTAAACCTAAAATATAAATCGATAATTTAAGTCACAAGTCACAAAAACCAAATGTCCTTTGAAAAAAAATACATATGTCGACATACGTGTGTACATATGTCGGCATATTAGCCTATAATTTGAAATTCAAATTTGAATTTCAAAGGTTTAAACTTAAAACTTCCCTCCAACGTTTCACCAACTACCAATGTCTGAAAAGGTGTCATTGATTTCTGAAAAGTTATGCCTGTTCAATTCATATCTGTTTAATTTCTATATATACATCTATTCTCTCTACCTTTCATTCACAATTCAAACTATATTCTTAATAACTATTCTCTTCAAAACAATCAATCCAATGGATTCCTCAAGTTCATCTCAGAAATTGAAGTTAACCAAAACCATCAAAGGTTATCTTCATAATGATTGAGATACCATCAAAACCTATGTTGACTACTTAGCAAATGCTAAAGTCAATACGGGTGATTTCACCGTCTTTGGAGACTTTCTTTCCTACGATCTTATCTCTCTTCACCCACAGTGAAGTCTTGATTCTAATTGACTCTCGGGATAATGATGAAGTGTATTATCCTAAGCTTGTCAAGATGTTCTATGTGAATCATAACCGCGAATTTTATGAAGCAACAAGACCAAATTTGGAGTAGTGTCAAAGGCACGCAAATTGTTTTAGATTCCGGAATCATGGGCAATATCTTAAATTATAGAAGCATGGGCTCGGATTTTTCGGATTTCAAAATTGATGAAACCGATTTAGAGACTTATCACGACATATTTGAAAGTCATACTAACATGGAATTCAAAAATCGTTATTTCCGTCCAAAAACAAGAATCATAAATATTTTCCTCCAATATACCATCACTCCTTGTTTTTGAAACTTTAATAATCCAAAACTCAAGGACCAAAAAGCCCTCTTAGCAATTATTGGTGGCTATAACATCAATTGGGATGATATGATCTTAAGAGAACTCAAGCCCATAGAAACTTCGTCAAGAGAGAACACTCTTTACTATGGAGTTTATCTCACCTACATTTTCAAATACTTTGGATTTGATCTTCACGGAGAAGAATTTGTGCCAAGAAAGGTGCTTGATTACACAAACATACACCTTATGCAAATTCCACTCACTTTCATGTCGTATGAGACGTTCGAAAACAAACAAGCTCGAATGCAATAAGAATAAGCACCCATGGAAATCGAAGAAGATGAAGAAAATTCTTTAGAAAGTGTTGAATGTCCAATCAACACTATTCCAGAGAGATGATTGTTAAAAACCAAGTGAAAATAGTCAAAAATCAAAAGAAGCTCAAAAAGAACTTTTCAAAAATGACTAAGATCATGGTCATGATAGGAAGAAACTTGGAATTTCATCTTCCTCCTCATTATTCGCTGAAAACTAGTCTATCTAGTTTAGTTTATCTTTATTACTCACTTGTATTTGCTTTCGAATCTCGTATTTAGTGTGTCTTAATTAGTTGGATGTATTTACTTTTCATGAAGTAATGAATGGAGTTTTATTTATATCAAAATCATCTTTTAGTTTCCGCAAAAACTCTAGAATTAAATATAATATAATATAAGATCAAAATATTCAAAATTTGAAAATTTTCAAAAAAATTCAATTGATATGTCGACATACATACTTGCATATTTAGACATATAACTGCCAGATTTTCAAAACTTTTCAAAATTTAAAATTAGACAACTAACTCATGCCATTCAAATTTCGATGAATTCCAGACCCTATTTAAGCCTATTTCTTGAAGAAGACTTCATTATATCATTTCCCTTACTTTTCTATTCATTTCTTATCAAAACTATGGAAAATCCAATTCATGACATAAGTGAAAATCTTGAAGATTCTTCGAATTCCTTCAAAAAAGTCCTTTCCATAGTTTACGTAATCAGTGCCGTCTTGAGTTAATTTAGTTGAGAATGGTTGAATATCAAGAGAAACATTTTGACATAATTTGTTGGTCAATCTCTTCTCATTTCAGAGATGAAAACAATAAAGCATCACTCACCAATAAAGAGGAACGGAAGGACATCAAAAAGAACCTAATCACTGGACAAGATGAATGGGTAGAAGTCCCATGAAACGTTTAATTGTATGGTATGATTTGATTGATTGATTTGTTTGGATTGTTTAAATTAAAACAAGTATATGTGTAATTATTACTTGGTGTAGTGCGCCTGGATTGAATTGTATATATACTTAGTATTGATTATTGTATAGTCATAAATTTAGGGGGAGTATCTTATAGGATTTATAGATTTGGGATTCAGGGAAGTACTTTACTTTAGTATAGAAAATAGAAATTATTCAAATAGATATAGGATTAAGGGGGAGTATTTTTATAATTCCTTTTTGATAATGCCAAATAGGGATAAATTATAAAATATAGACTTAGTTTATAGATTCATATAGATAGGAGAAGTATTAGAAGGATCATCATCAACAGGTACGTACATGTATGATATTTTATAAACTAAGGTTATCATCATCAGAGAGGGGTAGATTGTTGGAGAATGGAGTTTTGATGACAACAACCTTATTTCAATATTAATTGATTGTAAAATATAAACTAACACCTTTATCCAATATATATATACTGTACTGAAGACTGTATAGTTTAAGAGCTTCTAGAGATTCAAAATTCAGATATGATTGAAGCTCATGAGTAATCAAGATTTCAAGAGTTCAAGATAAATATAGTAATAGAGTCTAGTTTATGTAAGACTTTGAATAGCACTCCAGGTTCAAATTCAAATTCTATTTTTCAATTTCTGATTTTCAAATTCAAAATTCTATTTTCAAATCCTATTTTAATTAAGTTTCTCTATTTTATTTTTGATTTTAAACTCAAGTTTTAAAGCTTATAAGTTTATATATATTTATATAGTTATATACTTTATATTTATAAAATTTTTAACTTTATAATTTTATAAAATATATTTATATAAGTTATATTTATGATTTCATATGATTTTCTACTTATAATACTAATTTATAAACTATGTTTTAATTCAAAATTTTCCAAAATTATATATACCAAAACACTTGAAAATTACTCAAAATTGAAATTTACACTATGATATGTCGACATACATTTATGGACATGTCGGCTTATAAATATCATATTTTTTATTTTGAAAGGAAGTGTCTTTTCACTATTTGTGGCATTCCAAAAGCATTGCAACCTTTCAAATCTTATAAATAGGGGTTGATTTCGAATTTTTTCATCATTCTTCATCCCCTTTCTTTACACCATTAATATTTCATATTTTTATGATTTCTACACATATACTCTACCGAATTCAATTCTATTTATATAAAACTTCTTCTCTTCTCACTCTCTACTCATTACTCTCTGAATCGAAGTGCTATTTAAGAGTTATTGGGATGTTGTACTTGTTTGGGAATTGTTTGGGAAAAGGTATGTTCCTTATGGCCTAGAAATCAAGGAAAGGAATCAGTGATAACCTTGTAGCTGGGGAAATCAAGGGAAATATACTTGATCAAGGGTGTTTGGAGTTTGTAATCAGTGGTAACCTTGTTGCCATGAAATCAATGAGTTTATACTTGGATATTGATATAGTAATAAAACTCTACGCAATCCAGAGTTGCGTGGGACTGGACGTAGGAGTAATTCGAACCGGTATAAAATCCAATATGTTCTTTCCTTTTCTGCATTTTATTTATGTTTATCTTTGTGTTTGTGTTTGATTCTGTGTATGTGATTATCTCTGTGGTTTGATATCCATATTGTAAATCATATAAGTTTTAGGTTTTCTTAAATTTCTTAAAAACACTATTCACCCCCCTCTAGTGTTAGTTTTGCCGTAATGATACATTCCGCAATCATTAACAAATCAACCTACTCATATTTTCCAGTTGTCGCTGGGAAGTTCGATGCTTAGACTGGGTTGCACAACACAAACAGCCAAATGAAAAACAAGTAGGACAGCCTGAAGAGAGCGTATAACGACTGGAATGCCCTTATATAGCTGCCTGACGGGAAATGAAACATAAAGTAAAATTTCATAGAAGGCCCGGATGTATGGTGGAATACTACAACAAAGCGCTACAATAAGTACAAGTGAAAGCTCTCATTAGATTCTCCCAGCTGGATATGCCTCATGACGTTATCATCTCAAAGGACACTTGCATTTATGTGACGACCTCCCATAACTCTCGCACTATACAAGAGGAATAATACGTTGAAAGACATGTCATGCAACTATGGACGATCATCAAGATATGAAAACACGTATGGAACCTGTCGTAACTCATAGCGCAAGGATAAAATATAATAAAATATATACAACATGCAATAATAGTGAAGCATCATATATCAAACTTTTAAACTTTCATAACATCTTGAAAGATTTTTCCATATATCAACGGGATACAACATCAAAGTCTGTACATAAAGCCTCACTATAACACTCAGAGTAAATCATCAAATAACGGAAAAATAGATACTATATAGTTGAAAAGATAATACGCCAGCCTCCTTCTCACCTCCGTACTGCAACATCGTCCTCACCAAGCTATCACCTCTTACCTGCTACCTAGTCTGCCCATCCAAAAATCAGATGAACAACCCAAGGTAATAAGAGGGAAACATAAAATCTTAAGTCAGAAAACAGTCTTAGTGAGCGATAAAGCAACTAACTAACTTCATCAATAAAGTATATGAGAATGGATAGATAAACAAACTAATCTACCTACTTCACCAGAGAAGAAACTCAACCTCATCTTCCCTACATCGGATAGTGATAGCCTTTACAAAACAAGCATTTCGACCATACCAGACAACCATTCACTCATGGCAATCAGAAGTAGCCAACATTATAAACCATAACAACCAATTATATATTTCACGTAAACCAACCTAATCGAGCTCGACATCCCTTAAGCACAAGCCCTAAAGGCCTATATCAATATCAGACAAGCGCCCAATAAACATCTCCTCCGATGGCAAACAACCTACGTGGGACAGTACAAGCAAACAAACAACATTCATGGCTGACTCTGGCTATCACCGCCAATCCATCTTTGAAACCATCGCTTCCCGTATGACTGGCCATATCATCCTTCCATCCGTCAGGGGCTAATGGTAACCCTGGTTCTAGAAGAAACTCCATACGCCTTTCAACGATACATATCTAGGCCTTTCAACGATACCCAGTGTACTCGACCATACAACTGGTCTTTTAGACGTCTCTATTGTACCCCTGCTTTGAGCCCGCTAGAACCTACGACAACGATAATCTCACAGCCTTCAAAAACTGTAGTCGTCGACACCTGAGACTATTAACAAGCTCAAAACACGCTTGAGTAACCATTATCCACCAACTGAAAACACCCTTAAGTTATCTTCACATTCGTTGCTTTTCAACGATCAATGAACGTCTCACACCACTTCGAACGTTTCCCCCTGAACTCATCTCGAAATTAGAACCATTATCGACTCAAAAACAAGCTTCACTTGGTCGATACAACATTTTATAGCATTTCCAGCTCTTTTGCTATGAAAAACTGGCCACAATGTCAAAGCAGCCTTTTACAACGTTTCTGAAATGCTATTATATCTCTTGGTTCAATTCTGCAACAATCTGGTGTGAAAAACTAAACAAACTGGCTTTCATGGCGTTTCTGCCTTTTTACAGTGTTTCTAAAGTGCTATCAATGCTTCCTATCCATCATTATACCATCTGGTTCATCAACATATCTTTCACACCTTTTCTACCTTTTACAGTGCTTTAGAAACGCTGTCATAGCTATGGTGCGACCTACGATCTTCGACGTAAGCCATATGCGACCTACAACCTATGCCGTTAGATCGTTCTTGGTCCAGGACTTTCCATAGTGTTTTTCAAAAGCTGTCAAATCTCACACGGCATACGACCTCGACATAAGCCATGTGTGACGTATGACATAAGCCCTTAAGTCGTGTTCTTGTTCCAGGACTTTCCATAGTGTTTTTTAAATGTTGTCAAATCTCACACGGCATACGACCTCGACATAAGCCATGTGTGACCTACGACATAAGCCCTAAGGTCATGGTCTTATTCCAAGACTTTCCACAACGTTCTTCCAACGCTGTCAAATGCTGTAATTTCCAGAATTTGATCTTTGGCCCGATTCTTGAAAATTCACCCGATCCGCTTGATTTTTCTTAACTACCTTGATTTTTCAACTTGCCAAACCCTCCTGTCCGTCTCAACTCAAAATCAATCAATTTCATCAACATCAAAACAACGATTCAACAATGATTAAACAAACATATATGGATCTAAACATAGAATTAACACATGAAATTACCGTTTATAAGTTGTTAGATTAGATCCTGTGGTGATTCAAAAGAAAATATACTTACCATAATGTAGATATATGAGAAAACAGAAAATGATGAAATTATGATCAAACACTCATATACTTGATTGAATCCATGTGAGAGATGCATATCACTCACCAATTGTCAAAAACAACACAAAATGATGAAATCTCGATTCCGTACAACAAATAATTTGATCTAAACTCTTCGATACGATGAACTCTCTTTTGGAATGGTGTAGATCTAGCTTCAAGCGATGTAGATCTTCGATTCTCTAAGCTCTAATGGTGGAAAGCTGTAGAAGATGGAGTAATAGAGGTCCTCTAGCTCTTCCAAATGAGAGAATGGAGAAAGTAAACTATTCTCCATACCTCATACCCCTTATTTATAGCCTTCCACCAGCCTACTATTGGGTCTTTCCAAATCAGTCCAACAATGGTCTATAAACCTGAACAACCAATTGTAAAACTTTAAAACAGCGATTCCTCCTAAACTGCTGAACCAAATCTTTAACGTGACCACTCTCCGGAATGGGAAACATCATTTCATTTCCAATGAGACCGATCTCAGCACTTGATTCGATTCGAGTCAAAAGTTATATCCTATATAAGACTGACAGGGGAAAAATGGTCACAAATAAAATTGGTAAAAATTATGGACATGTCTCACATCCCTATAAACAAATATTAAAATATGAGAATGATACAACCCTCAAGGAATAAATAAAAAATTCGATCTTTCGATATGTAAAATGCGGGCTGTTACATTCCCCCACCCCCCTTTAGGAATTTCACCCCCGAAATCCCAAGCAACCAAAACAATTTCACATGCCTATCATTCATGAGCAGCAGATTCAATCATCCAAACTAGGAGCCGTCAAATCATGCATCCAGAGCCTTATCCTAGCACACAAAGTTCTAAAAACAAACACAATATTAAAAGTAACAATAATGTAAAGTGACACAATACTAATGGGTCGTACCAACGAAGAGTTCTGGATGGGCCGCCTTTATGCTCTCTTCTGTCTCCCATGACAGCGTCACCATACTCACTCCATTGTACCTTGACTAGCTTAACCGTCTTCCTCCTAAGTTGTTTCATGTCATTCCCTACAACACAAAGCGACTTACGAGATCTTGTAACTACGGTCTCTACTTCTAGATCTTCATATTGTTCTAGGGATACCACCACATTCGAATCATGCACGCACTTCCGTAGATACGACACATGGAAAACATTATGCACCCCTGACATATTCTCGGGTAACTCCAATCTATATGCGAGCTTTCCAATCCGCTCAACTATCGGAAACAATCAAACGAACCTAGGGGGAGCTTTCCTTTGCTTCCGAACCATACAACATGTTTCAATGACAAAATCTTCATGAATACCATATCGCCAATGTCGAATTCCAAATCTTTTCAATGCTTATTGGCATAACTCTTCTGACGATCCTGGGCCATCCTCATTCGTTGTTGAACGATCTCGATACAATTCGATGTCTCTTTGATCATCTCTGGCACAGGTATTAACTTATCTCCAGTTTCAAACTAACATGCCGGAGAATTACATGGTCTACCATATAACGCCTCACATGGTACCATCCCAATGCTCAACTTGTAGCTATTATTATATGCAAACTCAACTAGATGTAGATGGTCTTCCCATGATCTCCCGAAGTCCAATACACAAGCTCTTAGGAGATCTTCCAAAACTCGGTTAACCCTCTCGGTTTGACCATTAGTTTGGGGATGATAAGTCGTACTCAAACACAGAACGGTTCCCAAAGTCTCATGCAAACTCTTCCAAAATTCACTTGTGAATAATGGATCTCGATCACTGACTATGCTATTTTGGGTACCATGGAATCGAACTATCCATTTTATATAAAGCTCAGCCAACTTTGATGCTATCCTAGTCGATTTGACAGGAATGAACCTTGCACTTTTGTTCAAGCGATCCACAATGACCCAAATTCTTTCGTTTCCTGCCTTGGTTTTAGGTAGCCCATTGATAAAATCCATCGATATATGCTCCCATTTTCATGTTAGAACTTCCAATGGTTGAAGCAATCCACTTGGCTTTTTTTATGCAGCTTTCACTAACTGACAGTTCATGCACTTGGAAATGAACTTTTCGATATCTCTTTTCATCCCTTCCCAGTAGTAGATTCGCTTTAGGGCCTGATACATCTTGTAACCACCAGAATTAATCGTTAACTTTGAGTGATGACATTCCCTTAGAGCCTCATCTCTCAGTCCGCCAATATCAGGAACAACCAATCGTCCTTGCTTTTGAAGCCAACCCTCTCGATCGACCTCGAACTCTTTATTTTTGGGTTCAAACTTCTGGATAACTCAACAAGATTTGCATCTTGCTTTTGTCTTTCTCCAATCCTTTTAATAAGAGTAGGTCTTATCGAAAAGTTTGCCAACATTTCAGGTTCCAACTCACACCTTGGCCTGGAATCAAACTCTGCCAAAAACTTGAGGCTCTTCCATTCTGAAAACATTGCTTCCAATCCTGCATGTCTCTGACTCAACGCATCTGCAACTGCGTAACCTTTACCAGGAGTATAGGCTATACTAAAATCATACAATGCCAGAAACTCTAACCATCGCTACTGCCGAAAATTCAAATCCTTTTAGAAGAAAAGATACTTCAACGACTTATGATCCGTAAACAATTCGAATCGAACTCCCAATAAGTAATGTCTCCGTATCTTCAGAGAAAACATGATCACAACCAACTCCAAGTCATGAGTTAGATAATTCCTTTCGTGCGGCTTCGCTGTCAACTCGCGTATGCCACAACTTTATTCTTCTACATCAGCACTGCTCCCAACCCTGTACCACATGCATCGGTGTATACCACCATTTCTTCATTCCTACTTGGAATCGTCAAAAAATGGAGCACTTGTTAGTCTCTCTTTCATGATTCTGAAAGCTTGCACACATTTTGCATCCCATGTGAACACTTGGTTCTTTTTCGTCAATCCTGTTAATGGAGTAGCTATCTTGGAGAAATCCTTGATAAACCATTGGTAATAACTTGCCATTTCAAGGAAACTTCTCACGTCCGTTGCATCCTTAGGTCAATCCCAGTCCTGGATTGCCGCCACCTTAGCGGGGCCAACCACTATTCCATTTCCAGAAACTACATGGCCTAAGAATCTCACTTCTCTCTTCCAGAAGTGACACTTCGAAAGCTTACCCTTCAGCTAACGTTTTCGTAAGATCTCCAAAACAACTCTCAATTGTGTCTTGTGCTCTTACTCATTCCAAGAGTAAACCAGAATATCATCCACGAGCACAAGTACGAACTTGTTCAACTGATCTTTGAAAACTCTATTCATAAAATCCACAAAATACGCTAGCGCGTTAGTCAACCCAAATGACATCACCAACCATTCAAAGAAACTGGATGGTGTCCTAAAAGCAGTCTTCGATACACTATCCTTCGTCACTCTCAACTGTTGAAATATCGTTGCCAAATCCATGTGAGAAAACACTTTGGCTTCGTGAAGCGGATCGAACAAGTCATCGATCCTTGGCAACAGATACTTGTACTTCTTCGTTACCTTATTCATCTCAGGATAGTCCGCACACAATCTCAACAATCCATCAGCCTTGGTTGCAAACACAACTGGTGCTCCCCATTCGGATACATTTCTCCTAATGAATCCTTTTCCTAAAAGGTCACGAATTTGCACCTCTAACTCTCGTTGTTTCTTAGGCGCCATTCGCCTAAGAGGCATAATCACAGGTCTAGCACCCTCGACCAACTCAATTCTAAACTCGATCTCATGATGCGGAAACAAACCTTTGACTTCATCAAAGATATCCTCAAACTCATTAGCGAATAGCGCAAATGACAAGTTTTCCTGCGGAATCAAAAGCGAATACAAAAAGCTCACGAAGACACCATCTTCGGGATTACATCGAATCAGAACCTTTCGCCCTTCCACATCCCCGACTCTCACCTCAAGCTTCCCGCAATTCACTCTCGCTACATATCTCTTGAGCCAATTCATGCCCAAGATGATTCTAAACCCAGTAAAGTTCAAAACAAAGCAATCACAAATAAAAGAGCAACAATGACTCGATAAGACTAGACCATAACAAAGCATACAAAGGCTAGACGAACCCCCAACTGGATTAGTCATAACCAAAGGTCTATCACATATCTCGGGTTCCAAACCCAAGCAGCACACAAGCACATTACAGATTAAAGAATGTGATGCTCCAATATTAAACAACACACGAATTAAAACACCTTTAACTGAAAGAGTACCTTAAACGACGATCCTCTTCCTTTCTCCTCTATAGTAGGAGCTCTTAAAGAAGACGACACAGCTTCCAAAGCATAAGTCTTCACAACCTGCTTACCCTTAGCGGGTTCTGGACAATCCTTCTTTTCATGCCCAGGATTTCCACACTGAAAGCACTTCTTCTCAGCTTTGGGATTCTTGCATTCATTAGAGAAATGACCCTTCTATTGGCAGTTATAGCAAACCAACTCACTCTTATGCTTCTTCTTGTCATTCTTTCCCTTTTGTTGTTGATGCTTCCTCTTCTTATTGTTATTACCACCTGTTGTGGTTTCGAAGCTTCCCTAGTTCCAGCGACAACATTTGTTTCTTTAGGAAACAAATTTTCATGTCGAACTATTTTTTCCACAATCTTCTCATACGGATTGTCAAGATGATTCACCAATGGCCTTCCGATATAGGTATCCAAACCCATCACAAACTTCTCGTTCTTTTGATAAGGAGAATTAATGTATAAACGAGCATATGTGGACAATGCCTCAAAGTCAGAAACATAACCAAGCATCGGTCTACCATTCTGTTTCAGCTCCACAAATTCTTGAACAGAACAGACTTCTGAGCAGTAGAGATAAATTTCTTCTTGAATTTAACTTGGAACTGCTCCCAAGTTATCTCTTCTTCCAAAGTCTTAAGCGCAACATTAATTCACCACTCCATGGCCTTGCCTTGATGCAAGCTTTCTCTTAGTTGCATCTTTTATACCTAAATCTCCAAAAATGCGAATACAAGAATTTAGCACCTTTGAACTTCTTCGGTCGGATCCATTCCTTTGAATGGTTTTCCCTCAAGCACAAGCCCCAAAGGCCTAAAGCAATATTAGACAAGCGCCTAAGAACATCTCGTTCGATGTTAGACAACCTACGTGAGACGGTACAAGTGAACAAACAACAATCATGACTGACCCTGACTATCACCGCCAATCATGCTTTGAAACCATCGCTTATCGTATGACTGGCCATATCATCCTTCCATTCGTCAAGGGCTATTGGTAATCCCGGTTTTAGCAGAAACTCCATACGCCATCCAACGATATGTGTCTAGGCCGCTCAACGATACACAGGGTACTCGACCATACAACTAGTCTTTTAGACGTCTCTATTGTACTCCTACTCTGAGCCCGTTAAAACCTATGACAATGATAATCTCTCAGCCTTCAACACCTCAAGTTGTCGACACATTCGACTATTCACAAGCTCAAAACACGCTTGAGCAACCATTATCCACCAACTCAAAACACCCTTGAGTGATCTTCACATTCATTGCTTTTCAATGATCAACGAATGTCTCACACCACTTTGAACATTTCCCCTTGAACTCATCTCGAAACTAGAACCATTATCAACTCAAAAACAAGCTTCGTTTGGTCGATACTGCATTTCCAGCTCTTTTGCAATGAAAATCTGGCCACAATGTCAAAACGACATTTTACAGCGTTTCTGAAATGCTATTATATCTCCTGCTTCAATTCTGCAACAATTTGGTGTGAAAAACTAAACAAAACATCAAAATTGGCTTTCACAGCGTTTCTGCCTTTTCACAACGTTTCTTAAGTGCAATCAATGCTTTCTGTCTGTCATTATACCTTCTGGTTCATCAATATATCTTTCACAGTGTTTCTGCCTTTTACAGTTTTCCAGAAACGCTGTCATAGCTCAGGTGCGACCTAAGACTTAAGCCATAAGCGACCTACGACCTATGACCTATGCCTATAGATCGTTCTTGGTCCAGGACTTTCCACAACGTTTTTCAAACGCTGTCAAATCTCACACGACATACAATCTACGACATAAGCCATGTGCGACCGACGACATAAGCCCTTTGGTCATATTCTTGTTCCAGGACTTTCCACAGCGATTTTCCAACGCTTTCAAATGTTGTAATTTCCAGAACTTGATTTTTGGCCCGGTTCTTGAAAATTCACCTGATCCGCTTGATTTTTCTTGGCAAACCATGATGTTTCAACTTGCCAAACATGTTGCCAATCACTCTCAATCTCTCCAATCCATCTCAACTCAAAGTCAATCAATTTCATCAACAAATCATCAACATCAAAACAACAATTCAACAATGATTAGATCAATATATATGGATCCAAACGTAGAATCAACACATGAAGTTATCATTTATAAGTTGCTAGATTATATCCTACTGGATTCAAATGAAAATATACTTACCATGATGTAGATCTATGAGAAAACGCTTGAAAATGATGAAATTATGATCAAACACTCATTTACTTGATTGAATCCGTGTGAGAGATGCATATCACTCGCCAATTTTTCAAAACAACACAAAACGATGAAATCTTGATTCAAGATAGCAAAAAATTGCTTTATACTCTTCGATTCAATGAACTCTCTCTTGGAATCGTGTAGATCTAGCTTCAAGTGATATAGATCTTCAATTCTCTAAGCTCTAATGGTGGCAAGGTGTAGAAGATGGAGTAATGGAGGATCTCTAGCTCTTCCAAATGAGAGATTGGAGAAAGTAAACTTTCTCCATTCCTCATACCCTATATTTATAGTCTTCCACCATCCTACTATTGGGCCTTTCCAAATCAGCCCAACAGTGGTCTAAAAACTTGAGCAACCAACTGTAAAACCTTAAAACAATGATTAATTCCAAACCACTAGAACAAATCTTTAATGTGACCACTTTACGAAATAGGAAACATGATTTCCTTTTCAATTAGACCGATCTCAGCACCTGATTCGATCCGAGTCAAAAGTTATATCCTGTATAAGACTGGCACGGGAAAAATGATCATAAATAAAATTGGTAAAAATTATGGACATGTCTCACATCCCTATAAACAACATATTAAAATATAATAATGATCCAACCCTTAGGAAATATAATAAAAATATTTTATGATCCTCTGATATGTAAATTGCGGACTGTTACAATTTACCTGATTCCTCCAATCGCTCCATTCATCGCCGATGATACAACTTTTTATGGATCATTTCTACAGACTAATGCACCTCCTCCACCGTCTGTGGATTGTCTTCTACAGGCTCTTCAAAAGAGCGTGTTTAGAAGAATGTCTCCCGTTACTATCGCTGGTAGCGTCATACTTTGACTACCAAGTATTGGAGCTGAGGAAGGGCCTACGGAGCGAGATGGAACATTAAATATTCTCGAGGAGATCGTGAGTGATGAGGTCCTGGCATTAGTAGAGTACACGACCTATGGCTTCCATAGACTTAGTATGTAGTTGTGACGACCCCATTTCCCATACAGACGGTGGCAAGGGTAATCTTTGGAATATAACACAGAAACAGATAACAGCAGAGCAGAATTAAATAAATACACCAGATAAAGAACAAATAATACACTGGATAAACATAAACATCAGAGTTACACAGTATACAGGATCATACTTAGTACAAATACAGTTCAGCTATACATAAATGTCTACAGCGGAAAACAAACATAATGTACAATAGGAGTTGAACAACATAAAAAGAGATAAATGATAGAATCCATCTTCAGCTCCAACTATCCAGAGAAAGCCAGCTAAAACCTGAATACAAGGCTGCCTGTGTAGAAAAAGGGGCACCCGAGTTTGAAAGTGAAACAAACTACGAGTCAGTCATGGAACTGGTATGAGGAATCCACTTAACACATTATACAAATGGGCTAATCACAGGACCACGCCACATTCGTGGAAAGGGCCTACTCCATCGGATTGCCAGTGCTTTGAAACAAACAATTCCTTTGAACATCGCAATGCTTTTTATCAAAATGAAGCCATTATAAGACTCAGTTCCCATCACACAATGCAACGCAAACTGGAGGATAGAGTTTTACCTTATAATGACCAAAATATGCTTGATACGAATAAAACAAAAGCATTTGATATTATTACTAGTGTTTATAGGTTTTGAAAACAATTTCAATCATAACTATCAATCATAGACGGTATGGGTACCATATATCATGTCGCCATATATATATACAATCAAAACCGCACGATTTCGTATTTGGAAATTGGATTTCTGTCCTGAACCAAGGCAAAAGATAGTCCTTACCGAATTCGAGACGCTCGAGCCCGTGTCTCAGGCACAGCCGCAACCGTACCTTGGATCGTCAGGGCTGGTCCACACGGAGTGGGTTATAATGCCTGAACAATGCGTTTGTCCGCCCTTTGGGGGCGTCAATGAGCCAACGAATGACTCCATCGGTCCCGGATCGACCGATATAACCGAGGCGCCTCGCAACAGTAACAACCGCATAAGTCAAACTCGTCAGGGCGTGTAAAGCCACTGACGCCACTTCTAGCTAGAAAGAAAACGCACGTCCCCCCTGAGGTCCTCTCCCGTTTCTGGTTCATACTGGGGTGTGAGGCTCGCTATTTCACGTTATACACAAAGCTACGCCACACAGGCGGTGCTTTGATCATCACCACAAGACTTTTCTTTTCAACAGAAGCCCTGATCACTGCATCTTAGCATGCCACACAGGCAATTCACACCATGCAACCGATAGCTATCAATCACACAAAATAAATTCCAATGTGAGACACACTTTTCATTTGCAAGTCCGTTCTGGGTCTGAACGAAACCGAAGGCACTATATACCTCGCAAACCCAACGACCTCCACGTACGTCTGGACGATCACCACTCATTATCCATATTTCGGGATGCCTCCCAATCAGGACATCGGTTACATTCCAAACGAGGCGAAGATCTCCGGTCTTCAACCACCGTCTTCATCTTCAATTTCTTATCGTCGATTCAGTTATTCAGAATGGGATAAACCCAGTCTTTCTGAGAAACTCGCGTATATAATAAACAAGTGCTACACAAACACTGCTACGCATCATTTCAATTCATTAGTCACTAACTGTAAATCAGTAAGAGAACGATTTCCCAAATATTAACCCCGAAGGCCGAAACCAACATCAGATCAACACCCAGGAAACCATTCGACTTAGCCAACCTTCAATTAGTTTCTAAATTTCACATTCATATCGTTTATAATATTTTTTAATGATTTATCGCCATTTTTATTTATTTTAAAATAGCCAATTTATTCCAACGACGCTTCGGGCCATAACGCGGTCGTGGCGCTATTTTTCTTCAGATTTGATTTACACGTATCTGAAAATCTAACCGTTGGATCTTCACAAAATTTACATCATTAGAAAGATCTTTTCAAAACGAATCCAACGGTTCTAGTTTCGGGAAAATCCGACGGTCGGATCTCCCGGTATAATCGTTTGAAGTTTCGATTTCAAAATACGAACTACAGCGTCGTTATTCGATTTAATATAATTATATGTATATATATATATATATATATAATCGATTATGGCGTTGTTTTTCTTCAGATTTGATCTAAACATTCCAGACAATCCAACCGTTGGATTTTTACAAAGTTAGTGTCGTTGGAAAGATATTTCCAAAGCAAACCCAACGGTTGCGGTTTCGGGAAAATCGATGGTCGGATCTCCCGCACTAATCGTTTGAAATCACGGTTTCAAAATACGAACTGCAGCTTCGTTATTCGATATATTTCAATTCTATTTATATATATATATATATCGATTCTTCGATTTCAAAACTATATGATTTCATACATTTGATAAAAATGATATTTTTATCTAACTGTCTTCTATTTCAACACTTCACTATTTTTAACAATTCATGTATATAATAAAAATGTGATTTTTAATGTAAAACAATTTATTTCAAAACTCGACTATTTTATATAGTTAATATAGGTGATAAAATAGGATTTTTATTATAAAACAATTTATTTCAAAACAAGATTATTTTATATAGTTCATATTGATGATAAAAATAGGATTTTTATTATAAAACAATTTCTTGCAAATTATGAATACCATTCAACACATGAATTTCACTTCAACGAATGAATTTCGATTCAACACATGAAGGTTTTCTATAGTTTATATATATAGATAAAAAGGTGATTTTTATATTTAAAACACGAATACCATTCAACACATGAATTTCAATTCAACGAATGAATTTCAATTCAACGAATGAATTTCGATTCAACACATGAAGGTTTTTTATAGTTTGTATATATAGATAAAAAGGTGATTTTTATATTTAAAACACGAATACCATTCAACACATGAATTTCGATTCAACACATAAAGGTTTTCTATAGTTTGTATATATAGATAAAAAGGTGATTTTTATATTTAAAACACGAATATCATTCAACACATGAATTTCAATTCAACGAATTAATTTCGATTCAACACATGAAGGTTTTCTATAATTTGTATATATAGATAAAAAGGTGATTTTTATATTTAAAACACGAATACCATTCAACACATGAATTTCAATTCAATGAATGAATTTCGATTCAACACATGAAGGTTTTCTATTCAACAGATGAATATAATTTCAACACAAGAAAATAATTCTAACACATGAATATTATTCAAAATTTCGGCAGCATAACGGTAGGGTAGTTAATACCGGGACCGTCCCTAGTACGGCTCCTCGCTCTACCTTAAAGCCTCACATCTTTTGACAATGGGGAATCATGCATCTAGTTCGCACGCAGGCGGCATGTATATTTTTTTCCATTTCCACAAACTAATCCTATGTGGTTTCAACCAAATATTTCTCAACCACAAACGGGTATTTTTCAACCACAATCTATCAATTTCAACCACAAACAATTTCAATCAACCATTCGCTATCAATCAATTTTCACACCAATCACAACCAATAAATATCGTCCATGGTTTGTGGACGAGGGGTGCATATATATATATATATATATATATATATATATATATATATAGATATATAGCACTTCACTTCTATTTCAACACATATATAATTTTTACAACGCATATACAACTTATACATCGAACGTACAACTTATACAATGCTTATACAAGAGGTATACAACGCTTATATAACTCATACATCGATTATATAATTTATACATCGTCGTTTTCCATATCGTTTATAATTTAAAAATCTCACATTGGGTTCCACTCCACCAAAAATAGCAGAGGGCTCAGAAAAATATGCGGTCTCTTCCAAAATGTAGAAGACGTCCATACGAGTCCACTGTCTCTTGTTTCACTAAATTTCATCAAGAAACGAAAAAGATATGATTTTTACAAGTTTGCAACTGTTTAAAAGTGTTAAAATTGATTTAAATATACTCAGCCGATTATCTTTCTCGAACCTTCGAAACTAGGTTTCGATTTTTAACAAAATCCGTCACACGATGTTAATATCCAGTCGCACCACCGGGAAGAGGGTCGAGAGGCGCGCCTGCGCCTGGAGTTCGACGCAACTCGGTGGTCAGAACAGAGGGCGGCGGCGGCTTGAAGACCGGAACTTTGGGGAGCTCGTTCTCCTCGATGGCGCAGCGATAGGGGGTCTAATAGGTATTGATTTGAAGAGGGTGATGAGAGCTACAAAAAGTTGAACTGGGGCATGGTCAGATTCTCGATGGATTGGACGGAAAATGGGTGGGAAGGTTGGGGAGGGTTCCGCCGTCGATATCGGATAACGGGGGGTGGGGGGAGGGGGCTTGAGATTTTTATTAATTTATGAAGGAAAATTCTGATTGGCCGGAATATATATATTTCAAAAATTAGGGTTTTCACAAATGAACTCCTTTTCAAACCCAACGACTGTCATCGCTAGAGTTTTACCCCCATTCCGAACACAATGGGATATGTTTCGTAGGCCCGTTCGATTGTTTCAGTCAGTTTTCCTTCAATTTAAAATATACAACATTCAATATTCGATTTGAACGTACATTTCAATTTGCCAGGGCCACAAACTGATTCGAAAAATTCCAGAAAAATAAATCTAGCTATGTTTTGACGATACGGTCCCAACAAAACTAGTTTCGTCGAATTCTGAGATCGTTTGAAAAATGGCCCTTTTCTGGTCGATCCAATTTAATAGAAATTGTAACACCTTGTATTTCTGTTAACACTAAAGTTACTAATTTAATAATAAGTGTGTAAAGGGGAGATGTATCTAATGTGCATACAAATTTAATAATAAATGTGTAATGGGGGGATGTATCTAATGTGCATACAAAATTAATAATAAATGTTAATAATGTACATTAAGAAAGTAATTGTGAACATAATTGGCTTCTCTTTAGAACAGATAGCTTTGATTAACCTTGGCTTCATCGACGGCTCAAATTAACTTGCAATCCTAAATAAACAGCCCCCTAGTCTCCTTCTCTTTGCACCATTCTTCTCTAACCTTATGCTGCGCAAATTCTTGATGGATATGGCTTCTTCTTCTTCCTCTAAATCTAAATAAATAGATTAAAATAAAATATAAATCAAGACGAGGATATCCTGCTCAAGTCTTTCAAGAGAAGATTCAAAACAAGTTAGGATTCAAGTAAAGATTCAACGGCTTCAAGCAACGCTATCTTTCTATTCTTTTCTAGATCCAATCAATGTAAGTCGGTTACTTTTTAGATTTGAACGCCTTTTCTATTTGTGACATGAAATTAAAAGAATATAATAAATATGCCTTATCATTTCATTGAATCTGTGCTTGTTTATGACTTTGGATCTGATTCTTGATTATGGCCTAGAACACATTGTGACTAAATTGCCAATGCTTAAGATTATGACTATGAAACTGTGGCCTTTGAAACCATAAGCCTTTGACTATGAACATAAGCCTTTGACTATGAACATAAGCCTTTGACTATGAACATAAGCCTTTGACTATGAACATAAGCCTTTGACTAGGAGCATAAACCAATGCCTATGACTATGACAAGGACAATAGTGGATAATTACCTATGATTCATGAACATGATATTATTGCCTAGGATTATGATTGTGAGATTGGATATAAACTTGATTATTAATTCAGTTTATTCTCAATTATCCTTGGATCTTGATTATGGGAATTTATCTATTAAGTTAGATCTACCCATATACTCGAACCTTTGTTATTTGTTCAACCCTTTTTATGTCATAATATTATCAGATCTATAGGCCTTCGAAGCTTTAATCAATTTATTCAGTGTAATTTGTTAGATATAAGATTAGTGAATTATCATCTTCTGCCAGTCATTATGTCTATCTTTTCATGGCATTTTGGTTCATTCCCTTTTTATCCACGAATCTAGATTTATCTATAATCTAGGATGAAATCACGATTACACGAACGATGGGAATACGATTTGGGCAAATCATAAATTTGACTTAAACATGGTTGTAAACTTGGAAATTGGCATAATGTGGAACATTAACATAATTATGATTGACATAATTTAGAACATGTATTATGGCATGTTTATTAGAACGCAAATTTGAAAATTTGACATGAATTATGGAATATGTAATTTGACATATTAAATTTAGTATTGGCAAGTAAGCTAAGTTTTAGGCGTAAACGGTAAACTAGAATAATAATTCTAGTCTTGCCATAAACTGTGAATTAGGATATTAAATCGGAATTGGGTCAATTAAAGTTAATTTGGCATAATAAGCATATTAGCACAAATTTTGAATTTAGTCATAATTGTGAGTAATTGTCATGTTTAGAATAATCGTGGTTAGTGACACTTAATTTGGTATAATTTACATACCAAAAACTATAAATATGATATATATGGAAAATAGGCCATAATAATAAATGTTGACAATGTACATTAAAATAGTAATAATGGAATAAGTAAATTAGGGAATATTTACTTATAGAATTTATCCTAAATGAGAAAAGTAAATTTAGACAATACGAACATGCTTAACCCGAGGTTGGATTGAGTTGTGATGTAAACCTGCCCGGACCCGCTTGGCTGTCCAGTGATCAAAACAATACCTATCCAATGTGGGAGGTTAAGGCATTGAGCCCGATAAAGGCCCGAGGTTAGACTGAGTTGTGGCGTAAGACTGCCCGGAACCAACCGGCATACCGGCAGCCACAACAATACCTGTCTAATGTGAGTGGCTGGTGCTTTAATAAGACAATTAAAGTTAAGCTAGAATGGGAGGGTTAAGTCCATAAGAACACTTAACCAACTTAACACTGTTAAGCTAGAATGGGAGGGTTAAGTCCATAAGAACACTTAACCAACTTAACACTGTTAAGCTAGAATGGGAGGGTTAAGTCCATAAGAACACTTAACCAACTTAACACAGTTAAGCTAGAATGGGAGGGTTAAGTCCATAAGACCACTTAACCAACTTAACACAGTTAAGCTAGAATGGGAGGGTTAAGTCCATAGGAACACTTAACCAACTTAACATAGTTAAGTTAGAACGATACGATTAAGTTAACTAGAACACTTAACCAACTTAACATGGTAACAAGACAAGATTTGTAGGTACTAAGTAACTAAGAAAAACACTTAGCCAATTTAATATGTTAACCAGACTAGAAAGTGGGGGTTAAGTAAATTCAATACACTTAGCCAATTTAACATGTTAACTAGACTAGAGGTTGGGGATAAGTAAATTTAATACACTTAGCCAATTTAATATGTTAGTTGGACTAGACCGTAGGGTTAAGTAAGCTTGAACACTTAACCATCAGAGTGTAATAAATGAATAGGGTTAAGTTAAAAACATGAAGGGACAATACTTAACCATTAGGACATGTTAATCAAACCAATTTTAGGGTTAAGTTAACTAAGGGAACACTTAACCGTTATTACATGTTAGTTAAAACAGATAGGCAAGGTAAAGTTAAAAAGGAACACTTAACCAATACAAGATGAATGGGTAGGGTTAAGTAAATACTTAACCAATATAACTTGATGCTGGTAGGGTTAAGTCAACGTGAATTACTGGTAACACTTAACCAGTTTAACATGACAAATGAATAGGTTAAGTTAACTTGTATCGACTAGTGACACTTAACCAATCCAACTTGACGAGAAAGAGAACTAAGTAGTAAACCTTAGTTAAAAGGACTAAGTGGAAAACCTTAGTTAAGAAAACGATGATTTAGGAAACTAAGTGGTAAACCTTAGTTAGGAAAACTAAGTAGTAATTCTTAGTATAACACGAGGAGGAGCGAACGTCCATCTGATCTTAAAGAAGGCTCCAACGAATTGGGTTACGAAGCCCGAGGCTTCGAGGGGACGTGAGGGTACTCTTGGTATCCCTCTGTGAGGCTACAGATGATCCTCCTGGGCTCACAGAGGTTAAGGTCTGCATTAGAAGAACCAAGGGTATGCCTTGGTTGCACTTTTAGGCAACCTAAAGACTAGGGTGGACCAGCGTGATTCGGCGAGACCAGTAGCCCTGTGATAGCAACTCGTCGTCTACCTACCATCTTGAGTCAGTCGAGATACATAAAGCAGAAAGGCGGAGAACTCCAAAATACCATATACTTGCTATCTAGTTATGGGTGAGGATGGCCATAAGACAGTGGGGCATAGGGGGGCCTACGTATAGTTCTCAATTTTTCAAGGGTGGCCTTTCATTAGTTGAGGGAGGGGTCAGGTGGGACCATAGCCACTGGAAAAATAGACCTTAGCATCTGCATCGGTAGATATCTAAAAGCTCCCGACCGAGTTCCGTGTTTCTAGAATAGCCCTGCCACGGGACTCGGGTCGCACATTTCAGGACATGTCATCTAGACAGCGATAAACGATTCGCGACACATACGTGGGGAAAGTCTAGGAACATATGCCACTCTAGGTAGTGCGTCCTAGACTAGGAGCATCATTCGACATGTAGCGTAATCCCTAGTTGGACCTAGGTGGCATAAACCCTGAATCTGTGAAGCATTAGATAAGCCGCGTAAACCCGAGTGGAATCTAGGAAGCACTTTGATATAAAACCCTAGATTAGATCTAGGTAATAAATAATAAATGTACGCCTAAATGCAACCACAATTACTGGGATTGGGATCGCGTTATCATTTTAGACAGATTACTAGTTGGGACACTAGATAGGTGGTGCAGAGACATAGAAACCATAATAACAGGTTAATAGTGAAGCGGAGAAAGTATTAAAGCATATCCAGTTTATCTTGTCTTGGCATATCTTGTGTTAATCTTATCCTATCTTGTTGGCCCTATCATCATGGTATTGTCTTGTATTCAGTTGATTCATGTCGTTTTGTTTTTTCCTTGTTCACATGCTAGAAGTAACTGAACTTACCAGACTTTATGTCTGACCCAGTTTTCTTTCGTCTTCTTTTCTTCCGTTCCCTCCCCCCCCCCCCCCGAGGTAGTTAAGGAGGGAATAGTATAGCTCAGGTTAGATTGGACCGTCACTCTTCCCAAGCTCGAAGATTCTTTGACAAAGTGCTTTGGACTCTCTTTTTCTGCTGCTATGGCTGGCTTATGCTACATTTGGGGATATAAATGTTATTTTACGCTTCTTTATTTTGTAAGACAGATGATACTCTGATATTGGAAAACAATTGTTTTACAAACTATTTTATCAATAAAGTAAAGTTTTATTTTTCGCTGTTTTAATTTTGTCTGTCTTGTAATTTGTCTGCATCTTTTACCCTAAATGCTCCACAGAACTTAGTGCATTCCCTTTGTGAGTGATACTAAAGGATGTGGGGTGTTACACATGGTATCAGAGCTGAAGGTTACCAGATCGGATAAAAGATTTGAGAAAAATTATTATTTTCAAACTGTTTTAAAAGAAGCATTTTCAAAAGAAAAGTTTTGTTTTAAAGGCATATTCCCCAAAAGCCATACGCACTATCTTCTGATTCTCTGTTTGAATTCTTGTCCCCTTCTTTCTTGAGTCTCTGGGGATCCTGGTTTTCTGGGAGGTAACCTCATCGAAGGGCGAAGTAGTGCCCGACTTCCATCTATAACCGTAGTAGTTTCACCTGCGGCTAATTTTCTTTCAAGCTTAGTAGGGTTTTCTGTACGATGGAGGCAGATTTCGAGAGATTTGTCAACATGATTACACACGAAAGAGGATGCGGAGTTTGGCTTAGGAGCACAACCCAAGGATGAGGAATTCATGGATGTAGACTTGGCTCACGAAGGAGGAAGGGATTATAAAACCTAAGACAAGAGGAAGTATCTTTACTATGGCAGAATAGGGCGTATAATTAAGAACAAAGGACAAGATTTTCAGAAGGGCAAGTACATGCTTTCACCACTAAGCGTACCTAGGAGAAATGTAGTAAAGTTCTGTTGGAAGAGTCTAGCTTTTCCGTTTGTACTCTTTCTTTTGGTTTTAGCACTTCGCATTTGTTCATATTTGCTTCCGTAGTTGAGTCTCTGCACCTTAGTACTTGAATAGTAAAAGATCCCAACTAGTGCTCAAGTGTTTGGTTGTTTTTGCTTAGATCATCTCACGTAGATCATCCAAATTCGGAGGAGACATTCCTCGGGTGCTTGTCTGATATTGGTTTAGGCGATTGGGGCTTGTACTTGAGGGATGTCGAGTTCGACTAGGATGGTTTGCTTGAGAGATGAATAGTTGTGGCAGGCGCTCTATATAAAGAAGGACTAACCTTAAGAGAGGTAAAAAGTACGTAGTGACCTTTTGACCCTCATAGTTATGGCATGATGGATAAGCTAAGAGGAGAGACCTCTGATCATCCTAGTATATACACTCAGTATCATGGTTGACATTTGTTTATTTTGGAAATGGAGGTCAAGAAACTTCGCAATCGTGAAGTTGAATCTGTTAAGGTACAGTTGAGTAAAGCTCAAGAAGACGTAATACGGGAGATTGAAGATAAGGCATACGCGCCTCATACCCTTTTTCTTAAGGGTACATCCTTGATTCCTTTTTTTAGGAATTCTATGCATACTAATTTCTAGCTTTTAAAGTATATCCTCTAGGACGTATCATCGATCCTTAGGTAGAAACCCTTTTGGATGTAAACATGTATTTGAAACATGTTATGGTTGATGGTTGCAAATGGTTGCTAGTGGTTGCTTGTGAATGCATATACACACGTATTAGGCACTAGATCAGCTCAGACGCCTTCATATTTCAATTACATATATGTATTTGTTTCTGAATTGAACTTAATGTGTTATCATATGGATGTCGCATTTGAGTGAATGATTGTGCACTCATATAAAAATAATATGTATCATTAGGATTTGCATACATATTGGATGCATGGCACTGACATGATTTGCATTAAGGAGGTCAACTGAATCAGTAGACGGCCTGATTTTGCATTAGATGAAGACTTGTACACACACTATGCATATGAACATACAAGCATTAGAAGTCTTTAAGGACAATGGATGCCTGTGTTTGATGGTTGAGTAGATGGATGATTGGATGGTAGGATTTACATTCTTCTTGACTTGAAGATTTCGGGGTCGAAATCCTTTAAGGAGGGGAGAATGTAGCACCCCGTATTTCTGTCAACACTAAAGTTACTAATTCAATAATAAGTGTGTAAAGGGGAGATGTATCTAATGTGCATACAAATTTAATAATAAATGTGTAAAGGGGGGATGTATCTAATGTGCATACAAATTTAATAATAAATGTTAATAATGTACATTAAGAAAGTAATTGTGAACATAATTGGCTTCTCTTTAGAACTGATGGCTTTGATTAACCTTGGCTTCATCGACGGCTCAAATTAACTTGCAATCCTATATAAACAGCCCCCTAGTCTCCTTCTCTTTGCACCATTCTTCTCTAACCTTATGCTGCACAAATTCTTGATGGACATGGCTTCTTTCTCTTCCTCTAAATCTAAATAAATAGATTAAAATAAAATATAAATCAAGACGAGGATATCCTGCTCAAGTCTTTCAAGAGAAGATTCAAAACAAGTTAGGATTCAAGTAAAGATTCAACGGCTTCAAGCAACGCTATCTTTCAATTCTTTTCTAGATCCAATCAATGTAAGTCGGTTACTTTTTAGATTTGAACGCCTTTTCTATTTATGACATGAAATTAAAAGAATATAAGAAATATGCCTTATCATTTCATTGAGTCTGTGCTTGTTTATGACTTTGGATCTGATTCTTGATTATGGCCTAGAACACATTGTGACTAAATTGCCAATGCTTAAGATTATGACTATGGAACTGTGGCCTTTGAAACCATAAGCCATTGACTATGAACATAAGCCTTTGACTATGAACATAAGCCTTTGACTAGGAGCATAAACCAATGCCTATGACTATGACAAGGACAATAGTGGATAATTACCTATGATTCATGAACATGATATTATTGCCTAGGATTATGACTGTGAGATTGGATCTAAACTTGATTATCAATTCAGTTTATTCTTAATTATCCTTGGATCTTGATTATGGGAATTTATCTATTAAGTTAGATCTACCCATATACTCAAACCTTTGTTATTTGTTCAACCCTTTTTATGTCATAATATTATCAGATCTATTGGCCTTCGAAGCTTTAATCAATTTATTCAGTGTAATTTGTTAGATCTGTGATTAGTGAATTATCGTCTTCTGCCAGTCAGTATGTCTATCTTTTCATGGCATTTTGGTTCATTCCCTTTTTATCCACGAATCTAGATTTATCTATAATCTAGGATGAAATCACGATTACACGAACGATGGGAATATGATTTGGGCAAATCATAAATTTGACTTAAACATGGTTGTAAACTTGGAAATTAGCATAATGTTGAACATTAACATAATTATGATTGACATAATTTAGAACATGTATTATGGCATGTTTATTAGAACGCAAATTTGAAAATTTGACATGAATTATGGAATATGTAATTTGACATATTAAATTTAGTATTGGCAAGTAAGCTAAGTTTTAGGCGTAAACGGTAAACTAGAATAATAATTCTAGTCTTGCCATAAACTTAAATTAGGATGTTAAATCAGAATTAGGTCAATTAAATTTAATTTGGCATAATATGTATATTAGCACAAATTTTGAATTTAGTCATAATTGTGAGTAATTGTCATGTTTAGAATAATCATGGTTAGTGACACTTAATTTGGTATAATTTACATACCAAAAACTACAAATATGATATATAGGGAAAATGGGCCATAATAATAAATGTTGACAATGTACATTAAAAGAGTAATAATGGAATAAGTAAATTAGGGAAAATTTACTTATAGAATTTATCCTAAATGAGAAAAGTAAATTTAGACAATACAAACATGCTTAACCCGAGGTTGGATTGAGTTGTGATGTAAACCTGCCCGGACCCGCCCGGCTGTCCTGTGATCACAACAATACTTATCCAATGTGGGAGGTTAAGGCATTGAGCCCGATAAAGGCCCGAGGTTAGACTGAGTTGTGGCGTAAGACTGCCCGGAACCAACCGGCATACCGGCAGCCACAACAATACCTGTCTAATGTGAGTGGTCGGTGCTTTAATAAGACAATTAAAGTTAAGCCAGAATGGGAGGGTTAAGTCCATAAGAACACTTAACCAACTTAACACAGTTAAGCTAGAATGGGAGGGTTAAGTCCATAAGAACACTTAACCAACTTAACACAGTTAAGCTAAAATGGGAGGGTTAACTCCATAAGATCACTTAACCAACTTAACACAGTTAAGCTAGAATGGGAGGGTTAAGTCCATAGGAACACTTAACCAACTTAACACAGTTAAGTTGGAACGATACGGTTAAGTTAACTAGAACACTTAACCAACTTAACATGGTAACAAGACAAGATTTGTAGGGGTTAAGTAACTAAGAAAAACACTTAGCCAATTTAATATTTTAACCAGACTAGAAAGTGGGGGTTAAGTAAATTCAATACACTTAGCCAATTTAACATGTTAACTAGACTAGAGGTTGGGGATAAGTAAATTTAATACACTTAGCCAATTTAATATGTTAGCTGGACTAGACCGTAGGGTTAAGTAAGCTTGAACACTTAACCATCAGAGTGTGATAAATGAATAGGGTTAAGTTAAAAACATGAAGGGACAATACTTAACCATTAGGACATGTTAATCAAACCAATTTTAGGGTTAAGTTAACTAAGGGAACACTTAACCGTTATTACATGTTAGTTAAAACAGATAGGCAAGGTTAAGTTAAAAAGGAACACTTAACCAATACAAGATGAATGGGTAGGGTTAAGTAAATACTTAACCAATATAACTAGATGCTGGTAGGGTTAAGTCAACGTGAATTACTGGTAACACTTAACCAGTTTAACATGACAAATGAATAGGTTAAGTTAACTTGTATCGACTAGTGACACTTAACCAATCCAACTTGACGAGAAAGAGAACTAAGTAGTAAACCTTAGTTAAAAGGACTAAGTGGAAAACCTTAGTTAAGAAAACGATGATTCAGGAAACTAAGTGGTAAACCTTTATTATAAAACTAAGTAGTAATTCTTAGTATAACACGAGGAGGAGCGAACGTCCATCTGATCTTAAAGAAGGCTCCAACGAATTGGGTTACGAAGCCCGAGGCTTCGAGGGGACGTGAGGGTACTCTTGGTATCCCTCTGTGAGGCTGCAGATGATCCTCCTGGGCTCACAGAGGTTAAGGTCTGCGTTAGGAGAACCAAGGGTATGCCTTGGTTGCAATTTAAGGCAACCTAAAGACTAGGGTGGACCAGCGTGATTCGGCGAGACCAGTAGCCCTGTGATAGCAACTCGTCGTCTACCTACCATCTTGAGTCAGTCGAGATACGTAAAGCGGAAAGGCAGAGAACTCCAAAAGACCATGTACTTGCTATCTAATTATGGGTGAGGATGGCCATAAGACAGTGGGGAATAGGGGGCCTGCGTATAGTTCTCAATTTTTCAAGGGTGGCCTTTCATTAGTTGAGGGAGGGGTCAGATAGGACCATAGCCACTGGAAAAACAGACCTTAGCATCTGCATCGGCAGATATCTAAAAGCTCTCAACCGAGTTCCGTGTTTCTAGAATAGCCCTCCCACGGGACTCGGGTCGCACATTTCAGGACATGTGCATCTAGACAGCGATAAATGATTCGCGACACATACGTGGGGAAAGTCTAGGAACATATATCACTCTAGGTAGTGCGTCGTAGACTAGGGGCATCGTTCGACAGGTAGCGTAATCCCTAGTTGGACCTAGGTGGCATAAACCCTGAATCTGTGAAGCATTAGATAAGCCGCGTAAACCCGACTGGAATCTAGGAAGCACTTTGATATAAAACCCTAGATTAGATCTAGGTAATAAATAATAAATGTACGCCTAAAGGCAACCACAATTACTGGGATTGGGATCGCGTTATCATTTTAGACAGATTACTAGTTGGGACACTAGATAGGTGGTGTAGAGACATAGAAACCATAATAACAGGTTAATAGCAAAGCGGAGAAAGTATTAAAGCATATCCAGTTTATCTTGTCTTAACATATCTTGTGTTAATCTTATCCTATCTTGTTGGCCCTATCATCATGGTATTGTCTTGTATTTAGTTAATTCATGTCGTTTTGTTTTTCCTTGTTCACATGCTAGAAGTAACTGAACTTACCAGACTTTATGTCTGACCCAGTTTTCTTTCGTCTTCTTTTCTTCCGTTTGCCCCTAGGTAGTTAAGGAGGGAATAGTATAGCTCAGGTTAGATTGGACCGTCACTCTTCCCAAGCTCGAAGATTCTTTGACAAAGTGCTTTGGACTCTCTTTTTTTGCTGCTATAGCTGGCTTAGGCTACATTTGGGGAATATAAATGTTATTTTATGCTTCTTTATTTTGTAAGACAGATGATACTCTGATATTGGAAAAAAATTGTTGTACAAACTATTTTATCAATAAAGTAAAGTTTTATTTTCCGCTGTTTTAATTTTGTCTGTCTTGTAATTTATCTGCATCTTTTACCCTAAATGCTCCACAGAACTTAGTGCATTCCTATTGTGAGTGACACTAAAGGATGTGGGGTGTTACAGAAATCGACCAAACACATTTTCCTTTGCCACGGTCATATATTAACTTCAAAAATTATGAAATTTGAAACCTAGCAATAGTTTAACATCCCGGATCCAAAAAATGTGGTTTCGTCGAATTCCGAGGTCGTTTGCAAAATGGCCATTTTCACGGGCTATATAAATTCCATATGGACTTTTCTGAAAATTCATTTAGGCATAACTTTTACTTTCCGCTATGAAACTTCGATTTTTCAGATTTGTTAGAAAGGTATTCACTAACAGATTTAAATATTTTTGGTTTCACTCAAATCCGTTTTGTTTTGCACCCGGTACAGTCAGTCAAAGTTTGAATTCAAATTTTGAAACTACCGCGCCATTTCAGGCCTTGTTTATAATTAGAATTAATTATATTCTTTTTCAAATGTCGATTCAAACTTACTTTTCATCATTATTATTTAAAATATTTATTTTAAATATTCAAAATCAACTAAAATAGGCAATTTAAAAAAAATTAAATTGGTTCAGATTTTTTGGGTCGTTACAGTAGTGCATTTGATGTACTTTTTTTAATTGTAGTTTGAATTTATTATATTGTTATTAAAAAAATATTCACTGTGTGCTAGCTTTGCCGTAACGAAATTTCTATTATAAATAAATATATACATCCGTTCAATAAAACGCTCAAAACTCCATTCATTATTAACGCTCAATCAACCGTTCAAAATCAAAAAACATATCATTCTCTCATTTTAGTTTAGTGGCTCAATTCATCGCTCGGTCAAACCGTCCATTTCAACCGCTCGAAATCTCCAAGGACGAATCCCTATATATTCTTCCTAAATAAAAAAAATAGAAAATTAATGATGTATACTTGGGGTTTATATACAGAAGCAGTTTTAGTGCCTAAAGAATGTTGATTAGATGACACCAACGGTATCCAATCTGAACTCAAACTAATTGGATGTGGGCTTTATATACCAAACTAGTTTTAGCCAATGAAAAACCATTGGGTTAATGATAAAATTCTAAAAAGTTAGCAAAAATGGGAAACCTGCAAACCTGAACTAGAACGGATTTTATCAAATAGAATTGTAATTACAGAAATTTCAAATGAAAATGAAAGAGGAAACCAAATTTATACCATATCTTAAACTCAATTATTAATGTTGTTGAATATGATTTATACCGTGTTTTATGGCTAGGGCTGTTAATAAGTATCCACAAAATCTAAAATATGTCCCTATTCCAAAAGATGGTAATAATCTAGTATTTGAAAAGTAAAGTCCAAAGCAATAGATGACTTGGTGGAAGGAAATAGTAGGTACTCTGCGGGTGGAAGCAAGAGGAAGAGGGGAAACTGTGGGTCACGAGGGGAGATCTGTAGCTAGGTTATGGTTCGAGACGAAACTGAAGCGTAGCAAGACGAGAGAGTTAAGCACGAAGAAGGGATTTGGATGTTGACGGTAGAGCTACCGAATCCACAACAGAGAAAGCTGGAGAGGGAGGTGTCGAATGAGAGATGAAATCAGAGGAGAGTGGGCTGGAAAAGAAACCCGCAAAGAGAAAATGAAAGAACTAGAGAGGGCATTGAAATGGATAGCGAGGCTGGAGAAAACCCTAGTCCTCATTGAAGCTTCGGGAGCTCATTCCTGCTTTAACTAAATTGACCATGGCAACGAAAATTTTGAAGAGAATTGTTTGTATTTTTATATATTGAAAATGATTTATATATTATTTTATTAAGTTATAAATTCATACTATACACACAAAATGTATTTTAACTACTTAAAATTATTTATTATCATAATATGTGAAAATTTAACACTTTATAAAAAATAAAATTTAAGAAAAGTATATGTCAGATGAATTTTTTTTATTTTTATTTCTTAATTTATCAATCAATAGTATATATATAATAATTATTTTTGATATCTAGTAATGTAAATATCTAATAGTTCAAAATTAATGATTCCTAATACAATATAAGTATGACAACATCCGCATTCAAAAATATCTGTCAATAGATCTATGAAAAACATATTTTGTTTTATTCAAATAAACCAAACCTTTACTAAAAACATGAAAGTAGTATTATATCTACATACTAGTACAAACAAGAAGAGCTGCACTCATCAAAGTTAGATGGCCTTATATTAGCAACATATATGAAGATTTAGTTTACTAAGTCCATAGCCATGGTAAAATTTCCAAGGGCGAACACTTTGATTGTAATAACCCGGAAATGCGAGCCAGTTTAAAATTTTTATTTTGGCAATTTTAATGAATTTTGCATATTTAAAATAGATTATTTTAAATAAAAACGACAGAAAATTTATTTTGAATAGAATTCGAACGTATATATTTATATACGTCGTCGTTAGAATATAAATGATTATATATAATTATAAAAGGAATTGAAAATGGCGCGGTAGTTCGAAAATTCGATTTCGAATTTCAAATGAATATACAGAATTCATTATAAGTCGGAATTGAACGAAACAAGAAATATTTGAATCTAATTGAGAATATCTTTCCAATGAATCCGAATAATGGAGATTTCATAGCGGGAATCAAAAGATATGCCCAGTTGAAAATTCTGAATAGTCGCTATGGAATTCAGGCCCTTAAAAATAGCCATTTTGCAAACGACCTCGGATTTCGATGAAACCACTTTTGTTGGATCCGCGATGTCAAGTTATTGCTAGGTTTCAAATTTCATAATTTTTTGATTCAAGATGCGAGTGTGGCAAAGGAAAACGCGTTTGACCAGTTTCAGTTGATTTTAATCGACTGGAAAATGGCCATTTTTCAAACGGTCTCAGAATTCGACGAAATTAGTTTTGTTAGGGCCGTATCGTCAATACGAAACCAGAAATTGTTTTTCTGGAATTTTCCGAGTTAGTATGTGGCCCTGGTAGATTAAAATGCGTGTTCAAATTCAATATATAGAGTTATATGTTGATTTTGACAAAAACTGATCGTAACGGTCGAATTGGCCTGCGATACATATCCCATTGTGTTCGGAATGGGGGTAATTAGCTAGGGGCGACAGTCGTTGGAGTTCGTTTGGACGTCGGAGCATTAAACAATTAATTTACGAATTTAATATTAATAAAATTATAATATATAATAGCCAAACCCTGGTCTAATTGGTCAAAGCCTTTTCTGTGGTCAAACCTTCAACTGCTCCGAACTGTTCAACGGCAGAAAAGGCATGATTTTTCTCCCTCAAATAAATCCCAAATCATGTTGAATCAAATCTCCATTTCAAAAAAAAAATTAATCTACTCTCTTAGCTCTACCAATCCATATAAGGTTCATCGTTTCTAGTTTGCTGTTGGGTTCGATTTCTGGCCGGGAAGCGTGGTACTTTCGACTGGAATTAGGGAGGCGTGGGGCCATCGGAAGCCGCGGGGTTCGAGGAGAGGGAGGAGCCACCGGAGGCGCGTCGCGTGGGTGCTGGCGATCGGGCTCCGATGCCCTGGAAGTGGCGCGCGACGTGAAGAAGCGGAAGGAGCTTTGCTCGACGGGTTTCACCTGAAGTATAACAGTGAGCAATTCCTTTTTTCTTTTTAATAACAGTGTTTTTAAAATTTCAATTTTTTTAAATAAAATTTAACATTTATTTGAAAATCAGTTTTAAAAATATATAATAACATTAATTTTTTTCAGTTTTATAAAAATGAAAATATTATTGATTTATGAAAAAAAATGTCTTTACATTGAAAATATAAACATCTTTGGTTTGAAAATATAAATGGTATTGTTTTGAAAATATAAACATCTTTGGTTTGAAAATATAAATGGGATTGTTTTTTAAATATAAATATCTTTGGTTTAAAAATATAAATATGTTTGTTTTAAAAATAGAAAAAGCATTGTATTCAAAACAGAAATGGCAGATTAAAAATATGATTTTTCTCTAAGTAGTGGCGCTATAAAAAGGTAAGATCTTTATATGAACGGTGTAAATATAAAAATGTGATTTTTATAATGTTAGCCTCACGATAAAAATGTGATCTTGATACGGGAAGTGATATGATAAAAATACGACTTTTATACATATGATTTTGAAATAAAAATACAATCTTTTATGTACATGTAGCGAAATAAAAATACGATTTTTAGTATATAAAAATATGATTTTTATACATATATTGGCAAGGTAAAAATATGATTTATATATATAAGTTGTAGCAAAAGAAAAATTCGATTTTTTTATATATAAAACCGAATCTTAATAATGTGATTTTTAATATGAACAGAGTAGAGAAGACTGCGTTGGTATTTCGGGAAAATCCAAGCTGTTCTGAAAAATGAAATATAGAATGGTGGAGTGGAACCCCAAGGTGAGAACTTCTCACTTTAAATTTATTTTCCTAGTTAAAAATATATACTAGGATGTAGACAGTGTTTAGTAGCACCCGACACCATCGTCCACAGACCATGGACTTGTTTGTTTGGTTGTGTAGTTGGTTAGATCATTTGATTTGAATTGTTTGGTGAAATGGAATGGATTTAATTGATATGTGGATGGCGTGGGTCGTTATTAGACCGGGGATAAGGCAAGGCCTTGTCCCGTTTCTAGTATCGTGTTGTTATGCCGCCGAAATTTTCTAAAATAAGTTAGAAAAATAAAGATATCATTTTATTTAATAAATGAACCGAACAGAATATTCATAGGGTGAATAAAATAATTTGGTCGTTAAAAATATAATTTTTAACGTGAACGTGAATAAATAAATATTCATTTACAAACCGGACGTTTGTTTATGTACACCTATTTGAAGGACATTGATTGGGACGATAAATTTTACACATCGCCCAATTGCACAAATAAAATCTGTGTTTGATTGTTTGAAACCCCACACAGGTATTGGGAAAATACGGCATACACTAATCCCAATAATTAGTTGTATGTCGATCGATGGATCGACAGGCTGTTATAAGCGTTAGATATCTATATTTGATGCTTATACAGTGTAGTGCACTTTGGATGATGGTTGATTATTTATCGTTGCTATTTTATACATGTGTTGTATGGAATCCATATAATTAACCTTATATGGTAATTGATTGGGCCTCATCCCAATTTAGAAAATAAAGAATATTATAAAGTAAAGGTTCATGTGTTGACAGTACTCATCCGTTGAGATTAGTCATGTGTTGAACGAAATATTTTAACAATAAAATTTACATCTTTATCATATATAAAATTAGAAACTAACTGGAAAATAGATAAGATGAGTTGTCTCCTGGATATTGATCTGATGTATGTTTCGGCCTTCGGGGTTAATATTTAGGGAATCGTTCTTTTACTAATTTACGGTTGGAGTCTGATTTGAAATCAAATGATAGATACCATAATTTTTATAAAATATATTAAATAACAAAAATAGTCACATGTGGACAATACTCATTCGTTGAGATTAGACATGTGTTGACAAAAATATAGAGTCATGTATTGAAAGAAATAAAGATTCATTTGTTGAATAGAATAACGGAATTATCGAAAAATATAAAGCCGTGTTGATTAGAGATGCGCTATTTTGACGCGAACGATATTTATATCGATTACATTCGTTTTATAATGAATATTGAAAAGAGATAAATATCGAATATTTATAACACGAATTCGAATTGAATTGAATAGAAAACGAATTCGAATTGAAATTAAATAGAAAACGAATTCGAATTGAAATTAAATAGAAAATAAATTCGAATTGAAATTGAATAGAAAACGAATTCGAATTGAATTGAATAGAAAATAAATTCGAATTGAAATTGAATAGAAAACGAATTTGAATTGAACTGAATTCAATTGAAAACGAATTGAAATCGATTTGAATTGAAATCAAATAGAAATGAGTTTAAAACGAATTTATAAGGGAAAATTCAATTTTGATTTGTATTTGAAATGAAGGTTGAAATTGTTTTAGAAACAAATTTGAAACTATTTATAAAATTCGTTTTAAGTAGAAATCGACGAATTATATATAATATATATATATATATATATTATATATAATGGCCTGAATAGAACGCGTCGCGCCGCGGTAGTTCATAAATTTCGACCATTGACTTCGAACGTACAATACGGGAGATCCGACCGTCGGATTCTCCTAAAACCGGAACGTTGGGTTCGTATCGAAAAGTGCTTTCTAACGAATATTGGAAATTTGAAATCTAACGGTTGGATTTGGAGATACGTCCAAATCAAATTTGGAAAAGGTCGCTGTAAGTGCAGTTCGATGGCCGTTGTTGGAAATCGACTGTACGGGCCTTGATAAAATTATTAAAAATAGTAATAATTTGTGTAAAATCATAAGAAATGATTTGGGTAAAATTGGGATGAAAAATTCCATATTTGAAAAGATAAAAATAGATTTTTATCAAAATGAACTAGTTTGAACTAAATTTAAAACCCAATTATTTCTAAATAAATAAATTGGCTTTAAAAGGGGTTTTAAATAATCGGAATTTCTAATATCTTTGATTGGAATTGAATTAGAATTGATGTGTGGGTTTATCGTGAACAGTGTTTTAAATAACACTTGTTCTTTAACCCGATAATAAATAGAATGTGATTTGGATTTATCGTGAACTGTGTTTTAAATGACATTAGTTCTTTAACCTAGTAAAAGGAGTTTTAATGAATCTGTAATTAGATTGAAATGTGAATTGATAATGAAAATTATCGAATTTGGAAAGTGAGCGAGAATGGAGTATCACCAGTTTTGCTCCAAAGCGATAGTTAAATCTTTAATTAGATTTGAACGTGAAATGGTAATTAATTTTACCGATAACACCGTGGTATTAGATATGGAGTATTACCAGTTTTGCTTCATGGGATGAATAGGTTGGGATTGGGAAATAAAATAAATAATTACTTCGGTGTGGTTCGCTAATCCCGACTAGTTTGGAAAACCATAATTTGGTTTGAAATGATATCCAATGGAGGATTAAAGAATAAATTTAAAAGAATTTATCTTTGATAAAATTAATGGGGACCTTTCCCTAAGAATTGAAATTTAGAAACTAGTTGTAGGTTCGTTAAGAAGAATGGTTTCCTGGGTATTGATCTGATGTTGGTTTCGACCTTCGGGGTTAATATTTGGGAAATTGCTCTCTTAATGATTTACGGTTAGTGACTAACGAATTGGAATGAGGCGTATGTTGTGTTTGTGTAACATTTGTTTTTAATATACACGGGTTGTTCGGAAAGGTCGGGTTTATACCCATTCTGAATAACTGATTCGACGATAAGTCGAAGATGATGACTGTGGTCGAAGACCGGAAGTCTTCACATCGTTTGGATAATTACTGATGATCCTGATTGGGCTGTACACCCAAGAGGATGGAAATAGTTGGTGGTCGTCCAGACGTACTTGGAGATCGATGGGTATGCGAGGAAAGTGCCTCCGGTTTCGTTCAGACCCAGAACGAACTTGTAAATGGACTATGTGTCTGACATTGGATTTTATTCTATGTTGATTGATCTCTATTAAATATACATCTGTTTGGTGGCGGAGAATTTATTCTTTTGCTTAATGCCCTTCTCTGAGACGTACGAGCTCAGAGGTTGTATATCGATGGACATCAGTCGCATGGCATGAATTGCCTGTGTGGCACGCCTAAGTGGCTATTGATCAAGGTTTCTATTGAAAAGAAAAGTCTTGTGGTTGATGATCAAAGCATGGCCTACGTGGCAGCTTTTTGTATAACGTGAATTCGCGAGCCTCGCACCTCGGTATGAGTTAAAAATGGGATAAGGACTGCGGGGAGAGCACGACGTTTCTTTCTAGCTTTGGTGGTGTCAGTGACTTACCAGCCCTGACATTTATATACTTTTCACCTATGTGGTTGTTGGATGAGGCGCCTCGATTTTAGGTCTGTAAGGACCGGGAAACGTGTGTTCAGGAATACTAATCCACTAACGTAAGTGTGGACCGGCCCTGAAAATCCAAGGATTGCCCAGAGTGTGTAGTCCTGAGACATTTGCTAGAGTGTCTCGAAAGCGGAGAGGAGCTTGCCCCTTGCCTCGACTCATGACGGAAATCCAATTTCCAATACGTGTATTTCGGTTTTATTTGTAGAGCCTAGTATGGCGACATAGTGGGATGGGGCACTTATGTCGTCTATGATTGATACTTATGATTTGAAGTTGTTTTATACACTATGCACTTATAATAGTATCAAATGATTTGTTTTTAAAACGTACCAAGCATGTTTGGCTATTATAAGGGAAAACCCTATCCTCCGGCTTGCGTTGCATTGTATGATGGGACCTGGGTCTTATAATAGCTTCATTTTTAGAAAGAGCATTGCGCTGTTTATTTATATGCACTGGTATTCTTGGGAGGAAACCCGTTCCGTGTTATACGGCGTGGTCCCTTGAATTGCTCTCTTTTAAAGTAAAGTTTTTAAATAACTGTTTTAGTTCTCACAACAGTCACATGACTGACCTGGAGTTTATTGTTTTAACCTAAACTCTGGGTGCCCCTATTTCCACACGGGCAGCTAGTAGTTTTGGTTTTGCATATTTATATTCACAGGATCTTGGTTTACAGCTTGAATGATATCCGGAAAGCTCTGTATCCGTATATCACCTTCATTTGTGCATTGTATTATTTTTCCGCTACTATGTAATTTATTGTAATCTCTGATATTTATCGAATGTAATTTATTCAATTATACTCTGTATATTCTTGTATCTGATGGAATTGTTGTAATAACAATGAAATGTTCTCCCGTCTGCGTTCCAATTTGTCCTGTTCTCAAAACGATCAGGGGTTTCGAACGGTCTAGATCGGTTTAACGACTGATTCGGATCGAGCGAAATTCCTTGTCGTCGCATTGATCATAGTAGGCCAAGATTTCGAGTCATGATAGCTGCACTTGTTGATCGAAAGGGTTGGCTTAACTGAAGATGAGATGTGGTAAGCAAACTCATATCGATGAAGTTGTATTTCCTAGGTCTTCAAATGGTTAGTTCATTGAAATTAATAACAAACCACTTCATTTTTATAAATATTTATAAAATCATTTTTTCTACAAGTTTAGCATTGTTGAAGTATTAAACATGATTTGTGATTAAAATTTCTATGGTCTTCATATATTTACTAGAGTTTTTAGAGTACTCATGTATTCACTTGTTTATTTAAATACTTATTAATATTCTAACTTCTCTTTCATACTTACTATATAACAACAGAGAATTACTAGAATAACGTGGCAATTAATCTTTTCAAAATAATCCATAAAGTCCTATAGACAGAGATGTTTCTCAATATTTTGCATAAGGCCAAAAAAGTTGTATTCGATAATTCAGGGTTATTTTCTTATTATAAATATTCTCTTCCATATCTCCTTTATTTCTGGAGCATAGTCGAAATTAAGGGATTTGTATGTTGTTTATCATTCGTTCTCATGAAAGAAAAGTTTGAAGAATTTAATGATAAAGAGAGAGAAGAGTTCATCTCTACATAACTATGGGGGATCATTGAAAATGGTTATGAATAGCGGAATGAATTGGAGAGAACTTCACAAATAGAAAAGAAAGATTTTTCGAAGTTACAATGGGTTGATCATTGTTCTCATGTGTGAGAACATTAATGAAGTAGCATCAATTACATTCTTGGAGAAAAATCTATCAAAGATTCGTGAAACTTACAGAAATAAGAGTATAAAAAGAACGACACACTAATAATAAGATACTTTAACTGATGAAAAGAAGAACAGTAAAAATGAGGAAGATGTAGAAAAATTGCACAAATTTGAAAACTTAGAGGAAAACTCAAAAGAAAAGAGAACGCTTAGATGTAGAGGATGAAATGAATAACAATAAGATGAAAGAGAATGTTTAAAGGAAAAGAAAGGAAAAACGAAGAATGACATGGGATGAAAAGTTGTAAAGGAGTCACCATAGGTGACAAATGGAAGATGAACTTGATTGAACAAATGATAAAAATTTGCTAATGATCAACAAATTGGCTAAATAATGGGTCAAAGTATGAAAGATGAAGAACTTACAGAATTCAGGAAAATAAAGGAAGCGGAAAGGGAAACAACTAAAGAATTTGATTTGAAAGAAATTAAAATCAAAGAAGATGAAAATTAAGAAGACAGAAATCAAAAAGGTGAAAATCAAGGTTCGAAAAAAATTTGAGGTATGAAGAAAAATCAAGTGAAATTAAAACACGTAATGTTAGAGAAATAAAAATAGAAATGATAAAAAAGGAGATCAAAGTGGCACACGATGAATTTCATTAATAATGCTGCAATATCTCAACCATCGAATACGTACTTGCTTTCACATTACAACCAAGTATTAAACTCAGCCCAGTTCTATATATTTGGTACATTTAGTACTAGCCGTTAGGCTCATGCATACTTGGCATATTTAATACTAGCCGTTAGGCTCATGCATACTTGGCATATCTAAAACTAGCCGTTAGGCTCATACATATTTGGTAAATTATGTACTAGCCGTTGGGCTCATAGCACTATATATATGTGTTTTCTGTATTATGCTTCGGTATCAATAAAATTAAAATCGTTCCTCACTAATAGCTCTCCTCCTCATCTCTTAATATGGTATCAGAGCCTTAATGCCAAAAGGCTTATTATCAATCAAAAGTGTTGATCGCAGCTACAACACCAACTCTATAGTGCCAGACCTCTTTCAACCTTCATTCTTTTCTAGATCTCTACATGCTGCCGTGAGCTTTATCACGTTACGGTGATGCAAGCTACAATTATAAGTAAACTGCCTCGCTATATTCTCATATCTAATGGCCAATGATTCCGGCGCCACATCTGTTGTATCAGCAAGCGCCATCAACAGAATCCCACAAAACCATCATAACCTAATCAAACCAAAAACTCAAGTCAGTACTACATCGTTGGAAGAGGATAACTATATACTATGGAAACACCAAATTGAAATCGCGTTAAAGGGCTATGGACTACAGGAGTATGTGTTAGTGGAACCATAATTATACCACCAGTAATGATAGCAGACCAAGATGACAATCTCTCACTGAACCCTGGCCACGTCAAATTTCAAAAACAGGACAGCCTCTTATCATCATCTCTGCTATCATCGATAAGCCTGAGTTTGTTATCATAGATAGTAGGCTGCAACACATCTCATGAAATAAGGACCACTGTGCAATAGATTTTCAGTTCACAATCAGCTGCAAGAATCATGCAATATAGAAGGGAATTACAAAATTATAGAAAAAAGAGGCAAGCATGAAAGAGTACTTAGGAAAAAATAAAAACCTATGTGACAAACTAAATGATGTTGGCCATAAGATCAACAACAGTGAGCAAATCCTATCTATTATTTGTGGATTAGATGAGGAATACGAATCTCTAGTAACTGTGTTAGCCACACAACAAACCTTGCCTGACTTAGAGTTCATTCGATCAGCACTCCTCGCCCATGAAGGCAGTATCGACCAAAGAAAAACAATATAAAATGAGTTCTCTGCCAATTATGCCACAGTCAGAAATAAGCAGATACAAGGAGATAACAAAAACTATCGTGTGAAATATCAAATATGCCAAAGAGTTAGGTCATTCATGACCAAGAAAGTCAGGTCGTTCATGACCCAAAGAGTCAGGTCATTCGTGACCCAGAGAGTCGAGTCGGTCGTGATCCATTGAGTAGGATCGTTCGTGATCCATTGAGTCGGATTATTCGAGATCTATAGTTGGCTCGTTTTTTTGGCTATGGGCCATTTTCCATAACGGAAAGGATTAAGTGCTATGGGTTGAATGTCGACCAAAATTGATGACTATTTTAGTTCGAGAATGGACGTAGCTTAGAAGTGAATTTAGATTGGAATGTTAGAAGTGTTGTGGTGTGTTTGTTGATCATTGTAATGCAACAAATGTAAAAAACGACTAAAGGTGGTGAGTTCATGGATAATGGTTGCTTGAGAAGTGGCTTGAGCTTATGAATAGTCATCAAGTTGGATGGCAAGAGATACTAAAGGCCGAGAGATTATCGTTGTCGTAGGTTCTAGCGAACTCAAAGCAAGAGTATAGTAGAGATGCCTAAAAGACTAGTACTGACTGGTCGAGTACCATGGGCAGCTCGATGGGCCTAGATACGTTTCGTCGTATGGCGTATAGAGTTTTTCTAGAACCGGGGTTTACCATTAGCTCTTGACAGTTGATGGCAAGGTGTTTAGTCAGTCATACGATTAACAATGGTTTCGAAGCAGGATTGACAGTGATAGCCAGAGTCATGGATGAATGATTATTTGCTTGTATCGTCTTATGTAGACTATTTGGCATCGAAGAAGATATCTCTTGGGTGCTTGTCCCATATTGGTTTAGGCCTTTTGGGCTTGTGCTTGGGAAATATAGATATTGATTAGGATGGTCTACGCTTGATAATTGATTACCATGAATGTACTCTGGTTTCAAATTGTTTATTGTAAAGGATGTCGTTGTCGGATGTAGGGAAGATGGGTTCGGGTTCTTCTCTGGTGAGCTGGTACATTGGTTGATTAATCTGCCTATTCTCATATACTTTATCGAAGATGTTAGATAGCTGTTTTATTGCTCACTAAGGCTGTTGTTTGACTCAAGGTCTTATGCTTTCCTCTTATTTCCATGGGCTAATCATCCATTGTGTGGATAGGCAGACTGAGCAGCAAGGAACATTTAGTAGAACTTACTGGGCGATGCTGCAGATCGATGATGAGATGAAGGCTTGCGTACTAGTTATCTACTATACACACTATGATGTTTTCCACTGTTTGATGTATTCTCTGAGTGTTGTAATGAGGCCTTTTGTACAGAGTTTGATGATGTAATACAACGATGTTATGGATATTCCTTGATGATATGGAATTTAAAAATTCTATGCAATTATGCTTTACTATTATTGCCTGTTGTATATGTTCTATTATAATTTATCCTTGCGCTGTGAGTTATACGACAAGTTCCGCTTGTGTTATCTTACCTTGATGATCGTCTGTGGCTACCTGGCACACCTTTCAACGCATTATTTCCCTTGTTGAGTGCCAGAATTATGGACGATCGTCTCATTTGGTATCAAGCTCTGGTTATCGATTTTAGCCAAAGTTCAAGGACGTAATTACGTATAAGAGACATATTTTTAGATTTCTGATGGATGTATACTATATATGAGTGTATAGTATAACAGCGTTTGAACTCCATTTGTAGTTTTTCTCTTACATGGACTAATCATTCTATATTACATATTTATAACGAGTGGTCGACTATCGAGACACGCTGCTAGGGTGTAATGGAGGTATACCATACCACCTAGCTATGTTCGAGGCCATGATGGAAGCGATCACGAAGAGGGTACCAGCTCAGGAGATAACTGCTGTAGATGTAGGAGTTCAAGTGCAGATTGCTAGAGTCGTAGACTTCGCAAAGCTGTGCAAAGACTCCACCACTCTAGGAGGAAAGTGGTTTAAAGGGACGGAGTCGATTGTAGAGATTCAAGTGTGGATTGATACTTGCATCTGGATCTTTGGAGACTTGTGAATTTTCAATGCTACTAAGAGGAAGCTTGCATCGAGACAGCTATATGGCAAAGCTATGGATTGGTGGAACTCTGTTACTCTGGAGACTCCTGAAAATGAGATTTTATAGAAGCAATTCCAAGTCAAGTTTGAGACGAAGTTTATTTCTACCGTTTAGAAGTCTATTCTGTTTAAGAGGTTTGTTGAGCTTAAGAAGAATGGTCGGCCAATGCTTGAGTATGTTTCTAATTTTGAAGCTTTGTAGAAGTATGCTTGTTTGTATGTTAAGACTCCTTATCAGAAGAACGAGAGGTTTGTTATGGGCCTGGACAAGTATCATGGGATTCAGCTAGTTGATCATCTAGATGACACTTATGAGAAGAACGCCGAGAAAGATTTAAGGCTTGAGAGTATGTTTCCCAAAGAAGGGAATGTTGTTGCTGCTAAGGAAGAACCGAAACCACAGCAGGGCGGTAATAATAAAAAGAGGAAGCGATAACAGCAGAAAGGGAAAGATGGCCAGAAAAAGCAGAAAGGCGAAGTGACTTGCTTTAACTGCTGGCAGAAGGGCTATTATTCCAAGGCTTGTAAGAATACAAAAGCTAAAAAAAGTGCTTTAAGTGTGGAAAGCCTGTGCATGAGAAGAAGGATTGTCCAGAACTAGCTAAGGGAAAGAAGGTTGTGAAGGCGTATGCTTTTGAAGCTGTGCCATCGTCTTCAAGAGCTCGTACTGTAGAGGAGAAAGGGAAGAGTGTTGTCGTGCAAGGTATGCTTTCCGTTAGAGGTGTTTCAGTTTATGTGTTGTTTGTTACTGGAGCATTGCATTCATTCATTTGTAATGAGCTTGCTCGTCACTTGGGTTTGGAACCCGAGATTTTTGATAGACCTTTTGTTGTGACTAATCCAGTTGGGTGTTCGTCTAGTTTTTATATGATTTGTCGTGGTCTAGTATTGTCGAGTTATGGTTGCTCCTTTGTGTGTAATTACTTTTTTTGAACTTCGCTGGGCTTGATGTTATCTTACGTATGGATAGGCTCAAGAGTTATGCAGCAAAAGTGGATTGCAAGAAGCTGGAGGTGACGGTCGGGAATGTGGAAAGGCGAATGGTTGTGATTCGGTGTAAGCTCGAAGAATGTGTCTTCGTGAGCTATTTATATTCGCTTGTGATTCCACAAGAAGACTTTTCATCAGTGCGGACTGTGAGTGAGTTTAAGGATGTCTTTGACGAGGTCAGATGGTTGCCGCCACATCGAGAGCTTGAGTTCAGAATTGATTTGGTCAAGGGTGCTAAACCTATTGTTATGCCACTTAGGCAGATGGCGCCTAAGGAACAGCAAGAGTTAGAGGTGCAAGTATATGGCCTTTCGGGAAAAGGGTTTATTCGGAGAAGTGTATCCAAATGGGGTGCACCTGTTGTGTTTGCAACTAAGGCAGATTAATCTTTGAGATTGTGTGTAGATTATTGTGAGCGGAATAAGGTGACCAAGAAGAACAAGTATTCGTTGCCGAGGATAAACTACTTGATAAATCTGCTTCACGAAGCCAAGGTGTTTTCTCAGATGGATTTGGCAATGGGATTCTACCAGTTGAGGGTGGCAAAGAATAGTGTGTTGAAGAATGCTTTTAGGACACCAACCGTTTTCTTCGAATGGTTGGTAATGCCATTAGGGTTGACTAATGCACCAGGGTATTTCATGAATCTTATGAATAGGGTTTTCATAGATCAGTTGAATAAGTTATTGCTTGTGTTCATCGATGATATTCTGGTTTACTCCCGAAATGAGGAAGTGCATAAGACGCGCTTGAGGGTTGTTTTGGAAATCTTGCGAAAGCATCAGCTGAGAGCTAAGTTTTCGAAGTGTCACTTCTAGAAGAGTGAAGTAAGGTTCTTTGGCCATGTTGTTTCTAGAAATGGAATAGCGGTTGACCCCGTTAAAGTAGCAGCAATCCTGGACTGGGATTGACTTAAGAATGCGACGGATGTTCGGAGTTTCCTTGGGTTGGCAGGATAGTTTCACCGTTTTATAAAAGATTTCTCCAAGATAGCTACACCATTAACATGACTGGCGAAGAAGAATCAGGTGTTCACATAGGATGCAAAGTGTCAGCAAGCTTTTGGAATCCTGAAAGGGAGTCCGACAACTGCTCCTGTTTTGACCATTCTGAGTGGGAATGAAGAGATGGTAGTATATAGCGATGCATGAGGTACTGGACATGGAGCAGTGCCGATGTAGAAGGATAAGGTTGTGGCCTACGCAAGTCGACAGCTAAAGCCACATGAAAGAAATTATCTAACTCGTGATTTGGAATTGTCAGCAATGGTGTTTGCACAAAGGATGTGGAGACAATACCCGTTGGGAGTTCGTTCGATTTGTTTATGGATCACAAGTTAATAAAGTATCTTTTCTCCCAAAAGGATTTAAATCTTCGGCAGCAACGGTGGTTAGAGTTTATGGCGTCATATGATTTTGGTACAGCCTATACTCTTGGTAAAGGTAATGCAGTGGCGGAAGGGTTACGTGATGGCCCGCCCCACACCAGCCGACATTTCCCTGAAATCCGCTGTACTGATTCCCGACTAGCACGGGACGGTTGCCAAAGAAAAAGGTTTTGAAGCTAAAATACCAAAGGAACTAGTCGAATGTCTCACAGTGCATGGAATAAAATATAATAATAACATACTTGACATAAAATAGACGAGATAGTGCATAAGCTGAAAACTAAACCATAATCATCATAGCAGCGGAAATTCAAAATACAGCTTATGATCCACATCATTATTACAACTTCAAAATACTGTCTCTAAGGCAAAATAGAAAGGTGCACTACTAATGCCCAAAGTAGAGAACAATAACAACACAGGAAGATATATGTATATATCATACGTGGAAGCCTCCTACTCGTCTCTGGTACAGCTACTCGTGCATAATCACCTGACCTGTCTCTAGTCTGCCTGTTTAAGAGCACCCAGAGTAATAAGAAGAGACATAAAACTCTGGCTCAGACAAAAGTCTGGTATGAGCGATAAGCAACAAAACAAAACAATAACAGGTATAATCCAATCATACCTGAACCTGTTCATGCAACCAAAGAGTTAGCACAACAAAATGTACAGTACTCGAAGGAAATACTATCATAAAGTGTAAATGGGGGTGTGGGTCATGGTGATAGCAAACATCAAACATAACCATCATCCTCACATCTCTTACTCAGTGCGTAAAGCATACGATATCCACCACCCGATCACCCAATCATTCGCTATGATCACTTTACTCCATAGAGTCACTATGACCCCATTGCACTGATCCATAGCCACTAATCCGTCTCTAAGTGGTGAGCTAAAGTTATGGATATTGATAACCCCTTTGCACTCGTCCCGCAGCAAAGTCCAATCATGAAGTTAACTCGTTGGTTCCCATCTAGATCCCGAGTTCTAACTTCTCATTTGAACTACCTTTGCATCTCGTGTTTTGGTCTCTTCCCGTTCGTATTTCTTCAGTTTGTAGCTCCAAGCTTCCATTTATGTCCATGTTTCGCTTCGTGGTTCTCCCTCCTGACATTGGCTCGTGACTCCTGCTAGTGGCCATCGATTCATGATCCCCCTTCGATACGCGGCTCGTGACATCTGGACTCCAGGCTCCGGTTCGTGGCCTTCGTGATCGGTTCGTAGTCCTCCCTCTAGTTCGCGAGTTGTAGTGGCAGCTCGTGGTGTCTAAGTTCACTCGAAGCCCATAATTCAGTTCACGATGCTCCAGGTCGGCTCATGGGTGTTGCACCAGCTCGTGGCACAGGCGGATCATGAAGGATGGCCCGATTCGTAATGGGAGTGTGCTCTATGATCGGGTCGGGTCATAGCATGTGCTTCACGAACGGGACGGTTCGGGTAGGGCGATCCGATCCGGTCTGGCTCCTGCATATTTTTCCTGCAATTTCCAGCAACTTTTTTTACGCCACACGACAGCGTTTTCGACTATTCTAACTGTTCTAAACAATTACAAAACATTCCAAACAGTCATAGCAACATGTATAGTCATCCACAAACACCAAAACATTAAATAATCATGATAAAATAGATCAAACATACCCAACAACTCATGTTTTCCCCTAATCATGTTTATGCATAACTAATGATAGGATTATCAAAACTTAACCAAATTAACCGAAATTTCTAACAGAGGCCTAAAATAATATTTTAGAATTTTAGAATTTTTTTTCCAGATTTTTCTAATCCATAATTTTGCTAATTATCACTAATCCCCCCTAATTAGCCGTAATTAGTGAAAAACAATGCAAATCACTCACCTTTGCCACAAATAAATTATAGATCTGAACTTTGGTACTGTCTTGGGTCGAATTCTAATGCATCACATCAGCTCCAACTCTGATTTGGTGTTATTTCCTCTTGATTTGACGTAGCTTGGCTTAATCTTCAATTAGAAAGCGATTAGGTGCGATTTGGGATGAAATTAGAAGGTGGAGGCCATGGCTAGGGTTAGATGAATGTTTTAAGCAGCTGAAAAATTAAATAAAATTCGTTTCCTAACTGTTCTCAGCCTCGCCATAACCCTAATCCCGAAATGGGTTATGAACCCTCTTGCTAATCACCCTAATTAGGCCCGGTTAAGCTGTTTTTCACCTTCTAAACCTTGTTTCATCCATTTCTCCCAAACGGTGAGTCCGTTTGGCTAATATGACCACTCTACAGAAAGGTAAACCATCATTCAGATCTAATGGAAGTGGTTTCAGGTCAAAACTCCTTACCAATCAAAAGTTATGGCAGAAACAAGATCAGCTAGGGGCAAAACAGTCATATAAAAATTGGCAAAGATTATGAACATGGGAAATGACACCAATAGTCATCTCCCAAAGTTGCATGACCATACGACTTTGTATGTGAAAGAAATAAATATTCTACGATCCTTCGATGCATAGAATGCGGGTCATTACATTCTCCCCTCTTTAACAAATTTCGCCCCCGAAATTCCTTAACCAAAACATACAAAGATTCCTGCATTCCTATCAATTATTTGCAATCAATCAAACATACATAACAAACACAAGCCTACCCTAGCATGCGGTTTACTAACGAGGGAAGAAACTATCACTATTAAAAACTTACTAGGCAAAGAGTTCTAAATACGACTTTCTTATGCTCTCTTCTGTTTCCCAAGTACAGTCTTTCTCATTCCCACCCCACTAGACTTTGAGTAGTTTCACCGTCTTCCTTCGAAGTTGTTTCGTATCGTGTCCAGCAATACGAATCGTTGTGTGGTTCCCAACCACCTCGAGTTCTACCTCGATATCGTCTAACTGATTTGGTGAAATAGTCACATTAGGGTCGTGCACAAACTTCTTTAACTGGGAAACATGAAATACGTTGTGAACTCCCACCATCTTGTCTGGTAATTCAACTCTATACGCTAAATTCCCAACTCACTTGAGAACAGGAAATGAACCAACAAACCTTGGTACTAACTTGCATCTCCTACCGAATCGAATCACACTCTCCAATGGATATATCTTTGGAAGCCTTCATTCGTTGTTGGACAACCTTGTTCTTATCTGAAGTTTTTCTTATTACTTCTAGTTTAAGCACAAATTTCCCACTGTTTTCTAACCAACATGATGGTGAGTTGCACGGTCTTCCATACAAATCTTCAAATGGAGCCACTCCAATACTAGACTGATAACTATTATCATATGCAAATCCAACTAGATGCAAATAGTCATCCCATGATCCACCAAAATCCAATATACAAGATCTTAAAAGAACTTCTAATACTCGATTCACCCTCTCTGTTTGACCATCGGTTCGAGGATGACACGCGGTACTGAGATGTAATTCTGATCCTAAAGCCTCTTGTAAGCTCTTCCAAAACCCATTAGTAAATAATGGATCTCGGTCACTCACAATGCCTTTGGGTACTCTATGAAATCTCACTAGCCACTTCATATACAGTTTTACTAACTTAGTTGTCGTTCTATTCGACTTGACTGGTATAAACCTTACACTCTTGGTTAATCGATCCACAATCACCCAAATACTGTCATGGCCCGATATAATCCTCGGTAAACCATCTATGAAATCCATTGATACTTATTCCCAATTCCATTTGGGAATTTTCAATGGTTGTAACAAACCATTAGGCTTCCTTTGCTCATCTTTAACTAACTGGCAATTTATACTCTTGGAGATAAACTTCCAAACGTCTCTCTTCATCCCTTCCCAGTAGTAGGTCTGCTTCATGTCTCGATACATTTTATTACCATCGGGATGTATAGGCAGGCTTGAGTGATGACATTCTCCAAGAACTTCATCTCTCCATCCATTGACATTGGGTACAACCAGTTTATCATCCTTTCGAAGCCATCCTTCTCTGTCTGGTCCATACTTGTTCATTTTCTCACCATCGGTATTCATCTCTTCCTTGAAGACGATTTCTATTAGTTTTAAGGATCGTCCCTCTTACTGGAACCAATCCGCTCAATCAAAGTCGGTCTAACCGTCGAACTTGCCAATATTTCTAGATCCAATTCATATTTAGGTCTGAAATCATCTCTCACGATATACTCCAATTACTTCCATTCAAGAAACATAGCATCTAAACTGGTATGTTTCTTACTCAACGCATCAGTACAACACCTAGTCTGGTACCACATGCATCTGTGTATACCGTCATCTCTTCATTCTCTATTACCAGAATCCTACAGGTGATAGTCCGCTTAAGGGAATAAAACAGGAACAAACATAGCAACCATAGTATCCATCAAACATGTCCTATCTATTACCTGCTAAAGCCATACACACGTTGATACCTACTTGATTGGGCCAACCAATCCCAAGGCTAACGGAAGCCCCGCCTCCATACATATGTCGATGCCTACTTGACTGGTCCAACCAATCCCAAGGCTAATGGAAGCCCCGCCTCCATACGGACTACCGTACATCCAATGTATGTTTATCCTCCAAGGATAACTAGATCACGTCCAGTAGATCCAAGGTAACGGGCATCCCCAGATACCCCTGCTTCTAGTCCGCCTAAAACACTCGAGTCCTACCCAAGTCTATCCATTATCTTGCTGCTCTCTCGAGTCCAACTCGAGCCAATCCATTTCCTTGTAGCCTTCTCAAGTCCAACTCGAGTCAATCTATTACCCATAAACTCAGACCCAGTCTTGAGTATCCATTACCGATAAACTCTAATCCAGCGTGAGTCGTCTCCCTATTTGTTGCATCTCCAAGATCAACGAACACCTATTTTATTTTACAAGTTCAAGTCCAACTTGAGTCATCCTAACCCTCTTGCATGTTCCATGATCAACGAACACATGTTATTCCTTCAAAAAGAACATCAACATAGGGTCCTAAACAATCCATTACTTTTCATCTTTCTCGAGTCCCACTCGAGTCATCTCATAACCCTATCGAGTCTAACTCGCATCAGCCCATACCATTGAACAGTCTTATCATGTTACAGTTGCACATCACTCCTCGAGTAACCCGAGATATCATTCAATGGAAATCACAACAACTACTTATATCTCACGCAAACCATCCTAATCGAACTCGATATTCCCTAAGCACAAGCCCCAAAGGCCTAAACCAATATCAGACAAGCACTCAAAGAACATCTCCTCCGAATTCAGACAATCCACGTGAGATGATACTAGCAAAACAACTAAGCAATCACAAGCAAACATACATCCATAACTCGATAAGACCACATTACAAAAAATCATGCAAAGACTAGTCGAACCACCTATCGGGTTTGTCACGAGTAAAGGTCTATCAACTATCTCAGGTTCCAATCCCAACTTTTCTACCAGGTCACTAGATATAAAGAATGGGATGCTTCGCTATCAACAAAAATAGAACAGAAACATCATAAATGGAAAGCATACCTCGAATAATGATGCCCTTTCCCTTCTCCGCCGCAGTTGGGGCATTCGACGAAGAAGGAACAGTGTTGATAGCATATGCTTTCACAATCTGCTTCTCTTAATGGGGTTGTGGGCAATTATCCTAATGTTGTCCCACTTGGCCGCAATTGAAGTACTTCCTTTCCCTAGGCTTTTCCTGACAATCTCTAACATAATGGCCCTTCTTGCCTCAACTAAAGCACTCGCCATCTTTCTTATTCTTCTTATTCTGACCATCCTTGGTTTAGTTCTGTTTCCTCTTATTCTAGGACTTTTCCTTGCCTCCACCGCTTGCTTGCGGCTTTGGCTCCTCTGTAGATGCAATGGCAACTTCAGTCTTTGGCTTAGGGTAAAGACTCTCTGATCTCAATGCCTTTCCCATAATAGATTCAAATGTCTCGTCGATGTAGTTTATCAGCCTTTCCCTTAAGTACTTATCTAAGCCGGTTATGAACTTCTCGTTCTTCTTCTCGGTAGTGTCAATAAGAGATAATCCATACTTCGATAAAGTATCGAACTCAGTAATATATTCCGAGACTACCCTACCATTCTGCTTAAGCTCCAAAAATTTCCTAAATAGTTCAGATTTTTGAGCAGCTGGAATGAACGTTTCACGGAAACGAGTCAATAACTGATTCCAAGTAACTTGATCTTTAGGAGTAGCTGCTTTAATAGCATTCCACCAATTCATAGCTCTTCCTTGAAGCTGACGCGATGCTAACTTTCTCTTCATGGCATCATCGATTCCCAAGTCCTCGAAGATGCGCTCACAACTATCCAACCAATCTTAAACATCCGTATCTGACTCCATTCCGTAGAACGGCTTCCCGCCAAGACTAGTATAATCCTTTTAAGCTTGGCGAAATCGGCCCTAGGCACCTGCACCGCAGCACCACCACCATTTGCAGCATTAGGAGCTGCCCTCTGAACATCCCTAAGCATCTCTCTCATGAGGTCAGTGAACATAGTCCTCATATCAGGAGCATTCCTATTATTAGCTCCTCTACCGTACCCCTAGTATATCGTCTCATCGTTCAATATGTAAGGAGAAAGCGATTAACCATCTCTTCAGTGGTGTCAGTGCAGTGCGACTTAGTCCTTAAATATATTAATAGTATATATATTTATTTTGAAAACCAAAATATCACAAATACGCTCTCTCATATACGTGTACTATCTCTCCCTAGTGTCTTTCCCTAGGTTAACGACGCAACCTAGAGCTCTGATACCAAATGTGACGGCCCGCCCCACACTAGCCGACATTTCCCTGAAATGCGCTGTACTAATTCCTGACTAGCACGGGACGGTCGCCAAAGAAAAAGGGTATGAAGCTAAACTACCAAAGGAACCTGTATAATGTCTCACAGCGCATGGAATAAAATATAATAATAACATACTTGACATAAAATAGAAGAGACAGTGCATAAGCTGAAAACTAAACCATAATCATCATAGCAGCGGAAATTCAAAATACAGCTAATGATCCACATCATTATTACAACTTCAAAATACTATCTCTAAGGCAAAATAGAAAGGTGCACTACTAATACCCAAAGTAGTGACCAACAACAACACAGGGAGATATATGTATATATCATACGTGGAAGCCTCCTACTCGTCTCCGGTACAGCTACTCGTGCATAATCACCTGACATGTCTCTAGTCTGCCTGTTTAAGAGCACCCAGAGTAATAAGAAGAGACATAAAACTCTGGGTCAGACAAAAGTCTGGTATGAGCGATAAGCAACAAACAAAACAATAACAGGTATAATCCAACCATACCTGAACCTGTTCCTACAACCAAAGAGTTAGCACAACAAGATGTACAGTACTCTAAGGTAATACTATCATAAAGTGTAAATAGGGGTGTGGGTCATGGTGATAGCAAACATCAAACATAGCAATCATCCTCACATCTCTCACTCAGTGCGTAAAGCATACGATATCCACCACCATATCACCCAATCATTCGCTACGATCACTTTACTCCATAGAGTCACTATGACCCCATTGCACTGATCCAGAGCCACTAATCCGTCTCTAAGTGGTGAGCTAAAGTTATGGATATCGATAACCCCTTTGCACTCGTCCCGTAGCAAAGTCCAATCGTGAAGTTAACTCATTGTTTCCCATCTGGATACCAAGTTCTAACTTCTCATTTGAACTACCTTTGCATCTCGGGTTTTGGTCTCTTCCTGTTCGTGTTTCTTCGGTTCGTAGCTCCAAGCTTCCTTTCATGTCCATGCTTCGCTTCGTGGTTTGCCCTCCTGACATCGGCTCGTGACTCCTGCTAGTGGCCATCGTCCCCCTTCGACTCGCGGCTCGTGACATCGTGACTTCAGGCTCTGGTTTGTGGCCTTCGTGATCAGTTCGTAGTCCTCCCTCTAGTTCGCGAGTTGCAGTGGCAGTTCATGGTGTCTAGGTCCACTCGTGGCCCATAGTTCAGTTTGCGATGCTCCAGGTCGGCTCGTAGGTGTTGCATCAGCTCATGGCATAGGCGGTTCATGAAGGGTGGTCCGATTCGTGATGGGAGTTTGCTCTACAATCGATAAGGGTCGTGGAATGTGCTTCACGAACGGGTCGGTTCGGGTAGGGGCGATCCGATCCGGTCTGGCTTCTGCATATTTTCCCTGTAATTTCCAATGACTGTTTTTACACTACACGATGGCGTTTTCGACTATTCTAACTGTTCTAAACAATTACAAAACATTCCAAACAGTCATAGCAACATGTATAGTCATCCACAAACACCAAAACAATAAATAATCATGATAATATAGATCAAACATGCCCAAAAACCCATATTTTCCCCTAATCAGGTTTAAGCACGATAGAGTTAGCAAAACTTAACTAAATTAACCCAAATTTCTAACAGAGGCCTAACATAATGTTTTAGAATTTTACAAAAAAAATTCCAGATTTTTCTAAGCCATAATTTCGCTAATTATCACTAATCACCCTTAATTAGCCGTAATTATTGAAAAACAATACAAATCACTCACCTTTGCCACAAATAAATTATAGATCTAAACTTTTCTACTGTTTTGGGTCGAATTGTAATGCAACACAGCAGCTCCAACTCTAATTTGGTGTTATTTTCCCTTGATTTGACGTAGCTTGGCTTAATCTTCAATTAGAAAGCGATTAGCAACGATTTGGGATGAAATTAGAAGGTGGAGGCCATGGCTAGGGTTAGAGGAATGTTTTCGGTGGCTGAAAATGAAATAAAATTCGTTTCCTAACTGTTCTCAGCCTCCTCATAACCCTAATCCCGAAATGGGTTATGGGCCCTCTTGCTAATCACCCTAATTAGGTCCGGTTAAGCTGTTTTTCACCTTCTATACCTTGTTTCAGCCACATCTCCCAAACGGTGAGTCTGTTTGGCTAATGTGACCACTTAAGGGAAGATAAACCATCAATCGGATCTAATGGAAGTGGTTTCAGGTCAAAACTCCTTACCAATCAAAAGTTAGGCCGAAACAAGATCAGCTAGGGGCAAAACGGTCATATAAAAATCGGCAAAAATCATGAACATGGGAAATGACCCCAATAGTCGTCTCCCAAAGTTACGTGGCCATACGACTTCGTATGTGAAAGAAATAAATATTCTACGATCCTTCGACGCGTAGAATGTGGGTCGTTACAGGTTGAGTCGAGACACGCGATTTTGGGAGCGATGTTTTCAGAATGGAAGCACCTCGAGTACTTAGCATGATTTGATTTCAGACCACGATGTGAGTTGGAACCAGAAATGTTGTCAATCTTATCAATAAGACCTTCTCTCATCGAAAGGATTAGCGAGGGCCAAAAACGTGATGCAATGCTTGTCAAGATTATTTGAACAGAGGATAAAGAGTTCGAGGTCGATCGAGAAGGTTGGCTTCAAAAGCAAGGACGACTGGTTTTTCCTGAAATAAATGGATTGAGAGATGAGGTTCTGAGGGAATGTTATCACTTAAAGTTGACAATTCATCTCAGTGGTAATAAGGTATATCAGGACAAGAAGCGAGACTACTGCTGGGAAGGTATGAAAAGGGAAGTTGGAAAGTTCATTTCCAAGTGTATGAACTGCCAATTGGTGAAAGCTGAACAGAAGAATCCAAGTGGATTGCTTCATCCATTGGAAGTTCCTACGTGGAAGTGGGAGCAGATATAGATGGATTTTATCGATGGACTACCTAGAATAAGGGCGTGAAACGAAGGAATTTGGGCCATCATGGGTCGCTTGACCAAAAGTGCAAGGTTTATTCCCGTCAACCTGACTAGGACAACATCAAACTTAGTTGAGTTTTATTTAAAATGTATAGTTCGATTCCATGGTATCCCAAAGAATACCACAGTGATTAAGATCCATTGTTCACGAGTGGATTTTGGAAGAGTATGCAAGAGACTATGGGAACTAAGTTGTGTTTGAATAAGGCCTATCGTCCTCAATCCGATTTCAAACCGAGAGGGTTAATCGAGTTTTGGAAGATCTCCTAAGAGCTTGTGTATTAGACTTCGGGGAATCATAGGAAGACCATCTGCATTTAGTTGAGTTTGCGTACAACAACGGTCACCAGTTGAGCATTGGGATGACACCATATAAGGTGTTGTATGGTAGACCATGTTATTCTCCGGCTTAGTTAGAAATTGGAGATAAGTTGATACTTGGGCTAGAGATGATATGAGAAACATCAGATTATATTGAGATCGTTCAGCAATGAATGAAGGCAGCCCAAGACTATCAGAAGAGTTATGTTGATAAATGTCGAAAATGTTTGGAATTCGACATCGGTGACATGGTTTTCGTGGAGATTTCACGGTTAAAACATGTTGCTCGATTCGGAAATGGCCCCAAGGTTTGTTGCACCATTTCTGTTAGTCGAGCGGATTGGAAAGCATGTGTATAGGTTAGAGTTACCCAAGAAGATGTCGAGTGTGCATAATGTTTTCCATGTGTCGTTTCTACGGAAGTGTGTGCATGATTCGAATGTGGTGGTATCTCCTGAATAGTACAAAGACCTAGAAGTCATGACCGCAGTTACGAAACCTCATAAGCCGCTTTGTGTTATGGGGAATGACACGAAACAACTTAGGAGGAAGACGATTAAGCTAGTCAAGGTGCAACGGAGTGAGGATGATGACGATTGTACGTGGGAGATATAAGAGAGTATGAAGACGACCCATTCAGAACTCTTCGTCGGTATGACCCATTAATGTCATGTCACCTTACATCATTTTAGCTTATACTATCGTTGTTAGAATTATGCGTGCTAGGTTAAGGCTATGGATGCATGGCTTGATGGACGCTAGTTCTGATGGTAAATTGGCTGCACATGGGTGATAGGCATACAGAGTTGCTTTAGTTGCTTGTGTTTGCTTGGGATTTTGGGAGCGAAATTCCTAAAAGGGGGGAGAATGTAACAGCCCACATTTTATGTATCGGAGTATCGTAAAATATTTTTATTGAATTCCCTGAGGGTTGGATCATTCTCATATTTCAGTATGTTGGTTATAGGGATGTGAGACATGTCCATATTTTTTTACCAATTTTACGTGTGACCATTTTACCCCTATCAGTTTTGTATAAGGCATAACTATTGACTAGTATCGAATCTGGTGTTGAGATCAATTTCATCGGAAAGGAAATGGTGTTGCCAATTCCATAGAGTTGTCAAATTAATGATTTGGTTCAACGATTTGGGAGGAATCGTTGTTTTAGTGCTACAAAATTTCTGTTCAGGTTTATAAGCCATTGACGCATTGATTTGGTGCGGCCCTTTAGTGGGCTGGTGTGAGGGTATAAATAGGGGATTAGAGGTATGGAGGGAGGGTTACATTTCTTCATTCTCTCATTTAGTTGAGCTCATGATCCTCCTTGCTCAATCAAATACACCTTTCCACCATTAAAATTCTAGATCTACATGTAAAGATTGAAGATCAACATCAAACAAAGCAATTTCTACATCAAGTGAAGAGAGATCGCATCAAATTGAGAGGTTTGAAGATTATTCTTCATTGCCCAGATTGAGAATTTAGCGATTTCAAGTTAATTCGAAGATTTGGTGAGTGATAAGCATCTCTCATGCGGATTCAATCTTGCATATGAGTTGTTTGATCTTATTTTCATCATTTTAAGTTGTTTTCACCAAGATCACATCATGGTAAGTATATTTTCACTTGGATCACCCTTCAATCTAATCTAGCAACTTAAATTGGTAATTATTATGTTCATTCATATGTTTATGCAAGTTTAGATCCATTGCTTTGTTTGTTAATTAGTTTTCATGATTTGGTGAATTCTATATGGTTGTTGATGAATAATTGTCATTTTAGTGTTGTTGTTGATTTCATAAAGTGTTGATGGTTTAATTTGATGATTTGGATGAGTTATTTGCATCGATGTTGTCGTTTAGTGATGATTTAGTCAAGATTGGAGTTAGTTTAGTCAGATCTAGAGTCGGATCATTTTTTGTTAGGTCGTTGATGACGTGGCTTGGAGCTTGGGTCGCATAGCTTGTGCTCTAAGAAATGAAGTCAGGTCGTTGGGCTATGATGGAGGCGGGTCGCTCAAGTCAGGTCGTTGGGCTATGATAGAGGCGGGTCGCTAAAGTCAGGTCATTGGAATTTGGGTCAGGTCATTTAGCAACATATCGAAGTTAGGTTGTTCGTGACCTAAAGAGTTACGTCGTTTATGACCAAGAAAGTCAGGTCGTTCATGACCCAGAGAGTCAGGTCGTTCATGACCCAGAGAGTCAGGTCGTTTGTGATCCATTGAGTTTGGTCATTCTTGATCAATTAAGTCAGGTTGTTCGAGATCTATAGGTTGGGTCTTTTTTCTGCTATGGGACGTTTTTCATAATGGAAAGGTTGAAGTGCTATAGGTTGAATGTCGACCAACAGTGACGATTATTTTGGTTCAAGAATGGACGTAGCTTCAAAGTGAATTCAAGTTAGAATGTTCGAAGTATTGTGGTGTGCTCGTTGATCGTCGTAAATCAACGAATGTGAAAACGACTCAAGGTGGTGAGTTCGTGGATAATGGTTTCTCGAGAAGTTGCTTGAGCTTATGAATGGTCATCAGGTTGGACAACTAGAGATATTGAAGGCCGAGAGATTATCATTGTCATAGGTTCAAGCAGACTCAAAGCAGAGGTATAATAGGGATGCCTAAAAGACTAGAAGTGACTAATCGAGTACCCTTGGCAGCTCGACGGGTCGGGGTATGTCTTGTCGTATAGCATATGGGTTTGCTAGAACCGGGGTTTACCATTAGCTCTTGATAGTCGATGGCAAGGTTTTTAGCTGGTCATACAATTAACAATGGTTTCGAAGCAGGAATGACAGTGATAGCCAGAGTCATGGATGAATGATTGTTTGCTTTTATCGTCTTATGTAGATTATTCGGCGTCGAAAAAGATATCTCTTGGGTGTTGGTCTAGTGTTAGTTTAGGCCTCATGGGATTATGTGTGGGAGATATTGATATCGACTAGGATGGTCTACGCTTGATAAGTGATTTCCATGAATGTACTGTGGTTTCAAATTGTTTGTTGCAAAGACTATCACTGTCGGATGTGAGGAAGACGGGTTTGGATTCTTCTTTGGTGAGTTGGTAGACTGATTGACTAATCTACCTATTCTCATATACTTTATTGATGATGTTAGATATATCTCTCACTAAGACTGTTGCTTGACTCAAAGTTTTATGTTTCCCTCTTGTTACCTTGGGTTGTTCATCCATTGTGTGGATGGGCAGACAGAGTAGTAGGCAACAGGTAGTAGAACTTAGTGGATGATGCAGCAGATCGATGAAGAGCTGGAGGATTGCGTACCAGTTTTCTACTATAGATATTATGATGTTTTCCGTTGTTTGATGTATTCTCTGAGTGTTGTAGTGTGGCCTCTTGTACAGAGTTTAATGGTATAATCCAAAGATATTATGGATATTCCTTAATGATATGGATGTTTAAAATTCTATGCAATTATCTATACTATTATTGCATGTTGTATATGTTCTATTATAATTTATCCTTGTGTTGTGAGTTGTACAACAGGTTGCGCTTGTGTTATCTTATCTTGATGATCGGCAATGGTTGTCTGGCACACTTTTCAGCGCATTATTTCCCTTGTTAAGTTCAGGAGTTAACGACGGTCGTCTCATTTGGTATCAGAGCTTTGGATGTCGATTTTAGCCGAAGTTCAAGGACGTAATTACGTATGAGACACATTTGTAGATTTCTAATGGATGTATACTATATATGAGTGTATAGTATAATAGCGTTTGAACACCGTTTTAAGTTTTTCTCATACATTAACTAATCGTTCTATATTACATATTTATAATGAGTCGTTGACCATCGAGACATGCTACTAAGGAGGAGACTGTTCCTGTAGGGTGTAATGGCGGTATACCAGACTATCCAATTATGTTCGAGGCCATGATGGCAACGATCATGAGGAGGGTACCTGCTCAGGAGATAGCCGTTGTAGATTAGGAGTTCGAGTGCAGATTCCTAGAGCCGTGGACTTGGCAAAGTTGTGCAAAGACTTCACCACTCTAGGAGGAAAGCGGTTTAAAGGGACGGAGCCGATTGTAGAGATTCAAGGGTGGCTTGATACTTGCATCCTGATCTATGGGACTTGTGAATTGACGATGCTACTAAGAGGAAGCTTGCATCGAGATAGTTACAGGGCAGAGCTATGGATTGGTGGAAACCTGTTACTCTAGAAAATCCGGAAGATGAGATTTCATAGGAGCAATTCTAAGTCAAGTTTGAGACGAAGTTTATTTCTACCATTCAAAAGTTTATTCTGTTTAAGAGGTTTATTGAGCTTAAGCAAAATGGTTGACCAGTGCTTGAGTATGTTTCTTCTTTTAAAGCTTTGTCGAAGTATGTTCATTCGTATGTTGAGACTCCTTATCAGAAGAACGTGAAGTTTGTCATGTGCATGGAAAAGTATCATTGGATTCAGCTAGTTGATCATCTAGATGACACTTATGAGAAGATCGTCGAGAAAGCTTTAAGGCATTAGACTCCATTTCCCAAAGAAGAGAATGTTGTTGCAGCTAAGGAAGAACCAAAATCACAACAGGTTGGTAATAACAAAAGGAGGAAGTGGCAACAGCAAAAAGGGAAAGTTGGCCAGAAAAAAGAAAGAAAGGCAAAGTTGCTTGCTTTAACTGCTGGTAGAATGGCTATTATTCCAAGGCTTGTAAGAATCCAAAAGCTGAAAATAAGTGCTTTAAGTGTGGAAAGCATGGGCATGACAAGAAGGATTGTCCAGAACTAGCTAAGGGAAAACAGGTTGAGAAGGCATACACTTTTGAAGCTGTGCCATCATCTTCAAGGGCTCCTACGGTAGAGGAGAAAGGGAAGATTGTGTTCGTGCAAGGTATTATTTCCGTTAGAGGCATTCTAGTTCGTGTGTTGTATCGCATTCATTCATTTGTAATGGGTTTGTTGCCACTTGGGTTTGGAACCCGAGATTTGTGATAGACCCTTTGTTGTGACTAATTATTCACTACTATGAGATGCGGCTGATTATTTACAACTTTTGGCCAACCGTTAACTAGGATGCGGCTGATTATTCACAACTCCGAGATAGATGCCAGAGACTTGTGAAGATTTCCATAACTCGTATGACCCAACTCACCCGGATGGGTAGTCCTTGGTCGTTTTTAGTATGGGGAGTGGACATTATTGGTAGCCTTTCGATTTCGAAGGTAGAGTGAAATATGCGATCATGGCAGTTGATTATTTTATGAAGAGAGCCAAACTAAACCATGGACAATGATCTTGTCGAAGCGCGTGATCAACTTCATAATCAGAAATATTATATGTCGAGCTTCGCAGGGCTATCATGACTGATAATGGGACCCAGTCCTATAGCTCAGAGTTCAAAGATTTATGTCGACATTGTCGCATCGAGAAGAGATATGCTACAGCTGCACATCCGCAATCAAAAGAACAGGTTGAAGTTGTGGACAAGATTATCATGTTCATTTTGAGTAATCGAATAGAGCATACTAGAGGCAAGTGAATTTATGAGCCAACTTTGTCCCTTTGGGCATGTCGAACGACCTACAAGTCAGCGACTGGACGAACTCCATTCGCAGTGTCCTATCGCTCTGAAGCGGTTACACCAGTGGATCTCGAAGTCCCCTCTCACGGAACTACATACGATGATCCTTTGACTATAAGGCACTTCTACTTGAAATGTTGTACATGATAGACGAGAAAGAGAGAGGAGACTGATTTGCGTGCTTCAGCGCATAGACATCTGACAACCAGATACTATAATAAGAAGGTTCATTCCAGAACCTGGCCACCTCATTCTGAACCGTGTCTTTTCTTTCTCTATTCATATAGGCTAGAAATGGGAAGGGCCCTACATTATTCAACGGAAGTTTGATGACGGAGCTTTTAGGTTAATGACTGTTAATCTCGACTAACTCCCAAGGACATGGAATGTTGAGCGTTTGCAGCATTATTTGACTTTTATTCTATAATATTGTAGATATCATTTCATTTTCATACTATGTAATACGGCATGACTTGTCGACTGCCATTGTTTATAAATAAAAGTTCCTTCCATGCTATGTAACTATGTATAATAATATGGCTAAATGTTGTGTTCCGATCGATCTATGCCCAGACTTAAACAAAGGGAACGACAAATTCCCCAACGATGTCCATTTACTCTTGTTTTGATAATCTGACTCAACTCCACGACTAGTTGGATAAGAGTTAACAAAATTCAAGCTTGACTTCGATGCTTGATAAGGCAATCCTCACTTTAAAGACTAACGTGTAGGAAGTGAATGGTAAATGAACGTTCGTGCACTCAACTCTAACTCTCATGACTTGAGTGAGAACATAAAATAATAAGGATAGTGTGAACAACTCGTCATTACTTAATACCACTTAACCCATGACTCTAACCCAAACTAACAACAGCAAAGTATAAAGACTTGAGGACCGGACATCCGATATACTCGACTAGACCCACTGACGCTGGGGGAAAGAGTGCAGACTTACAAATTAAATTTGAATACCCCCCTGATGCAGTGCATCACTCAAAGTGAATTGGGGGAATATACACTATACCTCCAGGCTACGACACTTGCTTATTCTAAGCAAGACAACTTATGGGTTAAATATTACTCGTCATAAGCAAGACAACGTATGACCTAATTGATACTTAGTAAAAAATAAATTGCAAATACATTGAATGGAATGCAAGATAAACTTGCAAACAAAAAAACTACTTTATTTATATTGCAAGTTTATACAAATCAAAAGCATGAGTGCCACACTCGCATAAACCTAATAGGCCTACAAAGGAATGATTACAACAAATAAGCCATCAATCAAATATTTGACTTCCTTTTCTTCTTTTTCTCAAGCTCTACCTCTGTGAGCAAGCACTTCCGGGATTTCTCACTATATGACTCTTCGGCCCCTGATGTATGCTGGTTGTTTTTCATCTTTGAGCGCTTTTCTCGGACTGGAGACGTGACTTACCCTGATGACACGACAGTGCCTGAAGAAGAGATGACGTGCAGGGGATCGCCGAAAGTTGGCCCAGACAATGACTCAAATTTAAGCTTGATAAGCTTTCCTTCCTGCAGTGCCTTAATTTCCGCCATTCCTAAGGCTTCGGTTTTGCCAGACTCGCTGGTGAGCATCGATCATCTATTCCTCCTTAGCTGCATCGTTGTTGGGGAGCACTTTAGACTCCTCTACCTCTTTTACCTCTGCTTCGGGGATAGCCTTGACCAATGGTGTACCTAGTGTAAGAAGAGCAACAACTGTCAGTCCATGTGGGATAGTGGGTCTCCCGATTGGAAACCCTAATGCTAGGCGATGTGCCATAACAATTTTTTGAAATTAAGTAGTAAGTAGAGAAATACCCTCAATAGAGCCATTTGTAGGAGTTGTGGGAGTCTTAATTTCAGGAGTAGCAGTCAAAGGATTGCATGGGACGAGACCCGAATCATCAAGGTTATACTCTTCTACTCCTTTTAAACCTTGAGCCAGAGGAGGGGAATGACTACTCGTGACGTGAGTGTTTTCGTAGCATAGGAAGGCTGGCTAGTTGATTGAGCAGAGGTCGCATCATCCTTAGCGATGCTGGGTCCCCCCTCGACCATAGACTTTCCTTTGAGCTGGAGCCACTCCACATCCACTTCCTCCTTAAGAAGCCGCTGACCTTCGATGAGGACTTCTGGCTCGTCACCTTTTAGATACCTGGCCCTCAACTCCTCTTCATCCACTAAACCACCTTAAAAGTCAGTCTCTCCTCCTCTAAGGATTGGTCCCAAGCGTCGGCCATATTTTGTGGGTAATTTTTGACCCATTTCAAATCCCGGTACCTGATGAATAGGGCATAGAAAATCAACACTTAGGAGCCCAATTCATCCTCCATATTCTCTGCCTCGGCCACTTCACTCCCGGGCTCCCGAATCTTTTTATCATACTGGGTTTGGAAGTTCACAACAGACTCAAGACCAACATAGGCGTTCTCTTCGGCTTTCTTCCTAGCTTCTTCGGGGTAGCCAACTAGGCCTTTAACTATGCCTTTTCCACGGATAACTTTTCCTTTCCTTCTTCAGAGCCTCATTATCGGCCATGAGAGATAGGTTTCTCACTTCAACCAGCTTCATCTCATCCTCAACAGCCTTGGTTTTAGGAGACCACTAATTAAGTTCATTATTAAATCTCGCTCAAACCCTTTCAAGCTTAACCTGGGACTTCTAATACATTTTTCTCGTGGCTCTGAGATGGGTATCATAATCTGCTAGGTCTTTCTTGGTGTGCTCGAGGGCGCTATTATCACACTCCCATAGCTGGTTCATATTGCCTGTGTCCAGCTCCAAACTCCGGATGACATTGGAAAATCGCCACGAGTACTTCACCATCTCTCGGTGCCGAGTAAGAATGTCATTAGCGTCTGCTCTAAACTTATTGTCAAAGGACTCCAGAATTGGATATAGAGTGGGAAGAAACTAGATCCAGGAGAAATAATGTTGAGGGAAGGATTTTCCCAACTCCTTCATCCTCTGTTCGTTAGTCATCACTTACCCTTGGTGCTCATAGCCTATAGTGTTTCGAGAGAAATATCCCCGATATAGCCCATAGTGCTCTTCAACCACTACGCTATTTCAATTTAATGTTGATGAATTGTATATCCTCTTTTAGACCTATCGTTTTTCGGTGCATCTGCTCAATCAAGGCTTTTTAGCATCCACTTTAGAAAGTATTAACATATAGGGCTTTATTTGACAAAATTTTTTAAAAATAGTAAATTTAGCGTAAAGGATTAAATTTGAGGCATAAGTACCTAATATATGGTAACAATCAATTACACTCATCAAATTTAGCATCCATAACTATGTTATACCTTGATTTTGTTATATAAGATTAATAAATATTAGTTTCATGTACATATATAATTTGAGAAAGATGATTAATTAATTTTCAAATATTTGGTTTTACATCTAGTTAACCTTTTGCACCTCCGCTATATCCTCGCTATTTCCCCGATTTATCCCCGCCACACCTTTTTCCACCACCACACTATAGAACCACTAAGCGCTTTAACTGCACAGACAATTCACACTAGACCAACCCCTTGTAGATGTTGGATTTGTCATGTGGTTCCGAGAAGACTTCTGCTACAAATTGGTCTTAGCCCTGTATCATAGCGTGCTAATTATATTGGCCCATGACACTAAGACCTCTCACATTAACCAAGCTTACTTGTAGATATTGGATATGCCGGTTGGTTCCAGGCAGGCTTCTACTACAAGTGACGGTTAACCTCGTGGCTATATGTCATTAATATATCTAAAGCCATTAACACACATAAACATACAATTTCCTAAGGGACATTCAAATTCCTAATTGAACCGTATTTATCATGCACTTAATATGCATTAGTATTATGTTGTTTACGCTATTGATATATATATATATATATATATATATATATATATATAAGCGTGAATTTAGTGAACGAAATTAACGTCATAACCACGTGTTGAAATGTCAATCCCTATTTCAAATTTAAGGTGTACAGGTTATTTTTCATATTCCATTCAATCATGGAATAAATGTACATATTAACATGTAGAAATCAAGTGGGAAAAACAACAATGGGAACATAGAAATTGCAAACTAGTTTTGACTTGATTATCTGAATAATAAAAGATAAACAAAGTGCCATATGTCCAATATATGTATATATATATATATATAATTCCTATTTTTAATGGATTCACTTTTATGTATGTTTACATGCAAAAACCTTAATACTTGGATATCTTGTAAACAATACGTTCAAATACTCTATTTAGAAAAATAGAGATTTAAACTTATTCAAATTTACATTTCCATCCAAATCTTAACCTTTTGGACAAAACCATACATATGAAATTACACAAAATGAAATAAGATGAATCCAACAAATATAGAGAATTATGCAATACTAACCAAGCTTCTCATTTATTATTTCAATAACCCAAAATCACACATACAATTAGATTGGTAATTTCCTTCATACAAACAATAAGTAACATGGAAGATTTGAGGGATTTTGTTTTCTTTTCTTTTCATAATAACTCAAATCTTCTTAGGCACTATAATCCAACTTTAAACTAACAAATCATAAAAATAGAATCTTAAATGAATTCCACTCACAGTGTTGTAAGAATGAGCAACAATAGAATTAAATAGAATAAGTTTCGGATTTGTCCTTCGCTAACAATCGTACTCCAACCATTCAAATCTAAACCATTTTTCTTTTACGGAATTAGCAAGGGAAGAAAGACATCATGGAGACGTGAAGAAGAATGGTTGTAGGCTTTTGAGTGAGGGTTTGAGGTCTTATTTATAGTTGACATTGTGTATATGGACAACTAGATTCAATAGATTTAATCTAATAGTTCGTTTGATGAAATTATAAATAAGTCCTCCTTTTGAAAGCACCCTCACTGGGTACCCTATAGGAGGGCGGTCGACACCCCTCCTAAAGGGGCAGTCGACCCCCCTTTTGGGGTCGAGCGTAGGTGATATAACATCTCATGTACGTTACTTTTTATTTATTGCTCGATTTATTCTGATTGATTTGTTACCTTAGATTAATTATTATTGTCCCCATTGTGTATAAATGTACACACAAATTTTGTTTTAAAAGGAATATTCTTTTCATGCTTATCCGAATTAATATATTCTAGGTTCATATATTTATTTGTTTGAAATTCAAACTTTATACCTTAATATATACACACAAATTAATTTATTATATCTTCTGCACACAGACTCCATTTTCAGAAAATAAAATATGAAAACAGGTCAAAATCTCAACATAAACATAATTGCAATACTTTTGTAACCCAATTCTTAAATCCTCAAAATTTTATTTTTCAACCCGGCTTATTATTGATTTTACTTATTTATTTTAAAATATTTTATCATATGTTAATACATATCTATATTATGGGGTGTTACATTCTCCCCCTTTATAAGAGATTTCGTCCCGAAATATTTTGAAGTGAAGAAGAACACAACTCGCTCTAAACAACCATGTTGTACACCCGTGTTATTTTAATAAACATCCATGGCTCATAGTGATCATGAACTGCAGACTTTCTAATAATGAGCTCAGTCCTAGCATGTATGTATAACAAGTGATGAAATATGTATGCAAACATCCTAGTATGCATATAATTCTATATGAGCGTATGGTGCATCTGTGTTGCATCCACCTCCTACCATCCAATCTAGAAACCACCATGCAACCAAATACGAGAATTTGGTAAAAATTGATTACCCTAGAAAAGCCCTGGATGAGTTAGTCTAATCTTCTCCTCGGTTTCCCAGGTGCTTTTTGTAGGGTTATTACCCCTCTTAACTTGGACTAGGCGAATAGATATGTTGCAGAGTCATTTAATTTCGAGCTCCACGATCCTTGCGGTGGCATGTGGAATCCCAATCGAAGCACCCTATGTCCCAATATCATTAAGCTGAGTCGGTCAGTAGAATCATGAAGGCATTTGCGAAGAGGAGAAACATGGAAAATGTTATGGACCCCCAACAATCGCTCGGGAAGATCCACTTGGTAAGCCATCTTCCCAATCCTATCCAAAACTCTAAAAGGCCTAATAAACCTAAGAACCAACTTCCCAGTCTTTCCAAACCAAATTGTCTTCTTTAGAGGGTAAACCTTAACGAATACCAAATCTGTAACATCAAATTCTAGTTCCTTCCTCCTCCTATCTGCGTATGACTTCTATTAGTCTTAAGCATCCTTCATTCTCTACCGAATAAAAGCGATAATTTCCATGGACTCGTGGATAAGGTCTGGTCTGAGTAAAACCTTGTCGGTGGTTTCTCACCAACAAGTTAGCAGTTTGCATGGCTGCCCATACAAAGCTTCGCAAGGGGACATATCAATCGTCGCTTGTTAACTGTTATTGTATTAGAACTCTACCAAAGGTAATTGTTGCTCCCATGCTCCTTTGAAATCAATTATGCAGGCTCTGAGCAGATCTTCCAAGACTCTGTTGACTCTCTTTGTTTGGCCGTCTGTATGGGGATGATAAGTTGTACTAAAATTAAGGGTTGTCCCCAAAGCTTCTTGAAGACTTTTCCAAAATTTGCCAGTAAATAACGGGTCACCATAACTGACTATAATAGTTGGAATCCCATGTAGCCTAACAATCTCCTTAACATACAACTGGGATAGTAAATTGGCGGTCCTACTCTTCTTGTTCGGAATAAAATGGGAGCTCTTCGTTAATCGGTCCACTGTTACCCAAATGGCCTCATTCCCCTTCTTACTCCTAGGAATCGCATTAATAATATCCATAGAAATGTGTTTCCATTTCCAAGTGGGAACCTCTAACGGTAATAAAAGTCCTCCAGGCTTCCCTTGCTCCACCTTCACCCTCTGACACGTTAAGCATCTAGTAACAAGCTCTGCAACGTCTCTTTTCATTCCTTACCAGTAAAAGCTTATTTTTATTTCCCTAAACATTTTGTCACCTCCTGGATGTATGGTCATTCTTGAACTATGACATTCCTCAAGAATCTCCGTCCTAATATCCATACTCCTAGGGACACAAATTCGGCCATCTCTCCTCAAGGTACCACTATCATTAAAAGAATATCTACTAGAATAAGGAAAAGATTCCCCCTAGAAATTTTTTCCATTAATACCCTTAACTCTTCATCAAGGTCTTGCTCATTCTTGATCTTTTCCATTAAAACTGGTCTCATCTCTATAACTCTAAGAAATTTGTGAGTTGCCTCACATGGTGGTTGAAAATTGATACTAGAGAGAAACTCTAACTGTCTCCATTTAGCGATAGCAATACGGACAATGTGCTTCTGATTCAAAGCTTCGGCCATTACATTATCCTTACCAAGGGTATACTGAATGACAAAATCAAAAGATGCAAGATATTCCATTCATATTTGTTGTTGAAGGTCCAGATCGCGCTAAGAAAACAAATATCCAAGAGACTTATGCTGAGTGAATAACCCAAATGTCTCTCTAAGAAGATAGTGCCTCCACATTTTAAGGGCGAAAACCACCGCTGCATGAGTATAACTCCTAAACTGGTCCCACATGCATCACTAAAAACTGTAAACATCTTGGTTCCATCTAAGATAATAAGAATAGGTGCACTTGTAAGAGACTCCTTCAACCTCTCAATGACAACTTCATATTTCTCAGTCCACACAAACCTATGATCCTTTTTTGTCAATTAGGTTAAAGGTGGTACAATCTACACGAAGTCCTTGATGAATTTTCGATAGTATCCTGCTAATCCAAGGAAACTCTTAACCTCCGTCACATTGTAGGGTATCTTCCATTCTTGGAAAGTTCCTACCTTAGCGGGGTCTATAACTAATCCTTTCCCTGAAACAATATGCCCTAGAAAGTTGACTTCTTTCTTCCAAAAGTGACATTTCGAAAATTTAGCTCTAAGTTGGTTCTCCTAAAGAATTCTGAGGTCTCTTCTCAAGTGATTCTAATATTCCTTATGGTCCTTGGGAAAGATAAGAATATCATCTACAAATACTACCATAATTCTATCGGGTATGCCCTTAAATACCCTACTCATAAGGTCTACAAAGAAAGCGGGGACATTTGTCAACCCAAAAGGTATAACCTCCCACTCGAACATTATATATGGCGTACTAAACACTATTTTGAGCTTACTATCTTTCGAAATCCTTAATTGGTGAAATCCAGTAGCCAAATTTATTTAGAAAAAGATTTGGGCTCCTCCTAAATGGTCAAATAAGTCATCAATCCTAAGTAAGGGGTATCTATTCTATTACTCAACTTATTAAGTTCCCTATTATCCAGACATAATCTTAAAGATCCATCAGACTTTGTGGCAAACACTACAGGTGTACCCCATTCAAAGGTACGCCTACAAATGAACCCTTTCTGCAATAATTCCAAGATTTGTCTATCAAGCTCTCTTCTTTCCTTAGGAGCCATGTGCCCCCAAAGACAGTGATACATGCCTCACAATCTTTTCGAGGTCTATCCTAAATGACATTTCTCGGTTGGGTGGGAGTCCTATGACCTCCTTAAAAACATCGGGAAACTCACATACAATTGGTACCTAAGATGGTCCTTCTAAACCGGGAGATAAAGAAAATAAGGACAAATTTCTATTCCATGTCCTACAAGGGATTACTAAGCTGCGACCTCCATGGCATCTCAAACAAACTATTCTCCTATCGCAATTTTGGACAACCCCATAAAATGATAGCCACTCCATTCCAAAAATAAGACAATATCCCTTGAATTCAAGTACATACGCATCGCAAAAGAAGTCAACATCACTAACGTACAATACTAGGTTTTTACACACAGACAAAAGTTGCATAGTCCCTCCAATAGGGTTAGATACCTCTATCAGATGGCTAGCGAGGGATAAGTGAAGTTTCAAAGAATCAACAATCTTCCTAGCAATGAAGGAATGGGTGACTTCCAAATCAAATAAGGTACACAAAGAAATGTTTAAAATAGAATTTATACCTTCCAACGCAAGCTGTCATTGATCCTTAGGGGGCCGACTACGAATTCGTGTTGCTTCCAAGGCATAGTTTTGACCACTCTGCACAACCTTCGACTTAGGGCAATTCCTTGCCAAGTTCCCATCTTTATGATAGTTAAAGCATTTTCCCTTGAACTCTGACTTTGCTAAGTTCACTTTATAGTCCTTCCCTTCATGCCCTTTCTTGTGGAATCTAGAAAATGTCTTAGCCTCCTTCTTGAATTTGCCTCTCTTCTTCTTCTTCTTCTTCTTCTTCTTCTTCTTAAGCCAGAAATTTTTCTTTTTATTCTTCCTAAAGTTAGAGGTACCTTCGCACTTATTAGTGTTCGCCGATGAATATTCTATCAATTAGAAATTCATCGCGAAGTAAATTAAACCGCAAATGCACGGTGTACACTTGTAGGATGTAGCGAACACAGATTATTCCATGAAGAAAATAATAATTCAAATTTTATTCAATCAAATTAAACCAAAATCAAGTGAAATTCTAACTAACTAAAAATTGCAAAATCTAACGAACTAAGTACTACAAAAGTTGAATGAAACTATGCGATTAAATGATAGTTTAGGAAAAATCCACTCTCTAGATCACATGGATCAACATAAAATGAAACGATGATCTCTTTAATTTGGTTATAAGTGTGATTAGTTGATGTGTTTATCCTAAGCATGGCATACTTGTGCTATAAATTAGCCCAAAATAAGCCATCAAACTTTAATACAACCAACCCGAGTTGTTTAACTCTCATGAAAATGACAAAAATATGAAAATCAAATCTATTTTAAGCATGACCTATTAACTATTAAATAGAAATATATGCCATCAAATTTCAATATAATCAATCACTTCTTTGCCATAATCATACTTAGACGAAGAGGCAATTTGTGTTTTGTTTGTTTAAGCATAGTCTATTGGGTGTCAATAATATAGACTATCAAATTCAAAGCTTAAGCACAAGTTAAACCACTTTTACTATTTCCACTAAGCATAAAAACAGAACATGTATGATCAAAATATGTTGAAGCAACATGATTAGAGAGTTTCATTATCCCTAAGTTGAAGGAGTTTAGCTTCTAATACTTGTTATCATATTAACAATTGTAGCATGCAAACATAAAAGAAAAGCAAAGGAAAAAGAGAGCAAAATATAAGAAAATATAATCTACTTCCATAAAATAAAAGAGAGCTACACTACAAGAAGAAGTAAGAAGCATGTAAATAAAAGAGAACTAATTAACTAACATTGTATAAAAGAAAGAAATTACATAAAATTGGCTAAGTAGCCATGAAAGAAAAGAGAGCTTTGGTCCTCAAACCAAAAACTAACAAAAAAAAGAGAGGATGTATCCTAATCCATTTAACTAGAACAAGAATAAACGTGTGAATAAAAATGTAAAAATTTACATGCACATCAAATAACCCTATACTTATCTTCTTATTTGTCCTCGAATAAGGAAAAAACTAGGATAAATCCGTTTTCGGAGGGAGCACGATTTCATTTAGCGTATGCAACAAGCCGTTAAACCTCTGGGTGTCCCCAGTAGGACGAGTGTTGTCTCATGAGGCTTTTCAGTGGATACTACCCATAAAATCCGAATGTGAAATGCAAAAAATATATACAAAATACAGGATTTGAAAATACATACAAGATAAATGCAAGTTTTTAAAAGAATACTTTCAAAGGGGTAATTCACTTTTAAATTTGACACGAGCAAGTTAACGCAAGTTTGGGTCGCCACTATGAAAATTAAGTCCGTTACTAATCAAAACTTCAAACAAAAGCCCGGTTATCATTATAAACTCCTCTAGCTAGGCTAGTTGTTTCGGTTGAAAAATAGTGCAATTATGAAAGAATTGTATAATTGATTATCAACAATCGTAAAGTGACATTTTTATTTCCTTTTGGTTAACAAATTAGGTCAAATAAGTGAAGATAATGCTTGGATTTCAAGTGCTTACTCTCTCTTTATTTTGAAAAATATTTACATTATTATTGTTTGCAAATGCCTAGCTGAAAAAGACCAAGGTGTACCACCCATGCACTGGCTCGCGGACTGACATGATAGTTTGGGACAAAGCTTGGCAGATTGTGTAGACTGACGCTGACTTTGTCAATAAGATATCGGTAATCCTTGGGTGTCCAACTCATAAAATAAGACCAAGGTATACCGCCCCTGCACTACCTCGCGGGCGAAAGTGAGAGTTGGGACAGAGCTTGGCGGGTTTGCACACCAACGCCAGATTTACAAGCAATGTTGGATACCCTTGGATTGTTTTTATTACACACACACACATATATATATATATTGTTTTTTTGGAAGAGAGAGAGAGAGAGAGAGAGAGAGAGTTAAGCGAGAATATCATAGCACAACTTCACTTAAAATATATAAAATGTTATCGCAAGCAGTCTAAATCAACCATTCATTTAATTAGATTAATATTTAGAAAACATTTCATACTCATTACCTATGAATCTCCCTATATACCAGTTACACTAAATTTGCTCATAATTCAAGCTTTTCTTTCGTTATCCATTAAGAGAAATGATTTTTTAAACATTTTAATTGACCAAAGTTGTGTATTTGCTTTATCGTGCCCATTTCAAAGTAAATTAAAATTCATTATCTTCTTTGAGTGAAAAAAAAAGAAAAGAAAATTTAATGCAAAGCCAAAATAAACATGAAACTCCCCCCACATTTGATTTCGACTGTGACCCCACAGTCAACCCAAGTGAAAGGAAGATGAAATTTTTGAAAATATAACCTATATCTACAAAGATTTTATTATTATTTACAGTATATCAAAAAAACCAAATCGTAAAAGATTTCGAAGTTAAGCGTTGGTTTGGAAAAAAATATCGTTTTATTAAATATCGAATGAGTTGTTTCATTTTCAATGATTTTTAAGGGAGATTGAAAAAATGATTGAAGTTCCTGTTTACATCACCAATTTGAAATTCAAACTTATCATTGAAAAATTGTTCAAAATTATTGATTTCAAAATCCAAATAGTGATTCAATTCTATTCCTTTACAACTCGATAACTCTTCCTCGAAAAGACCAAAAAATTCGTGTTCATCTAATTCATCTTCCTTTGAATTATCCAAAACTTCGTTGCTTATATCATTTTCAGAATCCTAAGTTGTTGACTGAAATTCGATATTTTCAGAAAAAGGAAGATCGAATTTAAGATTTGGTTCTAGCCTCTCAAAATAATTGAAATTCAAATCAATTACCACGTATTCAACAACTTCATTGAAATTGTCATTTTTAATTTTCAAAAGTCATTATTTGAAAATCATCGATTTTGGTGAAATATGAATTATTATTTGACTTAATCATACATTGGGATTTGATTATTTTGTTCACGTTGTTTCATCAAGGTTTCAAATAATAAATCTATGTGATTATCGTATCATTCATTTGATCAACAAAATAAAATTTATAATTATTGATTTGATAATTTTTAATCTGAAATTGTTGAGAACAAAAGTTTTCAGTTGCACCATAATTGAAATTATTTCCATTGCCAAAATCATTTGAAAATTTATTCACATTTCAATTTTGAATTTGAAATTCATTTTGGAGTTCGAAATTGAATTGGCATGGGTTATAATAAAAATCATTTGAATTTGGAAGTGAATTCAAATTTTGATTATTTTGAAAACTTTGACTTGATTTGTTGGCACAAGTATGAATTACACCATTCATTTATTTTTTGATTTTTTTGTGTGCTCATTTCAAGTAAAGATTCAATTATTGTTTCAAAAGTTGAGGATTGGTTGTCATTTTGAAAATTCAGTGGTGCAAAATCCAAATTGTTTGCACAATAGTTCATATTAAAATATTCATATGAATTTGGGTTGAAATTATATGGATTATATTGATTTTCACAACTATTGTAAAATTCCAACAAATAAGGAAATAGACATTCTTAAGTAATTTATTTTTAAGAGAAAAGGAAATATTCACAAAAGGGAAAGTTGTTTTTTTCAAAAATTTTTATTTTTGGATTGTTTTTTTTAAAACAAAATGCTTAAGAAAAAGGAAAGAGATTATTTACAAATGGATTTTTTTTGTTCTGCATTTTGATATTTTTGTATATATATGCATGAACCTAATGCAACTATATGAATGCAAATGATCTATTTACAAATTTTCTAAAATAATATAATGACGTTCTGATTAATTTCAATAAAAAGATTCTCAGCCAGTTAACGGACATGACTTATCGGTGCACAAGGAATCACCCTAGCAATGCAACTGAAGGTTTAAGTAACTTCAGAGGAATAACCGATATATTTGTTACGAATCACCGTAATATTTATAAACGATTATTTCTCTGCCGTAGTCTAAACACCAAGATATAATTTGTTGGAAAGAAACCAATTTGTCAAAATATAATAATATCCTTAGAAGTATGAAAATGAAATAAGATGAATGCAAAACTGAAATTAAATGTGAATTAATGATGCAACTACGAATGATTTTTTATGCAAATGCTAGCAAACAACAATGCAATTAAATGAAAACGGAGTTGAGAGCACAATACCAGAGCATGCAAAATTATTAGCAATTTTTTAGTGGCAATTTTTTGCTTTTTAAAACAAGCAAAGCGATGCAAGCGAGCACTTAAACAGTTTATATCAAGCAATTTATTTGTTCTTCTTTTTTACAACCTGGGAAAGATTGTTATAATGATCACAATAAAAGAAATAAAGAAAGGAAGTATACTGAATTACATCGCTTGAGGCCAAATAAAATTTCAACAAACAAAACAACTAAAAAGTTACACAGTTGAGTAATAGTTAAAATAATTGTTATTTTTTAAGGATTGAAAATTTTCTTGTTATGCAAACTTATAAGAATCTGTTTTCCTTTCAAGATCACACAAACTAAAGCCAAGCCAAATTAAATATAAACAGACACAATGTTGTGCCACGACAGTCAAATACGTGTGGAGTTCTCCATAGACGTTCAAATAACTCGAAAGTTCACTGCTTAAAATTCTCAAATACCCAAAAAAAATTCACAATTACGAGAAAAAAACAATTTCACAATCACAAGAAATACTCAAATACCCATCCAATTTCACAATCACGAGAACCCAACAAATTGTTTTAAAGTCAACGACGATGGAGATTAGAGCGGATTCGTGGAAGAGGGTACTCTGGAGCGATGAGGCTTTGGTTGATTTGATTTCAGGATGTGGATTGTGGCAATTGCGATTTGGGTTTTGTTGAAAGTAGGGAATTTGTCGTGGTAGTGATTTGGGGTGGCGATTTCGCGATGCCGATGGTCTTCGCGATGCGTTCAGGTTGGAATACTAGAAGTTCAGGTGAGGAAGGTCAATTTTGCTTTGAAAGGAGGTCGATTTATAGTGGTTCGAAGGTTGAGTTTTTGTGTAATTTGGAGATTTGCTGTTGGGTTTCTTGGCTGTTGAACGAAAGAGGGATTTGCTTGCGAGGAAACGATTGTAACACCCCATAATTTTAACAACACTATAGAAAATAAATTCAAGAATAATTAATTAAATATTCAGAACTAAGGGAAACGGACAGCGCCACTACATTCTTCTGGGAATTCTAATCAAGTAAAACGGACACCGTATAAAGAAGATAGCAAGGCTTGAAGTTTGTATATGCAAAAGATATATATATATATATATATATATATATATATATATATATATGCAAAAGAAGAATATATATATATAAATTAATCTAGAATTCAAAACAGTTCAAAATTGACGTAGAAAAGGGGAGCGGGAAAATTCCCACCCAGGGGTGTTGACTCCATCAAAGGGGTGTCGACCCCCGGGTCGACCCCAGGGGTGTCGAACCCTGGGTCGACACACCAAGGGGGACGACCTCCTCAAGGCAGATCTAGGCAAAATTCTTCTGGCTGAATGTGGACTCCATTCTTTACTTGGTTCGTTGGCTTTAGGCTATAAATAAGACCCCATTTCTCTTATTTCTCCACACTTGAAACAATGAAGAACTAGATGCTGCCTCTGCCCAAATTAAATTAAGTCTTTTCTTCTTCCACAATCAACTAGAGTTATTCAAGTTTAGAGATTTGTGATTCAACAACTGCAATCCCTCTTCAATTTCTTAGATCCAATCACAGTGAGTCTACGTTATTTTTAGTTCTAAATATTTAGAAGTTGATCTTGACATGACTATAACTTGGATCTAAGCCTGCGACTATTTAAATCATATCAGATCTGTTATAACCTGTGTATCTAAGTTATTCTGACATGACTATGAACTGGATCTAAGCCTGTACTTATTTATCATGTCAGATCTTCCATTGTTTGTTAATATAATTCATTGTTTAGATCTCATCATGCCTGTTTATGATGTCCCTAAGATGTTAGAATCAGTTCTATTATCACATATTCATCAAATCAGTTCTTATATGTCTATCTTGTAATTATGCCCAACTTTGTCACTGTATGTTTATTAGTTGTTATTTCTACCATTATATGTCAATCTTGTTATTATGTTCATTTATGTCCTCTTCCCTTCTTCTTTTCCCTTTTATTTTTATAGCCAGGCTACCCTCGATCCTAGGCATGCCGCTGAAATATGCAAACGCGTTGGTAACGAGGGGAAAACGTTAAAAATTGGGGCATAACTTGTATTTGGAAATTTTAGGCATAAATTGAATGTAATACATGAATTTAGATTTGGAGAATAAACCGCAGTTGTTATTAAAGACCTTAATTTAGGGCACATGGTTCATTATGAACATGACTTGGGAAAGGGGCATGAAAACTTATAATGACATAGGAATAATTGGTTAATAATGGAAATGCCTAGAATTACAGTAATTAGAAACTGTAACCGCGCTTAGACACGAGGTTATATTACACTTGTGGTGGAAGTCTACTCAGAACCAACAGGCATATCCAACGACCAGAAGTTCTGAATCTAACGTGAGGGGTCTAAGTGCATAAACACGTGATGTGCTAAGACACGAGGTTACGTCTAACTTGTGGAAGAAGTCTGCCCAGACCCGCCCAGCATATCCAACATCCACAAGTTGCGGGCTTAATGTGGGAGGTCTAGTGCAACCATAAAAGAATATGGTAATAAACTTGAATACTTAACCTAATTGAATCCATAAGGATTGTATATGTTAACTTGAGTAGGAGTTAAGTAAAATTGTATGAAACAGTGGGAGGGTTAAGTATATCTGTTAGGGATTGCGGAATGGATCGTTAAGACAAAACAAACAGGGGGGGTGAATAGTGTTTGTGAGAATTTAAACAAAATCTAAAAGTTATATGAACTACGGGATGAATCAAACACCACAAACACAATCACAGATACAGATTCAAACATAGATACAAAATAAACAGAAATAAAGATGCAGAAAAGGAAAGAACACACCGAATTTTATACTGGTTCGGATTACACTTACGTCCAGTCCTGCACAACGTTGGATTGCATAGAGTTTTATTACTATATCAATAGTCAAGTACACCTTCCTTGATTTCATGGCTACAAGGGATACCACCGATTTCTACTTCCCTGATTTTTCGGCTACAAGGAAACACCGATTCCTACTTCCTTGATTTCTCGGCTACAAAGATACCATTGTTTCCTCTTTTACTCAACCCAAACAATTACAAACATCCCTAGAACCCTTCAATAGCACTTGATTCAGAGAGAGATGAGAAGAGAGTGTAGAGAGAAGAAGTTTGATCAAAACAGAATTGAATTCGGCAGAGTATAAATGTAGAAACCATAAAAATAATTAAGAATGATTATATAATGAAAGTGGAGAAGAAGATATGTTTAAAAATTTGGTTTTAACCCCTTTTTATAGTGTGTGAAAGGTTGCAACGTTTTTGAAAGTTTTCAAATGATGAAAAGACACTTTCTTTCAAATTAAAATTATGACAGTTATATGTCGACATACCCTTTTTGTTATGTCGACATACTCATCATTTTTATGATTTTTAAAGTGTTTTTTAAGTAGTTAAATAAATATTTAAATTCTGGAAATTTCTAAAACAAAACTAGTTGCTAAAACATTATTTTTCAAGTATAAAAACATAGGAAAATATAAATTAAACATATGATTAAAAACTTAATATGCATGTGATATAAAAACTATATATAATATAATTATAAACATATATAATATAATTATAAACATATATAATATAATTATAAACATACATATAGGAATTTGTAGAGAAATATTTATAAACTATATATAAATAAAAGGTTACATGAAAACATCAGAGTTTAAATAATAATATTATAATCAAACATAAACTTAGTAAAACATATTTAATAAAACTATAAAAATAAGAATACTTATAAATTAGGAAATATATTTAAAATCATAAGTATGAAATTCTTGGAAGATTAAAAATTATTTTTGGAGAAGTTTTAAATTTGAAAATAGATTTGAATTTGAAAACGCATAATTTGAAAAATAGAGTTTGAACCTGGAGTGTTATTCGGAGTCTTACATAAACTAGACTCTATTACTATATTTATCTTGAACTCTTGAAATTTTGATTACTCATGAGTCTTGAATCTACTCTGAATTCTGAATCTCTAAAAGCTCTTAAACTGTACCGTCTTCAGTAATATTTCCTGTATATAAATCATGCATATATGTGTGTGTATATATATATTCAATACAAAAGTGTTAGTATATATTTTATAATCAATTAATATTGAAATAAGGTTGTTGTCATCAAAATTCCATTCTTCAACAATCTCCCCCCTTTTGATGATGACAACCTTAGTTTATAAAATATCATACCTGTACATACCTGTTGATGATCCTTCAAATACTTCCCCTGTCTATATGAATTCTATAAACTATGTCTATATTTTATAATTTCTCCCCCTTTGGTATTATCAAAAAGAAATTATAAAACAACTCCCCCTGAATCCTATAACTATCTAAATAATTCCTATACTAAAGTAAAGAACTCCTCCTGAGTCGTAAGTATTTAATCATAAAATAGTCCCCTAAAATTATGACTATATTAGTTCAATAGAGGAATAATAAACAAGGCATTCTAATCAATGTTTATAATCAACTCAAACAATCAATCCAAACAAGCAATTCAAGCAAGCAATTCAAGCAATCTATTTAATCAATTCAAGCAATCAACCAAATTAATTAATATATGTAAATAACTACTTCTTGAACCTTCAACTGATCCTAGAAATTATAACACTCCCCCTTAATCTAAATAAGACTACATCTAGCCTATACTCTAATTCCCTTGAAATTATAATAAGACTTTAATTTAGACTAAGAAATAATTCTATTATATAAGTTAAAATGCATAAGTATATTTCTATTACACCACTAACGGAATTCAACCATGTCAAACAAGTCAATCAAGTTATTTATGTCAAATAAATCAAACAAGTCAATTAAGTCAAACAATTCAACCAAGTCAATTAAATCAAAGTAAATATGTTATGTGTTTAATTAATAGTCCTATATATTTCTAAGATAATAATTCTCTTATAGTATACTTGTTACGAGGAGTTGAAGTTAACATGTAATGTAATGTGTTGGTAATAACACAGTATGACATATGAAAAACTATATGAAGTGGTATATTGAATGAAATGCGATTTGTGATGTAAATGATTTAAGATGCACTATAATGATGTATGATATGAAATAATATGGGTAATGATAATATGTAGAATGGCTTGGTGAATCTATTTTGGTAAAAGATATTCAAAATTCTACATATATTATAAATCAATTATAGGTAATATAAATCTTTAGACTTAAGCTAATGATGCTAATGAAAGAAATTAAGAGTTTAATAAACTCATGATAGGTAGAAAAATAATTATGGAGTTGAATAATATTCGTAAGGTAAATATAGTAAGAATTGAAGATTTTTTAAAGAGAATATAAAATTATATAAAGTAAACTATAAACATATATTCATAATAGTATATAAAGACCGATTTTGAAAAGAACTTAAAATTTATTATGAGATATACAATAATCTTCTTGATATAAATTAATTTTAAATTCGAACTTTAGAAATCCAAACATATTTATTTGCTAAAGAACAAACTATAACAAAATGAAGTAATATATAATTTCTTATATTTAAACAATATTTTTAAGACATAAAAATGACACATATATATATACCAAAATATTAAGTTAAATATATAAATCAAAATTAGTATGAAATTACAAATATTTATTATAATGTAACCCAAAATTGTTATTAATGTGAAAAATGTAAAAGTTAAACTATGTGTGCTTAAACTAAAGATATATAAACTTATATTTTATAACAATATCAAATGTTTGAAAAGTTTAAATTATTTCAATCATATTAAAAAGTAAGTAGACAGAAAAAGTTGATAACTTGAATTTGAACTTGCATTTTCTCATTTAAAAGATGGAAGGAAGTTTGAAAGTTTAAGCTTTTGAAACTCCAAATTTGAATTTCATTTTACAAGCCTTTATGTTGACATAAGGACATATGTATGTCGACATGCATGCATAAATTTCAAAGAACATATGGTTTTGTGACTTTGGTTTTAAATTATCAATTTATATTCCAGGTTTAATTATTTCTTGAAATAATATTAATCCTAAAAAACATTAAAAAATTTATTTTATTATTTTATTTGTTATTTATTATTATATTACTATTTTGAATTTCAAAATTCAAACTTCAAATTTGAATTTCAAATTTCAAGTTCAAATTAAAAAAAATTAAATTCAAAACAAAGCAAACAAAAAAAAGCAACCATTAACCAAAAAAAATTAAAAACTAATTAAGGCATACAGGGTTTTTTGATCCTTTTTTTCAAAATTTTCTGAATTCTAAATTGATCTTCCAGAATTTGATGATGAGATCTGGTCTATTGCGATGGGGACATTTTTTTATCAGGATAGTATATTCATTTGCTGAGTTTGAACATTATAATAGTAAGAGGTATTCATGAAATCTCGTAATAGATTTTCAGTTTTGAATCAACAACTTCAAATGGCCATATCTCGCTCAATTTTGATCGGAATTTGACGATCTACCCATCAAAATGACCGCAAGAACGAGAACTACAATCTAGAAAAGGATTTGGGACAAAATAGTCTAACTTGCGGATGCAAGATAAAGATAACCGTTGATAGTTTTGGTTTCCTTCTCCTTTTATTCAGCAAAACATCATTTGAACATTACTTGATCAATTCTTGACGGATTCACATGATACCAGCGGCATTATGATGCAAATGACGAGAAGTATAGTATAAAGATAATTTGTAGATGATAATTCAAAGTTGTAAATTGATCTGGTTTACATTTCTTTACTATTTTATATTATATATATCCATTTTTTCTTGATGTCTCTTCACCAACAATCATTACTCTTCTCCTCTTTTGATTTCTTTTCAGGCTTTGAATTTTCAATAGCCACCATTTCGGAGTCTGAATTACCAATAACCATGTCACCCATCTTTTCAGAGTTTGAATATCCAATAGCCATCTAACACATCTTTTCCTGTAAAACAACACAAACTTTTCAAAGAATCAAGTAACTTTTCAAATAATTCAAATGACTTTTCAAATAATCAAATGACTTTTCAAATAATCATTTCAAAATAACTAACTACAATAATATCATGATGGTTTTGTAACATATCCATATATCAAAAATTTAAAATTTAAAACTTTCAAATTACAAAATTTCAAATTTCAAAAAATCAAATCATAGTAACTTGGTTTTTCAATAATATTGAATGCAGACTCATCTAATACTGATGTAAGGCATGAATTTAAAATAGTGTTCAAAATTTGCCATTTAAGATTTTCAAAAATTAGATTATGAACTTTTTGAAAGACCTTGCTTTGATACCAACTGTTAGGGGTTATCCACAACCAGTGGCCAAGCCTGCCACCATGGCCTATCAACGATACCTCAGAACTAATTTCAGGGTTAGCCTCGCGACTCAACCAACCCATACACGGGGACATGTAGAAGTAAGATTCTCCTTTCCGCCACCAAACAGCCGAGCAAGAACCCCTTATAATGTTCTCTAACTAGCTCCAATACCAATTGTTTGGGATTGCGGAATGGATTGTTCAGGCAAAACAAATACTAGAGGGGAGGAGGTGAATAGTGTTTGTGAGAATTTAAATAAAATCTAAAACTTATATGAACTATGGGATGAATCAAACACCATAAACACAATCATAGACATAGATTCAAACACAGATACAACATAAACAGAAATAAAGATGCGAAAAAGGAAATAACACACCGGATTTAATATTGGTTCGGATTACTCCTACGTCCAGTTTAGCACAACGCTGGATTGCACAGAGTTTTATTACTATATCAATAGTCAAGTACACCCTCCAGGATTCCACAGCTACAAGGGATACCACAATTTCTACTTCCCCGATTTCTCAGCTATAAGGAAACACGATTCCTACTTCCTTGATTTCTCAGCTACAAGGATACTACCGATTCTTCTCTTTACGGTTTCTTTTCATCTCTTTCTCGTTTCTGAAACGTTTCAAATGATGAAAAGACACTTCCTTTCAAATTTAAATTTCTGACAGTTATATGTCAACATACCATTTTTGTTATGTCGACATACTTATCATTTTTATGATTTTTAAAGTATTTTTTAATTATTTAAATCAATATTTAAATTATGGAAATTCCTGAAATAAAACTAGTTGCTAAAACATTATTTTTCAAGTATAAAAACATAAGAAAATATTAATTAAACATATGATTAAAAACTCAGTATGCATGTGATATTAAAACTATATATAATATAATTATAAACATATGTAATATAATTATAAACATAAATATAGGAATTTATAAAGAAATATTTATAAAATATATATAAACAAAAGGTTATATGAAAACTTCAGAGTTTAAATAATAATATTATAATCAAATATAAACTTAGTAAAACATATTTAATAAAACTATAAAAATAAGAATACTTATAAGTTAGGAAATATATTCGAAATCATAAGTTTGAAATTCTTAGAAGATTAAAAATTATTTTGAGAGAAGTTTGAAATCAATTTGGAAATAGTTTTGAATTGGAAAAAAAATCATTTGAAAAATACAGTTTGAACTTGGAGTGCTATTCGGAGTCTTACATAAACTAGACTCTGTTACTATATTTATCTTGAACTCCAGAACTCTCGAACTCTTGAAATCTTGACATCTTGATTACTCATGAATCTTGAATCTACTCTGAATTCTGAATCTCTAAAAGCTCTTAAACTGTACAGTCTTCAATAATATTTCCTGTACATAAATCCTGCATATTTGTGTATATATATTCTATACAAAAGTGTTAGTATATTTTTTTTATCAATTAATATTGAAATAAGATTGTTGCCATCAAAACTTCATTCTCTAACAATATCTTGGGTTGGTGGGTAATATTTATATATAGGCCCACAAACTTAACCTGTGGAGTTACGCAATCTCTTACTCTGGTATAGCATAACCTATGGAAAACCTAGTGGGGATGCAAGCGTAGGGGAAGCTTGTATCATCTTGTGGGTGGGACCCATTTCAGTCAGAAACACATATATAGGTATCAAATGAGTACTCCGAACTAGGTCGGAGTCGGGACATGCTTACTGGTGTAATGTCCCGTATTTTTCTAGCCATTTTATTGAAATATTTTATTTATTTAAAATATTGATTTGAATATATATAATCGAATATAACCATTTTAGTTTGATTATTTATTTAAATTATATAAATAATATAATAATATTTTATTTGCGGCATATTTGGGAAAAACATCGATTTGTAGCATAAAGTGATCGGGCAATTTAAAATGGTTCGATATTGTTTTTCTTGAAATTATAGAAGCCATTTTGTTATTAAAACAATGTTATAACGTTTAAATTATAATTTAATTATAAAATGAGCTGCAGCGGTGCGGTAGTTCGTAATTTGGCGCTTTGAACTTCAAACGGCTGTACAGAGCCCAATATGAGCCAGATTTTCTCAAAACAAGAAACGTCCGAATCTGTTGGATAATATTTTTCTAATGAAAGAGAAAAATCGAGTTTTCATGTTGTAGTTTTTGTTTTATGTCCAAATCAAATTTTAAAATAGTCGCTGTGGAATTCCTTTATAAATTTTATCATTATTTATATTAAATAAAGGGTTTCTAAATTTTTATAATATCAATTTGGCTTGAAACTCAACCCGGGATATTTTGTCTTGGTAATGTATGAAATTCTAGTCGTATATGGCCAATTTCAATATTTTAATATTATTATATTAAGGTACTTTATAGTTGGTTTATTTTATTTGAATTAGGTAGTTATAAAAGGGACTTTATTCAAATGACCTCAGTTTTCGACGAAACAAATTTTATTGGGACTGCAACAGTAAATTATTGCTAGATTTCATGAGGCACGTCAATCGGGGTTAATTTGTGAGCGTGGCAAAATAAAATACAAATAAAAACGACCATTTGATCGTGAACGAGCGCCATTCGAGAAAACGAACTCGGAATTCGACGAAATAAGTTTCATTAGGACCGTATCGTCAAATTATACCATGTCGTCCATTCGCATCTCGAACGGGGTTTGTACGTGAGTGCAGGAGCGAATAAACGACGTTCGAAAACGCGATAGACACGAAATAAAATATCATTAGTCAACATCGTTCGTCAAATCAACTTAAATTATATTATTCTTATATTATATATACCCCTAACTCATAACCCTAGCCCCCAAAATATGAAATTCTTCAGCAAATTTGCAGAAAAGTCCTCCAACACAAATCAATTTATACCTCAAAATCTGTCATGAATTTGCATGGGAGTTCTAAAGAAAACTTGAAGATCGGGTCGATATCTACCCGCTGTAAAAAGTTGGGGACCTATCGTGGTCGGAGGTGGCCGGAATCGGCTGAACAGTGGCGAAATCAAGTTTCTTTCTTTGCCAAAATTCAAGGGATTGGTCCAATTTTAGAGGCCGAGACCTAAGGGAAATGAAGAGGGGAGTTCAGGCATCGATTTGGTGGTGGTCTCGAGTCTTATGGTGGTCGGGGGTGAGAGAATTGATGAGATGAATGTGGAGTGATATTTTGGGTTCGGTATTTTAGGTGGTGGTCGGATTTGAGGGATTTCCGATGTCGACGTTAGGTGTTGGGCTGGGGGTCTGAAGCGGATTGGAGCGCAGGTGGCAGGCGCAGCGAGTGGAGGAGGTCCGGCCGTCAATTGGTGTCTGTGGTGGCAGATTTTCGGGGTTGACCAATTTCCGTTCATGGCTCAATTGACGGCGACGGGGGGACGGCCTGTGTGGCGTCGTTGGCCGCGTTCTCTGCTGATGGTCAGGGGGTTTCAGTGGCGATATCAGGAGGGTGGCCAGTGGCGTACAGTGGCGATGGGGACGCTCTAATGGTGAGGAGCGTTGTACGTGAGGATGGGTTTCTCATTTCAAAGAGACAGGTCGGGTTTCACGGTCGGAAGAAAGCGAAAACGCGTTTAGCAGAAAACGATGCTGACGTGGACAAAGTTAGTTAGGTAATTAATATTAATTTATTTCAATTAAATTATTTATTTGTTTATTAAATAATCGATATATATATAAATTGAATCAAGCATAACTTCTCCATACGATAATGGATTTCAGCGAAACTGGATCCGTTGGGATCGCAGGGACGAGACCTAGGTGATGGCGCTGGCTAGGCACTGATCTGACACAGTTGAAAATTCCGCTAATCTTGAATGCTCAACTGGAATAAAAAGAAACAAACGCATCAACTATCAAAACTGGTGAGTTAATTCTCACACATTCTGGAATCCAGTGATGTGGTAAATTCATAGAAAAATATAATTTACAGTAAACAATATAAATTGGTTGGTTGGATGAGATGGATGCAAATTGGTTGTTTACTATTGTTTGATTGCCGTTATTTCATTGTTTAAATGCATTATATTTAATTCGAATACTTTTATCAACTGTTATCTGTGATGTAGAGAAGGACAGGTTGGAGGGATTCGACCGGATTCCTCAAATAAAGCTGTATTTTATTTGTGGTGCATTTTATTCATATATGAATTATTTACTTAACTGACACTAAATCCCATTCGAATGTTGATGGTTGAATATATATTCATCATTGTTGCAATTGAAATCAATCGACAGTGCTGGTTTGGTAATTGGCAAGGAATGGCCTAAATTATATCGTTTTTAACATCGGTCTGCCGTCAAGTGGATTGATGTAATTTTGAAGTTATAAATTATTTTATAAATGAGTTGAAGTTATATAATTATTCTATATCAATAATTGAATTAGAAATTGAGGAATAAATATTTTAAATTGAGTTTATCAAAGAAATTATTTAATAAGCTTTTAAAAATGATAATCATACTTTTTTCAGTTAATGGTCAAATTTATTATTTTTAAAATAGTTAATGTTAATGTTAATGGTTATTCTAAGTAAGAGATGACTTTTAATTCGAATTCAAATTAAAAGTAATTAAGGGGCGATAAGTGCTTTGTAAAGGGATGTAAAATCCAATTTTAAAACGAAATTTGTAAATAGAATTTATAGAAGAAATACATGGGTTTAAAGAAGGTTTTACTTTTTTTTTAATTTAAGTAATGTGAATTCAAAAGAAATGAAAACTTTAAGGGAAATGGATAAATTGATTAGTAATAGACGGCATATGGTAATGGCTTTAGAATAAAATATAAGAATGGGTTAAGATGCTTAGCGGATTTTCATAAGTGATTTGGATACAATCCAAATAGGGTTTTAAAAGTGTTTTTAAACCAAAATGGTGACCATAAAGGTTAAAGTATTGAATTGAGCGAACATTGTAACTAAAATAAGGATTACAAATGTAAATAGAAATATATATGATAGGGTTGTGTTAAATACTGGTAAATGGCTTTTGGAGGGAAAATCCAAGTAATGAGGTCGGGTTGTAAAGAAAGTGGAAAGCGGGTTTTAAACCAAGATAAAGTTATTATAAGAATGCCGAATATAGGGAAGTAGATTATTCAATGTGCGATTTTATTAAAAACACAAAAGTTGTTAGGGCAATAATGCTTTAAGATAAAAGTTATGTTTTAGTGGATATTTACTTAAATAAAGGAATTAAGTAAAAGATTTATCGAACGAGGATTTCAAATGTAAGAAATGGTTTATAAAGCCAAATTTGAAATCGAGATGGTAAATAAGATTGTATGAGGTGTTTAAGTTTCAAACTGGTACTTATTCTGAGTTAAGAACGTTGTCGATCAAGGTCTGAGAGGTAATAAAATACCCTAACTTGAACGGCTTCACTATTATCGAGGAATGGTATTAGTTTGAAACGAGGAAAAAGGTGTTGTAATTGGTTAAGTATTCCATACGAGGAATATTGAACATGAGTACGAGGGTTTCGAATATAAATGTTAGTTACAAGATAAATAAGGATATTTGATTTATAAATGAACACTTGATTTGTCATATCAAAATTGGTAATTTGGTTTATTCCATTTAGTATTGTTTATATATAAATATATATATCATGATGCCAAGATTTAAGAAAATGGGAAATATGGTTGGAAAAATATAATGACAATTCCTATAGTAATTGAAATAAGAAGTTATATATATATATATATTCATGTTTTAAACATACCAAATAGCCTTTGTTATAGTAAAATAAGGATATATAAATGGTTTAATATATTAGAGGAATTAAAGGTTGAGTTACCATATATTTTAAAAAGGGCCAAGTAATGCCAAGTACCGAATCAATGAACTCATTTTTACACATTTGTTATTTGATAGTTAACTCACCGACTATCAAAGCTGACCAATACGATTGTTGGTAGGAAAGACCGGGATCAAATTTATATTCGAAAACCATTCCGACCAGCAAATACGAGAAGACGTCGATTGAAGACGGAGCAAGTGAAGACTGTGGATCTTCATAAGCGGAAGGATTGCTTGATGAATATTCTCTGTGTTGCAGCGCAGAGATATTCTGACGTGATTCGGTCGTGATTGAGATTTTGCGGATTGCAAGGACTACTCGCTACGGATCCTTGGGGTGATTCCTATATAAGGATGCAGTAGGAGGGTGCCTTCGGTTCATCCTGTTCCTGGATGACTTTTATGGACGAATGTCTGACAAAGTATTTCCAATGGGCCACGTACGTTGATTTCTCCAAATGTATCATAGTTGGTTAGCTCCCAAATAGGGTATTTTTGTGGACGTCAATTAGTGATATCCAGAGGATCTGATGATGTGGCATTCAAATTGAATGATGACCAGATGTTCTAGAGATAAATTCTAGCCTCAAGCCTCATCAACCGGGAAATGACAAAAATTGGGCAGGCAGCATGGCTATGTGGGTTGCTCCCATTAGGATGATAATCACCTATCTAGAGAAATTCCATTTGTTGCTTTAATTTGTATTCGATGTTGTCCCTTTTCGGGAAACGGTGGTTTGAGCCCAACCATTGGTGGTATACATTCGATACACTCAAGCGGAATGAGTGGTCGGTCATGTGTGGGCTGGGTTGCTAGACGTTCTTGTTGAACCCAGTGTATTCGCCTCTAGAGATACACATTTGGCAGGTGGTCCCATACTTTGTCAAGGTCGGAACCCAATTTCCAATAAGCGCCCGCGGTTTTTGATTGTATATTATATGTGGAGTGTGCGATGCAAGCGTTCCGCTAGATTGTTAATTATTTGTATTTAGACACTATGATAATATCAGAATAAGTTATGATTTCAAAAACGTTTTGGGTTTTAGTAAGGTAAAAACCGTCCGTGTTTATGTGTGGGCTGGTCTTACTATTATCCTTTGATTTCAGAAAGGATTTTCAGAAGTTAAACAAGTTGTGTGTTATGTGAATTTATCACTGAAAGTATTCCATACTGACCCAGTGTAATTTGCTTTTCCTCAAATGTGCTCGGGTCAGACGGAGTATATTTCCAGGTCAGGTTTCGCTTGGAATTTCAGGAGATGGAAGCACGCGACTTCACCGATAGTTATATAAAGTTTCCGCTGTGACAGATATCTGTTGTACTCTGATGATTGGTATGTATATACAGTTCTTTTGTATAAAAAGATTTGATATATTATATTTTATCCGTTCCGCTGTGAGATTCTGATGTGGTGTTCTTCTTCTTTCTTCTATTCTAATATTCTTTCTTTCTATTCTCATCCTCTAATTTCTTTTTATAAACAATCTGGGACTTGATTTTTGGGTTTTTGGCAAGTAATATGGGTTTATATATTATTGTAGAAAATTCGAGCGTCGAGTTTTCCCTGGGTCGTTACAACTGGGCTAATTGTAAGAGATCCAAACGAAGGGGTGGTGTGGGCGTCACGTTCCGATGGGGTCATCTGCGAGCATGGGTCCGACAAAGGAGGTTTTAATGCCGTGAGGTCAGTAAATATGGTTGTGCACATCCTAAAAATGAAGGGTTACCACTTTAGGAAGTGATACATCCTACTGTGGGGCCAGCACATGGTATATACGGAGCAGGGAGCCGATCGATTGGTGTAGTAATAAGGGTGCATCTAGACTCTGGTATGTTTAGGAGCCCGTTATTACCCTTAGGGGTAACTCCAGTATGTTGGGATGCCTGTTGATTGTATGGGGTTATACTCTCACTAGAAGTAAGCCTAAGTATACCATCTTATAATTGTTGCGATCATCACATTTTGATGAGTCCAGTATGTTTACCTTGTTATACCGGCCTTTTATGATGTTATCTCTCTTATCCACTTTATATGCCTGTCATGATACTTTTACTTATTTATATACTAAAAGTAACTGGACTCGCTAGACTGTATGTCTAATCCATTTTGTTTCCTCTTCTTTCTCTTCCCCGCCCCAGGTTCTTAGGGTGAGAATACTCAAGCTTGATCATGATTCCGCATTCATCATGCTTGGAGCTGCTTTGATGTGTTGCTTGATTTCTTATCTCTCTACTATGGCTATGTTTTGGGGATTATGCTTCTTTTATTATTGTACTCTAATGTTTTAAGTAGAAGATAGAAGTTTTAATGATGTATGAGGTTTTATGCATTTCAGACATATGATGCAACCATGTTTTGAACTATTATGTTTTCTACTTAATAAAATTTTAAATACCGCTGCTATTTTATATATGTCTTGTAATGTTTCTGTTTACCTATAACACTTCACAAAACTTAATGCATTCACTTAATGAGTGACATTAACGGACTAGGGTGTCACACTTGATATCAAAGCTGAAATTTAACAGATCGGATAAAGATTTTGAAAATTGCTTTCAAAAAGGTTTTAAAATGAAGCATTTTAAAAGGAAAAGTATGTTTTGAAAAACATATTCCCCAAAGCTATACGAAATATCGGTCGATTCTCTGTTTGAATCCATTTTTCCTTTTCAGCATGTCTGGGGAACCTAATATTCCTGAGGGCGTTCAAGTACCGGATTGGTTCCATAGGTTTCTCAAGGCTACGACACCTACCGGAAGCCAAGGAGACGTCCCTCCCCTAGCTGCAGTCATTTTTCCTCCACCATCGCCGGTAGGTAAATCCTCTAAGAAATGCCGTGGCTGTAAGCACTTGGGTCATCTAGTCAAAGATTGCTGAAGAAGGAAAAGCGCCTTCTTCAACTATGGTGAGGTCAGACACTATAAGAGGGAATGCTCAAAGAAATCGGGATGGGACCAAAGGGCAGGATCTTCTGAAGGGCAGGTGTATGTTCTTGTGGTCAGTGCACCAGATAGAGGTAGAATTTTTTTTGCTGTAGATTTGAATTCTCTTTCCAATCATCTAGTTAAAACTCTTTTTGATTTTAGCCTTTCGCATTCTTTTATATCTGATTTTGTGGTTGAGTCTCTGCACCTTAGTACTAGTATGGTTGTAAATCCCGTAGTTCTCTCAAACCCCATTGGGGGTATGGCTCATCTTCTATGATTTGTCGAGGTTTGAGAATATCTGTGTTAGGCATCGAGTTTGATTGTGATGTATATCTTGTTTCATAGGCTATGGTTTGATTCTAGGGATGGATTGGCTAGCCATGTACAGTGCCACTCTGGATTGTAAGAGGAGGGTCGTTAGACTTTTGACTTTCCATGGGAGGACCCTCGAGATTTCTTGTGACCCAAAAGGGTCTGTCATGCTTAGTTTCCTAGAGTCACTTGATGCATCTATCGATGTTCTGCGATCTGTACCAGTAGTCTGTGAGTATCTTGATGCTTTTGAGGGGGTTCGTGGTTTACCTCTGAGGCGTTAGATTGACTTTCGTATCTACTTGGTGGGCAATGCAAAGCCAGTTGCATTGCGTGTGCGCCATATGGCTCTGAGAGAAAGGAGGGAGCTTAGCAAGCAAGTAGGAGAGCTACTAGAGGAAGGGTTTATTAGGCGAAGCATATCTGAATGTGGTGCTCCGGTGGTATTCGCAACTAATGCGGATGGTTCGCTTCACTTATGCGTGGATTATAGAGAGCTGAATAAACTCACTAAAAAAAATAGGCACCTACTGAAAGAAGCTATATGACAGTAGGATCGTGAAGAATGGATAATAGGATGTAGTGTATATATTAGAATAGTAAACAGTAAATCACACAGTCGATTTATACTGGTTCAGATCACTGTCCTACGTCTAGTCCCAGACTCACTTCAGGTATTTCAATAACACTAAAACCCTCACTTCACCCGGAGGAATAGGTTCACAATTACCTGAACAGCTGAACGGGATTTTCTTTATTCAACCACTGAAGAGGTCTTTTACAATACAGAATAATTGATGACTTGTTTGTGTTCTTGATAACACTAATATGTCAATATATTACACCCTTCCTATGGCCTTTTCTTTATGATAAATGTGAAGCTTGTGAAAGATTATAAAAGATAATATTGAGAATAGTATGCTTTTTAAAAACTAGAGAGTTTTTAATAATATAGAGAGAGATAGAATGAAATTCGTTGAGTTAATCAGTTAATCAAGTCCATATTTATAATATACAAAGAGTTGTAACTAATCATGAAGAGTTTCCATCAAGAGAAATGATCTGGAGAATTGTGACTCTTCATAATAGGTTGCAACTTTTCGTAATCAGATGTCAGAAAATTTTATTCAGATGTCTATTTTAATTTGAAAAGTGAAGTAACAAAGAAATGGAGCATTTCTTAGCAGATCCAGACATCTGAAAAATTCAGAACAGACGTCTTAATATTATGGTAAATTTTAATTTTGTCTTAGCAAACAGACGTCTGTCTGATTTAAATCAGACGTCTGTTTTCTGGGCAAAATATAGTCTTTGCCTCTTTTGAATATGAAAACATATATATGTGATATGTATGTGTAATCATCAAGGAAGACTTAACATGAATATCTAGGACTAACAGACCCTTACAACATATTCAATCTTCATTTTGGTGTTCGTGAATCTGTTTGTCGAATATCTTCCTACAAAACAAGGTTAGATGATAATATATATGCTTATGTATAGTTGTCATAGTCAAAACGCTATGTAGCGAGATTCAACATTCTCCCCCTTTTTGACTAATGACAACTATATAAGCTCTCCCTGTCAATATGCATATAATGTCACTCGTCCCCCCCCCTTTGTCATTCGACAAAAAGGAATACTTATTAATAAACTTAAGCACATATGCAATACACACAAACATACAACAGAAATGGACATGATACATAAACGAGCATACCATCAGACGTAACATATTACATCACATACTAGAGTTTTGTGCGAAATATAAAGAGAAGTACTAAAATATATTACACACCATTTAGATAATTAAAGAGTTTTCAGGCAAAATACGTAAACTAGCATACTGTAAACCATGCTTACCAACCCTCCGAAGTAGATGCCTCAATAGTTTCCCACTGTCTTTTGGATAGCCTTGTTCGAAATCAGGAACTTCTTCAGCCGAACTTGAAGACCATTGAAAAGGAGCTAGAGCTTGAGTTGGCTGGAAGAAGTGCCAGGGCAAAAAACTTTTCCCCAAATTTTGTTCAAGAATCCTTTGATAGAGTCAAACTTCTTATTTTCTTTGTTTTCTATAATGCCTTAATTCTTTGTGTATTCTTGATTGGTTTTGGGATAGCATTAATAAGGCTTGCTTGGAAGAAGTTTCGGGAGAAATAATTTGAATATTGCCATCTTCTTCTTCTTCCCTAACGTGACGACGATGAGAAGCCTCAGGTACGTTTGCTTCTGGGTTGGAGGCTACATGTTCAGTCCAAGTTTCGAGAGACATATACTCTAGAGTAGCAGGATTTGGAGGAATATACATAAGTTTCAAAGTCTTCGGACCAATTTCTTTGAAGCGTAAGGAGGGAATGTTAGGTATATCTATTTCACAAGCAGCAAGGATCTAGGTAATATACGCACCATAGTGTAAAGTCTTATATTTGCGCTTGTACGTGATATCGGTCTATTCGTCCTTGATAATTTTTGCCCAATTAATTTTCTTGTTGGAGTAGAGGGCATAGAGAGCTTGAAAATCTCTTTTGCAAACTTTTTCACAGCTCCCTGTGCGAGGTTGAATGGTTCGGACTAATATGCGATTAAGTAAACGAGCTTGTGGTCGAAGATGAGTGGATGTAAGTTCTTGCATATTAATGAGATTATCCGAGAGAAATTTGTGTGAAGTCTCATCCCTTGTAGTCATATCTACTTCTATCGTTTCTATATTTAGACCTCACCAAGCACATTGTAAAATTTGTCCTAGTCTTTGCATTGAAAGAAGCACTCCTTTTCCACAAACCCAAGACCAGACTGCAACGACCTGCATTCGACGTATCAGAGGGTCGTAGAATATTTATTTCACTTACATACGAAGTTGTTTGGTCGTGTAACTTTAGGGAATGACTATTGGGGTCATTTCCCATGTTCCCGATTTTTGCCAAATTTTAAATGACCGTTTTACCCCTGGCAAATCTTATTTTGCCTATTACTTTTGATTGGTAAGAAGTTTTGACCTGAAACCACATCCATCGGATCCGGTTGATGATTTACCTTCCCGTAGAGTAGTCACACTGATCAAGCAGACTTATCATTTGGGAGATATGGGTGAGACAAGGTTTGGAAGGTGAAAAACAGTTTAACCGTGCCTGATTATGGTGATTAGCAGCTAGGCCCATTCGGTATTTTGGGATTAGGGTTGCACAATGGCTGATAGGGGCTAGTGAAACCCCATTTGTCATTTTTCAGCCGCCACAAACCTTCTCTTCAACCCTAACAATGACTTCCACCTTCTAAATCTCTTTTAAACAACTCCTAATCGCTTTCTATTCAAGGATTAAACTAAGCTACATCAAATCAAGGAAAATCAACACTAAACTAGAGTTGGAGCTGCTGTGTTGCATAGGAATTTGACCCAAAATAGTAGTAAAGTTCAGATCTATAATTCATTTGTGGCTAAGGTGAGTGATTTGCATTGTTTTGCACTAATTACGGCTAATTAGGGGTGTTTAGGGATAATTATCGAAATTATGGCTCAGAAAAATATGGAAAATATGCAAAAATTCTAAAATATTATTTTATGCCTCTCGTAAAAATTTGTGTTAATTTGGATTAAGTTTGCTAATCGTATAGTTAAAACATGGTTAAGGAGATTAAGGGGAAATTCATGGTTTTAGGGTATGTCTGATCCTAAGTAACCCATATGCGTGATGTTTTGATGTTCTTGATTGACTTTATATGTTATTACTACTATTTGGAATGCTTTATGATTGTTTAATAAGGTTAGAACGGTTGAAAACGGCGTCGTATGGTGAGAATGGACAAAACAGGCTTGCGGGGAAAGTGCAAGGATTCTGGATTGGATCGAGATAGGGGATCAGATTGGACATATCCGAACCGAACTGGAGTAGTGGCAAGATTTATGCGTGGAAAAAAGGAAGGCCACCTGCATTGAATTGGAACAGGGATCGGACCGGAGCTTGGCGTGGGGATCGGATCAGATTAGAACCGAACGGGAAGTCTAGGGACGATGTATTCGAACCGAACCGACTGAAGCAGGTCGAACCGAACCGAATTGATCTTCCACTACTACTACTACGTGATAACTCTTCTAAGACCAACTCCAATTCAACCAAAACCCGAGATGCAAAGGAAGTCCAAATGGGAAGTTAGGACTCAGGATCCAGATGGGAACCAACGAGTTAACTTCATGGTTGGGCTTTGCTGCGGGACGTGTGCAAAGGGGTTGTCGATATCTATAGCTTTAGTTCACCACTGAAAGACAGGTTAGCAGCTATGGATCAACGCAATGGGACCGTTAAGACTCCTAAGGGAAAGTGATCGTAGCATGGCTATGAGCCAGTGATGTGGAGTTTCCATGACTCCATGGGGCAAAGTGGACATAGCAAAGGATTAGTGGCTATGAACCAGTGCAATGGGGTTACTAAGACCCTAAGGGCAAAGTGGTCGTAGCAAACGACTTGGTGATAAAAGGGGGTGGATATCGTATTCTTTGCGCTCTGAGTGAGAGATGCGAGGATGATTGTTATGTTTGATGTTTGTTATCACCATGAAATGCACACTTCCATTTTACACTTTATGTTAGTATTACCTTAGAGTACTATACATCTTATTGTGCTAGCTCTTTGGTTGCAGGTCCAGGTTCAGGTATGATCATTTATACCTGTTATTGTTCTGTTTTGCTGCCATCTCTCATACCACACTTTTGTTTGACCCAGAGTTTTATGTCTCTTCTTATTACTCTGGGCGCTCCTAGAAGAGCAGACTAGAGGCAGGTTAGGTGGTATGCACGAGTAGTTGTCCGGAGACAAGCAGGAAGCTTCCACGTACTATTTACATATATTCTCCCAGTGTTGTTGTTAGTCACTGCTTTAGGCATTAGTAGTGTACCTTTTCTATTTTGCTTTAGAGAAAATATTTTGAAGTTGTAATAACGATGGTTTGGATCATAAGCTGTATTTTGGATTCCGCTGCTATAATGGTTTAGTTTTCAGCTTATGCATTGTCTCGCCTATTTTATGTCAAGTTATGATATTATTATATTTTATTCCATGCGCTATGAGATATACTATAGGTTCTTGATGATTCATAGCTTCAAATATCTTTTCCTTGAGGACTGTCCCATATTAGTCGAGCATTGGCACAGAACATTTCGAGGAAATGTCGGCTGGTGCGGGTCAGACCGTCACACTTGGTATCAGAGCTCTAGGTTGCGTAGTTAACCTAAGGATATACACCAGGGAGAGAGTATACATACATATATGATAGCGCGTATTTGTGATATTTTTGTTTTCAAAAGATATATATATATATACCATTAGTATATTTAAGGATGAAGTCGCATTGCATTGGCACCATTGTGGAGATGGTTAATCGTTTTCTCTTTACAGATTGGACGATGAGCCGATAAACGAGGGGTTCGGGTTCAGGGGCCAATAATAGGAATGCTCCTGACATGAGGACGATGTTTACGAACTTCATGCAAGATATGCCGAGAGATGTTCATGGAGCAGCTCCTAATACTACAAATGGTGGTGCTGCAGCGGTGTAGGCGCCTAGGGCCGATTTCGCTAAGCTCTGTAAGAACTACACTAGTCTTGGTGGGAAGCCGCTCCACGGAATGGAATCGGCTACAGAAGTTCAGGATTGACTTGATAGTTGTGAGCACATCATTAAAGATTTGGGAATCAAAAATGCAATGAAGAGGAAGCTAGCATCCCGTCAGCTTCAAGGACGAGCTATGAATTGGTGGAGTGCTATTAAGGAAGCTAATCCTGAGGATCAAGTTACTTGGAATCAGTTTAAGACCAGCTTTAGTGACTAGTTTATCCCAACTGCTCAGAAGTCAGAGTTGTTTAGGAAGTTCTAAGAGCTTAAACAGAATGGTAGGGCAGTCTTGGAATATATGCTGAGTTCGATACTTTATCAAAGTATGGATTATCTCTTATCGATACTGCCGAGAAGAAGAACGAGAAGTTCATAACTGGTTTCGATCAGTACTTGAGAGAAAGGCTTATAAACCATACTGATAAGACTTTTGAATCGATTATTGGGAAAGCATTTAGATCAAAGAGACTTTATCCTAAGTCCAAGACTGAAGTCGATGTTGCATCTGCAGAGGGGCCAAACTCGCAGGTAAGCGGTGAAGGCAAGAATAATTCTCAGAATAAAAGGAAGTAGAATCAGACCAAGGATGGTAAAAAAGAAAGACAGAAAAGATGTAGAGTGCTTTAGCTGTGGCAAGAAGGGCCACTATGCCAAAAATTGTCGAGCAAAGCCAGCGAACATGAAGTGCTTCAATTGTGGCCAAGTGGGACATCACTAGGATAAATGTCCACGACCTCCTAAAGAGAAGCAGATTGTGGAAGCATACGCTATCAACGTTGTTCCTTCTTCATCGAATGCCCCAACTGCGGCGGAGAAGGGAAAGAATATTGTCATTCAAGTGTGCTTTCTATTTATGAAGCTCTAGTTCAAGTATTGTTTGATACTGAGGCTTCCCATTCCTTCATATCTAGTGACCAGGTAGATAGGTTGGGATTAGAACCCGATATCGTCGATAGACCTTTAGTTGTGATTGCTTTGTTTTGGGCTTTACTGGGTTTGGCATTATTTTGGGACTCGATTGGTTCCAAAGAAATGGGTTGGTGGTAGACTTCGAGGGGTCTTTGGTGACCATGGAGCATATGATGGGTGGAGGGCACTATTTGGTTGCCTACCTAGTGATGGGGTGATAGCTAGTTTTCTAAATTCCCTCGACATCTAGCATGATGAGTTCTCAGATGTGCCTATTGCTGGCGAGTATCCGCACATCTCTTGGGAAGTGACCGGACTTCCACCACACCGAGAGATCGAGTTTCAGATTTATTTAGTGAAAGATACCAGACCTATAGTAATGCCACTTCATCGTATGGCACCGAGGGAGCAGCGTGAGCTCAGGGTGCAAGTAAGCGATCTTTTGAAGAAGGAATTTATCATAAGAAGTGTTTTCGAGTGGGGAGCACCAATTGCATTTGCTACTAAGGAAGATGGTTCCCTTCGTTTATGTGTAGACTATCTTGAGCTGAACAAGGTGACTGGGAAGAATAAGTATCCTCTTCCGCGATAGAAAATTTGTTTGATCAACTGGAAGGAGCAAGAGTGTTTTCCCAGTTAGACCTCGCGATAGGAATTCATCAACTCTGAATAGCAGCTGAGAGTATTCCTAAAACGGCACTTCGAACGCCGTCTAGATTCTATGAGTGGTTGGTCATGCCATTCGGGTTGATCAATGCACCAGCATATTTTGTGAATCTTATGAATAGGGTATTCAGGGATCAATTGAATAAGTTTGTTCTTGTGTTCATAAATGATATCTTGGTTTACTTGAGGACAGAGGAAGAACACAAGGAACATTTGAGGACAGTGATGTAGGTGTTGAGGAAACATCGACTGAAAGCAAAATTTTCTAAGTGCCACTTCTAGAGGAGGGAAGTGAGATTCTTGAGCCATGTTGTTTCAGAGAATGGTATTGCCATAGATCCTACGAAGGTGGCTGCAGTGAAAGATTGGCCTACGCCCAAGAATGCAACGGACGTAAGAAGTTTTTTGGGATTAGCTGGATATTATCGTGAGTTTATCCAAGACTTCTCCAAGAAAACGGCACCTTTAACTCGGTTGACCAAGATAAATCAAGCTTTTGTCTGGGATGGAAGGTGTGAAAATGCATTCAAGAGTCTAAAGGAAAAGTTGATGCGTGCGCCAGTGTTAGTCATTCCAAAAGGGAATGAAGAGATGACAGTATACACAGATGCATGTGGTACTGGACTAGGTGTTGTATTGATGCAAGGAGGTAGGGTTGTAGCTTATGCTAGTCGGCAACTGAAACCGCATGAGAAAAGATATCCTACCCATGATTTGGAGTTGGCAGCGATCGTGTTCGCATTGAAAATGTGGAAACACTATCTCTTGGGAGAAAGATCCGAGTTGTTTACCGATCATAAGTCGTTAAAGTATCTCTTCTCTCAGAAGGATCCAAATCTCCAACAGCAAAGATGGTTAGAATTCTTGGCTTCCTATGATTTCGATATCGCATATACACCAGGAAAGGGCAATGCGGTAGCTGATGCATTGAGTAGTAGACATTCCAGTTTAGGGACTATGTTTCTAGAATGGAAGCAACTGGAGTATATCGCTGGGTATGATTCCAGACCGAAGTGCAAATTAGATCCAGAAATGTTAGCAAGTTTAACGATCAGACCCACCTTAATTGAGCGGATTGGTTCTAGTCAGAGGGACGATCCTAATTTATTAGAAATAAGCTCCCAAGTTAGAGATAGGCATCGATGAGGAGATGAACAAGTATGGGCTTGATCCAGAAGGATGGCTTCGAAATAATGGGAGACTGGTTGTACCCAATGTCAATGGATTGAGAGATGAAGTGCTTAAAGAATGTCATCACTCAAAACTGGCTATACATCCCAGTGGTAACAAAATGTATCGAGACATGAAGCAGACCTACTACTGGGAAGGGATGAAAAGAGATGTTGGGAAGTTTATATCCAAATGCATGAATCGCCAGCTAGTTAAAGCCGAGCAAAAGAGGCTTAATGGTTTGTTACAACCACTGGAAATTCCCGAGTGGAAATGGGAACAAGTCTCAATGGATTTCATTGATGGTTTACCAAGGACTAAATAAGGTCATGATAGTATTTAGGTGATTGTGGACCGATTGACCAAAAGTGTAAGGTTTATACCAGTCAAGTCAAATAGAACAGCAGCTAAGTTAGCAGAAATGTATATGAAGTGGGTAGTGAGATTTCATGGAGTACCCAAAAGTATTGTGAGTGACCGAGATTCGTTGTTTAGTAGTAGGTTTTGGAAGAGCTTAGAAGAGGCTTTAGAGTAAGAATTACATCTCAGTACTGTGTACCATCCACAAACCGATGGTCAGACCAAGAGGATGAATCGTATATTGGAGGATCTCTTGAGAGTTGGTATATTGGATTTTGGAGGGTCATGGGAAGACCATTCGCATCTAGTGGAGTTCGCATATTATAACAGTTATCAATCCAGTATTGGTATGGCTCCATTTGAAGTTTTGTACGGAAGACCGTGCATTCACCATCATGTTGGTTGGAGACCGGTGAGAAGTTTGTGCTTGGGCCAGATGTGATAAGAGAAACTTCAGATAAGATCAAGGTTATCCAACAGCGAATGAAAACTGCCCAAGATAGGCAGAAGAGTTATGCTGATAAAAAACGAAAGGACATGAAATTCTCCATTGGCGACTTGGTGTTTTCCAGGATTTCTTCGTTAAAGAGCGTGATTCGATTTGGCAGGATAGGAAAGTTGGCACCAATATTTGTTAGTCAATTCCCAGTCCTCGAACAAGTTGGGAATCTAGCATATAAAGTTGGATTACCTGACAAGATGGTGGGGATTCATAACGTATTTCATGTTTCCCAGTTAAGGAAGTTCGTGCATGACCCCGATATGACTATTTCACCGGATCAGTTGGATGACATCGAACTAGAACCCGAGGCGGTTGGGAACCGCAGGCCGATCTGTATTGTCGAGTACGATACGAAACAACTTCAAAGGAAGGGGTGAAACTGGTCAAGGTTCAGTGGGGTGGTAACGAGCATGACTCTGCTTGGGAAACAGAGGAGAGCATAAGGGAGTCGTATCCAGAACTCTTTGCTTGGTAAGATTTTAATTGAAATTTAGCTATTCCACATGCTAGGATAGACTTGTTGTGTTATTATGTGTGTTTGATTATTTATAAATGGATGATAGGCATGCGGGACCCATTGTATGTTTTGATTAAGGAATTTCGAGGGCGAAATTTCTAAAGGGAGGAGAATGTAACGACTTGCATTCTACGTATCGGAGGGTCGTAGAATATTTACTTCATTTAAATACGAAGTCGTATAGTCGTGTAACTTTGGGGATCGATTATTGGGGTCGGTTCCCATGTTCACGATTTTTGCCAAATTTTAGCCAAATTTTAAATGACCGCTTTTCCCCTGGCAAATCTTGTTTCGCCTATAACTTTTGACTGGTAAGAAGTTTTGAGCTGAAATCACTTCCATTGGATTCAGATGATGGTTTACTTTCTATAGAGTGGTCACATTGATCAAACAGACTTACCGTTTGGAAGATATGGCTGAAACAAGGTTTGTAAGGTGAAAAACAGCTTAACTGAGCCTGATTAGGGTGATTAGCAGCTAGGCCCATTAGGTACTTCGGGAATAGGGTTGCACAAGGGCTGATAGGGGCTAGAGAAACCCTCCTTTGTCATTTTCCAGCCGCCACAAACTTTCTCTTCAACCCTAACAATGGCTTCCACCTTTAAATCTCTTCTAAACAACTCCTAATTGCTTTCTAATCAAAGATTAAGCTAAGCTACATCAAATCAAGGCAAATCAACACCAAATCAGAGTTGGAGCTGCTGTGTTGCATAGGAATTCGACCCAAAACAGTAGTAAAGTTCAGATCTATAATTCATTTATGGCTAAGGTGAGTGATTTGCGTTGTTTTACACTAATTACGGCTAATTAGGGGTGATTAGTGATAATTAGCGAAATTATAGCTCATAAAAATATGTAAAAATTCTAAAATATTATTTTATGCCTCTAATAAAAATTTGGGTTAATTTGGATTAAGTTTGCTAACCATATAGTTAAAATATGGTTAAGGGGATTAAGGGGAAATTCATGGTTTTAGGGTATGTCTGATCCTAAGTAACCCATATGCTTGATGTTTTGATATTCTTGATTGACTTTATAAGCTATTACTACTATTTGGACGCTCTATTATTGTTTAGTAAAGTTAGAATGGTTAAAAAGGCTATCGTATCAAAGAATGGACAAAACAGGCTCGTTGGAAAAGTGCCAGGATTCCGGATCAGATCGAGATAGGGGATCAGATCGGACATATCCGAACCAAACCTGAGTAGTTGCTAGATTTGTGTATGGCAAAAAAGGAAGGCTACCTGCGTTGAATTGGAACTGGGATCGGACCAGAGCTTGGTGTGGGGATCGGATCGGATTAGAGCTAGGAAACAGGATCGATCCAGGATCTGGAGATAAAGAAGCGCCGAACCGAACCGAGGCTGGAGCAGCACCATCCGAACCAAATCGGATGGAGACGACCGAACCGAACCGACTTGAAGTGGAGCACTAAACCGAACGGGAAGTCAAGGGACGATGTATTCGAACCGAACCGACTGAAGCAGGTCGAATTGAACCGAATTAAGCTTCCACTACTACTACGTGATAACTCTTCTAAGACCAACTCTAATTCAACCAAAACCCGAGATGCAAAGGAAGTCCAAATGGGAAGTTAGTACTCAAGATCCAGATGGGAACCAACGAGTTAACTTCATGGTTGGGCTTTGTTGCGGGACGTGCGCAAAGGGGTTGTCGATATCTATAGCTTTAGTTCACCACTGAGAGACAGATTTGCGGCTATGGATCAGCGCAATGGGACCATTAAGACTCCCAAGGGCAGGTGATCGTAGCATGGCTATGAGCCAGTGCAGTGGATTCGTCATGACTCCATGGGGCTAAGTGGACATAACAAAGGATTAGTGGCTATAGACCAACGCAATGGGGTCACTAAGAAGCCAAGGGCAAAGTGTTCGTAGCAAAGGACTTGGTGATCAAAGTGGTGGATATCGTATGCTTTACGCACTGAGTGAGAGATGCGAGGATGATTGTTATGTTTGATATTTTCCATCACCAAGACATGCACACTTCCATTTTAAACTTTATTTTAGTGTTACCTTAGAGTATTGTACATCTTATTGTGTTAACTCTTTGGTTGCAAGTCCAGGTTCACGTATGATCATTTATACCTGTTATTGTTCTGTTTTGCTGCTATCGCTCATACCAGACTTTTGTCTGATCCAAAGTTTTATGTCTCTTCTTATTATTTTGGGTGCTCCTAAATGAGCAGACTAGAGGCAGGTTATGTGGTATGCACGAGTAGCTGTCCGAAAACGAGCAGGAGGCTTCCACGTACTATTTACATATATTCTCCCTGTGATGTTGCTAGTCACTGCTTTGGGCATTAGTAGTGTAACTTTTCTATTTTGCTTTAGAGACAGTATTTTGAAGTTGTAATAATGATGGTTTGGATCATAAGCTATATTTTGGATTCCGCTGCTATGATAGTTTATTTTTCAGCTTATGCATTGTCTCGCATGTTTTATGTCAAGATATGTTATTATTATATTTTATTCCATGCCTTGTGAGATATGCTACAGGTTCTTGATGATTCATAGCTTCAAATCTCTTTTCCTTGACAACCGTCCCGTACTAGTAGGGCATTGGCACAACGCATTTCGAGGAAATGTCGGCTGGTGTGGGGCGGGCCGTCACACAGACGGTATCCTTTTTGACTGGTTGTTTAGTATGGTCAAGATCTAAGTTTGCTAGAAACAATTTCATTAGGAGAGGATAAATTTTGACATTATTTTGGCATAATCGACTATTGATTCGAAGTGGAAGTGTCTAGCATATTGTTGAATGCGATAATTTGAAAAAGCATCAAATTTTATGAAAGCACCTTCGAAGAATTTGGAGTCCTTCATTGCTTTATATCTTGCCTTGGCGGTATCATCCAATTGCCACTTTTGGATTAATTCTTCGAAAGGAGGAAATGATTCTTCTTCTCTTGTTCTTTTGCCTCGATTGGCCATGATTTGGTTTTGAAAAGATGAAGTTTTGTGGTTATTTTTTGAATTTGGGGGCTAGGGTTTTTATGGTTGGTAAAAAGATGAAGAGGTAAAAGTGAAAAGATGAATAGATGAATGGTTGTGATGTTTGGAAGGAGTCATATGCCTTTTCGTAAAACATGTCATTTCTGATTCAGATGTCTGAGTTGAAGAATACAGACGTCTGTTTTACGTCATTTTGAAACCCGAGAAGAATTAGTTTAAAATAGGGTTGTTGCAGATGTCTGTTAATTTTGGTTCAGACGTCTAAATCTGGAGGTAGAATAATTCTTCTTTGCAAAACAAACGCCTGGAATTTTTTGTCAAACGTCTGTTTGGAAGAAAATTTTAACCCGCAAGTATTTAGTTCATTTTATTACCATTTCAAATGTCTGGTTAAATTTGTGCAGACTTCAATTTTGAGGTTAAAATTTATTCCCCCTATTTATTCAGATATTTGTTCGTTTTCGCTCAGATGTCTGTTTAATGAAATTTTTGCACAATCAATTTTTATTTCATATAATGGTTTAAATAACAAGTTAAATATAAACATATAAAATACAGTAAATGAAACATAAATTTTTAGAAGGTAGAGTATTCTTTGGTATTGATGAACTTGATCCTTCATTGTCTTTGTAATTCTTTTCCCAATAGTTTGGACTATAAGGCGGTCGTTGGCGAGAGAAGGTAAAGTAGTTTAAGGTAGGGTTTACTGGATCATTCTCGGTATGATGAGAGGAAGACGGATCAATAGGATTTGGCGGAATTAGTAATGGTGAAGTAACATCTTTTGCTTTTGAACCGCAAAATTTGTAGATTATTTTTTCGAGAAGGCTTAAGCGAGTATCGGTAACCTTTTGTTCAAAATATAGTTCTTTCTGTAGAGTTATCTTTTCTGTCTGATAGCGATGAAGGTCGTCTATTTATCATTTTGTATCTAGTGATGAGAAGAGAGCTCTTTTAGCCTTCTTTGCTTCGGGAGTATATCCAGTGTGATAATTTCCCCAATGGTGTTGCGATTCTTATATAGGAGTAGGTGTTGGAAATTGAGGAGAATCGGAAGAATTATCCGATGTGAACGTTATATTGATTGTGAATTTTAATTATTGGATGACATAGTGTATCTGGTTAAGCTTCTATAATGTTGAAATTTGTGTTTGTAAGTTTGTAGTAAAGTAAGCCATAGGTTTATATAAGAACAACAACTAAGGAATATGTGGTTAGAATTTTCAGAAGTCTGTAGCCAGAGAAGAACCTGAGTATTGTAAGGTTTTTTAGGAAAAAGACTAAATATAGGTAGTAGGTGAAGACAACAAAAACATATTTGTGTTATTAAACAAATTATACTTATTTATATATCTTTTACTGAGACAATCCCTAATTCTCATCGTAATTTAATAAAAGAATTTTCTAATAACGGTTTGGTGAAGATATTTGCAATCCGGTTTTCGATTGAAACATATTCTAAATTAATAATATCTTTTTCTATATTGTCACATAAGAAATGATGTCATATATCTATATGTTTAGTTCTAGAGTGATTTATTGGATTTTTAGATAAATTTATAGCACTAGTATTATCACAGTATATTGTTGATTTAGCTAAACTTACCCCAAAATCTTTGAGTGTCTGTTGCATGTAAATCACTTGTGCACATGCTAAAGCAGCAGATATGTATTCTGCTTCACAAGTAGAGAGTGACACACAGTTTAGTTTCTTATTAAACCAAGAGACAAGTGATTTTCTAATGAAATGGCATGTACCACTTGTACTTTTCCTATCCGTCCGGGATCCACCAAAATCAGCATCATTGTAGGATACTAATTCGAATGGACATCCTTTTGGATAGAAAAGACCGTAGTCCTTAGTATTATTAAGATACCTTAAAATCCGTTTTACTGCTCTTAGATGTGATTCTTTGGGATCTGATTGAAATCGTGCACACAAGAATACACTCATCATAATGTCAGGGCGACTTGCAGTTAAATAAAGTAACGAACCGATCATACTTCTATATAATTTTTGATCAATACTTTTTCCTTTTTCAACTTTTTCAAGATGAACAGAAGTACTCATTGGAGTTGTCTTTCCTAGAGCGTTATCTAGACCAAAACATTTAATAAATTATTACAATATTTTTCTTGATAAATAAAAATACCATGTGAAACTTGTTTAATTTGTAATCCTAGAAAATATGATAATTCTCCCATATGAGACATTTCAAATTCATTCATCATTATTTACATAAATTTTCTTTGGTTGAACCAAAAACTATGTTATCTACGTAAACTTGTACAATTAAAATATCTTTATTTGTATTTTTAGTAAATAAAGTTTGATATATTTTTCCTACTCGAAAACCAGAATTTATTAAATAACTTTTAAGTCGTTCATACCAAGCACAAGATGCTTGTTTTAAACCACATAATGGCTTTTTAAGTTTATAAACGTAATCTGGATATTTTCTTGTATGCCGTGGTTGTTCTACATAAACATTTTCTTTAGTAAAACCATTTAAGAAGGCGCTTTTAACTTCCATTTGATAAAGTCTGAAGTTATGAAAACTTGCATATGCTAATAAAATGCGTATAGCTTCTAGTCTTGCTACGGGCGCGAAAGATTCTTCGCAATCGATACCTTCTTCTTGATTGTACCCTTGAGAAACCAATCTGGCTTTATTTCTTGTGATATTTCCAAGTTCATCCACCCTGTTTTTATATACCCATTTTGTACCCATAACCGATTGATCGTTTGGACGAGGTACTAGCTCCTAGACATCATGCGTTCGAATTGGTTTAGCTCTTCTTGCATAGCAATAATCCAGTAATCATCTGTAGAAGCTTCATTCGTATTTTTGGGTTCAATAGTTGAAAGTGAAGCTACATGACCCATTTGATTTAGTTGACTTTTTGTTCGAACGTGTGTGTCAATTTCACCAATAATATTTTATGTAGGATGATCTCTTAAGATTCTGGAAGGTGATCTGATATGTTCTATGGGATTATTTTCTGTATTTTCAAGACTCATATTTTCAATGATTTCATCATCATCTTCGTTCTTTATATTTTTATTAAAATTTTCATCAAAAGATATGTGTAAAGATTCTTTTATAACATTAGTACGTTTGTTGAAAATACGATATGCTTTACTACGTTCTGAATATCCAACAAAAATTCCGTGATCAGCTTTTATGTCAAATTTTCGAAGTTGATCTTTAATATTAATAATGAAATATTTAGAACCAAAAACTTTATAATATGAAATATTTGGTTTCCTTCCATTAAAAAGATTGTAGGGAGTATTTTTAGTTAAAGGCCGAATAGAAATTCGATTTAGTACATAACAAGCGGTTACTATAGCTTTTGCCCAAAATTGTTTAGGTAAAGTACTTCCATTAAGTAGAGTTCTTGCACATTCTTGTAAAGTTCTATTCTTTCTTTCTACAACTCCATTTTGTTGTGGAGTTCTAGGAAAAGAGAAATTATGATTTATTCCTTTCTTTTTACCAAAATGTTCAAAAAATTCATTCTCGAATTCTCCATCATGATCACTTCGAATGTTTTTAACTTTAAATCTTTAGAATTTTGAATCTATTTTATGAAATCTTTGAAATGCCTAAACGCTCACCTTCATTTTTCATAAAAATAGTCCATGTATATCTTGAGAAATCATCAATTATTACAAATACATAACGATTGTGATTTAATGATTGAATTTGAGTAGGATCAAATAAGTCCATATGTAATAGTTCTAGCGGTTGTAAAGTTGAAATAACCTTTTTCAATTTAAAAGAAAATTTGATTAGTTTACTTATCTGACAATCTTCACATAGATTGTTTACTTTAAAATTTAGTTTAGGTTGACCTTGTACTAACTCATTTTTCGAGAGTCTTTGTATAGTTTTAAAGTTTATGTGACAAAAACGCTTGTGCCATAACCAAGAATCGTTGTTGTTGGCAATCAAACACATTTCTTTATTATTATTTACTTACATATTTAGAACATAAATATTTCTATCACTATTTCCTTCAAAAATAATATTTTGTTCTTTGTCAAAAATACTACACTTGTTTTTAGAAAATGTTATTTTAAAACCTTTGTCACATAATTGACTAATACTAAGTAAATTACGTTTTAAATTTTCAATTAAAGAAGCATTAGTAATAAGAGGTAGATTTGAAATACCATAGTTGCACACATCTCCTTTGCTAATGATAAATCCTTTTGAGTTATCTTCAAGGTAACTGAGCCACCATCAAAGTATGAAATATTGTTCAGCATATCTTTGTCTCCGGTCATGTGTTTTGAGCAACCACTGTCTAATATCCATTTCCTCTTTTTGAGTGGGACCTACAAAAAATATTAATAAGTACATTGGTACCCACTTTTTGATAGGGTCCTACAAGTTAGGTCTTAGGAAACCAAACCCAAGTGGGTTTATTATGCCTTTTATATAAATAATTTTTATTATTATGCACAGATTCCATAAATGAGTTAATGTGTTTGTTTCTAATCAAACTATTATTAGTTTTTGGAATCCATATTTTAATTTTATTTATGGATTTTGATTTGTCTTTAATTTGAATCAATTTTCCTCTTTAGTTTAACAATCTTTATTGGAGGAATTTTTGATTCTTTTTTAAATCCTAATCCATGTTTATTTGAAGATGGTTGAGAACTTTCTATAATTCTTGATAAATTTTCTCTACCCTTATTAAAGTTAGAAATTTTTTTAGAGATGCCTTCTAACTTAGTTTGAATACTTTTATTTTCTAATTCTAATTCTTTTATTTTAGTTTTCAACATGTCATTCTCAGAACTAATTTCATCATTCTTTTTCTTTTGAGTTTCGATTTCTTGACTCAAAAGAAAAAGTTGACTAACTGAATTTGTAAGAGTGTCTTGAACTTTTTCAACTTCTTCTTCTAGAATTATTTTTTCATCTTTCAACAAGTCTCTTTTAAATTCATCTTTATTATGATTTTCACGAGTCTCCTTAAGCTTTTTCTTTAAAGTTTTTGTAATATTTAAAAGTTCAACATTAACATCTATTAATTCTTCATAAGATAATTCACTTACTTTAGATTCTTGGGCCATGAAACACACAATTGCTTGTTCATTTTTTCTTTCACTATCACTGCCACTATCTGATGAATCTGAGTCCAAGTCGTCCCATGTAACAGAAAAAGCCTTCTTCTTGAATTTATCTTTCTTGCTTTTGTTGAAGTTTTTCTAATTTTCTTTCATTTCTGGACAGTCTTTTACCACATGCCCCTTCTTATGACAACTGAAACATTCCAATTTTGAGGATGAAGGTTTGTTTGAAGTGTTCTTTTTGAAATTTCCTTTTCTATATTTTAGAAATTTCTTGAATTTTTTGGCAATAAAGGCTAGATCTTCGTCTTCTGATTCCTCTTTATCAACATGAAAGGCCCCATTTTTCTTTTCTTGAGCTAATTCCCTTTTTTCTTGAAGATTTACTTCATAAGACATAAAATTTCCTATTAGCTCTTCTGGTTTCATAGTTGATAAGTCATTTGCTTCTTTAATGGCTAGTACTTTTCTTTCCCAGTCGTCAGTTAGAGAATTTAGTACTTTTGAAACTATGTCAAAGTCACTATATTTTTCTCCTAGTCCTATCAATGCATGTAAAATGTCTTGAAATCATGAGTACATTTCATTGATTGTTTCATTTTGTTTCATCTTGAAGTTCTGAAACTGGTTTTTGAGCATCGAAATTTTAGTTTTCTTGACTTTGTTTGTTCCTTCATGGATGGTCTTGAGTGTTTCCCATATTTGATATGCTGATGTACAAATGCTAATACGATTGAACTCGTTTCTATCTAGTGCATAGTATAGCAAGTTCATAGCTTTTGCATTTGCATTGGCCTCCTTTTGTTGAACTGTTGTCCAAGTTGAATATTATGTTGTAGGTGTCGTAAATTCTTTTTGCGTAGCATTCCATGCACTGAAACCACTTTCTTGCATATAAGTCCTCATTCTTGTAGCCCAGTAGTTGTAGTGTAGCCCATTGAATAAAGGTGGTCTTTGAGTAGATTGTCCTTCGGAAAAGGTTGTTGAGATACTACTTGGGTTATTCTCCATTTTATCAAAGTATTGAATAACGGTGTTACGGTTAAAGGATGGCCTTGCTCTAATACCAAATGAAATAGGATATATGACAGTAGGATCATGAAGAATGGAGAATAGGATGTAGTGTATATATTAGAATAGTAAGCAATAAATCACATAGTGGATTTATACAGGTTCAGACCACTATCCTACGTCCAGTCCTAGACTCACTTCTGGTATTTCACTAACACTAAAACCCTCACTTCACCCGAAGAAATAGTTTCACAATTACCCAAACAGCTAAATGGGATTTTCATGCCTTAACCACTGAAGAGGTCTTTTACAGTACAGAATAATTGATGACTTGTTTGTGTTCTTGATAACACTGATATGTCAATATGTAGTACACCCTTCCTATAGTCTTTCCTTGATGTTAAATGTGAAGCTTGTGAAAGATTATAGAAGATAATATTGAGAATAGTATGCTTTTTAAAAACTAGAGAGCTTTTAATAATATAGAGAGAGATAGAATGAAATTCGGTGAGCTAATCGGTTAATCAAGTCCATATTTATAATATAAAGAGAGTTGTAACTAATGATGAAGAGTTTCCATCAAGAGAAATGATCTAGAGAGTTGTGACTCTTCATAATAGGTTGCAACTTTTCATAATCAGATGTCTAAAAATTTTATTCCGATGTCTGTTTTAATTTGAAAAGTGAAGTAACAAAGAAATAAGGCATTTCGTAGCAGATTCAGATGTCTAAAAAATTCAGAATAGACGTTTGAATATTGTGGTAAATTTTAATTTTGTCTCAGCAAACAGACGTCTATCTGATTTAAATCAGACATTTGTTTTATGGGAAAAATATATTCTTTGCCTCTTTTGAATATGAAAACATACACATGTGATATGTGTGTATATTTGTGTGTAATCATCAAGGAAGACTTTAACATGAATATCTAGGACTAACAAACCCTTACACCATATTCAGTCTTCATTTTGGTGTTCTTGTATCTGTTTGCCGAATATCTTCCTGCAAAATAAGATTAGATAATAATATATATTCTTATGTATAGTTGTCATAGTCAAAACGCTATGTAGTGAGATTCAACACCCACTTCCGATGGTGGTTGAGGATAGTATAGACAAGACCGCTTTTAGGACTCCAGATGGTTTCCATGAATGGCTCGTGATGCCTTTTGGATTGACGAATGCAGCTGCCCATTTTGTTGATCTGATGAGTAGAGTGTTTCAGGAGTTTCTAAATAAGTTTGTCATGGTCTTTCTTAACGATATCTTGATTTTCTCGAAGAGCGAGGAAGAGCATGCCTTACATATAGGAGAATTTTTAAAAACTCTACGTGTTCATCAGCTTAAGGCGAAATTCTCCAAATGCCATTTTTGGAGAAAAGAGGTGAGATTTCCAGGGCATGTGGTCTATAAAGATGGGATAATAGTAGATCCCGCAAAGGTAGTTGCAGTTCAAGATTGGCAAATCCCAAAGAATGCAACATAGGTGTGAAGTTTACTTGGATTGGCAGACTATTATAAGAAGTTCATTGAGGACTTCGCAAAGATATCAGCACCACTCACCAGGCTGACGAAGAATAATTTGACGTTTTCATGGGATATAGATTGTGATGTCACTTTCCAATGATTGAAGTGGGCTCTGACAACAACCCCAGTCTTGACCTTGCTCGATATGAATAAAGTGTTTACTTTATACACTGATGCATATGGTACAGGGCTTGTGCGGTTCTGATGCAAGAGGGAAGGGTAGTATGTTATGGGCGTAGACAACTAAGAGTTCATGAGAAGAACTACCCTGCCCATGATTTAGAGCTAGTTTCCATAGTATTCGTGCTTAAGACTTGGCGCCATTATTTGCTTGGAGAAAAATTCGAGTTGTATACTGATCATAAATCTCTCAAGTACTTGTTCTCGCTTAAGGATCTTAATTTAAGGCAACAAAGGTGGATGGAGTTCCTAACATCTTATGACTTTGAGATTGCTTATACCCCTGGCAAGGGTAATGTGGTGGCGGATGCAATGAGTAGGCAGAGGATGACCTTAAGTCCTCTATTTGTAGAGAGGAATAGCTTGGAGTTTATATCAACTTTTGACTTTAGACCCCTCCACCGAGTTTTTGCCTGGCTTATTAGCATCATTGGAGGTGCGACCTACTCTTATAGATCAGATAGGAGCTTCGCGGAGAGAGGATTCACATATTTCAGACATCATGGATAGGCTCAGTAAAAGGGAGACTTCTTGTCACCTCAGTAGATATTCCACAGACAATAAAGGGTGGTTGTGACGAGATGGAAGGCTTTGTGTTCCCCAAATTAGGAGCTTGTTGACAGTCCTAGAGGAAGCTTATCATTCTAAGATGACTATTCATCCAGGCGGTGATAAGATGTATAGAGATATGAAGACGGTTTTCTTTTGGGCTGGGATGAAGAAAGATGTGGCAGGTTTGTTTCTCAATGTTTGATTTGCCAGCAAGTCAAAGCTGATAAAAAGAATCTCGGTTCTTTACTTCATCTTTTAGAGGTCCCATAGTGGAAGTGGGAGAGCATCTTTACAGATTTCATCGATGGTTTGCGTAGATCAAGGAAGGGCAACACCAGTATTTGGGTTGTAGTAGACAGACTAACTCAGAGCGCTCATTTCATTCCAGTTAAGAGTAAGAGGACAACAACATGTTTGGCAGCAATTTGCGTTTGTGAGATAGTTCGTCTTCATGGAGTACCATCCAGCATCGTAAGTGATCGTGACCCCATTTTCACCAGTGAATTTTGGAGGAGCTTGCAACAAGCATTAGTTACACAGTTGTGTTTGAGCATAGCTTATCACTCTCAGACCGATGGACTGACGGAAAGGGTAAACAGAGTTCTTGAGGATCTTTAAAGAATGTGTATCATAGACTTCAGAGGGGCTTGGGAAGAGCATCTTCCTTTAGTGGAGTTCGCCTATAACAACAGTTATCAAGCTAGCATTGGCATGGCACCCTTCGAAGCATTATATGGACGACCCTGTAGATCACCGACTTTTTGGTAGGAGTCTACAGAAAGACTTCTACTTGGACCAGATATGTTTAGAGAAACTCCCAAAAAGGTTGATCTTATTAGACGACAAATGAAGACAGCTCAGGATAGGCAGAAGCCCTACGTGGACAAGAGAAGGACTGATAATGAATTTGCGGTGGGATTGGGAGACATGGTTTTCATTAAAGTATCACCATTAAGGAATGTGGTTCACTTTGGATCTGTAGGGAAATTTGCACCAAGCTTTGTAGGGCCATTTCCAATAACAGAAATGATTGGCCAAATGCCCTATAGAGTAAATCTACCAGAGAGACTATATGACATTCATGATGTTTTCCACGTTTTTCATTTACGGAAGTGCTTGCATGATACCGCAGAAGTAGTTCAGTCGAGTATATTGGAGGAAGTAGAGGTGGAACGGGAGGCAACAGTTAGACGAGTTCCTACCTGTATTCTTGGATCAGAAGTTAAGAAGCTACGCAACAGAGAAGTCAAGTTGATGAAAGTTCAATGGGGAGACAACCAAGAGGATGCAATTTGGTAGACCGAAGACAAGATCTGCGCTTCGTAACCTTTTCTTTTTAAGGGTATGTTCTTAACTTCCTTTCCAAAGCTTTTAGTCTTGCTTGTTTCTATCATTTAAGTATATCATATCGATCAAATCTTCGACCTTTAGGTAAGAATTCCATGAATGTAAACATGTGTTTGAGACATGTTATGTTTGATGGATGCAAGCGGATGCAAGTGTTTGCTAGTGATTGCTCATGGATACATATACACACACATTTGGCACCAGATCGACTTAATCACTCTCAAACTGCATATGGATGTGTGTGCACATTTCTTTTTTTAATGTATGAAAGTGGGTGTATCATCATATGGATGTTGCATTTGGATGAATGACTGGGCACACATATAGAACTTACTTAATATAATAGGATTATTTGCATACATGTTGGATTCATGACACTAACATGAATTGCATTAAGGAGGTCAATTGAATCAGTAGATCGCCTGATTGATCTTTCGCATTAGTATATGGACATGTACATACACATTTGCATATGTTCATATAAGCATTAGAAATTTTTAAGGACAATGGATGCCTATGATTCGTGGATGAGTATATGGATGTGGATGTTAGGATATACATTCTTCTTAACTTAGAGATTACGGGGACAAAATCCTTTGAGTAAGGGATAATGTAACACCCCGTAATTTTAACAACACAAAAGATGATAAATTAAATCATAATTAATTAAATATTCAGAATTATGGGCAACAGACTGCAACATTGCGTTCGACTCGGAACTCTGGTAAAAATTAGCACCTGGTTTGCATAAAACGGACACCGTATGAAGAAGTTATTAAGGTTTGAAATTTGTATACGCATAAGAAGAATATATATATATATATATATAATTAATCCAGAATTCAAAACAGATCAAAATTCATGTAGAAAAGTGGAGCAGGAAAATTCCCTCCTAGGGGTGTCGACCCTTGGTCGACCCCATTAAGGGGGTGTCGACCTCGTGGTCGACGCACCAAAGGGAGGTCGACCTCATCAAGGGGGTGTCGACCCCTGGGTCGATACAGCATGGGGAGGTCGATCCCCTCACGGAAGATTTGGGCAGAATTCTTTTAGCTGGATGTGGACTCCTTTCTTGACTTAGTTCGTTGGCTTTAGGCTATAAATAAGACCCCATTTCTCTGGTTTCTCCACACCTAAAACAATTGAGAACTAAATGCTGCCTCTGCCCAGATTAAATCAAGTCTTTTCTTCTTCAACAATTAACTAGAGTAATTCAAGTTTAGAGATCTGTGATTCAACATCTGCAACCCCTCTTCTATTTTTTAGATCCAATCACAGTGAGTCTATGTTATTTTTAGATCTAAATATTTAGAAGTTAATTTTGACATGACTATAACTTGGATCTAAGCCTGTGACTATTTGAATCATATTAGATCTGTTATAACCTGTGTATCTAAGTTATTCTGACATGACTATGAACTGGATCTAAGCCTATACCTATTTATCATTCCAGATCTGCCATTGTTTGTTGATCTAATTCATTGTTTAGATCTCATCATCCCTATTTATGATGTCCTTATTATGTTAGAATCAGTTCTATTATCACATATTCATCAAATCTGTTCCTATATGTCTATCTTGTCATTATGTCCATGTTTGTCACTATATGTTTATTAGTTGCTAGTTTTGCCATTATATGTCAATCTTGTTATTATGTTCATTACTGTCCTCTTCCCTTCTTCTTTTCCCTTTTATTTTTATAGTCAGGCTACCTTCGAGCCTAGGCATGCTGCTGAAATATGCGAACGTGTAAAATTGGGACTGAAGGGAAAACGTTAAAACTTGGGGCATAACTTGTATTGGGAAATTTTGGGTATAAATTGAATGTAATACATGAATGTAGATTTGGGGCATAAACCACAATTATGATTAAAGACCTTAATTTGGGGCAAATGGTTCATTATGAACATGACTTGGGAAAGGGGCACGAAAACCTATAATGACATAGGAATAATTGGTTAATAATGGAAATGCCTAGAATTACAGTAATTAGAAACTGTAACTGCACTTAGACATGAGGTTAGATTACACTTATGGTGGAAGTCTGCACGGAACCAGCCGACATATCCAGCGATCACAAGTGGTGAATCTAATGTGAGGGGTTTAATTGCATAAACACGTGACATGCTAAGAGACGAGGTTAAGTCCGACTTGTGGAAGAACTCTGCCCGGACCCGCCCGACATATCCAGTATCCATAAGTTGTGGGCATAATGTGAGAGGTCTAGTACAACCATAAACGAATATGGTAATAAAATTTAATACTTAACCTAGTTGAATCCATAGGGATTGTATACGTTAACTTGAGTAGGGGTCAAGTAAAATTGTGTGAAACAGTGGGAGGGTTAAGTATATCTTGGGTTGGTGGGTAATATTTATATATAGGCCCACAAACTTAACCTGTGGGGTTGTGCAATCTTTTACTCTTGTATGGCATAACCTGTGGAAAACCTAGTAGGGATGCAAGCATAAAGGGAAGCTTGCATCATCTTATGTGTGGGACCCGTTTCAGTCAGAAACACATATATAGGTATCAAACGAGTACTCCGAACTAGGTCGAAGTCGGGGCATGCTTACTGGGCTGATTATAAGAGATCCAAACGAAGGGGTGGTCTGGGCGGCGCGTTTCGACGGGGTCATGTGCGTGCATGGGTCCGGCAGAGGAGGTTTTGACGTCGTGACATCAGTAGGTATGGTTGTGCACGTCCCGAAAACGAAGGGTTGCCACTTTCGGAAGTGATACATCCTACTGTGAGGCTAGCACAGGGTATCTACGGAGTAGGGAGTCGATCGATTGGGATAGTAATTAGGGTACATCTAGACTCTGATATGTTTAGGAGCCTGTTATTATCCTTAGGGGTAACTCCAGTATGTTGGGCTGCCTGTTGATTGTATGGGGTTAAAGCTCTCACTAGAAGTACGCCTAAGTCTATCATCTTATAGTTGTTGGGATCATCTCATTTTGGTTATACTAGTATTGGTGCATAGAAAGACAAAGTACTAGAGAAGCGCAATACATCCTATCATGTTTACCTTGTCATACCTACCTTTTATGATGTTATCTCTCTTATCCACTTTATATGCATGCCATGATACTTTTACTTATTTATACGTTAAAAGTAACTGGACTCGCCAGACTTTATGTCTGACCCATTTTGTTTCCTCTTCTTTCTCTTTTATTCCCCCCTCCCCCGAGGTTCCCAGGGTGGGAATACTCAAGCTTGATCAGGATTCTGCTTTCATCCTGCTTGGAGCTACTTTGATGTACTGCTTGATTTCATATCTCTCTACTATGGTTATGTTTTGGGGGTTATGCTTCTTTTATTATTGTAATATGATGTTTTAAGTACAAGACAGAAATTTTAACAATGTAGGGGTTTTATGCATTTCAGACATATGATGTAACCATGTTTTGAACTAAGATGTTTTCTACTCAATAAAATTTTAAATTCTGCTGTAATTTTATATTTTCCTTGTAATGTTTCTGTTTCTGTTTACCTATAACGCTTCACGAGACTTAATGCATTCTCTTAATGGGTGACATTAACAGATGTGGGATGTCACAGTGATGTAGTGTAATTGGTTTGAGGACTGAAGCATAGGTGTTTTGACAGTAGAGGATTGTGGTAGAAACATTTGTATAAAAATCAAGGAGGGGTTGGTTTGCTTCTTAACAGAATTGTCGTGAATGGTTTTTTTTTGTTTGGTGTTTGGGTATGTTGGTGAGTGTATAGCCGTGAATTTGAGTTGGATGCTTTGCTTAAAGGTGTGGTTTTGGGAAGACGATGTTGTTTTGTATGTATAGTGCAAGATTGATAGTTTGTGTATTGAGGACTGAAGCTCGGCACTGGTGAAGACATGAAGGTAGGTGGTAATAGGGGATGGTGGTTATTGTGTGATGTACATAGCAGTTGAAAACGAGGGGATAACATGGACAGTTGTTAAGGTAGTGGAGCTTGAGTTTGATTTGTGATCAATGTAGGTTGTTTTTTTATGTCGAGGTATTGTATGGCAAGTATGTATGGTGCCTAGGTATGAGGAGAGTTTGGTGAAGTGGTAACTGTCGTGACAGAAGTGGACGGTGGTAGGGTATTGATGTTTTGGAGTGAATGAGTGGTGTAAGAGAAGTATGGTTGAGAGTGGGGTTTTTGATGACAATTGCGAGGAGGAGGTGGTAGAAAGACTTGTTGACTCTGGCGATTTAGGGGTTGAGTAGAAGATGCGGTGAAGTGAAATGGAGGGTAGGACTGCAAATAAAAATAGAAATTACACAGAATGTAAACAAAATGTGAAATAAAGAAAATGAAGATGAAAATGTTGTAAAATAAAATGTGATGTGTTTTGTGTATGAAATTCTTGGAATTCTGACTCTTTTTTTTAAAACAATTGCACAAAGCAAAATGCAAATGCAATTCTGAAAATGCACAGTGTACTTGAAAGTAACATAGAAAAGATGAAATGAAACAAAAGGTAGAGAAGTGAATCAAATGAGAAAGAGAACAAATGAAACAAAATGCTCACAAAGCAGGCACAATAACACAACCAACATGAAATGGAAACAATCGATTTTTTTGAACAAATAAAACAGAGAATGAACACACAAAATGCAAGCCAAACATAATTTTTTTCTTTTCTTTTTTTAAACGAAAAACTGCAAATTGAACTCAAACTAAGTGCATAGAAATAGGTTGAACAAGGATGAAGACAGAAATGTAAACAAAGAATTTTTTTAATACAAATACAAACTACCACTTAAAGGAATAAAAACTTAAGAGAACAAAACCAAATTAACAAAATGTAAAATGAAACAACACATAAACAGATGCACAACTCGGCACAAATGAAAATAGAAATAAAGAGGTTGATTTTTTTAAGAAACAACAAATGAGAAAATTAATTCGAAGAATAAAATCAAAATTAAATTCTTTTCCCAGCAACGACACTAAAACTTGTTCGACAATGAATATTCTATCAATTAGACATCCATCGCGAAGTGTATTAAACCGCAAGCGCAAGGCGTACACTTTTGGTATGTAGCGAATATGAGTTGATCCAAAGAGAAAAAATAATTCTAATTCTATTCAATCAAATTTAACCAAAATCAGGTCAAATTCTAATTAACTAAAAATCGTAACGATTAAATGACAACCTAGGAATTAATCCACTCTCTAGGTCAAATGAGTCAACATAAAATGAAACCATGGTCTCTTTAATTTGGTCATAAGTGTGATTGGTTGATGTGTTCATCATAACCATGGCATATTTGTGCTATTAATTAACCCAACATAAGCCATCAAACTTTAACATTACCACCAACCGACTTGTTTAACTCTCATGAAAATGACAAAAATGTTAATACCCTAGGTACCCTAGGTATTGATTTTGATGACAACAACCATATAAACATTACTACTAACATATCTTAAGTTATGCCGTTACATTGGATATATTATGGATATATTTAAACATGAATACAAAAGAAGAATTACAGAAGAAGGATAATCAGAATAATTGAAGACTAAATAAGACCAAAGCCTATTAGAGAAGAATGCTGAAGAACAGAGGTGTTTGAAGTGATGAGGAGTTGGTTGAACCTTAGAATATCTTGTTAAAGATCCCATGGCAATTATACTTGAAGATAATCAACCATTGACCTTAACCGAATCACCAAAAACCATAAATATAAGGAAATTTGAAGTGCAGAAAATTTGTGATGCTTATAAATGTTGTTGTTCTATTTGCAACACAAGTATGTTGACATACCCTTTTTTGTATGTCGACATATAATGGTTTTCTAGATTTTTGAATTCAAATTGGGTAGTTATTTCCCTCCACCCTTTCACCAAAAGACACATCCACTCATACACTATTTAAAGGCCTCTAGTAACGAATTTTTACACATTTATTTCACATTTTCTTCTACTCCTTCTTCTCCATTTATTCTCTACAAAATTCCATTGAAAACTATCCTATTACTCTTGCAAATTCACTCTCTTTCACTCCTATTCTTCATTGATTTGCAAGCCACACAATATCGGAGAGTTGTACTTGAATTCATATCATTCTCTCTTTGATTTAATCCTATTTCCTCAAAGAATTCAAAGATATATTGCCATTGGAGGTCTATAGGATCATTGTACCAAATCTGCAAGAATCTGTATTGAAGATACGTCTACTTGCCATTGTTTTTTGTTGTTGATAAGGAGAAGTTATATCTTGTAGCCCGTGAAATCAAGATTGTAAAGATGATCTTGCCACCCGTGGAAAGCGAGCGATTATAGTGAAATTCTGCACGGTGGTGTGCAAACTGGATGTAGGATTGGTTAATCCGAGCTAGTATAAAAATCTTGATATTATTTACTTTACTGCATTTTATTTTATTGCTTATTTCCTTTGATTTGAATTTGAATAAATATAGTTTATATTTCTAGTGTCTGGTAGCCTTAAGGTCCTAACAATTGGTATCAGAGCCTGGTCTTTCAAAAAATTCATAATCTAATTCTTGAAAATTGTAATGGCTAGTGACACTAGTAACACCATTATTAGTTCTTTAATAAAAGGGAAATCTCCCACTAGACCTCCTCTAATTGATGGCAGTAATTATATTTATTGGGCTTGTAGGATGAAATTTTATTTGCAGTCTAATGGTTTAGATATATGGAATATTACCCAAGCAGAATACATAGAGCCTCAAACTGAATATTCAAAATGGACACCAGACCAAAAGACTTAAGTAATTAATAATTCTAAGGCCATGAATAATTTTTTGCTCTTTAGATAGAAATGAATTTAATCGAGTGTCTATTTGTAATTCTGCAAATGAAATTTGGAGAATACTGAAATTCACACATGAAGGAACAATAAAGTAAAATAAACAAAGATATCCATGCTGACTCACCAGTTTAAACTTTTTCAAATGAAACCAAATGAATCTATTTCAGATAAGTATTCTAGATTTCAAGATATTGTACAAATATCATTAGGAAAGAAAATTATTGAAGAAGACCAACTCAGAAAGATCTTGAATTCACTTCCTTGGGTATGGGATCAGAAGATTCTGGCAATCGAAGAAGCCAATGATATCAGTGCTAGATCAATAGAATAATTAATTAGTAATCTAATGTCCTATGAAGTGAAGTTGCAGTTTAGAAAAGAGAATCAAAGAAATGAGAAGAAATCACTGGCTTATATTGCCATTATTGATAATGATGAACCAGATGATGATACTGTTGATGATGATATCAAGTTTATTACCAGGAAGATCAAGAAATTCTTGAAGTACTGGATAACGAAGAAACTTAGAAAAACTAACAACAATAATTCCAGAAATGGGAATGTTGTTAGATGTTTCAAATGTGATAAACCCGGTCATTTGAAAAGAGACTGTCTCAACTTGAGAAAACGGAAGCACATTTCAAATAATTTCAATAAATAGAGGAAACAGACATTCAATGCAACTAGGATGACTCATCATCAAGTGATAGTGATTCAGAAATAGAAATTGCCAATGTATGCCTCATGGCAATAGATGACCAGGTATGGAATTTTGATAAAGAAATTACTAAAGTTTTAAATGATATGCATCAAAGTTATGAAATACTTAGGAAAGAGTACAATAATAGTTTGGCAAAATTAGATAGATTAAAAATATTTAACGAAAATTTGAGTAAAGTAAAACAATATCTAGAAGATGAAATTGAAGGATTTAATGGCCATAAAAATGGAAAGGATTTAACACTTGAAAGTATTAAAAAACTAAAAAGTGAAAATGAGTCCTTAAAATCAGAAAATCTTTCGATGAAGTCGCAGATCATTGATCTGAATAAGAAATAACATCTCTGGACAATGTTATTCTTAATCGTAGTATGGATTTTAATAAAATGAAAACTGGTATTGATAAATTTAACAAAGGAAAGGATAATCTAGAGAAATTATTATCTAGATCTAAACACAATAGGAATAAGCATGGACTTGGATACACCCCAAAGGCTAAATCAAAGAAAAATAGTACTCAGCATAATAAGTTTGTTAAAGCCACCATATTCAAACCAAAACCTAGGAAATTAAAGTAAAACCCTCCAAATAGGTTCAATAATTTATGGGTTCCAAAATGGTTGGATAATACTGAAAAAGAAAAATATATTGATAATTTTATTAATAAGGTTCATTTATCTAATGATTATATTTTGAAAGGGCATTCAAACTCTTCATGAATTTGGCATCTCAAAACATAACCACATGGACCCCAAAATAAAAAAGGTACCAGTGTGCATATTTTTTTTCAGGTACCAAATAGTCGATGCTCAAAGAATATGACAAGAAATATGTTGAATCTTAAATAAATATGAAAAGGATTTGTTATTGGCATCAGCAAAGTCAGTAACTCTAAAACTCATATGATTATTCAGTTTATTTCATGTTTTGAATTCCCCACATGTTTTATTTATATATACAAACTCTACATATTATCTAGTAGTCATCTGAATAATTCTTTTTTACCCTTTTTGTTGATGACAAAGGGAGAGAAAAGCTATAAATATACTAGACAAAATGATAGGGGGAGTGCACAGAGTTAGGGCGAGTCAAATATAAAATGTATTATATTTTTTATCTTAAATATTTATCTGGTTGTCATCATCAAAAAAGAGGAGATTGTTAGTACCCTAGGTATTGATTTTGATGACAACAACCATATAAACATTACTACCAACATATCTTTGAGTTGTGCAGTTATATCAGATATATTATGGAGATATTTAAACATGAATACAAAAGAAGAATTATAGAAGAAGGATAATCAAAATAATTAAAGACTAAAGAAGACCAAAGCCTATTAGAGAAGAATGCTAAAGAACATAGGTGTTTGAAGTGATGAGGAGTTGGTTGAACTGTAGAATATCTTGTTAAAGATCCCATGGAAATTATACTTCAAGATAATCAACCATTGACCTCAACCGAATCACCAAAAACAACAAATATAAGGAAATTTGAAGTGCAAAAAAATTTGTGACACTTATAAGTGTTGCTGTGCTATTTGCAACACAAGTATGTCGACATACCCTTTTTTGTATGTCGACATATAATGGTTTTCCAGACTTTTGAATTCCAATTGGGTAGTTATTTCCCTCCACCCTTGCACCAAAAGACACATTCATTCATACACTATTTAAAGGCTCCTAGTAACGAATTTCTACACATTAATTTCGTATTTTCTTCTACTCCTTCTTCTCCATTTATTCTCTACAAGATTCCATTGAAAACTATCCTATTACTCTTGCAAATTCACTCTCTTTCACTCCTATTCTTCATTTATTTTCAAGTCACACAATATCAGAGAGTTGTACTTGAATTCATATCATTCTCTCTTTGATTTAATCCTATTTCCTCAAAGAATTCAAAGATATATTGCCACTGGAGGTCTATAGGATCATTATACCAAATCTGCAAGAATTTGTATTGAAGATACGTCTACTTGCCATTGTTGGTTGCTGTTGATAAGGAATCTTGTTGTAACAACCCGGAAAATCAGAACCACTACAAGAAAATAAAAATATGGTTACATTCATTGGTAGCGTTGATATGTATATGTAACTAATGTGTTTTTTAATTTTATCTTTAGGGTCTTGGTTACGTTAATTTCACGTGTGGTTACATTAATTTCACGTTTCCACTAATTTCTCGGTTACATTTCATTCTTCCCCCCATTTACGTTTTGTTTCCCTCTCTCATTCTGATATTTCCGCCTAAAACCACTAAATAGCTGGTTACTTTCCTAGGTCTTCCACAAAATTACTTTCCTCGATTTTTTCCCCATTTCAACGTTCCTCCATTCAATCGATTCACCTTCGTCTCCACTCGACTCACCTTCCTCTTCAATCGACTCAATTGAGGGCCAGCGCTCAATCACCACTTTGTCAACTGCATAGACGGTGCAATTTAGGGCATCTGCTTGGGCGACTCAAATTAGTGCTTCGTCGTCGTAACTTGCCTTGACTGAATCATGTAAGTTAATTATCTTAATTAGTGCTCAATCGATCTGCTTTCTTATCATTAGGATTTAGGATAGGTTGCCTTGTAGATGCATCTAAGATGAATTGTATTGATGCTTGTCTGGGTGATAGTAGGCGAGGGCAGGCAGGATTTTCTTAGGTTATTGGCATTGATCTAGTCAATTTGAGAATATGCAAGTTAATATAAAATTATTTCCTTTATGAATTAAATATGTATACATAATGATTTTTTGATACTTTATATGTTTGTATCTGATCGTAGAAGCCTTTTCCACAGTGCCCTAAAGATCAACAACAACTTGTGCTTTCTTCACAAAAAATGCACACTAGAAAATCATAACTGTGAGTAACCAGAATAATACAAGGAGGTTAAATGGGCATGCCAAAATGCCACTAGACCCAAATAGTTTCTAGTACAGGGATCAAAGCCTCCATGATTTAAAATAGGATTTCAAGAACATGAAAGATTGGGATATATGTTTTGATATTCTAAAATAGAGAGCAAGTGCAGTATGAAGAATGAGATGCAAGTGTTTGAGCGACAATATTTGCAAACTAGAATCAAGTTATATCAGATTATTCTTTTCATTGTTCAATCCTTTTCTAATTATTAGACTAAAAACAGTGCATTGATTTTAATATGCTGTGCCATAGTGTTGATAAGGCAGAAGTAGTTAAGTATATTGATTTTAATACGATGTGCCATAGTGTTGATAAGGCAGATGTTATGTATATTGATTTTAATACGTTGCGCCATAGTGTTCATTTATTAATTGCAAGCGTGTCTCATTGATTCCTATATCAATATGCACATATATAAGGACCATTTAGTTACCTTGTAAATGAAAGCGCTTATCACCATATACTGGAGGTTAGCTTGGTTTTAGTCTTAAGTTTTGGTTAAATAAAACTGGTTATGCTTTTGCAGATTTGGATGGAATTATTAATAGAGATAGTTATATTGCAATCAAAGTACTTGAAATTGGAACTCTCAAATGAGAACTTCGATGGGAACTGCTTATTGTCTTCAATTTGACTAAGGATCTTAGGATTGTACTGCTAAGGTATGGTTTTCTTCTTCTTTTTTCCTTGTGGTTGGAAATGTTTACTTACTGCAATTGCGTGGAAGCAAGCATAGATCTCACACACAAACATATATATATATATATATATATATATATATATATATATATATTGTAACGTGTTCATAGCTTATGAAAATAGGTTATCTTGTAGTTTAACAGCAGGTTTGAAGCCTGGATTGGAAGCAGTCATTATGAATGTATCTATCCAACGGTTATAGTTATATATTTATCGTATATAATTTTGTATATTTGTTTGTTTGGTTGCTGAAATTACCCTTTCAAAATATTGTTCACATAAACGTTTTATTTACATATGTTGGTATATGATCAACTACCTTCTAGAAAAATTTCACGTCAGTCTACTATGCTACACTATCGTAACTTCAAATTTTATTCTTTTTTTCAGTTCTCAAGGTAGCAACCATATACCGGCAGTAGTCGAACTATATAGTGATTATTGCAACTTCATATATCAATCTTATTTAAAGCTTTTGCAGCTCACACTTCAATTAACGTCAGCACATGATTGCAATCCTAATTCATGTCTGGTCCATTAACTCGCACTTTTTGTCCCTCCATAGCTTGAACCTACATAACCTTCTATGGCCTAAACAATTCATGGTGCAATTCAAGCCAGTGCTTTTCATTTGCTAATAACCATACCTGCAACTGATCATGTATTGTCTTAATTCCTCCATGATGTCGCACAAAGTCATGTTGAAGAAATGCAGTTTTTTTTAAACAAATGTTTTTTTTTAACAAATGCAGATTTTTTTTCTTATAAAAAAATGCAGTTTTTTTTTTAAGTTTTGAACAAATGCAGTTTTTTTGGAACAATTGCAGATATTTTTTGAACAAATGCTGTTTTTTTTTTTAAGTTTCAAAAAGTGCAGTTTTTTCTTTCAAAAAAGCAGTGCAGTTTTTTTTTAATAACAAGTGCAGTGCTGTTTTATTTTATTTTTTAAAACAAGTGCAGTTAGTTAATTTTACGTTGTTAACCATTCTCTTTTTATCGCATCCTTGTGGGATAGAATATTCACTTTTCTTCAATACGCTTTACCATTTACTGAAAAGGTTTTGGACAGAATATCTATAAATGGTTTTTAGAACATCATTTAGTTTGTTGTTGGATAAATGACACTACTGTCAATTTTTTTTACTCCTTCCTTCTCATGAATTTTGCTTCTTTGCTAAAGATGCTCTAACGATCATAACGCCGAACAATGATAATACTTAACAATGATAATACTCTAACAATCATTTCGCTTCTCATGAATATCAGCAAAAAATTTGATAATACTTAACAATGATCCTGGTGGGTACTTAAGGGAATTTTTTGCTTATATTTGTGTTGCCGTCGGTAGAAGCTCCACATGTCGTGACCTATAGATATCTGGTCTGAGAGAAGACCTATAACGTATACATTAGATTCTTACAAAAATTGAAATGTTTGAGCAGTTATAAAAACGTTACATATGTTTCAAACCAAAATGCAAGTACCTACTTGGATCAAAAAAGCGTTAGCTAATAGCTGCCACTGTATTGAAATCCAATCATCGGATGCGAGAACAATAAATTCAAAAGCATGAATTCCAGTTTTCACTAGAAAATATAGAAGGATCTAATTATAACTAGCATCAAATGGCCTCTAACGTTGGCAACATATTTATTTATTTATTTTTAATTCTTGTAAGGGTTCAGATGGAAATAAAGCGCATTAGTCTATGTTAGTGCACCAACTTAGAAGCGTCAAAGCTGATTGTATTTTCCAATTGCTAATATTTATTCTTATCTTTTTTTATTTGCATAGGACTTGTTTGTTGGTGATATATCTCGCTTTGATGGTATATATCGAAAAACTTGAAGTATGAATATTTTTTATGCATTTGATGCTTGCGGTTCTCATATGACATCAGGGCTGATTGTTATGAATTAGAATTTGTATTGAAGCCTTAACTTAAATGGCATATTCAATTTGTCATGTGGCCATTGTATTCTATTCACTAAGTTATATATTGTTTTATTATTTTATTATCTATTTGGATGATGTTGTGTTCAATTGAGTTAAATGTGTTGCATGCTTGCAGTACTTGAATATTGCTAAGTTGCATGCTTATCCATTTTCATTGACCTGCTCGTGTACATATTGTTGGATTGCCTATACCGCGGATGGAAAAAGATTGGGTATATTTAAACAGGTGACTATATAAATAATTAACTTAAAACACATTTTAAGAATTAAAACATATATGCTAATATTAAAACTTAAAAAAAAATGTTTATTATTTTTTGTCGCAGAACTAGTGTAGAGTATCAACAAGGAGCTATGAATTTCATGCGTGTGGCAAAGACAAATCTAAGAGATGTGGAGAAAATTTTGTGCCTATGCATAGATTATCGAAATCTTAGACGTCATGATGACAACATCATCGTTGAGCATTTAATTATAAAAGGAATGGATCCTAAATATAAGAGCAGCATGTGGTATAGTCACGGCGAGCAAATGAATACGGATAAAAAAAAATCATTTGATATGTATGACTTATTCAAGATGATTCACTATGTAGATGAAGATTTTATGAATCATGATGATTTTGATGATGATAAGGATGATGTTGACGGTCAAAGAAGAGAGTATGAGTTACTCAAGAATTTGGAAGATGCAGAAACTCCATTGTATCCTGGTTGTACTGATCATACAAAATTATCTGCCATCACTGTTTTATATAATCTTAAACGTGAGACCAGTCTATCTGATAATGGGTTTGACAAGCTTCTAAATGTACAACAATTGTTTCTGCCGAAAGATAATGTACTTCCTAAGACTTTATATGAAGTAAAACAATTTCTTATGCAATTTGATATGGATTTTGAAAAAATACATGCTTGTGAAAACGACTGTTGTCTTTTTAGAAAAGAATACAAAGATTTAGATGCTTGTCCAAAATGTAACACCCCGTATTTCTGTTAACACTAAAGTTACTAATTTAAGAATAACCAATGCTTAATATAATAAATGTGTAAAGGGGAGATGTATCTAATGTGCATACAAATTTAATAATAAATGTGTAAAGGGGAATGTGCATACAAATTTAATAATAAATGTGTAAAGGGAATATGTCATACAAATTTAATAATAAATGTGTAAAGGGGAGATGTATCTAATGTGCATACAAATTTAATAATAAATGTGTAAAGAGGGGATGTATCTAATGTGCATACAAATTTAATAATAAATGTTAATAATGCACATTAAGAAAGTAATTGTGAACATAATTGGCTTCTCTTTAGAACGGATGGCTTTGATTAACCTTGGCTTCATCGACGGCTCAAATTAACTTGCAATCCTATATAAACAGCCCCCTAGTCTCCTTCTCTTTGCACCATTCTTCTCTAACCTTATGCTGCACAAATTCTTGATGGACATGGCTTCTTCTTCTTCCTCTAAATCTAAATAAATAGATTAAAATAAAATAAAAATCAAGACGAGGATATGTTGCTCAAGTCTTTCAAGAGAAGATTCAAAACAAGTTAGGATTCAAGTAAAGATTCAACAACTTCAAGCAACGCTATCTTTCTATTCTTTTCTAGATCCAATCAATGTAAGTTGGTTACTTTTTAGATTTGAACGCCTTTTTCTATTTGTGACATGAAATTAAAAGAATATAAGAAATATGCCTTATCATTTCATTGAATATGTGCTTGTCTATGACTTTGGATCTGATTCTTGATTATGGCCTAGAACACATTGTGACTAAATTGCCAATGCTTAAGATTATGACTATGGAACTGTGGCCTTTGAAACCATATGCCTTTGACTATGAACATAAGCCTTTGACTATGAACATAAGCCTTTAACTAGGAGCATAAACCAATGCCTATGACTATGACAAGGACAATAGTGGATAATTACCTATGATTCATGAACATGATATTATTGCCTAACATTATGACTGTGAAATTGGATCTAAACTTGATTATCTATTCAATTCTATTCTTAATTATCCTTGGATCTTGATTTTGGGAATTTATCTATTAAGTTAGATCTACCCATATACATGAACCTATGTTATTTATTCAACCCTTTTCATGTCATAATATTATCAGATCTATAGGCCTTCGAAGCTTTAAATCAATTTATTCAGTGTAATTTGTTAGATCTGAAATTAGTGAATTAGTGAATTATCATCTTATGCCAGTTATTATGTCTATCTTTTCATGGCATTTTGGTTCATTCCCTTTTATCCATGAATCTAGATTTATTTATAATCTAGGATGAATCACGATTATACAAACGGTGGGAACACGATTTGGGAAAACATGAAATTGACTAAAACGTATTTGTAAACTTGAAAATTGGCATAATTTGGAACATGAACATAATTATGATTGGCATAATTTAGGACATGTATTATAACATGTCTATTAAATGAAAATTGGGTAATTTTGACATGAATTATAGGATGTATACTTTGAATCCAGTATTGGCTTGTAAATCTAGTTTTTACATAAACTGTAAACTAGAACAATAAGTCTAGTTTGACATGAACTAAAATTAGAATATTAAATCAGGATTGGATTAGCTAACTTAAGTTAATTTGGCATAATGAGTATATTAGCACAATTTTGAATTTAGTCATAATTGTGAGTAATTGACATGAACATTAGGCTTGGACAAAAATGGTATAAGAATAACTGATTTATGGGGGAAATGGGCCATAATAATAAATATGGATAAATGTGCATTAAAAGAGTAATTATGGAATAAGTAAATTAGGAGTAATTTACTTATAGGATTTGTCCTAAATGAGAAATGTAAATTTAGACAATACGAATATGCTTAACCCGAGGTTGGATTGAGTTGTGATGTAAACCTGCCCAGACCTGCCCGGCTGTCCAGTAATCACAATAATACTTATCCAATGTGGGAGGTTAAGGCATTGAGCCCAATAAAGGCCCGAGGTTAGACTGAGTTGTGGCGTAAGACTGCCCGGACCCAACCGGCATACCGGCAACCACAACAATACCTGTCTAATGTGAGTGGTCGGTGCTTTAATAAAACAATTAAAGCTAAGCTAGAATGGGAGGGTTAAGTTCATAAGAACACTTAACCAACTTAACACAGTTAAGCTAGAACGGGAGGTTTAAGTTCATAGGAACACTTAACCAACTTAAGCTAGAGTGGGAGGGTTAAGTCCATAGGAATACTTAACCAACTTAACATGGTAGTAAGACAAGATTTGTAGGGGTTAAGTAATTAAGGAAAACACTTAGCCAATTTAACATGTTAACCAGACTAGAAGGAGGGGTTAAGTAAGTTTAATACACTTAGCCAATTTAACATGTTTACCAGACTAGAAGGTGGGGTTAAGTAAGTACCCTTAGCCAATTTAGTATGTTAATGGGACTAGAACGTAGGTTTAAGTAAATTTGAACACTTAACCATCAAAGTGTGATAAATGAATGAGGGTTAAGTTAAACATGAAGGCATAATACTTAACCATTAGAACATGTTAGCTAAAAAGATGTTAGGATTAAGTTAGCTAAGGAAACACTTAACCATTATAACATGTCAATCAGAACAGATGGTCAAGGTTAGGTTAAAGGGAACATTTAACCAATACAAGATGAATGGGTAGGGTTAAGTAATAAGAAAATACTTAACCAATATAACTTGGTTTGTGGTAGGATTAAGTCAACATGAATTACTGATAACACTTAACCAGTTTAGCATGATAAATGAATGGGTCAAGTTAACTTAAATTGACTAACGACACTTAGCCAATCCAACTTGACGAGAAAGAGAACTAAGTAAGTAAACCTTAGTTAAATGGACTAAGTGGTAAACCGAACTAAGTAAGTAAACCTTAGTTAAATAAACTAAGTGGTAAACCTTAGTTAGAAAAACTAAGTAGTAATCCTTAGTATAACACCAAGAGGAGCGAACATCCATCTGATCTTAAAGAAGGCTCCAATGAATTGGGTTACGAAGCCCGAGGCTTCGAGGGGACGTAAGGGTACTCTTGGTATCCCTCTGTGAGAATGCAGATGATCTGCCTGGCTCACAGAGGTTAAGGTCTGCGTGAGAAGAACCAAGGGTATGCCTTGTTTGCAATATATGGCAACCTAAAGACTAGGATGGACCAGCGTGATTCGGCGAGACCAGTAGCCCTGTGATAGCAACTCGTCGTCTACCTGCCATCTTGAGTCAGTCGAGATACGTAAAGCGGAAAGGCGGAGAACTCCAAAAGACCATATACTTGCTATCTAGTTATGGGTGAGGATGGCCATAAGACAGTGGGGCATAGGTGGCCTGCGTATAGTTCTCAATTTTTCAGGGGTGGCCTTTCAGTAGTTGAGGGAGGGGTCAGGTGGGACCATAGCCACTGGAAAAATAGACCTTAGCATCTGCATCGGCAGATATCTGAAAGCTCCCGACCGAGTTCTGTGTTTCTAGAATAGCCCTGCCACGGGACTCGGGTCGCACATTTCAGGACATGTGCATCTAGACAGCGATAAACGATTCGCGGCACATACGTGGGGAAAGTCTAGGAACATATACCACTCTAGGTAGTGCGTCCTAGACTAGGGGCATCGTTCAACAGGTAGCGTAATCCCTAGTTGGACCTAGGTGGCATAAACCCTGAATCTGTGAAGCATTAGATAAGCAACGTAAACCCGAGTGGAATCTAGGAAGCACTTTGATATAAAACCCTAGATTAGATCTAGGTAATAAATAATAAATGTACGCCTAAAGGCAACCACAATTACTGGGATTGGGATCGCGTTATCATTTTAGACAGATTACTAGTTGGGACACTAGATAGGTGGTGCAGAGACATTGAAACCATAATAACAGGTTAATAGCGAAGCGGAGAAAGTATTAAAGCATATCCAGTTTGTCTTGTTGGCCCTATCATCATGGTATTGTCTTGTATTCAGTTAATTCATGTCGTTTTGTTTTTCCTTGTTCACATGCTAGAAGTAGCTGAACTTACCAGACTTTATGTCTGACCCAGTTTTCTTTCGTCTTTTTTCTTCCGTTCCCCCCCCCCCCCCCAAGTTGTTAAGGAGGGAATAGTATAGCTCAGGTTAGATTGGACCGTCACTCTTCCCAAGCTCGAAGATTCTTTGACAAAGTGCTTTGGACTCTCTTTTTCTGCTGCTATGGCTGGCTTATGCTACATTGGGGAATATAAATGTTATTTTATGCTTCTTTATTTTGTAAGACAGATGATATTCTGATATTGGAAAAAAATTGTTGTACAAACTATTTTATCAATAAAGTAAAGTTTTATTTTCGCTGTTTTAATTTTGTCTGTCTTGTAATTTATCTGCATCTTTTACCCTAAATGCTCCACAGAACTTAGTGCATTCCCTTTGTGAGTGACACTAAATGATGTGGGGTGTTACACAAAATGTGGGTCTTCAAGATGGAAAATAAATCAAGATACCAAGGAGATTATACAAGGTGTTCCAGTTAAAGTGTTGATATATTTTCCAATAATTCCAAGATTTAGAAGATTGTTCAGATCTCAGAAAATGGCAGAAGATTTAAGATGGCATTTCAATAATAGAAGCAACGATGGAAAAATGCGTCATCCTATGGAATCTATGGCATGGAACATGGTGAATGAACAATGGAAATATTTTTCATCCGATCCACGCAATCTTAGACTTGGTCTTGTTACAAATGGATTTAATCCATTTTCTATGTTAAATTCTAAATATAGTTGTTGGCCGGTAATGCTTGTGACATACAACCTCTCACCTATGTTGTGTATGAAGAAGGAAAATATTTTGTTAACGCTACGTATTCCCGGTCCGAAGCAGCCCGGAAACGATATTGATGTATATTTGATGCCTTTGATTGAAGACTTGCAGTATTTGTGGAGTAACGGAGTTGATGCGTATGATGCATTTAGTAAAACATTGTTTAAATTGAAAGAAATCTTGCTATGGACAATAAATGATTTTTCGGCCTATGGAAATCTTGCTGGATGTTGTGTGAAGGGAGAAAAAGCTTGTCCATCATGTGGTGTTAATACTCATCATCGTTGGTTGAATTATAGTCGAAGAATGTTTACATGGGTCACAGAAGATATTTACCTATGTCGGATGCACGAAGGAAATAGAAGACTTGGTTCGATAACACCGTGGAGAAAGGTAATGCGCCTAGAATTTTAACTGGAAGAAATATTTCTGAATTGTTAAAAGATTTTCCAAATGTTTTTGGGAAAAAGAAAGAAAAGAAAAACAAGAAGAAAAGAAATAATAAGAAAATGGCCATTAAGATAAAATCCATCAAGCTGAAAAAAAGAAAGAGGAACATTGTCAATGATATGGAAGACGAAGATAATAATCCTATGAAACTGGAGTTATCAAGATGGAAAAAGAGATCAATTTTCTTTGGTTTGCCGTATTGGAAGGTTAGTGATTATTTTTTCAATTTGTTGATAATTAAAAATAATTATATAATATAATTATGAGTTACACTATTAATTTTTGTAGGAACTTCCATTACGACATAATTTAGATGTAACACACGTGGAGAAAAACATTGGTGAAAGCATATTAGGTACAATATTGCATGATAACACATCAAAAGATGGAACCAACTCCAGAAAGGATTTAGAGGATTGGGGGATTCAACATGAGCTTCATGCACAACCTCGTGGGAAGAAAACATACCTTCCGTCGGCACCTTATAAGTTGTCATATTCCCAAAAAAAATATTCTGCAAAAGACTGTATGATTTCAAAGGACCTGACGGCTACTGTTCAAATTTGAAAAACCGTGTATCATTGGAGAACTATAAAATTAGTGGTTTAAAATCTCGTGATTATCATGTTTTAATGCAACACTTATTACCTCTAGCAGTGAGAGGGTTATTGTCAAAGAAGGCAAGAAAAGCGATAATTCACTTATGTTCATTTTTCAATAAATTATGTCAACGGGTCCTTGATAGAGAGAAATTGCAACAAATCAATGTTGAGATTATAGACATTCTTTGTGAGCTTGAAAAGTATTTTCCACCCTCATTTTTTGATATAATAGTGCATTTGTCAATTCATCTTGGTAGAGAAACATTAATCTGTGGCCCGGTTCAATTTCGTTGGATGTATCCGTTTGAAAGATATATGAAAACACTTAAAGATTATGTAAGAAACTACTCACGACCCGAGGGCTGTATTGCTGAGTCTTATCTTGCAGAGGAAAGCATGAAATTTTTCAACGAATTTTTGAAAAAATCAGGACATGTTGAGGAGACAGAGGCTCGAAATGAAGATTATGAAAGCGATGTAATACTCGAGGGACGTCCAATTTCAACGTCTAAGACAATTACATTATCCTTAAATGAGAAAGAAAGTGCTCATTTAGCCGTATTAATGAATATGGCCGTGGTGGAACCATTTTTAGAGTAAGTATATGTTATATTATGTTTCAATTATTTTGATGTGTTTCTACTAGTAAATATATCTTAGCATTCCTTGTTTTATACTAGTTTGCATTTGGAGGAATTGCAAAATTCAAGCAAGCGCATGGAGAGAAACTCAGCCTTGCTTTGGGAAACAAATACAAAATTTTTTGCTGATTGGATCAAAAAAAAGGTTGAATGAATTTTTTAAATATACTCATTTTCTTAAGAATATTATTCTAACTATCCATTGTAAATCAAACATTTTACAGATACCTATCAACTCCACTGATCACACTGAAATGTTGAAGTGGATTGCATATGGTCCGAAGAATGATGCTTTGTCTTACAAAGGATATATCATCAATGGGCAACGGTTTCATGTAAAAGATGTAGGGAGAGAAACTCAGAATAGTGGAGTGACTTACGATGCGACGACTATGTGTAGAGCAAGTGCAAAAGATGTTTCTCAAGTAGCTAATGTGGTCACCTATTATGGAATATTGACGGATATAATTTTATTAGATTATCACGTGTTTTATATTCTTGTTTTTAAGTGTCGTTGGGCACATATAGGAAATGGAGTGAAAGTTGATGAAGATGGCTTCACACTTGTCAATTTACATCAAAATCAAGCATCATTTTCAGAAGATCCATACATCCTTGCATCTCAAGCAAAACAAGTATTTTATTCAAGAGAAAACGATTCTTCAAATTGGTATGTGGTAATGAAAGCACTACCAAGAGGTTATCGTGATTTAGAGACAAATGAATATGTGGACAAAACTATCAATATTCCAGAAGATTGCGATGTAACCGATATGGATGTTGAAGATGTTAGTTATGTTAGGGAAGACTGCGAAGGCATACTTGAGTAGCTCTTGTAGTAGGCCTGTACCACTCAATAGGTAAATAAACGTTAATATTATAAACTTTCAAATGTTCATATGCAACTGATAACTTGTCATGTTACAAAAAGACGAACATGTCGTGATTTTTTGGCAATATGTGGGCTAAAATTAACATTACTATCTTTCCTTCCATATTACTTGTCATGGCTATTTTATTTTTTGTAAATGATCACTTTTGCATTCATTTATTTTACTATGTTCTTTACCTTGTTTCGGTACACTTTTTGTCCATATACCCATCATTTTTTTTGTGTGAGAATGTGCATTCATTGAGTTATTTCATATATGCAGGTATTGAGTTATTGATTATTGTTGAGATTCACATACTTGAAGACGCACGTAATCTTCATCATGAAGGTATGATGATTTACACACTACTGTATAATTTTTTTGCTTGATTATTAGTGTATTTACATAGTTGCACCGTGGTTAAATAGTGTCAAATGTACAATCTTTACTTTTCAGTGTGCTGCTTGAATGATTCGCCTTGTATAACCGCACGATAATGAAAAATCAAACCATTTAGTTGTACAGTATCAAAAGTCTTTTTAAATCCAATTACGAATTTGATGAACAATTAACCTCTTTGTTTGTTAGAATAAAAATGGAAGTAGTTGAAAAAGTGTAAATTCATTTACACCAAGGATTATACATGTAGGCCAACTTGACAGTAAGGATCTATTATCTGTATATAAATATACTTAACAAGGTTTTTCTTAGAACATAAAGAAACTAAGACTTCAAGGACAAAAAAGGACAAACACTTGTAATAATGAGTTCTTTTAAAATTTTCTCAAAGAAACTACCAAATTGCAGAAAATGCATATGAAGAAAAAAAACTAACAGCACATGTGATTTTTTGTAACAACCCGTGTTTTTATAACGTGTAATAACCATTAATCAAGGCAGAATTAATTTTTAAAATAAGAATCAAGGGAAACGGGTTACGCCATTGCATTCGTCTCGAAATTCTGCTTGGAAACGAGTCCAAGTTTTCGAAAATCGGAGTCCGTATGACCAAGTTATGACCTTTCGAAGTTTTCAGAAGTTTTCAAGTTCAAAACAGACTCAATTCGAATTCAAAATTCGAATTTCAAACCTCAGAATGGACTGGGCGGGAAATTTCCCGCCCAAGACCAGGTCGACCTAGGGGTCGACTATGTAGTCGACCAACCCAGGACCAGGTCGACCATAGTGTCGACCTGGGGGTCGACCTGGTGCCCGAGCCCATTTCTGAAGCTGGATTTACTTTGATGTATTTGGCCTCGTTTCTATCCACATTCGTTGACCTGACCCTATAAATACAACCCCTAACACCAATCTCTCTATACAAAATTCTTTCTGACTTTATGCTGCTCTAATTTTGGTTGAAAAGATTGAGAAAGGGACTGCTTCTTCTACGTTGAGACTGCGTTAAGAGAATTGCTGATTTGGGGACTTCTATTAGGACTTGACTAAGCATATTCAACATCGACTCTCTTTTTCTAATTCTCGAACCACGATCTGTAAGCCCCAGTTATTTTCAGATTTAAACTGTAAATGTAATATGAATATGATGTAAATTGAAATTGGACCTATGTATGATGACTGTTTACATTCATTCTCGTTCATCTTGGATCTTAACTCTTGGATATTACTATGACATTGATTTGGAGCCTATTCATGTTGTAAATCAAAAATAAAAATCCCTCATATTATCATGTTGAACCTGCTATTAGTCACAAGTTTATGACTATCACCTTATGTCGATCGTTACCACGACTATACTGTCACCTTATGATAGTCGTATCATGACTATACTGTCACCTTATGTCAGTCGTATCATGACTATACTATCACCTTATGACAGTCGTTACCATGACTATACTATCACCCTGTGACAACTGTTATTTTGACTAGTACCTTATCTTGCTAGATTTGGAATCTTTATGTTTGAGGCCAATATTTCATATGCCAGTAACGTTTTAATCTTTTATTTCAAGTCATATCATGTTATGCTAGTAATCACTTTTGCCACATTATACTCGTTCCTTTTTATGTTATTCCCTATTAGATTTATTTGTATCGATTTGAACTTACGTGCGATGGGAATACGAAGGTAAAACATAAATTAGCTTTAAACTTGAACATGAACGTTGTTATGACTTGAACCTGAATATGGACATGAACTTGACACGATTTGACATGAAACATGACCAGAAAACTTGACATGAATCTAGACATGAAAACTTGAACGTGGGCATGACAGTTAGATAAACTTGAAAATGGACAACTCGAGGTTGGGTTGAGTTTGCAGTGTAAATCTGCCCGGAACCGCCCGACAAATCCAGTGGCTGCAAACAATAGGATCCAATGTGGGTAGTTGGTCATATTGCACGTAAAAACCCGAGGTTAGACTATGTTGTGGTGTAAATCTGCCCGGAACCGCGCGGCAAATCCAGTAACCACAACAGTTAGCCTAATGTGAGAGGTTGGCGTGCACTAATGAATTAATGCCACAAGATAGGGTTAAGTCATGAACCACTTGAGTACACTTAACCAACTTGATACACGATCTGGATAGGGTTAAGTCACGAATTTGAATGACAACACTTAACCATTAGAAACCCTAGTTACGCGGTCCTTTTCAGTAGTAACCTACTTAGATGTATCACGATACCCTGGGACTAGGCAGGGTGGGGCATGATTACTGGGCTGATTGTAAGTGACCAGAACGATGGCTGAGTAGGTGTTCCATTGTAGGCACAGGCGGGCTATGGTCGTGCACGTAGCCCGAAGTTGAAAAAGCAGGCATTGGACACCCGTAGATTTACACTGTGCATGCTTGATTCGTGTCGGTGGTTGGCACCATAGGACTTGATACACCCTATGGTGGACCTAGCACAGGTAATTACATTTCTAGATAGGGTCGTATGACACAAACACATGACGAGCTAGGACTTGTAGGGAGCCGATCGATTAGTAGATTGTACAGTAGGACCCCGTAATGGGTCACTCATGACACTGGGCTAAGGGATCATTTCATGGTTAATACTTGACATGGGTTAGAATACTAGTGTAACAACCCGTATTTTGAATAACATGTTATAACGTAAATCAAGGCAGAATTAAATGTTAAAATCCGAATCAAGGGGAATGGGCTGTGCCATTGCGTTCGTCTCGGAAAAATACGCGAAATAGAGTCCGAGTTTTTGAAAATCGGAGTCCGTATGACCCAGTTATGGCCCGTCAAAGTTTTCAGAAAAATTCAAGTTCAAAAACAGTTCGAAATTCAAATCTGGAGCCAAACAGATTGGGCGGGAAAAATTCCCGCCCAAGCCCCAGGTCGGCTGGGGTGTCGACTGGGGAGTCGACACGCCCAGGGGCAGGTCGACTGCCCAGTCGACACGGATGTTGACCTGGGTGGTCGGGCCAGTTTGGCCTGATGCACCTACTTGTCCCTTTGAGTCATGTTTTAGGCCCTGTTACGATTTTTGATGGATCAGATTCATTCTAGGATTAATCCTATGGCCTAAATTAGCTCCTACTTCTATAAAAACACCTAAGACCTAACCTAAATCACTAAAAATCATTCTAGCAACTAAGTGCTGCCAAAATCTATCTTGATCATGGCCTCTATCTCCAACTCCAAGGGCTTATGCATTAAAATCGGATTCAAATCAAAAGGTGCAAGCTTCCTACATCAAATCAAGGAAGAAGAGTGTCATCTCAACACCGTTCTATGACAAATGCTTGCTCATAAGTCCCTAGCCTCACTTTGTAAGATCTAGCTACTTGTAGATTTAAACGGTAGCTCTAATGTTGACATGGAATAAAATGAGATGAAGCATAAGTATGTTAGCCTATGTGAACCTAGTTTTGCCCCTTTTTTGAACCCATGACTTTGGGCTATGTTTTAGTGACTAAATCATGCTACTTATGTTGTGTTGGACTTGATTTATCATGCAAGTTTGGATCTTTACTTGTGGGATGATGGCATGAACCCTTAGAACCATTTTGACTTGTGAAACATTTTGGGTTTATGCATGTAAAAGAACCTAAAACCCCTCATGATACTCTCATGCATAAGAGGATGGACCTAGGATATGATATCATGCATGCTTGGGACCAATCCTCTTATGATATCATGCATGTTAGAGGCCAATCCCTTTATGCTATCATACATGTTTTGAGGCCGATATGCAATATGCTAGTTATGTGAACACCTTTTACCCCAAACTTCACCATGTTTAACTTGTGATTCACTTTTTCCATCTTATACCCTCTCTTGTCATATTTTTCCTACTATGTTGATTCGCTTTCATGTGCATTGGGAATACGTTTTGGGTAGTCTAGGCAAGGCTTGAAATTTGCTATGAACTTGACATGAAATTACATGTAACATGTAATGGTAATAAACATGGGGATGACACTTAGAAAAATATGGAACATGTGAACTTGACATGAATTATACCAAGAAATGGGACAACGGGCATAAGTGAAAAACATGGACTTAATCAAGGCCTAAATTCAGCATGAACATGATACGTAGTAAAACATGAAAGTGGCCAACTCGAGGTTGGGTTGAGTTTGTAGCATAAATCTACCCGGAACCGACCGGCTTAACTAGTGGCTACAAACAATAGGACCCAATGTGAGTAGTTGGTCATATCGCACTTAAAACCCGAGGTTAGACTAGGTTGTGGTGTAAAGCTACCCGGACCCGCCCGGCTTAACTAGTAACCACAACAAAGTCTAATGTGAGAGGTTGGGGTGCATTAAGTTAATTAATGCCACATGATAAGGTTAAGTAACTTGACTAGACTAATGACACTTAACCGATATGACATGGACGGGTGGGTTAAGTAACTTAGCTAGACTAATGACACTTAACCATACAACACGATTAGTGGAGGGGGTTAAGTTAACCAACACTTAACCAATCCGACCCAATAATTTGATGAGGTTAAGTTAACCAATACTTAACCAATCTAACAGGATAATTTAAGGGGGTTAAGTTAACCAACACTTAACCAATGCGACCCAATAATTTGATGAGGTTAAGTTAACCAATACTTAACCAAACTAACAGGATAATTTAAGGGGGTTAAGTAACTTATACTTAACCAATTATACACGATGATTTAACGGGGTTAGGTTAACCAATTTGACTCGATAATTTTGATGAAGTTAAGTTAACCAATACTTAACCAATTTGACTCGGTAACTTGATGGGGTTAAGTTAACATACACTTAACCAATCTAACATAGTAATTGGATAGGGTTAAGACACGAACCACTTGAATATACTTAACCAACTCGACTCGGTAATTTGATAAGGATAATCTATACTTAACCAACCACGATAACGCGATAAGGTTGAGCTGTGAACTTCTTGATATACTTAACCAACTTGACATATGGTTTGTAGGGCTAAGTCTTGAACTTGAACACTTAGCCAATTTTGACATGCTTCTAGACAGGTTAAGTCATGAGCTTGAATGACAACGCTTAACCCATTAGATAAAACCCTAGTTCAGGGGGGACAAAGTGGAAAACAGTAGTTAACAAGGATGACGGGAAAGGAAGCTAAGTGATAAACCTTAGTTAAGGATAACTAAGTAATAATTCTTAGTCAAGGAAATTGGACCAGTTCATAATAGACGAGTAACCCGATTCGTTAGGTCGTCGCTTCAGCAAATACACGAGGTGGAGCAATATCTGATTTAGATAAAGGCTCCAACGAACTGGGTGACGAAGCGGTAGCTTCGGGGAACGTGAGGATACTTTTGGTATCCCTCTGTGAGGTGGCAGATGATCCTCCTGGGCTCACAGAGGTTAAGGTCTGCGGTAGAAGAGCCAAGGGTATGCCTTGGTTGCTGTGCGAGCAACCTAAAGACTGGGGTGGATTAGCGTGGGGTCGGCGATATTTTCACGGTAGCCCTAGATAGCACATCGTCGGCCACCTACCATCTTTAGTCAATCGTGTACGTGCGGAAAGGCAGAGAACACCCAACAGACCATACTTGCTATCTAGTTATGGGTGAGGTAGGCCATTTGGGAGTGGGGCATTGATGGTCGTAGTGTAGTTCTCATACATGATTTTTCTTGTTTTGCCTTTCAGTAGTTGAGGGAGGGGTCACGTGGGACCATAACCACCGGTAGAAAAACAGACCTTAATATCTGCATCGGCAGATAACCTAAAGCTCCCGACCGAGTCCTGTATTCTGTCACGGAACTCGGATGACACATTGAGATACATGTGCACCTAGACATGGAAAAACGATTCACGATACATACGTGGGAAAAAGGGCGTGGTTGACGGGTAGCATAATCCCTAGTGGCCCTAGGTGGTTTGAACCCAAACCGAGATACGAAAACGTTCATTAGGTAGCATAATCCCCAGTGGTCCTGGGTGGCATAAACCTAAGTTGAACATGCGATAGTTCTGGATAAGAAAACATAGTTAGATAAAAGATGACAGTCCAAATGATTTCAAGGATCAAATGGTACTACGTTGAAGTAGTGAGGAAGCCCGCATGAGGTACGGCAAAGGACTAAACTTATACATGGAAAGAAACACACGAGTTGAGAAAACCTATATATGCGATATATTATTATTAGGTCGACATGGACCATTTCATGACATTGGGCAAGGGACATTTTATAGTTAACACGTAACACGGGTCGGGATACTGGTACGGGAGGTGCAGAGAAAATATACATGATAGATACCTCAGGATTTTATACTTGATAGAAACCTGACAATGTGTTACCTTAGTTTATCTTGATACAGTAGTTCATCCTGTTATCTTGGTCTAGCTTATCTATCTTGTCATCATCCTTATGTTTACTTTCAGTTTATGCATGTCATGTTACCTTTACCTGTTTTTATGCTGGAAGTAGATAGGACTTACCAGTCTTTATGACTGACCCCGTTTTCTTTCGCCTCTTTGTCTTCTGTTTCCCCCCCAGGTTTTCAGGGAGGAAATGCTGTTGTTTAGTTCGGACCTCTTATGCTTGAAGGTCATCATGTATAGCTTGGTCTTCTCTTGGCTATGGCTGCTTCACCGCTTTATTTTGGGGAATAATTTACGAAAAGGTTTTATGCTTCTTTACTACTGCAAGACAGGTTTTGATGTATTCTGATGTAAAAGGCTTTAGACCTTATTTTATAAGGTAATGATATTTGTTTTACTTCCGTTGTTTTATATATGTTCTAGCTTGTAATATTTCTGTGCATGTTTACCTCGATAATGCTTCACCAAACCTAGTGCATTCCCTTTGTGAGTGACCCTAGCAGAGGTGGGGTGTTACAACTAGTACAGTTGGTGCAGCGAACCGTGAATATGCGATGCCAGACTTGACTTATCTTGTTATCTTAATTATCCTACTAGTTTTGTTATCATCCTTATGTTTAATTCCAGTTTTCACATGTCATGTTACCTTTACTAGTTTTCATACTGAAAGTCACTAGGGCTTACTAGTCTTTATGACTGACCCTTTTTCTTTCGCCTCTTTTTCTTTCGTTTCTTCCCCCCAGATTATCAGGGAGGAAACACTAGCTCTTTGCTTGGATTTAGCTTGCTTTCTACAGCTCATGTAGGTTTGGTCTTGGGCTATGCTATGGCTTCTTCTGCTATTTATGGGGAATAATTTACTTTTGTTTTAAGTTTATGCTTCTTTATTATGAACTTGATGTAATGGAATAATTTGTATCTTGGATATATGAGCTCTTGACTCTTTTCTAGAAAATAATAAAAAGTTGGTTTTTAATTTCTATCGCTGCTTTATTTATGTTCTGCCTTGTGATATCTCTGTGCATGTTTACCTAGATAATACTCCACCAAAACTAGTGCATTCCCTTTATGAGTGACCCTAGCGGAGGTGGGGTGTTACATTTGGTATCAGAGCAGAAGGTTACCAGGCTGGGCAAAAGTTTTAAAAACCGTCCGAAACTATTTTCAAAACCATTTATAAAGAAGCATTTTTCAAGAAAAGTTTTATATTTAAAAAGGTTATTCCTCAAGAAGCCATTAGCACTTTCCTTTGTTTCCTCGTTTGAATCCTTTCTTTTCGTTTTTCAGCATGGCCGATCTTAACCTTCCTGAGGGAATACCCGTGCCTGGATGGTTCCGAAGGTACTTAGAAGCCAGGGCCAACGACGCGGGCACGGCAGACATCCCTCCTCCTCCTCCTCCCCCAGTGGCTGCGGTTCCTCCTCCTTCTGGTATCGCCTTTGCCAAAATATGCAAAGACTTTAAAGCAATGGGTGGCAAGAACTTCGTTGGAACTGAAACCTTTATTGAGGCACGAAACTGGCTAAAGGAGACAGAAGACTTGTTCATTATCTTTGATATGGAGGACCATAGGAAAGTTCAGTTGGCAGCATGGTTGTTGAAAGAGGAAGCTGCATTTTGGTGGGAAGTCACCAACGCTACCAGGCCAGTTGAGACTTGGGCAGACTTTAGAGAGAGGTTTGGGCTTAAATTCCTATCGTCAGCAGAGGAGAACCTTCAGATGGAGAAGTTCCGAGCACTCAAGCAAGAGGACCGCATCAGGGCTATCATCTATTTACCTTCGAGAGATAGTACGATTTCATGGAGTTCCTTCTAGTATAGTTAGTGATCGTGACCCGATTTTCACTAGCCAGTTCTGGAATAGTCTACAAGAAGCAATGGGAACACGACTGAACTTGAGCACGGCCTATCACCCACAGACGGATGGACAAACCGAAAGGGTAAATAGGGTACTAGAAGATCTTCTAAGGCTATGTATTCTTTACTTTGGTGGTACTTGGGAAGACCATCTTCCTCTCATGGAGTTTGCATATAACTATAGTTACCAAGCTAGCATCGAAATGACACCGTTTGAAGCCCTGTATGGAAAACCGTGCAAGTCACCAACTTGTTGGTGGGAGACGACAGACAGGCTTATACTTGGCCCTGACATGATAAGGGACACTTCTGAGAAGATTGAGTTGATACGAAAATGGATGAAAACGACCCAAGATAGACAGAAATCTTATGCGGACCAGAGAAGGACAGACCTAGAGTTCGAAGTCGGAGATATGGTCTTTATAAAGGTTTCTCCGTTACGCAATGTAGTTCGTTTTGGGGCAGTTGGAAAGCTAGTGCCAAGGTTCATAGGACCATTCCCTATCATTGAGAGGATTGGATGAATGGCCTATAAGGTAGACTTACCCGAGAAGTTATCTGGAGTACACAATGTCTTTCACGTCTCGCATCTTCGGAAGTGCTTGCATGAGTCAGCCGAAGTGGTTGAGCCAAGCATCCTTGAAGACGTAGAAGTGGAAAAAGAAGTGACATTGAGGTGAGTTCCGATTCGTATCTTAGGAACGGAGATTAAGAAGCTAAGGAATCGAGAAGTCAAGCTAGTGAAAGTGCAGTGGAGTGAAACCCAAGAAGACGCAACTTGGAAAACTGAAGAGAAGATACGCGCGCTTTACCCATTTCTTTTTTAGAGTACATTCTCGAGCTCTTTTTCCTGTAAACTTGAAAACCTTTTCATATCATGCTTCTAATATCTATGTTTGTCTTGTTATCTTCTCGATCTTATCTTGAGAACCTTAGGTAGAACCATATGGATGTAAACATGTGATTGAAACATGTTATGGTTGATGTTTGCAAATGGTTGCAAGTGGTCGCAAGAGGTTGCTAGTGGATGCATGACACGCATTAGGCACTAGATCGGCTCAGTCACATTTTCATGTTGCATATGCATGAGTGCTTATACTTGTTCATGGATGGAACTTGTTATGCTATCACTTGGATGTTGCATATGGATGAATGATTGTGCACTCATGTAGAGATTATGAACTATGCTAGGAATTTGCATACATGTTGGATCCATGACACTAACATATTTTGCGTTAAGGAGGTTTACTGAATCAGTAACCGCCTGATCTTTTGCATTAGATAAGTACATATACACACACTTACTGCATATGTTCATTCAGCACTAGAAATCTCTTAAGGACAATGGTTGCCTGTGGATGATGCTTTGAGTAGATGGATGATTGGATGGTAGGACACATCCTCCCTAACTTAGAGATTTCGGGGACGAAATCCTTTAAGGGGGGAGAATGTAACAACCCGTGTTTTTATAACGTGTAATAACCATAAATCAAGGCAGAATTAATTTTTAAAATAAGAATCAAGGGAAATGGGTTGCGCCATTGCGTTCGTCTCGAAATTCTGCTTGGAAACGACTCCGAGTTTTCGAAAATCGGAGTCTGTATGACCAAGTTATGACCTTTCGAAGTTTTCAGAAGTTTTCAAGTTCAAAACAGACTCAATTCGAATTTCAAACCTCAGAATGGACTGGGCAGGAAATTTCCCGCCCAGGACCAGGTCGACCTGGGGGTCGACTATTTAGTCGACCTACCTAGGACCAGGTCGACCATAGTGTCGACCTGGGGGTCGACATGGTGCCCGAGCCCATTTCTGAAACTGAATTCACTTTGATGTATTTGGCCTCGTTTCTGTCCACATTCGTTGACCTGACCCTATAAACACAGCCCCTAACACCAGTCTCTCTACACAAAATTCTTTCTGACTTTATGCTGCTCTTATTCTGGTTGAAAAGCTTGAGAGAGGGACTGCTTCTTCTATGTTGAGACTGCATTAAGGGAATTGCTGATTTGGGGACTTCTATTAGGACTTGACTAAGCATATTCAACATCGACTCTCTTTTTCTAATTCTCGAACCACGGTCTGTAAGCCCCAGTTATTTTCAGATTTAAACTGTAAATGTAATATGAATATGATGTAAATTGAAATTGGACCTATGTATGATGACTGTTTACATTCGTTCTCGTTCATCTTGGATCTTGACTCTTGGATATTACTATGACATTGATTTGGGCCTATTCATGTTGTAAATCAAAAAGAAAAACCCCTCATATTATCATGTTGAACCTACTATTAGTCACAAGTTTATGACTATCACCTTATGTCAATCGTTACCATGACTATACTATCATCTTATGATAGTCGTATCATGACTATACTATCACCTTATGTCAGTCGTATCATGACTATACTATCACCTTATGACAGTCGTTACCATGACTATACTATCACCCTGTGACAACTGTTATTTTGACTAGTACCTTATCTTGCTAGATTTGGAATCTTTATGTTTGAGGCCAATATTTCATATGCCAGTAATGTTTTAATCTTTTATTTCAAGTCATATCATGCTATGCTAGTAATCACTTTTGCCACATTATACCCGTTCCTTTTTATGTTATTCCCTATTAGATTTATTTGTATCGATTCAAACTTACGTGCGATGGGAATACGATTTGGGTAGACTAGGTAAAACATAAATTAGCTTTAAACTTAAATATGAATGTTGTTATGACTTGAACCTGAATATGGACATGAACTTGACACGATTTGACATGAAACATGACCAGAAAACTTGACATGAATCTAGACATGAAAACTTGAACGTGGGCATGACAGTTAGATAAACTTGAAAATGGCCAACTCGAGATTGGGTTGAGTTTGCAGTGTAAATCTGCCTGGAACCGCCCGACAAATCCAGTGGATGCAAACAATAGGATCCAATGTGGGTAGTTGGTCATATTGCACGTAAAAACCCAAGGTTAGACTATGTTGTGGTGTAAATCTGCCCGGAACCGCGCAACAAATCCAGTAACCACAACAGTTAGCCTAATGTGAGAGGTTGGCGTGCACTAATGAATTAATGTCACATGATAGGGTTAAGTCATGAACCACTTGAATACACTTAACCAACTTAATACACGATCTGGATAGGGTTAAGTCACGAATTTGAATGACAACACTTAACCCGTTAGAAACCCTAGTTACGCGGTTCTTTTCAGTAGTAACCCACTTAGATGTATCACGATACCCTGGGACTAGGCAGGGTGGGGCACGATTACTGGGCTGATTGTAAGCGACCAGAACGACGGCTGAGTAGGTGCGCCATTGTAGGTTCAGGCGGGTTATGGTCGTGCATGTAGCCCGGAGTTGAAAAAGCAGGCATTGGGCACCCGTAGATTTACATTGTGCGTGCTTGATTCGTGTCGGTGGTTGGTACCATAGGACTTGATACACCCTATGGTGGACCAAGCACAGGTAACTACATTTCTGGATAGGGCCGTATGACACAGACACATGACGAGCTAGGACTTGTGGAGAGTCGATCGATTAATAGATCGTACCGTAGGACCCCGTAATGTGTCACTTCATGACACTGGGCTAAGGGATCATTTCATGGTTAATACTTGACATGGGTTAGAATACTAGTACAGTTGGTGCAGCGAACCTTGAATATGCGATGCTAGACTTGACTTATCTTGTTATCTTAATTATCATACTAGTTCTGTTATCATCCTTATGTTTAATTCTCGTTTTCACATGTCATGTTACCTTTACTAGTTTTCATACTGAAAGTCACTAGGGCTTACCAGTCTTTATGACTGACCCTTTTTCTTTCGCCTCTTTTCCTTTTGTTTCTTCCCCCCAGGTTCTCAAGAAGGGAACACTCGCTCTTAGCTTGGATTTAGCTTGCTTTCTGACAGCTCATGTACAGTTTGGTCTTGGGCTATGCTATGGCTGTTTCTGCTATTTATGGGGAATAATTTACTTTTGTTTTAAGTTTATGCTTCTTTATTATGAACTTGATATAATGGAATAATTTGTATCTTGGATATATGAGCTCTTGACTCTTTTCTGGAAAATAAAAAAAAGTTGGTTTTTAATTTCTACCGCTGCTTTATTTATGTTCTGCCTTGTGATATCTCCGTGCATGTTTACCTAGATAATACTCCACCAAAACTAGTGCATTTCCTTTGTGAGTGACCCTAGCGGAGGTGGGGTGTTACATTTTTATTTGATACATTTGGTATTCTTCATAGATACATCTTGTTTGGTAGATCCTCGAAACAATATCTGAATCATATTCATCATGTAATCACTTTTCTAATTGAATAATGGAACATACAACTAACAAACTCTTCACTCAAGTATTCTCTTATTTCACAATTTCAACTTATGAACCTGAAAACTAAAGTTTATGCATTTTATGCCCTCAACTTACTTAACTATGAAAATTAAAGTATTCTTTACTATGACATTACATTTTCTTTACTATACATCACATATCCTTAACTTACTTGCTCGCTTTATACATTACGTATTCTTAAGTATAGCAAGAAAAAAAGAGAGTGATAGATTAGTATGCAAATGGACTATAACACAACAAATGATAAATTCTGGGTTTGAATTCATGTGCCTCTTTTGGTTGGAAACTCATAAGCATGCACTAGAAAAAGTATAAATCAAGGTATTATCATATCATATATCTCGTGAATCAAAATTTTGTGGTCACTAAACCAAGTTGAAGACCAGGCCACCTACATAATTGTTTATAATTTGACAATAAATAAGTAAACATTATTAACATACAAATATGTTTGAAATTTGCTGGACATATTCTTAAAGCATTGCCGTAAGACTCAGAAGTTCTTAATAATGCTAGTAAATGAGTAAAAGTCATCAAAACATAGCTATTGGCTGATAATTGACTTGGAAAGTCAAAAAAATTGATTTATCCTACTGATTAATTTAATTTGACGTCGGACTATAACTTATATGAAAGTAATACATATTAAAAAAAACACATTCAAATGTATAGATAAATTTTGCTACTTCTTTCCTGCAAAAGATTTTGTTGGTCTAATTTATTGACAATGGATATAAATGTCCAGCTATGCCAAATCGTATGTCTAATTTTCTATGAGTTTGTTTTTTCTTAATTTAATATACTTTTACTATATTTTAATATTAATAAATTCTTACTATTTTATTAAGTTTCCTCTGTTTACTATACATTCATAAATTTTGTATTCTGCTTATTTTATCTTTTCCTTTTGTGTGAAATTTTTTTGGCTGTAGATTAATTTTTAATAGTTATTCGAAGTCCTCATGATTTTCATTCTTTTCATGATATGTATACTGTATACCAAAGCGTGGAGCGCCATAACAATATGGTCATGTGTATTCTTTTATCATTGTATGTATATGAAAGCATGGAGCTCCACAATACTATGGTCATGTGTATAAAACGTCATATATTATTGTGGTTGTAGGTTAAAGTATGATGCTATTATGACTTAGTTCTAGTCATCCTTGGTGGCTTTATGTGAACAGGATTTCAAAACCGTTTGCCATTTCAATTCATGAAATTTCGTGGTCAATTATAATATATACACACAAACCATATGCAATGAATTGACATGCATACTTGAAAATATCCACGCTTTACTTTTAAAAAACTATAATAAATAGCAATGAATAATATAAATAATATCATTCCATTTGCCTATATAAACGAACTTCTCAACCAAACTCTTCACAGATTGAAATTAAAAATCTTAGAAACCTCTGCTGATAAACTAAGTTCAAATTTAATTATGACCTACTATAACATGCCGACTGATGATTTCCTAGCAATAGCGGTTCCAGTGGTGGTCTACTGAGCTTATTCCGGTTTGTATCTAATGATCGGATCACTTGATAACTACCACCTTCATTCAAGAGCCGATGAGGACGCTCGGAATTTAGTAGCCAAGCGCAAAGTCGCCACTGCCGTGTTTGGCCAACAGCTCATGCAATCCACCGTCGTCGTTATTCTTTTCAAAGTAAATACACAAGTCAATATATACCTCTTGAAACAATCATGTTGATTTGTGCCTTTTTCTCTTTTATACATAGAACATATATATAGTTAATAACATGTATTTGATACTGTGAAATATTAAGGAATAGTAATAATGGCATTTCAAAATTTTGTTGTCATAGAATTTTCTCTAATTTTGTTGTTTTTGTTATTAAATGTTTTCATAGGGAAAGGATAAGGATATGCATGTAAGCCTTGTACGTACTCGCCAACAATTGAAGAACGAGAGATCACAAAAGTATAAACCAAGAAAAATAAATCAAGCCACCCGTTGAAGTTTGCAATGTAGACAAGGAACAAGAATTACGGCACGAGACAACACAAATTCCATGTGTAGAAAATGTAATGCCTAGTGAAGAAACTGAAATGCATGAGGAAATTTAAACATTGCATGAAGAAAATGAAATGCGTGAAGAAGTTGAAATAGCTTGTGAAGAAAATGTTGATGCCGAGGTGGAAATCAATAGACCAAATGAAGTTAACACTGCAAATACAAATGTAAAAAAATGTCCAAGAGGTCCAACAAGATCAAAAAAACTGCCATTAAGTCTTGAGAATCGAATAGAAGTTGAAGTCAATGAGGTAGCCATACCCATAGGAGATGGCTTGGTACAATTATCTTCTTATCTTGGGCCGCTTGTTCGAGAGCATGTTCCGGTTACACTTACTGATTGGAGGTTGCTAAGTGATGAATTGAAAGTTGTATTGTGGGAATCGATTCAGGTATATACCTTTTTCACTTTGTTTACAAATTTCCATGCATTTCAGTTTTACACTGCTCTGTTTACTTTCTTTAAAATCTCAGGAATTTTGCTATAATGTTCGATTCAGGAATTTTGCTCTGTTCATTTCAGTTTTACGCTGCTCTGTTTAATTTTTTGTAGGGTTACAAATAAGAGAACTGCCTTGTTTGCTTGCCAAATAGATGCTTACTGAAAAAACTCGCTCCATTTAAATAAATTTTATTATTATTAAAATAATTATGTTCAGGTTTTTGTTTTTTTATTATTAAATAAGTATGTTATAACCATGTCATCTTTAGCAGTAGTTGTAATAACTTAGGTGTTATATTTGTTTGGGGTGTAAACGTAAACTTTTCAAAATGCCCCTTTAAATTCAAAATATATCTCAGATTTATTTGAATATACTTCCACCTTAGTTAAATTAAAATATTTGTATTCTACTATTTGGTCAATTTATCTTTTAACTGAAACTTCTCTTATCTTAATTAAAACACAATCGTTTGCTAGAACTAAGTCAGTCGATTTTATATCCAAAGTTGCTCGGGCCTGAATTAAAATGCATAATTTTTGTTAGTGAAAATAATTCTTATATATTATAACTGAGTCAATCAATTAAATTTTATATTATATCTTAATATCGTGAATTTCTATGAAACAAAGTTCACACTAGTTGATGATAATTGATTTATTGGAATTAGAATCATTTGCTTACTTGCATTACCTGTGCAGCCTTACTGCTAAACCTGAACAGAGCTGTTGACTGCACCTAGTTAGTTGTAATGAGTTGTCAATATTCGGCATTCTGACCCATTTATAAACTTAGAATGTTTTATTGCATAATTTCTGTTGAATATTTGTTTGTTCTCTCTAGCTAGTACCATTTTTTAATATTTTTAGCTCTACTGCCTTGCACATTCTGGTATTTTGAGGTTTGCGGTACAAATTGCACATTAGGTTTATTCCTCAGTGATGAATACTAATGAAATTCCAGCACATAACTATTAATGCACCGTTTATTTTTTTTTTACTTGTAGGCTAGATTCAAAGTAGAAGAATGGCAAAAAGTACCTTATTTCAACAAATGGGAACTATTTGGAGATCCTCGAAAAGCAAATTGGTCCCAAAAATAGTCAATGCAACGACGGAAGAGGAAAGACTTGGTTTGAAACCTTACAATATAAAAAACATGAATGAGTTGAGGCAGTTTGTAAAGATGAAATTAAGTTTGGAGTTTAAGGTATGCTTATACTTGCACATCAAGTAATTGTTCACAAGAGTTCTATTGTGTTTTACATGTAGGTTTCTCACTTTTCTACTTATCATGGACATTAAAGTAAGCACCGTAATTTTCTCACTTGTTTCATTGGTTTTTTTTTCTTTAATAAGCCACATACTGGTTCCATTTTGTATTTTACGTAAAGGTTCAACCTAAGATGTTATACCTAGTAACTTTATTCACAATTGCTTGAGTTTTCAGTGAGACCTTAGATAAATTAGTTTATCTCTTCTCAGGCAAAAAGTGAGAAGTATAGAGCCATCAGGCAAAAACAATTGCCACACACAACCGGACGTAGAGGACTGGCTAGATTTACGGATGATTTGGTTAGTTAATTAAATATAGCATTATTTATCTAGCTAGGTGATTAACTATTGTTTGATTTATTTAGTGCTTTTTCTAAATATAGAGAAAGTAGAGTCAAGATTCATCGTCCGTATCTAGAACGGATGTTTGGGTTAAATCTCATACCAAAAAGAACAGTGAACCAGTGAACACGGATGTTGCAAATGTCATTGTAAGTATTTTGATTTTTGTCACTAATTGAACATTGTGATGTTTTTACCATCGTATATAACATATATATATATATATATATATATATATATGTTAATTTATATAGGAGGAGATTAGAAAAATAGATAATGCCACGCAATCCGACACGATGAAGAATGTCCATGAAGACACAATTACGAAAATATTAGGACATGATAAACTAGGAAGATTAAGAGCACTTGGAAGAGGGTACACCAAAACAAAGTTAGGCTTATCACAGTCAAGGGATAACCAGATAAGTCAATGTCATAAAAGAATTTCAGATTTGGAGAACTTGGTACACTTTCTAATAAACAAAGAGGTATACTTTAATTTATGGTACACCAAGTTTTACTTTCAATTATTGCTTTATATCCATTCATGTTAGTATAATCGAATTACTACATTTTTATAAAATGAGATTTCAATTATCTAATTTTTTTTTTCCTTATATAAATTATAATACATGGTTTGATCTGGTGCTGCTATTTTTGCTTTGGCTAGGTAAAGAAGGTTCAAAAGACAAGAGCACACCTGAAATGGTTTAAATCACTTATATTTGATAAAACATCATTTAAAATTTTGCTGTTTTATTTTTTGACTTGAGTTATCCTTTTAATTTTTTGGGTTTTCTCACTGTTAAAAGTGACAATATATCTCACACTGTTAGCTACGCTGATATATACGGGTAATAAATTTGGAAAATTATAATTATTTTCATATTTATTTATCAGTATACTCAGCCTTCCATTGTATTCCATCTGAAGCAAGGTTATATATATATATGCCCCATCCTCTAACCTCTTCAAACAATAAAAGCGAGACTGCTACCTAAATTGAAAATTTTAGAATTGGTATTTTTATTAGCTGTGTGAGATATATTGTTACTAATTTTTACTATAATATTGGTAGTTTTATACAAGTTATTTTTGTACCTTGGACATGCTATGTGAATTTGAGATGCTTATATCTAATCAACAATCGATATTAAGTGATTTGGACATAAAAAGAAATATTTTTGCAGACTTAAGGGATGGAAAGTTGAAATAAATTTCAGTGTGGTGGTAATAGCAGTAAAATGAAGAAATAGACATAAATTTCAGCAACAGTCTAGTATTGTTTTTTGAAACTATATCCCTTACATTTGTAAACAACTTTGTATGCATAATTGTTGATATGTTTGTAGTCATATGGTTAATGACAATACATGTCTGTTTATTTTCTGTTTGGTAACCAGTTTACTTTTTGGTTGTCTGATTTATTTGTATATTCTTTGGAATTAGCGAGTAGATTATTATGCAAACAAAATTCATTTTGATTTTCGCTGATTAACCGTTTCAGTTAATGCATAAACTGAAAAATTAACTATAAAATGATTAACATTACAACGTGAGCCATTAATATTCCAGTAATATTAAAAGAAGCTCACGTGAGCCATTAATATTCTAGTAAATGAATAGATACAGTGACATCGTAAAATAAAAGGACAAGAATTGTAGTTTTACTAGAATTTAGTTAGAAATTACAATGTTGCAACTATTGGTAGTTTTACTAGAGTTTAGTTAGAAATTACAACTGTGTGAGATATATTATTACAATTTTTTGGTTTTTCTCTTCTATGTTAAAGTTTTGTTATTTTCATAATTAATCGACTTGTGCAGTCTATATTTAATTCATTTCTTAACAAATTTGGTCTTAATTGTAGAATAATGACAACATTTGTGAGCTGTTAAATTGGGATGGAATCGATGAAATTGTCGCTGAAGGGAGAGTGGTGTCCACCGACCCAAATGAAGTAGTCAATGATATTCGTATTGGACCAAATGCCGTGAAAGTTATTATCGACTGCATAAAAAAAGCGGACGCTTATTTATGGAGACCTACATCTAGTATATCAGTGTTAGGAGAGGCCAAGGGTAAGTCAGTGGCATGACCGACAAATCGTGTTGTTGCACAGCGAGGGCACATGGTTGAAGACAAAATGGTAAAATTTATGAATCCTGGTAGCTAATATGTAATTGTATACATATTTTCCATTAAATATATTTATTTGTTTTTTTTAGAGTAAAACTAGTAGCTCAAACAACAATTGCAAGCTTTTTGATTGGAATGATGGCGAAGTGTTGGTCGCCGAGGGACGACTTTGCTCAAGTGATTCGAAAATGATTGTTAACGGTATTCCGCTTGGTCCGTTAGCCGTGGTGGTTTTGGTAGACTATGCAAAAGAAGAAGATGCTTACTTTTGGTGACCTACAATGGATATGTCATGCATTAAAGAGGCTGTAGGTAAGAAAATAGCATGGCCAAAATCAAAAGTTGCAGCTAAAAAAGCATGCACTGTGGCTTCTTCTTCCATGGCTAGAGCAAACATTGCAACTTCTCCTGGCATGGCTAAATCAACTCCTCAGGTAACTAAGAAACTTTTGCTACATTAGGTATGGGCATGTAATACATGTGGTTCCTCTATTGTAATAATAACTATTACCTTTTGTTAACTTTACACTAATTTTATGCACTTATCATCTCATTGTCTCAAATATTTTGGTATCTTTCTTAATTTGAATATCACTGTTGACAGTACACACATATCAGGATAACTTTGGTTATAATGTGCAAGGACCCCAGCACAACAACCAGGTCATGATTGTTTTATATACTATGAATCTAATCTTATTTTTAAGTCTTCTACTACTGCATTGTAAGTGGTACTGTCATTATCAAAAGTTTTAAATGAATCATTTATATGTTTTAATTAATGCCTAATCTGAATATTTTCACTTGGTATATCTAGCATGTATTATTAATTTACCCAGTAAGAAAAAATACATCAACTAATATAAGGCGTGCTTTTCCCATTTTTTTTATTTCTTCCACACTGTAAGTGAAATGAAGGTACTGTGCTTCCAGTATGCATTTGAAGGCTTTTGAAAAATAAACTGATACTGTTGTTATAGCCATGCTAATTCTGAATATAAAATGGAACTGGTTTTGATATCTAAACTATCAAAACCAGATAGGTACGCCACATTAATTCTGTTGTTTGACAGCAACAGTGAAGACAAATTAACATTATATTGAACAATACTTCTTGCAGCATTAATGCCTCTGAAAGCCGCTTCAGAAACATAAATAAAATGCACTTGTATTTTGTTTTTGTAAATGTAATAAACTTTGCTAGCCAATCTAGTTGATTTTATTTCTTGTTAAAATTGTTATTTTGGTTTTCTTATCCAACAGAGGTCAAATATGGTCATAAAGAATAGATGCAAGTTGCTTGATACGGCCGAAACAGAACAAGTAGTAGCTGAAGGAACTATATTTTCTACTGATCCGACAACAATGGTTCACTCTTTTCCATTAGGAAAAGATGTAGTATTAGTTTGGATAGACTTTGTTAGGGTTAGTGACGCATTAGTATGGAGACCCACATCGGAGTGTAATACATGGAAGATGCTTTTGGGACTACCGTAGCTTGGCCGACAGCATATGTCATTGGGGAATCAAGTTCAAGTAAGTCTAATTTTTCAGATGATAAGTAAGCTTAGAAAATATTTGTTTGTATGACTAGCCCATAAGTTTCATTCCCATTCTAACTACAAGCTTAGGCAGCTCCACATCTTAGTTTACCGATTTTTTTAATTATAAAACTAATGCTTGTTTCAACTATCATTTCATTCAATTCCGATGTGCACTTCCCCCATGGTTCAAAATTTTGGTGAAATTTCGGTTGTTCTAGTGATTTCGTTTCAGTTTCAGTTATGAACGGGAAGGAATCCGATTAAACTGTAGTTCTGCTCTGCTCCATATTCCATATTTTTTCTTCAGATATTAAAAAAATAGTTAAAATTACAAAAAAGTACAATAAACATACAAAATATAAAAAAAGAAATAACAAGATAAATAAATGAACGAGTAAAAAACTTCGATGCACTTTTGTGAATTTACGCTGGAATTATAATAAAAAAGTAAAAATTTCCAGAATAGAATGAAAATTCGAAAATCTCAAATAGACAAAATAGAATCATAAACCAATGTATGTAGTGTAAAGAATATATTATAAATTTATTGTAGTGTTGAGTATCTATTATTGTGTTTAGCAATTTGAAAAATGTATGGAATTAGAAAAATCAGAATTAGAGAGGAACTTTCAAAATATCTGAAGCGATACTAGAAATATTTAAATCATCGATGACCAGAACGGAAAAAAGAATTTTGATCCTTGGTTTTTCCACGCAACATTAACCCTGCCCATGGCTTTGAATTTTGCATCTGTTCCAAACATTGTCTTCGTCGATTTTCTCAATCTTAGCTCAAAATGACGTCATGTGCCAGTATTACATCTTTCGTGGAATCTGTCTGTAATTTGCATTTCAAACTCAACGCTCCATTCCAATTCAGAGGGCTTTTGCATGATATTTCCCGTGTGTTAATAGTGATCCTTTTTTCATTTTGAGGATTGGTATAATACCTAATGAAAAAGGCTTTTCGAGTCCAAGGCAAGATCGATATCGAGGTCTGTTAATTTGATGATGCTGAGCTTTAGTTTTATTTCAGACTTGCTTAAATAACTGAATATATGGATAAACTACTATATGTATACACACACACACTGAGAGTACTATCATAATAATACTGAAATGAGTTGATTTTTGGTGGAGTGTTGTATATATATGGTATGGAAAAGGAATTTCATTTTTTGATCATAGACATAGAGCACTGACGTAATTTTATATATGATCGCCCAGATATGATGTTTTGTATAATAATATATCTGTCTACGTTTAGGAGATACAAATACAGGCAGCACATTTTTTCCTTTTTCTCTTTTTAGCCAATGTTTTACTTAAGCGAATCCAAGAAAGGATTTTTTATAAAGTTTGCAAGAATTATTGATTCAAATTTATCTTCTCATGAGGTTTAATAGTAAAATTAATGATATTAACTAACTAGAACTATGAGAATTACAATATGTTTTGTTTTATGATTAGAAGAAGAAGAGGTTACACAAACATACATGTACATATATGCGCTAGCAAACTGTTGCTAGCAACTTAGATAGAACTGAATATTATTAATTGATTTTTTGTCCCACCTGAGTTTTCACTAGTATGTATATAATCTTATTTCATTGATTAGTGGGCAAAATATGCTTCAGTCCCTCTCAAATCTATGATATGATTTTAACTAAAAAAAATACAATTCTTAATGTTTGTGTGCCTAGAGTTGAATCTTTAGCAGTGTAAGTTGAATCCATCTATCTCCGTTTACAGTGATATTTTAGGCACGAAGCTTTTGATTAACCATTTGGCTAACCTCCATCTGATTATGACGCATTATTTTTTGTTTTTGGGAAGAGATGTTTATGGCCTACAACATAATACTTGATTCAAATACTTAATTAATAGAGAAGACATTTTCATTTAATAGACTTCTCAGATAAAGCAAATCTGTATGTGTTCATTTTTCATTAGTGGATGTAATGAATTATGGTACAACAATGTATATATTTAATTGTAAAAGAGTTTGATATGTAGTGCATGCATTTTGTAGTAAACTAATTTATAAACCGTCAAAGATTTAGACATATCACAAACAATATCAATATATTTTGTGGGATCGCTGCTAAAGATCACCGTAAACTAAACATGATTCATGTTTTGTACGCAGTCACGTTGTTAGGGCATTTCTAACAAAAAACTGTTGAAGGTTTGTCTGTTTTTACATCCTTTTCTAGCAGAAAAGCTTTACCGCCAAATGACGGCATCAATAACATATATATTGTAGGCACGTTTTGGCTGCTTTGTTCATATTGTGTTAGTGTGCGTGTGTTGCTACCACTTGGAACGTAACCTAAACTTTTGTGTGTGTATGCATCTGTATTGGGAGCATACCTGAACATGAGCATACCTGAACGTGTGATACTGTGAGTGCGTTAGTGTATGAAATGGCTGTTTTTTCTTGAAATGAAGATTAGCATAAAACACAGCTAAACCATTTTGCTCGTTAGTTTTAAACCGTATGTCCAAAGTTAATGATTTTCCACATTTTAATTATAAGTAAGTCCATTGTATTCAGCAAACATAAGAACTTTTTCTTTTTGAGAGTTGTTTACATTTTGAGAAAGTTTACCTCTTCATAATTGATGCCACCTATGTTCTGATCCTGAAACCGAGGCATTTATATTATTGAACTCTATTGTTTTATTTTTGGTAATAAATGATTGTTGTTTAAATTTTCGTCTTGACCACATTTTGCTTATCAAAGTTCTTATTCTTGATTTTCTACCTTGTCTACAGGTAATTAGCTTTTCTGGAGTGAAGACCATCAGCAACACCGGACATATATGTAAACTTGTTATGGTATTTGCTATTTGTTAGTTTATCATGTAAACTTGTTATGGTATTTGCTATTTTTTAGTCTATCATGTAAACTTGTTGATGAATGCTTTTGGTATGTGAATTTGCTGATTTTTTCAACTAAATATTATCTAAATGGAAAATACTTATATGACTAATGTGTTTTCAGTTATTTGAGTACGATGATTCTACGATTGATTGATTGTTGATGTGGATCAGAATTTTATGCAGTTGGCTCCGATTTTATTATGACTATTACATAATTGATTGCTGGAAATTCTGTAGCCATAAATAATATACTGTAGCATTTAATATATGCTACAAAACAACAAAAACGTTTTAGTAGCGTTTAACAAATGCTACAAAAAAGAAAAAAGTGAGTCACGTAATGACATTTAGCAGCGTTCAACAACTGCTACAGAAACAAATGTAACATACCATCTGAATTTTTAATGGCTAAAAATAAACGCCACGAAAAGTTTTTAGTTACATAAAATAAAAGCTACAGAAAAGGAAAAAACAACCCACGTAGTAACATTTGGTAGCGTTTGAAAAACGCAACTGGATTAAAAATAAGGTAGCGTTTACTAAAACGCAACAAAAAAAAGACTTTTAGTTACGCGACCTAAAGTAGCGTTCACTAAAACGCTACCAATACCTTTTGGTAGCGTTTTTCAAACACTGCTAAAGTTAATTTCTGGTGTAGTGAACCAAATTTTTTTTATTTGGCAATTTTAATGAATTTTGAATATTTAAAATGATTTATTTTAAACAAAAACAAAGAGAAATCTATTTTGAATAGAATTAGAACATATATATTTATTTGAATCAACGTTAGAATATAAATATTTATTTTAATTATAAAAGGAAATGGAAATGGCGCGGTAGTTTGAAAATTCAATTTCAAATTTCAAATGTGTGCACAGGATTCAAAATAAACTGGATTTTAGCGAAACCAAAAGTATTAGATTCTATTTGAAAATATCTTTGCAACGAATCCGAAAAATAGAAATTTCATAGCAGGAATAAAAAGCTATGCCAAGTTGAAAATTCAGAATAGTCACTATGGAATTTAGGCCCTTAAAAATAGCCATTTTGCAAACGACCTCTGTTTTCGATGAAACCACTTTTGTTGGATTTGGAATGTCAAATTATTGCTAGATCCCAAAATTCATAATTTTGGGATCAATATGTGAGCGTGGCAAAAGAAAACGTGTTTTAACAGTTTCAATCAATTTGGATCGACCAGAAAACGACCATTTTTCAAACGATCTCCAAATTCGATGAAATTAATTTTTTAGGACCGTATCGTCAAAACATAGCAGATTTATTTTTTTGAAATTTTTGGGGTCCGTATGTGGCCCCAATAAATTGAAATGTGCGTTCAAATTCAATATATAGATTTATATTTTGATTTTGACGGAAACTGATCGTAACAGCCAAAATGGGTTACGCAACATATCCCATTGGGCTTGGAATGGGGATAATTTAGTAGGGACGACAGTCGTTGGGTCTCGTTTGGAGATCAAATTTTAAAGTTACTTTTTGGAGAAATTAATTAATTAAAATATTATTTAAACCCCATACCTCCCTCTCCCTCCTATCCTCTCGTTGACCAAATCAAAAGAAAAAACATGAACCCGACATCGGTCGCCCAACCACTACACCCCCACCCCCTCACGCGTGTCGCCCCCATCGGCCGTCGTTGGAACCCCCCTCTCGCCTCCGACTCCCTCTTCTCCCCAAGGCACAGCACTTGAAGACCGCGGCCCCCAAACTTGCGCAAACCCCTCTGCCACTGCACCAGAGCCACGTCGCCACCCTCCAGCGCGAGCACCCCCTCCCCTTCCTAAATTGCAGCGCCCCTCCTTCCCTTCTTACCACTGTAAGCTTTTTATTTATTTATTTTAATTTATTTTGGAAAAAAAAAATCTGATTTTTATTTTTAGGAATAGCAAATAAAAATCTGATTTTTATGTATGTAACTTTGTTTTAAAAATACGATCTTTTATTGTTTAAAAGGCGAAATAAAAATATGATTTTTCTATTATAGAGATAATAAAAATATGATTTTTATATTATAGAGATAATAAAAATATGATTTTCATGTTGCAAAGGTACGATTTTTAAATATATAAAAATTCGATTTTTATATACGAAGCGGCGATATAAAAGTTGGATTTTTATTATGAAGTTAGTGAAATAAAAATATGATTTTTATTGTTTGAAAGGCAATGCAAAAATATAATTTTTATTATATATAAAGCGCTATAAAAATATAATTTTTATAATGTGGTAGTGAAATAAGGATGTGATTTCCATATGAATTACATTAAAATAAAAATATGATTTTATCCATATAGCGTTATAATAGAAATGTAATTTTTACTATGAACAGCGTGAAACAGGTTACGTTGGGATTACGGTGAGGAACACAAAGCATAAGAAACAAAATCAAAACCGTTCAGAAATAAAGAATGGAGGAGTGGAACCCTAATGTGAGAACTTCTCACTTTAATTTTATTTTCTAGTTAAAACATATACTAGGATGCAGACGGTGCTTAGCAGCACCCGACACATGTCGTCCACAGACCATGGATGACTTGCTTGTTTGTTTGATTATGTTGTGAAAATTGATTGTATGATGTGGAATGGAATAAATATTTCATAGTTAAAAATATAATTTTTAACGTGTATACGAATAAAATAAATATTCATTTAAAAATTGGACGATTTGTTTATGTACACACATCTTACTGATATTGATTGGGACGATATATTTTACACATCGCCCAACTGCACAAATAATAATCAGTGTTTGTTGTTTGAAAACCCCGCACGGGCATTGGGATGATAATGGACGTACATTAATCCCAATATTTAGTTACATGTCAATCGATGGGTTGACAGATTGTTGTAAGTGTTAATTATTTAAATTTAATGCTTATGCAGTTGTGTAGTGCACTTTGGATGATGGTTGATTGTTTATCATTGTTATTATATACATGTATTGTATGGAATCCATATAATTAACATTATATGTTAATTGATTGAGCCTCATTCCAATTTGTAAAATAAAAAATATTTTAAAATAATATGTTCATGTGTTGAATAAAATATATTCATGTGTTGAATGGAAAAATATTCATGTGTCGAATAAAAGCCGTGTTGATTAGATATGCGCCATTTTGACGTAAACGATATTATATCGATTTTATTCATTTCTATAATGAATATCGAAAAGGAAATGATTTAAAAATATAATATTTGAAAATATCATCATTTATATATTAATGATATGGAATATTCAATTTTGATTTGAAATTGAATATAAAGCTGAAATCGTTTTGACAATGATTTGTAAAATATGTTTCAAACGGTAATCGAAGAAATATATATAATATATATATTATATATATTTAATGGCCTGAATAGAACGCGCCACGCCGCGGTAGTTCGCGAATTTAAACCACTGACTTTGAATTGACGTTACGGGAGATCTAACCGTCAATTTCTCCTAAAACCAAAACCGTTGGGTTCATATCGAAAAGAGCTTTCCAACGAATATATGGAATTTGAAATCTAACGGTTGGATTTGGAATTATGTCCAAATCAAATTTGAAAAAGGTCGCTGTAAGTGCAGCTCGATGCCCGTTTATGGAAATCGACTGTACGGGCCTTGATAAAATTATTAACTATATTAATAATTGGTGTAAAATCATAATAAATGATTTGGAAAGAATTGGGATGAAAAATTCCATTTTTTAAAAGATAAAAATGTATTTTTACCGAAATGAACTAGTTATGAGCTAGATTTGAAATCCAATAATTTTTAAACAAATAAATTGGATTTGTGAATGGTTTTAATATAACCAGAAATTTCCAATATGAGAATTGGAATGGATTTGAATCGAAAGTATCTTCGGAATATTTCGATATTGGATTCTGTGATTATACGGATATTATGGAGGAATTTGGAAGATATATATATATATATCGTTATTCCTATACGATATTTGTTGGTTTCAGAATTTGATATTGAATATAAGCCGATGTATTTTCTATTCAGAGCCTTGTATTTAATATCAAATTGAATTTTTGGTTTGTCGTGAATGGTACCTTTAAAAAATGTTGTTCTTAAACCCAATGGAGTTAAGAAAATTGGAAATTGATTGGACATTAGCTAAGTTGAATGATTTCCTGGGTGTTGATCTGATGTTGGCTTCGGCCTTCGGGTTAATACTTAGGGAATTGTTCTCTTACTAATTTATGGTTAGAGACTGATGGGATTTTGGGTTTGTCGTGAACTGCGTTTTAAACGACACTGTTCTTAAAACCAATGCGAAAAGAATAAATCTTTTAATTAAGATTTAAAGAAGAATTACCAATTAATTAACATTAAATTTGAGCTGAGAGTGGAATGTGATTTGGGTTTATTGTGAATTGTGTTTTTAATGACATTCGTACTTTAACCCGATTTACAGTGAAATGTGATTTGGAATTTATAAATCTTTTTATTAAGATTTAACGGGAATTTTCCAAAGTAATTTTTTCCGATTTAATATAATAAATTGGAATTGAATGGAATTCGATTGATAATAATTGAAGTGATCTTCCGTGGAGGAAGACTGTTAATACATATGGAATTTAAAAGACTTTGCCTTTATTCCATTTATATTATTAGTCGGATACAGAAATTGAAATCGAATATATATATATATATTGATTTATTTTCCGTGAAGATTCCATAATTAATGGAATGTGATTTGGGTTTATCGCGAACTGTGTTTTAGATTACATTAGTTCTTTAACCCAGTTAAAGGCAGGATTACATGTCGGTCATTGTATTTCAAACTATATGGTTAATCTTTTCTAAATATATATCTGTTTGGTAGCGGAGAATTTATTCTCTTTCTTAACACCCTTCTCTGAGACATACGAGCTTAGAGGTTATATATCGGCAGAAATCAATAGTACAGTGTAGATTGTCAATGCGACATGTTTGTGTTTCCAAATTAAATAATCATTAATATTGATTTTTGGGAAGATTAAAACTAAGTGGAGTTTTAATGAATCTTTAATCAGATTGAAATGATCGAAAATGGAGTATCACCAGTTTTTCTCCTAGCGATAGTTAAATCTTTAATTATGTTTGACCGTGAAATGATAATTAATATTTACTGATAACACCATGGTGTTAGATATGGAGTATTATCAGTTTTGCTCTATGGGATGAATAGGTTAGGATTGGGAAATAAAATAAATGATTACTTCGGTGTGGTTCGCTAATCCCGACTAGTTTGGAAAACCTTAATATGGTTTGAAATCCAAAGGAAGATTAAAGAATAAATTTGAAAGAATTTATCTTAGATAAAATTAATGGGAACCTATTCCCTAATGATGTGAATATTTGAATAAAATAATATTCTGAATTGGAATGAGGCATATGTTGTGTTTGTGTAACACTTGTTTATTATATACGCGGGTTATTTGGAAAGGCCGGGTTTATATCCATTCTGGATAACCGATTCGACGATAAGTTGACGATGAAGACTGTGGTTGAAGATCGAAGGTCTTCACATCACTTGGATGATTACTGATGTCTTGATTGGGCTATACAACCAAGACGAGGTAATAAGTGGTGATCGTCCAGACGTACTTGGAGATCGACGGATATGCGAGGACCTCTCTCCTGTATTGGACATATGGGACGTGGAATAAGGTGCCTCCGGTTTCGTTCAGACCCAGAACGAACTTGTAAATGGAATGTGTGTCTGATATTGGATTTTATTCTATGTTGATTGATCTCTATTAAATATATATCTATTTGGCGGTGGAGAATTTATTCTCTTGCTTAACTCCCTTCTCTGAGACGTATGAGCCCAGAGGTTATATATCGATAGACATCAGTCGCATGGCATGAATTTCCTGTGTGGCATGCTGAGGTGCAAATGATCAAGTCTCCTGCTGAAAAGCAGAGTCTTATGGTTGATGATCAAAGCACGACCCGTGTGGCATAGCTTTGTGTATAGCGTTAATTCGCGAGCCTCACACCTCGGTATGAGTCAAAAACGGGATCATGACTGCAGGGAGTGCACGACGTTTCTTTCTAGTTATGGGTAATGTCAGCGTTTTGCAAGCCCTGACATTTATATTATTTTTACCTATGTGGTTGTTGGAATGCGAGGCGCCTCGGATATATCAGTCTCTACGGAGCCGATGGATAGATCCTATAGAACCGGGAAACTTGTGTCCAGGTATAACTAATCCGCTATGTGTGGACCGGCCTGGAAGATCCAAGGGTTCGCCAGCATCCAAACCCTGTGGCATTTGCTAGAGTGTCTCGAAGCCGGCGAGGATGATCCCTTGCCTCGACTCATGACGGAAATCCAATTTCCAATACATGACATTTTGGTTTTGATTGTAGAGCCTAGTATTGGCGACATGATAGATGGTACCCAAGCCGCCTATGATTGATACATTGTTATTTGAAGTTGTTTTATACACTTCACACTATAATAGTATCAAAATGATTTGTTTTAAACGTACCAAGCATTATTTGGCTATTATAAGGTGAATCCCTATCCTCCGGCTTGCGTTGCATTGTGTGATGTTGGGTCTTATAATAGCTTCATTTTTTCAAAAAGCATTGCGATGTTTGGTTTATGCACTGGTATTCTTAGGAGGAAACCCGTTACATGTTATACGGCGTGGCCCCTTGATTTACCTTATTTGTAAAGTAAAGTTTTAAATAACTATTTTAGTTCTCACACCAGTCACATGAATGACTTGGAGTTTATTGCTTTAACCTAAACTTTGGGTGCCCTTATTTTCAACATGGGCAGCTAGTAGTTGGGTTTTGCAGATATTATATTCACAGGATCCTGATTTACAACTGAAGCGATATTCGGAAAGCTCTGTATTCGTGTATTACTTTCAGCTGTGTTTTTTATTATTTTTCCACTACGATGTATTTAAATCTCTGATATTTATCAAATGTGTAATATCTGTTCATACTCCGTATATTCTTGTACTCTGATGTAAATTGTTGTAATATGCAATGAAATGTTCTTCTGTTTCTGTTCTGATTTGTCTTGCTCTCAGACAATCCGTTCTTTCTCTTCTCTTCAGAGACCGGGGAAGATCGGGTCGTTATATTTGTGGCCCATGAAATCAAGATTGTAAAAGTGTTCTTGCTACATGCGGAAGCAAGCGATTATAGTGAAATTCTGCACGGTGGAGTGTAGGACTGGATGTAGGATTGGTTAGTTCGAACCAGTATAAAAATCCTGGTGTTATTTACTTTACTGCATTTTATTTTATTGCTTATTTCTTTTGATTTGAATTTGAATATGTAACACCCCATAATTTTTTTAACATTAAAGAGGATAAATTAAATAATGATTAATTTATTATTCAGAATTAAGGAAAAAGGATCGCGTATTGCGTCCGTCTCGAAATTTTGGTCAAGATAGACATTTGGTTTGCATAAAATGGACACCGTATGGGGAGGTCATGAGGGTTTTAAGTTTGTATACGCGCACAAAGAATATATGTATACATATGAGTCATATAGGACTCAGATATAAGTCAGCACCTTATCCAGAACAGTTCGAATTTGAAAAAGAAAAGAGGCGGCAGATTTCCCGCTCTTAGGGGTAGACCCCCCTAGAGGGGTGCAACACCGGGGTCGACCCCCCTTAAGGTGTGTCGACATCAGGGTCGACCCACCCACTGGTGTGTCGACACCCTTAGGGCTGACATCGCATAGTCGGTTTGGAGGCTAGCAGCTATATATAAGGGTCCATTTTTCATGTTTTCTGTCCTACAATGCAATGGAGGCCAAATTCTGTCAGTGACTGGACTAAACCTAATTCTATTCGTTTTCTGCAAATCAAATTCTGAGATTCAAGAATAGATTCAACACCTATAACTTCTCTTCTAATTAAACAATCCAAACACTGTGAGTTGGTTACTTTAGGTTTAAATGAATAAAAGTAATTTATGAATGACTGTGATTTTGATATGTTGTAAATTATGAATCTATACTGTTATTGGCTCCTAAGCTATGTCATGATAGATCTATTTTTCTAGATCTAATCTATTACGTCACCTTTGTGGATATTGGTTTATATCTATAATGTGGTTAATGTAAATCTGTCATTTTTGGATAGTTAAAACCTTGTTTAGATCTAATCCTTTATGTAGATCATCTTTTACCTGTCATATTGTGGCCAACTTAGATATGTCATTATTTGGACGTATAAAACTTTGTTCAGGCCTAAACATGCTTGCCATGTCATCTTAATTATGCTAGATATGTTTCATGTCCACATTATAATTATGTTAAATCTAGTTTTACCTTTGCCTGTTCACTAGATCTATTCTTATGTCCACCTTATTATTATGCCAAAACATGTCTATGCCAGTATATATGTTCATGTCACCTTTGTTAGAATGATAACTATTGTCATTTTTCCATCACCCATCACCTTTCCCATTTTATTGTAGATGCCTAGGCAACTTTCTAGCCTAGGTATGCCGCCAAATATATGCGAATGCGTTAGTTAGGGAACGGGGGAAAATATTAGAATTGGCATAACTTGGTATGAATTTGGACATATATTCCATTATGAGTATAATAGGACATTTAGGCATAATTGGAAATTTGAATGTTAATTTGGTTATTAATTGGAGTAATGTATATGAATAAATTGGCATAAAATCAATTATGGATATAATTAGGAAAAAGGGACATAATCACGTATAAAGATATAGGTAAGAATTGGATAAGAATGAAATGTCTAGTAGTTACAATTAAGAATTGTAGTTGCACTTATGACACGCAGTTAGGTTGCATTAGTGGCGAAAGTCTGCCCAGACCTGACCGGCATATCCAACAGCCACTAATGTTGAACCTAATGTGGGAGGTCTAAGTGCATAAATACGAATCGGGCTATGACACGAGGTTAGGCCCAACTTGTGGAAGAAATCTGCCCGAAGACGACCGGCATATCCAGCATCCATAAGTTGTAAGCCTAATGCGGGAGGTCTAGCCCATTATGAACCATAAATGGACATTGTAATGAATTAGACTGCTTAACCTAATTTAATCCATAAGGATTGTGTGATTATGAACTTAAGTTAGGGTTAAGTAAAATTGGTTGGACAGTAGGTAGGTTAAGTAAATTTGAGGGGGTGGGTAATATTTACATATAGGCCTACGAACTTATGCCAGTAAGGTTATGTAATTAAAGACACCTATTGGTATACATAACCGGTGGAAAATATAAAATTTATGTTATTAAAGATACCTTTTAGGGTAAGCATAACTAGTAGAAATGAATAAGGCTATGTAATTAAAGATACCTAGTGGTATACATAGTCAGTGAAAACCTAGTGGGGGATACAAGACAAAGGGGAGAGCTTGTATCATATTGTGTGGGACCCATTTCAGTCAGTAACCCGGAGTAGGTATCAAACAAAGTACTTCGTACTAGGCGGAGAAGGGGCACGCTTACTAACGGATTGTAAGAGATCCAAACGTGGAGGACGGTTTGGGCAGCGCAAACTGACCGAGCCATGTGCGTGCCTGAGCCGGGCAGAGGGGGATAAGACGACCGTGACACCTGTAAATATGGGGTTGTGCATATCAGTGAGGGGTTGCCACTTTAGGACGTGATACATCCTACCGTGGGGCCGACAAGAGTATCTACGAAGTAGGGAGCCAATCGATTAAGGGTAGTGGTTAGGGTATATTTGGACGTATACCCAAGTCTACCTCCTTGAAGTGTAAGGGATCATCTCATTCTGGTTATACTAGTAATAGTGCAGAATAATCATTAGAAGTATATACCCCTTATCATGTCTATCTTGTCACACCTGCCATTTATGTAGTGATCTCTCTTATCCACTTTATATGCCTGTCATGCTACTTTTATATATTTAGTTGCCAAAGTCACTCGACTCGCCAGACTTTATGTCTAACCCTTTTGTTCCTCCTTTCTTTCGTCCCCCTCCCCCCAAGGATCTCAGGGAGGAAACACTCAGGCTTGACTGTGATTCTGCTTACTTTTGCTAGAGCTGCTGATATGTATGGCTTAAGCTCATATCCTTGTTGCTATGGCTATATTTTGTTCTTGGGGAATTTCACTTCTTTTGTGTACTCTGATATTTTTGATGTACAAGACAATAACTTTTATGTTGTAATGGGCTTTTATGTTTCATACATGTGATGTTTTTGGACCACAGTATCTTATGATAAATAAAGTTTTTGTTCTGCTATTATTCTATATATCTATCTTGTAATATTCTGTGTCTGCTTACCTATAACGCTTCACAAAACTTAATGCATTCCCTTTGTGAGTGACATTAAAAAACGTGGGTTGTCACACTTGGTATTAGAGCTGAAGGTTACCAGATTGGATAAAGTTTTTGAAAATTATTTTCAAAAAGGTTTTAAAAGAAAGCATTTTCAAAAAGAAAAGTCTGTTTTGAGAAAAATATATTTCCCCAAATCCATATGTAATATCCTTCGGTCCTTTGTCTAAATCTCTTCCTTTTTCTTTTTAGCATGTCTGGGAACAAAACATTCCTAACATTCCAAAGGGCTTTACGATACCCGAATGGTTCTGTAGGTATCTGAAGGCCACGGCACTTGCCGAAGGCCAAGGAAACGCTCCTTCCCCAGTTGCATCAGTCACTCCTCCTCCTCCCCTCTAAGAGCAGATAACTTCGCCAAGATCTGCAAAGACTTCCGTGCTATGGGAGGGAAGCCATTCCATGGGAATGAGACATTTGTAGAAGCATGGAATTGGCTCAAGGAAACCGAGGGCTTGTTCGTAATCTTTGAAGCAAAGGATAGAAGGAAGGTTCAGTTAGCCACCTGGCTACAGAAAGACGAAGCCTCATTTTGGTGGGAAGTCACCCGAGCTGGACGTCCGGTGGAAACTTGGGAAGATTTTAGATAGTGGTTCGAAATGAAATTTCTTTCCCAAGCTGAGAGAAGCATGCAGATGGAGAGGTTCTTAGCACTCAAACAAGGAAACTTGATGGCGAAAGAGCATGTGAACAAATTCAACCAGCTAGCAAGGTTCGGGTTAGAGTTGGTGGATATGCCGCACAAAAGGGCTTTGCGGTTTGCTAAAGGGCTGAATGAACCTCTGCATGGGTTAGCCATGTCCCATATTCCAATGGGGGCCACTATTGAAAAGCTTGTCGATATGGCCCTAATGCATGAGGAAGACAAGGGAGAAAAGAAGGAAGCAAAGTCTGAGGAGACATCGCAAAATAGGAAGGTGTGGCCCAAGAAGGGGCAGCAACAATAGCAACAACAACAACAACAGAAGAAAGGAGGGAAGAATAACAAATGCAAGGATAAGAGAAAATGTCATAGTTGTGGGAAGGAAGGTCACTTGATCAAAGACTGTGAGAGAAGGAAGAACACTTGCTTTATTTGCGGAGAGGTCGGACACTTCACTAGAGAGTGCCCAAAGAAACAGGGTTCACAGGGACAGGGTCAAAGGACAAGAACTTCTGAGGGGTAGGTGCATGCTCTCGCGATTAGTACTATTAATAGAGGTAGAAAAATTTATGTGGAAGTTTTAATTTCTCTTTCGTACCACCCTATTAGAACACTTTTTGATTCTGGCGCTTCACATTCATTTATATCAAGTTCTATAGTTGAATCTCTACACTAAATTACTATTATGGTAGTGGATCCCGTAGTTGTTTCAAACCCCATTGGTGGTTCGGCTAATTTATTTATGATTTGTCGGGGTTTGAAATTATCTGTTTTAGGCATCTAGTTTTAATGTGACACATATGTGCTCGGGTTTATGGGCTATGGGTTGATTCTAGGAATGGATTGGCTCACCATGTATGGTGCCATTCTGGATTGCTAGAGGAGGGTCGTTGGGCTTCTGACTTGTCATGGGAGGACCCTCGATATTTCTTGTGACCCACAAGGGTCGGTTATGCTTAGTTTTCTAGAGTCTCTTGGTGCATCTATCGATGACTTGCAATCTGTTCCAGTTGTCCGAGATTATTCCCATGTTTCAGATGAGGTTCGGGGCTTACCTCCGAGGTGCGAGATTGACTTTCATATATATATTTGGTAGACGATGCAAAGCCAGTTGCATTGCCAGTGCGCCACATGACTCCAAGGGAAAGGATGGAGCCAAGTAAGCAAGTAGGGGAGCTACTTGAGAAAGGGTTTATCAGACAAAGCATATTTGAATGGGGTGCTCCAGTAGTATTCGCGACTAAGGCGGATGGTTTGCTTTGTTTGTGTGTTGACTATAGAGAGCTGAATAAACTCACTAAGAAGAATAGGCACCCGCTTTTGGGGATTGATGATTTATTTGATCAGCTTGTTGGTGCCTCGGTATTTTCTCAGTTGGAATTGGTCACGAGGTTCCATCAGTTGAGAGTAGCTGAGGACAACATAGATAAGACTGCTTTTAGAACTCCAGACGGTTTCTTTGAATGGCTAGTGATGCCTTTTAGGCTAACGAATGCACTCACCTATTTTGTTGATCTAATGAGTAGGGTGTTTCGGGAGTTCCTAAACAAATTTTTTGTAGTCTTTGTTGATGATATTTTGATCTTCTCCAAAAGCGAAGAAGAGCATGCCCAACATTTGAGAGAAGTTTTGAAAACTCTCTGTGACTATCAGCTTAAGGTGAAGTTCTCCAAATGCCATTTTTGGAGAAAAGAGGTGAGATTTTTAGGGCATGTGGTCTCCAAAGAATGGATAGCTATAGATCCCGCCAAGTTGGTTGCGGTGCAAGATTGGCAGATTCCTAAAAATGCAACCGAGGTGAGAAGCTTTCTTAGGTTGGCAGGTTACTATAGGAAGTTCATTAAGGACTTCGCAAAGATATCAGCCCCACTCACCCGGTTGACGAAGAAGAACTTGGCATTTTCATGGGATATAGACTGTGACGTTGCTTTTCAACGACTGAAGAGAGCTTTGACAACAGCCCCAGTCTTGACCTTGCCTGACGGGAGTAAAGTGTTTATCATTTACAATGATGTGTGTGGTACAGGGCTTGGTGCGATTCTGATGCAAGAAGGGAAAGTAGTATGTTATGGGGGTAGACATTTGAGAGTTCATGAAAAGAACTACCCCACCCATGATCTAGAGCTAGCTGCCATAGTATTCGCGCTAAAGACGTGGCATCATTATTTACGTGGAGAGAAGTTCGAGTTATACAACAATCATAAATCTCTTAGGTATCTGTTCTCACAGAAGGATCTTAATTTAAGGCAACAACAGTGGATGGACTTCTAGCTTCTTATGATTTTGAGATTGCTTATACCCTTGGCAATGGTAATGTGGTGGCGGACACACTAAGTAGGCAGAGGATGGCCTTAACTCCTTTGTTCGTGGAGAGGAAGAGCTTGGAGTACATCTCAACTTTTGATTTTAAACCCTTCATTGAGATTTTTCCTCACTTGTTTGCATCATTAGAAATACGACCAACTCTTATGGATCAGATAGGAGCTTCGCAACAAGGTGACCCACAGATTTTAGACACCATGGATAAACTCCGAAAAGGGGAGACTTCTAGTCACCTCGGTAGATATGCATAGATGAAAAGGGGTGGTTGCGACGAGATGGAAGGCTTTGTGCTCCTAAAACTGGAAGCTTGATAAGGCCAGTCCTAGAAGAAGCCCACCATTCTAAGATGACCATTCATCCAGGCGGTGATAAGATATACAGAGGCATGAAGAGGGTTTTCTTTTGGGATGGGATGAAGAAAGATGTGGCTGAATTTGTTTCCCAATGTTTTGTTTGCAAGCACGTTAAAGCTGAGCAAAAGAAGCCCGGTGGTTTACTTCATCCTTTGGAGGTTCCTCAGTGGAAATGTGAGAGCATCTCTATGGATTTCATAGATGGTTTGCCTAGGTCGAAGAAAGGCAACACCAGTATCTGGGTTGTGGTGGAAAGACTCACTAAGAGCGCTCACTTTATTCCAGTTAAGAGTAAGAGGATGACATCATGGTTGTCAATAATTTATGTTCGTGAGATAGTTCATTTCATGGGGTCCTTCCAGCATCGTAAGCGATCGTGACCCCATCTTTACTAGTGAATTTTGGAGGAGCTTGCAAGAAGCGTTAGGTACAAAATTGTGTTTGAGCACCGCTTATCATCCTCAGATCGATGAACAGACGGAGAGGGTGAACAGGATTCTTAAAGAACTTTTGAGGCTATGTATCCTAGACTTTGGAGGGACTTGGGAAGAGAACCTTCCTTTAGTAGAGTTTGCCTATAACAACAGCTATCAGTCCAGCATCGGCATGGCACCCTTTGAAGCATTGTACGGACGACCCTGTAGATCACCAACTTGTTGGTGGGAATCTACAGAAAGATTATTACTTGGACCAGATATGGTTAGGGAAACATCCAAATGATTGACCTTATTCAACGGCGGATGAAGACAGATCAAGATAGGCAGAAGTCCTACGCAGACAAGAGAAGGACTGACATCGAATTTGAAGTGGGAGACTTAATTTTTATCGAAGTATCACCTCTGAGGAATGTGGTTCGCTTCGGATTGGTAGGGAAGTTGGAACCTTGGTTTTTGAGACCATTTCCCATAACCGAGAGGATTGGCCAAATGGCCTATAGAGTAAAGCTCCTAGAAAATCTATCTGTTGTTCATGATGTTTTCCACGTTTCTCATCTGCGGAAGTGCCTGCATGACACCGCAGTAATTGTTGAGCCGAGTGTGTTGGAAGAAGTATAAGTGGAACGGGAGGCGATAGTCAGGTGATTCCCTACCCTTATTCTTGGATCAAAAGTTAAGAAGCAACGCGATAAAGAGGTCAAGTTGCTAAAGGTTCAACGAGGAGATAACCCATAGGATGCGACTTGGGAAACCGAAGACAAGATTCGTGCTTCGTACCCTTTCCTTTTCGAGGTATGTTCTTAACTCCTTTTTCAAAGTTTTATTAGTGCTTGTTTCTATCATTTGAGTATATCTTATCCGTAGTATTTTTAGACCTTTAGATAGGAATCCTATGGATGTAAACATGTGTTTGAAACATTTTATGTTTAATGGAGGCAAGTGGATGTGAGTGTTTGTTAGTGGTTGCCTGCGGACGTATGTACACACACATTAGGCACTAGATCGGCTCAATCACTCTCATACTGCATATGGATGTGTGTGCATTTACTTTTCTTTTATGAATGGAAATGGATGAGTTAGCATATGGATGCTGCACTTGGACGAATGAGTGTGCACACATATAGTACTCACATGTTATAATAGGATTATTTGCATACATATTGGATTCATGGCACTAACATACATTGCATTAAGGGGGTCAACTGAATCAGTAGACCGCCTGATTTTCGCATTAGTATTGGGACATACACACACACCCCTTTGCATATATTCATATAAGAATTAGAAACCTTTAAGGACAATGGATGTCAGTGATTGATGGATGATGGATGTAGGATATGCATTCTTCTCAACTTGGAGATTTCGGGGATGAAATCCTTTAAGTAGGGGGAATGTAACACCCCATAATTTTGTTAATATTAAAGAGGATAAATTAAATAATAATTAATTTAATATTCAGAATTAAGGAAAATGGGTTGCGCCATTGCGTCTGTCTCAAAATTTTTGTCAAGATAAACATTTGGTTTGCATAAAACGGACACCGTATGGAGAGGTTATGTGGGTTTTAAGTTTGTATACGTGCAAAAGAATGTATATATATATATATATACATACGAGTCGTATAGGAGTTAGATATGAGTCAGCACCTTATCCAGAACAGTTCGAATTTGAAAAAGAAAAGAGGAGGTAGATTTCCCGCTCTTGGGGGTCGACCCCCCTAGAGGGGTGTCGACACCAGGGTCGACCTACCCACAGGGGTGTTGACACCCCAAGGGCTGACGTTGCATAGTCGGTTTGGAGGCTGGCAGTTATATATAAGGGTCCATTTTTTATATTTTCTGTCCTGGAATGCAATGGAGGCCAAATTCTATTAGTGACTGGACTAAACCTAATTTTATTCATCTTCTGCAAATCAAATTCTGAGATTCAAGCATAGATTCAGCACCTATAGCTTCTCTTCTATCTTATTAACAATCCAAACACTGTGAGTTGGTTACTTTTAGGTTTAAATGAATAAAAGTAATTTATGAAATACTATGATTTTGATATGTTGTAAATTATGAATCTATAATGTTATTGGATCCTAAGCTATGTCATGACAGATCTATTTTTCTAGATCTAATCTATTACGTCACCTTTGTGGATATTGGTTTATATCTATATTGTGGTTAATGTAAATCTATCATTTTTGGATAGTTAAAACCTTGTTTAGATCTAATCCTTTATGTAGATCATCTTTTACCTGTCATATTGTGGCCAACTTAGATATGTCATTACTTGGACATATAAATCTTTGTTTAGACCTAAACATGCTTGTCAAGTCATCTTAATTATGCTAGATCTATTTTATGTCCACATTATAATTATGTTAGATCTAGTTTATCTTTGCCTATTCGCTACATCTATTCTTATGTCCACCTTATTATTATGCCAAATCATGTCTATGCCAGTATATATGTCCATGTCACCTTTATTAGAATGATAACTATTTTCATTTTTCCCATCACCTTTCCCTTTTTACTGTATATGCCTAGGCTACTTTCTAGCCTAGATATGCCGCCGAATATATGTGAATGCGTTAGTTAGGGAACGGGGGAAAAAAATATTAGAATTGGCATAACTTGATATGAATTTGGGCATATAATCCATTACGAGTATAATTGGATATTTAGGCATAATTGGAAATTCGAATGTTAATTTGGTTATTAATTGGAGTAATGAATACGAATAAAGTTGGCATAAAATCAATTATGGATATAATTGGGAAAAAGGGACATAATCACCTATAAAGACATAGGTAAGAATTGGATAAGAATGAAATGCCTCGAAATTACAATTAGGAATTGTAATTGCACTTATGACACGAGGTTAGGTTGCATTAGTGGTGGAAGTCTGCCTGGACCCGACCGGCATATCCAACAGCCACTAATGTTGAACCTAATGTGGGAGGTCTAAGTGCGTAAATACGAATCGGGCTATGGCACGAGGTTAGGCCCAACTTGTGGAAGAGGTCTGCCCGGAACCGACCAGCATATCCAGCATCCATAAGTTGTCGGCCTAATGTGGAAGGTCTAGCCCATTATGAACCAAAAATGGACATGGTAATGAATTGGATTACTTAACCTAATTTAATCCATAGGGATTGTATGATTATGAACTTAAGTTAGGGCTAAGTAAAATTGGTTGGACAGTGGGTGGGTTAAGTAAATCTGAGGGGGTGGGTAGTGTTTACATATAGGCCCACGAACTTAACCCAATAAGGTTATGTAATTAAAGACACCTAGTGGTATACATAACCGGTGGAAAATATAAAAGTTATGTAATTATAGACACCATTTAGTGTAACGACCCGGATTTTTCGCTTTTAATTTTAAAAACATTTAAATTAATTTTAAGTGTTGTATTGGTAATATAAAAATGATTTTTATAAGGAATATATTTATTAGAAACGAAGTTGAACGGATAATTTATAATTAAATTAAAAACGATCCTTATTTTCAATGAAATGAATTTTATAAAATCCATAATGTTTAATTATTTTAGCGTTTTCAGTTTAGGGTTGCTCTCATAAAGTCTAAAACAAAATCTTATTCCGAACTTTTCTTATCTATACATGCAAAGTAATATATATATATGCTTTTCAAAGATCCGCCTTCAATATCTTCAGATCTTAGACAAACAGTTACCTTCTTCAAACACTAGGGGATAGTCAATATCTTGGATAAGCATTCTCGGGTTCTTCGAAGATATTGTCTAGCAGAATTCTTGCCTAATCATAATCAGATATAAATGGGGGGTAGACGTCCTTTCTTCAACAATTGAGCTGGCCCTGACCATATCAAAAATAAAGTAAAAATCGTACATATTGGCAAAGGAAAATTTGAAGATGATCTTTACAAATCTCGTGCAACAAGTCTGTTCAAACATATGCTGATCTTTTCAAAAATATCAAAGAAAATATTGGTTGTTCTTGGTTGAAAATATCGGCATATATTATTACTGAAATACTCTAAAAACACCGGTCTAAGCACATGTTTCTGCAAACCAACCTATATAAAATCACAGCAAATCTACGCTAATCTTACAGATCATTTTTCAAAAACTCATTTGGGTCAAATACGTCAGCTTCTTTTGTTGGGTAGTGTGATATAAAAATTTAAAATGAATTATATATGAATAAGTAAATAAACAATTTTCTGTGTAGCTTATATATATATATATCCAAAACGAGGCCTTCTTTTCTTCTCTCCGGATTGCAATACACTATAAATATGAGAAACTGATCTCCGAATAAACATTTAAAATCAAATCTTTGACCAGATCAAAAACCGTTTGATTCGCGGTTCTTCCTTTCCAACTAGCTTCACTCTCATATGACTTTTAATGGGTTCACACCAAATTTCTGTCGTACAAATTACTTATAGCGTTAACATCACGACGACGCTGGAGTAACTAGCGGTCCTGGAGGTTGTTTGGATGATCTTAGCCGGAGATGGGATCATCGTTTTGAGGGACTGAGAGTAACGATGGACAGTGGCAGGAGGGCGCATGGATGGAGGTGGCTTTCGAAGGTATTAGTGACAAAAAGGTGCACCGTTGAAGTGTGGTCAAAGGGAAATGGGCTGATGGTGTTCCGGTGGTGTAGGGGACCCGCGGCGTGAAGATAAAGGGGGGAGTCTGGATGACACTTGGGTGAAGGGTGATGAAGGATCAGGGTTATAGCTTACCAGAACCCGAGGTACTTTATAGATGATAATGAAAAGAGGGATAGTGCAGGTGCATGAAATATTTCTAGGAAGAGGAGATGTCAGGGAGGAGGGTCATCAGGTATTTTCTTTTTCCGATGTCTGGAAAATTAAAATAAAAGATGTGGTCTTTGCGGTCTTCACTGATGGATAAGTAGTGAAGGGGGAAGAAGGATGGAAAAGGCACGGGTATGGAGTTTTTATATGTTGTTGAATACAGGGAAGAGGGGTTGGGTTCAAACGATAACAGTAGTGGAAGGATACTATTGTTTTGGAGGTGTGTGGTACTGGTATTTAAAGCTACAAGTTATTATATCAAGGATAGTAAAATTTGTTATATAAGTGGGATGGTTCAAATGTTCAAGTGGTGTTGGTGATGTTTCAAGAGGGGTCAGCATGCCTTTTTGGTGGAAGAATATCGGTCCTAGCTTGTGAAGAAGGGCGGGTGCAAGTGAATTGATGGGAGAAGAAGACTGTAGAAACAGCGTGGATTGGAAATTGGGAAATGAGTTGGCCTGGCAAATGTTGGGTTCCTGTTTACTATCAGTGCACGATGCATGGTATCAGACACTAGGAACAACCATGAAAAATGTATGGGCCTAACACATTTTTATCAAAGTAATTAATATGTTAATTAAGAAATTAGTTACTTAATTTAAAACATATAAACTAAAACTTGGGTAACCTTTTTTCTATGAACAGAATTAAACAACGTCATTTACGTTGGAATCATCACAACGAAATCTACATTATGGAACTGACGCGACGGAGTACAGAGATACTGAAATTTCGTTTAAAATCAAATATTTTTTGATTTTAAACGAAATAAAAGCAGATTCATCAACTGCAAAACAAGATGAGTAAATTTACTAACTCTGAATCGTTTATATTTTATATAAACGAGTTTTAAAATTTATTTATAGTAATTTTATATGGTGCAATGGTTGATTGGTTGAATAGTTGATAAAATTGGCTGAAATGGTTGATATGATTTCATCGTTGATCGATTATTAGTTCTGAAATTTCATATTGATGTGAAATAATATTATTGATGTTGATTAACATCTGTGGATGCAGGGAAACCGGTTGGAGGGATCCAACTGGATTCCTTAACATTTTATTTACTGTTTTATTTATTTTGATATATAATTGGTAATTGATAATGTTATGGTTGAATTACATTAGCCCCATAATTTAGTATTTAATTACCGCAAAATAGGTTAGAATAGAGAAAAGAAATTTGAGATTTAAAAAAAAAGAAATTTATTTCCGAAATATAGAAAGTAGATTTCAAATGGATTTAAAATAGAAACTTGTTTAATAAATATATAAAGTAATTAGATTTATAAATGATCTTTATAAATAAAGTGAAGTATCTATCACTGGATAATGTAAAAATATAAAATTCAAGTTGGATTTATATAAGCAAAGTGGAATTCGATGTTGACACTAATATTTGAAAGTGGGATTTAAATGCAGTAGTTGTAAAAGAGATTTGAATTGAGAAAAAGATAATTCAAATGGAAATTTGAATAAGAAATCGGTTTCAAAAGGAAACGATGGGTTTTATTTCAAAATTTGGAATATAAAATAAATTGAGATAAATCCAATGGATTAATAAACGAGAAGTTTTAATTGAGTAACAGTTCTATAAATAGAGTTTATAAATGAAAACGGAATATGATGTGGCTTTAAAAATATACTCGATAACTAGAAGTAGAGCAGTAACGATACTCAAGTTGATTTGAACAAACGAGTTTAGATTCCTATTAAGGAATGAAATTCATATTTGAAATGAATAACAGTTTGAAAGCAAATGTTTATGAATGGAAGAGGTTATAAAGAAATTTGGTAATGATTTGGAAATGATAAATTCAAAAGTGAATTTAGAATTTGAGATGACCTGAAATGGTAGAAAATTTCGAAGTTTGGAATATTTATCGAATATTGAGTATTCGAATTGGAGTTGTTTATTGGAATTCGATTATATCGAATTTAGGGAAGTAGTTATTTTACTTTTCGTTTGAATCAAATTTAATAATTTAATTATTTATTTATTTATTTATTGAAATAAATAAATACAAGTTGCATTTTTATAAACCAAATATTTGTAAATAGCGATTTTAAACGCTGCCGCTATATAATAAATGTTTTGGTAAATCTAAATAGCAATTTTAACGCTGCCGTAATAATAACTATTTTGTAAATCTAAACAGCGATATTAACGCTATTGTTATAATAGATGTTCTATAATTCTAGATAGCGATTGTAACACTGTTGTTAAAAGTAATGTTTTATAAATCAAATATTTCGAAAACAGCAGTTATAACGCTACCGTTATAATCAATATTTTTCTGTAAAGGAAGTGTGTTCTTAGATTGAATCCGAAAGTCACGCAATCGAGATTTTGTTTAAAGTTGTGAGCTTTGACTATTTCAAAGTTGAGAATGTTGTTCAATTAAGGTCTGAGAGATAATTATACCCCAACTTGATTGACTTCATGATTGATGGAGAAATGGTTAATGTTCGATAGTAAAGATTGGTTAGCAGTATGGTTAGTTAATAAACGATTTATGGTTTGAGTTATAATAACGATGTTTTATAACATCGCGTTAATTTAAAGGAATTTGGAATGTTTCCCTAAATAAAATGAGAGATATTTTCTATCTGTAGAAAATGAAATGAAATGGTCAACCAGGAATTAAGAAATGGAATATGGAAGTATTTTTGGATATTAATAAAGTATATTTTCTGGATATAGAAAATAAGGAACCGCGAATATTTAGAATTGTTTCCTAACTGGAGTAAGAGATATTTTCTCGAATAAATAATTAGTATATTGAAAATGTTTTTACAAGAATCGAGGGAGAAAATCGAGCTTTGAAAAGACAGGAAAGTTGGAAATTTGGAATTGATAACAGAATAAGGAATTTATATAAATAGGGGCCAGTATTGCTTGATGGTTGATCAGAAGAATTTCCATTTGGAAATAGGGTCGTTGGTTGAATGGATGTTCCTTTGATAGTTAAATCACCGACTATCAAAGTTTTGGTTTATTTTATACCTCTGTTGTCAATACGGAGAGACCGGGGTCAGATTAATATCTGAAAACAACTCCGTATTGGCATAAGGGTTACGAATCAGCTTATGTTGTAGAGATTATGAAGACGGAGTAAAGTACAAGGGCTGTTCTGTTAATCCTAGGTAGAAATTGCCAAAGATGGATTAATAGGATGGTGCCTTCAATTTGTCCAGACCCAGGACAACATGTATGGACGAGTGTCTGCCAAAGGGATTACGTACATTGATTCTTTTAAACGTACAAAGTTGGTGGCAAAGAAGGGAAACTTCTTTAGCCTAACAATCTGAGTATTTTTGTGGGAATCAATTAGTGATTTCTGATGGATCTGACGATGTGGCATTCAAATTGAATGGTGGCCAGATGTTCTAGAAGATAATTCAAACCTCAAGCCTCACAACCGGAAATTGACAAAAAATGGGCAGGCAGCATGGCTAGGTGGGTCGCTCCCATTAGGATGTATAATCACCTATCTAGAGGAATTCCAATTGCTTCTTTAATCTATTGATGTTGTCCCTTTCGGGAAACAGTTGCTGATCCTAACCGTTGGTGATATACATTCGATACACTCAAGCGAAATAAGTGGTCGGTCATGTGTGGGCCGGGTTGCAAGACGTTCTTGTTGAACCCCAGTGTATCCTCTCTAGAGTACACTGATCGGAATGTGGTTCCATACCTTGTCATGTTGGAAATGCAATCTCCAATAAGCTCCCTGCGGTTTTTGATTTTATATTATATATGGAACGTGAGATGCAAGCATTCCGCTAGATTCTATTTATTTGATTTAGACACTATTATAATATCACCAGATTTTGATATCAAAATGTTTTGGGTAATAGTAAGGTAAAAACCATCCGTGTTTATGTGTGGATCGGTCTTACGGTTATCTTTTATTTTGAAAGGATTTTTAAAAGTTAAACCAATGGTTGGAGTTTACTCACACCAGTCCCATGACTGACCCAGAGTTTATTTTGTTTTGTTTTCCCTAAACTCTTGGGTGTCCAAATTCGTACAGGCAGTCATGTAGTCGGGATTTTACAGATTCACTTGGAGGAACTTGAAGCAGAAGGCTTCACTAGTTAGCTATAGAATATCATATTTTCTGTTGTGTTCCATGTTGTATCTGGAAACAGGTGTTTATAACTGTTCCAGGAATAACTATCATGCTTTGATAATGGTATGTATATGCAGTTACTGATTTGTATTTCAAAAGGTAATGTTATCTAAAATATTTTATTCGTTCCGCTGTGAGTTTGTGTTCTTCATTTTCTTTTATTCTAATATATCTTTCTTTCTATTTCTCATCCTCTAACTCCTTTCTAATAATGATTCGTATTTCTGTGCAATTTTGGTTGGACATGTAGTGTTATTAGTCAACTCAAAGGGTATGGAAATTCGGGCCATTACATTTAGGGTAATCATAACTAGCAGAAATGAATAGGGCTATGTAATTAAAGATACCTAGTGGTATACATAGTCAGTGAAAACCTGGTGGGGGATACAAGACAAACGGGAGAGCTCGAATCATATTGTGTGGGACCCATTTCAGTCAGTAACCTGGAGTGGGTATCAAACAAAGTACTCCGTACTAGGCGGAGAAGGGGCACGCTTACTGACTGATTGTAAGAGATCCAAATGTAGAGGACGGGGTAGGTGGCGCAAACTGACCGAGCCATGTGCCTGCATGAACCAAGAAGAGGGGGATAAGACGGCCGTGACACCTGTAGATATGGGGCTGTGCATATCAGTGAGGGGTTCCCACTTTAGGACGTTATACATCCTACCGTGGGGCCAGCACAGAGTCTGATCGATTAAGGGTAGTAGTTAGGGTATATTTGGATGTATACCCAAGTCTACCACCTTGAAGTGTAAGGGATCATATCATTGTGGTTATACTAGTAATAGTGCAAAGTAATCATTAGAAGCATGTACACCTTATCCTGTCTACCTTGTCGCACATGCCATTTATGTAGTGATCTCTCTTATCCACTTTATATGCCTGTCGTGCTACTTTTATTTATTTACTTGCTAAAAGTCACTAGACTCGCCATACTTTATGTCTGACCCTTTTGTTTCCCCTTCTTTCTTCCATTCCCCTCCCCAGGTTCTCAGGGATGAAACACTCAGACTTGACCGTGATTCTGCTTACTTTTGCCAGAGCTACTGATATGTATGGCTTAAGCTCCTATCCTAGTTGCTATGGCTATATTATTTTCTTGGGGAATTTCATTTCTTTTATGTACTCTGATATTTTTGAAGTACAAGACAGTAACTTTTATGTTGTAATGGGATTTTGTGTTTCAGACATGTGATGTTTTTGGACCACGGTATCTTATGATAAATAAAGTTTTTATTCCGCTGTTATTCTTTATATCTATCTTGTAATATTATGTGTCTGTTTACCTATGCTTCACGAAACTTAAAGCATTCCCTTTGTGAGTGACATTAACGGACGTGAGGTGTCACAGAATAGATATATTTTATATTTCTAGTGTCTGAGTAGCCTTAAGGTTTTAACAAAAGAGATGAAAATCAAATCTATTTTAAGCGCTACCTATTAACTATTAATTATAAATATAAGCCATCAAATTTCAATATAAACAATCACTTCTTTGCCATAATCATATTTTGATGAAGATGCAATTTTTGTTTTGTTTGTTTAAACATGGTCTATTTGGTGTAAACAATATAGACTATCAAATTCAAAGCTAAAGAACAAGTTAAACCACTTCTACTATTTCCATTACACACAAAAAGAGAACATGAATGATCAGAATATGTTAGAGCTACATGATTAGAGAGCTTCATTACCCCTAAGTTGAAGGGGTTTAGCTTCTAATACTTGCTATCATATTAACAATTGTAGCATGCAACACGAAAGAAAAGCAAAGGAAAAAAGAGATCAAAATAAAAGAAAATCTATTCTACTTGCATAAAATAAAAGAAAGCTACACTACAACAAGAAGTAAGAAGCATTTAAATAAAACAGAACTAATTAACTAACATTGCATAAAAGAACGGAAGTACATAAAAATGGCTAAGTAGCCATGGAAAGAAAAGAGTGCTTTGATCCTCAAACCAAAAACTAACTAAAAAGAGAGTGGATGTATTTACATGACCATAACGGGGTATATATAGATGTTTTAAAACCCTAACCCTGAACCATTATGTTAGGGACTATCAGCAATGCCCTCTTCATGAAGCTTCCATTTGTTTTTATCCACTAATGAATCATTAAAAGTGCATGAAGTTTGTTTTGTCTCCATTAGCCAATACAATAACCTTTAAATATAGCATTAGAGAAAGAGAGATAATGGGTGGGGTCCTCCACAAAGTTGTGTGTGAATTAATTCCATCTTCATTCCTTTGTATCCACTTTGTGCATGCATATCTCCATGTAAAGTTCTTCTTATTTTCACCCAAAGTTCTACAAAACAATATGAAAATGAACAAGTAAATTTTATCAAAAATAATACATACACAAATGACCGTTTAGCCCCAATATGAAGGTGTATGCATGATAATTTGAGAATTTTGGATTGTTGGTTAAAACATGTAAAAATAGCCCAATTATGTTATTTATTTAAGTAAAACGAGAATAAATGTGTGAATAAAAATGTACATATTTATGTGCACATCAAACATGGTCCTCCACCAAGTTGTGTGTGAATTAATTCCATCTCCATTCCTTTGTATCCACTTTGTGCATGCATATCTCCGTGTAAACTTCTTCATATTTGCACCCAAATTTCTACAAAACAGTATGAAAATGAACAAGTAAAATTTATCAAAAAAAAAAATATACATGCACAAATTACTGTTTTTCCCCCGATATGAAGATGTATGCATGATAATTTGAGAATTTTGGGTGGTTGGTTAAAACTTATAAAAATAGTCCAAGTATGTTATTTATTTAACAAATACTAGAATAAATGTGTGAATAAAATTGTACACATTTACGTTCACATCAAATACCCCCACACTTATCATTTTATTCATCCCAAATCGCTACCATCGCAAATTCCCTACTTTCAATAAAACCCCAATCGCAATTGCCACAATCCACCTCCTGAAATCAAATCAAACAAAGCCTAACCACAAACTGAGATTTTTTTTCCTTTATTCGAGGAATAAAAAGATAAGTGTGGGGGTATTTGATGTGCGCGTAAATGTATACATTTTTATTCACGTGTTTATTCACGTTTTAATTAAATAAGTAACATAATTGGGCTATTTTTACATGTTTTAGCCAACAATTATTCTTATCCTTCTTAACATTCTCAGTAGAATATAAGATAATAGCCTCAACTAGGTCTTCGTGCATAACTTCAACCATAACTTAAGCCAAAATCAACTCTCTCAATGGAGAATTTAATCCTTTAACGAACCTAAGGGATTTATCCATTGGGGTATCCACTAACCCCTTACCAAACTTAGATAATTGTGTAAAATTCGCCATATACTCTTTCAAATTTAAATCCCCATGCTTCAACTGGATAAACTTCTCTAGTTGCAAACTCTTCTCAGCAATGATTAAGAACTAGGCCTCAAAATGGGTCTTAAACTCTACCGAACTAAATACTCTGCCTATATTCTCTTGTGAAATCAGGTTCAACCATTTAAGAGCCTCTCCTTTCAAATGCCTAGCGAATACCCTACGCTTAATTTGATCATCCCATTGGGTAGCTTCAAAGATTCTTTTGCACTTGGAGATCCCCGCTTCAGCTTCAATGAAGTTCTCAGTTCCCGAAAATGACTTACCTCCTAAACTTACAATTTTTTTTCAAAGGTAAGGGAAGTTGAGGGCCCCTTCAACATGTTGAGCTACTAGTTCCATTAGGGCAGGATTGGCAGTAGGTACCTGTCCACAGTTCTAATGTACTATTGGCAAGTAACGAGGCCTTGCTGGGTTACCCTGCTCGGGCTAGTTGTTGGAGATTTTGACTACTTGAAAAAGTAAAAAAAAAAACAAAAAAACTTCAGTGGACTTCCTACGATAGTATCAAGGCCCAAAAGAAAGAAAGATAAGGTAGCCTAGTATAACTGCATATGTTTTTAGGGTATAGTATTTACACACGCACACACACACACACACGCACACACACACACACACACATATATATATATATATTGATGACCTTTACAAATAACAAATACGTCTCTTTATGTATATTTCCCTATGATCAGATAACCTATGCTCCAATACCAAATGTTACAACCCGCTCAGAATGAGCCTAAATTCCAAACTAGAAAAGGCCCATCGAAACTTAGAGTCACTCTAAATGGATCGTTGGTTCTTATAAGAAATTGCTAAAAAGATATACAGAGCAGTCTAAACCAAAAACCAGAATCTCATACAGTAGAAGGGATAAAATATAATAGCATAAAATAGATGTACCATTATTCAAAACCGCAAATTCTGATACAATAAGTCTCAGGGATCATAAAACGTACATCATTCATTATCCCAATTACATAACAATAATAATAAACCTAATGCCATAATAACAAAATCCTCGAGAGGCTCCTCCTCCAAGCAACCATTCCTCACCCTCAATCAACTACGGATCCTAAAAACAGGGTTTATATCGAATAAAGCATATACTTCAACTTTCATCTACTAAATCTAAGAAATAGTGAGAATTCTTGGTCTCATTCAATATCTCTCTCAATTCAAAGATCCAGTATTTGAATTGATATCATTTCAATGATTCCTTCTAAAGATTTTCATTCTCAATCAACAATCTTACCTACTAACATGTTAATGTTAAGACGAGGGGACAAAACATAAAGTTCTGGTGAGTGAAATATCGATAAGATTAGGAATAGTTATTTCCTATATTTGGCAGTATAAAATCTACATGTTATGTCTACATTACAACCACACATAAAATTAAATATATGAGGAGGACATCATAATAGTCACTTAAGGTCTATATGTGAATTTAAATGCAAATGTACTTACTATCACTTAATACCCACATAAAGTAATTTTAAGGGCGGACATTCTTATGGTCACTTAATACCCCATGCGGTGGGATATTCCTAGTCAATTAAGGTCACTTACTAGTTTATTAAAGGTGGACATCTCTACAGTCACTTAATGCCCTACGGCGGACCCCAATCACTTAAGACCTCGACTCTAGTGTCAACGTGATAAATAATTTCTCTTAGAGGTCGAGAAATAGCATCGACCACTTACTGGCAGGTTTTGGTCAGGAACTCAACTACATTTTTAGGAGAACCCTCCCGGCGGACCCTCTTGTTACTATCTAGCTGTCCCTATAGGTGAACTACTAGCCATTTAATACTTCCCTTAGATGGTGGTTCCTTTAGGCCATATATATAATCCATCCCTATGTCATTCCACACAAGACCCTATATAAGAAGCAGAAATTATTTGAAGAACTACCCTACTCACGTTATCATAAAATAATACCTTACAAGAGTAAGGCAGAGCCAATGACCATTTAAGACCTTTGTAAGGGCGAGTCCCATGACTTGGGTCCTAAATCAAGCAGGGAACCTTAAGAATGGACATAGTCCAAACTACTTAATACCCAAATCAAGGTAGGTAAGCGACTTAATACCCTTTTCTCCAAGGTATGCCTACTTCACACACACACACACACACACACACACACACACACACATATATATATATATATATATATATACACACAAACACACACACTAGACATCTCACATTATACTAACCCCTTGTAGATGTTGGATTTTCCAGGCGGTTCCGGGCAGGGTTCTACTACAAGTTGGGCATAACCTCGTATCCTAGTGTACTAATTATAATGGCCCATGACACTTAAACCCCTTACACTTACCGAGCTTGTAGATGTCGGATATGCTGGTCAATTCCGGGTAGGCTTCTACTACAAGTAACGGTTAGCCTCGTGTTTATGTATCATTAATATATCTAAAGCCATTAACACACACGAACATACAAATTACGTAGGGGACGTTCAAATTCAAATTCATAATTTAACCATATTTATTACACACTTAATACGTATTAATATTATGTTGTTTACGCTATAAGCGTGAATTAAGCGAAAGAACTTGTTTGCGAACAAATTAAACAATTAAAAACAACTATTTAACTTGTTCAGCTTTCCTAAACAACAAGGGTTGTTGTAAAGGGTGTTAAACTCTAGGACTAAAATTATTTTAATTAATAAATCCAATCAAATTATTCCGAAAATTTGATTGTTTGAAAATAACAGAAAATAAAGAAAAAGAGAGTATTTTATAATAAATGAAAGCAATTAGGGAGTAATGACATAAATTGGATTAGTACTCATCAATAGCCAATAAATAAATATAGATCTAACTCACGATTCTGTCACAAACATGAATCGTCGATAATTAGGTTTTTAGAAACAAACATGTGAATAACGATAAGCATAGCTTATGTAGGAGCTAAGCTCTTAAATAACCATAGGCTATTAGGAAAGATTCACTACTTTATTTCTAAAACCCTAAAAATTAGACTAAATCTGATAAGTGTTAGATCGAACTCGAATATACCATGTAAAGGAGCATAGCTCTTAAACGACACAGAGTATGAAGGTTCAGATCTAACTCTTGGTTCAAATCCAGATCTATATGTATAAAGTCCTTATCTTTTGGCTATGTGATTCATACTGAATCTAATCTATAAGTGACATCACCCCCTAATTAAAGAGGATTAGCTAGACATAGCTAAATGATGAGAAAGGAAAAAAGAAAAGAAACAACATAAATAAAATACAATAAAAACTAAAGAGAACAGAGAAAAGAATAGTTTTATTCCAAGAGAAATGTTACAGAATAAAACCCATTGCAATTCTAAATGAAAGAGATACATTGTATTTATAGCTGCCATGACCAAGACTAAGTGGCTAATTACAAGATTTGGGACAAAAGGCTTTGCTCAAATAACAACTAAACAAATGTGAATGCAAGTGAATGGACATGCAAATGCCATGGAAAAATAGATTGCGGGCATCAAACAGAATCAACATCAATAAACAATAACTCCATAACATTTGAGACAAGTGATCCTTATGAAAAGGCATTGAATCTTGACTCTAAAATATGCGGCAGAAGGTGGTTGAACAACAACATTTCTTCATGTCTTCATGTTTTAATCCAGCTCTAAAAATCAACACTCTTCTTGAACCAATTCTTTAAGCTTTTCAATAATTAAGTGCATCAATCCATTCATCTTAAATAATCTGATAACACAACTATAAATACACAGTATCAATCATTTTAAGGAGAAAAATAAATAAATAAGCGGATAAAATATACATGTACATCAAATACCCCCACACTTATCTTTTTATTCGTCCTCGAATAAACTAAACTAAGATATGTCATACTTTCGTAGGAAACACGATTGCATTTAGCATATGTAACAAGCCGTTAAACCCTTAGGTGTCCCTAGTAGGACGAGTGTTGTCTCGTGAGGGTTTTTAGCGAATACTACCCACAAAATCCAAAGCGTCTTATGTACGTAGATTAATCAAATAATATATTTAAGGTATTTCAAATTCCAAGTACTTCACTTATCTTCAATAATAGCCATTTAGTCCTAAATTGTCCATCCCATTATTGGTGCAAAAATGAATAAAAATTTTCAAGCTAAATCGTAATTGCTTGATAACAATGTAATTACCTTGAAAATTAAGAGCAATGGAAGGCTGAGAAGTTTGTTGTGAACTGGTGATCTTTTTTTTTGCGGATTCTGGTTCAGATCCTTGCATGAGAGATGATGGTGTAAGGATATGAATTGAATATATGGTGTTGTGCGTGAGCTTCACGTTGTGGAAGTTATTCAAAGGGAAATGTGAATTAAGGTGGCTAGTGATCGGTGGTAGGCAGAAAATTGGTTGTGAACTTTGGTGATCATTGTAGAATATTTGGGCGGAGGGGTTGTGGATGAGGATGCTTTCAGGTGGTGTATTATGGTTGTTGATGAGCGGCTAATGGAATTTGCAAGAGAAGATGATGGATTTGTTTGTCGAGACTTGATTGTTATTGGGTCATGGTGGTTTCCAGTTTGTGGTAGGATGTAGACGTAACTACTTGCGTGATGTTCATAGGAGGTTGGTGATGTAGTTTTGTGGATGGTGCGTGAGACATGGTTAATGATGCGGGGTGGATCTAAGAAGATGTAGAGAAAAGAATGGATATTGTAGGTTGTCGGAAGAGTATGGTCTGATCATGAGCTGGGTGGTAGGAAGACTGCGGATTCTTGTATAGTTTTGAATTAATGAAGATGGTAGGAGATCAGTGAATGGTTAGGAGATGTTATGGAAGGGTTGTTGTGACTTATGTAGAGAGAAAGAAAATGCAATGGAAGAAAAACAAAACAATTAAAGAGTTGTAGAAGGTTTTTTTTTTTTAAGAATTGTTGAAGTGGAAGGAAATGTAGTAGGAAAGAAATTAAAAAGGCAGTGAAAGGGGAAAGAAATCAAACTGAAAATTACAACTTTTTCTTTTGAAATTTGTAAAACTTGGAAAAGAAGAAATATGTTGTAGAAGGAAAAGGAATAAATGAAAGGAGAGAGAGAAATTGTATTGAAAATAGGAAAGAAGATTGAATGAAAAGAAATCAAGGAAAATTTGGCAATTATTTTTTCTCTTGTCCTTGAGATTATGGTATCAATCAATAATACCAAATCAATTAAACAAGAATGTTCTTCTATATATGAAAGAAAACAAAAGAAAGAAATAAAATAAAATATTTCTATATTTTTTTTGGAAAAATAAGAAAATAAAAATATAACCCAAAGGATTTACTAATAAAAATTATTTGGTCCCCGGCAACGACGCCAAAATTTGTTTGCGAACAAATTAAATAATTAAAAAAACTATTTAATTCGTTCTGCTTTTATAACGACCCGAACTTCCCCGTGAAGGAAAGCCCGAATTGAATTGAGAACACGACAAATCAAAACACAAACAGAAGAACATTTCATTGCTTATTACAACAATTTACATTAGAGTACAAGAATACACAGAGCATGAACAAATAATATACATTTGATAAATATCATAGATTTACAAATTACAATGCAGCGGAAAATAATGCAAAAACAACTGAAAGGAATATATGGATATAAAGCTTTCCGAACAACATTCCAGCTGTAAACCAGGATCCTGTGAATATAAATCTGCAAAACCAAAACTACTAGCTTCCCATGGAAAATAGGGGCACCCAGAGTTTAGGTTAAAACAATAAACTCCTAGTCAGTCATGTGACTGGTGGGAGAACTAACAGAGTTATTAATTTGATTTTAAAGTTTGGTAAATCAAGGGACCACGCCGTATAACACGGAACGGGTTTACCCCCAAGAATACCAGTGCATAAAACAAACAGCGCAATGCTAAATAATGAACAATGAAGCTATTATAAGACTCAGGTCCTATCACACAATGCAACGCAAGCCGGAGGATAGATTTTTTACCTTATAATAACCAAAAATGCTTGGTACGTGAAATTTCGTATTTTACTATTACTATAAGTGTATAGTGTCAAAACAATTTCAAATATAAATGTATCAATCATAGACGGCATGAGTGCCCCATCCCACTATGTCGCCATACTAGGCTCTACAATCAAAACCAAAATGTCACTTATTGGAAGTTGGATTTCCATCTGTGAACCAAGGCAAGGGATCGTCCTTACCGAATTCGAGACGTTCTAGCCCGCCCCTCAGGATACAGCCGCAACTCCACCTTGGATCGTCAGGGCCGGTCCACACGGAGTGGATTAAAATGCCTGAACACTATGTTTCCCGACCCTATGGGGTGTCAAACTGGTCTGTATAAAGACCGTACCATCCATCGGCCCCGCAGAGACCGATATAAATGAGGCGTCTCGCTATCCATCATCCACATAAGTAAAACATTCGGGCGTGCAAAACCCAGACACCACTCCTAGCTAGAAGGAAACGCATGCCTTCCTTGAAGTCCTCTCTCGTTTCTAGTTCACACTGGGGTGCGAGACTCGTGAATTAACGCTACACAAAGCTATGCTATATTAAAGCCTTGCTTTGATCATCAATCACAAGACTCTGCTTTTCAACAGAAGCCATGATCATTTGCATCTCAGCATGCCACACAGGCAATTCACGCTATGCAACTGATGCCTATCAATCACACAGAATGAAATCCAATTGTCAGACACACATCCATTTAAAAGTTCGTTCTGGGTCTGAACGAGACCGGAGGCACCTTATTCCTCGTCCCGTATGTCTAATACATGAGAGAGGTCCTCGCATATCCGGTCGATCTCCAAGTACGTCTGGACGATCACCACTTATTACCTCGTCTTGGGTGTACAACCCAATCAAGACATCAGTAATCATCCAAACGATGTGAAGACCTCTGGTCTTCAACCACCGTCTTCATCATCGACTCATCGTCGATTTAATTATTCAGAATGGAATAAACCCGGTCTTTCGGAATAACTCGCGTATATAATAAACAAGTGCTATAAAAACACAACTTACGCCTCATTCTAATTCTGAATATTCTTTTATTTAAATATTCATATCCTTTGTGAAAAGTTCCCATTAATTTTATCAAAGATAAATTCTTTAAATTTACTCTTTAATCTTACTTTGGATATCAATTCAAACCAAATTAAGGTTTATACAAACTAGTCGGGATTAGCGATCCTTACCGAAGTAATCATTTGTTTAATTTCCCAATCCCAACCTATTCATCACATGAATTAAAACTGGTAATACTTCATATCTAACACCACGGAGTTATCAGTAAAATTAATTACCATTTCACATTCAAATCTAATTAAAGATTTAATTATCGCCTGGAGTAAAACTGGCGGTACTCCATTCTCGATCATTTACCGAATTTGATAATTTTAGTTATCAGATTCACCTTCTAATCTAATTAAAGATTCACTAAAACTCTAATTTAGTTTTAATTTCCAAAAATCATTAGTTAATGTTTTTCTTCAAAGTTAAGAAATTAATCTTATCTTTAACTTGGTTAAAGAACTAATGTCATTTAAAACACAACTCACGATAAACCCAAAATCTCATTCCATTAACAATGGAATTTTCATGGAAAACAGATCGATATATATATAATTGATATAAACTTCCATATCCAACCGATAATATAAATGGAATAACGGCAAAGCCTTTTAAATTCCATATATAGTAACAGCCTTCCTCCATAGAAGTTCACGTCGATTATTGCCAAATCGAATTCCATTCAATTCCAATTTAATATGTTAAATTGTAAAACTTTACTTTGGAAAAATCTCCTTTAAATTTTAACAAAAGATTTATAAATTCTAAATCACATTTCACTGTAAATCGGGTTAAAGAACGAATGTCGTTAAAACACAGTTCCCGATAAACCAAATTCACATTCCATTTTATTCCAATTATTAAATATAATTGGAAACTCTAACAATCTTAATTAAAAGATTTATTCTCTTCACATGGGGTTCAAGAACAGTGTTACGGAAGACACTGTTTACGACAAACCCAAAATCCTATTTGATATTAAATACAAGAATCTGAATAGAAAATATATCGGCTTATATTCAATATCAAATTATACAACCAACAAATATCGTATTGGAAATAACGGTATAATTATATCTTTCAAATTTTCATAACAATACCTATATAATCACGAAATCCAACATCGAAATATTCCGAAGACAATTTCGATTCAAATACATTCCAATTTATATATTGGAAATCCTGGTTATTTTTAAAACCATGCCCAATCCAATTTATTTATTTAAAAATTATTGGATTTCAAATCTAGTTAATAACTAGTTCATTTTGATAAAAATATAATTTTATCTTTTCAAATATGGGATTTTTCATCCTAATTCTTTCCAAATCATTTATTATGATTTTACTCAAATTATTAATATTTTTAACAATTTTATCAAAGCCCGTATAGTCGATTTCCATAAACGGCCATCGAACTGCACTTATAGCAACCTTTTCCAAATTTGATTTGGGCATAATTCCAAATCCAACCATTAGACTTCAAATTTCTTGTATTTGTTAGAAAGCACTTTTCGATACGAACCCAACGATTCTGGTTTTAGGAGAATCCAATGGTCGGATCTCCCGTAACGTCCATTCGAAGTCAATGGTCGAAATTCGTGAACTACCACGGCGCGGTGCGTTCTATTCAGGCCATTAAATATATATAATATATATATTATATATATTATATTTCATCGATTTCCATTTGAATTGTACTTTATAAATCGATATAAATTCGTTTTCAAAACGATTTCAACTTCATATTCAATTTTAAATCAAAATTGAATATTCCATATCATTAACATATGAATGATAATATTTTCAAAACATCAGATTTTGAAATCAATTCATTTTCAATATTCATTATAAAAATGAATAAAATCAATGTAAATATCGTTCGCGTCAAAATGGCGTAAATCTAAACAATACGGCTTTATATATTTAAATATTTTCGTGTCCATCCCAAATTGGACCTCAAAATCAGATTTTGATCTTTTACTAAATTTTATTTTAAAATATTCCTTATTTTAAAATATTCATTATTTTAAAATATTCGTTATTTTAAAATATTCATTCTTTCTGAGCTGGAATCAGACACAGTCAACTACCATATAATGTTATTTATATGGATTTCATACAACACATGTATCGAATAACAATGATAAACAATCAACCATCATCCAACGTGCATTACACAACTGCATAAGCATTAAATATAAATAATTAACGCTTACAACAGCCTGTCAACCAATTGATCGACATAACCCTAAACAATTGGGATTAGTGTACGTCAAGTATCATCCCAACACCCGTGTGGGGTTTCAATCAACAAATACAGATTTTATTTATGCAGTTGGGTGATGTGTAAAATTTATCGTCCCATTCCATATCAGTCAAATGGGTGTACATAAACAAATCGTTCGATTTGTAAATGAATATTTATTTTATTCATTATACGTTAAATTTTTTATCTTTAACGATAAAATATTTTATTCAACACATGAATATTATACTTTGCATTCCACATCACAATCCAAATTCATACAAACAATTTTCACAATGCAATACAATCAAACAAACAAGTCGTACATGGTCTGTGGACGACGGGGAACTGTTCATATATGCAGTTATAAAATAAATAACTGTATAAAGAAAATTATAGTGAGGAGTCCTCACCTTGGGGATCCACTCCTCCATTCCTTATCTATGAACGGTTCGGATTTGCCCAAAATTCCAATGCGATCTCTTCCCGCTGTTCATAGTAAAAATCGCATTTTTAAAATAATGATTATTTTAAAAATCACATTTTTATAATGGAACTTCATATATATAAAAATCATATATTTTTACAATGCTTCTTTCTGTATAAAAATTATATTTTTATATCTCTACTTCTTATATAAAGATCGAATTTTTATTTCGCTTCAACATATATAAAAATCGCATTTTTATATTGTTATCCCTGTAAAAAAACCATATTTTTATAATGCTAAAAATCATATTTTTATATCAAATCTCTATACATAGAAATCATATTTTTATTTCGCTTTCATCTATATAAAAATCATATTTTTGTCTTCGCTACTTCATTATAAAAAGATCACATTTTTAATTCAAAACCATTTGCATAAAAATCATAAATTTTCATGAATAAAATCTTAACTTTTCTAATTTAAAACTCTAACTTTTCTAATAAAAAAAATATAGACTTTTCTAATTTAAAAATATAACCTTTTCTAATTTAAAAATCTAACTTTTCTAATTTAAAAATATAACCTTTTCTAATTTAAAATTTTAACTTTTCTAATTTAAAACTCTAACTTTTCAGATCGAAAAAATCATATATTTTCAAATCAAATAATTCCTACATATTTATTTATAAAACTAAGAAATCATATATTTCTATTTATAAAAACTAAGAAACCATAATCTAAGAGGGATTAAACAACTCACAGTGAAGGGGGTGCTTTGCGGATCTGAGGTGGTTGGATGGTGGCATTCGTGGCCGGAGACGGGTGCTGGAGGAGCTGGAGCGGCGAATGGGGGAGCGGTTTTTAGATCGGGATCCCGGGGGGTTTACTGTCGGATTTTTGGGAGAGAGGAAGGGGGCATCGGAGTGAGGGGGATGACCAAGGGGTGCGGCGGTCGGCGTTGGAGGCGGGGGTGGCGGCGCTACGGGGTGCGGCGGCCGGAAGGAAGTCGCATTTCTTTTTTTTTTCTTTTTTTTTAATCAGCGGATCTGAAATGTAAAGGAGAGAGAGATAAGGGGGTGTAAGGTTTGACTTTAAATAATAATTTATATTATTATTATTTTAAATTCCATAAAGTTAAATTTTCCTTTAATCTCCAATTTGTACCCAACGGCTATTGTCCCTGGCTATTACCCTCATTCCGAACACAATGGGATATGTTTCGTAAGCCAATTTCGCCGTTATGATCAGTTTTCGTCAAAATCAAAATATAAATTTATATATTGAATTTGAACGCACATCTCAATTTACTGGAACACATACAGACCCCAAAAATTCCGGAAAAACAAATCTGGTTATGTTTTGATGATACGGTCCTAACAAAACTAATTTCGTCAAATTTGAAGACCGTTTGAAAAATGACAATTTTCCGTTCGATCCAAATTGACTGGAATTGTCAAAACACGTTTTCCATTGCCACGCTCACATATTAATTCCAAAAATTATGAATTTGGGAATCTAGCATTAATTTGACATCCCGGATCCAACAAAAGTGGTTTTGTCAAAAACGGAGGTCGTTTGCAAAATGGCTATTTTTAAGGGCTATATTTCCATAGCGACTATTCTGAATTTTCAACTGGACATAACATTTTATTCCCTCTATGAAATTTAGATTTTTTTATATTCGTTGGAAATATATTTTCAAACAGATTCAAATATTACTGGTTTCACCAAAATCAGGTTTATTTTGAATCATATACATTCAATTGAAATTTGAAATCGAATTTTCAAACTACCGCGCCATTTTCAATTTATTTTATAATTAAAATAAATATTTATATTCTAACTTCGATTCAAATAAATATATACGTTCTAATTCTATTCAAAATAAATTTCTTATCATTATTATTTAAAATAAATCATTTTAAAATATTCAAAATTCATTAAAATTGCCAAAATAAATTTTTTAAATTGGTTCTGATTTTCCGGGTTGTTACAGCTTTCCTAAACAACAAGGGTTGTTGTAAAGGGTGTCAAACTCTGGGACTAAAATTAATTTAATTAATAAATCCAATCAAATTATTCCGAAAGTTGGATTATTTGAAATTAACAGAAAATAAACAAAAGAGAGTTTTTTATAATAAATGAAAGCAATTAGGGAGTAATGACATAGATTGGATTAATATTCATTAATTGTCAATAGATAAATATGGATCTAACTCATGATTCTGTCACAAACATGAATCATCGATAATTAGGTTTTTAGAAACAAACATGTGAATAGCGAGAAGCATAGCCTATGTAGGAGCTAAGCTCTTAAACAACCATAGGCTATCAGGATAGATTCACTACTTTATTTCTAAAACCCTAAAAATTAAATTTAAATCTGATAAGTGTTAGATCAAACTCGAATATACCCTGTGAAGGAGCATAGCTCTTAAACGACACATAGTATGAAGGTTCAGATCTAACTCTTGATTCAGATTCAGATCCAAATCTATATGTATAAATTCCTCATCTTTCGGCTATGTGATTCATATTGAATCCAATCTATAAGCATCATTACCCCCTAGTTAAAGGGGGTTAGCTAGACATGGCTAAATGATGAGAAACGAAAAAGAAAAGAAACAACATAAATAAAACTCAACAAAAACTAAAGAGAACAGGGAGAAGAATTGTTTTATTCCAAGAGAAGAGTTACAGAACAAAACCCAATGTAATTCTAAATGAAAGAGATACAATGTATTTATAGATGCCATGACCAAGACTAAGTGGCCAATTACAAGATGTGGGACAAAAGGCTTTACCCAAATAACAACTAGACCAATGTGAACGCAAGTGAATGTACGTGCAAATGTCATGGAAAAATAACTTGCGGGAATCAAACGGAATTAACTTTAGTGAATAATAACTCCATAACATCTGAGACAAGCGATACTTATGAAAAGGCATTGAATCTTGACTCTAAAATATGCGGCAGAAGGTGGTTGAACATCAACATTTGTTCATATCTTCGTGTCTTAATCCAACTCTAAAAATCAACGCTCTTCTTGAACCAATTCTTCAAGCCTTTCAACAATTAAGTGCATTAATTCATTCATCTTAAATAATCTGAAAGAACAACTGTAAATACACAATATTTATTTTAAAGAGAAAACAAGATAAATAAGCGGATAAAGTATACATATTTTCGTGTATATCAGAACTTAATGTCCAAATCACGTTTTGAAATGTCAATCCTTATTTCAAATTTATGGTGTACAAGTTATTTCCTATATTCCCTTCAATCATGTCATAAATGTACGTATTAACATGTGGCAATCAAATGGGAAAACGACAATAGCAACATAGAATTTGTGCCCTAGTTTTTGACCTAATTATCTAAATAATAAAAGATAAACAAAGTGCCATATATCTAACTCCTATTTTTAACGGATTCACTTTTATATATGTTTAGACGCAAAACATTAATAATTGGATATCTTGTAAACAATACTTTCAAGTACTCTATTTAGAAAAACATAGACTTAAACTTATTCAAGTTTACAATTCCATCCAAATCTTAACCTTTTTCCCAAAACCATACGTACGAAATTACATACAATAAAATAAGGGTAATCCGACAAATATAGAGAATTGTACAATACCAATCAAGCTTCTCCTTTATTGTTTCAATAATCGAAACCCACACATACAATTAGATTAACAATTTCCTTCATACAAACAATAAGTAAAATGGAAGATTTAAGGGATTTTCTATTGTTTTCTTTTCATAATAATTCAAATCTTCCTAATCACAATAATCCAACTTTAAACTAACAAATCATAGAAATAAAATCTTAAATGTATTTCACCTATAGTGCTGTAAGAATGAGAAAAAATAAAATTGAGTAAAAAAAGTTTTGGATTTAGCCTTAGTAAACAATCGTTCTCCAACCTTTCAAATCTAAACCTTTTTTCTTTTCCGGAATTAGCAATGGTAGAAGGGCATCATGGAGGTGTGAAGAAGAATGGTTGTAGAGTTTTGAATGAGTGTTTGGGGTCTTATTTATAGTTGACATTGTGTATATGGATCGTTAGACTCAATAGATTTAAAATAAGTAGTCTGTTTGATGAAATTTTAAATAAGTCTTCCTTTTAGAAAACACCCTCACTGGGCACCCTATAGGAGAACAGTCGACCGCGATGTTCGGCACCCCTCCTAGAGAGGAGGTCGATCTCCTTTCTAGAGTTGAGCCTAGGAGATAACTCCTTCTGCACATTACTTTTTATTTATTTCTTGATTTATTCTTATTGATTTGTTACCTTATATTAATTATTCTTATCCCTATTGTGTATAAATATATACAAACAAGTTAGAATTCAAAAGGAATATTCTTTTCATCCTTATCCAAATTAATATATTCCTGGTTTGTATATTTATTTGTTTGAAATTCAACTTTGTACTTTAATATATACGCGTAACTTAATTTATTAATATCTTTTGCATACGAACTCCGTTTTCAGTAAATAAAATATAAAAACGGATCAGAATCTCCCCACGAACGTACCAACGATACTTTTCTGACCCAATTCTTAATTACTCAGAATTACATTTTTCATCCCATTGTCTTATTATTGATTTTCCTTATTTGTTCTAAATTATATTATCATATGTTAATATATGTTTATTTTACGAGGTGTTACAACTAGTGATGAAATGCTTGTGGTACTTTTGTTCTTTGGTCATGAAGCCTGTAATTGAAAAAGAATCAAATTAAGACTCAGCGGACGTATGGTGAAAGAGTGTTATGACGTGCAGTGCTTGGACCTGAGCCCAAAGTAAGGCTTCTCGGATTCGTATTCCCAGTCTTAACAAGAGTTATGTCTTCTTCATAGCCTGGGACGAATTCAATGGGATCCAGGTTTTGAGCTGGGTATATGATGTCCGACTACGCCAAATTGCCCATGCCTCTGAATGGTGACTCAATGGCCTATGACTGGACAACTGAGCATAAGACATAGAATGGCCAGAGATTGCTTAATGACTAGCTCTTTTGAAGTGGAGCTCTTTGACCCTTCCTCCACATCTGCATCAGAAGATTTCTCTTTCTTCCCTTCCATGTGGTCCCGACTAGACCTGGGGCCAGCTGCTTCCTTGGTGGCATTCTTGAACCGAACGCATGGTCAAGTTGCGACGATTGTTGGCCCCTAACTGAAGGCATGGCTGTTGGCTCCTTGAATAGGGGAACAACTACTTGTGGCGATACTTAGGGATCTCGAACACTGCCCACTTCTAATGTCTGATTGACATTAAGCAAGTGAAACTGGTGTAGGAACTCATCGCCTATGCATATTTTGACGCTTTAAGCATTCTCCGAACGCTTCTTAAAGTAGCCATACGAGCACGATACACATCGCTAGTGGGCTTGGCCGGACTATCAACTGTAAAGGAGTACGAGTATTAGAAACTCTCAAGTGAAATTCAAAGAAGTAAGTCAAGACTTGACATTTACGGCATTTGATCCATCTCTTTAGATAGCCTTCTTGTTGTGGAACACTAGTGGGATCTTATCTCCCCCGACTTGCTGAATCAGTCCATTATCACTCGGTTACCCGAGGTATACTCGAAGAAGAGGTAGGACAGAGTATCCTTTCGGTGCTTGAAGTTGTACAAGAAGGAGAGGTCGTTAAGGGTGGTATCTCAATGAAGATGCTACCCTTATACTATATATAGAGTAAAGGGGCAGGCAAAGGCTGCAGGGTGTGTTGAGTATAATAATATGATTTTTGTTTGATAATAACGAACATATATATTATTATATAAATGTGTTTGTAAGCAGTATTATTCTATATTTCACATCACATATAGAAATAAATATATATATTGAATAAAATGCTACTGTATAGAATTGAATATACAAACAATATTTCATTCAATTAAATATTTTATTTCAATAGTTGAAATAGTACAAATCTCTAACTCCACTATTGTATGATTCATAGTTATTTAACACAGTCAATCACATATACAAATATTCCTCACTACACTTCACTCAATATCACTCTGTTTACACATATAGACTCAATTACATATACAAACACTGACACACTGAGTCTTTATGTGCTTCAGATCTCGTATAGTCACCTATATACCTGTCATAGAAACACACACAGTAAACTGTAACAAAAATAGATTTAAATACTAGAAAATGTAATTTTATTTGCCTTGGAATTTTGGTGTGTTTCTCGTCATTTTTCTAGACTTGGTCTTATATATATATATATATTTATTTGAGTCTAGCCTACTTGTGATATTCACAGAAATTTACTATAAATACCACAAGGTAGACTGAATCTCCGATGCCCATAAACCATCCTCAACTCAGTTACAGTGGTCTACTGATCAAGACTAGCCTCGACCCACATACGTGGTCTTTTGATGTTGACCAGGCTCTACACAACCGTAACTTGTTTGCTGGAATAGAAATACTAAATATATATAAATATTTATATACATATGCACAGTGGTAGTTCTTTTCAGCTAAACGAAACTCGACCACAAAATTCAAATGCAACCGAGTATCTATAACAAGAGCCATCATGAAATATGGCTGCAAAAATATTTGTAGGCAAAGAGAAATAACCATCGACATTGACAAAGCATGGGTCAACCATAAATTGCCAAATTTAGAAACAATTTCTATGCTTTCCTAATACTATGATCAATATATGGCATGCAAAAACAATTCAAGGAAATTCAGTTATATATACGAGGAACAAACATGCTACTTCATGGCACAAAGAAATGGTGCATCAAATCCAAGTGGCTAGGAATAAGGTGATTCAGGACCAGCACAAATAAAGACATGGTGTAGGCTAGAATGATACAAAGGGAAGTGCACAATTGCTTAGTTCAATGAGTCATCTTAGGGCGAAAACACATGGATATGCACATCAAAGCACAAGTATAATGACCAAGCAAGCCAGATTCAAGTTCAATCACAAGACAATGTACGCACATGGACTGGCAATATGGATTAATATCAAACTAGCAATGCAAAATTCAAGAAATAACACAAGCAAGAAAACCCACCATGTCAACCATTTCACAACATATACAATGGCATAAGGCTGACACAACACAACCATCAGGAAACAAAGTAAGAGCAGTCAGTATGGACACATGAATAGGGATTGGCAATATGAATAATGGCCAAGCATGCACATGACAAAAGTATTGACAATAAAGCATTTCTCATGTACAAAATAAGTACATAAATACATGCACATATAAAGTGCAGTTCAAGTCCAAATAGTGAAACAATAATGCACAGATTCAGGTGCAACCATACAATAGTGACAAGGCACTTAGACTCAAGGGAAATGGTCAAAAGACCCAAATATAACATGATTGATACACAAAATAGCAATTCAAAACAGCTATCAAATGATCAAGTATAGAATTAGTTGTTAAGAAGTGAAGCAAGTGCAAAGCAATTAAGCTTTAGTGCGGTATCCATTCAAATGTCCAACTGTAGTCTGTTCTAATCAGTGAAGGGCATCAAGAAAAAAAGGAAAATTATTTTTCAATTCGAACAGAACAAAGATACAATAGTGATGCGTTTATTTGAACAACTTTCATAGGAAATGAGTTGAAGTTAGAATATAATTTATGGTTCAAAGTTATGTAATAATAAGGAAACAAATTAGAGAGATATTTTCTCTAAATTTTTATGAACCACTCACGCAACATTTATCAAAGTAAAAAGAAATTCCAGAGGTCATCACGCAATTTATTCCAGAAAGATTGAATATTTCAAACTCGGAAAAATCATAGCAACAAATCATAACCAAGTCCACATATGAAATCAGAGATTATATCGGGTTTTAAATCATATAAATAACATGAATTCATCACAACCAAGTCCACATATGAAATCAGAGATTATATCGGGTTTTAAACCATATAAATAACATGAATTCATCACAAGCAAGATGGTGAATGAAATCGAACAACCAAGCAACAATTGAAAGTAAAATGGGGAATAATCATGTACTAATTTCAGAGAACGATTTCATCTCAATAAGACAAGGATCAGAGATTGTCTGAGCACCAGAAGAAGGGAGAGAATATGATCAATCAATCAGTGGATAATCTTAAGCCTGAGAAACCCTAGGTGGCCATTGAAAAGCAAAAAAAGGAAGCCAAAGTTCACGAAGAATATAATAAAAGAGGGCCGAATATTTTATGTTAAAAGAGACTTAGTTTAAAAAGGGAACTAGGGTTTTTATTTTATTTTTAACTGATTTTATTTTGTTATCGTGTTGATGTTTTCTAGTTTTCGAAACTAAGGAGACGAGTTACGAGTTTGTAATTCGAAGAAATATGATCTTAGGGATAAAGAGCAGTGCATGCCTCTGATCGTAGAATTAGAACAGTTGGGAGCAGGTGTCGTGAGTTTATAGGGGATTGCAAGCCTGGAGATTGTTTTAATACCTAATATAAACCTTAGGGAATACAACAGTAGGTCGGGTTTTGCTGAAGCTAGGTAAATTCTGGGTTGTTTATTTTTCCGCATTTACTCTGATTATTATCTGTATTGCTATTTTTTATTACTCAGCAAAAAACGATGATAAACCTTATTCGCCCTCCTCAAGGGTTAATTTAGATCCTACAAGTGGTATCATAGTAGGTATTTTTATTTTAAATAAATCTATAGTCATGGATTTCCCTAACGGTAAATTTTCTATTTGTCAATCCAGCGAGAATTTTTTGAGTATAACTCCAACTATTTTTGATGGAATAGATTTTTTAAATTAGAAATTAAAAATGGAATTGTATTTAAAATCTGTTAATACAATATGTTGGTATATATTAAAAATGGATGTGATATGGTAGATAAGAATGATATTATAATTAATTCTCGTGCTACACACATTTTATGTTCTTATATTAATGATGATCAGTTTAACCATATCTCTCATTGTTTAACTGCGCAGGAAATCTGGAAAACTCTCGATGCGTTGTATGGAAGAAAAGACAAGAATATCTCAAATCTCTAGAAAGCCAACTCAAATTCAGAATTATGCTTGACAGGATTTACTAAAGATGGATCTGATGATGATAGTGATTAAGACTCAACAGATGATGAGCGTGGTGAATTTCCTTTTGAAAAGTTAAGTCTTATTTGTGACAAATTAACTAAAACCGTTGATGATCTCAAAGTGAAAAATAAAATTTTAAAATATGAAAATATTTGGTTGAGTAATAAAAATCATGATTTGGAATTAGAACTTGAAAACGTTAAAATGGTTGAAAACTCTGATTATAAAAAATGTTTAAATTTGGAAAATATTTAATTCATCTCAATGAAAAGTTTTAAAAGCTTGAAAAGGAAATTATGTTTTTAAAAATATACGAGATTGAAAAAAAAAAAAAGCATTTTTTTGCACAAGGAATTGGATTGGTTTAAAAAGGCTAAAAATTGCAAACATGAACTTTTAGAGAAAGAGAGTTTATTGAAAACCGAATTGATTTTGGATGAGCTTGAAATTGAAAACCGAGAAAATCAAAAATCTCAAATGCAGTAAATGCATGACTTTTCAAAAAGAATTGCTTGAAATAAAATAAAATATCAAAACCCTTGAAAATGAAAATTTGATTTTGAAAAATAACGAATCTGAAATTACTCGTATAAATCACAATTTGGAAAAAGATATTGAAAAATTCAAGGAGTTTGAAAAACATGAAATTGAAAAGCGTAAACGATTTGAAATTAAGATTTCTGAGTTAAAGGCTAAAATAAAATACTTGAAAACGAAAATATGGTTTTAAAATAAACTGATGTTGAAAAGAGGAAGATCGCTATTAATCGTTGTTCAAATTTAATGAAAGAAAATAGTGATTTTAAATCTGAAATTCAACGACTTGAATCAACTTTGGCTAAATTTTCTAAAGGAGAAAAATCGTTGAATATATTGTTAAAAAACCAATTTTTTGTTGAGAATAAGAAAGGATTTGGTTTTAGTAAATTTCATCAAACTGAAAAGCCAAATTCTAATTATTTTATAAATCCTTCAAATAGCTTTGAAAAAGATCGAATTGGAAATTTGAAATTTAATAATCTCAAAGAATTTTTAAATTAAAAACGAGATGAGGAATTGTTTAGAAACAATCCAATTAAACAAGCTTGGATCCCAAAAGATAACAAGATGAATTAGATTAAGATTAAACAAATTATGGTTCCTAAGAGTAATCTAGTGGATGCTAATGGATTGTTATATAAATAGGTTTGGTTACCAAAATAGGTAGACAAAGCTAAGAGTGGTAAAACAACCTTTGTTAGACCACTCGATCCTATAAACAATTAGGTACCGAAGGAGGCTAAGGAACAACTTTGTGAAAGAGAGGATAAAATTCAAGTTGTTCCATATTATTGAATTATTCAAAGTTCCTTAGCCATAGATTTATGAGTCGGAAATTCGTTGGTTCACATCGAATATGTTAAGTCAGGTATGATCTCTAAACTCGTGTTTTTTATTTTCTTATTGATGTTGATTTGTATTGACACTGCCATAGTATTTTTGACATATCTTGAGCTTCCTAACTTCAAAATGATTTTTTTTTTTTTTTGGAAATTAGATTCAATTTTCTACCACTTTTATGATTTGATTATTTGCAGATTATGAACTTAAAATGACGAAAATCTACAATTGATTTGAAGTTTAATTTTCAGACTGGTCCCAGAATTTCTGACAGTGTTGTAGTATTCTGAGAATATCTTGAACACTGTTATTCGAAATTCTAATTTTTTTGATGATTTAAAAGCTTTTGAAGTCTCACACGTCTTTTCTGTTTTGAGTTTCTTCTAATTCACATGGGAAATATTGAAAAACTGCACTCAACACAGCACACTATTTGAAAGCTATGATTGATAATTTGAGAAAATTTCATAGTTTTGGCTTGGCTTGACTATTTTGATTTTGATATCATTTGTGGTTGATTATTGAATCTCATGGATTATAATATTTGGATTTGAATTCTTAAAATAATTTTTTATCAGGTGATTTCAAATAACTTGCTTTTGATTTGAATCATTGATTGTCCTTTATGCTTGTTAAAGATGCTATGAAAAATTCTCTTATGAATCTTGCCTTGAAACTGTTTTTTCTACTACTCTGATAAAAGGAATTAAATTAGTTGACTGAACTTAATCACTGTGCAATGTGTTGAAAAATCAGTGACTATGAATTCCGTAGGCAATTTGAATTACAAGTGGCTTTTAAGAAATTGACTAGGAGAAATTAGTTTAAGTAGTATTAGTTAATTTCACATTCAACTTATTGATTTTTGAAAACTGGTTTTCAGTTTGTGTTGATATTTCAAAAGTCGCTCTTGAAATTGATGTTTCCAAATTTAAAATCATTTTTAATTATATATTAAAAAAACGGAATTATTGGCCAAATTGAATCATTTTGGAACCCATCAAAATTATTATTAGATTTATGAAATTGTGATGAGTTGTGACTATAGTATATTTCATAACAATAGAAAATATTTTTTAAATTATCATGATGATTAGATAGATTTTATAATATTTTTGAATTAGTGCCTATTTCACGATTATCTCCTTTAACTACCATCTTTCTGTCATTCATCATGGTTTTGTATATTATGGGGAGTTTAAATTGTATTTGGAAATAAGGAAAAATATTGTTGAACTTTTTTGAAATAAATTTATATTTATCCTTGGTGTTCACTCGCATTCAAAAATCCTCGTTGTTATGCATGGGTGAATCATCTTAACCTCTGTATGTGCTTCCATTCTCATTTAAAAGTCCTCACGGTTATGTATGGATGTAACTCCTAAGAGAGGATAAAGTTAAGTATTCTTTTAATCTCATTTAAAAGTCATAGCGGTTATGCATGGTTAGAAAATACTTAATAAATTTAAGTTACTACTAACCCCATTTAAAAGTCCTAGTGGTTATGAGTGGTTAGAAAGTGCTTAAATTATTTTTTGCTTAAATTTGAAATTTATTTGAAAATTATGGAATTCATAAATCCTATATTTGAATTTTAAAAACCTCCTCATTTTCATAAAATCAATCGTAAATCCATCATTCTTAAAAGTGAATATTGCTTCTAATTTGAAGAATATTATGATTTTTGTTTGATTAAATGAGATTTACGATATATATTTTTCCTCTTCATTTGAATCTATGTGTCTAGTTTGTGTTCATCACTATTTCGATTTCTGTTATCCTTTTGATGACAACAAAAGGGGGAGAATAGTTTAGATTTTGATTGATTAGTGAATAATTCAGGAATATTTTAATATTGGAAATTCAATTGGATTTACACTCACTCATATGCATATATTTACACATATACATACATACATACATATATCACTACAACAAAACCACCATATTACAACTGTAACTTTACAACTGTCAAAAAATACCTGTTGTAAAAGAGGATTTTTACAACTGTGATTTCCTAAAAGTTGCAATAAACATATTTCTAACAACTTTTTTATCGTGACAGTTGTAATAAATTCCTATTACATCTTTTCACTCTTACTTGTTGTAATAAGTGACAGTTTTAACAATTAACATTTTATAATCAGTAATTAATATAATATTAACAATTAATTAATAATATTAATAATTTCTATTAAATAATCAATAATTATTAAATAATTTTTAATAATTAGTATATTAAAAAATAAATTATCAGTATTGTTAAATAATTAATTTTTAGCAATAAATAATTAAGAAATAATCATCAATATTAATAATTAAGAAGTAATAAATAAGAAATAATATTTAATATTAGTAACTAATTTTGATAATTAATAATTAAAATGATTTTATTAGAAAATTTTACAAAATTATTTTCAGTATTTCTTCTTTCTACCAATTGTAACAGAGGCCTATTAAATATTAGTAATATCTAATATTTAATAATTAATAATATTAACATTTTAATAATAATTAATAACTGATAATAACCTTACAAATAAATAATAAATAATAATTACTATTAAATAATAAATACTTAATATTTAATAAATAGTAATTATTTTTTAATAATGTTTGTTAAGTACTTAATAGTGAGTAATTAGTAAAATATACAAAATAAATTTTTAATGAATTATAATTAAGAAGAAATAAGAAATAATTAATAATAACTATTATTATTAAGTAATATAATATATAATAATTTAGCAAAATAATTCCTAAGATATCCATATTATATTTATTACAAATTTGTACTTGTTTCTAGGTTATAATGTTAAATTCTGTAGGTTCAGGCGACATTCTAATTATGCACAATAAAAAGAGTGGCGGTCCTGAAGATGTTAGCGAATTTTTGGTGGGAAGAGCGAAATTTTGGCTCCAAAACAAATCACATTTCGCATTTTACTCTCTCACGCTGGCGTCTCTTCTTATGCCCTGAATCAAAATCGATCCCCAAAGTTTCCTTCCTTACGTCGGCGTCTCTTCTTGTACCCTAAATCAAAATTGATCCCCAAATTCTCCTTCCTCACGCTGGCGTCTTCCTCAAGGTATTAGACTGCTGCACCTAGCTCAACCACGCATTTCTCCATCACCCACTCCTCAAACTCTTTATCAGCAAAACGGGGAAAACATGGAGCATGCTAGAGTCTAAACGTTAATGGGTGTGGAGGTCGGATTAATGGAGGAGGAGGACCCGATATGGCAGCAGTTCGGATTTGTCAGACAGGGGCCTTGCCTGCTGTTGCTACACCTGAAACCGCACTCTGGGAGCTCAAATTGGCAGTTGCTGCTTTGAGTGACAACCCACCTTGCTTTGAATCTGGTATCATTCATGTCTAGGTCCCAATACAACAGCGAGCTGATGCAATAGACTGGCTACATTCTCAACAAAATAGACCATGCTGCTATTTTTTAAGTAAAGGTCAAAAACATGATTTTAGCTTATTTGAAGAAAAAGAAAGCTCAAATTCTAGCTTACTTGAACACAGCCAAATGGTAAACTAATCCTCTTCACTGTAAATTACATCCCATTCTGTTTCCTAGTATCATAGAAAAGCGATATTTTTTTATGTGTATGATCGACTGTAAATTAACAATTGTCCAAAGAAGATGTTTGTCAAAATTTGGGAGATGTACTGCTTCTCGGAAGATTCACAAACAGGAAGAACTGGGCTCTTATGTTTCGTATATGCTCATATATATTAAAGCACAAATTTCATTTAATTTTATTTTTATACCAATGAAATTTTCTCTTGTCGTGGCATTCATATAAACAGTAATAAAATTAAAGTTTTAGTGGGTGTGTTTTTCTTCAGAGAAAAAAAGGATATTCTTGGCATAATATGCTAAATTAAACATGTGCTTGGATTATTACTGGTATTGAATTCAGTATTTCAATGATGTGGCCTTTTGTTTTTTTACTCCAAAGCTAATTCAGCTTTTGAGGATTTTGTTGATCTTATTAATCAAATTCTGGGTTTTATGTTTATCTTCCGATACTAATTATCAACTTTCGTCTGAAATATCATTTATGGTTTTTATGCAATGTTCATGGCATCTTGGTGACAACAATCCGGTAAAAGCAATATGTTCGTTTGACTGTGTTGCTTATTACAATACTATGCCACCGTGTATGAGGTGAATATCGTTAGTGCAAAATTGTTAAAATTCTTCCAATATTCTGTGTTGCCAAGTCCCAAGTAGTTGTTCGAGTATCATTGTTGGTATTGTTCAAAATTATGAAATTATAATACCCTGTTGTATTTTAGGAAGCATCTGGAGTACATTACAAAGTGTACTAAAGATATTTTATTTAACTCAATGTTTTACTTAACTAGATAAAATTCAGGTGCTCACTGGTCTTTTATGTTTTAATTCTGATAGGATGCATAGATAGCCAGAGCATGTCCAAAATTCCTTGCTTGCTGAGCTGGGTACAAGTGGAAATCTTGATGGACAGCAGAGGTTGATCATAAAGGGAAGATTTGCTCCCAAAAATTTTGAGAGTATTCTTCAATAATATATCAGTAAGATGCTCTTTCTATTGTTTAGCTTCCTTCCTAAGTTGTTTTAAATTAGGTTATTCATGGTATTGATTCTTCGTTGCCAAGGTTTCTTTTTATGGCACGTAAACAAGTTAACAGGCGTACTTTTTCATGCTGAATAGTGATGATGAAAACAAAATATGCTTTATTTCAACAAAACCTGCTTCATAATGTTCTTATTATCTGTATAGCTTGTTTAACCACTTATATATGCCTAATTCATCATGTTCTACTAATAAATGTAATCTTTTCAATTGTGTGAAGATGAGTACGTGATATGCAATGGATGCGAAAGCTCGAATACTTTACTTACTTAAGAAAACCGGTTATTTTTCCTTCGCTACGAACAGGTATGCGCATATAACATAACATTCTTCCTTTTTTGGTCTCATGCTACTACCACAGTCCACAATGTAGAATCAATTTTAATTTCAGATTTGGTATATGGACAACTTTGCTTGAGGAAGGACAATGTGAACTTTGACTCTTTTCTTTGTCCACTAAGGTATGTCTTGTAGGACTGTTTATATTTCACATTATCATATCAGTTCATATTATTTATAAAATATTAACATTGAATGCTGCATAGTTTCTATTACGTTTTATAACTTAGGTTACTTCATACTTTAATATACTTCATTCTTATTGCTTAATATGTTACTTCATATAGTTTAATTCAATAACACCTGCAACATTGCAAAAAAATCTCAAATTCATTGGAAGTCAACTCAAGAATGAAGACCATTGCAAGACCAGCAGCATTGCCAGCAAATCTCAATTTCATTATGTTTGTGTTACTCCTAGTGATGTATATTTATGAAAGATGACTTCAAATCATTTGGATTATGGTGTCCAGGATAATGGACTTTGTAGTTGTTTTATGTACTTGAGATACTAGTATGATTTGTAAAAAAATAATGAGAGTTTGAAAATTCTAATATATTATTTTGGTTCATGTTTTAAGTTTGTTTGAAATCTTCAGTTTTGTAGATAATATGTTTTGAAATGAATTCTTTTATTAATAATATGTATATAATTTGTTCGCATATTACAACTTTAAATAATAACTTTAATAAATTATATTACAACAGTCATAAGCAGTTGTAATAAAGTTTATTACAATGGTGGAAAACAGTTGTAAAATATACATTTTACAACGGTGTCGCAATGGTGCAAAACATTTGTAAAAGATTTTAGTCCATTACAACTTCTTAATAGACGACGGTGGCTTCACTGTTGTAAAATATCTTTTACAACTTTTTTCCACGGTTGTAATATGGTCAATTTGTTGTAGTGTATATAGGGGGAGCTAAGTTGTAGGGGGAGTACTTATTTCATATTCAAACACATTTATCACATTTAAAATCTTTGTATGTTTGTCATCATCAAAAGGGGGAATATTGTTTAGCATAACAATATGATTTTTGTTTAATGATAATATATATATATATATATATATATATATATATATATATATATATATATATTATTGTATAAAATGTGTTTGTAACCCATAATATTCTATATTTCACATCACATACAGAAATAAATATTTATATTAAACAAAATGGTACTACACCGAGTTGAATATACAAATGGTATTTTTATTCAATTAAATTTTTATTTCAATAGTTGAAATAGTACAAATCTCCAGCTCCACTATTGTACGATTCATTGTTATGTAACACAATCAATCACATACACAGATATTCCTCACTACAGTACACTCAGTATCACTTTGTTTATACATACAGACTCAATTACATGTACGGACACTAACACACGAAGTCTTCATATGCTTCAGATCCTATCCTGTCACCTGTATACCTTTTCACAAAATTACATATAGTAAACTGAAACAAAAATAGATTTAAATATTACCAAATATAAATTTATTTTAAATTTTGTTTGCCTCAAAATTTTGGTGTATTTTTCATCATTTTTCTTGACTTATTCTAATATATATACATTTATTTGAGTCTAGTCTGTTTGTGATATTCACAGTACTTTACTATAAATACCACAACGTAGACTAAATCTCTGGTGCCTAGAAACTAGCCTCAACTCAGCTACAGTGGTATGCTAATCAAGACCAGCCTCGACATGCATATGTGGTTTGTTGATCTTGACCAGCCACAACACAACCATAACTATTTGCTGGAGTAGAGATAATATATATACATATATATATATATATATATATATATATATATATATATATATATATGCATATGCACAGTGGAAGTTCTTTTCAGCTAAAAGGCAACTCGATCACAAAATTCAAATGCAACCGAGTAACTATCTCAAGAGCTATTATGAAATATGGCTGCAAAATACTTGGAGACAAAGAGAAATAACCATCAGCATTGACAAAGTATGGGTCAGCCATAAATTGAAAATTTTAGCAATAATTTCTTTGCCTGCCTAATACTATGATCGATATATGGCATGCAAAAAAAAAAATATCAAGGAAACTCAATTGTATATATAAGGAACCAACAGGCTACAAAACGACACAAAGAAATGGTGCAGCAATGCCAAGTGGCTAGGCATAAGGTGATGCAGGACCAACACAAACAAAGACATGGTGCAGGCTAGAATAATACAAAGGGAAGTGCACAGTTGCTTTGTTCAGTGAGTCAGCTTAGGGAACGAACACATGGATATGCACATTAGATCACAAGTACAATGACTAAGCAGGATAGATTCAATGCAGTCACAAGACAATGCACACAAAGGCACTGGCTATATGGATTAATGTCAAACAAGCAATGCACAAGTCAAGACATAACACAAAAAATACAACCCAGCATATCAAGCATTTCACAACATATACAATGGCACAACGCCGACATAACACAACCATCAAGAAAGAAAACAAGAGTAGGTGGTATGGACACATGAATATGGACTAGCAATATGAATAATGGCCAAGCATTCACATAACAAAAGTATTAACAACATAGCATTGCTCATGTACAAAATAAGTACACAAATACATGCACATATAAAGTGCAGTTCTAAGTTCAAAAAGTGAAACAACAATGCATAGATTCAGGTGCAACTACACTACAGTGACAAGGCTCTTTAGCTCAAGGGAAATGGTCAGAAGACTCACACAACAGGATTGAATCACAAAAGAGTGGTTCGATTCAGCTATGAAATGATCAAGTACTGAATCGGTTGTTAAGAAGTGAAGCAAGTGAAAAGAAATTAAGCCCAAGTGCAGTATCCATTCAAATGTCCAACTATAGTGTCTGTTCTAATTAGTGGAGAGCAACAAGAAAAAGAGGCAAATTATTTTATAATTCGAACAGAACAAAGATACAAGAGTGGTGCATTTATTTGAACAACTTTCAAAGGAAATGAGTTGAAGTTAGAATACAATTTATGGTTCAAAGTTATACAGTAATAAGGAAACAAATTAGAGAGATATTTTCTATAAAAAAATTTGAACCAGTCATGCAGCATTTATCAAAGCAAGAAGAAATTCCGAAGATCGTCACGCAATTTATTCCAAAAAGTTTGAATATTTCAAACTCGACAAAATCATAGCAACAAATCACAACCAAGTCCATATATGAAATCAGAGATTATATTGGGTTTAAAACCCTATAAATAACACAAATTCATCACAGGCAAGAAGGTGAATGAAATTGAACAACCAAGCAATAATCGAAAGTAAAAAGGGAAAAGATCACATACTAATTTCAGAGAATGATTTGATCTCAACAAGACTGGGATCGGAGATTGTCGGAGCACCAGAAGAAGACAGAGAATGATCAATCAATCAGTGGATAATCTGATGCTTGAGAAACCCTAGGTGGCCATTGAAAATCAAAAAAAGGAAGACAAAGTTCACAAAGAAAATAATAAAAGAGGGTCGGCTATTTTATGTTATAAGCAACTAAGTTTAAAAAGGGAATTATGGTTTTTATTTTTAATTTAAGTATTTTTATTTTATTGTTGTGTTGATGTTTTCTAGTTTTCTAAACTAGGGAAACGAGTTGCGGGTTTGTAATTCGGGGAAATATGAACTTCGGGATAAAGATCAATGCAGAGTTTTGAGCATAGAATTAGAACAGTTGGGAGAGGGTGTCACGAGTTTCAAGGGATTGTAAACGTAGAGATTGTTTTAATACCTAATAGAAACATTGGGGAACGCAACAATAGGTACGGTTTATTCGAAGTTAGGTAAATTCTATGTTGTTTATCTTTCCACATTTACTCTGATTATTACATGTGTTGCTATTATTTATTTTTCAACGAAAAACTGTGATAAACATTATTCACCCACCTCTAGAGTTAATTTAGAACCTGTAGGGTGTAGCTGTATGGGAGCCAGTTTCATACGATGAAGGAAATCGAAGATGAATGGAAGAATGCACTACACCGTGCACATCTGGCGGTTGATAGACATAGAGCCTTCTGGGGGGTTATGAGAGGTCTCGCTCTTAGCCGACACCTGAACTTGGTCGAATGGAATCCCGTGCTTCGCTCACAGTCTCCTTAACTTTGGTTTATCCATCAAGGTGTCCTAGGAATCAACTGGCTGGCCTAGAATGATAGCCTCAGGAAAAGTATCGGGAGCTCCTTTACCCTCAGCTTCTTCCTCTTCTCCTGACGTAAACTTTTCCTCGAATGACAAAGTAGATGGTTCCTCATCGTGGGGTTGGACTTCGAACTACGAGTCATCTTCTGATTTAGTTCTGGAACAAGACTCTGTATCAGTATCTCACTGAAGGAGTTTTCCCTTTCTGGATTTAGAGGCTCTAGCGGGATATCTTTCAAACATTATAGCTGGGCTACCCAAGCAGAACTGTTGGTTAGAGCGATCAACCCGAACCTCCTGTGTGTGGACGCGTGTAGTGCGTGTAGTGGAAACTATGCAAAAATAACAAGAGAAATAAAGCGTTGGGAATGTGTGATAGAGTTCGACTCGAACGACGTCGCTTCCGACCATCTAATCGAATCACGATTTAGAATGGTTTCATGTCATGTTCTTATGAAATGCAGTGATTTTATATTTGGGAAGTTCATAATTATATGTGCATTAAGCTATGTCTGAAAAATTTATTTTATTATTTTCTTATTTATTTTCCGAACAAAAAAACATTTTTAATTTTCCATAAAAACCGACTTTGCGAAAGAAAAGACTTTTACAGCAATTAAATTTTAGTTGTTCTTCCAAATATTTCTATAAATACATTTTTTAATATTAAAGTACTATTTTTTGGTGCGGTCACAATTAAATGAGGCAAATTCTATTCAAATGTAACGACCCGGGGTTTTTGCGATCCTGGATATCGGCATACAACACTATGTCGACTACTCAGGCATCGAAAATACCGGATAGTCCATGAAAAAAATTAGAGGGTGAGAATAGATAAGATAGAAACTTAGAATAAAAGAAGAAGAAGAAGAACATACAACATCATAGTAAACACGAATCTCACAGCAGAACGAATAAATATATTTCATAACATAACTTTGAAATAAAACAGTATCTGTATACAATAACATTATTAGAGTATAACACTTACAACACAGCAGAAATAACAATAGCTATATAATCCTGAAGCCTCCTACTCCAGCTCTTCAAGTATATGTAAATCCCGACTACTTGACTTCCTGTACAAAATTGGGCACCCAAGAGTTTAGGGAAAACAAAACAAAATAAACTCTGGGTCAGTCATGTGACTAGTGTGAGTAAACTCAAATCATTTGTTTAAATTTTAAAATCTCTTTAAAAGAAAGAATAGTCGTAAGACCGATCCACACATAAACAGGGATGGTTTTTACCTTAGGATAACCCAAAATATTCTTTATATCAAGGCTCTTCTGATATTATAATAATGTCTAAATGAAATAAATAGAAATCTAGTAGAAACGCTTGCATCTAACGTTCTACATATATAATATACAATCAAAACCGCGGGCTCTTATTTGGGGAATGAATTCCAACTATGACAAGGTATGGAACCACCTTCCGATAGTGTACCTCTAGAGAGGAATACACTGGGTTCAACAAAAACATCTTGCCACCCGACCATACATGACCGACCACTCATTTCGCTTGAGTGTATTGAATGTATTATCACCTACGTTTGGGATCAACAACCGTTTCCCGAATGGGATAACCTCGACAATAGATTAAAGAAGTAAATGAGACTCTAGATCAGGTGGCAATACACCCTAATTGGCAGACAACCACTTAGTCATGATGCCTGCTCAATTTTTGTCATTTCCTAGTTGTGAGGCTAGAGGCCACGCTTATCTCTGACATATCACACATTTATTCACTTTGAATGTCACATCGTCATACCCGCCAAATCACAAATTGATTTCCCTAAAAATACAATGGGTATACAGCTAAGAGAAACAAATTCCTCCACCACCAAACGTAAATACGTTTGAGGAGATCAACTTACACGATCCATTAAATATACTCTGTCAGACATTCTTCCATACAGGTCGTCCTAGGACTGGACAAACCGAAGGTACTATTCTGTAAATCCATCTTAGGCAATTTCTACCTAGGACTTGACAGAAGACCCTTGCATAACTCTGTTTTCAATTATATTCATCATATTTGATTCGCAACGTTAATGTCAATACGGAGTGGTTCTTTGGATAATAATCCAGCCGGTCTCTCAATATTAACAATGTAAAATGGTCAAAAAATTTGATAGTCGGTGATTTAACTATCAAATGAAAACACGTATGCAAACAGCAATCTTATTTCCAATTGAAATTTCTATTGATCAATCATCATATATATATACATACATATTCATATTTCCTTATTTTCTATATTCAGAAAATATATCTGATTCTATATTTGGAAAACGTTTCCAAAACTCATTTATATGGATTTCAAACTAACATTGTATAAAACATCATTACGACCGCTCAATCCATTAATCGCTTATTACTTATTGTATCTCTAATCAATCTTCGCCATCGAACCTCAACTATTTCTTGGTTAAGCAAGGAAGTCAATCAAGTTGGGGTATTATTACCTCTCAGACCTTAACTGAACAACGTTCTTAACCTTGCAATAGACAAAGCTCACCGCTCCAATTTCTACAATTATTTGCTTACGCAAATTCTCGGATTCAGATTACGAATCCACTTCTTTTATGAAAAACATTTATTATAACGCTAACGTTATAAACTCTACTTCTGAAATATCTGACTTAACATCTAACTTTTTATTTCTAACTTTGAATAATTTACGTACTCTAATTTATTTATAAATAAATAAATCTTGATTTAAAACCCGAAAAGTATAAGTACTTTTCCGAATTCGATATAATCGAATTCGACGTATAACTCTCTTTTGAGAAATCTCTATTTGATTAACTCCTTCGAATAACTTATATTCGATTATCTCACTTCGAATAACTTATATTCAATTATCTCACTTCGAATAACTTATATTTGACCAACTCCTTTGGATTAAATCTTTTTGATTAACTCATCTTGACTAACTTAACTTAATTAACTCGCCTTATTTAACTCAACTTGAATAACTCTACTTATTTAACTTAACTTGATTAACTCCTATCGATTAACTAATATTCGATTTAACTCCATTCGCTTGACTCTAGATCGCAGCGATCACAATGGTTACGCCTGATTCCCTCAGGAAACATCCGACCGCTGTAGGCTATCTGCAACCATGCGAATTACGCTAGCAGTCGTACGAAATGGCAACTCATCCTGAATAACTATGTTTGACTAACTCTATCTCAAATAACTATATTCGATCAACTCTAATTGAATAACTAATATCCAATAAATCCTAATTCGATTAACTATGTTCAATTAACTCTAATTCGATTAATTCTTACTTTAATCGATTAACTCTACTTCGATTAACTCTAATTCGATTAACTCTAACTGGTTAACTCTAACTAATTAACTCTACGTTTGTATTCAGTTTCAAATATCGATGTTGAAATCGATTCTCACTTCTCTATATAAGTCCTCACTTATATATTCTATTTATCCAATTATAAACATTTTATTTAATTTATAAAATATTATTTATAAATTTATCTTTTCCACTTATCTGTTAAAACAGATTTCTATTTAAAATCTACTTTAAATTCATATTCTGTTTTACCCGTGTGCGAAGCACGAGTCTAAACTTTCCTAGTGTAAAATTCTCTTTTTATACGCTTGTTCATTTTTCAAGTATTTCCTTTTATAATCTATTTATTTTATTTTATTTATCAAATGATAAATATTCCTTTAATAAAGTCCTTTGATTTTATAAATATTTTGTTTCTGATATACACTTTTAAAATATCTTATTTATTTTCTAAATAATATTTCCTTTACTATTTTTATACAAATATTTCCCTTTTATATTTGTTATACAAATATTTTCCTTTTCTATTTGTTATACAAATAATTTCCTTTTCTATTTCTTTGATTTTATAATTATTTTCTTTTATAAAATCTTTTTCCTTTTGTATATAAAATCCATTGATTTTATATAAATAGTTTATTTTCAAATATATATTGAAAATCCCCCTTTTTCATCCCAGTATTTCTCACGGTATTTAAAATACCAAATAACAATGATAGATATCATTGAAACCCATATAATCAACAACAAATTATATATCACATCATATATCAAAATATATGAAAAACAATAAAATAAATGTTGAGGAATCCAGTTGGATTCCTCCAACCTGCTTCCCTGGATCACAGATGTTAAACAATATAATTAACATCGATTTCATTTCAGTATGAAATATTCTGCTAAACAGAATTAATATTTGATTAACGATTTATATATATATCGTTATCTATAATTTCAACCAATACATAAGCAATTCAACCAAACAGTTAACAAACAACAATCAATGGATAATTATCAGTTCTAAAAATGTGCTATATAAATATAACTGTTCAGAGTTGGTGAGTTTTACTCACATTGGACGATCATCGTTAATAACGATAACCATCGTTCGATTCAGACGGATAATTTATTTTGCTATAAATTGTAACGGACTCCAATCCACTGCCAGTCAGTTCCATTGGGTAATGTCTGTTCATACGATCCTAACGGATCTTGTTTCGTTGAATTTCGATAATATATGAGGAAGTTATTGCATTTACAAGTTATAACATGAATTAACTTTCTATATAATTCATTTTATTTTAAGTTGGGCTTAACCTTTCAAACGGGCCCACCTGCTACCCTTAAAGCCTAATGCCGCTCCCTATGCCTTCTTCCCCGATTATGAATCACTCTTCCAGAACTCTTCGATGGCCATTTCGCTCCTTTCATCCCCTTTCCCTACTTTAAACACTCCACCGTAAATCACAAGAAAATATCCAAAATTCTCCTCTACTCGATCTCTTCCTCCACATACCCACAACTGAAACTCGCACCAACGTTGACTAATGCGATAGCAGCTCCTCGAGCTCGCTATAAGAACCCGCGACCACAAAATCATAATCGAACTTCGCCATAGTTCCACAAACGATGCTCCTTTACTCTATAAATCCGAATATAAACTCCACACCTCAAATCGATGCACCATTCTCATGCAATTGCCAACCCTAGGTCGCGCTGCTCAATGTCGAACTCTAAAAACGAGTGTCGAACTTGACGAACAGCACCTAGCCGTAAAGAACAGATCAAGAGGAGCTCGAAAATATATGTTTGAGGATTTAATGATTTTTCCTTGAATTTGTATGGATTTTCAAACTTTGGTTTTCATTGTTGAGATTTCTTTGGTGGCGGCCGTATGTTTTGAGCAGTGAAAAAACTGAAATTAGGTTTAGAAAGAAGGTTGGTGTATTTATAGGAAATATAATTTTTTTTTTATATTTATTATTTTATTTGTTTTTAAGCCATCGTTGTTTGCATATGTCTTCTAAAAATTCTCATAGTCACATACAATACCTAAAAATCACAAAACTGGACATACACTAGAGTTCGACATTACGAACCCAATGAAACTGGTTTTGTCGAATTCCGACTCCGTTTGCTTACACAGCGTATTTTTAACCATCAAAATATTGACTGTTTTTCGCATTAAAAATACGTATGGCCAAATACTGACTATAAAAATCATAAAACTTCGAATCTAACAATAATTTGATGTTTCAGATCCAACAAAATTAGTTTCGTCGAAAACCGAGGTCGTTTGCAAAACTGGCTATTTTTAAAGCTCGAAATAACCCATTTAAATATATAAATATGTTTAAAAATAATTAAATTAAATATTTATAAATAAATATTATCGTATATATTCATAATAGAATATCATACAGCTCCACTGGGATTTATAACTCGATATTCCAAATCCAGTGTTAATCGATATTCGATTTATATTAAAAATCCGTTTCAAAAATATAAATAAATCGATATAAATTATAAAGGAAATCCATAGCGACTTTTCTAAAATTTGATTTGGATATAAATCAAAATCTACACAATGAAATCCCGATTTTTCTCTTCCATTAGAAAAATATATATTTCACCAGCTCCTAACGTTTCTTGTTTCACAGAAATCCGATTTAAAACGGATTATGTATATTCAATTGAAGTTCGAATCGCCAAACAGCGAACTGCCGCGCCATTTCGAGTTCGATTATAATTATAATATAAATTATACGTTCAACTGACAGTTATAAATAAATTCGTTAATATAATTCAACTCTAAATTAAATATATATATATTTTAAATTGTCCAGTTCACATTATATTGTCAATTCACTATTTCAGATATTAAATATATTAATTAATTATTAGATTAATTAAATATTTACTATTATTTAATTCAACGACCATTTAACATTCTAATTCGTATTTTAAATAATTAAATAAATTGATTATTATACCGTAGAAACACGTGTCGTTACATCAAACCTCTGAAAGTGCTGAGTTACCCCCCCCCCCCCCTTTCTATTAAAATGTTTGATGACAAGATTATCCTTTTCATGTTTTTGTTCCTTCAGTTTACCACACAGTGACCCTGCATGGTTCCTCAACCTACCACGCAGTGCCACTACGTGGTACTGAAACTCACCTCGTAGTGCATCTACAAGGTGACTTAGTATACCACGTAGTCTCTCTGCGTTGTATGTGAAGAAACCGCACCGTGGCACTGCGAGGGTATTTTTGTTTTTTTTTTTTAAAGGGGGGAACTCAGCAAAACGGGAGGGGGGAGGGCGGTTAGTTGTTTTTTTTTTTTAATTTAGGGGGACAATTCGGTACTTTCGGAGGTCTGAATAGAATTTGCCATTAAAGGATGCTCTCTGTCGCCAGAACAAAAGTTGAATTAAGTAGTTCAAGGTTCTCTTCCATTTGAGATATTCTTTTCCATATATATTCTCCTTTGTTCCAACAAGCACTACTCATTCTGTTTTATTTATGGTAAAATTATAAACTACATTTCTTTATATCATTAATTTACAAGTGCCCATAATAGCTGCTAACCCTTTTACTGCAAGAAATTCGTGCCCAATGAAGTGATACTTTACGAAAGGTATATTTACAAAACATAACATCAAATGTACGTGTGAACGGGCTGAATCTGCATGTTTGGATGTGAGATGCATGCAAACTTTTATTCTTTTCTCCTTTTTTTTTCCTTTTTGATATGCTAATTTTCTATATGGTAGTCGTACCAATATAGAAATGTCGTATATATTCACTATGTACCAAAAAAGTCCGAAAACAAAAAAACAAAGGAAACAAGATACTGACAGGATTGATTTGGACTTTCATATTAAACAGAACCACTGTCAACTCGCATGATAAACATGCATATAACTCAAATATCATTAAAAGTTCAAAATCCAATATTTGTTCCCATTTATGTTTGCAAAACAGAAAAATAATTCAATGTTTAAACTTATTTTAATAATGAAATAGTCAGGTAAAATTAGTATCTAAATATACTTGATTGTTTAACTAAAACAAGTGTTAATTTGTTGCACGTCTTAGTACTAGAGAAAATTCCTGGTCAGCACAGAGAATAAAAGACATCGTACATGGAAAAATAAGATAAAAAGCAAAGTGTGCATGAACAGGGAAGAGGAAAAATATAAAAGGAATGTAGAAGAAAAGGAAGAGTGGAAGAATTTGAGGGTCACTGTGCTGGATTTGCCTTCTCCAATATCCCGCGGTAAGGAAGCCAAATGAACTAAACGCTTTAAAATATATAAAAGCCCAAGGTCATGTAAGTTGTAAACATTTACATATAATGTCGTGTTATTAAGCCCAGAGTTATTTCAGTGTATCTGTTATTAAGTTCAAGTAGTATACAAATTGATTTGATTTTGTGAAAGTGTGAATTTATGCGTATTGGCTATTACTTATACTTGTATATTTTGATATTTATATGAGAAGTTGATGTCACTTTTGTTATTTACTTTTCTGCGCCTTAACCTTCTAACTCATTAGTGCATGTTTTTACGAGTGTGGGCAGGCAAAAAGTCAAAAAATTGGGGAAGATGGCTTTTTCCCCTTTTTACTGGCTAGCTTATCGGATTAGTTTATTTTAAAAAGTCAGATATTCTCTAATGAAATTCAAAAAAGCAAAGTTAGGACTTGATACTTACAGCATTTAATCCATCTCTTGGCACTACCTTCTTGCTGTGGAACTTAAAACTAGTCGGTTCTAATGTTCATTAGCTTGCTGAATCCGTCCATTATCACTCGGTTACCCGAGGTAGACTCGAAGAAGAGGTAGGACGAAGTATCCTTTTGGTGCTTGAAGTTGTAGAAGAGGAGATGTCATTAAGGGTGTGCTCTCAATGAAGATGCTCCCCATATACTATATATATGAAGTGAAGAGGTAGACATAGGCTGTGGGGTGTAGTTGCATGAGAGCCAATATAATACGACGAAGGAAATCGATGATGAATGGACTGAACGGAGGAATGCATCCCACTATGCACTTCAATGGACTGACAGTCATATAGGCTTCTAGAGAGTCGTGAGCGATCTGGCCCTGAGCCGGCACCCGAATTTGGTCGAATGGAATTATGTGCTTCGCACACAGTTTAACAGATTTGGTTCATCCATCGAGATAGCGCAAGAATTAGTCGGTTGGCCTTGAATGATAGCCGCAAGAAAAGTATCAGGGAGCTTTCGCCGTTAGCTTCTTCCTCTTCTCCTAACATAGACTCTTTCTTGAAAGACGAGGCAGATGGCTCCTCATCGTGAGGTTGGACTTCGAACTGCGATTCATCTTCTGATTTACTTCTGTAACTAAAATTTGTATTGGGATCTCGCAGAATGGTTTTATCCCTTTTCGGCTTAGGAGGATGTGATAGATGTCTTTCAGACATTATAGCCGTGTTGCCCATGAAATATTGTTGGTTAGAGCGATTAACCCGAAACCCCTATATGTAGACTAGTGTAGTGCGTGCAGTGGAAACTGTGCAAAAATAACAAGAGAAATTACGCGCTGAGGATGGGCGATAGAGGTCGACTTGAACGACTGTCGTTTCCGACCATCACATCGAGTCACGAATTAGAATGGTTATATATCATGCTCCTATGGAATGCAGTATTCTTATATTTGGTCAGTTCATAATTATATGTGCGTCAAGCTAATGTCCAGATGTGTTATATCCTGACAGTCCAGATGCTCATGTGAATGGATTCGAGTTCAGAATTGATTCATTACTAATATCATTTCTTCACACTGCCATGCCATACCTGGCACGACTCCTCCTCGCGACGCCAGGATGTCGGAGCAATGCCTCCATCGTAGCCACTAACACAGACGTACGACTCGACCGTGGCCCTCGAAGTTGAGAACAAATGATGAACTCGAGGTCTATTTAAACGAAAAATAAAATAAAGAGGTAAATCGGAAGTCGAAACCAACCTAAAGTGATTTGTGTTTGAGAATTAAAGGATGAACAACGACGGATCTTGCGGTTGATCGGGGGGAATTTGGATCGAATTGGAAATTGACTGAATTTTCGCCTTGGTGCAGTTTAAAGTAAAGATTAAAAAAAAGTGACTGAGTGGACCTAGCATATATAGGTGGAATGAAGACTCTTCGCCATTTCAATGACGTGACGGATGACCAGGTCCGGATCGATCATTGAGCTGGACAAAAAAGAGGACGAGAAAGAACTTTCTGATGACTTCATGACTTAGTCCATGACTCCACCTGCTGACTCACACGCAACAGTTGCCTTAACCTGTCCATACGCATGACTTGCGCATAAAAACGACTTCATTTGTTAACGAGGTTTAAATAACTACCTATGTCTCTCGATGACTCTAGTCAAGGACTTTGGCTTGGTGAGTACCATAGGACGAAATATGAAACATGACTAGCTGTCTATGCAGAAAGGAAGACTTCAAATGTCACGACTACACGAAAAGACACGACTATATATTATCGTTTCCATAAGACAGATGGCATCCTAGGGCGGTGCAGCCCAGTAAATTCAAAGCACATCCAGTCAGCAACGCGACGTACTTCGATGGAAAAGTGTTGATCTGCCTTTCGGCAATGCCGTCTACTTTCATAAAGATTCATAGACAGAACACTCAAGACTTCACCTACACACATTCATGCATATAGGAATCAAATGAAGTGATCACAATTAGGTTCCACATCTGGCTCAACTATGTTGGGCAGAGTGCAAAATCCGGATCGGCCAACATCCGGATCGGCTAAGACATTGGTGACAAATCTGGTTCGACATGCATCCGACTCGACTATGTCGTCCCGAGCATAGGCCGAGCCAGATTTTAGCATCTTGTTGTCCAGCTCCTCTGCACCGTGATCAAGCCCACGATCTCCACCAAGTTCGGATTATCTGCCACGTGTCCCTACTGATCCGGATCTGAATATTTCGTATAAATGACCCCTTAAAGCTACAGAGAAAGGACTTTTGCTTCTCTTACATGTTTTTACTTTCTGTAACCACCATGTTCTCGAAATTTCTTAATCTTCAAGCCTTGTAATCTCCTTTTTATTTATATTTAAAAGAGAAGTTACAAAATTAACGTAGACAACTTATAACTGGATCACTATAAATTGTTTACGTGTGAACTTTCCTTGTTTTCATTTACATTTCTTTACTTTATGTTTTTTTTCAATTTTTGTGTGTTTGTGCAAATTTTGATGTAAATTAGAAGAGTCCTTTAAATAAGGAAAAACAATTTGTGTCAATATTTTCTTATTTATTTGTCAAACAAAAAACTTTTTTTAATTTTCCAACCAGACTTAGCTAAAGAAAAGACTTCTATTACAATTAAATTTCAGTTTTTCTTCCAAATATTTCTATAAAGAGGTAATTAGGAAGAATGACAAACTTTGCTAAAAAATTAGGCTGAAAGACGTCAAGTTTTATTTTTAGTCTAAAGGACAAACTTTAAACCAAAATTAAGCTCCAGGAAAATGCTAAATGTAATTAGCATTATATTCAGTTTTTTACACTACACGAAAATGCTAGTTTTAACTAGCATTATTCAGTTTTACACTGCAGAAAATGCTAATTATATTTCGTATTGTCCTTCAGTCTAATTTTTATCAAAATTTGTTCTTTAGCCTAAAAATAAAACTTGGCGTCCTTCAAACTAAATTTTTTCTAAAGTTTGTCCTTATGTCTATTTTCCACTTCTATAAATACGTTCTTTTTATTTTATTGAAATAACTTTTTCTGATAGGGCCATAAAAAGGGTTCTTCCTTTTGTCAGAACACAAGTGATTAAATAGTTCAAGATTCTCTTCCATTAGAGATATTTATGTCCATATTCAGCACTACTCCGTCTGTTTCGTTTATGAGATAAAATTATAAACTACATTTCTTTATATCATCAATTTACAAGTGTCCATATATAATTAGCAGCTAAACCCTTTACTGCAAAAGAAATTCGTGCCCAGTGAAGTGATACTTTATGAAAGTATATACTACACTAAACATAATGTCAAATGTATGTATGAACGGGCTGAATGTGTATGTTTGGACGTGAGACGCATGCAAGCTTTTGTTCTTTTCTCCTTTTTTTTTCCTTATGCTACGTGGTCTTTAGTGTACCAATATGAAAACGTCCTATACCTTCACTATTTGCCACAAAAGTCCGAAAACAAAAATGCAAGGGAAACAAGATAGGATACATGTGGACTTTCGTATGAAACAAAAGCACTGTCAACTTGCGTGATAAACATGCCTATAACTCAAATACCATTAAAAGTTCGAAATCCACTGTTTGTGCCCATCTTTGTTTGCAAAAAGAGAAATATATCCAATAAGGTAGCGATCTTTTTTCAACCTGCACTATTCAAGATGTCTGTATCCGACGCACCAGGCGTGGATCCCACCAAATTACTCATTCAAACCGAACAGTGGAATTTTATCCGTTTGCGTTGCGTTTAGAAAGACGAATGCTACATCCGAAGCGTTTGACGCGAACGGATAAAATTCCAACCAACTTATCTCATTTTTCCCCTTTCGCGTTATTCTTTTCTTAAAAAGAAGGCATTCACCTTTCGTGAACTTTACTCTTCCCCAACTCCTTTGATTTGCCGTTTTCGATTAAAAAAAAGAACGCATCCTACGTTATTAAGTTCGGAAATAAATTGTCCATTTGATTTTTACTATGATCACAGTTTATTTTGTTTATAACAAAAAAAGATCTTAAGTTAAAAGTTTATACTATTTGTCTTAAACGCTTATTAAATGTTCAAAATTATTTGTTATAAGTTCAAAATTATTTGTTATATCGTATTTGATTATTTTAGATACTTTCATATGAAAGTTTGTATTTTTTTTTTTATTATTACAAATGAGATTTAAATAAGTGCATTTGTGCTTATTGATTTATAGATAAATTATTAGTTGATATCGATTCGTAGTTATGGATAAGAATATTATTTTAAACTAATTTTGAAATTATTGAGATCTTGAAAATAGTTACATGTGTTGAATTGATTGTTAAGTATGTAAAAGTAGTGAAAACGTAGAATTACGTGGGCTATAAAAATAAGAATGTGGCCTTTGGCTGAGTGTATAATTATGTGTACTATAAAAATAAAAAATGACAAAGAAAAAAAATATCGTTATCATACTATAAGAGTATATAATACTGCAGTTGAGAGGTGTAAAAATAAAATGCATAATTTGTTTCATTCACAAATCAGAACGTAGTTACATTAGGAACATTATCAAATGGATATAGCGTGTCTTCATCGTGACTTTCATCAATTACAGTGAAAGCCATTTGATTTGGTGCATTTCTTTAAATGCTTCCTTCTTGATTTTTTTTTTTGGTATGAATGTTCAATGTTCGTTCATGTTCATAATCGAAATATGTCCATCCGATTTTCATTTAGAACACGAGTTAAAATAAAAAATAATTATACGAGAAAAAAATCATGCTTGATTCGTCTTCATTTCAATTTGTCTAAAATTCCACTTAATTCGGTATATGGTTGAAATAACATCTACTAAAAAATATAAAATTTGATATAAGTAGTCATGTCCAACCGAGTATGTCCATGTTTGTATACGAAAAATACATGTGCATGTCCGGCCGATTTGATTTAAGACTTAAGTCAGAACAACAAAGTTTGTATGAGAAAAAAAATTCGTTTCATCCTTGTTTGATCCGATCGATTTACACCCCTAATTTGTGATAGAAACTGAAAACACATTCGTTCATCCATCCGATCGATTTACATCTCCAATTTAGGACAAAAACTTAAGTTAAGAGTTTACACTAGTCATAAACAATTGATTCATTGTGCATTAGAATAAGGATTTCACTCCAAGTTACATTTATTTTGAAACGCGTATGCTTTTCTACATTTGGAGTGTTATAATTTTACATACACGGATTCCGAATGAACATTTTATGTACTGTTGGGTTAATTTAAAATAGAGCCGAGCTGAATAAAATATTGCATCTTACTCGTATATCATATGGGTTGCAGATTGTAAACTCCTGTTCGGTCCAAACAAAATCGACCACACCAGTTTTTCTCAAGACAAAGCCTAGCCCAAAATAAGAACGTAAGGAAAACAGACCGTCATGGCAGGCCCATATTCTAGTATATAAAGCTTATTGATGTTGGACTGCCTGGCTCTTAAGATTTGAACTAAGGATGAATTGTGGAGAACGCTAAAATGTAATAAGTGGAGCATTGAGCCAATGTGCTATGTATTTACGGCCATGAACGGTGTATTAAGCAAAGAATAATTTAATTGTTTTATGGTTAATTAATAATTTGTTTTGTTGTGTGATTTTCGTTTAGCTAAAATGAAATAACCGCACAAAAACTAAAATACAAAAAAATTAATTACCTTAAAAATACAGCGATAAAATACATAGATAATACAAAGAAAAACAATCAGACTGAAAATCGTGTATGTTGCCACTGTTAGCACTAAAATCACCTGAAAGAACCAAGATAAAAACACTCCAGTGAAGGGATGTCAAGAACCTAAAACTTCTGGGCCAGTCAAAGCCATTTCATGAGAATTTGCTTTCCGGTCTAGATTCAACAGAGCAAAAAACTCCTTTTCGCAAGGAAAGCCTCTTTCGGTGAAACCGAAGGGGATGTACGTGAAAGACTATATGGATCATATGTGTAGATTTTATATGCAAGTGTTACTAATTTTATATAACAGCTAGCAATTATAAAATAAGTAAAGTAAGAAACGATCACATTAGAGTTTTATACTGATTCGGATCACCCTCCTATGTCTCGTCCTATGACATCTGGGTAATATGTCCAGATATCTGACCTGAAGTACCAGCATTTTCCAGAAAATAACATCAAACGTCTAACATCTGCTCAGTTTCAAAATATGTTATTTTGTTTATAAAAATTGTTTATTCGTATGTATAAATACTACCTAAGGAGAGATTACATAAATCATCTACTTGACAATTCACATAACAAATTAATATTTTTAATACCATGATCCTCTTGTGCTTATCTTCAATTCTTGAATGTGATCGTTCACACACACACACATACACATATGTGTGTGTGTATGTGTGTATTGCATATAATGATTGTATAGTTGTTATTAAAAGCGTAGGATATAGGTTAAAATAATACGTTGGGACAATGATCTTTAAAAGAAAGGAAAAGCCGAGTACACCTTTCGATTCAATTAAAGGAGATGTTTCGACAACTTGGTCTCGCAGGAAACGTCTGCTGCATGAAGAGGCACTCCATCCAAAAGAAGGAAATCCTTCGTAGCATCCAAAAGCCGGAGCCCATGCCAGCTTATTCCTCCCGCAAAATAGAAGAGTCTATGGTTCAAAGAAATGCCTTCGGAGACTGCAGAAGCATTCCAATGGATACATATTTGCAGACATTCGAGTAGACAAACTGTTATTTCAGATGGCATCAAAACACAAATCATTCACCATTGGAAGCGACTTCATTAGACCTTCCCATTAGCCTCCACCGAAGCATCAAGCCCAAGCCCGTAAAGCGGAAGGAAGTTAAACCGAAAGGGTCCAGAATCGGGGGGAGTTTTCTTCACTCTCTCAATTGTACTAGGAAAGTATGAGTTGTAAACCTAATTTCGAAATCGATTTCAGAACAATCTGCAATTAAGATACAAAAATCAAGTAATGCTCATACTTATATAATAAATAGATTTTCTTGCACAATTAAAGTAATGATATAGTATTTTTTAAATTATTATTTTATCATTATCTTTCAACTTTGCAGGTTCAATATCAAGATCCCTGAAAAAACTAATTTTTATAATAATGTCCTCCGAAATCTCCGAAGGATCACGCACAATGGAATAAGTTAATTGGGAGACTCATAACATAAACCCACTGAAGTTTTCCCAAGATATTTGAAACCAAATGGAATCACTAATCTCTTTTGAAAATATAGAATGGCCTTCGTAATCTGTTCCGAAGCCCCTTAAGTGACAATAACCTATAGGGAAATCTACTAGGTAAAATAAGAATCTCAGCACTGGACGAAGGTTCTAAAGGACCGCATCGAAAGGCTTTCTGTGGAACCACCTGAGAAAAAATGACATGGGTTAGCATACACAAGAGCAGAGACTCTACCTAAGGGATTTCGAATTTCAACATGCATACATTTAATTATTAAACAAACCATTCTAATTGAACGACAAAGTGATCCAAGTTAATCTCTTCTCCAGTAAGGGATTCCACAAAACCATACCATTTGGAGGTGTTAACCAAATTTTTGGCTAACAGCCATACCCTTGATTATCAAATATTTGTGATATTTCCTTATTTTCCTTTTTTCGGTAATCACCTCTACCAATCAGTTTATTCTTAATACGTCAGAAAGTGCATTCAACCATTCTATTATTTTATGGTTGTATCATAACTGACATCGCTTCACCAAAGAAAAAAAAAAGATCCCATTTTGGCACAAGTGTTGAATAGGAGCACCCATTAATGCGTAGTTTAAAGTGTTTTCTATTGAACTTGCGATGTTTAAGTTAGGACCGTCTAAAGACGTACTAGATTTTTTGTTTGTTTGCATTTCATGCATTAGGTCATCGATGTCATATAACTTATCATCGACATCTGTAAGATGCCTTCTAATGGTTTACGTGCACTAGAAGATTACCCAATGAATGTAGCTTGTTGCATAGTAACTTGTTGTACAAGAATTGCACAAGAGCTTGTTACATAGGAGTTTGATATAATGAAGGATTGGCCGATGGATTCGGACTTTAAATGTATTTTTTTGGTTTCCTTTTCATCCAGCTGGTCGAAAAACCCATCGAAATATCATGTTCTATCAAACAGGATTTGTACAGAAGGAGGGGTATTGTCTTACATCTAGAACTAAATATATACGATGTTTGTCCAATTATGTTTGCCTCTTGGAACAATTGTTTAATTAGGTCTAAATTTCAAGGAGGTGTGTTTTGATATTTCAGAATATTCAGTCCAAATTCCTTCAAGCAACAAAAAATTAGTAAAAAGGCCAAACAAAACAATTTCATATATGAAAAATACTTGTACATGGTTTCTCCACCACTTGGTGCTATTTGCAACCGCTTTTTCCATGGGATCCCAATCAACACCTCTTTTCTTACACAAACTTTCCTACTTGATCGAAACTTTTTTAAAACCATCGTGTTTATTTTGAATTTTACTTTCATCTATCAGAGCATTTCAACAAAATTCGAGTGGCTTCGAGCGACCAATGATGTGCACTCTTTTCGCTTGTCATTCTGGTATAAAATTCCAAAAAAAAAAATATGATGTAGAAAAAAATATGGTCACGTGTAAAGGAATGCCCTAAGACATAATAAGTCTGCGACATAGGCATGTACCATTCATCATTAGTTAAATTTGCTTTAGGTTATCAAGAGCGTATTGCCTTGATTGCATTAGGTAATCTAAATGGACGAGGGTTTGCTATATAGTTCATTAAACTGAGATGCACATATTACTAACCATTAAGGGTAGTAGTTGCATATTTATTGGGTCACCATTAATAGGAGATGTGTTACACCTTGGAAGAATATTCTTGCTACTGAGACATTTAGTTAAGTAATGCAATTCCATAGCTGCTTGTTTAGATTCGTTGTTAGGGCAAGGCTGTTAACCCATAATAGAGATTCGTTCAGAATGAGGCAGTGTGCGGAGCTTGGTCAGCGTATATAGCAAGAAGATAAAATAGAAAATCCTCGATTTAATTCCACAACATAAGCAATTAGGTGGTCCATTAGCGGAATTCAACACATCCACAGAATAGGCCTTCGGTAAATTATTGCGAATATAGATTATACACGCTCGAGATATACAGTGGCGACTTCATGAGATGAGGGGATGGTTGATCCCAATGAGATTCTTACGAAAGATGCTAGGGGACGGTTGCTAGGTCCAAGGTGGACTAAGGTGTATAAGTATACCAATATATCAAAGGTAAATCTATAGGGAAGAACACAGGTGCAGCTCATACATCGTGGTGCGGTCTAGATGACTTAAAATAAATCTTAATAAGACACTAAAGTTTGGCAATCTTCATATGATAGTGTTGTGTCTATAAGAAGTATAATTTACCAATCAACATGACATTGTTTTGACCCTTTCCTCAAGGCAGGTACTGGAATTGTAGGCAGGACTGTTGCTAATAGGTGTACTTGATTTGAAAGTGCCAATTTATGTTAATTGCTTATTTTATATTATAATTTAAATTATTCCACTGTTAGTTATTTACTATAGCTCTGGTAATCAATGTTTATTTACATGATACCAAACAAAAGATCCGTGTTCCAAAGGACTTTGGTTCTGGATAGTGGCGGAGCCAGGAAATTTACCTGGGAAAGGGGGAAGATAATAAGTTCGGGGGCGGCAGCCCCCGAAAAAAAAAATCCCCCCATGTTGACCTAAATCAAAATACTTCAACCTAAAATCTTAGAATAATGCAGATTAATTCACTTTAGAATATTTGCCTTGATTAGAAGATTCAATTCAATATTCACAACAATTTTAAAATCCGACGCGGACAATCTCCATATAGTATTACAATTTATATTATGCAAATAAAAGGGTTTTCGCAAAGTTTTGTAATACATTCAAGTTGCTTCACAGTACCCAATTCTACATACCCTTTTTGTAACAGACAAGCCGATTACAACACAAAAACAATTCACCCTAAAATCGCATAAATCAAATCAGTGAATCGAAATCACTCACCACCCATTTGTAAATTGGAGCGTCGATTTGAGACCACAAGCTGGAAACCCTAATTATCAACTAGAGGACCCTGAGCCGCTGAAGTATTCTTCGGAGAATTTGGTACTAGGGTTTCTGGATAGGACAGGACTTTCACATGCAGATGTACTCGCAAATTCCCTCTGCGTTGACATGTCAGGGTGAGGAAGCGGATTTGTATGGCTGGAAGAAGGATCCGGAGGAGCAGGGCGGGTCGGAGCAAGCTTCGGCGAGTGTGGATGAGGCAAGAAAGGGGGTTCGAAAGGGGGAGGAGGGCGAGGTTGAGTCTGCCATGCGTATTGAAGCAACAAAGGAGATCGAACAGCTTCTTCTTTTCCGTTTCTTTTTTCTCTCGTTGCTTGCAACGCTGGGAGCTTTTTTTTTTTTACGTTTTGTAAATTCCTGTGGGGGGGGGGGGGGGGCACGTGCCCAGCCCAAGCTTCATGTGCCTCCGCCCCTGGTTCTGGATGTTTGCAAAAACTCTATTCCATTGTGGTGCGATTTTTCACATTTGGTATCTGAGCATATGTTAATAAATCCTATTGGTTTTTAATACGGAGTGAACATATTTATATTTTGAGTATAAAAATATAAATATAGTATATAGTAAAATCCAAATAATCCCAGTTATAGATGTGTAACATATGGAAAGTCTTGGGAGATGGATTTGTGCGTTGTTTTCTAGTTGGGTTAGAATAGCCAAAGGATGCTAGGCCCTCGTATGAATGGTGATTAATGATGTATAGTAAGTTTAGCTATTAGGAAATGTAAGTACCTATATGTCATAGGCAGTGGAAAGTACGAGAGTTCTCTAGAGGAAGTGGGATAGATGTTTGTATACTGGATAGAAAAATGATTTTATTTTGGGAAAAGGATATGCAAGATTTAGAAAGTGATTACTTCTAAGGAAAATCTTAATAGTCTAATTTAGGTCCAACCCAATAAGAAAAAAAACTTTGAAATTGAAAAAGTTGGAAAATATTTAACAACATGCACAGATGAATTAAGCTAGAAGAATGAGGATTAACTCACCTTGATTGTTAGTAGTGTTAGCAACAAATTTTAATGAATTAGCTTTGCAAGGAAGAAGATTTAAGCTAGAAAAAACGTCTTAGATACCTGTTACGGTAAGAATATAGACATACAGAGAGTAATGAATTTTATAGTGAACAATTTTCTCAAATCGGGTAATTAGATGAAATAATGCATTTGGTTTAGAGTGATTACATATAGAAATATAAATTGCAGAGTTTTCCTCAACCTTTATTGAGTTTTTCAGATTGGGTTAGAAGATTTGAAGAGGAGGGTTTTAGAGTTTTCTCTATTAGTTTCCAATAAGAAGAAGAGTAACTTAATGCGTACTATTTTTTCTACCTTCCAGATTTTTCTTTCTGCTAATTGCTTTGGGTATCGGGATTGCTTTGGACCCAAATCCCACTTAATTAAGCTAACTATGCATAAGTTATATTAATTAAGCTATTAACTAGACCATGTGACAATACATAACAGAAGTTCAACATCATATATCACTATTTAACACAAATTTTTCACACTTACATGTTTTAGCTTTACAATATTTGTAAGAACATGTCTAAAAAGCTTACTAAATAATTTTAACATTATTTTTGACATAGACACATAAAATTTTCATTTTTAATAAAATGTTTATATTTACATTTCTTTTATTTGAACTTACATTAATAACAACTAAATTTATACAAAATATACTATCTTGTCAAAACAAATAAACAAACCTTACTAAACATATTTTAACACTCCAAATTTGTTTTTTAATCAATATTTACACTTTATTTTTTTATTTGCGTCTCAATTAAATTTTAAAAAGCAATCTTTTGCACTAAAATTCATTGTTTAACAATAACTTGCAAAGTATTGCATTATGACACATAAAAATCTTTTAACACACATTTTACAATAAATTTTCATTATAAAGTTTATAAAACTTTATTTATTTTTCCATGTTTAAATTTATTTAACAACTTGATATTGAATCCTTTTATTATTTTGTTTACTTCAATTTAACCTCAATTCCTAAATAATTTTTTCTTATAACTCAAAACACATTATTTAATCAACTAGCCGATTAAATATATTATTTCCAAATTTACTTGTATTTTTTTTAATTCACATATTAATATTGAATTGGATTCCTTTAACACTTCATTTGATTCAGTTCAACTCAACCCAACATACTTATTCATATTAACTCCAAAATCGCTGGCTTATTAAACTCAAAGGATTTTACGAGTTATCCTCTCCAAATTTATGTTTAATTTCAATTAACCCATTATAAACATTGTTTGATTTACTTACACAGGTAATCAGAAACCACAGTTGTTACAGGCTCTATACTATAAAAATTGTGTTCCCGCAATTTACTAGAGAAGAGTTGCACTCAACACAATTCATTTCATCTAGAATAGAAAATTGATAAGCTTGAATAAAATTTCTCACCCTTGACACACAAGTTAGCAAACTAGGATATGATCGCTCGATAAACTCTTTAGTTTCCAAAGTATAATCATTGGATTATCAGATCATTTAATCTTCACAAGAGGCACGTCCTTTTTCCAAAGGCGTTAACCTCTAAAGCAATTACTCCAAATGGATGTTGCATGATAGATAAGTCAGGCGAGATCTTAAGTTCTTGTGAATTAAAAAGATTGATAACAAAATCTAAATCATGAAGACACTTCCGAAGCTGAGATATGTGAAACATGTCATGAATACTAGAAAACCGAGCAGGAAATATGACTTGATATGGAACATACTAATATGTTCAGTGATAGGAAATAGTCTTATATATCTAGGAGCCAACTTCCAAGTTCGAATGAAACGTACATCCCCTTCAATGGAGATATACAAATATACACGATATTGCCAATGAAGAACTCTAGATGCTTCATGTGGTTGTCTGCTTAGGATTTATGTCCGCTCTGAGCCTCTTTCATTCTCTCACGAACAAGATTGATCTTTTATGAGGCTTCATGAATCTGGGCCTAATATCATCTTCTTTCCGGACTCCAACTAACAAATTGGTGATCAACATGTCCATTCATATAAGTCTTCGGAAGGATCCATATCGAAACTAGACTGAAATTTGTTATTGTAAGTGAACACAACAAGAGGTATGTTATCTTCCAACCTACCACCAAACTTAAGAATGCATGCGTAAAGAAAAAACTCAAGAATACAATCCATCCGCGCAGTCTGTTTATCAGTCTGAGGATGATATGTAGTGTTAAAATTAAGCTTTGTGTTTGCAAACAGCATTTCTATGGAATTGGAAAACTGTTGACAAAATATCGTAATAATAACCGCAAGCGCACGACATACAATCGTAGTACGTGGCGAATACGGGTCGATCCACATGGAAATAATTTATTCTAATCTTACTCAATCAAATTAAACCGAAAGCGAGTGAAATAGTTAACTATAGACTAAAGGAAACTAACAATGTTAAATTGATTACAAATATGAGACTAAGAGACAATTTAGGAGTAGGTTCACTATCAACATCAATCTACTTAACATAAAAATGGTTCTAACTCTCTTTAATAACTAGCACATTAAGTGTTGTATTCTTACAAGCATGATTTATATGCAAGAAAATTCAAGCTACATAAATCATAAATTTTCAATACAAACTTAAAGCCCTAATTATCACATAGAAAATAATAGTTCTAATAAAAATGAAACATTATGAGTATGTTATGTATGTTAATATTCACTAAGTACATAGAACGTCAAGGATGCTTTCACTTTTAATGTCACTAATTTTTCTAAAATGAATTAGATTGTGATAAAGTATGATTCTATTAATGATATGAGTATAACACATTTAAGAATAATCAACCAACATGTGCTATCAATTTTCACCATATAAAATTTTTACTTCATCTATATCCAATTTTAGATTAAGCTCAAATAAGAGAGTTAGAAACATGAAATTCTTATGTTGATAATTCATGAATCATGAGAGCTTCACTACCCCTAAATTGAAGGGGTTTAACTACTCATAATGGATTCAATGATAATATAAAGAGATTTCATTATAAAAGAGAACAAGAAAGAGAGCAAATAAAGATAAAAATCTATTCTTCTTGCACAAAAATAAATCTACACTAATGACATGAAAGCAAATGGACAACAAAAGAAAAGAGCACTATATTAAAATCACACTAAAAAAATTACACAAAAGAAAACGGCTAAGAAGCCATGGAAGGAAAAGAGGTTTTTATTTGAGCCTTCATTCTAAACTAAATAAAATCCCAGATGATTTTTACATCAATATACAGGGGTTATTTATACATGTGAAAAACCCTAATTCAACCTTTAGTGTGTTATCAAGAAGGCCCTTTATTAAGCTTCCTTTTGTCTTTAGCAATAATGATTCATGAAGCCTTTTTTGTCTCCACTAAAGAATGAGGGAGATTGGGTAGGGTCCTCCACCAATCTTTTATTTGAATTGATTCCTTCTTCATTGATTGATTTCCTTTTTGTTTTGGGGAAAGGCATTGATTTCCTCTTTTTTTGGCAATGCATTGATTTCCTCTTTTTTGGCAAGGCATTGATTTCCTCTTTTTTCCTCTGTATGCATGTAAATCTCAATGAAGCCCTCTTCCATATGCACCAAATTTCTTAAAAAATAATGATAAAATGTCCAGGTAAAATTCTCAAAATAACATAAGTGCAAAAAAATGACCATTTTTCTTTTTTATGATGATGAATGTATGATATTTTGAAATCAGTTGAATTATGGTTCAAACGTGATAAAATACCCACAAATGACATTTATTTAAACTAGACAAGGATAAATATGTGAATATAAATGTGCATTTTTACGTGCACATCAAATACCCCCACACTTATCTTTTTATTCGTCCTCGAATAAATTGAAAAACTAAGCTAAATCCGTTTTCGTAGGGAGAACGATTGCATTGAGCGTATGCAACAAGCCGTTAAACCTCTGGGTGTCCCCAGTAGGATGAGTGTTGTTTCATGAGGGTTTTCAGCGAATACTACCCATAAAATCCAAAAGCAAAAAGTATGTACAAAATGCAAATTTTCGAAAATATTACAATATGAATGCATGTTTTTTACAGGAATATTTACAAATGGACAATTTACTTTTAAATTTTACGCGAATAAGTTAACATAAATTTGGGTCGTCACTATGAATTTGAGTCCATTACTAATCAAAACTTCAAACAAAAGTCACGTTATCGTCACAAACTCCTCCATCTTGGCCAGTTGTTTTGGTAGAAACATAGTGCAAATATGAAATGAATTCTATAATCAATATCAACGATCGTAAAACGGCATCTCAACTTCCTTTTTGTTAACAATTTAGTCCGAATAAGTGAAAAGTGTGCTTGGATTTCAAGTGCTTACTCTCTCTTTATTACAAAATATTTACATTATTACTATTTACAAACACCTAACGGAAAAGACCAAGGTATACCGCCCGTGAGAGTTTGGGACAGAGCTTGGCGGATTGTGCAGACCGACGCTGACTTTGTCAACAAGATGTCGGTAATCCTTAGGTGTCCAACTCATAAAATGAGACCAAGTGTAACACCCCGTATTTCCTGTGATCGTATAAGTAACAAATCAGAGAATAATTAAATTATAAAATAAGAATCAAGGGAAACGGGTTGCGCCATTGCGTTCATCTCGAAATTCTGCTTGGAAACGAGTCCGAGTTTTCGAGAAACGGAGTCCGTATGAGGGAAATATGACCCTTCGAAGTTTCAGAGAATTTCAGAATCGAAAACAGCTCGAAAATTCGAATTCAAAATCCCAGAACAGGCTGGGCGGGAAAATTCCCACCCATGGACCAGGTCGACCTGGGGGTCGACCATAGTGTCGACCTCCCAAGGGCCAGGTTGACCATAGTGTCGACCTGGGGGTCGACCTGGCCAAACCAGGTCGACAATAGTGTCGACCTGGGGGTCGACCTGCTCCCGAAACCCAGTTTTTTTAACCTGGTTCATTCTGATGTATCCAGTCTCGTTTCTGTCTAGATTCGTCCGCCTAATCCTATATAAACAGCCTCCTGGCCTCATTTTCTCCACACCATTTCATTCTGTCTATATTCTGCCTCTGTTCTAATTAAAAATAAAAATGGCGTCGCTACCCTGCTGGAATTAAAACTTGGACTGATGAATCTTCTTCCAACCTGAATAGAATTAAAAGCTAAATCAAATCTCAAATCCAAGTTTAGAGCTACGACAACAATTAAAGAGGAATAATTCAGCATTTTTGCATCAACAACAGTTTATTATCCTTTCTTAAAACCACAAAAGGCAAGTACAGTTATTTTCCACTACAAACGTTAATTATAATCGTGACATGATTATAAATCTAAATATGAGGTTATGTATATTCTTATCTGTCAGATCTGCTTTTCTGTGACTATTCTGTACCTATTTCTTCTTTCTGTTCTATAGCCAGGCTACTACGAGCCTGCGCCGAATCTCATAAGAGATTAACGCACGAACGCTAAATTTTGGGACAAATAATAATGCATAATTGGACATGAAACTGTTGCCTATGAGACTATTGCCCATGGCTATGATTCATTGATTATGAGACTATTGCCCATGACTATGATTCATTGACTATGAGACTATTGCCTATGACTATGATTCATGATTATGAGACTATTTCCTATGACATTGAATAAGAAACTATTGTGATTATTTGCCCATGACTATTGTTGTTAGTTGCCTATAACTATTGTAGTTAGTTTCTTATGCCTATTCCCTTAATGATGTTGGATCTCATATCTAGTATGTAACTTTGCTAGTTTATTCCCATTCACTGTTATGTACATCGAGCCTATAGGGCCATTTCATTAATATTTAGAGAACTTGTAGAAACATGTTATACGGGGATTGGGCGTAGCTTAATTAAGTAAATCTGGTATAGCAAATATGTTGGCATAATCTGAATTGGCTATAATAGAGAATGATTTACATGGACATAGTGGTAAACTAGAAAATTAGATCTAGTTTTAACATGAACTGTAAATGGGATTATTAAGATTAAAATTTGGAGCATATATTACATTATGAATTATGACCTTGATTTAGGCATGTAAGTTTAGGCTAAATTTATGATTGGGCAAGATATGTAAATACAGTTATATATAATCTGCTAAATCGGTAGGCTCGACTTAAAATTGATCAAAACTTGTTAATAGAACCTTGAATAATCTGTTGTAACTTGTATAGAAGATTAATCTGTTAAATAAACAGAATTAGTCTGATATCTGAAAAATCTGTATTGGAATGAATTGGCTATAACACGAGGTTAGACTCTGTTTGCGGTAGAAGCCTGTCCGAAACCAACCGGCTTAACCAGCAACCGCAAACTGTCAGTCTAATGTGATAGGTCGTAGGCATAACTAAAAATATGCTTAGACACGAGGTTAGGTCTGGCTTGTGGCAGAAGTCTGCTCGGAACCGCCCGGCATATCCAGCGGCCACAAGTTACCGACCTAATGTGAGAGGTCTGTGCATTAATATTTAATTAATGCAAATCTGGGATAAATATGATGTCTAAAACGTGTTGGGTGGATAGGGTTAAACCAATTGGACTAATGAATTTAACAAACCCGTTTCGTGAATCTGTAGGCCCAATTACAAAGTTAGACAAATCTGTAAATCTATTAAATCCGTATACCTGATCCGTTAGTCTGAAAACTTGTTTGATCTGTGAACTAGTTGATCTGAACTCTGTATGTCTGAACTTATAAACAAGTTAATCTGAAATTTGTTAGTCTGGGGACACAAGGTTAGGAGGGAAATTACTTGTGTCATCTGTTGTTTGGGACCCATATTAGTCAGTAAACCTTTCTGGTATCAAACTTTGACCCAACCGTAGGTAGGGTCCGGGCACGCTTACTGAACTAGTTATAAGTGGTTCATTCTGATAATGGCGAGGGGTGTTGATGGTGCGTTCCAACCGGGTCATGTGCGTGCATGGATCCCGGTCTGCCTCTAAGGATGTAAGACGCCGTGACATCTGTAAATAGGTCTGTGCCAATTGGTTGTCACTTTAGGGAGTGATACACCCTATTGTGGAGCCGACATAGGGTATTTATGTATTAGTGAGCCAATCGCTTGGGGTAGGGTTTTAGGGTACACTTAGTTCTGTCTGTTTCTATTGGTACCGTCTGTTCTGTTGGGTGGCAATACCTGTCTGCGTGGTACCGTCTGTTCGGGTGGTAAAGGCCCATTTACTAGTGTACACCTAATTCTACATTCTGTTTCCATAGGGATTAATCTGTTTCTGTTTCTGTACCTTCTGTTCGGGTGGTAAAGGCCCATTATTAGCATTCTGTTTCTGTCTGTTTCTATTCGGGTGGTAAAGGCCCATTATTAGCATTATGTTTCTGTTGGGGGTGGGAAAGGCCCATTACTAGCATTTTCTTCTGTGGAAATTATTCTGTTCCCGTTTCTATTTCAGTAGAGATTAGGGTGACACCTAATCCTGTTATACTAGTATTAGTGCAGAGAAATGAAAAGTAATTCTGTTTCTTCTGTTTAACCTAAGTACATCTACTGCTCCTGTTACTGTTATCTCTCATCCAGTTTTATTTGCATGTCATGATTATTATTATCTGTTCATATGTTGAAAGTCACTGGACTTGCCAGAATTTATGTCTGACCTTGCTTGTTTTTGCCCCTTTTTCTTCCGTTTCCCCCCAGGTTTTCCAAGGAGGGAACACTTTAGCTTGATCTGGATTTCTTCTGCTTGAAGTACTTAGAGTGCTTAAAAGTATAGCTTGACTCCTTATGGCAGCTTCTGTGGGGATTATGATTTTAAAGTTTTGTACTCTGATGATTTTCTGAACAAGACGGATATTTATGTACTTGAGATTTTGGGAAAGATGTAACTAAACTGATTTCTGTTTTCCACTGTAATAAAGTTATAATTTCTCAAGTATTGTTTATCTATCTTGTAAATTTCTATTCTGTCTACTAAAACGCTCCACCAAAGTTAAGGCATTCCCTTTGTGAGTGACCTTAACGGAGGTGGGGTGTTACACTTGGTATCAGAGCAGAAGGTTACTAGATTGGGTAAAGTTTTTGAAAACTATTTTCAAAAAGGTTTTAAAAGGAAGTATTTTCAAAAATAAAGTTTATTTTGAAAAACATAATCCCCAAAAAGCCACATATCTATCTTTTCTGTTCTCTGTTTTAAATCTTTTTCTTTCATTCTAGCATGTCTGGGAATCTTAACTTTCCAGAGGGCGTGCCAATACCTGGCTGGTTCAGGAGGTACTTAGAGGCTAGGGCCAACGATGCAGGCCCAGCAGATATACCTCCTCCAGCTGCAACGATTCCTCCTCCTCCGCCCCCTCCATGTGCAATTGCTTTTTCAAATATCTGTAAAGATTTTAGGGCCATGGGTGGAAAGGATTTCAAGGGAACTGAATCATTCGTAGAAGCGAGGAACTGGCTCAAAGAAACTGAGGATCTGTTCGTTATTTTCGAGGTGGACGATAGGCAGAAGGTACGATTGGCGGTATGGTTGCTCAAGGACGAAGCTTCCTATTGGTGGGAAGTCACTAATGCCGAGAGACCGGTTGAAACATGGATGGATTTCAGAACAAGGTTTGAGACAAAATTCCTCTCGCAAGCTGAACGAAGTCTACAACTGGAAAAGTTATTATCTCTTAAGCAAGGAAGTATGACGGTCAGGGAATACGTCAATCAGTTCAACCAACTAGCTAGGTTCGGGCTAGATTTAGTCAACACCCAGCATAAAAAGGCTCTCCGCTTTGTTAAAGGATTGAACGAACCACTGCACAGCCTAGCCATGACCCATGTACCCATAGGAGTGACTTACGAGAGAATGGTGGATATGGCACTACTGCACGAGGAAGACAACGACAAGAAAGAGGCAAAGAAGGAAGAACCACAGAACAAGAAAACATGGCCCAGAAAGGAACCACAAAAGAAGGGTGAAAAGTCTGAAGATAAGAAGGAGAAAAAGTGCTTTACTTGTGGAAGCTCGACTCATCTGAACAAGGATTGCAGAAAAAGAAAGGGCACTTGCTTCAACTGTGGTGAGATGGGACACTTCACTAGGGACTGTCCGAAGAAACGAGGGCAAGGGCAGAGGGCAGGACCAACTTCTGGAAGGCAGGCGAACACTCTCGAGGCTAGTGGATAAGATAGAAATAGGAAAACTTTATGTAGGAGGTTTAATTTCTTTATCTGATTTTTGGGTTAAAACTCTTTTCTGATTCTGGCATTTCGATTCTGTAATCGATACTCTGCACTTGAATACTAGTATTGTTTCTGATTCCGCTGTAGACTCAGACCCATAAGGGTTATGACTCATCTAAGCGTGGTAAGTTGGGTATCTGTGTTGAGCGTTAAGTTGACTATGACACATACATTCTGGGTTTTTATCATGCTTAGTTTCCTAAGAATCATTTAGTGATCTGCCCTGTACTGGTAATTTGTAAATATCTGAATATTTCTGATAAGGTTGAGATTTCCAGTTTTGACATTGTCTAAAGAGGGTAATCCTCTGGGTGGCAATCTGATGTTGATTTTGGTCTTCGGAGTTGATACTTAGGGGAATTTGTCTCTCAACCAAGGTCTAATGGAAACCTAGTTTTTGTTTATCTGCACTCTCTCCCATCACTCGACTGTATCCTATCAATCGAGTCTTCGACCTATAAATAGGAATCCTATGGATGTAAACATGTGTTTGAGACATGTTATGTTTGATGGTTGCAAGTGGTTGCTAGTGGTTGCTCGTGGATGCATATACACACACTAGGCACTAGATCGGCTCGAAAACACTCTCATACTGCATATGGATATGTGAGCATTTTCAATTTCTGTGAATGCAAAATGATTGACTCATCACATGGATGTTGCATATGAATGAATGGTTGTCACTCATATAAGAATAATATCAAATAGGAAAATTGCATACATGTTGGACTCATAGCACTAACATAATTCGCATTAAGGAGGTCAACTGAATCAGTGGACCGCATGATCTTTGCATTAGATAAGGAACATATACACACACTTTTGCATATGTTCATACAACATTAGAAGTTTTCTAAGGACAATGGATGCTTGTGGATGATGTTTGAGTAGATGGGTGACAGGATGGTAGGACACATTCTTCTTAACTTGAAGATTTCGGGGACAAAATTCTTTAAGTAGGGGAGAATGTAACACCCCGTATTTCCTGTGATCGTATAAGTAACAAATCAGAGAATAATTAAATTATAAAATAAGAATCAAGGGAAACGGGTTATACCATTGCGTTCTTCTCGAAATTATGCTTGGAAACGAGTCCGAGTTTTCGAGAAACGGAGTCCGTATGAGGGAGATATGGCCCTCCGAAGTTTCAGAGAATTTCAGAATCGAAAACAGCTCAAAAATTTGAATTCAAATTCGAATTCAAAATCCCAGAATAGGCTGGGCGGGAAATTCCCACCCATGGACCAGGTCGACCTGGGGGTCGACCTGGGGGTCGACCATAGTGTCGACCTCCCATGGGCCAGGTCGACCATAGTGTCGAACTGGGGGTCGACCTGGCCCGAAACCCAGATTTTTTAACCTGGTTCATTCTGATGTATCCGGTCTCGTTTCTGTCTAGGTTCGTCCGCCTAATCCTATATAAACAGCCCCCTAGCCTCATTTTCTCCACACCATTTCATTCTGTCTATATTCTGCCTCTGTTCTAATTAAAAATAAAAATGGCATCGCTAACCTGCTGGAATCAAAACTTGGACTGATGAATCTTCTTCCAACCTGAATAGAATTAAAAGCTAAATCAAATCTCAAATCCAATTTTAGAGCTACAACAATAATTAAAGAGGAATAATTCAGCATTTCTGCATCAACAACAGTTTATTATCCTTTCTTAAAACCACGAAAGGCAAGTACAGTTATTTTCCGCTATAAATGTTAATTATAATTGTGACATGATTATAAATCTGAATTTGAGGTTATGTATATTCTTATCTGTCAGATCTGTTTTTCTGTGACTATTCTGTACCTCTTTCTTCTTTTGGTTCTATAGCCAGGCTACTACGAGCCTACGCCGAATCTCATAAGAGATTAACGCACGAACGCTAAATTTTGGGACAATTAATAATGCATAATTGGACATGAAACTGTTGCCTATGAGACTATTGCCCATAGCTATGATACATTGACTATGAGACTATTGCCCATGATTATGATTCATTGACTATGAGACTATTGCCTATGACTATGATTCATGACTATGAGACTATTGCTTATGACATTGAATAAGAAACTATTGTGATTAGTTGCCCATGACTATTGTGGTTAGTTGCCTATAACTATTGTAGTTAGTTTCTTATGCCTATTCCCTTAATGATGTTGGATCTCATATCTAGTATGTAACTTTTCTAGTTTATTCCCATTCACTGTTATGTACATCGAGCCTATAGGGACATTTCATGAGTATTTAGAGAACTTGCAGAAACATGTTATACGGGGATTGGGCGTAGCTTAATTAAGTAAATCTGGCATAGCAAATATGTTGGCATAATCTGAATTGGCTATAATAGAGAATGATTTACATGGACATAGTGGTAAACTAGAATATTAGATCTAGTTTTGACATGAACTGTAAATAGGAATATTAAGATTAAAATTTGGGGCATATATTACATTATGAATTATGACCTTGATTTAGGCATGTAAGTTTAGGATAAATTTATGATTGGGCAAGATATGTAAATGGAGTTTTAGATATATATATATATATATATATATATATATATATAATCTGCTAAATCTGTAGGCTCGACTTAAAATTGAGCAAAACTTGTTAATAGAACCTCGAATAATCTATTGTAACTTGTACAAAAGTTTAATCTGCTAAATAAACAGAATTAGTTTGATATCTGAAAAATCTGTATTGAAATGAATTGGCTATGACACGAGGTTAGACTCTGTTTGCGTTAAAAGCCTGCCCGGAAACAACCGGCTTAACCAGCAACCGCAAATTGTCAGTCTAATGTGAGAGGTCGTAGGCATAAATAAAAATATGCTTAGACACGAGGTTAGGTCTGGCTTGTGGCAGTAGTCTGCCCGGAACCGCGCGGCATATCAAGCGGCCACAAGCTACGAACCTAATGTGAGAGGTCTATGCATTAATATTTAATTAATGCAAATATGGGATAAATATGATGTCTAAAACGTGTTAGGTGGATAGGGTTAAACCAATTGGACTAATGAATTTAACAAACCCGTTTCGTGAATCTGTAGGCCCAATTACAAAGTTAGACAAATCTATAAATCTGTTAAATCTGTATATCTGATCCGTTAGTCTGAAAACTTGTCTGATCTGTGAACTAGTTGATCTGAACTCTGTATATCTGAACTTATAAACAAGTGAATCTGAAATCTGTTAGTCTGGGGACCCAAGGTTAGGAGGGAAATTACTTGTGTCATCTGTTGTTTGGGACCCATATTAGTCAGTAACCCTTTCTGGTATCAAACTTTGACCCAACCGTAGGTAGGGTCCGGGCACGCTTACTGAACTAATTATAAGTGGTTCATTCTGATAATGGCAAGGGGTGTTGATGGTGCGTTCCAACCGGGTCATGTGCGTGCATGGATCCCGGTCTGCCTCTGAGGATGTAAGACGCTGTGACATTTGTAATAGGTCTGTGCCAATTGGTTGTCACTTTAGGGAGTGATACACCCTATTGTGGAGCCGACACAGGGTATTTATTTATTAGGGAGCCGATCGCTTGGGGTAGGGTTTTAGGGTACACTTAGTTCTGTCTGTTTCTGTTGGTACCGTCTGTTCTGTTGGGTGGCAACACCTGTCTGCGTGGTACCATCTGTTTGGGTGGTAAAGGCCCATTTACTAGTGTACACCTAATTCTACATTCTGTTTTCGTAGGGATTAATCTGTTTCTGTACCTTCTGTTCGGGTGGTAAAGGCCAATTATTAGCATTCTGTTTCTGTCTGTTTCTATTCGGGTGGTAAAGGCCCATTATTAGCATTTTGTTTCTGTCCGTTTCTGTAGGGGTGGGAAAGGCCCATTACTAGCATTTTCTTCTGTGTAAATTATTCTGTTCCCGTTTCTGTTTCAATAGACATTAGGGTGACACTTAATCCTGTTATACTAGTATTAGTGCAGAGAAATGAAAAGTAATTCTGTTTCTTCTGTTTAACCTAAGTACATTTGCTACTCCTGTTACTGTTATCTCTCATCCAGTTTTATTTGCATGCCATGATTATTATTATCTGTTCATATACTGAAAGTCACTGGACTTGCCAGACTTTATGTCTGACCTTGCTTATTTTCACCCCTTTTTCTTCCGTTTCCCCCCCAGGTTTTCCAAGGAGGGAACACTTTAGGTTGATCCGGATTTCTTCTGCTTGAAGTACTTAGAGTGCTTAAAAGTATGGCTTGACTCCTTAAGGAAGCTTCTGTGGGTATTATGATTTTAAAGTTTTGTACTCTGATGATTTTCTGAACAAGACGGATATTTATGTACTTGAGTTTTTGGGAAAGATATAACCAAACTGATTTCTGTTTTCCGCTGTAATAAAGTTATAATTTCTCAAGTATTGTTTATCTATCTTGTAAATTTATGTTCTATCTACTAAAACGCTCCACCAAAGTTAAGGCATTCCCTTTGTGAGTGACCTTAACGGAGGTGAGGTGTTACACCAAGGTATACCGACGCTGACTTTGTCAACAAGGTGTCGGAAAGAGCTTGGCGGGTTTGCACACCAACGCGAGATGTACTAGCAATGCTGGATACCCTTGGATTATTATTATATATATACATTCTTTCTTTTTCTCTTTTTTTTCTTTTTTTCTTTACATAAGAGAGAGAGAGTCAAGCGAGGATATCACAGCACAACTTCACTTAAAAGATCTAAAATGTTATCGCAAGTAGTCTAAATCATCCATTCATTTAATTGGATTGCAATTCAGAAAACATTTTATACTCATCACCTATGAATTTCCCAATATACCAGTTACACCAAATTCGCTCATAATTCAAACTTTTCTTTTGTTATCCACTAAGAGAAGTAAATTTTCAAGCATTTTAATCGAATGATCAAAATTGTATGCTGACTGCATTATGTCTTATTTAAAAGTAAATAGAAGTGCGAAACTATTTATTTATTTATTTTAAGAAAAAAAATTCAGAAAGAGAAAGGGAAAGAAAACATGCAAACTAAACTATGCAAAACAAAATGAAAATGAGGTTCCCCCCTCCCCCCCGCCCCCACACACTTGATTTTGACTGTGTCTCCACAGTCAATGCATGACATAATAAATTAACGGAAGAGAAATATTTACATGTGTACAAAAGAGGGGTAGTGCGACTTACCAAATGTGCATGCAGAAAATAAGCAGTCATCGAATAGATGAACCGGTCCACGACGAACCAATGGATCAACCTCATTAAGATTATGAGATACAGTTTAAGCACAAAAAACCAAATCATGAAGGATTGTATATTACATGTCATATTTAGAAAAATAAATTTTGTTTTTTCAAAAGTTTGAGTTGCTAATCTTAAAATTTTGAGCTTATAATTGATCATAAAATCGAACTGAATTTCTGTAGCAACTAAAGAGAGGTCATCAAGCTGGGGTTCAATAAAAGTTTCAAAAACGAAGTTTAATTTGTTCAGATGATGTATAAATTGTGAGACGTGTGCATCGTTGTCACCCCTACACTTATTTTGAGAAATACTGTTCAGTTTTGATTTGATAATGGAAATTTTGTTGACCAAAGGTTCATTCGTAAACCTAAAGTTAAAACCAAACAAACGAATTTTCAGTAAATTTCGAAATCGTGTTTTCTCAAAAACAATGTTATTCCAAAAAGAGTTCATATATTGCAGAAATTTATCATTGAAAAACAAGTGATCACGGTGAGGTTCAGTTGAAACAATTAAGTTGCAAGGAGTTTCAACAGTTTTTGAAAAATCGTCATTGTGTTCAAGATCACATTCAACAGTTTCGTTATTTTCAATCTCAAGAATTTCAAAGTTTTCAAATTTTTCATTTTTAGTTTCAGACCAAACGACATTATCATCAATCAGTTTAAGAAGTTTTCTCTCATCAAAGTCGTCCTCACCTAAACAGTTGTTAACAACTTCATCATTTTTGTCATGTTGACAATCTAAAGTTGCTAAATTTTCAGAATCTGAGAGAGGAAGATCAAATTGAAGATTGATGTCTTCGTTTTCAAGAGAATTCAAATTCAAATCAATTACAGAGCTTTCAACAATTTCATTAAGATTTTCATCAATTTCAAAAGTTGTTAGTTGAAGATCGTCGATTGTGGTAAAAGGTGGATTAACATTTGAATCGTCACACGTTTGGATTTGATTGTGTTTCTTACAACACTTCAAGTAGTCATCAATTTCGTTCATTTGCTCAACAAAATCAAATTTATAGTTATTTACACGAGAATTTTCAATTTGAAATTGTTGAGAACAAAAGTTTTCAGTAGCACCATAATTGAAATGATCCCCATTGCCAAAATCATTTGAAAATTGATTTACATTTCCATTTTGAATTCGAAATTCATTTTGGAGATCAAAATTGAATTAACAAGGGTTATAATCAAAATCATTTGAATTTGGAGGTGGAATTAGATTTTGACTATTTTGAAAACTTTCACTTGAATTGCTGCACATGTATGAATTACACAATTCCTTTATTTTTTGATTTTGTTGTATGCCCATTTCAAGTAAAGATTCAATACTCATTTCAAGAGTTGAGGGTTGATCATCATTTTGGAAAATTGGTGGTGTAAAATGAGGATTATTTTGAAAATTTTGAAAAGTTGATGGCGTAAAATCCAAATTGTTTGTACAATAGTTGTTATTAAAATATCCATATGAATTTGGTATAAAATTATATGGATTATATTGATTTTCACAATTATCGTAAAATCCGTAGGAGTAGTGGAATTGAGACATTTTCAAGAAAGCTCTTCCAAAAAAAAATGTTAAAATCAACAACTTCGGATTATATGAATACAAGTCTAAGCCAGGTTCGGACAGGGGTTATCAGTGTGCCACGAATCACCATAGAAACACAACTGAAGGTTTAAAAACCTATTTGAGTTCGAGACTCTACCGTTCCTTAGACACCTCAAAGAGTATTAATCCTGATTGTCAATTTAATGAATATTTTGTCCTATGAGCTTTTGGGGAATCCTTGATTCAATTTCAAAAATAATTTATTTCAAAGCCAAACTTTTCAATTTAATCCCACGTTGGTTTTAGAATTCTCAACCACACATCAACAGACAAAATATTTAATCACAGAACAGTCACAGAATAATAAATTGCAGAAATAAATTTTTTTACAAGCAAGCTGTGGCACCTACACAAAATCTTTACAAGCAATTTTTGTATATATATTTCAAGCAGCAGCAATCCCTGTAGAGTTTTAGAAAATTCTCAACTAGATCGGCAGTCTATCGAGTGCAACTAAATAGCACTAGCGCGTTCACACCCCACTTGGTGTGCAACCGCTCCTCTGAATTTCTTGTTCGTTTGCTCGAATTTATTCTTCCACTTTGGCCTTTCTTTATGAATGTTTTTTTTAAAGAAAGAAAATGAAACTAAAAACAAAATGAAACTAAAATAAAACAAAATGAAAACAAGATGTGTGAACAAAAAAGGAAATGAAATGATCTCTTTTTTTTTAACCAAAAGAAACTACAAAAGGAAATGAAACGATTTTTTTTTCTTTTTTTGAAAGAGAATAAATAACACAGACTAAAAGGAGGATAAAAACTAAATAAATTGAATAACCAAACCAACTCAACTTAAAAATAAACTAATCTACTCACAATCAAAATCTCACGAACTCAACAACAAAAGGAAATGCACCCAAGAAATATAGAAAGTAAAACAAATCAAATTAACAAGGCCACACTCACCCAAAAATGGAAAATGGGGCAAATCCAAGTCACTGTGACTCAGCCAAGAAGGTCCAAAACAATTGCCACAACACTTAGATTACATCGCACCCAATTTCCAGACATTAATACACCCCCTTTCCTATAATTTTTGAATCGATCCAATTGGAAACTAGAACTCATGCCTCGTTTCTATAAATCTTTATCATGGTGTCACCTAAAACAAAACTCAAGACCTCCTCTAGAAAATAAATCACCCTCCTTATTATTTCCTCTTTTCAAAATCGAAAGTTCAGGCTCTCAAATCGTATGAATTGGCTGTGGGTACGCGATAAAGAAACGTTGGGTGTTTCAGACATGAAGGGAATTTTTAATCGAATTGATGGTTGCGATATTCGAACTGGGGTTTGCGTCTTGCGGTTTTCGGGTAGATGAAGGATAGTAGTGTGAATTTGATTGGAGGTCTGTTGCGAATAGGGGGAAGTAGGCAAATGGCGGGTTCGAAGTGTGGGGTTTTGGCTCGGATTTTGTGCGATTGAAGTGGCGTTATAGAATTGTGACAGGCGGTTTTCGAATTGGGTCTGTGCTGATGGGTTGCGATGTGGGTGTTTGCACTGGGTTCAAGATTTGATGTTTGACTGTAAGTTGGGTGCTCTTCTGAATCGCGATTTGGGAATGGCTATGATTTCGATTCAAGGATTGTCAGAAGTAGGTGACGATGATCGGTACGTGGCCTTTGCTGTTGCGGTTTTCTGGTGGAAGGAGTTCGAATTGAGTGGTACGGTGGAGAAGGGTGTATGCTGATGCCGTGAGTATATTTAGGGTCCAATGATTGTAAAGTATGTGGTGAAGTATTTATAGTGATGGACTTGGAAGAATTGCGTTGGAATTGACAGTGAGGGGTTTGTTGGTTTTGAAGCTTTGTGGAGGGTGATTTTTTGAAGAGGAATTGAAGTACAGATGAAAGGACTATAAAGCGTGGTGATTGGAGTAGTTTCTGTGGGTTTGAATTTGTGAATGAGGGAGATTAGTGAATGGTTGAAGAGGGTCAGTTGGATGAATTGAGGAAAGAAGTTTTTGTAGGTGGAATGACATGATTTTTGGTGAGGATATTGGGGTATACTAAGGCAGAAAGAGGAAAGAAATTATAGAGGATGGAAGGAAATAAAATAAAATAAATGGCAAGCAATAAATTTGGTTTTAATTTTTTTTTATTTCCTTTTTTTTGTAAGAATTGTACAAAGAAAAGGGATAAATATGTACTAAAAATAAGGAGGAAAAAATAGGAAAGAAATCAAAGGAAATGTGGAAATTTTTTTAATAAATAAAAACACACACAAAACAAACACTAACAACAAATGCAATTCACACAACTAACTACAAAATGGAACAATTTTTTTTTTTTTTTTAGGAAAGAAAACTCAGAACACTAAAACAATGCACAATGACACAAACAAACAAACAGAAGTGAAATAAAACAAACAAATACACAATCTTTTTTCAGTAGAACACAAAAAAGAAAATTAATTCGAAGAATAAAATTAAAACTAATTTCTCTCCCCGGCGACGGCGCCAAAAACTTGTTTGCAAATGGCGTTTCTATGGAATTAGAAAACTGTTTACAAAATATTGTAATAATAAACGCAAGTGCACGGTGTACAATTGTAGTATGTGGCGAATACGGGTCAATCCATAGGTAAAGAATTCATTCTAATCTTACTCAATCAAATTAAACCGAAAGCGAGTGAAATTGTTAACTATTGACTAAAAGGAAACTAACAATGTTAAAATGAATATAAATATGAGACTAAGAGACAATTTAGGAGTAGATTCAGTATAAACTTCAATCTAATTAACGTAAAAAATGGTTCTAATTCTCTTTAATAACTAGCACATTAAGTGTTGTATTCTTACGAGCATGATTTATATGCTAGAAAATTCAAGTTACACAAATCATCAATTTTCAATACAAACTTAAGCCCTAATTATCACATAGAAAATAGTAGTTCTAATAAAAATGAAACATTATGAGTATGTTCTGTATGTTAATATTCACTAACTACATAGAATATCAAGGATGCTTTCACTTTTAATGTCGCTACTTTTTCTAAAATGAATTAGATTGTGATAAATTATGATTCTATTAATGATATGAGTATAACACATTTGGGAATAATCAACCAACATGTGCTATCAAATTTCACCGTATAAAATCTTTACTTTATCTATATCCAATTTTAGATTAAGCTCAAATAAGAGAGTTAGAAACACGAAATTCCTATGTTAATTATTCATGAATCATGAGAGCTTCACTACCCTAAATTGAAGGGGTTTAACTACTCATAATGGATTCAATGATAACATAAAGAGATTTCATTATAAAAGAGAACAAAAAAGAGAGAAAATAAAGATAAAAATTTATTCTACTTGCATAGAAATAAATCTACACTAATGACATGAAAGAAAATGGACAATAAAGGAAAAGAGCACTATATTAAAATTACACTAAAAAAATACATAAAAGAAAATGGCTAAGAAGCCATGGAAGAAAAATAGGTTTTTATTTGAGCCTCCATTCTAAACTAAATAAAATCCCAGATGATTTTTACATCAACATATAGGGGTTATTTATACATGTGGAAACCCTAATTCAACCTTTAGCGTGCTACCAAGAGTGCCCTTTATTAAGCTTCCTTTTGTCTTTAGCAATAATGATTCATGAAGCCTTTTTTTGTCTCCACTAAAGAAGGCGGGAGAGTGGGTGGGGTCCTTCACCAATCATTTATTTGAATTGATTCCTTCTTCATTGATTGATTTCCTTTTTGTTTTGGGGCAAGGCATTGATTTCCTCTTTTTCTAGCAAGGCATTGATTTCCTCTTTTTTTATCAAGGCATTGATTTCCTCTTTTTTGACAAGGCATTGATTTCCACTTTTTTCCTTTGTATGCATGTAAATCTCAATGAATCCCTCTTCCATATGCACCATATTTCTACAAAAATAATGAAAAATGTCCAAGTAAAATTCTCAAAATAACATAAGTACAAAAAATGACCATTTTTCCTTTTTATGATGATGAATGTATGATATTTTGAAACCAATTGAATTATGGTTTAAACATGATAAAATACCCACAAATGACATTTATTTAAATTAAACAAGGATAAATATATGAATATAAATGTGCATTTTTATGTGCACATCACTTTGTACCTAAATTTTTTTGGAGACTCCGCTAGAAATTACTTGTGAAAAGCGAATCTTTATCAAAAACAATCCAACTAGGAATACCGTGAAGTCTCACGATCTTCTTAATATATAGCTTAGATAGAATAGATGTTATTCTATTAAACTTAATATGAATGAAATGACCTTACTTAGTCAAATGATCCACAATGACCTAAACATGGCTATGGCCCGATCTCGATAGACGTAAGTCATCGATAAAGTCTATAGATACTTGATCACATTTCCATAATGGGACCTCAAGTTGCTGAAGAAGACTACTAAGACACTGATGACCTTAATGAGTTGACAAGTTATGTAATTACTTACATAAGTTCCCACATCACGCTTTATACCTTCCCAATAATACAAGTGTTTCATGTCGGCATATATGTTGCTACTGTCGGGATGAATAGTTTACTTAGAACGATGACACTCATCGAAAACGTCCTGCCTAAGATCAAAAACATTAGGAGCGATCAAAACATTCTTCTACGAATACAAATATGGGTATCAATGTTGAAATACCTCAACTCATTATCATGAGTTTTAGACATAAAAAGTTGGATAAGATGCTTAAGATCTAGATCTCGCCACTAAGTCTTGGCAATATGGTCCAATAAACTAGGACGAGCTTCCATACTGAATAATAGGACAACAAAATCTGATACGGGCACGATCACGATTTTCAGAATAAGATATAGTCACTAACATATTCCATTCTGCTAGCATCATGGAAACTACAGTTTGCTACTTGCGAGTTAATGCGTCTGCAACTCAATTCCCCTTTCTACCTGTGTACTGGATATCAAAGTTGTAAGGGGCAAGGAACTCAATCTGATGCTGTTGCAGCATATTAAGTTCTTTTTGAGTAAAAGACACTTAAGAGACTTATGATCAGTGAAGTGAACAAAGCGCTCTCCAAAAAGATAATGATGCCAAATCTTTAAAGCAAAGATAATGAAGGCCAACTCTAAGTCATGGGTGGCTTACCGAATCTCATTCATACATAATTTTCTAGAAGCATAGGAAATTACCTGGTCTCTCTATATAAGCATAGCACCAAGGCCACATCTACTAGCATCAGTGTAAACAACATGGGTCTTCATTCCCTTAGGGAACAACAAGAATAGGAGCATGTGCTAGAAACTCCTTCAATTTATGAAAAGAAACTTCACACTTATCAAAACAAATAAAACGAACCCCTTTCCTTGTAAGACTCGTAAGAGAAAGAACAATGTGAGAAAATTCCCTAATGAACCGATGGTAATAACCCACCAATCCAAGGAAACTATGGATCTCAAAATCATTTTTCGTCATTTTCCAGTTTTGAATGGCTTTTATCTTCGATGTATCGACATGGATACCATCAAAAGGCACAACATAGCCTAAAAACTTCACCTTATTCCTCTAAAAATGGCATTTGGAGAATTTGGCTTTAAGCTAATGTTGTCGAAGAATTCTCAATACAATTCTCAAGTGTTTAGCATGATTGGCTCCAAACTTAGGGTAAACAAGGATATTGCCGATGAAAATAAGATGAACATATCGAGATATTCTGGGAATACTCGATTCATAAGTTGACAAAATATGTTGGAGTATTTATCAAACCAAATGACATAACAAACCAATCATAATAATCTTGATGAGTGCAGAATGTGATAAGAGGAATGTTATCCTCTACAAATCGTAATCGATGAAATCTAGTGGCAAGATCGAGCTAAGAGAATACTTGAGTGCCACTTAATTTATCAAACATATCATCCTTTCTGGGCAATGGATGTTTATTCTTGATGGTTAACTTAATGTTTGCGATAGTCGATGCAAGCCTAAGGGTGCCATCAGACTTCTCCATGAATACGACCACAACAGCCCATAGAGACGAACTAGACTAAATGAATTTTTTGGCTTCAATTTCTAATAATTGATTTTTGAGTTCCTCATTTTATTTAGTAGATATTCTCATAGGAGGACAACTAATTGGCTATGCACCTAAGATGAGATCGATGTGGAACTTAATTTCCCTTTTGGGTAGCAAAACCGAAACAGGCTCAATCACATCCAAAAAATCACACATAACTGGAATATGGGATAGGTCATCGTCATCTTTGAACTAGAGAGAAAATAAAGATGCTTCATAATCATAATCGATATCCAACCGATATCCCAAAGAATAAGCGACAACTGACTAGGTGAATTAGGATGCCTAAGATATAGAATTGTTTCAAAATAGTATTCGGGCTTTGTATCGAAAGAGCCAATCCATCCCCAAAATCATGTTGAATCCATGGTAGTGCATAACATGTAAATTCACACGAAAAGAAAAACCACATAAAAAAATCTCAATGTTTTCACAGAGCATGCTAAGCGTTGTGAATCCTCCGATCATATTTTCAATCCTCAAAGAAGTCATACGGTAAGTCTCATCCAAAGAAATATCATCTGCAAGTTCCTTCGATACAAATGAATGTGACCCATTCGTATCGAAGTTAACTCAAATGGAACAATCATGAAATAAGATAGAACCATCAGTGGTAGAAGAGAGCGTACCTCGAAGCTGACAAGAGCCACCCGATGTATCCACCACATTAAGTTTCCCAGATCTAGCAAGCCGAGGAGACTAGGAGCGATTCGAAGGCCATTGTCCCTCTTGCTTGTATTTGTGGCATATGACAGGCTTGGGACATTCACGAAAGAAGTGATCATGAAAACCATAATTATAACATGACTTTTGTGTAGGATGTGTTGCACAAAAATGAGAAAAGTGGCCACTTTGCTTCTCTATTTTGTTTTGTTGAAATGACATGCACTTATGAAAAGGATACTCCTTGTTATTTGGATTCTTACGAATCTCAGTCTCATCACCACTTTCCCTCTCCTTCTCGAGTGCTTCAAGATGAATTGCGGAGTCAACCAACTTCTCAAAAGATAACTTAACCTATAAAATCAACGACTTATTCAACATTTCTTCATGCAAGATTTATTTATTCAGATTCTTCTTATATTATGTACTAATGTGCACAATGCCATACTTAGATGAGGCCTCGAAGGAAGAAATGTACTAGAAAACCATTGTATTTCCTTGATTCCACTTAAGGAAACGATGGGCTAGAGGGCTTTCTCAGATTTGGAAACAAACTTAAGCTTAAAACGCTCTTTGAATTGCTTCCATTCTAGGGTGGACTCATCGATCTCGGCTATCAGGAGCTTAGGAGCTCATACCAATCCAGTGCACATTCTTGCAACATGATCGATGCTACAAGACACGATGGTGGTTGGAAAGATCCATGCGAGAAAAGATATGCTTGCATATACCCAACTATGTTTGGACCTCAAGAATGATCTCTAAGCTTTGAAAGGCTTTCTTTCTAAATGAGGGAAGTTGCAACACATGCACGCAAATGCAAAATTGCATGGAGGAGAAAATCGAGTAGGAATTGAAGACTGGGTACTCCGAAATAGCTCCACAAATGCTCGGTAGACATATAGATTCCCTCTAGATGTAGGCCGTTGAATTGCCCAGCACCAAAAACGTTACATTGTCTTGATCTGCCATAAGCTGAAAGGATAGGATAAGATAAAGACTATTCACATATGCAAGATATTATTAATTGAATTCAACGTATGGTATACTATGAAATTAAAATGCATTCGAAGACGTATTCCCAACTTATACCTTCCTCTAAGGATAAAAAAGGATTAAAGACACGATAAAGGACAACAATAATTGGAGGCTATATTAACACATACGTTATATTTCGACATACTATAATATTTGTTATATTCTATGTTTGTCATACTTTGTTAAAAACTTAGCTCTGATACCAAGCAATGATCTATCACCCCAAGATCTACACTAACAATGAGTATTATAAGGTAATAATATCTTCTAGTGTAGAGAATAAGGATGATTAGGAGCTACCATCCTTAAGTCTTGTATTAAAAAAGTATTGAATACATTGATTTGATGCTTTTTTCTTACTTCATGTGGGTCGATTTACTCAATTTGGCTTAATAAAAAACCACTATTGCTAAGGGATTTATCAGGAAAAAAAATATATAACAACATCACATACTATAGATCATAGAAAAACGAATATATCTATATACAGATATGTTGATACCGAAAATTGGTATAACAACCAAAATGGTATTTCTAAACACGTTACCTAATCAGAGGCGAGATGCTTAGAAAGCACGTCACCTTTTCAGAGGCGGGGCGTTAGAAAACCTTTAAAGTTATGTGAGGCCATATCTAACATTCAAAAGCATCAAAATACCAAAATAAGGAAAGAAGACAAGAATTTTATAGTGGTTCGACTCTTAATCAAGTCTACGTCCACTTTGAAGATTGTATTTCATTAATCACCAAAAGATTACAACATTTGCTCCATTATACATTCATACAAGCTCCTTTGACATGCATTCGTCCTTACAACCGATTGAAAGAATGGATGAAAGCTTGAAGTATTTTATGCCAATCCCTCCATGAAAGCCATGGATGAAAGCTCCTTAGATCTTTGGGTGAATGATCAAGAAGAAATGAAGAAGTGCGTGGAATGCTTATGCTTGTTCCTCCATGAAAGCTATGCTCCACATGCTCCAATGCTCCATAGACTTGTGATCGATGATAGAGAAGAGATGTAGGAATGCTTGGAGAAATCCCGAAAGCAATTAGACAGCACCTCCTCGTAGTTCCCGAAAAGTCCTCACAAATGATGGAGGTAGAGTCCTATTTATAGGCGGAGAAATGGCTGAAATCTTGTATTCAGGGGCCTGGTCGGTATTTTCGGTATTTACGGAAATGCCACTGCCAGTTGTTTCCAGCTGTCACGCCATCACAGGTCGTTTCTAGCACTTTGGCCGACCAGGAGCTTCCGCCAGTAGAAAGGATGACCAGGAGGCTAGAATGCGGAGCGGATCGACCGGATGAGAAGAGAACGAGATGATGCTTTATTCGGGACAAGCGGGCTGACCAGGGAATTCTGCTGGAGAGCGGACCGACCAAAAGCTTTGAGGCTGGTTGGAGCGAACGAGAGGCTAGCGAGCGACCAGATGTTTCGTATATCTGGAGCGATCAGCCTTCTTTGGCTTTTGGAGCGACCAGCTTCGGATCGACCAACTTCTTTTGGCTTTTTTGGAGCGACCAGCGCTCATGAGAGCGACCAGATTTAGAACGACCAGGAATCTTGCGCTACGACCGCTCCCTTTTAATAACGACAGGACTGATCCTTTCTTCAAAATGCTTAAAACCGACCCATATTCACTTGGATCGATCATATGGATAACATTTTGCCCCTCGAAGTTTTATAGTTTTTATAAAAACTGTGGGCTTCGAAACATTAGTGGATCGATCTGCTTCAATTAAGGGTCGGTCTTGGACACAGTTCTCATGGGTCGGTTCTGGAATTAGCTTGAGGGGTCGGTTTTAAATGTGGCAAGTAGAGGTCGGTCTTTTCTCCAGTTTTGGAACGCACGAAAAAGCCAAATTCTGGAAGGTGAAGAGACAATTCCTAAAAATCCGGAGAGACCAAATTAAACTTATATAATTAATCCAACCCGTCATTTCCTTCTCCATTTCTTCTCGGTCAAAATCTTCATCAATGGTGGCTTTCATTTCTTTAAAAAACAAATTGCTCGATCTTTAGCTTACTTCCTTGCTGATTCAAGCTGCTGCTTTACCAACCCAAACTATTCTTCCAAATCCCAGGTACATTGTATGCATTCTAACGTTGATTTTGAATTTGGAGTAGAATGAGTTTGAGGAAGAAGTCACAATAATTCTTTGTAAACCTTCGTTGTTGACATCATTAATCATTTGAGTGCGGTTTCAACCGAGTCACCCTAATGGAATAGGGGAGTGATGATTTCAAAATGAGCAATTTCTATGTCATTTTCGCAACGATCACGACTTGTTTGTGCAATTGCTTGACTAACTGATGCGTATGAAATCTTTTTGTGATGCATGCTTTGATTTTCCTTCTAGAATCATCTCTTTGTACCATTATTTTTGATGTTTTTACTGTGCATTTGCAACGAAAATTCAAGTTTCCTTTCATTTGCGCGACCAGACTGGTCGTTTTTAGAACAGTGGTATGGTCGGTTTTTAGATGAGCCGATCCTCCTTCGACCGACCAGAACAGGCTATCTTTAGTTTTACCCGATATGAACGACCCAGATGGATTTGAATCTTGACCGACCAGGGTATGATTGTTTTCAGACTAATCGTAGAACGACCGGCCTTGGGATGTTTTTATCGACCCAATCGAGGCTAGTTTTGTGCGACTAGAACTGGATTAAATTTTGACTGATTTTTAAGCGATCGGTATTATCTATGTTGGGATCAACCAGAGTTTTACCCTTTCTGGCACGATCGGATCCTTACCATTTCAGAGCGAACAAGGTTTGACCGATTCAGGTCAGTTTTTGTGTGTGATCCCCCTAAAACCGATCGCCTTTAGAGCTGAGTAAGGCTTTGGTGGAGTTTGGGTCGCGCTATGACGAAGTTTGATATAAACCTACCCAGGCCAATCTTGGGTGACCAGCGTTTTAGCTTTTAAAGCAATCAGCCTTAGATAATTTTCAGGCCGACCATTCTTGTTTGAGTAATCATGACCGATCAGTTTAGCTCACAACACTACTTGAACTTGATTGTTGACCAAAAAATTTGTGAAATTTCTGTGCAGGATGACAGGTAAACATGATATGCCAGAAAACCCCCAACAGGAGGATAGTGATTCTAAAAGACAGCGCAGAGCTGGTAAATCTCCTGTGCCTGAAGCTTGTTCTGCAACTAGTGATTCTGCTGTGAGAACCCCTTCCCTAAATGAGCTTCGAGTTATCATAAATAGACCCCAATATTGTGTCTTGCCATGTCACCCCGAGCTTGCTGATCGGTTCAAAGGATACTGCTTGGATGGGGTGTTTATTAACCCTGGTATACACCCGTCCGATTATAGAGTGCTTGCTGATGACGTGAACTCTATTCAGCTTGATGGGCTGACTCAGCTTGACAAAGTGAAAGATTGGCTTGAAAGACATTTTGACATGCTTAGCAATTACTTGGCTAAAGACTTGACAGGATGGCATGACCTTGTCAACAATCTTTCGGGGCTGAATCGTGAGCATCTCAAGCGTATAGCTCTTTTGGAGGAAGATAAGGCCCTCCTCATTCGAGCTCTCAAGTCTAGGGATAAGATGATTGTCGAACTTTTGGGCCAAGAATGCGAGGTCCTTCCCCCTTCCCCTTGTGATGGGGAGAAATCTCTTGGTAAGAATGCTTGACTTGGGGGTTTCAGATCCGGTGTTTGTAGATATTGTATGACTGGATGTATCAAGCGAGTGCCAGTCCTCGCTTCATGACTCTTTTTATCACCTACTTTTGGTTGTGTACGCGACACTGGTAGTTTTATTTTGGTATGTGTATGTGCCGATGTTCTGTGTTTTGGTGCTTTTGACCTTGTTATTACTTTCTTCTGCGCATTGTGGTTTGTACATTATGCTTGCACACCACACTTTACACATTTTGCTTATTTATGAATTTCCCACTTATAAACGGTTGAGATGATCCTTTGGTATGTGAGAAATCAAGGAGCTGCTTTTTGTTTTGTGTCGTGATATGTGATATGCCCCCGTACCAATGGATTGTTTCAACCTTTATATATCGAAGGTGGATATTTGGATGCTTTTGATTCTTTATACGAACCTTGCATGCTTTGTTTGGAATTCTCCATCCTTTGCGTCCTAATGCGTTGGGTATTCGAGAAATGTTTGAATGCCTTTTGAAGGTTTTCCTTGTCAAAGACTCAGTAATATCGTAGTCAAGTTTTTTCTGACTTTGATTTATTGACTGAGCACCCCTAGAGAAGACTCAGTTTATTATTCGACTGAGAATCCTCGGAGAGGGTTTGGGTTAAGAAACTCGATTATAACGCGATCAGATTTTGTCTGACTTTGGGTTATTTGGCCGAGCACCCCTGGAGAAGACTCAGTTTATTATTCGACTGAGAATCCTCGAAGAGGGTTTGAGTTAAGAGACTCGGTTATAACACAATCAGATTTTGTCTGACTTTGGGTTATTTGACCGAGCACCCCTGGAGAAGACTCAGTTTATTATTCGACGGAGAATCCTCGGAGAGGGTTTGGGTTAAGAGACTCGGTTATAACGCAATCAGATTTTGTTTGACTTTGGGTTATTTGGCCGAGCACCCCTGGAGAAGACTCAGTTTATTATTCGACTGAGAATCCTCGGAGAGGGTTTGGGTTAAGAAACTCGGTTATAACGCGATCAGATTTTGTCTGACTTTGGGTTATTTGGCCGAGCACCCCTGGAGAAGACTCAGTTTATTATTCGACTGAGAATCCTCGGAGAGGGTTTGGGTTAAGCTTGCGCCTGCTTTTGGACCATATGTCTTCAGTAAAGCTATGGCCAGTTTTATGTCGGAAAGCAGGATGACGGAGGTATCGTGTCCTGTATCCATAGCTGTGCATCTTTTGGATATATGATCAAAGACATGCGAATATAAAGCTTAGACAGAATCAGAAGTGCTGCTGGATTCATACTCATGTAATTTCATACAAAGTATTTACTATATTCATAGAAAAATACAAAAGAACATGAGTTAGAAAATCATTTGAAATAACGACGAAGGTGATCACTGTTCCAGGCCCTTGGGAGTTATACTCCATCTGTAGTTTTGAGTTTAAAGGTACCGTCAAGAAGCTTTTGGTCGATGACAAATGGACCTTCCCAATTGGGGCCAAAGACTCCTGTTGCGGTCATGATTTTCTTTAACACCAAGTCTCCCACTTCGAATGTTCTATGCCTGACCTTTTGATTGAAGTGCCAAGCAACTCTTCTCTGATGGGCAACCATTCTAAGTTCTGCTTCGGTTCTTCTTTCCTCAAGTAGGTCGAGAGCTTCAAGTTGCAGCTTTTCATTCTCTTCCTGGCTAAAGTGTACTCTGCGGTGAGTAGGAACTTCCAATTCCACAGGTATCATTGCTTCCGAGCCAAATGCCAAAGAGAATGGAGTATGCCCTGTTGCAGTTTTGTGAGTTGTACGATAAGCCCATAGGGCAAGTGGCAATTCTTCAATCCAGTTGCCCTTAGCTTTTTCGAGACGCTTTTTAATGGTGGACTTCAGGATTTTGTTGACTGCCTCAACTTGCCCGTTGGCCTGCGGGTGGGCAACTGCTGCAAAACTTTTCTGAATATGATATTTGTTGCAGAAATCCTTGAATTCATCACTTTCAAATTGTGTGCCATTGTCGGTGATAATTTTCTGTGGAACCCCAAACCTGCATATGATATTTTTCAACACAAAGTTGATTACCTTCTTCGATGTGATAGTTGCCAATGGTTCAGCTTCAGCCCATTTGGTAAAGTAGTCCACGGCCACTATAGCATATTTGAAGCTCGATTTTGCGGTAGGTAGTGCTCCAATCAAGTCTATGCCCCAGACAGCGAATGGCCAAGGACTCAACATCTGTGTCAACTCAATTGACGGAGCTCTTGGAATTTTTGCAAATTTCTGGCACCGGTCGCATTTCTTAGTGAATGTCATTGAGTCGAAGTTCACATCGGGCCAAAAATAACCATATCGAAGGACCTTTTTGGCAAGAGTCTGTCCACCAACATGACCTCCACAATTTCCTTCATGTAGCTCCGCCAAAATCGCTTTAGATTCCTCCTTTGTAACACACCATAGTAATGGCGTTGAATACCCTCTCCTGTATAAATGACCGTCTTGGACAAGATATAGGCGAGACTTTCGGAGCAGTTTTCTGCGATCCTTTGGTTTCTCAGGAAGTGTTCCGTGAAGTATATAGTTTTTTATAGGGGTCATCCACGAGTCGGGCTCGTTGGTTGCTTCCATAACCCAGTCTATATCGGATTCCTCAATGCTGGAACTAGATAATACTTCCACAGGAACCAGATCGAAGATTTGAGGATCTCCGGTGCTAGCCAGCTTTGATAAGGAATCTGCCTTCCAATTTTCTCTGCGGGGAATATGAGAGATAGAATAATATTCCAAGTTGTCGAGAAGTTCTTTGGCTTTAAGCAGATATGTCGGAAGCCTTCCCATCTTAGTCTGAAATTCACCTTTGATTTGAGAAACCATTAGCTGTGAATCGCTGAATATTTGTAGACTTTTCAAGCTTAATTCTTTCGCAACCCGCAATCCTCCAAGTAACGCTTCATATTCGGCCTCGTTGTTGGTGATGGGGAATTAAAATCGCAGAGCACAGCATACATGTCGTCCTTCTGGGGTTTCGAATACTATCCCTGCCCTAGCACAATATTCATTCTTAGCGCCATCAACAAAAAGTTTCCACCTAACGGCCAATTCGTTAGTTTCCTCCATTTCCTCTCCCCTGTCAGTGAATTCAGCGATAAAGTCGGCCAAAGCTTGTCCATTTATTGCCTTTCTGGGGTAGTAAGTGATATCATATTGGCTGAGTTCAATATTCCATTTCAGGAGTCTCCCCGAAGTTTCTGGACAGAACAATACCTGTTTCAAGGGTTGGTCGGTAAGGACTTTAATAGAGTGGGATTGGAAATAGGGTCTGAGCTTTTGTGATGCGATGAGCAAGGCATATGCAAGCTTTTCTATCATTGGATAGTTCATCTCTGCCCCGGTAAACCTTTTGCTAATGTAGTATACTGGCCACTGCACTTTGTCTTCCTCCCTAACGAGTGCTGCGCTCAACGCATGGGATAACACTGCAAGGTATAAGAGCAAGCTTTCTCCATCCATAGGCTTTGGTAGCATCGGAGGGGATTCCATGTGCTTGATGAGATCTTCAAATGCTTGCTGGCATTCGGGAGTCCACTGGAAGCTTTTCTTTTCCTTTTTTAATGCATCAAATAGAGGAATGCACCTGTCCGTTGCCCTTGAGATGAAGCGGCTCAATGCTGCTACCTTGCCATTTAAGCATTGGAGTTCTTTCTTAGTCCGTGGAGCTTGCATTTCTCGTAAAGCAATCACTTGTGCTGGGTTTGCTTCAATGCCCCGAGCATTTACCATGAACCCAAGAAAATTTCCTGATGCTACGCCGAATGGGCACTTAAGTGGATTGAGCTTCATGCCGTATCTCCTCAGGATTTGGAACATTTCATCAAGATCCTCTATATGATTCATTGCCTCTTTGGATTTTACCAGCATGTCGTCAACATAAACCTCCATAGTCTTTCCAATTTGAGTTTTGAACATCGCGTTCACCAAGCGTTGGTAGGTGGCACCTGCATTTTTCAAACCAAACGGCATTACCTTATAACAATATAAACCACGATCAGTTATGAAACTGGTACTATCCTGGTCTGGCTCGTGCATCATAATCTGATTGTATCCAGAATATGCATCCATGAAAGACAATAGTTCATGCCCCGCTGTTGCATCAACAAGTTGATCAATTCGAGGTAGGGGGAAACTATCTTTTGGGCAAGCCTTATTCAAGTCAGAATAATCAACACACACTCGCCATTTGCCGTTTGATTTTTTCACAAGGACCGGATTGGACACCCAATTAGGATAGGTGGATTCTCGAATGAAATTATTCGTCAATAGCCTATCCACTTCATCTTTCAAAGCTTCAGACCTTTCTGGGCCCTGCATCCGTCTTTTCTACTTCACCGGGCGCACGTTGGGTTCAATATTCAGCTTATGCACTATTACGTCTGGAGGTATCCCACACATATCTGAGTGACTCCAAGCGAAGACATCCAAATTTGCTTTCAAAAAACTAATCAATTCCTTTTGCAGCATATGGTCCAATTGGGAGCCTATCTTTATTAGCTTATCTGTATCACTATCATGGATCTCTATGGAAATGGTAGCTTCAGCTGGTGCTACCTTTTCATCCCCTGCACTGATTTTTCGTGGGTCCATATCTTCCTGCATGTCGTTATATGTTCCAGCGCAGGGGGAGGTCATTAATTGCTATAAAGGAGCTTCATGGATGCAAAGAGGAGTCTCTGCATCCTTCTGAATTTCGTATTTCCGAGCTTCAATCAGTTCTGCCATATAACATTCTCTCGATTCCTGAGGATCCCCTTTGATAACTCCCACCCCATTTGCGGTCGGGAACTTCATCATCAAGCACCAAGGAGCAAGAGCTATCCTGAAGTCGGCAAGTGCTGGCCTTCCCAAGAATGCATTGTACCCTGAAGGTGAGTCAATTATAACGAAAGATTGTATCATGGAGACTTGCCTCTCTCCCTCTCCTAGCTCTACAAGGAGATCAATCACACCGATTGGCTGAGTTGGTACGCCAGTGAACCCGTGTATTTTGTCTTTTCTAGCTCGCACATTATACATGGATAGACCCATTTTAGAGAAAGTACTGTAAAACAGAACGTTCACGGATGCTCCGTTATCAATCAACACCTTCTTTACTATTGCCGGACCCAAGCCAATGGTGATCACCATTGGGTCAACAGTTGGAACCAACATTCCGTCGGAATCCCGATCCCGGAAGATAACATCTTCGCAGGATGTTTTAGGCATTTTTCGACGAAGAGAATTATTGCAAACCTCAAAACCGTCTCCTTTTAGAATGCTTCTTGGTTCATTAGTATACCTGATCATATCCTCCCAAGTATCCCCTGCAGGATGAGGTCCGCCACTGATTATATTGATAACAGGTCGAGGAATATTCGCAGGTGTTCTTCTGTCTTGACTTGGATGGACATGCTGCCCCTGGGCAGGCTCGGTATCTGGTGAACGCTTTACATACTCCTGGAGACGATTTTGCCTTATCAATTCTTCAATCAAGTTTTTCAGGTGTCGACATTCATTAGTGTCGTGTCCCGGTCGATTGTGAAATCGACAGAACCTCCCTGAGTTTGCAGCTTCTTCGGACACCTTTATTGGCTTTGGGCTCGGATAGCCCTCTGCATCCTTCGTTGCCATATATATGTGCTCGATTGTATCATTCAACGGAGTAAAATCCGTTGGCTTGAAGAAACGCCGTTTCTTGGAATCCTTATCATTTCTAGCATCATTGCTGCTTCCTCTCTTTTGACCTTCCCCAAAATTTTCTTGACTATTCTTTTTGGGAGCTTCCTTCCTTTCCGGGACCACCTTAGCTTTGACATTGCCAACGGAATAGATAGGATCATCTTAAAGACACATGTATTCCTCGGCTTTGTCATAAAATTTCTCTAGCGTCTCAGGTTTCTTTCTTTTTAACCACCTTCCGAACTCAGACAGCTTATCAATGCCCCCCTTTAAGGCCATTAGAATTAGCCTTGGCTCTTGGGTCCCTACTTCTACAGCATCAGCATTAAAATGATTCAAGAAAGACCTTATCGTTTCACCAGGAGCTTGTTCTAGTTCATTGAGGGACATGATATCTCTGACCTTTTTGTTTGGAGGCGGAACTGGTCTCGGAAGCATCTTGCCAATGTGGCAAAGTTATCAATAGATCTGGGAGGCAAATTTGTGAACCATAATGACGCAACCCCCTCCAAATACACTGGGAAGTACAAGCACTTAAGCTCGTCAGTTGCTTGTGCCCCATCCATGTGTTGATCGTATCGGAACAAGAACACATTAGGGTCACCTGTCCCATTATAAGCTTGGATGGTGGGCGGTTTGAACTTTCGCGGGAAGGTCGTTTTCTTGATTCTTTCGGTAAGGGGGGTTTTAGATGGCGCGAATTCCCATTCTACTTCATTGTCGTTTCGGTGCTTGTCCTCCTTCATGATCTGTCGGACCATCTTCAGAAGGCGATCCTTCTCGTCGAGGCTTTCTGCGGGGCAGACGCCTGTGTCTTGGCCGGAAGCTTGCCTTTGTAAACCTTCACGGTTGCGACTTAGGGGCCCTGGCCTTTCTCGATTGGAAAGTGCCCCTTTGGCAGCATCGGCAACTCGACAAGAAGTAGCTTCTCCATTATGGTTCCAAGCGGCTTGCTTTGGATTATCGGGCTTTCCTTTACCAGGATTAGAGATTTCTTGAAAAGATTTTTCCCGATTTGGACTAGAAGAAGTAGAACCAGCATCCTCTGCACGAATGGGCTTAGAGGCCACCTTTGCCGTAGCGGCCTGAAGAGCAAAGAGTGAATCAAGTTTTGTCAACATGGCTTTGTTAGCTATCTCTAGCTGTTGCGTCAATCCAGCGACAGCTTGATCAAGCTCGCCTCTTGTGACATTCACACCTCCATTAGATGTCTCTCCCACTTCAAATCGGTTAGCCACGGGGGTCTCATCCCGATTTTCTCCGTTAGAGATTCTAATTCTAGCTTCCTTATTTGCTTTTGGCGGCATTATTTCAGAAAGCAACTTGAACTTTGAGGAGAGTTCGCCGGAAGGTCCAAATCGCAAGCTAGAGCGAGCTATTTTAAGGCTTAGCTTCAAGACCTCAAGATCTTCGTAGTATATTTGATGCCAGAAAGTAGATCTGTCCCCATGGTGGGCGCCTAATTGTTGATACCGAAAATTGGTATAACAACCAAAATGGTATTTCTAAACACGTTACCTAATCAGAGGCGAGATGCTTAGAAAGCACGTCACCTTTTCAGAGGCGGGGCGTTAGAAAACCTTTAAAGTTATGTGAGGCCATATCTAACATTCAAAAGCATCAAAATACCAAAATAAGGAAAGAAGACAAGAATTTTATAGTGGTTCGACTCTTAATCAAGTCTACGTCCACTTTGAAGATTGGATTTCATTAATCACCAAAAGATTACAACATTTGCTCCATTATACATTCATACAAGCTCCTTTGACATGCATTCGTCCTTACAACCGATTGAAAGAATGGATGAAAGCTTGAAGTATTTTATGCCAATCCCTCCATGAAAGCCATGGATGAAAGCTCCTTAGATCTTTGGGTGAATGATCAAGAAGAAATGAAGAAGTGCGTGGAATGCTTATGCTTGTTCCTCCATGAAAGCTATGCTCCACATGCTCCATAGACTTGTGATCGATGATAGAGAAGAGATGTAGGAATGCTTGGAGAAATCCCGAAAGCAATTAGACAGCACCTCCTCGTAGTTCCCGAAAAGTCCTCACAAATGATGGAGGTAGGGTCCTATTTATAGGCGGAGAAATGGCTGAAATCTTGTATTCAGGGGCCTGGTTGATATTTTCGGTATTTACGGAAATGCCACTGCCAGTTGTCACCAGTTGTTTCCAGCTGTCACGCCATCATAGGTCGTTTCTAGCACTTTGGCCGACCAGGAGCTTCCGCCAGTAGAAAGGACGACCAGGAGGCTAGAATGCGGAGCGGATCGACCAGATGAGAAGAGAACGAGATGATGCTTTATTCGGGACAGGCGGGCTGACCAGGGAATTCTGCTGGAGAGCGGACCGACCAAAAGCTTTGAGGCTGGTTGGAGCGAACGAGAGGCTGGCGAGCGACCAGATGTTTCGTATATCTGGAGCGATCAGCCTTCTTTGGCTTTTGGAGCGACCAGCTTCGGATCGACCAACTTCTTTTGGCTTTTTTGGAGCGACCAGCGCTCATGAGAGCGACCAGATTTAGAACGACCAAGAATCTTGCGCTACGACCGCTCCCTTTTAATAACGACAGGACCGATCCTTTCTTCAAAATGCTTAAAATCGACCCATATTCACTTGGATCGATCAGATGGATAACAAGATACATCATAAGTACATTACACAGTGATACCTAAGTGAGTGGTTATTCGATATACATATATATACATCAATTCCTAAACAAAAGAATATGTATATCAGAGTTACGTAAATAGACTACAAGACTGCCGCACCAAAACATGCATAAGCATCCAAAAGGACGATAAATAGTCCAGAACAAAAGCAACCTAAGCAGATATCAATTGTAGGTGATTAACCTGTTATAACTCGGTCTGACCCGAGTAAATAAAATACATGGGTTTGTCGAGCTTAAACAAGATGATTATAGCATGGTAGGTGAAGGATAATATCATACAATGGTAAGACTTCTCGACAGAGAAGTAACAACATAGTTTCATATGATAAAGTATACATGAGAATTGTTTATCTAAATCAACAAATATAAGTCTCATGTATAAGGTGATAGCATCAAACACATGTATTTCCATCAACATCAATTCGCTTGAGTTCTAAGGCAAAGCAATAGAAAATATCAAACACCAAGTAATACCATGATGGAAATCGCCATAATATAACAACATATATAACTCATATAACAGCTCAAAGCACATGAATGTAATCAACATATATAGAATCACAGTAAACCAATACCAATAAAATGGTGAAAATATTTAGAATCTCAAATCTAGGAATCCAATAATGAAATCTTGAAATATCACCATAAATAGATACAAATAACACCAAAAATGGATTCATATCTCTATTGGCGTGCTTATGCTACGCCGCACATGCATTATCACCAATTGGCTGAAATCTGTCAAGTACTATATAATAAATGACCCACCAGTCTAAATAACGACCCACCAACCTAAATAATGACACCCTTGGTTTTTTAATCAACCCATCATCCTAATAAACAACCCATCGGCCTAGTACTGTCAACACCAATGTAATGTGTTGTAGACTTCCCATCAATAACCTGAATAGTGATAACAGTGCATCTTAAAACATGTGCTCTCATTTATCAGTTTACTATAAGTTAACCAATTCAACAGTGAAATAGCTTCAGTCGAACAAGTCCAAAATTAACCGATATAATACATCGATGTGCCTTATACAACTTGGTTTACTATATCATTTATGTCACTTTGTCTTTCATCTGAAGAGTGCAAAAACATGTAGCTTTATATATAAAATAAATTGAGAAAATAGGATATAAAACGATTTTTGGAAATACTTCGAAAATCATTTCTTTAAAATTCCCTTTAGACAGAGAATATTTATATATAAAATAGCTTGTAAATAGTTAACGTTTTATAACTTGATTTTGTAAAACATTTATATTAAAAGATGATTTTATATTAAAATTTCTTTTGAAGCCAATTTATGAAACACATGCATAGTATAGGAAAAATCAACGAAAATTCCATAAAATCGACATGCAAAATTCACAAGAAAATTTGTCAACCCGGAATAAAGGTTGATATTAATGTTAGTCGTTCCATTTGTAGGAATTAGCCTATTAAAAATAGTACCAAACGATGTAACAAAACCATCGGAAGGTCACCAAAAATCCAAAGAATCAACTAGCAGAACATAAAGAAGAATGAATTTCGGCCAAGCATAAAATAACTTGGCCAGATTGACCACACAGATCCATAGGTCGACCTTAGGGTTGACATATGTATGCTTAAAGTTAGCCTAAGGGTTGACCTTATAAGGTCAAATGTCGATCATTATTACGCAAATTCTACTGAAATTTTCTCTTGCTTCGAATCGATTTTCAAAGTAAATTTTGAATAGATTCTGAATAGAATTTGGACATGAAATTCAACATGCAAATGGAGCAACACTCTTGCTACGATCTAGAAAAGATCAAACATAGTTCAGACATTAAACAACAAAGATGTGTGACCACAAAGTTCAATACATAACAAAATTTTATTATAAACATTAAACACATGTTTCTATTTGTTGTAAATCAAATTCACACAAAAATCAGATATTCAACAACATGCATAGATGAATTAAGCTAGAAGTGTGAAGATTAACTCACCTTTGATCATTAACAGCGGTATGGCAATGAATTTGAATGAATTAGCTTTGCAAGGAAGAAGCTTTATGCTAGAAAACATCTCAGATGTCTGTTACAATAAGAATACAAACATGTAGAGAATAATGAATATTACAATGAACAATTTTCTCAAATTAGAGAATTTTATGAAATAATCAGTTTGGTTTAGCTCGATTACCTGTAAAATATCCTCTAGTTGCGAAGGAATTGGAATTTCGCATATAGAATTTAAAAAAAGAACTGATCCTTATACATGTGATGAGATATAGGAGTTCACAAAAGTTAGCTACAAGATTTTTTGAACCACTTTTTCATTGCTTACTTACTCGCTTTAAGAGCACGATACTAAGTCGCTCCTTAAAAAAGTGATTAGGTAAGTTAAAGTGTAATGGGAAGACGACTTAGTTGAGGGTACATGGGAGCCTAAGGAAAAGATTAAAGCTTCTCATCTACATCCCTTTACTGTTGCACCTCACAATTTGATCTTCCTTTAGTTAGAACCCTTAAGATGAGCTTTAGGGAAGGTAGACTATACTAGGTAGAGACCTTTGGATGATATATATGGTTGCAAATATGTTAATGAGACATGTTATGCTTGATTGATGGCATAAAATGTGCATGTATGTTTATGGATTCAAGTGGTCGCATTGAAAACATTAGATTACTGGGTCCTTTAGGTACATACATTCATATCTTTGCATATTGCTTGCTAATTCTGGTTGTTATCCATAGCTGTTGCATTAGATGTATAATTAAGCATACATATAAAATTATAGGACTTGCATAAATCTACATGTATGACATAACCACACTTGCATTAATAGGAGGTTGGCTGGATGAATTGACCAACTACTCTTTTGCATTAGCATACGTTCATGTGCATTCAACATAGCATAATTACATAAGTGCATGAGAGTTATTAATGATTATAGCTACTATGGATGATGGATGAGTATATGGATGTAGATATAACTTTTAGTTCTTATTTGCATTCTTCCATCCTTAGAGATTTCACGGAAGAAATCCTATAAGAGGAAGAATGCAACAACCAAGGATTTCCCAAAATAAATATAAAAATATAATTAAAAGATAAAAATGGACCTAAAAGAATATATTACAAGCCTCTAAAATTGGCTATAGAACTTACACCACTGTGTCCGTTACAATTTTATGAATATTTTCATATATAACATATTAAAATCCGAGCATAAACAAAGAAGTTATAGAGGTTTCAAATTTGAATAAATTTTAATAAAAAGATATAGGGCTTGGTCGACTCGAGATATGCTTAGGTCAACCAGTGGCAGTCGACTTAGAGCAAAGGATGGTCGATTAGACAAGGTTTGAATCAAAGGTTCGTAACTTTCATGTAACATGTTTGATTGCTCTTGATTATTTCATTAAGTAATGATACTTTTAGGGCTCCAGTTCTTATGGTGTTGAGTGAGGGAATGCGTTACTATATAAATTGATAGATAGGGTTGGTTTGGAACCATATTCCACGCTATCGCAGCTAAACCTAGCCTAAATAAATCTTCAAGCTTTAGTTTCCCAAATTTATTTATAATCCCAATTTCTACCTCAAATGTAAATTTTAAAATAAGATTAAAAGAGATTAAACTCTAGTGAATGAATCTATGCAGAATTGGAAGAAGAAGGCTTGCGATGCTTAAGGATTAGGATCGAGGTGTGTGAGCAAAGATTTAACAAGTTAATTTTAATTTATGCCATGTCTGGTTAAACTGTCAGTATTGGATTTAGTCTGTTAAAAATTTAATTTACTAGCCTAAATTAATGAGTCTTTTGTTCTAATTGCAATTGATGTATACAAGTTACAAATCCTTAAATCTCATGTTAAAACTCGATTTAACGCTGATAAAATAAAAATTGCCAAAATGAAATGATTAGATATATTATGGTAAAATAGTAATGATTGGATCTATTATTGTAACTACATAATGACTAGATTGCAAAATGATTAGGTCTGATGTTGTAAAAACACTATGATTTGACCTCATTTTTGTTGAATAATAAAGATTAATTATGTAACGATTACCTGTAGTATGTGTTGGCAACTAAAATGAATTTAAAAAAAATCTGAATTATTAATCACGCGAAAATGTAAGTGTCGACTATCGTAAATTATTGGGCTTTTTACTAAGTTAGGCTTGTTTGTAGATAGTATAACAAAAATAGCCATGTTTTAAAAGTAATTGCAGAAATATACTTGTTTTGGTTTAAGGAAGGTGAGTTCTCAAAACTTGAACAACGACGAGTTATCAAAGTGCACTTTCGTATATTTGGGTACTGAATTCCATAGCGACTTTCTGGAAATTTGATTTGGACATAACTCAATATCTATAATATGAAATCCTCATTTTTCCGTTCCATTGTAAAAATATAGTTCTATAGATTTGAAAGTTTCGTATTTCAATGAAATTTGACTTACAACGATTTCTATATATTCGAATGAAGTTCAAAACGTTAAACTGCGAACTACCATGACATTACGAACTTGTTTTTAGTTGAATTTGAATTATACATCTAAATAGTATATAAATAGCTCAACCAAACAACATAAAACAAATACCAGATTTTAATATTCAAATATAAGAGAGATATAAAGTCCGATTAAGGACAGATAAGTTCAAAACACAAGAAATACAGATACCAGAAGTGCAACACACTGTCATTCCATCAACAAACATACATCTCCATTTTAGGCTACTGAAGTACACCGCTTTCTATTATGGCCTTGCGATCCACATTTGCTACACTTGTTTGTTTTGGGTGTTTGGTGCTCGTCCATAACATTTTTGAATCTCGTAGATTTTGGTCGTCCGGGTTGTCTTCTTATAGGTAGAGCCAATATTCTTGGATCATTGTACGGGTCTCAGTATTTCTTATCGCGTATAGGATGAAACTCTGGCTCGCGGGTAGCTCTATAACTTTGGACGGAGTACCATTAAGAAGAAAAATCATGATGTGCTCTACTACTACCAAAATCCTGTGATGAACAAGCCGCCATCACATGAGCACATGGTATCTTCTGCAGAAGTGGGATGTTTCGTGTACAAGTGCAATTTTGCACCTTCGATCCAACATCATATTCATCTCCATAATAATGAATCACTTGCCATTTATATCGACCAAATCGAACAAGTCTACAACATCGTGTTTCAATAGCACGATTTTTTAATTTTTGCTTCCCATTTTTGAGTAAGTTTTGAATTTAGACCCTGCCCTTTTTCCCGCCTCTTATAGAAATATTCAACTGATCGAAAGAACGTTTTTACAACCAATGCCTTTATAGGCAAGGATCTGGCACCTTTTAGTAACCCATTAAAACTTTCAGATGCATTGGTTTTCATATTATGGAAGCGTCCACCATCATCTTTGCAAAGAGCCCAATTTTCTTCTGAATTCCCTAGGCTTCGTTCAATCCAGTTATGCACCTTCGGCTTAGTTGCCTTGATTTTTCTCTAAGTTTAGTGTATTCAACCATCCTAAAGCACATGCAGTAGCATAAAACAAGCTTGTTAGTCGCTTGTCTCGATGACCTGCAGCTTGAAAATTTCTTTATGATTCCTTGCACAGAACCTATGTTTGTGCGGTTCTTGCCATCTATCCTGCTAAGCGCTTGCAATCCCTTTCACTCTGTCGGATATAAATGTAAGGTGTCAATTTCGTACACTATAAATGAACTCACGCATGCATGAAAAGAAGCAGGACCAACTATCATATGATTTAGATTCGACCACCCCATAAGCTAATGGGAAAAGGAAGTCGTCGGCATCTATAGTGGTAGCTACTAGTTATGTTCCTTACCATACAAATATGTCCCGTCAATACAGAGCACTGGACGACAGTGTACAAAAACTGCAATGGAAGGACCAAATGCCCCAAAAGCACGCTCAAATACCCTAACATTATCGTGTGATATATGTCCTACTGAACCTGGATTACTTATTTTTATTTCTGCAAAATACTGAAGCAAATACAAATACGATTCGGCCCAGTCACCGTATATTTTTTCCAATGCTTAATTCAACGTTCGCCAAGCTTTTATGTAACTGATTTTGATGAAGAGTTGCTCATCGATAAGAACTTTCATTATTCCAGCTAAGATATCCAAATTGGCCTTCACAAAAGACATGATTTTGGATACAAGAAACCCAGAAGTGGCTTGCTTGTGGTTGAAATTAATCGTAGGGTTGACACAGTTATGTTCATGAGGCAACTTTCTGATTTCCCACCATTCAGTTTGTGATTTCTTTAACACTGTAGCATGTATTCACCATGGACAAGTAGCATCAATATTACATACAATGGTATATATTGTTTTATTCGACTTGATTGACTTGTATGAAACACCGTTCAAAACATACGATTCCGTAAGTTGGTAGAGAAACTATTCTTTTCTTTGGAACACCATCCCAACAGCAAAACCATTTTGTTGGCAAGCGGACGAGAATTTTTCACCAGAAAACTCTAGATTAGCCACTATGGATCTGGCCATCATTTGCGTCATGCAGAGATCATCGTCCATTGGTACTTCCATTTGAACCTCATCACCATCTTCTTCGGGAACTTCTGCGTTTGGGAAGTCATAGTTTAGTGGTTCATTGTTGACTTTTGTCCAGCATGTATCATCAACAGTTGTCATGGCAACCACCATGCTATCAACATGTTCGGCCTGTTGTGAAGGACCTGCATCCCAATCTTCTTCGGGTTCTTCATTTAATCTGTTAACAAATGCATTTCGGTTACATCTTACATTTCAACAAGCAATAGGAAACTAAATTAATGTGCAACACATACCTTTGGCTCATATCGAACAGTTCTGATTGAGCAGGGAATACATCCTATTGCATTTGTTGTCCACATTCTTCTGACTGATCAGTTTGTTGTTCTTCTTGTTGTTGTTGTTGTTGTTGCTACTCGTCCATAGGTGGATGAAAATACGGATTGGCGTACAAAGAAGAACTAAAGTTGAGTGAAGGAGCATGAGTTTGCAATATTTCAATGAAATAACCTAAGTTGCTACTCACGAATGGAGGTGTGATGATTTCTTCCATGACATCTTGCACTTTTTTTTGTAGTTTTTCCAACAAACAACTCAATTGATTTCTTGACAGTGGAAAATATTACTTGTACATCTTCATCGTATGAAAGTGCTACGGCTCTCGACCTCGAATCAGTAGGCCAGTTAATGGACAACTCAATGTCATATTCGAGAGGGTTAATTTTAGTCGCTTTGAAGACTGATTCTTTCAAAGCATCAAATGTGCAACCCTTTCGAACTCCCCCTGGTTTGCAGAATCCTCCCACATAATTTCTATTTTAGTGCTCATCCACGACCATTTCACCGTCGTAGTAGTAAAGTGTAGGAATAAAAGTAGGCGCCATTGTTGAGTGAGTACTGGTGTTTTGAAGTTATTTGAATAAATAATTGAAGTGTTCCTGCAATGAGAAATAATGTGTTGAAGAGCTAAGAAATAGGGAAAACATCTAAGCAACGTCATTGTCAAATGACCTTTAATGTGATGATCTCAAAACCCCGTGCTACGGTGTTAAGGATAATCTATGGAATATAACACATTAATCATCATTAACAGAGTACATATAATGGCATAAACAAGAAATAGAATAATTTACACAAATATGACAGCGGAATCATATATATCACCACATCAGAGAGCACAGTGCAAGATACAACTTAGTGCATAATAATACATAATCAGTCTACATCACCTGTGGCGGAACCGCATATATAAAGAGTACATAAACGAAACATCAGTCTACATCGCCTATGGCAGAATCATATACATATACAATAATGGCGGAAAAATCATAGTCATCAACATGTAGTCAAGCCTCGCCATGAGCCAAAAGGGCACCTCTACTGCGGTGCCAAGCCAAAATATGTCAGCTACCTGTAACTAGGATGCCCGTGTGAAAATGAGGGCACCCGAGTTTGCAAGGTGAAACAAACTACGAGTCAGTCATGTGACTGGTATGAGAAATCTACTTAACTAATTAAATCACAATAAAAAGGCAAATCAAAGGACCACGCCACATTCGCGGAACGGGTTTACTCCAATGAGTGCTAGTGCATGAAATAAAGTAAATGATTAAATCATCGCAATGCTTCTTATAAAAATGAAGCCATTATAAGACTCAGGTCCCATCACACAATGCAACGCAAGCCGGAGGATAGAGTTTTACCTTAAAATGTCCAAGAAATGCTTCATACGTATAAAACAAAAGTGTTTGATATTATTACTAGTGCATATATGTTTCAAAAGCATATTCAATCATAAATATCAATCATAGATGGCATGGGTACCATATATCATGTCTCCATACTAATAATACAATCACATCCCCAATTTCATATTGGAAATTGGATTCCATCATGAGTCGAGGCAAGGGGCAAGTTCCTCTCCGTTCGAGACACTCTAGCAAATGCCTCATGATCGCATACAGCGGTCCTTGGAATCGGCTGGGCCGGTCCTCTCTTACTTTTGAGGATTGACAATTCCTGAACACACGTTTCCCGGTCCTTACAGACCTATAATCGAGGCACCTCGCATTCCAACAACCACACAGGTGAGAAGTATATATAAATATCAGGGTTGGCAGGTCACTGACACCACCGTAGCTAGAAAGAAACGTCGTGTTCTCCCAGCGGTCCTTCTCCCGTTTTTGACTCATACCGAGGTGTGAGGCTCGTGAATCCATGCTATACACAAAGCTACACTGCACAAACCATGCTTTGATCATCAACCACAAAACTTTGCTTTGCAACAGAAGCCTTGATCATATGCCACTTAGGCATGCCACACAGGCAATTCACTCCATACGACTGATTTCTATCGATATATAACCTCTGAGCTCGTACGTCTCAGAGAAGGGCGTTAAGCAAGAGAATAAATTCTCTACCGCCAAACAGATATGTATTTAATAGCGATCAATCAGCATAGAACAAAATCCAATGTCAGACACACAGTCCATTTACAAGTTCGTTCTGGGTTTGAACGAAGCAGGAGGCACCGTATTCCTCGCATATCCGCACAATCAACAATACGTCCGAACGGCTACTACTTCAGCTCCTTCAAGGTAGCTACTCCAATCACGAGCATCAGTAGCACCCATCCATCCAATGTGAAGATCGTCGGTCTTGAACCATCTTCGTCTCTTCGACTTCTCACCGTCGATCGATTATTTGAAATGAGAATTAACTCGGCCTTTTCAAATAATCCACGTATATTTAGATTTTCAAATCAATTATTCACATGGTTAAATTACTCAACATTCACATTTAAGTTCCTTAGTATAATTTTCATGTTAAATACATTCAACCATCACATATCAAGCAAACCCAGCAAAATCGGTTTATTTCCTTTCTATATCGTTTATAATATTTTATAACGATATATCGCCTTTTTTATTTATTTAAAAACGGCTATATTTAATTAGACGACGTTTCAGGTCGAGCCGAGGCACTGGCGCTGTTTTTCACTAAATTTGTTTTACACATATCTGAAAATCTAACCATTGGATCTTCACGAATTTTATTTCATTAGAAAGATCCTTTCAAAACGAATCCAATGGTTTCAGTTTTGGGAAAATCCGACGGTCGGATTTCCCACACTTGTCGTTTGAAGTTACGATTTCAAAATACGAACTGCAGCGTCGTTATTCGATTTAATTTAATTATATTTATATTTATATATAAATATAATTGATTCTGGCACTGTTTTTCTTTATATTTGAATTAAACATTCCAGAGAATCCAACCGTCGGATCTTTAAAAATTGGTGCCGTTGGAAAGATATTTCCAAGGCGAACCCAACGGTTGCGGTTTCGGGAAAATCCGATGGTCGGATCTTCCACACTAATTGTTTGAAATCACAGTTTCAAAACACGAACTGCACGGCCACGATTCGTTTTAATTATATATATATAATTATAGTTCATTCGACGATTTCAATATCGTTTTCACTTCAAATATTTCACTAATGCCTTTAAATTTTGGAAAATTTCGCCATAACCTCCTTTGTACGGGAAGGGCTGGGAAAATTCCCAAATAGTCACATGGGCATCTCATCTCAAAAAGAAAAAGAAAAAGCCAAGCGGCTAGCCAATAGGCTCATAAAATCATCACCCAAGCAAAACAGTAAACATGTACCTATTTGTCGGGCACACAATTTTATTCCTCTTCTCTAGCCTCTTTGCTATAACCTGTTCAATAAATATGCATGTACATATGTGCAATTCTTATCACTTATCATTTTCCATTCAACTTCTTGTTTGATTCAATTTGGTTTAAAGTCACCATTCATTCTAATGTTGCATACATAAGCAAAAATCATATCATTAGCTAAATGAATATTTCAACTCATGCATATTTATTCAAGTGGTTATTTTTAACACTTCACATTTCAAAAATGATATTTTTGGCGAACTAAAATATATTTCAACACATGACCATGTTATTTAGTTCCTATACATGTTAAAAATAATACTCATAGCAAACAAATATTTATTTCAACACTCGTATATTTTTAGCAAATCACATACATGATAAAAATGATATTTTTATCATCTAAGATATTTATTCAACACAGGAATATTTTTAACACTTCATATTTTCAATAAAAGGTAATTTTTATTGTTCGATCTTTTTATTCAACACATGAACCTTTTCAACACACGCACTTCTCAACACATGAGCATTTTCCACACATGGATATTTTATATCGTTTGTTCATATAAGAAAGATGTAATTTTTATTGTTGAAACAATTTATTTATAACGCGAATATTTCACATACTTCATATATATTATAAAAATGTGATTTTTATTGTTTAAACACTTTATTCATTCAACACATGAATTTAATTTTCAACACATGACTTCTCAACACATGAGCATTTTCCACACATGGATAAAGTTTCAACACATGACTTTGGTTTCAACACATGAAAATAATTTCAACATATGAAAATAATTCTAACACATGAATATTATTCAAAATTTCGGCAGCATAACGGCAGGGTAGTTAAAACCGGCACCGTCCCGAGTACGGCACCTCGCTCTACCTTAAAACCTCGCGGTTTTTGACAATGGGGATTTCATACATCTAATTCGCACGCAGGCGAGTATGATTTTCTTTTCCATAATTATTTCAAATTTGTTTCAATCACCAATGGGTATTTTTCAACCACAACCAAACAATACCAGCCATAAACAATTCTATCAACCATTCGCATTATTCACCAAATTTTTCACACCACTTCACAATCAATAAATATCGTCTATGGTTTGTGGACGAGGGGAGTGTATATATATATATATATATATATATATATATATATATATATATATATATATATATATGTATGTATGTATAAATATATTTTATTTCCATTCCAACACACATATCATTTAAACAATGCATGTATAATTCATACTTTGCTCATATAGCTTACACAACGCATGTACATGAGGTATACTACACGTGTATAATTTATATTTAGCTTATATAATTTATACATGACATTTCCATTCACATTTCAGTTAGAAATCTCGCCTTGGTTTTTGTGATGCTAAAAATCGTAGATAGTTCAGAAAAATCCGCGGTCTCTTCTAGGATGTAGAGAGCCTCTTTGCGGTCACGATGTTTCTAGTTTCATCGAATTTCGTTAACACACGATAAAGATATGGTTTTTCAAAGTTTGCAACACTTAAAAGTGTTATTTTCAATTCAATTAAACTAAAGCTGATACCTTTCAAAGATGTTCAAAACTAGGTTTTGAAAATTCGTGAAATCCGAGGCTCGATACGATGATCGGAGGGTACAGCGTGGAAGAGGGAGGAGAGGGCTTCGCGGTGTCGGGGGTTTTGGCCAGATCGATGGCCGGAGGAAGCGGTGGCGGCGCTGGAAAGTCGCCGACTTTGAGGGCGTGAATCTCGAGGCACAGGCGACGAGGGGGGTCGAGGGTTGGTCGGATTTGAAGAGGGAAGGGAGGGCTTTCGAATCTGGGTGGTGGCAGGGTCTGGCGTGGCCTGAGGTGGCGGCGATTTGGTCGGGAAGTGGTGAGGAGGGTTCCGCCGTTAATCGCAAGGGTGACAGGTTTTTTTTATATTTTAAAAATTATGAAAGGAGAATTTTGATTGGCCCGTGGTTTTATTAAATTTCAAAATAGCATTTCTCTACACGGACACCAATTCAAACCCAACGACTGTCGCCCCTAGCTAAATACCCTCATCCCGGACACAATGGGATATGTTTCGTAGGCCAATTCGACTATTACAGTCAGTTATTTTTCATATCAAAGTATAAAACATTCAAATTCTATTTTGAACGTACATTTCAATTTGCCAGAGCCACAAACTGATTCGAAAATTTCTAGAAAAATAAATCTAGCTATGTTTTGACGCTACGGTCCCAACAAAACTAGTTTCGTCCAATTCTGAGGCCGTTTGAAAAATGGTCATTTTCTGGCCGATCCAATTTAATAGGAATTAACCAAACACGTTGTCTTTTGCCATGCTCACATACTAGCTTCAAAAATTATGAAATTTGAAACCTAGCAATAGTTTGTCCTCCGGGACCCAACAAAAGTGGTTTCGTCGAATTCCGAGTTCGTTTGCAAAATGTCTATCTTCAAGGGTTATATATTCTCTATAGCGACCTTTCTGAAAATTCATTTGGCCATAACTTTTGATTCCCGCTATGAAATTTCGATTTTTCATAGGGTGTCAATGGATACCCGAAAAATCCGAAATCCGTCCGCATCCGTATCCGAAAAGCGGATAAATATCCGATATCCGGAAAAGCGGATGCGGATGTGGATATAGCCATATCCGCATCCGAAAATTATCCGTCCGCTATTTTTCCCGATTATAGCTTAAATTGTATGTATTTTAACATAATTAAATATACTAATTTATTTATTTGCAAAATTAAAAGTCTACTAAGCGCATGTTAATTGCTCAAAATTATATATTATCATCATATTTATTTATTTTTAGCACTTTAGTAATCAATTAGGTTGAAAATCTTAATATTAAGCTAAAAAAATTCATTTATGTTCATTGATTTATCGATCGTTGGCGGAGCGGATATTTATCCGATATCCGTCCGTATCCGCGGATGCGGATATCCGATATCCGAAAATGGTTTCGGATGCGGATACGGCACTATCCGTATCCGAAAGTATCCGTTGACAGCCCTAATTTTTCAGATTCGTTAGAAAGATATTCATCAACAGATTTAAATATTTTTGGTTTCACCAAAACCGTTATATTTTCCACCCGGTACAGTCAGTCAAAGTTTGAATTCAAATTTTCAAACTGCCATATTATTTCTAATTCACTATTTTATTGAAATATTCTATTTCAATTGTCTCAATTCCTTTAAAATATCCAATTAAAATTTTTTAAATTGGCTCGTATTTTCCGGGTTGTTACAATCTCCCCCACTTAAAACTTTTCATCCCCGAAAAGGAAACAACAGCATAGTAGGAAGCAAAAATGTAAATGCAAAGTATTGTGAAGGTACCTTGCACCAGAGTTAGTTAGAGATGTCCACTCTGCATTTGGGGTAAGCTTGCTTAATGCTCTCCTCAGTCTCCTAAGTACAGTCTCTAGGATCACTACTCCACTACACCTTAACTAAATGAACCTTTTTGCTCCTTAGCTCTCTAGTTTCTTTTCCAACAATCTTTAATGGATCTCTTCTGACTGCTAATTCTGGGGTAATTTCCAAGTCCTGTTGCGCTGCTTCTTCTACAACAAGATCTGGATCATGCACATGTCTTCTAAGTTGAGATATGTGAAACACATTATGCACTCCAGGCAACCAATCAGGTAGTTGAACCCTATAAGCAAGAGTTCCAATTCGTTCTAGTATAGGAAAGGGACCAATAAATCTAGGTGCCAACTTCCCAGTTTACCGAATCGGATCACTCCTCTCATCGAAGAAACTTTCAAGTAAACATAATCACCAACAGCAAATGTCAAAACTCTTCTTCTAGAATCTGCATAACTTTTCTGTTGGCTTTGCGCGGTTTTCAACCGCTTCTTGATGAAATCGACTTTATCAGATTCTTCTCTAATCATCTCGGGTCCCAACACAAGTCTATTTCCAGGTTCTACCCAACATGCTGGAGATCTGCACGGTCTACCGTATAATGCCTCAAATGGTGACATTTTTAGACTTGCCTGATGGCTGTTGTTATATGAGAATTCTGCCAAATGCAAGTGATCTTCCCATGACCCACCAAAATCAATAATACAAGCCTGTAGTAAATCTTCTAAAATTCTATTCACATGCTCAATTTGGCCATCTGTCTGAGGGTGATAAGCGGTGCTCATGTTCAGTTTCGTTCCCAATTCTGTCTGAAATTCCTTTCAGAACTTGCTAGCAAATATTGGGTCTCTATCACTGACTATGCTGATAGGAACTCCATGCAGCTTAACAATTTCTTTGAAATATATCTGTGCTAGACTTTGAGCGGTTCTATTGGATCTGACAGGTATGAAATGGGCAGTCTTCGTGAAGCAATCTACGGTCACCCAAATACTGTCATTACCTTTCTTGGTTCGGGGCAAACCATCTATGAAATACATGGAAATCTGTTCCCATTTCCAACCTGGGACTTCCAACGGTTGCAACAATCTGGCTAGCTTTTGTTGATCGCTCTTGACTAATTGACAAGTAGGGCATCTGCTAACATATAAAGAAATGTCCCTCTTCCTCGCCTTCCACTAAAAAGTGTGTTTGATATCGTTGTACATTTTACTGACTCCAGGATGAATGCAAGCTTGGATTTATGGCATTCATAAAGCACCTCTCTTTTGAGCTCTGGGATGTTGGGAACACAAATTCTCCCTTTCAGCCTCAGAACTTCTTTGTCTACCTGAAAACTTGAGGGCTCACCCTTCTGCATTCTCCCTCTGATCCTATGAATGAAGTGATCATTTTTCTGGAGAGCAAATATTTTATCAATCAATCCAGGCATAATTATAAGATTGGAAATGATTGCGGTTTTTCTACTAAGTGCACCAGCCACAACGTTAGCCTTTCCCGGCGTATACAGGATATCTAGATCATATGCTACAAGAAATTTTAGCCAACGCTGCTGCCTCAAGTTCAGATCTTTCTGGGTGAATAAATACTTTAATGGTTGATGATCTGTATATAGTTCAAATTTCTCACCCAACAAGTAATGCCTTCAGATTTTCAAAGCAAAAACAATAGCCAGCAACTCAAGATCATGAGTTACATAATTCTTCTCATGCGGTTTCAGCTGGCAGCTAGCATAAGCGACTACTTGGCCTCTTTGCATTAACACTGCACCAAGACCTCTAATAGAAGCATCTGTCAAAACCGTCAAATCCTGGTTGCCATCTATAATGGTTAACACTGGAGCAGTTGTCAGTTCGATTCCAATTCCTGGAAAGCTTCCTCAAAGTCGGAAGTCCACTTAAATTTCTCGTGCTTCTTCGTAAGCTTTGTTAATGGGGCGGATATCTTCGAAAAATCCTTAACGAACTTTCGATAATAACTAGCCAACCCCATAAAACTTCTAACCTCTGTGGGTGTAGTAGGCTGTTTCCAGTCTTGAATTGCTGTAATTTTGCTCGGATCTACAGAAATCCCTTCCTTTGACACGACATGGCCAAGGAACTTCACCTCTTCTTGCCAGAAGACACATTTAGAGAATTTGGCTTTGAAGACGTTCTTTCTTAGAATCTCCAATACTTGTTCTAAATGTTTTTCATGCTCAGATTTTGATTTGGAGTAGATTAAAGTATCATCGATGAATACGAGGACAAATTTATTCAGAACTCCCCTGAACACTCTATTCATTAGATCAACGATGTATGTTGGAGCATTGCATAGGCCGAACGACATTACTAACCATTCATAAAATATGTTTGGACCTCTGAAAGCTGTCAAAGGAACACACTCTTCGGTAATTCTCAATTGATGGAAACCTGTAGCTAGGTCCATTCTGGAAAATACTCTCGCCCCATTCAATTGGACTAGCAGATCATTGATGCGGGATAATGGGTATTTTTTTTAGCGTCTATTTGTTGAGGTCTCGGTAATCAACACACAATCGAAGAGTACCGTCTGACTTTGGGACAAACACTATAGATGCACCCCAATTAGAAAAGCTAGGTCTGATCAGGCCCTTCCATAGCAGTTGACGAGTTTGATCGCCTAATTCTTCCATTTCCTTTGGAGTCATTCTTCTAATTGGATGTACCACTGGCCTGGCATTGGGAATTAGATCGATTCCGAATTCTATTTCTCTTTGCAGAGGTAAGTTTTCAACTTCTTCAAACACATCCGCATAGTTTCTAACAACAGGAATCTTTTCTAAGGAAGTGGGAATAACTTCCAATGCAGACCAAAATTCCTTTCTATCTGGATTCGAACCATGGCATGATACACTAATGTATCCAAGCTTCGTTCTGATTTTTACTATTCTTTCTGAACACTTTACTTCAGCTTCATATTTCGTTAACCAATCAAGCCCGAAAATGATGTCAAACTCAGGAAAATCCATAACGACTAGGTCAAAAGGAAACCGGTACCGAGAAAATGAAGCAGGTACTTTATAATATGAACTAAGAATAATCGTACCCCCTATTGGATTATGAACCCTAACCGATTATGTAAGCTTTCTTGGTTTTAACTTTAATTTGTGAACTGTGTTATTAGCAATAAAACTACGTGATGCACCCGTGTCAAATAATACAGAAACAGGAATATTCTTAATTATAAGGGTACCTCCCAAAACATCGGGTTTACCTGCTCCATCGGAAGCAGGCGGCGGATTTGTCCCGTCATATACGTGAGCAACCTCGGCCTTCTTAGGCAAGGGACAGTCTCTGACAAGATGTCCTGTCCTGTGGCAGTTAAAGCATGAATGAGGGTTCTGAGAGCCCTGGCTTGAACCTTGAGAGTCGGTCTTCTGCCTCTTCGGGGCTATGCAAACATTTGAATAGTGCCCCACCTTGCCACAATTGTAGCGGCTTCCCTTTGGCGGCCTGCTAGTTTGCTGATTCGTGGTCGCCGCATTGCTTGATTCTGGCTAGTTTGTAGAGGGCTTGCGCTTATTCCCCGCCTGGCTTTTAGTACGGTCCAGGTCGAGGTTCCTTTGATCCAGGTCCTCATAGTTGCACGCCATCTCCACTAATTCATTAAACGCCAGCTTGATGTGGGCCATTGCCCTGTCTTGGTACTTCCGCTTTAGCCCGAGGATGAACCTCTTGTTCTTGGATTTAGCGGTGGCGACGAGCTCAGGAGCATATCGGGATAACTGTGTAAACTTGTTCAGATAGTCTTGCACAGAAAGATCTCCTTGCTGGAGGTTTGCGAATTCGTCGTGCATGCGCTCAAGGGCTTGCTCTGGGACATACTTTTCTTTGAACAAATATTTGAATTCATCCCATGTCCTACCAGCATTTCTGTTCGCTACGGTAAGAGCTTCCCACCATAATTCGGCTTCCTCTTGGAGAAGCCAAGCACCCATGAAAGCTTTGTCTTGATCCCCCAGCCTCAGGCCTCCTAGTATCTTCTCGCATGTTTTCAGCCATGCTAGGGCCTCAATTACAGTGCCTGTTCCAGAGAAGGTTTTGCCTCCTAGATTTTTGTATCTTTTAGCCATGCGGTCGAGCTCGAATGGCTAAGCGGTCGGGGGTTGTATTAAGGGTCCATTTTCGGCTGGGACTTCTCCTTGTCCTCAGCCACGGCCAGCTCGGCCTCCTCTACCAGCGGCTGCTCGGGTAGCCATTGTTCAAGTTTTGTATAAGCAAGAAAAGAGTCAGCCTATAGAAATGATAATTTTATTGTATGGTAAAGAAGAAGAACTTAAGGAAAGACTATGATGTACTGATCAAATTATTTTTGCTATTCTGTTTAGCTCATTCTAGGACATTACTAGTCCTATCTATAATGAGCTACTCGCCTTAGAATACTACTGATTCTATTCTGACGAAGTGCTTAATGTGTTAGATTCCAGAACTAAGGTTAGCCAAAGCTCTGATACCACCTGTGACGATCTCAAAACCCCGTGCTACGGTGTTAAGGATAATCTTTGGAATATAATACATTAATCATCATTAGTAGAGTACAGATAATAGCATAAACAAGAAATAGAATAATTTACACAAATATGACAGCGAAATCATATATATATCACCACATCAGAGAGCACAGTGCAGGATACAACTTAGTGCATAATAATACATAATCAGTCTACATCGCCTGTGGCGGAATCACATATATATAGAGTACATAAATTAAACATCAGTCTACATCGCCTGTGGCGGAATCATATACATATACATATACAATAATGGCAGAAAAATCATAGTCATCAACATGTAGTCAAGCCTCATCATGAGCCAAAAGTGCACCTCTACTGCGGTGCCAAGCCAAAATATGTCAGCTACCTGTAACTAGGCTGCCCGTGTGAAAATGAGGGCATCCAAGTTTGCAAGGTGAAACAAACTACGAGTCAGTCATAGGACTGGTATGAGAAATCTACTTAACTAATTAAATCACAATAAAAAGGCAAATCAAAGGACCACGCCACATTCGCGGAACGGGTTTACTCAATTGAGTGCTAGTACATGAAATAAAGTAAATGATTAAATCATCGCAATGCTTTTTATAAAAATAAAGTTATTATAAGACTCAGGTCTTATCACACAATGCAACACAAGCCGGAGGATAGAGTTTTACCTTATAATGGCCAAGAAATGCTCCATACGCATAAAACAAAAGTGTTTGATATTATTACTAGTGCATATATGTTTCAAAAGCAGATTCAATCATAAATATCAATCATAGACGACACGGGTATCATATATCATGTCGCCATACTAGTAATACAATCACATCCGCAATTTCGTATTGGAAATTGAATTCCATCATGAGTCGTGGCAAGGGGAAAGCTCCTCTCTATTCGAGACACTCTAGCAAATGCCTCAGGATCGCACACAGCGGTCCTTGGAATCGGCTGGGCCGGTCCTCTCTTATTTTTGAGGATTGGCAATTCCTAAACACACGTTTCCTGGTCCTTACAGACCTATAATCGAGGCACCTCTCATTCCAACAACCACACAGGTGAAAAGTATATATAAATGTCAGGGATGGTAGGTCACTGACACCACCGTAGCTAGAAAGAAACGTCGTGTTCTCCCAGCGGTCCTTCTCCCGTTTTTGACTCATACCGAGGTGTGAGCTCGCGAATCCATGCTATACACAAAGCTACGCTGCACAGACCATGCTTTGATCATCAACCACAAGACTTTGCTTTGCAACAGAAGCCTTGATCATATGCCACTTAGGCGTGCCACATAGGCAATTCACTCCATGCGACTGATTTCTATCGATATATAACCTCTGAGCTCGTACGTCTCAGAGAAGGGCATTAAGCAAGAGAATAAATTCTCCGCCGCCAAGCAGATATATATATATATATATTTAATAAAGATCAATCAGCACAGAACAAAATCCAATGTTAGACACACATTCCATTTACAAGTTCGTTCTGAGTTTGAACGAAGCCGGAGGCACCATATTCCTCGCATATCCGCACAATCAACAATACGTCCGGACGACTACTACTTCAGCTCCTTCAAGGTAGCTACTCCAATCACGAGCATCAGTAGCTCCCATCCATCCAATGTGAAGATTGTCGGTCTTGAACCGTCTTCATCTCTTCGACTTCTCACCGTCGATTGATTATTTGAAATGAGAATTAACTCGGCCTTTTCAAATAATCCACGTATATTTAGATTTTCAAATCAATTCTTCACATGGTTAAATTACTCAACATTCACATTTCAGTTCCTCAGTATAATTTTCATGTTAAATACATTCAACCATCACATATCAAGCAAACCTAGCAGAATCAGTTTATTTCCTTTCTATATCGTTTATAATATCTTATAACGATATATCGCCATTTTTTATTTATTTAAAAACGACCATATTTAATTAAACGACGTTTCAGGTCATGCCGAGGCACTGGCGCTGTTTTTCACTAAATTTGTTTTACATATATCTGAAAATCTAACCGTTGGATCTTCACGAATTTTATTTCACTAGAAAGATCCTTTCAAAACGAATCCAACGGTTTCAGTTTTGGGAAAATCCGACAATCGGATTTCCCACACTAGTCGTTTAAAGTAATGATTTCAAAATACGAACTGCAGCGTCATTATTCGATTTAATTTAATTATATTTATATTTATATATAAATATAATCGATTCTGGCGCTGTTTTTCTTCAGATTTGAATTTAACATTCCATAGAATCCAACCGTCGGATCTTTACAAAGTTGGTGCCGTTGGAAAGATATTTCCAAGGTGAACCCAACGGTTGCGATTTCAGGAAAATCCGATGGTCGGATCTTCCGCACTAATCGTTCGAAATCACGGTTTTAAAACACGAAATGCACGACCACGATTCGTTTTAATTTAATATATATATAGTTCATTCGACGATTTCAATATCGTTTTCACTTCAAATATTTCACTTACACCTTTAAATTTTGGAAAATTTCGCCATACCCTACTTTGTACGGGAAGGGCTGGGAAAATTGCCAAATAGCCACACGTGCGTCTCATCTCAAAAAGAAAAAGAAAAAGCCAAGCGGCTAGCCAATAGGCTCATAAAATCATCACCCAAGCAAAACAGTAAATATGTACCTATTTGTCGGGCACACAATTTTATTCCTCTTCTCTAGCCTCTTTGCTATAACCTGTTCAATAAATATGCATGTACATATGTGCAATTCTTATCACTTATCATTTTCCATTCAACTTCTTATTTGATTCAATTTGGTTTAAAGTCACCATTCATTCTAATGTTGCATAAATAAGCAAAAATCATATCATTAGCTAATTAATGAATATTTAAACTCATGCATATTTATTTGAACAAGTGGTTATTTTTAACACTTCACATTTCAAAAATGATATTTTTGGCAAACTAAAATATATTTCAACACATGACCATGTTATTTAGTTCCTATACATGTTAAAAATAATATTCATAGCAAACAAATATTTATTTCAACACTCGTATATTTTTGGCAAATCACATACATGATAAAAATGATATTTTTATCATCTAAAATATTTATTCAACACAGGAATATTTTTAACACTTCATATTTTCAATAAAAGGTAATTTTTATTGTTCGATCTTTTTATTCAACACATGAACCTTTTCAACACACGCACTTCTCAACACATGAGCATTTTCCACACATGGATATTTTATATAGTTTGTTCATATAAGAAAAATGTAATTTTTATTGTTGAAACAATTTATTTATAACGCGAATATTTCACATACTTCATATATATTATAAAAATGTGATTTTTATTGTTTAAACACTTTATTCATTCAACACATGAATTTAATTTTCAACACATGACTTCTCAACACATGAGCAATTTCCACACATAGATAAAGTTTCAACACATGACTTTGGTTTCAACACATGAAAATAATTTCAACATATGAAAATAATTCTAACACATGAATATTATTCAAAATTTTGGCAGCATAATGGCAGGGTAGTTAAAACCGGCACCGTCCCGAGTACGGCTCCTCGCTCTACCTTAAAACCTTGCGGTTTTTGACAATGGGGATTTCATACATCTAATTCGCGCGCAGGAGAGTATGATTTTCTTTTCCACAATTATTTCAAATTGGTTTCAATCACCAATGGGTATTTTACAACCACAAACAATTCTATCAACCATTCACATTATTCACCAAATTTTTCACACCAATTCACAATCAATAAATATCATCCATGGTTTGTGTACGAGGGGAGTATATATATATATATATATATTTTTATATTTATATTTGTGTATAAATATATTTTATTTCCATTCCAACACACATATCATTTAAACAATGCATGTATAATTCATACTTCGCTCATATAGCTTACACAACGCATGTACATGAGGTATACTACACGTGTATAATTTATATTTCGCTTATATAATTTATACATGACATTTCCATTCACATTTCAGTTAGAAATATCAACTTGGTTTTTGTGATGCTAAAAATCGTAGATAGTTCAGAAAAATTCGCGGTCCCTTCTAGGATGTAGAGAGCCTCTTTGCGGTCATGATGTTTCCTATTTCATCGAATTTCGTAAACACACGATAAAGATATAATTTTTTAAAGTTTGCAACACTTAAAAGTGTTATTTTCAATTCAATTAAACTAAAGCTGATACCTTTCAAAGATGTTCAAAACTAGGTTTTGAAAATTCGTGAAATCCGAGGCTCGATACGACGATCGGAGGGTACAACGTGGAAGAGGGAGGAAAGGGCTTCGCGGGGCCGGGGGTTTTGGCCAAATCGATGGCCTGAGGAACCGGCGGCGGCGCTGGAAAGTCGCCGACTTTGAGGGCGCGAATCTCGAGGCAGAGGCGACTAGGGGGGTCGAGGGTTGGTCAGATTTGAAGAGGGAAGGGAGGGGTTTCGAATCTAGGTAGTGGCGGGGTCTGGCGTGGCCTGAGGTGGCGGCGATTTGGTCGGGAAGTGGTGATGAGGGTTCCGCCGTTAATCGCGAGGGTGACGAGTTTTTTTTTTTAAAAAAAAATTATGAAAGGAGAATTTTGATTGGCCCGTGGTTTTATTAAATTTTAAAATAGTGTTTCTCTACACGGACACCAATTCAAACCCAACGACTTCGCCCCTAGCTAAATACCCCCATCCCGGACACAATGGTATATGTTTCGTAGGCCAGTTCGACTGTTACAGTCGGTTATTTTTCAAATCAAAGTATAAAACATTTAAATTCTATTTTGAACGTACATTTCAATTTGCCAGGGCCACAAACTGATTCGAAAAATTCCAAAAAAATAAATCTAGCTATGTTTTAATGCTACGGTCCCAACAAAACTAGTTTCGTCCAATTCTAAGGCCGTTTGAAAAATAGCCATTTTCTGGCCGATCCAATTTAACAAGAATTAACCAAACACGATTTCTTTTGCCATGCTCATATACTAGCTTCAAAAATTATGAAATTTGAAACCTAGCAATAGTTTGACCTCCCGGACCCAACAAAAGTGGTTTCGTCGAATTCCGAGGTCGTTTGCAAAATGTCTATCTTCAAAGGCTATATATTCTCTATAGCGACCTTTCTGAAAATTCATTTGGCCATAACTTTTGATTCCAGCTATGAAACTTCGATTTTTAAGATTCATTAGAAAGATATTCATCAACAGATTTAAATATTTTTGGTTTCACCAAAATCCGTTATATTTTCCACCCGGTATAGTCAGTCAAAGTTTGAATTCAAATTTTCAAACTGTCGTATTATTTCTAATTCACTATTTTATTGAAATATTCTATTTCAATTGTCTAAATTCCTTTAAAATATCCAATTTAAAAATTTTAAATTGGCTTGTATTTTCCGGGTTGTTACATTTAATCAACTCAGTAAGGTCATTGTCAAGTCAGATTTTGCACTGCTTTAATCATGTCATCAGTTTTGAAATAAAGTAGCATCAACTGTCCTATGTTCATCCTGGTCACAAAAAAACAAGGTTTGTATAAGAATTGGCAGAGCATTCATCATGTCATCAATTTCGAAATAAAGCATGGTCATTTATCCTTTCAACGGATTTATCACAATGGACATACATTAGGTCAGATTTGGCAGAGTCTGGTCAACTCAACTATTTCGAAACATTGGACCAACTTTATCCATGTCTAGTCAAATCGCCTGAATTGTTGCAGATCGTACTGTACAGAAACAGAATGACCCAGCTTTATTTTATGGCAGCTAGTTGTCAATTCATCTTTATGTCATAATGTGTACTATACGAACCAACAAACATACGAACAATAATTCAAACTTCAAAAACCTACAATAATTTCATAGAAAACACAAACATACAGTACTTCATATTAATCTTCCAAGTCGTACAAACAAACAATAATTCAAACTAAACTTCAGAAACCTATAACGACAACGGAGAATATAATAAGTCAAACTAAACTTCAAAAACCTACAACGACGATGGATAATAGAAACACTACTAGTTACGGTTAAATTGCAAGTCCTCTAGGAGTTTTAAAAACGTCTAATTTCTTGCTCCAGCTCTTTTGCATATTTAATGCCTCTTGGACTAAGCGGTTCGTCAATCCATTCTAATATTGCACCCCTGGGGATAATTGGAACAAAGTAGACTTCGACAACCAATGTTTTCGCCATCATCTGATACAACAACTTCAGCCATATATCTACAGTGGCAGCGAACTGGGTATGAGTTAACCTTTTGCTCCACCATTATTTGAGAAGGCATTTTGAAAATATATGGAGTTGAAAAAAAATCGTTAAGTATAAATAAGAATTATGAGAGAGTAGGTGGGTACATATAGAGGTTGGAAATGTGCAAAAATACACAGGAGAATTTCCAAAACTCGCACAAAGGCGAGTTCCCAAAATGCGCCACTTTATCTCCCAGAACAAAACAGCCCTATATTTGTAATTATTTTTGAAACATGATTGAACAAGTGATACTCTCTCTAAACAGGCCTATGTTTGTGAATTCCCCTAAATTATTTGACTAAATAGACTGTTTTGGAGCCTTAAGCTAATAGATGCAGGAACCTTATATTCATTAAGATGCCTGATTGATATAGATGCATTTATGGGTTTTAATATGTGATTGTAAATATAATTCATGTTTCCCTACCAAAGGTTGGGTGCGGATGACCTTTAAGGTGGAAAACATATGTTCCTAAATACACGCATAGGATCGGATTACCATCGTTAGTCGGGGTAGTGGGGTCGAAAAGGTGGCAGATCATGGGTATTCTATGTGTCCATATGGACGCGACTATATGGTCGGACGCAAAAGGTTGAAAGTTAGTGTTGCCCAATACTAGTATAAGTTAAGACTGCTACTGCCAATGGTACGTAAGAGGTATTTTGCTACTTGGATCAATAGGTAAAGCTGTAGTGCATATGATGAGTCATTGTGCGAGTTTACATGCATGTTCTTTCTCTCTTAGCCTAGTGTGAGTTAAAACGAGATAGTAGATTCACATAACAAGATGATCATTTGAATAAATTCGACCTATGGATATTACACTATGGGTGCATTATCTCAGCTAATTGGTATGTCATTTCTTAATCAATAAAGAAGGTGAATATCTCGTTTTCGCTTGGGTAAAAATACGAAAATTTATAGCAAATCCTGAATCGATACTTGAATGAAAACCACCAAATAGGCAATTGTAGTATTCAAACGATTGAGGTAAAAGCTAAAAGAACAATTTTAAAGTCGAATACGAAACATAAGTATCGATTCGATTGAACTATATGTGCTTAGGAACTAAAATAACACGTCATCCATTGGTTTTACACTAACAAATTTAGGGAGCATTTGGGATGAACGCGAACGGGGTATTGAGTGGTGTATTTAATAAGGTATTGTGCATGATACGTTGGTGAATGGGTTACGCATACACGACTATTGAGCATGGTATTTAATTTGTGTTTTTTATTTTGACTGTTTTATAGTAGTCAATTATTTGTTTTACTGTGTAATATGCATTTAACATAAATGAAATAACTGTATTGAAATACATAGAAATTAGTTATACAATACAAGTAAATGCAAAGAAAATGGTAAGATCAATCAACAATCTTGCAGTGAAAATGCCATCTTTTAAGTTATTTCAAATTGTTTCATTTCTTTGTTCACTTATCATTGAACCTTCTCAGTTGATCGCATTTCTCATACCATAATATTCCTTAAGAAATTCGTCTAAAACAAGATTAGGGTCATTGTTGTAGGCCATAAAATTTAAATCATCATTTTTGCGTTTGTATATGAAATTGTGAATGGCCACTATGATACTAATTTTCTTTGAGTGTTGAAAGAGTACGCTAACATATTTTTTAAAGTAAAATATTTTCTCAAAAACCTCTAGCAGATGGTTCAAAATTAATTCTAAAAGAACCTATTTCACCAAGTATTGCTAATTTCTCCCTTTTTGTTATGCTGCTACGCACCTCTTGCTTTCGGCTTTGTAGTGGTTACATTGCCCCAAGGCTTAGCCGTCCAACGAATGAAACCCTATGATGGTTCGAGTCTTCAGGAACCTTCCGTTGGTTGAAGTATACTGGACCTCCCCGGAATAATGGCCTCTTTAACGGCTTATTCGGAAGATTTGGGTAGTCATTCTATTCTTTTTTCTGGAACAACATCTTCAATTCAATAGTTGGGCCCAGTATATTAATTTTCGAAGGTTCTCTCAACTGCCATACGTAAACTCAAATGGTAGAATTTAAGGTCGTATTCATTTACGTTGTGCTTTGCGTTTTAAAAATTAACTACAAAAAATAAAAATAAAAGTTAATGGATGGTGGAAAGAATGGAAGAATGATGGAGGGAACGACGGAAGGGATGGAGAAACAGTGAAGGGATGAGTTTTCTCTCGCTCTTTCGTTGCTTCCCTAAATGTGGAGAAAAATAAATGTTGTTTTCGTTTTGGTATATCAATTCTGTTTTCTAAGAGGGTCATTTTTCATGATATACATGCGTCGTTCGCATTTTTGTATGTGTGAAAACTCAAAAATAAAATTGCTAAACTATAAACCATCTAAAAAAATTATTGTTTGATTTTAGTTTGTTTGTGGTACCACTAAAATGGGGAATATGATATAACATTATGTTATGGTAGTATAATAATTCCTATGTCAGTAACATGTATCAACTAAATTACACTATCCAAGTAGATGGTGATGGAGGTTTCTTTTTTAGTAAGAGAAAACAAAGGTTTTTCTCGTAATTAAAAAAAATTGACAGCGTTCTGATTGGCCATTTAGTATGTCTTTTACCCACATTAGACAGCTATATTCCGACGTGCAAATCCTAATGATATCGCTCTTTCTTCTTAAGAAATATGTTGCAACAAAGAACAAATTTTGTGCTCTTTGTAATCGAGGTCTTGGGTCCGTTCTTAGCGTTAGTGAGCGGAAGAAATGAACAGATTGACCGAGCGAAGAATTGAGCAGTTAAAATCGAGTGAACAGATGATGCATTTTTGTGATTTTAAGCCTAGAACTGAGCGTTGAAAGTGAGTGGAGTATTGAGCTGCGTAGTGAGCGGTTATACATATATTTAGGTAATTTTTATTCTAATCCACGATTTTAATAAGTTAATCCACCATTTACTTTAATAAGTTAATCCACAACTATTCTGTTAGTTAATCCATCAGTGGATTAACTTAAAGGTTTCTTTTATTTTTATTTTTTTCTTCCCAATTTTGATATCTAATTTCATTACGAATATCTAGGAGTGCATACAGGGAAAACATATTCTCAAAACTGTATCAATGGGTAAACATGCTCTACAATTATGACTGGAAATAAGAATATGAATCTTTGATCTTCGACTCCTGAAGACCAATCAAACACAGTTATGTTTAATCAAATGGATCAATTCGTGGGTGATGCTCGCTCGCCATGGCCATTCCTAGTTGGTAGGTTTCCAAATTAGAAGTAAAAGAAGTACTGGTTATATTTTAAATCATGTGACATAAAAAGTCACCAGTTGGTATGTATCCAAATTAGAAGTAAAAGAATTCAAAAGTATGCAACATCACTAATACAAACTTTTGCATACAAACAATGAAGGGATTTTCTAATAGCACCATATTGTAAGTCTGTCCAATTAAATTTCAGCGTTCGGGTCAACAGTTGCCTACCTATTATTTTTATTTACAAAAAATACATGAAGGGAAATTCATTTTTGTGTTATATAATTTAAATTTTACATGAGCAACTCCATTCACAAGGACAACATATCCGCATTTGGTTAACTACTTGAACACAAATAATTTAACGATGCATGTAAAAATAGTGGATATATGCAGTCATTTTATTTGTTGTATCTTTAAGTTTGTCGGCGGATAGATCAATGTATGAAGTTGACATGGAGAACAACCGAGTACCCTACATATATATTGAAAAATGTAAGACGTATATAATGATAAATAAATCAGATATACTCGGTTAATTACAGCAAAACCATTTGTACTCGTGGTGCCACATTTAGCTTGTCAAAATATATCATGTGTTAACCATATGGTTTTAATGTCATTCATACATCGTTAGATTTTGTAGTCTCTGTATTTTTAGTAATTTTCCTGCAACTCCATCTTAGCAAAATCCTGAACCATTTCAGATCCTTCTATGATACAAAACCCAGATAAGTTCAACTTAGTAGACTCTCCAGCTTTATCAAAAGCAGAAAACTATGAGGAAGATGCATCATCAGCAGAAGCAAGATAACTACTTACTGTTATTACGTTGAATTACTTCACTTAAACTTGACTTTAGATGGTAGGATTTCAGAAACAAGAATACGACACGAAACGCAGAGAAAAAGACTGAGAAGAAGAAAATTACATACGTTTTATAGGTGGATACACTGATTAAAATTAAAATTTTAGTAAAAGTCAATGATCCTATAAAATATGATGGATTAACTTACTAAAATTGTCGATCAGAATAAAAAGTACCATATATTTATTGTAATAGAAATTTTGTAACGGTAAATCAAGTGCAAAGTGCAAATTTTTTTCATAACATCATAATAAAATCAAATTGCATTTCAAACTATGATAGATCAAAAAAAACATAATGAGCACACTAAAAATCCCAACTCACCCGTTATTAGGGTGTAAACCGGTCGGACCGGACCGGACGGAGTGTGTTCAGTTTCTATTCTAAAAAAAGTGGGGCCGAACCAGAAAATTTCTCGGACAAATTTCGTTGTCCTAGTTCGTGTCCTAAATAAAATCAGTTGGACACAGACATATGTTTTACGGACACGGACGTGATCGGACTCGGTCGGACATGGCTATTTATATCACATTTTGTACATTTTACTAAATTTTCTCTCAACTATACGTCGGATTACAAGTAATTCAGACGAGTCCGGGCCGGACATGATTTTTTTCTCGTACAAATTTTGTTGTCCTAACTCATGTCCTAAATGAAAATCGGACCGACTCGAACAGACGTATTTCGGTTACGGATACGAACGAACGTCGGACATTCAAGCAAATTTGCAGCCCTACCCTTTAGGAAAGTCTTCGATTAGGTACTTGACAAATGCAAGTACCACATCGTATGTAGTGTCCCTAAGGATAACTAGAAACCGTGCCTCCTTGCTTATTATCATCGTAAGCACTCATTCTTGGTAGTCAAAGTATGACTCTACTAGCTAAATACATCACTGCACCTGTGTACGGACACCCTACGGCCTTGTAGAAGATTCTCTAGCATAAAAAACTCTGACCGACTACAAAGGAGGTGCATCTGTTTGTAAACATGATCCATAAAAAGCAACGTCCTCAGCAGCAAATGAAGCGATAGGAGGAATGGGATAAACTCGGGTTGCCTTCAGTATGACACCCTCATGCAGCATATTTAGTTGACGAAATTTGATTGGAGACACGAACTTGAATTTTTCATAGCGTCTAGTTGTGGAATTCCACCGCTCGTCAGGCCCTTTCAAATAGTCTTTTTCAGTATTCTATGTTGGAAATATTCAACCTATTGGGGCCACATATGCTAATGTATTGGCTATCTTATGACTAAGTCTGAATACGTGATCTAGTTTGAAATAAATATCTGAGGACTTTTAGGGTATAATTATCATGTAATATAATAATGTGTGGATACCAGAGTGATAATTTTGGTTTGTTGAAGGGCCGAACTAAAAATATCACACTACTATATGTATAGGATTATGGTCCCCGAATTACACAAGTTATCAGAGTGTTCTCTTACCTCTTCTATAGAGACATATTTACAGATCTGAGCTTGTGTCAATTTGGAAGATCAAACTCAACCTAATTCTACATATCAGCAAACACCGATGGATTCAGCAAGCTTTTTTCTTCGGAATCTCGGAACTCCATGCGCTTTTACCTATTAAAAAGGATATTTTTATTTAAATATTACTAATTCAATGGCAAGTTAAAATTGTTGCATATCATTATAAATGCAGCCGTCAGTTTCTGAGATGCATTGGTATTATATCCGTTGTTTATCCAAATTTTGACACAAAGTCGCGTATTCAGATTATTTTCCATTCAGTTCTGTTTAATTATTTACAATTTGTACGCTGTTCGGAGCAATTATTGCTGACTGTATGGATGTTAAACACTGCTCATTAACTTGTTTATCATATTCATCCAATATTTTACACGTCACAAGTCATATTATATAGAAGACGCATGATTTTTTTTCTTTGGTTTAGATATGCAGTACTTATATATGTATTAAAAAAATCATTTTTTTATGGCTATCAGATCATATTTCAACTTGTAGAAAGTTGATACTGATATTTAAGGCAAACGGGTTAAAAAAAAAATTTTTGGTGTCTCTTTACAACTGTAAATATTTTACATTAGTAGTGAATTAACTTTAAAATAATATGTCACCAAAGTGACCTCTATATTTTGGTGGTTCATGAAAATGTTTGATATTTGTGTGTAGTTATTCATGCGAATATTAGTCGGCCCAAAGGAAGGCTAATTTTTGCCCGAATCACTTACATATGTGTGATGATAAATACGTGACAATTATAAGGATTTAAGAGTGGATAATTAATCGGCCTAAAGGAAGGTTGTTATTCGACTTTTATTTATTGTTAGTATTTGATCGTTGCAACAAGAGTTTCACTTGCAATTAATATTACTGTCCAAAGACTTGATATTAATGTTGTACTAGATATCTTGAAAAAGAGAACTACCAATTATTTGAATTTACTGCTGTTGGTTTATAATGTAAGCATGCTTAAATGATTCTTTCATTGATTACAGTTAATATGACTACGATATCTGCCAATCTTAACAATATTCCTATTCTGACTGGAACAAACTTCAAGGATTGGAAAGAGAACATATTGCTTGTTCTTGGCTGCATGGATCTTGACCTTGCACTTAGGATGGACGCACCCACCCCTCTTACGGATGAAAGTTCTTCTGATGCTATATAGAACTTTGAGAGGTGGGATCGTTCAAACCGCATGAGTCTAATGATCATAAAACGGGGCATTCCGGAGGCATTTAGGGGTGCAGTGTCTGAAAAGATAACCAACGCCAAAGATTTCCTTGTTGAGATTGAAAAACGTTTTGCTAAAAACGATAAGGCGGAGACAAGCACACTTTTACAGTGCTTGATTTCCATGAAGTATCAAAGCAAAGGAAACATAAGGGAGTACATAATGGAAATGTCTAATGTTGCTTCAAAACTTAAGGCACTTAAGCTAGAGCTTTCAGATGATTTGCTCATGCATTTGGTATTGATCTCTCTTCCTTCACAGTATAACTAGTTCAAAATCAGTTATAACTGTCAGAAGGAGAAATGGACTCTTAATGAGCTCATTTCATACTGTGTGCAAGAAGAAGAGAGGTTGAAGCATGATAAGACTGAAAGTGCTCATTTGGCTTATACCCCTAAAGGAAAAGACAAAAAGAGAAAGAAGGATAATGAAGCTGCTAAGGGTCCAACAGAAAAGAAACAACAAAAGGAAACTGATGGTTGTTTCTTTTGTAAAAGGGCTGGATATTTGAAGAAAGATTGTACCAAATATCACGCTTGGCGTGTTAAGAAAGGTATGTCTTTTGCTTTGGTCTGTTCTGAAGTAAATTTAGTTACAGTACCTAAGAACACTTGGTGGATAGATTCTGGTGCCTCTACTCACATAAGTGTTTCTATGCAGGGCTGCCTGAGCTACCGAAATCCAACTGATGTTGAAAGATACATCTATGTGGGTGATGGAAAATCGGTTCAAGTGCAGGCTATTGGGCATTTTAAGTTATTATTAGGAACTCAGTTTTATTTGGATTTATTTGATACTTTTGTTATACCGTCATTTAGGCGGAATTTGGTTTCTATTTCTAAATTGGACAAATCTGGTTATTCTTGTTCATTTGGGAATGGTATTTTTAGTTTATCAATAAATTCAACTCTTGTTGGAACTGGTTCTCTTAATGTTTGTGATAACTTATACATGCTTGATGTTAACTCATCTTATAATGAAGCCTTGCATGTGGAATTACATGGTACTAAAAGGAAAGCTAATAAAGAAAATTCAGCTGCATTATGGCATAAGCGATTAGGTCATATATCTAAAGCTAGAATTCAAAAGCTTGTGTCAGATGGCATTTTGCAATCCCTTGATTTTTCAGACTTTGATGTTTGTATAGAGTGTATCAAGGGAAAGCAGACCAAACATAAGAAAATAGGTGCCAATAGAGCAACCAACGTTTTAGAATTGATACATATAGACATTTGTGGGCCGTTTCCTGAGGCATCATGGAATGGGCAACAATATTTTATCACATTCATAGACGACTATTCAAGATATGGCTACCTATATCTTATACATGATAAATCGGAATCCTTGGACATGTTCAAGAAATTTAAGTTAGAGGTTGAGAACCAACTCAACAAAAGAATAAAAACTGTCAGATCTGACCGTGGCGGTGAATATTACGGTAAATCTGACGGATCAGGTGAACAATGCCAAGGACCGTTTTCCCACTTCCTAGAGGAATGCGGAATAGTCCCACAATACATAATGCCGGGTTCACCTATCATGAATGGCGTTGCTGAGAGACGAAACCGAACCCTTGAAGATATGGTAAGGAGTATGATTTGTCATTCTACCTTACCAAAATCACTCTGGGGAGAGGCATTAAACACAGCAGTTTATATCCTTAATAGGGTACCCACTAAAGTGAGACGACCCCAAACCCCGTACTGACGGTGTCAAGGGTAATCCGTGGAATATAACACAGAAACAGATAATAGCAGAATAGAATATTTAAATACACCAGATAATGAACAATAGAATATACGGGATAAAAGTAATCATCAGAGTTACACAGTATACAGGATCATACTTAGTAAAAATACAGTTCAGCTATACATAAATATCTACAGTGGAAAACAAACATAATATGTACAATAGGAGCTGAACAGCATAAAAAGAGATAAATGATAGAATCCATCTTCAGCTCCAGCTATCCAGAAAGAACCAGCTAAACCTGAATACAAGGCTGCCCGTGTAGAAAAAGGGGGCACCCGAGTTTGAAAGTGAAACAAAATACGAGTCAGTCATGGGACTGGTATGAGAAATCTACTCAACACATATATAATTTGGCTAATCACAGGACCATGCCACTTTCGTGGAACGTGTTTTCTCCATTGGATTGCCAGTGTTTTTAAAACAAATCTTTCTCTTAAACAACGCAATGTATTTTATAAAAATGAAGCCATTATAAGACTCAATTCCCATCACACAATGCAACGCAAACCGGAGGATAGAGTTTTTACCTTATAACGGCCAAGATATGCTTGATACGAATAAAACAAAGGCATTTGATATTATTGCTAGTGTTTATATGTTCTGAAAACAATTTCGAATCATAACTATCAATCATAGACGGCATTAATGCCCCCATACCACTATGTCGCCATATAAAGGTATACAATCAAAACCGCACGATGTCGTATTTGGAAATTGGATTTCCGTCCTGAACCAAGGCAAATGATAGTCCTTACCGAATTCAAGACTGCCTAGCCCAAGTCTCAGGATCAGAGCTCGAGTGACCCTTGGATCGTCAGGGCCGGTCCACCGATGCGGATTATTATGCCTGAACAATACGTTTCCCCGCCCTTTGGGGCGTAAACGAGCCAATGAATGACTCCATCGGACCTGGATCGTCCGATCAAACCGAGGTGCCTCGCAACAGCAACAACCACACAGGTGAAAAGTATATAAATGTCAGCGCTGGTAGGTCACTGACACCACCCTAGCTAGGAAGAAACGCATGCCCTCCCTGAGGTCCTTCTCCCGTTTCTGGTTCATACCGGGGTGTGAGGCTCGCGAAATCGCGTTATACACAAAGCTACGCCACATAGGCGGTGCTTTGATCTTCACCACAAAACTTTGCTTTTCAACAATAGCCCTGATCATTTGCCACTTAGGCATGCCACACTAGCAATTCATGCCATGCGACTGATGTCCATCGATATACAGCCTCTGAGCTCGTGCGTCTCAGAGAAGGGCGTTAAGCAAAAGAATAAATTCTTCGCCGCCAAACAGATGTATATTTAACAGAGATCAATCAACACAGAATAAACTCCAATGTCAGACACACAGTCCATTTACAAGTCTGTTCTGGGTCTGAACGAAACTGGAGGCACTAAATACCGCGCAAACCCATCGATCACCACGTACGTCTAGACGATCACCACTCATTATCCATATTTCGGGATGCCTCCCAATCAGAACCTCGGTTACCATCCAAACGAGGTGAAGATCTCCGGTCTTCGACCACCGTCTTCATCTTCGACTTTCAATCGTCGGTCAATTATTTGAAATGAGAATTAACTCGGTCTTTTCAAATAATTCACGTATATTTAGAATTTCAAATCAATTTATTTCAATGGTTAAATCATTCAACAACACCAATTTTGTTCTTTAATGTAATTTTCACACCAAACACATTCAACCATCAAATACAACATAAATCGAGCAAATTCAGTTTATTTCCATTCCATATCGTTTATGATATTTTATCACGATTTATCGCTATTTTTATTTATTTTAAAATAGCCAATTTATTCAAAACGACGCTTCGGGCCATAACGCGGCCGTGGCGCTGTTTTTCTTCAGATTTGATTTACACATATCTGAAAATCTAACCGTTGGATCTTCACAAAATTTACATCATTAGAAAGGTCTTTTCAAAACGAATCCAACGGTTCCAGTTTCGGGAAAATCCGACAGTCGGATCTCCCGGTACAATCGTTTGAAGTTTCGATTTGAAAATACGAACTGCAGCATCGTTATTCGATTAAAAATAATTATATTTATACATATATATAAATATAATCGTTTCTGGCGCTATTTTTCTTCAGATTTGAATTAAACATTCCAGACAATCCAATCGTTGGATTTTTACAAAGTTGGTGCCGTTGGAAAGATTTTTCCAAAGCGAACCCAACGGTTGTGATTTCAGGAAAATCCGATGGTCGGATCTCCCGTACTAATCGTTTGAAATCATGGTTTCAAAACACGAACTGCACGGCCACGTTTCGTTTTAATTTTATTTATATTTATATAAATATAGTTCATTCAAAAATTCCTACATTGATTCTACTTCAAATATTTCACTAACGCCTTTAAATTTTGGAAAATTTCGCCATAACCTCCTTTGTACGGGAGGGGCTGGGAAAATTCCCAAATAGCCACATGGGCGTCTCATGTCGAAAAGAAAAAGCCAAGCGGCTAGCCAACCGGCTCATAAAATCATCACCTAAACAAAACAGTAAATGTGTACCTATTTGTCGGGCACAAAATTTTATTCCTCTTCTCTAGCCCCTTTGCTATAACCTGTTCAATAAATATGCATGTACATATATACAGTTCTTATCGCTTATCATTTTCCATTCTACTTCATATTTGGTTTCATTTGGTTTAAAAACACCATTCATTCTAATGTTACATGCATATGCAAAAATCACATCATTAGCTAATTAATGAATATTTCAACTCATGCATATTTATTTGAACGAGTTGCTATTTTTAACGCTTCACATTTCAACCATTCATGTATATAACAAAAATGTGATTTTTATTGTAAAACAATTCATTTCAAAACACTATTATTTTATATAGTTTATATAGGTGATAAAAATAGGATTTTTATTGTAAAACAATTTATTTCAAAACAGGATTATTTTACATAGTTCATATAGATGATAAAAAGGTGATTTTTATTATAAAACAATTTATTTCAAAATGTGAATACCATTCAACACATGAATTTCAATTCAACGAATGAATATCGATTCAACACATGAAGGTTTTCTATAGTTTCTATATATAGATAAAAATGTGATTTTTTATATTTAAAACGCGAATACCATTCAACACATGAATTTCTAATCAACGAATGAATATCGATTCAACACATGAAGGTTTTCTATTCAATGAATAAATATAGTTTCAGCAAATGAAAATAATTCAAACACATGAATATTATTCAAAATTTCGGCAGCATAACGGCAGGGTAGTTTAAAACGGGACCGTCCCTAGTACGGCTCCTCGCTTTACCTTAAAACCTCGCGGTTTTTGACAATGGGGATCATGCATCTAGTTCGCACGCAGGCGGCATGTAATATTTATTTCATTTCCACAAACTAATCCTATGTGGTTTTAACCAAATATTTCTCAACCATAAACGGGTATTTTTCGACCATAATCAATTAATATCAACCACAAACATCCCAAACAACCATTCGCTATCAATCAATTTTCACACCAATCACAATCAATAAATATCGTCCATGGTTTATGGACGAGGGGCATATATATATATATATATATATATATATATATAGCAATTCACTTCTATTTCAACATATATATAATTTTTACGACGCATATACAACTTATACATCGAACGTCCGACTTATACAACACTTATACATGAGGTGTACAACGCTTATATAATTCATACATCGAATATATAATTTATACATCGTCGTTTCCATATCGTTTATAAATTAGAAATCTCACATTGGGTTCCACTCCACCAGAAATAGCAGAAGGCTCAGAAAAAATATGCGGTCTCTACTAAAATGTAGAAGGCGTCCACACGGTCACAATGTTTCCTGTTTCATCGAATTTCGTTAACGAACGAAAAAGATATGATTTTTCAAAGTTTGCAACGGTTTAAAGGTGTTAAAATAGCTCAAAATAAATTAAAGCCGTTACCTTCAATAAATGCTCAAAACTAGGTTTGATTCTTGCTCTCAATCCGTTGCACGATACGAAGATCGGGTTGTACCACGTCGAAGAGCTTAGAGTCGCGCACCAGGGGGTGTCCTTCCTGATGAACTCGCGCGTGCCTAGGGGGCGGCAGAGGGATTCGAACGGCGCCTCTTTCGAAGGGAATAACTCGAGGTAGGAGCGACGGTGGTGGGTGCTCCAGGTACGGATTTGAAGAGCTCGGAGGGATCTACAAAAAGTTCAACTGAGCCATGGCGTTTCGGTGATCGGAGCGGCCAGAAAAGAGGAGAGAAGGTGGCGAAGGGGTTTCGCCTGTTAACGGATGTCGGGGAGAGAAAAAATTAAAGGATTTTTTTAATAAAAATTTTGATTGGCCGATGGGTTTTAAAGGGGTTTTCTGACGCGACCACCAATCCAAACCCAACGACTGTCATCCCTAGCGTTTTACCCCCATTCCGAACACAATGAGATATGTTTCGATGGCCCATTCGAATGTTTCAGTCAGTTTTCCTTCAAATTAAAAATATAAAACATTCAATATTTAATTTGAACGTACATTTCAATTTACCAGGGCCACAAACTGATTCGAAAAATTCCAGAAAAATAAATCTATCTATGATTTGATGATACGGTCCCAACAAACTAGTTTCGTCGAATTCTGAGATCGTTTGCAAAAAGGCCCATTTTTGGTCGATCCAATTCAACTGTAATTGGCCAAAACACGTTTTCTTTTGCCACGCTCACATATTAGCTTCAAAAATTATGAAATTTGAAACCTAGCAATAACTTCACATCCCGGATCCAACAAAAGTGGTTTCGTCGAATTTCGAGGTCGTATGCAAAATAGCCAATTTCACGGGCTATATAAATTCCATAGCGACCCTTCTGAAAATTCATTCGGCCATAACTTTTGTTTTCTGCTATGAAAATTCGATTTTTCAGATTCGTTAGAAAGGTATTCACTAACAGATTTAAATATTTTTGGTTTCACTAAAATCCGTTTTGTTTTGCACCCGGTATAGTCCGACAAAGTTTGAATTCAATTTTTGAAACTGTAGCGCCATTTCAGGCCTTGTTTATAATTATAATTAATTATATTCGTTTTCAATTGTCGATTCAACTCACTTTTCATCTCTATTATTTAAAATATTTATTTTAAATATTTAAAATCCGTTATTTTAGCCAATTTAATTTTTTTAAATTGGTTCAGATTTTCTGGGTCGTTACAATCTCCCCCACTTAAAACTTTTCGTCCTCGAAAAGGAACAAAGTCAAAGGTGGTTTGATTAATCAACTCTACGTTCGATCTGGCTTCCATTCTCCAACTTTTCAGTTTCTGAGAATTTTCAAATTCTTCAAAAATTTGGCTAACACCCGGAATTTTCGAAAAATTTCGCCATAACCTCCTTTGTACGGGGAGGGGTTTGGAAATTTATTGGGCCGTATTAGGTACCCAATTAATCCTAATAACCATACACATATTTATAGTGATATATTCTGGTGTTTACAGGGGAGCATGTATTGATAATAACTCCAGAGAATAAATTCTCGTCACCCTGCCCCGCGTGGGAAATAAATAGTCCATGTGCCGTATCTAATAACTAGAGAGACGTGATTATTGTCAACTCCAGACCCGTGTGGGTTTTTTTTATTAATCTGGCAATTTAATCGTTACAATTTAAATAGTCCATATCAGTCATTAGTTCAACCTGTAGAATATAGTCATCGCCATACAAGCCTCTCGCTCGTATGGTAAATCTTCCACCTCGTCACACAAGCCCCAAATGCTTATGTGGTATATGATGAAGTATGCCTATCTTATGAAGTATGCCATGTAATGTAGTTCCAAATTAATTGTTACTATCCTATGGCGACGTTTATTATTTCACACAGAAAAACCAGCACTCCGCATCCAATGGCATTCACAGGAGTTGATATAATAATACTTCGCATCCAACTCATTATGGTTTGCCTATTTGTCGGGCACGCAAATAAAATCTTTACTCAACAGCAGATCCATTTACCTGTTCAAATATATAAAATGTACATGTATATATTTCTATTTATTTTTAAATCGTTCAATGTGTGATTTAAATGAATAAATTCTAACATTATTCTATTGTTGATTAAATTAACTATCGTTTCAATAATTTTAATTAATCTAATCTACAATCACACAACACAACCAACAAGCAATTTATTTTTAACTTTTCAAAACCATTTAAATTAATTCCTATTCTCCTTTTAAAATCATTCAAACTATAGAGTTAAAAGTGCACATCCATGGAAAGAAAATAACAATAGAATAGAGAATTAAATGGTGATGTAAAGTATGGTAAATATACCTTGCACCGGAGTCAATCAGAGATATCCACTCGGCATCTAGGATAAGATTTTTGAGTGCTCTCCTCAGTTTCCCAAGTACAATCTCGCGGATCTCCACTCCACTGCACTTTGACTAAGTGAACCTTCTTGTTCCTCAGCTCTTTGGTTTCTTTGCCGATGATATTTAGCGGCTTTCGTCTCACAACTAATTCTGGAGTAATTTCAATATCCTGCTGAGCTGCTTCTTCCACGATCAAGTCTGGATCATGAACGTGCTTTCGAAGTTGAGATATATGAAATACATCATGAACTCCAGGCAACCAGTCAGGCAATTTAACCCTATAAGCGAGAGTTCCGATCCGTTCTAGAATAGGAAACGGACCAATGAATTTGGGTGCCAATTTCCCTGTTTTACCGAACCGGATAACTCCTCTCATCGGCGATACTTTCAAATATACATAGTCGCCAACAGCAAAGGATATATCTCTTCTTCTCCTATCGGCATAGCTCTTTTGTCGGCTTTGAGCGGCGAGTAATCGCTTCTTAATAAAATCGACTTTGTCGGCTGCTTCTTAGATCATATCAAGACCCAACACAAGTCCATTACCTGGTTCGACCCAACAAGCAGGAGATCGGCACGGCCTACCATACAATGCTTCGAATGGCGACATTGTCAGACTCGCCTGGTAGCTGTTGTTATAAGAGAATTCAGCCAAATGCAGATGGTCTTCCCATGATCCACCGAAATCTATAACACAAGCCCGCAACAGATCTTCTAAAATACGATTCACCCTCTCAGTCTGACCATCTGTCTGAGGATGATAGGCGGTGCACAAGTTCAACTTCGTTCCCAGCTCGACTTGAAATGCCTCCCAGAATTTACTAGTAAATATTGTATCTCTATCACTGACTATACTGAGCGGCACTCCATGTAGTCTAACTATTTCCCTGAAATATATCTGCGCCAGACTCTGGGCAGTTCTGTTTGATCTGACAGGTATAAAATGGGCGGTCTTCGTGAAGCGATCTACGATCACCCAAATATTGTCATTCCCTTTTCTGGTTCTGGGAAGACCATCTATGAAATCCATAGAAATATGTTCCCACTTCCAGCCTGGAACTTCTAGCGGTTGCAACAATCCAGCCAGTTTTTGTTGGTCGCTCTTGACTAGCTGGCAAGTAGGGCATCGGCTAACGTATATTGAAACGTCTTTTTCATAGCCTTCCACCAGAATGTTCGTTTGAGATCATTATACATTTTGGCCACACCAGGATGGATACTCAGCTTGGACTTATGACACTCGTCTAACACTTCCCTTTTTAACTCTGGGATATCAGGAACACAAATCCTTCCTTTCAACCTCAAGGCCTCGTCGTTATCTATTTGAAAACACGAGGGTTCGCCTTTCTGAATCCTTTTAATCATATCCTTAATAAAATTATCCTCCTTCTGAAGAATAGATATTTTGTCAATCAAGGAAGTCGTGATAATAAAGCTGGCGATCATTACATTCTTTCGGCTCAGCGCATCGGCCACGACATTGGCTTTCCCTGGAGTATATATAATTTCAAAGTCATATGCTGCAAGAAACTCCAGCCAACGTTGCTGCCTCAAATTCAAGTCTTTCTGGGTGAACAGATACTTTAACGACTGGTGATCTGTAAACAGTTCCAATCTCTCACCCAGAAGATAGTGTCTCCAGATTTTCAAGGCGAATACTATAGCCAATAACTCAAGATCATGAGTTACGTAGTTCTTCTCGTGTGGCTTCAACTGACGGCTAGCATAAGCAATCATTTGGCCCCTCTGCATTAACACTACGCCAAGACCTTCTCTAGAAGCATCAATCCAGACTTTCAAATCCTAGTTGCCATCGATGATGGTTAACACTAGAGCAGTTGTTAATCTCAACTTTAGCTCTTCAAAAGCCTCCTCACTTTCTGGAGTCCATTTGAACTTAGAGTGCTTCTTCGTAAGCTTCGTTAAATGACCAGATATCTTCGAGAAGTTTCTAACGAACTTCCGGTAATAGCTAGCCAATCCGAGAAAACTGCGGACTTCAGTAGGGGTACTGGGCTGTTTCCAATTCTGAATGGCTGTGATTTTGCTTGGATCCACAGCAATTCCTTCCTTCGATACAACGTGGCCCAGAAATTTCACTTCATCTTGCCAGAATATGCATTTGGAAAACTTTGCTTTCAATATATTCCTTCTCAGAATATCTAGAACCTGTTCCAAGTACTTTTCATGTTCGACCTTTGATTTAGAGAAGATTAGAATATCGTCAATGAAAACCAGAACAAATTTATTCAAAACCCCTCTGAACACTCTATTCATCAGATCGACGAAGTAAGCTGGAGCGTTACATAAGCCGAACGGCATTACTAACCACTCGTAGAATAAGTCGGGACCTCAGAATGCTGTCATCGGAACACACTCTTCGGCAATTCGAAGTTGATGGAAGCCTGTAGCTAGGTCCATCCTTGAAAATACTTGTGCCCCATTTAATCGATCCAACAAATCATCAATCCGCGGCAAAGGATATTTGTTCTTTACTGTCTGTTTGTTCATATCTCGATAATCCACACATAAACGTAGAGTACCGTCCGATTTCGGGACAAACACCACTGTTGCACCCCAATCAGAGAAACTAGGCCTAATCAGACCTTTCCATACTAGCTGTCGTGTTTGATTGTCTAATTCCTCTTTCTCTTTCAAGGACAATCTTCGAATAGCGTGAACTACCGGCCTTGCATTCGGAATTAAAGCAATTTTGAAATCTATTTCTCTCTGCGGAGGTAAGCGAACAACTTCTTCGAACACATCCGCATAGTTTTTGACGACAGGAATATCTTTCACTAGGTCGGGAATATTCTCTGTGACTTCAGGGACATTTTCTATTTGGGCTGGAGAAACATTCAAAGCTGCCCAGAAGTCTTTTCTATTAGCATTCTGACCTTCACAGGGAATGGTTATATAATCACCTGATTTAATCTTCGCCTTTACGACCCTGTCAGCGCATTTAACTTCAGCTTCATATTTGGTCAGCCAGTCTAATCCCAAGACAAGATCAAACTCTTTAAAATTCATGACGACCGCGATGGTAGGAAACCGATAACGAGAAAAGGAAACCGACACTCCACAAACCCAACTGAGATCAATGGAACCCCCAACTGGATTCTGGACCGTTATTGGTTCCTTCAGCTTTCTCAAATTCAAATCTAGCTTCTTAGCGGCATCCTTTGAAATGAAGCTTCGTGACGCGCCTGTGTCAAACAACACTTTAACTGGAATATCCTTGACAGTAAGCGTGCCTTCTAAAACATCTGGCCTTTCCCGAGAAGACGAAGATGCAGGTACTTCTACCACTTCATTTAGAGGTACTACTTCAGGCTTTCTGAATAGCGGGCAGGCCTTTGAAAGATGACCGGTCTGATGGCATTGACTGCACTTTCTATTCTCTTGGAACTTCTTACCGGATTTAGTTTCATCTTTCCTTAGCTTCTTCGAGGGTTTACAATTCCTTGTCAAATGCCCCTGTTTATGGCAGTTACTGCATCCAGCTGTCGTTGCTGGTTCTTTTCCGGATCGGCCCTTTTTTGATTTACTTTGGGCTCCTTACCGACCTCAGATATTGTACTAGCCTCAGGACGATCAGTTGCAGACTCAATTTTGTTACAAGAGCTGACTTCTTCTTCATACTGTAACATACCCTTCTTGTCTAGATCTTCGTACTGATAAGCCATGTATATCATTTCAGAAAAGGGGAGCTTCACGTTCCTCATTACACTGTTCTGATATTTTCTTTGCAGACCATTAATAAATCTCATATTCTTCCTCTTCGGATTTTCAATTAGATGAGGGGCAAAGTGAGAAAGTTCGTTGAATTTCTTAGGATATTCTGGGATGGTCATATCACCTTGTATCAAATAAGAAAATTCATCACATAGGCGCTCAGTTGCTTCTGGAGGAGTAAATCTTTCCAGGAAAATCACTTTGAATTTATCCCAGGTGATATCACCTTCTGGATTATCCTTAATAACAGAATCCCACCAGAACAAAGCTTCATCTTTGAGTGCCCAGGAGGCCAGTAATCTTTTCTGGTCATCCCTCGGCTTCAATCCTTCAAAGATTTTCTCAGCCGAACGAATCCATGCTTGTGTTCTCATAATAGATTCTTCGCCCGAGAATGGCTTTCCACCCAGATTTCTATATTTCATAAATAGAACTACAATATCCAGGTCAGTATTTCTTCTGTTTCTGGCACTCATTTTCTAGAGCGTCTGCAATTAGCAGACAAAGTGTCAGGTCAATAGAAAAGATATTTCAAAATATAGAGAAATACTTGAATGTAAATGCGTCTATCGAGGTATTATTTCATTCTGCCACTTATACTAGGATATTACTGATCCTATCTGTAATGAGTTACCCACCCTAGAACACTACTGGTTCTATTTCTGACGAGTTCGTTCAAATGTTACATTCCAGAACTAAGCTTAACCAAAGCTCTGATACCAAATGAGACGACCCCAAACCCCGTATTGACGGTGGCAAGGGTAATCCGTGGAATATAACACAGAAACAGATAATAGCAGAATAGAATATTTAAATACACCAGATAATGAACAATAGAATATACTGGATAAAAGTAATCATCAGAGTTACACAGTATACAGGATCATACTTAGTAAAAATACAGTTCAGCTATACATAAATGTCTACAGCGGAAAACAAACATAATATGTACAATAGGAGCCGAACAGCATAAAAAGAGATAAATGATAGAATCCATCTTCAGCTCTAGCTATCCAGAAAGAACCAGCTAAACCTGAATACAAGGCTGCCCATGTAGAAAAAGGGGGCACCCGAGTTTGAAAGTGAAACAAACAACGAGTCAGTCATGGGACTGGTATGAGAAATCTACTCAACACATATATAATTTGGCTAATCACAGGACCACGCCACTTTCGTGGAACGGGTTTTCTCCATTGGATTTCCAGTGTTTTTAAAACAAATCTTTCTCTTAAACAACACAATGTATTTTATAAAAATGAAGCCATTATAAGACTCAGTTCCCATCACACAATGCAACGCAAACTGGAGGATAGAGTTTTTACCTTATAACGGCCAAGATATGCTTGATACGAATAAAACAAAGGCATTTGATATTATTGCTAGTGTTTATATGTTTTGAAAACAATTTCGAATCATAACTATCAATCATAGATGGCATTAATGCCCCATACCACTATGTCGCCATATATAGGTATACAATCAAAACCGCACGATGTCGTATTTGGAAATTGGATTTCCGTCCTGAACCAAGGCAAAAGATAGTCCTTACCGAATTCGAGACTGCCTAGCCCGAGTCTCAGGATTAGAGCTCGAGTGACCCTTGGATCGTCAGGGCCGGTCCACCGATGTGGATTATTATGCCTGAACAATACGTTTCCACGCCCTTTGGGGCGTAAACGAGCCAACGAATGACTCCATCGGACCTGGATTGTCCGATCAAACCGAGGCGCCTAGCAACAGCAACAAACACACAGGTGAAAAGTATATAAATGTCAGGGCTGGTAGGTCACTGACACCACCCTAGCTAGGAAGAAACGTATGCCCTCCCTGAGGTCCTTCTCCCGTTTCTGGTTCATACCGGAGTGTGAGGCTCGTGAAATCGCGTTATACACAAAGCTACGCCACACAGGCGGTGCTTTGATCATCACCACTAGACTTTGCTTTTCAACAGAAGCCCTGATCATTTTCCACTTAGGCATGCCACACTAGCAATTCATGCCATGCGACTAATGTCCATCGATATACAGCCTCTGAGCTCGTGCGTCTCAGAGAAGGGCGTTAAGCAAAAGAATAAATTCTCCGCCGCCAAACAGATGTATATTTAACAGAGATCAATCAACACAGAATAAACTCCAATGTCAGACACACAGTCCATTTACAAGTCCGTTCTGGGTCTGAACGAATCCGGAGGCACTAAATACCTCGCAAACCCATCGATCACCACGTACGTCTGGACGATCACCACTCATTATCCATATTTCGGGATGCCTCCCAATCAGGACCTCGGTTACCATCCAAACGAGGTGAAGATCTTCGGTCTTCGACCACCGTCTTCATCTTCGACTTTCAATCGTCGGTCAATTATTTGAAATGAAAATTAACTCGGTCTTTTCAAATAATTCATGTATATTTAGAATTTCAAATCAATTTATTTCAATGGTTAAATCGTTCGACAACACCAATTTTGTTCTTTAATGTAATTTTCACACCAAACACATTCAACCATCAAATACAACATAAATCGAGCAAATTCAGTTTATTTCCATTTCATATCATTTATGATATTTTATAACGATTTATCGCTATTTTTATTTATTTTAAAATAGCCAATTTATTCAAAACGACGCTTCGGGCCATAACGCGGCCGTGGCGCTGTTTTTCTTCAGATTTTATTTACACATATCTGAAAATCTAACCGTTGGATCTTCACAAAATTTACATCATTAGAAAGGTCTTTTCAAAACGAATCCAACGGTTCCAGTTTCGGGAAAATCCGACGGTCGGAACTCCCGGTACAATCGTTTGAAGTTTCGATTTCAAAATACGAACTACAGCGTCGTTATTCGATTAAAAATAATTATATTTATATATATATATAAATATAATCGTTTCTGGCGCTGTTTTTCTTCAGATTTTAATTAAACATTCCAGACAATCCAACCGTTGGATTTTTACAAAGTTGGTGCCGTTGGAAAGATTTTTCCAAAGCGAACCCAACGGTTGTGATTTCAGGAAAATCCGATGGTCGGATCTCCCGTATTAATCGTTTGAAATCACAGTTTCAAAACACGAACTGCACGGCCACGTTTCGTTTTAATTTTATTTATATTTATATATTTATATAAATATAGTTCATTCAAAAATTCCTACATTGATTCTACTTCAAATATTTCACTAACGCCTTTAAATTTTGGAAAATTTCGCCATAACCTCCTTTGTACGGGAGGGGCTGGGAAAATTCCCAAATAGCCACACGGGCGTCTCATGTCGAAAGGAAAAAGCCAAGCGGCTAGCCAACCGGCTCATAAAATCATCACCCAAACAAAACAGTAAATGTGTACCTATTTGTCGGGCACAAAATTTTATTCCTCTTCTCTAGCCCCTTTGCTATAACCTGTTCAATAAATATGCATGTACATATATACAGTTCTTATCACTTATCATTTTCCATTCTACTTCATATTTGGTTTCATTTGGTTTAAAAACACCATTCATTCTAATGTTGCATGCATAGGCAAAAATCACATCATTGGCTAATTAATGAATATTTCAACTCATGCATATTTATTTGAACGAGTTGCTATTTTTAACGCTTCACATTTCAACCATTCATGTATATAACAAAAATGTGATTTTTATTGTAAAACAATTCATTTCAAAACACTATTATTTTATATAGTTTATATAGGTGATAAAAATAGGATTTTTATTGTAAAACAATTTATTTCAAAACAGGATTATTTTACATAGTTCATATAGATGATAAAAAGGTGATTTTTATTATAAAACAATTTATTTCAAAATGTGAATACCATTCAACACATGAATTTCAATTCAACGAATGAATATCGATTCAACACATGAAGGTTTTCTATAGTTTCTATATATAGATAAAAATGTGATTTTTATATTTAAAACGCGAATACCATTCAACACATGAATTTCTAATCAACGAATGAATATCGATTCAACACAAGAAGGTTTCTATTCAATGAATAAATATAGTTTTAGCAAATGAAAATAATTCAAACACATGAATATTATTCAAAATTTCGGCAGCATAATGACAGGGTAGTTAAAACCGGGACCGTCCCTAGTACGGCTCCTCGCTCTACCTTAAAACCTCGCGGTTTTTGACAATGGGGATCATGCATCTAGTTCGCACGCAGGCGGCATGTATATATTTATTTCATTTCCACAAACTAATCCTATGTGGTTTCAACCAAATATTTCTCAACCACAAACGGGTATTTTTCAACCACAATCAATTAATATCAACCACAAACAATCCCAAACAACCATTCGCTATCAATCAATTTTCACACTAATCACAATCAATAAATATCGTCCAAGGTTTGTAGACGAGGGGCGTATATATATATATATATATATATATATATATATATATATATATATATATATATATATATATAGCAATTCACTTCTATTTCAACACATATATAATTTTTTTGACGCATATACAACTTATACATCGAATGTACGACTTATACAACGCTTATACATGAGGAGTACAACGCTTATATAACTCATACATCGAATATATAATTTATACATCGTCGTTTCCATATCGTTTATAAATTAGAAATCTCACATTGGGTTCCACTCCACCAAAAATAGCAGAAGGCTCAGAAAAATATGCGGTCTCTTCTAAAATGTAGAAGGCGTCCACACGGTCACGATGTTTTCTGTTTCATCGAATTTCGTTAACGAACGAAAAAGATATGATTTTTCAAAGTTTGCAACGGTTTAAAGGTGTTAAAACAGCTGAAAATAAATTAAAGCCGTTACCTTCAATAAATGTTCAAAACTAGGTTTGATTCTTGCTCTCAATCCGTTGCACGATACGAAGATCGGGTTGTACCATGTCGAAGAGCTTGGAGTGGCGCACCAGGGGGTGCCCGTCCTGATGAACTCGCGCGCGCCTAGGGGGCGGTAGAGGGCTTCGAACAGCGCCTCTTTCGAAGGGAATAACTCGAGGTAGGAGCGACGGTGGTGGGTGCTCCAGGTACGGATTTGAAGAGCTCGGAGGGATCTACAAAAAGTTCAACTGGGCCATGGCGTTTTGGTGATCGGAGCGGCCAAAAAGAGAAGAGAAGGTGGTGAAGGGGTTTCGCCTGTTAACGGATGTCGGGGAGAGAGAAAATTAAAGGATTTTCTTTTTTTTTATAAAAAATTTGATTGGCCGATGGGTTTTAAAGGGGTTTTCTGACGCGACCACCAATCCAAACCCAACGACTGTCGTCCCTAGCGTTTTACCCCCATTCCGAACACAATGAGATATGTTTCGAAGGCCCATTCGAATGTTTCAGTCAGTTTTCCTTTAAATTAAAAATATAAAACATTCAATATTTAATTTGAACGTACATTTCAATTTGCCAGGGCCACAAACTGATTCGTAAAATTTCAGAAAAATAAATCTAGCTATGTTTTGTCGATACGGTCCCAACAAAACTAGTTTCGTCGAATTCTGAGACTGTTTGTAAAAAGGCCCATTTTTGGTCGATCCAATTCAACTGTAATTGGCCAAAACACGTTTTCTTTTGCCACGCTCACATATTAGCTTCAAAAATTATGAAATTTGAAACCTAGCAATAAATTCACATCCCGGATCCAACAAAAGTGGTTTCGTCGAATTCCGAGGTCGTATGCAAAATGGCCAATTTCACGGGCTATATAAATTCCATAGCGACCCTTCGGAAAATTCATTCGGCCATAACTTTTGCTTTCCGCTATGAAAATTCGATTTTTTAGATTCGTTAGAAAGGTATTCACTAATAGATTTAAATATTTTTGGTTTCACTAAAATCCGTTTTGTTTTGCACCCGGTATAGTCCGACAAAGTTTGAAACTACAGCGCCATTTCAGGCCTTGTTTATAATTATAATTAATTATATTCGTTTTTAATTGTCGATTCAACTCACTTTTCATCTCTATTATTTAAAATATTTATTTTAAATATTTATAATCCATTATTTTAGCCAATTTAAAAATTTTAAATTGGTTCAGATTTTCTGGGTCGTTACATAAAGCAGCTGCCAAAACACCTTATGAGCTTTGGACAGGCAAACAGCCCACTCTAAAGCATTTTCATATTTGGGGATGTCCAGCTGAGGCAAGGCCTTATAGGCCCAATGAAAGAAAATTGGACTCTAAAATAGTGAGCAACTACTTTATTGGTTATTCTAAGCAATCTTGGGGCTATAAATTTTATGATCCCACACTAAGAAAATTTTTTGAGATGGGAACTGCAACATTTTTTGAGGATGTAGAGTTTGGGGGGAGAAATAAAGTAAGGAACATTGCTTTTGAGGAGGAATCATCATCTATGATATCCACTAAGGTTACTTCTTCAAATGATATGACGGTTATCGTGCCTGTCATTGATCAAGAAGTAAATATGGAACCTCAACAAGACAATGTTGAAGAAAATCCCTTTCAAGTTGAAGACAATGTTCTACAAGAACAAACTCAACAACCTCAACAAGAATTACCATTAAGAAGATCCACTAGAGATAGAAGAAGTGCCATTCCGGATGATTATGTGGTATTTCTTCAAGAATTAGAGGATCACAATGGATTGGTGGAAGATGATCCTATCAACTTGCACCAAGCCATGCAAGATATTAATTCTCAAAAGTGGATTGAGGCTATGAATGAAGAGTATAAATCCATGCAAGACAATAAAGTTTGGGACCTTGTCACTTTGCCTGAAGGTGCAAAACCCATTGGTTGTAAATGGATATTTAAAACCAAAAGGGATGCAGAAGGTAAAGTAGAAAGATACAAGGCACGTCTTGTAGCAAAAGGTTTTACTCAAAAGGAAGGCATCGATTTTAAAGAGACTTTCTCTCCGGTTTCATCGAAAGACTCTTTTACAATAATTTTGGCGCTTGTTGCACATTTTGACCTTGAGTTACATCAAATGGATGTTAAGACTGCTTTTCTCAATGGAGACATTGAGGAAACAATTTATATGGTGCAACCAGAAAACTTTGTGGTCGGAGATCCAAAGAATATGGTTTGCAGATTAAAGAAATCCATTTATGGACTCAAACAGGCATCTCGTCAGTGGTACTACAAATTTCATAATGTAATTACCTCATTTGGTTTCGAGGCGAACATTATTGACAACTGTGTGTATCACAAGTTTTGTGGGAGTAAATTTGCATTCTTGATTTTATATGTTGATGACATATTGCTAGCCAGCAATGATTTACATACATTGCATGAAACCAAGAGATTTCTTTCAAACAACTTTGAAATGAAAGATCTTGGCGAAGCTTCTTTTGTATTAGGAATCCAAATACACCGTGATCGTTCACGTGGTATTCTTGGATTGTCACAAAAAAGCTATATAGAAAAGGTGCTTGAAAGGTTTGGAATGCAAGATTGTAAAGTAGGAGATACCCCTATCGCTAAAGGAGATAGATTTTGTCTCAAACAATGCCCTAATTAATAACATCCTTGAAGTTAATGAAATGCAGAAAATTCCTTATGCATCTATCGTAGGGAGTTTGATGTATGCTCAGGTGTGTACGCGTCCGGATATTGCGTACATTGTAGGAGTGTTGGGTAGATATCTTAGTAATCCTGGAATGGATCACTGGAAAGCAGCAAAAAGGGTTATGAGGTATCTTAAGAGAACAAAGGACTATATGCTTACATACAGAAGATCAGATCAGTTGGAGATCATTGGGTATTCTGATTCTAATTTTGCTGGATGCCCAAATAGTAGAAAATCCACTTCAGGATATATATTTCTACTAAGTGGGGGAGCCATATCATGAAAGAGTGTTAAGCAATCACTCATAGCTTCTTCTACCATGGAAGCAGAGTTTGTGGCTTGTTACGAGGCATCTAATCATGGGAAATGGCTGCGAAATTTTGTCACTTGGCTGCGCAATATCGATAGTATTGAAAGACCATTAAAGTTATATTGTGACAATAAATCAGCAGTATTATATTCCAATAACAACAGAAGCTCAAGCAAGTCAAATTATATTGACATCAAGTTTCTTGTTGTGAAGGAGAGAGTGCAGAATGGTTTGATATCCATAGAGCATATTGGGACAAATTCCATGTTGGCGGATCCGCTTACAAAAGGATTACCACCCAAGGTCTTTCATGAGCATGTTGCAAAAATGGGTGTATCTTTTATTTAAGGACTTTTTGGTTCAGGGGGAGTTTGTAATAAGTTAGTTTTATGATGTTGCTCTATAATTTGGTTATGGACATACTTTAGTTTTTCTGATCAGAAATAAAGAAATAAAAGTCAATTTTCTTTTGCACTCCATTTGTTCATATATATATATTGAACATTTTGATCTCAATAAAGTAAAGTTGGACCAGTTGGAAATAGGCATGCAAAGATCACATTTCATGTAATTTCCATGTTACACATACATGATTGATCTATGTCATTTGGTTATGTTAGTACATGTGATCATTGATGGGTTTAGTTACAATGATAGTGACGGAAGCCGCTTTGGTCCTATATTAACACAATCATTGGACGAGATTGTTTTGGATATACCTTATTATTAAGATAGCTATTTGAGAGCTCATAAAGTGAATACATTTATAAAATTGCATCTGTGGCCCAGGGGTAGATTGTTGGAAATATTCAACCTATTGGGGCCGCATATGCTAATGTATTGGCTATCTTATGACTAAGTCCGAATACGTGATCTAGTTTGAAATAAATATCTGAGGACTTTTAGGGTATAATTATCATGTAATATAATAATGTGTGGATGGCCGAACTAAAAATATCACACTACTATATATATAGGGTTATGGTCCCCGAATTACACAAGTTATCAGAGTGTTCTCTTACCTCTTCTATAGAGACATATTTACAGATCTGAACTTGCGTCAATTTGGAAGATCTAACTCAACCTAATTCTACATATCAGCAAACACCGATGGATTCAGGTATGGCTTCCGCTGATCTCTTTGATCTTATTCTGTTTATTCTCGACTGAATCAATATGGTTATATTCAGATCCGTAGTGAATTTTAATCTAACATTCCATTCTCTACTTCAGAGCTGAATGAGGGCATTCCAATATGTCCATTCCCTCTTCATATCATCACATTGGTTCTTCATTTGACTATCTGTATAATCCATCCCAGCTCTGCGTTAAACCCTGTAGCAACAACTTGATAAAAACTAAAGCAGAGGTGCGGATGCCTCTATGGATGCATCAAAAATCAATAAATAAAGATGGACGTTCTATTGTTATTCCACAGAGCAATAGACAGCGAAGAGGTAAAGCTATCGTGCAACATAGCTGAAAGTAGGGTGAAAAGGAAGCTTGTTGGAAAAATTCGAAAAAATATATATGTTGTAAAAGAAATAATAATATTAGAAATGAAATTATCCGAATTAGTGGTCGTTTGTTCTTGGAAAAGATGAAAGTAGTTCGGATTTGAAAAAAAATAATTATGGTGAAAGATTGACGATAGAAAGGCATTTATAGCGATGAACAGGTATTATTGTTGGCATCTGATTCGTCGAATTAATGCATATTTTTGACACATTGGAATAAAAAGTCAAAATTTTAATTTTAACCATTGGAGCCTCTGACGTGTTGGACGTCACCGCATTGTTTAAACTGAAAATTTTGATTGCGAACAGTATTTATTGTAAACTAGACAATTTTGGAGTTGCCAAGAAACATGGTAGGCAGAGAGGAGATAAAAAGGAGGAGGAGGTAATATAAAAGAAATGCGGTCGTGCGGAGAAAGCGAGAAAGGAAAGAAATTCACAGTCTAAGTTCTATCATCCCATAAGTTAACCGTGAACAATTCGTAGCGCTTACAAAATCAAAACAGTTTGATACTAGTTCCAGAGATGAAAGAAGTGATGTACACACATATGATTATAGTCAACTTGTAGTATATTTATTTTTTAAACCATAGCAAAACCAAAGCGTATTTCAGTTTATTTTGAATTTTTTATTTTAAGTTTTTAACGTCAATTACAAAATATAACTAGGAAGCAAGGATGATGGAGGGATAAAGATGACAGAAGCATGAGTTGTATCTTATGTTTCCGTTATTTCTCAAAACAATAAAAATTTAAAAATATGTTTTCGTTATTTCTTAAAACACAAAAAATAGTTTTTTATTAATTTTTAACTTTTTTTTTTTTTTTTTGTAAATTTGACTTTACGCGCATCGTAAGTGCTATTTTATAGATGCAAATCCAAAATAAAAAAGCACAACCGTGTCTTACACTTAGGGTTATTATGGTAATGGTAACCGTTACCGATATGAGAAAATTGTTACCGTACCAATACTATTGGTACGCCAAAAATGAATACCGATAATTTACCGTTAACACTGGTAAAATGTTCATTAGGATACCGATAAACTAGTAAACCATCGACCGGTAATGGTAAATTTACCGATACATAAAGCTATTAAATAATTAACACATTAAAGTTTTGATAATGATAAAAGGTAAATATTTATTTTTACTAATTCTAACCCCATTAATGTTTATATAAATAATTAAACTTATTTGAATTGGTATAGAAAATTTACTTAGCTTATCACAAGATATTTACAGCAATATGAAATAATAATTTTGTTAATCTTAAACTTCGAAATTAATAAAGCCAATAAGAATTACAATCCTAAATAAATCTATAAGTATCTGCATAAAATATGATAAACTTTTAGAAAACTAAAGGTTAGAATTCATTAAAATAGTGAAAAAACAAAATTAATATGACTGGAAAATTTACCGTTACCACCGATATTGACATTTCTTTACCATTGTTTTACTATTAAAAATGGTAAAACTTACCGTTATCATACCGATAGCATTAGTATTCATCTATGATGCAATTCTAATCAACTTTACTTTTTTTTTTTTTTTTTTTTTTTTTTTTTTTTTTTTTTTTTGGTATCAATACGGTCCCTATTTAACAAGCTCCTGCATCACGGGAAAATATTTACAAAACATAATGCCAAACGTACGTGTAAACAGGCTGAATGCAAATGTTTGGACGTGAGATGCATACAAGCTTTCGTTCTTTTCTCTTCTTTTTTTTTACGTGAGCATTTTTGTTCATAAGCTAATTTTCTGTGCCGTAGTGGTACCAATAGAAAACGGAAGAACCAACAAGTCAATAACTACATGACGCTCGTAAATAGGCATAACCCAAAACAGCTTTTAAGTGGACACCAAAAGATTTTAAATTCTATCTCGCATCCAAAAAGTTTTCGAAAATTATCCATTTGATTTTGTTAAAATTATATTACGTACATATATTAGGTTTATATTAGCAACGCATCATTATATTCGCTAATTTCGCATACTTTTATTGTCTAGTCAGCAGAATTGTAAGAAAAATCACGCTACATCAAAATTTTCTATTTATATGTGTTGATTTATCAATTAACTAACAGACAATAATTAATCAATATCTACTTATATAGCTGGAAACATTTGCTATATATAAATAATTTGGGATGCAAATACGTGGTACTATTTACATTTAAAAACAACCTCTAATAGCTAGCCTACAAAATTTAACACATAAAATAATTTAACAGAAAATGTGGTTTTTCCCTTGCCTTGTTCAAGATCTTATGGATCTTGAAAATAAGTACTCTCCCTCAATTGGTTATTAGAGCATCTCCACCACTGAGTTCGATTCACGGTGGTGGGAATTTGAGGGAAAAAGCTTGAGTTAATCCCATTTTTCATGGAAGATTATTTATTTATTTATTTTTTTAAAAAAACCTATAGATCGGAAATGATCCCCATTTATAGCTATTTTTCCTTCTTTTTTTTTCAATAAGAATACTATAAACGGAGATCAATTCTCCGTTTATAGACCGCTGCTTCAAATTGAATTGGGAATAATTCCCGTTTTAATTCGTCCTCCGTTCAGATTCACGTTACTAGAGCATGGAGAAATGAATTAAAATGGGAAAACGCTCCATTTTGGAGTATCTCCACACTGCTGGAGATTCTCTTAAGTATGTACAACTATCAATGATATATACTAATAAACAATGCTATAAGTAGTAATGAAGAAAAAGCATGTGACCTTGGGAACCTAGCAGGTGTAGAATATATAATAGTTTGGGTACGTGAATATATCAATTTATCATAGTTGTCGTAAGTAAGCATGCAAATGCAATGCCCTTTCGAGAGGTATAAAAATACAATGCATAATTTATTCTATGATATTTGCTTAAAAAATGATACAAAAGTGGCTTATTTTTTACTCTTTTTAACATCTTTCTAAGCACTTTAATTTACAACAATATTTCAAGCAGATTTCATATTATTATGCTTATATTCAGTTTTTGGGTCTCTTATGATGCGTTTTCTGAAATGATAATTTTCTACCAACCATTAACCTACCATAGTCATATATCGTACTCAGTTATGAAAAAGTTTTATTACTAATCGTTTATTTTTTACATGGTTTAGTTCTTGTGATCACACAACTAATTTTTAATTAGAATCTACAGGATATTATGTAAATTTATCCATTTTGGATGGAAATAAATCAATGCCTCTAGCTTTTCTCAAGCCCAATTCTAATTATGAACCCAAGGAACGGGCTTTCAGGCTAGGCCCATAGAAAGTTTGTTGGGAAAGTTTGTTTACTTTTTATATACTGGAGTAACTGGACTACTGTTTTAAGAAACATGGTTCTTTTTGATAGTAATACCTGCTTTATTAGATAACTAAGGAGAAATTTCAAATGCTAAAACTTTGCTTTATGGTGGTTATAGTATAAAATGTATGAACAAAGAGAAAACTGAACACTAGAAAAATAGCAGTATTTGTTTTAAAAATTGAATTATTGAAATGATTAATTATGGAATTTTAAATGTTCGACATTATAATTTTTAGTGGAATCGAATTTTCTGATTTTAGCTAAATATTTTTGGAACTTTTAACGTGAAAATAGTTTTGAAAATTTTTCGACTTTGGATTTTAGATGAAAAATTGGTTGTCAAACTTAATTATGTATATTAAAATAAAATACGATTGGATTTTCAAATTCGAAAATTTTAGAAGAATGCACATTGTGAGTTTGGAATTTTAAAATCAGAATTTCTATATTTTGACCTTTCAAAGGTTAATTTTAAAATTTTGAATCAGCAAGAGCTTAAATGTTGAAAATTTGAGTTTATTATGATCTCTAAATACTAACGAGGGAATAAATAAGAAACAGTTATTCCTCCGTAAGAGCAACTGTTAAACATAAACAATGTACTGAGCTTTTATTTATGAACAAATAACTTGAATAAAAACGCTTAAAAAAAAACAAGCTGGCAACGAAAGTAGTGAATAGTATTCAAGAACCTTATGAAAAGATTTCAATTAGGTGAAATTAAATAAGCCCATTTTCAAATAGACAATAACAACTTTCCACTTTCCAGGTCCAGATGGTAAAAACTCTAAAAACAAAAAATTACGCGGGGAGCAGCAGAAAATGGATCTTTTGGAAGCTATGATTGGTATTCAGGAATAAGAAAAAAACCATTAGAGAGATCAGTCATACCTTTGTCTGTCTGATTCCTAAAAAACAAGATCCAGAACACATGATTGACTACGTACTTATATCACTTTGCAATGTCACGTAAAAAAATATGGCCAACGTTTATGTACAGTGTGAAAAGGTACTTGCATGAGTTAATTTCAGAAAATCGGGTTGCTTTTTGTCCGAGGAAAACTATTATAAAAATTTCTTCGATGCTAACGAAATGGTGACAAGTGTAATGATTTGTGTTTTATCGATTGAATATTTAAATATTTTTATTTAAATGTTAATCGTTAATTGATTTGTGGTTCCAAAATGTGATTTTTCACCTACCAATGATTTGGTTAGGATTGAAATTTCTACATTTAGAAAGTTCCTTTACGTGCGTTACATATTACGCTCTTACTTATGTATATTAATAAATATAATTAAAGAATCATAAATGCGTTTAATTAGGAATTCAAATTTTAAATGTCCCCATAGGAAATTTGCGTGTGAGAGTGTTAATGGCTTGTTGTTAATATTAATAACACGTGACACGAGGTTAATCCCTACTTGTAGTAGAAGTTTGCATGGAACCTACCGACAAATCTAGCATCTACAAGAAGTCGGGTTAATGTGAGATGTCTAGTGTCATGGACCATTATGATAAATACATAAAGACGCAAGGTTAAACACTACTTGTAGTAGAAGTTTGTCCGAAATCGACTGGAAAATCCAACAACTACAAGGAGTCGGTTTAATCTAAGTTTTCTAGTGTAATAAATACTTGTGTGAAGTGGGCCTGCCTCAAGAAGGTATTAAGTGGATGACCTATCTTATTAGGGTATTAAGTGGTTAGGAGTAGGTCTATTCCTAAGGTTGACTCATTTGTTTTAGACTAAAGTTGTGGGATCTGCACTTATTATGTATTAAGTGGTCATTGGGTCTGCCTTTCTCTAATAAACTTGTGAGATATTATATGGTATTAAATAAAAAGATAGATTTACAAGTTGGGTAGTTCTTCGGAAGTTGTCTGTTTCTTATTAGGAGCTATGCGAGAACATACCTAGTGATGTAAGAGGGACCTCCCGTCTAAGGGAGGTATTAAGTGACTAGGAGTCACCTGTAATGTCAGTTAAATAGTAGCGTAAGGGTCCGCCGGAGGGGTCATAGATGGCGATGAATGTTTACCCTCATCCCGTATTAAATGTAGATTACTATTTCTCGCATTACAATTGAGAGAATATTTGATATCGTTAATCGAGGTCTTAAGTGACTGGGGTGTGCCATAGGGTATTAAGAGATCGTAGGAATCTGCCCACAAATAAATATATAAAATGGCCTTGAGTGACTGAATGATAGTTTGCCTCGTAAGGTATTATGTGATCATAGGAATCCGACATAAATAAATATATAAAATGGCCTTAAGTGATCGCAGGACTGCCCGCCTATTTAATGCATGTATTTGTCATATTTAAATTGTGTGTCGAATTCAGCAAGACATAACTTAATGAGTTTATAATTCCAAGTATAGGAATTATATTTCCTTTATATTTAAATAATTTTCATTAACCAGAACATGTTGTTTTGACCCCCTCCCCTCCTCCTCTTAATGACGCAGGTTAATAGGCTGAGATGCTTCATTGAAGATATTACAAAGCCAGGTGCTTAGCAACGAAAATTTTATTCTAGTCTATTATTGTGTCACGCAGTTGATTGCATTTATGTGATATTTATGATGTACTGTATTTATGACATTGGAATTCGTTATGAAATGGTACATCTATTTTAGTTATTATATTTTGTCCCATCCGCTATAAGATTTTTTTTTATTTTTTTTTGGCTTTGTTATTTATTTCTTATCCAACGACTTGCATAGAATAGCTATAAGTTCTGATGGGCCTTTTCTGGATCGGGATTTAGGCCTGTTCTAGGTGGATTGGTACACTATCTTTTAATCGAAATTTCAACTCGTAAATTCTATGCTGAAATTTCGGTATTTCATTATTAAAATCTTCTTCTGGGTTCGCTCAAACTTGGCTCCTGGTCCCTTCTAAATCTTTTCCCATTTGTGACAATTTCTACTTCTCAAATCTCTCAACTAAAGTTTTAAACCACGGATTAAAGTCCTTTGCATTTGGTGCTTTTTAAATCAGTCGAGGGTAAGGGGGTTTCCTTCGAATTTTGGAGGGGTGACCTCGCCGAAATCTTTAAATTGTACACTTCCAGTGGTTTGAACGGAAGACTCTGTGTGTATTTGCTCTGTCGAAACGAGTGGTGGCGACAGACGGTCATGATTAATAAGTACAAATATACTATTTAATATAAGGAAATTAGTTCTTTATTATCACATAAAAACTATTAAATTGGTTATGAAATACATTCGTAATGGGTAAAAAAATATGAATCTAATCTGAACTCCTTAACAGAAGGGAGTATCACACTCCATGATTGTTTTGAAATATTGTAACTAGCTTTCTCTAAGAAGCTTTTCTTTATCACTTCCCAAAAAGTTGAAATGATACCTAGGATGCTCCATGTTAAGTTTGTATGATTTTGTTAGAAAGTCTTCCTGAATGGACCCTGTTAATTTTATTATGGAGAACCTCTCTTGAAACTCTCTTCTTAACTTAACAAATTTTGAAAAGAAGTTTCAAGTGATGGGGATATTTGAATTTTAGTTTCCGATTATTATATAATACCACAACTTCGATCACAAATCCAAAATTTAAGTGAATATTTATTGACAAGAAATGGTGTGATTACAAAGGATCAAATATCAGTTACAGTATGTACAAGTCAAATATTACATCAAAAAACTCTCCCTCTCGTGATTCATAAAAAAAATTCAAGTTTTATTTGGAGGGAGGAAGGCTTCCATCGAAGTTTCGGTTTCTCCTGGAAAAGCAAGTTAAAATCTTTATTTAATAAAAATTCCTGATGATCCAGACACTTTGACGGAGTCCCCCCATGTAAAACTCTCTTGTTGTCAATAAGGAGAGAACATGATCTTGAAAAGGTGATCTTAGAAATAGTCATCGAAGAATATTTATTATACTATTTTGCTTGATTTAATCTAAATTGTGAAAGAATATTTCTAACGAATTTATTGCATGTTTGTTACAAGCAGATAAGCACGTAGATGTCGATAAGAATGCAACTGAAAGAAAGCAATTTTTCAAAAAGGGAAAAATCCACTATGCCAAATTTGGATGGAAGCCTTCTGGTGGATTGTCAATGGAAGATCCTTCTGGCAGAGGAATAACTTCCACGACAGAAATAAGAAAGTGTTAAAGGATGGCATTCACTTCCTTTTGAGTTGTGATAAAAGATCTTCAGAAAACAGCAGCAACTTTTTTAGGCATCTTCCTCACTATTTGGGGAGGAGGTGAAGAGTATTCACTATTGGAAGAACTTCCTTGGGAGCAGCCTTCTGAACGCGTATCTTTTTACCCATAGTTTTGCCAGGTGGTTTTGTTAATTATAAAGCCATAAATTTCACCAAAAATGAAACTTGGAATTTTTGGAAACTTGAAAACTATTCTCGTGAATTTGGAAACTACTCTGCCCTTTTTTCCATTTATAAGAATAGATACTTTGCTTGCACACTTGACCTTGTTCACTGTGCCATTCACTGTTTGCTTCTATTGTGTATGTATTGCATTGTACATGTGCACTGCTGTGTACACCTGACATTACTTCATTTTCCATTTTGAACTACCATGCATATTAGAACTTGAAGACTTTCGTTTGCAAATGAATTTTGCATGTTCCACCTTTCTTTAGTCATTATTGCTTATACAACTATGCTTGTATTACTTTCTTTGTTCTTGCATGCCATTGTGCTTTTCAAATGAGCCTTGATTATGTGCATTTTCGCATCCTTGTTAGCTTTGGTATTTGAACTTTTCTCCTTATGCACGTGATGATGTTTTCTTTGTTTTTCATTTGTTGTATTGGCATGGATCTGTACATTTGCTACTGACATGTGCACGTTGCATGCTTGTTCCTTGCTGCTATGTTAAATGTAGTCATACCCTGTGTTGCACTATTTTGGTACTAAAAGCTTTGTATTGTGTTTTGTTTGCCATTGCTTCCTGGTTTGTGTTATTACTTGCTTCATGACTTTTGCACTTTTCTTGTTTTGTCGCTTGTTTCAACCTTGATTGTTGAAAACTTTTTTCACTTCCTTCCTCCTGCTCTTCTTTTGTATACTGTGCTCGATCTATTGTCATGTGCTTGCATTTGTGGCTGTTGTGATGTACATTTTGACATCCTAGCTGCTTGTATTAAGTGCATTTCGTACATTTCCGTGATAAATTGGTGCAACACCATTGACCTTGTGCATGCTCCCTGGTTTTATACCCGTTCACCTGAATAATCACTGTATGCATGTGCATATATGTATATTTATTATTTCTAATCCAGCAAACCAGTTATGGTTGTGTTGAGGATGATTTGCGAGCACTAGTTTTCGGTCTACCTTGTGGTATTTATAGTAAATCACTGTGAATATCACAAGTAGTCTAGACTCAAATAAATATAAATATTTGACCAAGTGTAGAAAGATGATGAGAAACACACCAAAAATCTAAGGAAATAAAATTAAAAATAAATTTTTATTTGTCTATAGTCAATTCAATTTTATTCCAGTTTAGTCTATCTTTGTTTCTATGACAGGTATGTAGGTGACTGGACAGATTCTGAAACACGTGAAGACTCAGTGTGTGTGTGTATGAATGTATATAAGAAAGTGTATATGCATGACTGAGTAAAATGAATGAACCATAGCGAGGAAACAATTTATTTGAATGTGATTAGTGAAATGTATATAAGAGAGTTCTGAAAGTTGTACCACTCTGAATATTTGAAATAAAATATTTTATTGAATAATAAATACTGCTTGAATATTTAAATTCTGTGCAATAGTATTATTATTCAATATTAATATTTATTTTTGTATGAGGTGAAATATGGAATAGTACAATTATAAACGCATTTATAAAGAATAATATATGTCTATTATCATCAAACAAAAAATCTAACTGTTGTTTTCAACAATCTCCCCCTTTTGATGATGACAAACATACATGTAAGATTTTGAATATGATAAATGTGTTTAAATGTGAAGTGTAGAACTCCTTCTATTTGTATGCTCCTCCTATAATCGGAAACACCGATAATAAATTACATGAGATTTAAGAAACATAAAAATATATTAAACACCAAGCAAATCTGAAAAAAATCCATAAATGTTTGCACATTTATCAAAATCTTAACACTTCTCCCCCTTTTGTTATCACCAAAAGACTGGTAGAAATAATAAAATAGCGATGGATTAGGACTATGTTTATAAATTTAAATCAAGAGAAAAGATCAAATATCGCAAATCTCAAAACAATCAAACAAAATATCATAATATTTCATAACACAGTAACACATTTCACATTTCAAAAAATGGAACGATAAGTCAGTTTTTACATAACAAGGAGAAATACACACACACACACACACACACACTCAATTTATTATTATTATTATTATTTTCTTCTATTTCATTTTTTTAAGCACATACTAACCACACATAACCATAACGACTTTTAAATGGGATCAGTAGTAACTTAAAATTATAAGCATTCCCTGACCATGCATGACCGCGAGGTTTTTTAAATGAGGTTAGAGTAACACTTACTATATAAAAATCCCCTCATTATATAAAACCATAATGAATGATAGAAACATGGTAGGGATAGAGATGGTCGTGAAATAAATCGCTAAGTTAATCATATTATGAAATGTGTTCAAATGTACCAAGATTTTCGAAAATTTTCAACTTTCTCTCATTCTGAAAAATAGTATAGTCACATTTCCATCACTAAATTTTTAAACTATACTTTTTTTAATGATGTCCAAAAATGGTTCGAGCTATCAGGAAATGAATTAGAGAACAAACATCCAAAAAAAGTTTAAACAAAAATGCAGAGTGTTTAATCAATTTCTATAATCCCCAAATTCAAGCGTAATCTAGAAAACCTATCATAACTAACCATGGCTAAATAACTCTGAAAATTTAGTTCAACAAAAATTTGGAACAACTTGAATTCTATCTCTCTTGAAGTTGTTCCTTAGCCACCTTTGGTACCTAAATGTTGATAGGATCGAGTGGTCTAACAAAAAATGTTTTACCACTCCTAACTTCGTTTAATTGTTTTGGTACCCAAACCCGTTTATATAGAATTCCGTTATCATCTACTAGACTACCCTTAGGAATCCAAATTCGTTGAATCTTAATCGAATTCATCTTCTTATTCTTTGGGATCCAAAGCTCGCTTGATTGGATTGTTTTTAAATACATTCCTATCTCGTTTATGAATTAAAAATCCTTTGAAATTATTAGAGTCCAAATTTCTAATTCGATCTTTTTCAAATATGTTTGAAGCATCTTTTAAATCATTTGATCCGCTTTTCAACTTCATCAATTTTCCCAAAACTAAGCCCACTCTTATTTCTAACAGAAAATTGTTTTTTCAACAACATGTTTAACAATTTTTCTCCGTTAGAAAATTTAGCCAAAACTGATTCAAGTAGTTCAATTTTTGATTCAAGATCACTATTTTCTTCAACTGAATTTGAGCGATAATCAATAGCGATCTTCCTCATTTCAGCATTAGTTTGTTCTGAAAATAAATTTTCATTTCAAGCGCTTTGATTTTAGCATTTGACTCAAAATTCTCAATTTCAAATTGTTTGTGCTTTTCAATTTGAAGTTTTTCAAAATGCTTGATTTCTTAATTTCACTTTTCAAATTGTTATTTATTTGAGGGATTTCATATTCATTATTTTTCAAAATCACATTTATGTTTTTAAGAGTTTTGAAATTCTCTTTTGTCTTAAACAATTCCTTTTGAAAAATCGCACAATTACCACATTTGAGATTTCTGATTTTCTTGATTTCATTCTTTAGCTCATTCAAAATCAATTCAATTTTCACACAAATTTTCTTTCTCAGTAATTTCTGTTGGATCTAGATTAACTCTAGAGGGGGGGAGGGGTGAATAAGGTTTATTGATTTTAACAGGATATTTAAAAATTATCAGATCACAGAACGCAGCAGAAATAAAAATACAGAAAGTAAATAACACACAGAGATACCCAGCTTCGGCAAAATCCTGCCTACTGCTGCATTCCTAAGGTTTCTACTAGGTGATGGAACAGATCCCGCTTACAAGACCATGTAAACTCGCACTCCCTGCTCCTGTACTAACCCTACGCTCAAAACCCTAGATTGATCTAATCCCCTAGATAAGATTTCCCCTGATTACGACCCCGTAACCAGTAAACCCTAGATTTTACAGACTCTAGCAACTGTCAGTTAACCCCTAACCGAATCCAAGAATTTTGCAGACTCTAGAACTATTTGAATTGGTTACAAATAAAATTAAAAATAAAACAATAAATAAAACAACTTAAAAATTCAAAACCTTAGGCCCTTAAGCACTAAAAAATGGTCTGGCCACTTACTTTTTTTTATTTCCATTTGAAAAGGACTTTGCTCCCAAAAGATGATGGCGGCTGATGGAAAAACGATTTAGGGTTTTGCACAATTCCTTCAAATCGGAGTGATCAATTTGCTGGCAATCTTCGATCTGATGAGTGCTTGTCTTCCTTGATATTGTATGCTCCAATCTCTTCTTCTCTTGATCCAACAAATCTATAAATTGCTCTGAAATTTCGTTCGAGTGCTTGAATCGATTTCTGTGTTGTTGGATAATTTTGCCAGTGATGAATTGGTAGTATATATAGGGTAATATGAACCCTAAAAACATTCTCTGATTTCTCTTATTGGCTTGGTCTGATTTGCTTGATTGCTACGTGATTGAATACCCGTGAATGTTGATGAATTTAGACGTGTATTTGTCCCTTTCTATGAATCTGGACATTTATGATTTCATTAATGTTCTTGAAATGATCCTTGCAAAAATACTGGAATTTCTTCTGTGTGATTTTCGCCTTAACTGATACATTCCAAATCTTTGCCAATAAAATGTCTTAGTGATTTCCTTGATGGTTTTAATGACCTTGATTGCTTGTCAATCAGAAATGTTGCCATACTTGAATCGATTTAAAAACTGCCTTAAATTCGCATTGCTATTTCTGGAAAGAAATCTGGAATGAGAATTGGTTAATTACTGGAATTACATCTCTGCTTTTTCTCGAGATTAACACTGTTTAATTCTTGTGATGAATCAGAACATAATTTTGCTTTCTTCTATGAATCTGGACAGTTTTAAGACATTGTCAAACACACTTGCTTTATTTATGGAATCAAAACAATTTGTTTCATTCCTAACAGATTTCTCCTGCCAAAAATGCTAGCACTGATTTTTGTGATGATGCCATAATTCCTCGAAAATGAAATGATAAAACTGGAAATATCTCAATGATCCAATTCGAGATAAAAAGTCCATGTTGATTTATAGAAGAAAAAAAACTTGAATTGTTTTCCCATTTAATGCTATGCTCAAAACTAGAAAAATAACACCTTCTCTGACTAAAATTCTCTGCTGGAATCTTGCATGAACAGAATTTTCAAACAAGAACTTATTGACCTGTTTCTGCACTAATGTTTCCATGCTGCAGCATACATGTACACATGTTTGTTCTTCACATTTGTTGTTTGGGTTGATTCATTCACTAGCACATGACTTGGGTGCACCTGAAACTGTTGTTGTGCTCAACCATGCACATATTAGACATGTCTTTGCTGTAAAAATATAAATACACAAATGTATATATGTGCATGTGGTATGTACTTGTTGCACCATAGTCAAGTTGACTTGAGAGTGAACTATATGTGTTGCATCATTTATGAAATATGAGCCATGTTTATTGAAATTCTACCACTAGCTTGATTCTTTTTGTACTCATTAAACATGTGACCATCTGGACTATGCTGAACTGTTTGAAATTTATGCTTGACCATGCTGATCCAGTTTCGAAGTAATCAACTCATGATTGTACACTTTTTTTCTTAGACTTCATCACGCTGAAATGTTTCTTTAAACTGGTATACCACCGACTTGCATGTGTGAACTGAATCATGAAGTACATTTTTGTTGGTCATTTGGTTTGACTATGCTCGGCCATGTATGTTGTGTTGAACCATTTGTAGCTGCTATATACTTGTGGTGCACTGAACTTAAATCTTGCCTGACATGTATACTTTTTCAATGCAATTTAAGCACTGGCTCGACCATCTTCTTGCATTGTCACACTGCTATGCTTATGAACTGCTGAGTTGCATTCATCATGTTGTTGGGTTGACTTGTCTTGACATGCTGTTTTGTTTGAGATCACTACACTTGTGTAGTTGTTGCCTTGTTGCACTGAGTCGAGTTGGTCCATGTGGCTGCTCCTCAGTTGCACACTGGATTGGCGAGGCAGTGCACACGTGTATATATATACATGTGTGTTCATGCAGTCCATCTGAAAAGTTTTCATGTTCCTGCTCTGTAATATATACATACTGACTGCCTTGTGGTATTTACAGTGTTTCATTGTGAATATCACAAGCTGTCTAGACACAGATAAATCATATCAAGTCATGAAAAATGATGAGAAACGCACCAAAATTCTAAGGCAAATAATTTTTTTAAAAAAATTATATCTGCTAGAATTTAAAATATTATTTCTGTTCCAGATACTGTGTGTGTTTCTGTATGTGACAGGTGTGGTAGATGGTGACTGGACTAACTGAAGGATGCTGTGCAGACAGAAGACTGGAGATGACATAGACTTGTATATAAGAATATTTGTATATGAGTGAGTGTGTATGTTTGTACAAATGAAACTGTAAACAGAGAGTATGTAACAATGTTGAGTGAACTGTAGTTAGGAGTACTGTATAAGATTGAATATCAATGAATTTGATTTGTAATATAGAAATATACAAATAGTGGAGTAAAAAATTTGTACTGTTTAAAATTTTGAAATAAAATATTCTATTCAAATAAAATACTGTGTGAATATTTAAATTTCTGTACAGTTGTATTTTATTTAAATAGAAATATTATATTCCGGTCTGTTGTGTAATATACGAGTATAGTTACAAACACATTTAATAATAAAATATATTTGGTTGTTATCATTAAACAAAAATTATATAATTGTGTGTACAACACCGTTATATACAACAATCTCCCACTTTTGATGATGACAAGCAAATATTAAGATTTTGAATATAATAAATGTGTTTGACAGTGAATATTGAACTCCTCTTATTTATTTGCTCCTCCTACAACAGAAACTCCCCCTATAAATGTGAATGAGTGAAAAGAATGAATTTTCAAAATTAAAAATATTTATAAAATATTCACTCATAAATCAAAATCTGAATTCATTCTCCCCCTTTCGTTATCATCAAAAGGATTCAAAATTTAAAATATAGATGAAAATTGACTAAAGATATAATTTCAACTTAAGAGGAAGAATAGTCATCATAAATCTCAATCAATCAAACAAAAATCATAATAAACTGAGAACATGTGGCATATTTCACATTGTAGAGAATGACAGATTTACAATGAATTTTATAAAAATGGAGAGAGTTAAAAAAATGAGTTCCAATTATTTTCCAAAAGAATTTTATAAAAAAGAGGCACAAAAAACAGTGATGGATTTGGACTGTAATTATAAATTGAATTTAAGTGACGCAATCATATAATCTCAAATCCCAGTAACTATCAATCAACAAATCATAATACATCATAAGATTTTAGCACATTTCACAAATAGAAAATGTATTGATAGACTGGTTTTTACACACCAAGGAGAATTTCATATAAAATTTATTCCTTTTTCTTTTTCATTTTATTTAAGAGCACACTGAGCACGCATAACCAGATCTTGGATTTTTAAATGAGATCAGTTGCAGCTTAAAAATAAGTAATCTCATAACCATGCATAACCAGAGCTTGGATTTTTAAATGAGGTTAGAGAAACACTTATGAATATTATATATATTTATCATTTTCTGTTCAGGAAGAAAAAACTCCCCGGTATATAAAACCAATATGGATGATAGAAATGTGGTAGGTACAATGATGGTTTGTGAAACAAATTTCTAAATTAATCATATTATGAAATATGCTCAACTGTACCAGGATCGTTGAAAATATTCAATTATCACCAATTCTGAATAATAACATAGTCCCATTTATATCACAAATATTTCCATTGTTTATTCAAGATTTTAAAACATATTAACTCTCCACATTAATATAAAATTATCATGGATGGCAGAATGATGATAGATAAAGGAGATGGTCGTGACATAATTGCCAATTCAAAGACATTATAATAAATGTTCAACCATCATGAAAATTTTAAATAAAATCTCCTCTTGTTGTGAAATATGCTGCAGTCACAATTCATCACAATTTCAAAATCTGATAATAATTTTGATGAATTATAAATACAGTTCGGTTTGGTTATTGATTTCAATTTCTGAATGAATAATCAATAAATAATTTTAAAATTGAAAATCAATTACAAGAGGGAGGTGAAAGATCTATATAGGACATGAGAAATTAAAAATATATACAACAAAAACAAATTCAGCACTTTTAAACTGATACCACTTGGTGTCTCTATTAATGAGGATTGTAACAAAACACTGGAGACAAACAAGGATATCACAAACAAAAGAATTTTAAGCACAAAGCCTAAGCAGATTAGGCAAATTAATTTCATCTATCAGAGCATGGTATATATTTGATACCAAAACAAGCAGTCACCAAAAAATATTTTCAACAATATCTGAGCGGCACAAAAATCATTTTCAAAGCAGATTTGTCAAGGAGATGTTTCAAAGATATTTCAGACAGTCAAAGAATGGTCCATGATCCAAGATTAAATATATGGTTTATTTTAAATCATTTGAAGGGATATGAAAAGATCGAGATTCAATGAATCAGTCACATCAAGTTATTAATTTTAGATCCAAGATATATGTGTGATTCAATAAATCAATAATTTCAAATGATTTTAAACAAACAGATATTCAAATCAAGTAATCATGAAATAACAGAGAGTTTTAAGACCATTTTTTCAAAGAATTTTCAAAATTATTCCTGACAAGTATAAGAGAAATTTTAGATCATTCACATTAAGTTTGAGAGGTATTCATGATCCAAAAAATTAAAAATAATTTATTTGAAATCACATGAATCAATGTCAAGTTTGAGATATAATGAATTATTCACACAAGGTTGATAATTTAAGTGGTGTGTGATATTCAAAATATCAAGAATTTCAGATGATTTCAAACAAAACTAATTTCAACCATAATAATCATGAATAAAGATGAATTTCAAGATGTATCACTGATTCAAGACAATTTAAAATATTCAAGCCAATCTGAAAAATTCTGAAATTATCACAACTGATAAATAACAGAGTGTTGTAATGAGTATAAATTTTCAAGACTTTCAAAATGAATTAGAAGAGACTCAAAACAGCAAAGGTGTGTGAAATTCCACAAAACTTTCAGATCTTCAAAAATTTAGAATTCAAATTAACAGTGTTTAAGATATGACAAGAATACATCAACACTGTTATGAATTCAGAAATCAGAAAATAAACTTCAAAACAATTGCAGATATTTACAAACTTAAATTCAAGATCTGGAAATGATTAAAAACATCAGAGTTTTATTCAAATAAAGCTAATTTCCAGAAGATCATGAATTCTGCAATTTGAAGTTAAGTAAGCTCAGAAGAAAGACAAAAATATATGGCAGTGATAAAAAATATACGGGGTAGAAGAAGGAATAAACAAAGGACAAAATATTTACAAAGATGAGTTCAGAGATTATACCTGAAATCCATGTAAACCAGAATCTCCAACTCAGCAAGTCCTGGCTGGAGGAACTGTGAATGATACAGAAGTATAAACCAGCTTGATTTCAAATTTCTTTTTGCATAGCAGTTCCTCAGCCTCCACTGGTACCTAACAGTTTGTAGAATTGAGTGGTCTAACAAAGGTTGTAAAACCACTCATAGTTTTGTTCATATTTTTTGGTACCCAAATCTGTTTATATAACAAACCATCCGAATTTACCTTTATACCCTTAGGAACCCAAATCTATTTGAACTTAGTCAAGGTTGTTTTATTTTCTTTTGGGATCCAAGATTGTATAAACAGTTTGTTACAAAACAAGTTCTGATTTCGTTTGTGATTTAAAAATCCTTTGAACTTATCGGAGTTGAAATTTCCAAAACAATTCTTTTCAAATTAGCTTGAGGGATTTTTAAGATCACAAGAGTTCAGATTTTCAAAATCGTTAGTTTTCCCAAAACCGAAACCATTTCTATATCCAGAAGAAAAATGATTTTTCAATAACATGTTCAAAGATTTTTCACTGGTTGAAAAACGCTTCAAACTCAACTCAAGATTTTGGATATTTGATTTTAGAAAATTATTCTCGTTTAGAATCTTCTCAGTTTTGGATTTACTTTCAGAAATCTCAGAATCAAATTGTTTTTGTTTTTCGATTTCAAAAATCTTGAAATTTTCAATTTCTTTTCCAAGTTCATTCAAAATTGATTCTGCATTCATCAAATTCTCCTTTTCAAAAAAATTATATTTGGAATTAGTATTATCCAACTCCTTTTGCAAAGTATGGTTCTTACAAGTTAGCTCATCCTTATTTTGTTTCAAAACAATAATTTCATTTTCAAGTTTCTGAAGATTTTGATTGAGATGAGCTAAATCATTTTTCAAGTTAAAACAATTTTTGCAATTGGGGTTTTCAAAATTTTATTTCAACAAATTATTTTTGCGGGTCAACTCAGAATTTCTAGATTTTAGAAGTTTATTTTTCAGTTTGAAATTTTCAACAGACTTGGTTAAATCAATAAAAAAGTGAACCAGATCTTCAAATGAAAAATTTCTTATTTCATTGTCTACGGAGTCTCCATCGCTTCATCATCTGATTCTTCATCAGTAACTCCTGTTAGGCACAGATCTGAACCTGAGTTAACCTTCTGTGGTTTTGAGCAGCTGTTGTCAATTTGTCCATACTTCGTGTTGAGAGTATTCCAGATGTCCTGCGCCATCAAACAATGGGAGATAAGTTCAAGTTGATTATTACTAAGATGAGAATAAAGAATATGCATAACACGAGCATTAATATTCCTATCTATTATTCTACCTCCATTGTTAACAGCATCCCAATATTTAATATTAACAGACGTTAAATAGGATTCCATTTCTGACTTCCAATTCAAAAAATATGTACCATAAAAAATGTTTGGAATGTGGCTGGACTGACTCTCAAAGGACTGACAACTAGGATCCATGATTCTAGGGTTAATGAAATTACCAGGCTCTGGTACCACTTGTTGGATCTATATTAACCCTAGAGGGGGGGGGGGGGGGCGAATAGGGTTTATTGATTTTAACATGATATTTAAAAATTATCAGATCACAGAATGCAACAGAAATAAAAATACATAAAGTAAATAACACACAAAGATACCCAACTTCGGCAAAATCCTGCCTAGTGCTGCATTCCTTAGGTTTCTACTAGGTGATAGAACAGATCCCGCTTACAAGACCATGTAAACTCGTACTCCCTGCTCCTGTACTGACTCTACGCTCAAAACCCTAGACTGATCTAATCCCCTAGATCAGATTTCCCCTGATTACGACCCCGTAACCAGTAAACCCTAGATTTTACAGACTCTAGCAACTGTCAGTTAACCCCTAACTGAATCCTAGAATTTTACAGACTCTAGAACTGTTTGAATCGGTTACAAATAAAATTGAAAATAAAACAACTTAAAAATTCAAAACCCTAGGCCTTTAAGCACTAAAAAAAAGGGTCGGCAACTTCCTTTTATTTATTTTTATTTCCATTTGAAAAGGACTTTGCTCCCAGAAGATGATGGCGGCTAATGGAAAAACGATTTAGGGTTTTGCACAATTCCTTCAAATCGGAGTGATCAATTTGATGGCAATCTTCGACCTGATGAGTGCTTGTCTTCCTTGATATTGTATGCTCCAATCTCTTCTTCTCTCGATCCAACAAATCTGTAAGTTGCTCTGAAACTTCGTTCGAGTGCTTGAATCGATTTTTGTGTTGTTGTATAATTTTGCCAGTGATGAATTGGTAGTATATATAGGGTAATACGAATCCTAAAAACATTCTTTGATTTCTCTTATTGGCTTGGTCTGATTTGCTTGATTGCTGCGTGATTGAATACCCGTGAATGTTGATGAATTTAGACGTGTATTTTTCCCTTTCTATGAATCTGGACATTTATGATTTCATGAATTTTCTTGAAAGGATTCTTGCAAAAATACTGGAATTTCTTCTGTGTGATTTTCACCTTAACTGATACATTCCCAAATCTTTGCCAATAAAATGTCCTCATGATTTTCTTGATGGTTTTAATGACCTTGATTGCTTGTCAATTAGAAATGTTGCCATACTTGAATCAATATAAAAACTGCCTTGAATTCACACTGCTATTTCTGGAAAGTAATCTAGAACGAGAATTGGTTAATTACTGGAATTACATCTTTGTTTTTCTCGAGATTAACACTAATTAATTTTTGTGTTGAATCAGAACATATTTTGGTTTTTTTCTATGAATCTGGACAGTTTTAAAACATTGTCAAATACACATGCTTTATTTCTGGAATCAAAACAATTTGTTTCATTCCTAACAAATTTCTCTTGCCAAAAATGCTTGCGCTGATATGTGTGATGATGCCATGATTCCTCGAAAATGAAATGATGAAACTGAAAATATCTCAATGATCCAATTCGAGATAAAAAATCTATGTTGATTTATAGAAAAAAAAACTTGAATTGTTTTCCCATTTAATGCTATGCTCAAAACTAGAAACATAACACATTCTCTGAGTAAAATTCTCTGCTGGAATCTTATATGAACAGAATTTTCAAACTAGAACTTATTGACCTGTTTTTGCACCAATGTTTCCATGCTGCAGCATACATGTACACATGTTTGTTCTTCACATTTGCTGTTTGGGTTGATTCATTCACTAGCACATGACTTGGATGCACCTGAAACTGTTTCTGTACTCAACCATGCACATATTAGACCTGTCTTGGCTGTAAAAATATAAATACACAAATGTATATATGTGCATGTGGTATGTACTTGTTGCACCATAATCAAGTTGACTTGTAACTGAACCATATGTGTTGCACCATTTATGAAATCTGAGCCATGTTTACTGAAGTTCTACCACTAGCTTGATTCTTTTTGTACTCATGAAACATGTGACCATCTGGACTATGTTGAACTGTTTGAAATTTATGCTTGACCATGCTGATCCATTTTCGAAGTAATCAATTCATGATTGTACACTTTTCTGTTGAGACTTCATCATGCTGAAATGTTGCTTTAAACTGTTGTACCACCGACTTGCATGTGTGAACTGAATCATGAACATGTTGTGTACATTTTTGTTGGTCATTTGGTTTGACCATGCTTGGCTATGTATGTTATGTTGACCCATTTGTAGCCGCTATATACTTGTGATGCTCTAAACTTAAATCTCGCCTGACATGTATACTTTTTCAATGCAATTTAACAACTGGCTCGACCATCTTCTTGCATTGTCACACTGCTATGCTTGTGAACTGCTGAGTTGCTTTCATCATGCTGTTGGGCTGACTTGTCTTGACATGCTGTTTTGTTTGAGATCACTACACTTGTGTAGTTGTTGCCTTATTGCACTGAGTCGAGTTGGTCCACGTGGCTGCTCCTCAGTTGCACACTGGATTGGCGAGGCAGTGCACACGTGTGTGTATATATATACACGTGTGTTCATGCAGTCCATCTGAAAAGTTTTCCTGCCCCTGCTTTGTAATATATACATACATACTGACTGCCTTATGGTATTTACAGTGTTTCACTGTGAATATCACAAGCTGTCTAAACATAGATAAATCAGATCAAGTCATGAAAAATGATGAGAAACACACCAAAATTCTAAGGCAAATATTTTTTTTAAAATAAAAAATTATATCTGCTAGAATTTAAAATATTATTTCTGTTCTAGATACCGTGTGCATGTTTCTGTATGTGACAGTTATAGCATATGGTGACTGGACTGACTGAAGGATGCTGTGCAGACAGAAGACTGGAGATGACAGAGGCTTGTATATAAGAATATTTGTATATGAGTGAGTGTGTATGTTTGTACAAATGAAACTGTAAATAGAGAGTATGCAACAATGTTGAGTGAACTATAGTGAGGAGTATTGTATAAGATTGAATATTAGTGAATTTGAGTTGTAATATAGAAATATACAAATAATGGAGTAAAAAACTTGTACTGTTTAAAATGTTGAAATAAAATATTCTATTCAAATAAATACTGTGTGAATATTTAAATTTCTGTACAGTTGTATTTTATTTAAATAGAAATATTATATTCCTGTCTGTTGTGTAGTATACAAGTACAGTTACAAACACATTTAATAATAAATATATTTGGCTGTTATCATCAAACAAAAATTATATAATTGCGTATACAACACCGTTATATACAACAATTTCATGTTTTGAATTTTTGGCCATCTTAAAATTTTCTAACTCCTTTTGCAAAACATTGTTTTTATGAATTAGCTCATCCTCGTGATTTTTCAAAATATAAATTTCGTTTTCAAGCTATCTAAAATTTTCAGTAAGATGAGAAAAATCCTTTTCTACATTTGAATAATTTCTGCAATCAAAGTTTCCAAATTTCTTGATGTTTTCAAGTTTTGATTCCAAAACATTGTTTTTGCAAATCAACTCAAGATTTTTCAGATTTCAAATTTTTATTCTTTAATTTGAGACTATCAACAGAGTTAGTTAATTTATCGCAAAGAAGAACTAATTCTTTAAATGAAAAATTATTTGACCCATCATCTATTGAGTCTCCTCCATCTGATTCGTTTGGATCATCATTTGTAACTCCTGTTAAGCGTAATTATGAATTTGAGTTGGTTTTCGAGGGTTTTGAGTTCCGTTGTCTTTTCTTCCAAACATTGCATCGAGAGTTTTCTAGATTTCCCATACAGTTAAACAATGGGAGATATGGTTAAACTGATCATCATTAATGTAAGAATATAAAATATGTGTGGCATGAGAATTAATTACGATATCATTCTTATCTACCATATCACATCCATTTTTAATAATATCCCAACATATAATATTAACATATTTTAAATAAAATTTCTTTTTTGATTTCCAATTTAAAAAATATGTTTCGTCAAGAAATGTTGGGATTATACTGGAAAAATTCTCGCTAGACTGACAACTAGAAAAATAACTGTTATGAAAATCCATGACTCTAGAATTAAAAAAATACCTTCTTTGATACCACTTGTAAGATCTAAATTAAATCTAGAGGGGGTGAATAGGTATTTATGCAATTTTGCAGAATACAAAACAATTAACACAGCACAGATCACAACAAAGTAAATAAATGCAAAAAATAAATGATACAGAATCTTCCCTGCTTTGGCAAATCCCTGCCTATTGTTGCAATCCCCAAGGTTTCTACTAGGTATTAAAAATAATATCCTGCATACAACACTTGTACACTTGCGACCCCTCTCTACTTCTCTAATCCTACGTTCAAAACGCTGCACTGATCTCAAATCTTGAGATCGGATTTTTTCTAACTACAAACCCTGTAGTTACACGACCAAAAACAAAAACAAGTTTTTGAAAAATAGGAACTAAAAAGAAAAGCACACCAAAAGTAAATAATCCTAAAAGAAATATTAAAATGAAAAACAAAGTTGGCCCCTTTTCTTTTATTTGTCACTTGAGAAATCGACTTCCTTATTTCCAATTGTAAAGCAACGGCGACTCTCTTTTCTGAAATTTAGGTTCTAGATCTCATTCAAATTATGGTTTTAAATCTTCGATTGAAATTTGATAATGTTGTGTTGCTTCAATTGATTATTTCTCTTCCATGATTGAACTGCAGGATGATCGAAATTATATAAATTGTAAGAACTTTGATTTTTCTCTTTGATTACTTGAGCTGTTTGCTTTGTTTCGATACATTTTGCTAGTGATGAAATGGTGTCTATATAGGGTTTTCCAAACCCTATCCTCTTTGATTCCAACGAAAATTGTCGTGAATAACCACTTGATTTCTGCAAAAAAAAAAAAAAATGATTGATTTTCTTGCTCAAAAATTTCCCTAGCGATTTCAGTGCATTCGTGAATAACATATGGTTTCCGAATTTTATTTGATTGGGAAAGAATAGAAAATTTCATTCCCTTTAAGATGCTAAAATTATGGCTTTGAAATTCTCTACATATTTTGAAAATTGAAAAATTCCCGAAATAAAAACTTAACATATATTTCTGATTCAAGCATTCAATATTAACGAAGAAACTTTCTTCCGTTATCCATGAGAATTTTAATGATGCACTTGATTCTTTCCCTTGATACCGCATGTGCACAATTGAACAGATTCTACACTTTATTTCTTACTGTCCATTGTTGCTTGGTTTAACTTTACAATTATGATAAGAACAGATACTTCATTTGATCTTGATTATTGCTTTGATGTTGACCATATACACACATATTCATTCATTCATACACACACACACACACACTATATTCATATGTATTTTTGTGTATGTGTGTTAACCTTTGATGCTCATGTTGTATCTGTTCATGTTGATCGGCTCTAGCCACTTGTGTTACATTATGTCTTCTTACCAAATTTGCCATATTGTGTATATAAAAAGGAAAAATTCTTACCAAGTATTCTTGAAATTTATTTCTTGAAATATCTTACCCAATGTATTCACTTGCCGAAAATAAATTTTACCAATTGTACTTCTGGAAATTTCAAACTTGTTCAGTTTATAAATTTTACCAAAAATAAAACTTGGAATTTATGGAAATTTGAAATCTCTCCTCATAAATGTGAAAACTGCTCTACCTTTTTTTTTTTCATTTATAAGAATAGATACTATGCTTGCACACTTCACCTTTTTCATTGTTTGCTTCTACTGTATATCTACCGCATTGTACATGTGCATTGCTGTGTACACCTGACATTACTTCATTTTCCATTTTGAACTGCCATGCATATTAGAACTTGAATATTTTCTTTTGCAAATGAACGTTTAATGTACCACCTTGCTTTTAGCCTTTGTTGCTTATGCACCCATGCTTGTATTATTTGCTTGGTTCTTGCATGTTATTATGCTTTTGAAATGAGCCTTAATTATGTGAATTTTCGCATCCTTGTTAGCTATAGCATTTGAACTTTTCTCCTTGTGCACTTGATGATTTTTATCTTGTTTTTCCTTTGTTGTATTGGCATGGCTCTGTACATTTTCTACTGGCATGTGCATGCTTGTACCTTGATGTTATGCTCAATATTGCCAGACCTTGTGTTGCACTATTTTTGTACTTAAAGCTTTGTATTGTTTTTTGTTTTCCATTGTTGCCTGGTTTGTGTTTTTCACTTGTTTCATGGCTTTTGCACTTTTCTTGTTTTGTTGCTTGTTTTAACCTTGGTTGTTGAAAACTTTGTCCACTTCCTTCCTTCTGCTCCACTTTTGCATATTATGCTTTTTCGGTTGTCATGTGTGTGCATTAGTGGCTATTGTTATGTACATTTTGACATCCTAACTGCCTGCGTTAGTTGCATTTTGTACATTGCCATGATCACTTGGTGCTGCACCATTGACCTTGTGCATGCTTCCTGATTTTTTACCTATTCACCTGAAAAATAACCGTATATATGTGCATATATGTATATTTATTATTGCTAATCCAGCAAATCAGTTATGGTTGTGTTGTGGCTAATCTGCGATCACTAATATTCAGTCTACCTTTTGGTATTTACAGTGAATCACTGTGAATATCACAAGTAGTCTAAACTCAAATAATTATAAATATTTGACCAAGTCTAGAAAGATGATGAGAAACTGTTAGAGAACCCCTAATTATCGCAAAACCAATTAGCAATGTGAAAGGCGGACTTTTAATATTTATACAGAATTCATTTTATAAATTCTCCGATGTGGGACTTGTCTCAACATGCTCCAGCATGTGTGACATATCCTGAGTCTAACGCATGAATCTTATTGGGTGACGTGGACAAGTGTGACAGTTATGTGCACACGAATTAAACTCGTCTCTAATACCATGTTAGAGAACCCCAAATCGAAGAATCAATTGACAATATGAAGGGTGAACTCTTAATATTTCTACAGAATCTATTTTATAAATTTGCTGATGTGGGACTTATCTCAACAGAAACACACCAAAAATCAAAGGCAAATAAAATTAAAAATAAATTTATATTTATCAATAGTTAATTCTATTTTGTTCCAGTTTACTATATGCGTGTTTCTGTTATTGGTATGTAGTTGATTGGACAGGATCAGAAGCGGGTGAAGACTCATTGTGTGTATATGAATGTATATAAGAAAGTGTATATGCATGACTGAGTGAAATGACTGAACTGTAGTGAGGAATTTTTTTGTATGAATGTAGTTAGTGAAATGTACAAAAGAGAGTTCTGAAAGTTGTACTACTCTAAATATTTATAATGAAATATTTTATTGAATAATAAATGCTGTTTGAATATTTAAGTTTTGTGCAATAGTATTATTATTCAATATTAATATTTATTTCTGTATGAGATGAAATATAGAATAGTACAATTACAAACACATTTATAGAATAATATATGTTTATTGTCATCAAACAAAAAATCATACTATTATATTCAACAGAAATAGTCTCCAGTTCAGTTTAGTCCTTTCCCAAGCAAATGAATTATAATGGAATACACTTTTTTGGGGGTGTTGATTGACGCTTTTTAAGAACTAGAAAAGCACGGATTTTGTAATAATAACTGTAAGCGCACAGATCGTGTAGTATGCAGGTCGAACACAGGGAGGAAAATTAAATCAAATTATTTATATAATTTCTTGGGCGAGCTAGTCGAAGCTTGGAGGTTGATTTTGAAAACAAAAAAAATGAAACTGAAATAAAACTATTACTGAATTGAATCAGATCTGAATCTAATCAAATCTTTATTCAATCCAATATGACCTAGGAAAGCAATTAAAAAGCAGAAATTAAAATTGCAGAAATTAAATAACTAACATAAAATAAAATTAGGATTACCACTGAATCTAATCAAACGGTCAATCACTAATGAAATAAACAAAAAAGACAACTAGTGCTCTACCAAATCTAATTATGTAGAAAGCACTAACTGCTAAGAAAATAAAAATGCAGAAAAGTAAAAGAAAACATCAATTCATGGATGATAATTTACAATGAGAATACCAGGGTATTTATAGGATACATAGCCAATCTAAACCCTAATTTAATCTATGCATATACGGGCTTGCTTACGCAATAATTATTTTATCATATCTTATGCTCTTTTCTTGACTTTATTTCGAGGAAACAATCTTGAGCATATCTTGTGAGTATCTTTGAGAATATCTGGGCCTCTTAATTAGCAATTATTCCTCCCATATTAATTAGCAATTATTGCTCCCCTCTTAATTAGCAATTATTCCTCCCATATTTTCCTTGTTTGGCATGTGACTAATTGAAGGGAGATAAGATTTCAGGAGATTTCTTCTACCAAAGATGAACATATATTAAACTCCAAAAGAAACACAATGCGAAGTCTTCATCTGTAGATCTTCATATGTATATACACAACATTTTGATCTTTATTTTCTATTTTTATGGTTGCATGTGGCTTAGTTGGCATATCTGTAAAAGTGACAAAGTAATACCCAAGTAATATTTATTTATATATACAAAAGATAAGATATAAGAGCATAAAAATAAACACTTTTACGTGTTAATCAAATACCTCCACACTTATCTTTTACTTGTCCTTGTGTAAAAAATTAAAAATGAAAAACTAAACTAGATAGGTTACACTTTCGCAGGAAACACGATTGCATTGAGCATATGCAACAAGCCGTTAAACCTCTAGGTGTCCCTAATACGGCGAGTGTTGTCCCGTGAGGTTTTTCAGTGGATACTACCCACAAAATCCAAATGCAGTATGTTATGGTTCTAATGCAACTACATGAATGCAATGGACATACGCAAACCAAAACAAAAAAGGAAAACACGATTTATTTCCGAAAGTGGTACAACAAATTAAGTTAACAAATTTTAATCAGTTGATTTTATTTTAGATACCTCAACTTGTCACAAATTTTCAATAAAATTCAAGTTTTCAAATGTTATTTTTTTAGATTGGCCAGTTGGTTCGGTTGATAACATAGTGCAGCCATGAAACAAATTCTTAGTTTGCTTGTCATAGCTCGCAAATTGGTATTCTAATTTCTTGTGTATGACTATCAAATCAATAAGGTCAAGAAGTGTTTGGGCATCATCGCTCATTCTCTGTCTCTATAAATTTTAAAATTTATGATTAATTGCATACACCTAACTTAAAAACCAAGGTCTACAACCCATGCACTGCCTCGCGAACTGGCGGAGAGTTAGGACAGAGCTTGATGAATTATGCAGACCGACACCGACTTCATCTACTAGATGTCGGTAATCCTCAGGTATCCAACTCACAAAATGAGACCAAGGTATACCGACGCTGGCTATGTTAACAATATGTCGGATAAAGCTTGGCGGGTTTGCACTCCACCGCTAGATTTACAAGCAATGTTGGATTCCCTTGGATTACTATTATTATTATCGAAAATATAAGAACAAGAGAGAATTACGCTAATTCAGTTTAACCCAACTTAGTTTTAAAGATTCGAAAAGCCAATACAAGTATTTTAAGTCCTCCACTTATTAAACAAAGACTACAATTTACAATAGACTTCATGGCCATCACCTAAGAATCTCCCTATGTACCAGTTACACTATTATCGCTTGTAATTCAACTTTTCATTATATTTCTTATTCGATCATAGTTGAGAGAACTATCAACTGATTAACAATCGTTAACTTATTTTGTTGTATCAATTTAAAATGAGTAGTATTTCAAAAAAAATGGTATGTTACTACGATCTAAAATGTATGACGGTCCTATACGAAAAGAAATAAAAAAATTTTAAAGAAAAAATAAAATGATGTAATGCAGACTCCCCCCACACTAGAACTAAACAGTGTCCACACTGTAAACTTGTTTTCTAAATGTGAAAGATAGCACCCAAAAATGGATGAGATGCAAAATTATTTGTAGAATGAAATGCAGTCTAACTATATGTAAGAATGGATCATATGTACAATGATATATGTGTTTGCGATGCAAAGAATGCCACCAACTTTTCGCCCACACTTGGTTCTAGCCCGATGAATCCCATTCCCAGTATGTCTAGGCATATTTTCTAATAAGCAAAGGTTTTTGAAAACCATCTCATATTTATACCTAGATTTATATTCCAATAGATAAATGTCCAATGCCATCCTTACCCAAAGTTTTCCTATAGAAATAATGTTTCCAAAATGATTCATGTGTTCCACAAATTTATTAGTGTAATTGTCCAAAAATTTGTGATCGTATATAAACTCAGTTGCAATCGTGAAATTTAAATTCTGAGTGTTGTTCAAGAATATGTGATCACAATTCTCAATTTCATTACTGGACAACATATTTTCGATCCTGACAACATCAAATTCGTTGGAAGTTTTCTCAAATTTAAAATTTTCGAACTCTTGACTTGAATCTACGTCTTCCTCATACAACCCAAAAAATTCATGATCATTAAAATCCTTCTCCAATTTTGATTTTTTGAAAAATTCAACATTTTTACTCTGTTCAATTTCTAAAATTTCAAGTTTATCACAGCCTGAAAGGGAAAGATCAAAATCAGAGCTTAAATCTTTTTCCTGAAAAGAATCAAAGTTCAAATCATTTGTTGAATTTTAAACAACATCATTTAGATCGTTATTCTCAATTTCCAAAGTTTTTATTTGAAAATCTTCACTATCATTAAAAATTAGATTATTTTCTGACTCAATGCCTATTTGATTTTGTTGCTCGCGTTGTTCTGCAAAAGATGTCGTTAAACAAAGAAGTTCATCCATCTATTTATCTATCCTTTCTTCCCTCTCTCTAAGAATGTAAAGATGATATTCTTCAAAAACGTTGGTTTGAGAGATCTCACATTGGATTCTTTGATTCTCAGAATTATAGTCCACATCAATTTCACGATCAATATTATTTCCAATGTGGTGGCTGTTTGAGTTTCCAGAAAAATGAAAATGATACTGGAAATCATTTTGATTATAAAAATTATGTTCGTAACCAAAATTGTTGAAATTCGAGGAAAAATTGCAATTTTGGTTATTTTCAAGATGTTGATATAAGCTATAATTTTGAGAATTTTGGTTTACAACCCTATATTGATGTTGATCAAAGCTATATTGGGATCCAAAGCTATTTTGATGTGGATGTGGCCCATAATCTAAATTATTGAAATTTGAATTGAAATCGCAATTTCGATCAGTTCTACGATTTTGAAAATGTAGGTCAGTTGGAAAATTTTGAAAATTGTTGGCATTGGGCTCACGAAATTTCGGAAATTTTTTCCTCATGAGTTGTAATTTATACTCATACTCATCTAGGGAACGTCTTCTCAGGTTATTATCACACAATTCTCTAAGGGATTTTTTTGAAGCAGACATTTTAATAAAGCTAAGACAAGACAGAAAATATTCTCACATCAAAATAGTGTAAAATACTAAGTTGTGCTCTATTAATTTACTGACTCAATTAGAAGGGGGAATAGGGTCTTATGGTCGTTCACGTATAGTATAAGTACTAAGAGATACGACCAATGTTTTACGGGTAGTATGCAACCTCTTTTGCTAATAGTTCAGTAAAATATATCCGCGATCCAATTATACGAGACAATCAACTTCACAAAGCACTACCTTTCAATTATATTATTTTGCAACGTTTATTTTTATTGTTGAAAATAATGAGAATGAAGTTTTCTGTTATGAAAATATCAGTCAACCACAAAAATCAAACAATAATAATTGCAGAAATTCAAAATATTGTACAAGTAAGCCGCTGCCCCTGCAGAAATTATTTACAAGCAATATCTATATTCAGCAGAGCACCTGTAGAGTTGAGAAAATTTTGCAGTGGGGTATGGCGGTTAGTTCAGAGCAATTAAGTAGTGTCAGCGGTTCCAATTCCAGTGTTTGCAAATTGTCTGATCTCCAAATCCATGTTTGATTGCTTGAATTTTGTTCTCTTTGACCTTTGATTTTCTTTTTTTAAAGCTAATTGAACAAACAAAAGAAAAAGAAACAAATTGGAAGAAATAGAAATTAAACCAACAACTAAATAGACCCAAAAAAAGAAAGTCTTAAAAACAAACTAAACAAAACAAAACTAAGCTCAAAAAAAGGAAAGAAATAAGCTAAAGAAAAATAAGAAGAAAAAAAGGAAAAAAAAATGGACTCAACAGACTGACTTAAACAAAATAAAATAAAAACTAACCTAACAAAAAAAAACTAAGTAAAAAAAGATTACAGAGACGACTCACGCAATTATTTCTCACCAGTCACCACCATGCAAGAAAAAAAAAACAAACCCCAACTAGTCTTCAAGCAATGAAACCCACGGTCCGACTCAGTAGTCAAAAACTCAGAACACAAGGTAATTAATGCTCCTTTTTTTTGTCTATAAAAATATGGTAAACGCCCGAATTATACCACAGAATAATTGAACCCAAAAAAATAAACTCTTGCCCCCTATTCTCTCAGAAAAAATATCATGAATTTATGGAAACAAATCAATTCAGATTCACTCTGTTTTTAGTTCCTTTTCATTAAGCTTGATTTCCGAAATTGCTTTTGATTTGCTGTGTGCGATCGGGAGATGAGGCTTTTGAATTGGAGCCTACGGCAGATGATGCGTGAAGTAGTAGTTGAACGGTGTAAGGTTGGTGAATGGTTTGGGTTTTGCGAACTGAGTTATGAAGTGGTGATTCTGGTCAAAACGTGGTGAGTTGTATCAGAGTTAAATGGCTTGTGTATTCAGTGCCGGCCCTGACCTACCATAGGCCCTAGGCCAAAAAAAAATTAGGTCCCAGGTTTAGAGAAGAAAGAACAGCAAATACGTAAAATGAAGTCAGCAGGAATCGAACACTGGTCACACACATGACAGCCCCAACGCTTTACCACCCAGCCAACAGCCTAACTTGTAAGGTATGGTAATTGAATATTTCATGTTTAAAAATTCAAAACTTTGAGGCCCTCCATCTCCCTCTTCCTCCCGCCGGCGGACCCGAGGCCCTAGGCGGCCGCCTAGTTGGCCTGGTGCCAGGGCCGGGCCTGTGTGTATTATTGATAGATTGTGGATGATGACTGTAGCAGAGAACAGCATGCTGATGGGTATCGGATTTCTAATGTTCACAGTGGCTTTGATTTGCGTATATTTTTTTGTGATATTGGGTTTCTGTTTATGGTTTGTGAAGGATCCATGAAGTTTGGTGGAAGGTGGCTTGAACTTGGTGCTTTGGTGATGATGTATTGAGATGGGGGACGTGAGGATTCGGTCGCGTGAAGTGGAGAAGGTTGATGTTCGGTGCAGTGGGGTGGTAGAATGTTGATCGTTGATGTTGATGAGTGTTATGTGAAAAATGGGATTTTCTTTTCCCACATACTTGCCTCTATTGAAAATGATGTATGATGGTTTCGTATCTGATTTCTGTGGTAAAGGTGGCATGTCAATAATTTTTGAATTCAAAATCTTCCCTGTGCAAATTTAGTTGTGACAATGATTTATACCATTAAGACGAAAATTATCATAATCCCATAAATTTAAGTTTTCACTCACAATATCGTTCGATGGTATGGAATTAGGATTATCTTTGAGACATTCCATATATTCATTCCCCTCATTTAGAAGTTTAAGTTCGTCTTCGAAAGACATCGTGGACAATTCTATTGAATTATGAGAGACTTTCTGAAATGGTAAATCTGTCGTGTCATCTATAATGGTTTCTATCATGTCGACTTGTCATGTTTTAGAATCTTGGTCATTCAAAGAAAAAGCTGTTGACACGGAAGGTGAAGGAGGTAAAGGTATAAAAGATGGGTTGTTGGTATTGCCAACATTCAAAGAAGAGATATTGTTGGGGTTGCCGACATCAGAAGAAGAGATGTTGGTATTGCCAACATTCGAAGAAGATGGAGATTTGGAAGGTTTAGACGAATTGGCCTTGGTTACCATTGGAAGAGCATCAAGATTTTGATTTGAGGTTGGAATCGAAGGATTATCGGAATTGCTGACATTATTTTCAATCGTTTTTCAGGACCTAAGATTGGTGACCGAGTTGATCAAATTATAGCTTTCATCCTTATTTGACCAATTCTAATTGTGTAGACAACACTAATTACTAAGAAAATAAAAATGCAGGAAAGAGAAAAAGAAGAAAACTTCATTGATTCCCGGGTAATAATTTACAATTAGAATACCAAGGTATTTATATGATATATAGCGAACCTAAACCCTAATTCAAGCTATGCATATATGGGCCTGTTTACACAAGAATTATTTTAACATATCTCATGCACTTTTCTTGACTTTGTTTCGAGGAAACAATCTTGAGAATATCTTATGATTATTTTTGAGAATATCTGGGCCTCTTAATTAGAAAGTATTCCTCCCATATTTAATTAGCAATTATACCTCCCCTCTTAATTAGAAATTATTCCTCCCGTATCTTCCTTGTTTGGCATGTGACTAATTGAAGGGAGATAAGATTTCAGGAGATTTCTTCTACCAAAGACGAACATATTTTAAACTCTAAAGGAAACACAATGCGAAGTCTTCATCTGCAGATCTTCATATGTATATACACAGGATTTTGTTCTTTATTTTCTATTTTTATGGCTGCATGTGGCTGAGTCGGCATATTTATAAAAGTGACAAAATAATACCTAAGCAATATTTATTTGTATACAAAAGATAAGATATAAGAGCATAAAAATAAACACTTCTACGTGTTAATCAGGTGCTAACCATAAATTTGGCTAACAAATTAATTGTTGGGTATTAAAAATTCGGTTTGTTACAGCGAGGTGGTAACCTCTTCTAGTTTATAATAGTAATGTTTTTATCATGACAAGTCCTTAAGTTCTCTCTGTAGGGAGTTGAGGCGATAACATCACACTAATGTCATAGCCATACAATTCGACTTTCAAACGAGTCCTTCCAATACAGTTGGATGGCACAAAAGCTATAAGCTTTGAATCCTTACAAAACTATACCACTTCGACTCTATCGAGAGATTCCGAGACAATAACCCATCATATCTTGTATAAGGTAAAACAACTTTAATAAAATGACCTTTATAAGGGGATCCTTTAAACTTCGTTGTAGGAACTTAGGCATTATGCCTCTTACTATTATATAAAGGAATTTATAAAATTTCACTCCTTTCATTACACACAAAAGGGGTGAAGACATCATCCTTATTTACTTTGTGAAAATCCTTCATATTCAAAAACCCTTTCGTAGCCAATCCCTTCGCTTCCGTCGAAAGGTTTGGAGGCATTAGTCTTTCTAGGTGTTATGCTCATTATACTTCACGGTTTGGAGAAATATGCTTAATTCAACATCGTCGAAAGGCACCGAAAAATAACCCTTTTATTCTTAAAAACAATTAAAAGGGAAATACTCCCTTCGACTGTGTCAGAAGACATTGGGTCATATATCCCAATTCCCCTACCCAATACAATTTTAGGAATAAGCTCCTTTCATTACTTGAAGGGCGCTAACGCTACAGGCGTCTATTTTGTATAAAACCGTGTCTTCATGGAAAATAATCGTTCGTCATACTAAAGGGTACTAAGGTTTCTCACCTTGGGTTCATTCATAAAACATTTCTCTTTAAGAAAATAGTCTTATCGACCCAATACAATGACCGAAGCCCATTTGCAGAGGCGATACGCTCTACATAGGAGTTAATGCTTTATAACATAAAGCTAATGGCCAATATCTCAAGACGAAAGCCAAAAGTCGAAGCCTCGTACAAGGAAGCAGAAGTCTAAATGCTTCATATGCCAACCTGCGACATTTCAAACAACCTATACTATTCGAAAGAGGGCGTAAGACATTTCCGAAAGATAAGAAAGAGGCTTTCTATCTCCAAGACAATAACATTAACCGTAATAAAAAAAATGATCAACTCCTTTACATTTGTCAAATTGTCATTTGATCAAATGATACACTGACCAAAGTGCAGTACTTCATAAATTTTTCCTAATTCAAAGTATAGAATATTTGCATTTATGCGTTAACATCCTGCTTAAATCATAAGCATTCCTATGCAAAAGAAACCTTAGGAAATTCATGTGAATTTGAAAATGCATGGGAAAATCCCAAAATTTAAAAAAGCGAATGGTATATCTTCCACCTTTGTTTGAAAAAAATCCAGGTTAGAAATAATTAATCAACCCCCTTTGGTCAATTAAACTCGTAATTAATAAACAATCTTCCTTAGGAAATTCACAAGATATTCCTAATTACTGAGAAATTATGAAACTGGAAACCTATCTCCAAAATCATGTAACAAAAAACGTATCCAAAATTCATAATGTTTAGAGATCTCTAACTATAGGTTTTTTCCTAAAAACTATTTGTTTTCATACAAAACAAGCATATAATTAAAAAAAACGAAAATATGGGTATTGATAAATAATCATGTATAAACACAAAAAAATCGGTTACAAGCAAATAGCTGAATCTAAATATGGGTAAAGATCGTTATTCACCTTGTTTGGATAGAGAGCTTGAGACTTGTAGACAATGATTTCCTAGGCTTTAATCTCTAGCTTTCTTTTTCTTTTAATGGCTGGCCACCCGTAGGGTTATTTTAGTTTTGGAGAGAACAAGGGGAATAAATGAGAGAGAAGAGAGATTTTTTTTTATATAAGTGGCCAAATATTACCACTGCGCCTCTTTCATACCTAATTTAGACTGTTGGTCAAATTACACAATCGTTTGTACATATGTACAAATCTCAACTTAACAATCTACCAACATCATTCTTGCTTAATTAATTCATTTAATTAATATCTTAAATAATATTTTACAAAAATGAGAGATGCTACACTAAAGGATGATGAGTGATTTGGGTACTCATACGACATCTGGCTCAGAGCAGGTTTAAGGGGGACCCAAAAGGATAGTAGCAGCCAGGGTAACGATCATATTCAGCCACTAATGAGCACGGTGGTAGACTTGGATTAGGCCTCTACAGGTCGGTGATCTTTTACTATCGAGACGATGGATTGAGGAGGCAACGCGATATGGTTGTTTTAGAGCAATGCCATTAACCTATGAGAAATCCTTTCAACTAGTTGAAGGATGGCTGCACGGGGCCATAGCCGTGCTGATGAAGGGACATACCATAAATGACATCTGTATTGTCGACATAACGAAGCGGACCTTTACAGATGTAGTAAATCCCCGATCGAGTTTATTACAATGTGGGCATTGCTGCCATTTGTGAGCAAGACTCGTAATTGTAAATAAAAAGATTACGTACTAGTCCACAATATAGACACGAGAGTGGTACACTGTGAATATCCACAATGTAGGCATCGAAGCAGTCCATTACAAATGCAATTCTCATGTTTTCCTATCGAATGACGAAACAATTGTATCGTAGCCCTTATGAAGTGCACCTTTACATATATATGTAATTCGACACTCTCCTGACCCAAAGCTAGAATCCTAACGAGGAGAATACAAAAGGTACTATGGTTAATATCCAGGATTGAGACGGTCTGAGGACATGTAGCTACTTATATACTGTTTGTTAGGTTGGATCTACTGGGGAGTAGATGTTTGCGATTTGCGTGCAGAGGAGTGTTTTGCTACCTAATAAACCTAATATAACAAATTTGGTAATAGAATGATATTTATGGTATTATGCTTAAAGTATATAATTTGCAAGTTAATATAATATTAGTTCTGAACCACTTGTCACAACAACCTGTAGGTTAGATAGAAGGCAAAGATTATTCGTCTTAAAGTCACTTGGTCCAAAAAGTGTCATTCTATTGGTAAATATATATTTATTATTATACTTTATCATTTCAGCTGTGAGTTATTTACTTGAGCTTTAATATATTTGTCCTCACCTATTTGCAAGGTATCAAACACCCAACTCAAATTTCAGCGGACTTGAACTTCTGCATTTTACGAAAAACCCAGACCTTAACTTCATCAATATCTCCAGTATCCACACATCTTATAATTATGGACATTTGCTTTTCATGACTTGAATTCGGTGTACAACCAAGCATGATGGAATTTTATTTTATTTTACGATCTTTTTTATTATATTCTCTTTGATATCATTTGATAACAAAGTTATTATCTCATTTTGGATCTTACTAAGATAATGATGTCAAAGTTCCTTATTTACTAGGCCCATCAAAGATGGTTTTGTATAATTAGATCAAACTCCGCTAAAACTCATTAAATTGACAGAAAAGTCCATTATTCTTTTCATAAATCTTCTCATTCTTTCCACATAAGGCCAAGCCATTTCGAGCAGCGTTTTCCCAACCTCTATTATTTGGATTAAAATCATCTTCCAACGTGCCTTTTCTTTGTAAATTTGAACTTCCATTTGTTTGTCATCTGTTGCTTTTAGTTGTATCCCCTTTTGCAAATCAACCCACTTCACAATATTTTCACAATGTTCTGGATTAGTTTCATGCTCTCTAAGTTTTCGGAGAATATTATGTCAACATTCAATTCCACCATTAGACAACTTACTTGACATCATTCTATTTTTGAATAATTTACCACAAAAACAAAACTCTTTATTTAATGCATTTGAGTATATAATTCACTTCCTTTCTTGTTCTTCTCCATTTGGAAAATGATGAATCTAATATTTAGATGAAAAACGTCAATCTCTTTCCATATTTCATGATATTTGGATTTTTTTTTTTATGATTTTGACATAACCATTTTGAGCTAAAATTATTCTTTTAGTATCATTTATAGTTCCCCACTACTCCGTATCATAATCCACACTCACTTTTTTATTAAAATTATGTTCACTCTCATATATCTCTTCATTTACAAGTTTTTCATCTTTTTCATTGTCAATTTCGTCATTGACTTCTATTTTATTTTACTCATCTATATTAATGCTTCCATTTGCTTGCTCTTCAATGAAATTATCAATGTTTTCATTAATTGCTTCATTAATTTTTCCCACTTGACTTGAGCCAAGTAATAGTTGTGCTCTCGCATTGAATAATTTAGAAATTGAACCCACAAATGATGTAGTTATTGCATCTTAATGTTGTTCCACTCTTCTATTATAAGCTTCAGATTTTTATTTTCTAAACTTCACTCGATTCTTATGACCTTCATTTTTTGGCATGGTATAAGTATTGATATTTAGTGGATTAAAAATCAATTTCAGGTCCTAATCTAATAAGAACACAAAATGGACATAAATTAAAATCAATTTCAGTTCTCAAATATAATTTTAGCATATGTTATATACAAATGTAGCAATTCTAATCAATAAAAAAATTAATCTATAGGCAGTTCCAAATTTACAACCTAGTTTTAAATTTAAAAATCCCCAAAATTTACAGTATTAAAACCTAAAATTTGCATTGTTGAAATCATGTGCTCATTATGCCCGTATTAAAAAAAATCCAGTTTCACACTTTCATGTGCGAAGTATTACATTAAAAAACCCAAAAGTTACCTTGAATTTTAAATTTGCAAATAGAGAAGGAAGAAGGCCGAAGAGAAGCCGCTTCGTCAGTGGAGGAGACCGGAGGTGGAGGAGGTAGCTCGCTTGTAGCGTTGTTGTTGTTTGGAAAATTCTAAATTATAATTGATCGAGATACTTGATCGGATACGCTCGTTCCTTCCTATTTCTTCATTTGAAGCGTTGTTGTGTTGTTGCTTGGGCAATTGAACTTCAACTTTTTTTTTTTGCCCTAGCCTGTGCACTTGTTGGACTGCCCACTAATGTAAAATTTTAAATTTTAATTAAACATCAAATAATAATACGTCATAAAAAGTATATGACTGAAGAGATTTTTTGTTTTTTGAAAACAAATGATGTATGATCTTCCTAAGAAGAGAGCACACATATATAATAAAAATAAAGAGGATACAATGTTCGAATACAAACCCAAAAAAGTATAAAACACAATACTGACACCACAAAATAAATGTAGAGGATAATAGATAGATGAGCTCCGGCAAGGCCACCACCCATCATACTTTCATATCGAATTCCGGCAAAGCCACCACCTGATATAGAAGTATATCTACTTCAATACATATAACAAAATACAAACAAAAAGGTACAACACACCCCAAAAACACTCCAACTCCACATACACAAATATATCCAAAGCAAGCAACAATGGTCAATGGTCAATCCAGACAGCTACCCAAAGAGCTCCTCGGCTACATCAACAACCTGGAATCTGAAAAAACTGAACCAAACTATCAGTGACTTACATACATACACACACACACACACACACACACACACACACACACACACACACACACACACACACACACATATATATATATATATATATATATATATATATATATGAGGAGCGTTTAATGGCACCACAAATAGTGAGCACCCTTTTAGCCTACCACTTTTTCACCACATTTCCTCCCTCTCTCCTTCCACTAACTCTCTCACCTTCCACTCACATTAAAATAATATAAATGAAAGGTGGAAAATAGGAAGGCTAATAGGAGGTGCAGAATAAGGGGTGCCATTGAACGCTCGCCTATATATATATATATATATATATATATATATATATATATATATATATATATATATATATATGCAGGTTCAATGTCACCCCAAATAGTGAGCACCCCTTTAGCCTACCACTCATTTCCCACTAACTCCTCTTCTCTCTCCTTCCACTAACTCTTTCACTTCCCACTCACTTTTTTTAATATAAATGAGAAGTGGAAATCGGGGGGCTTTTGGAGTGCTCCATTTTTGGGGTGCCACGGAACGCTTGCTATATATATATATATATATATATATATATATATAGGCATATAACCATATATTAATGACTGAAGAGATTTAAAACGCCGTTAGCAAAGAGAACTAAATAAAATAGATTTATGAGACTCTAAAGAGACAAGTTTTTTATTTTTACTTTATTTGGTTTTCACCCATTTTAACTTAGCCGTCCAAACGGAAAGTTTGATTAAAAACTAGTTGCAGCTATAGATTCAACAAAGTTTCTACGGTAGAATATTCACCAGCATGCACTTCGAATGTACTAGGATGAATAATAATAATACATAATCATAAAACAAAACCACATGATCTCACATTATAAATTAGCACTAATCAGGACTGGCAATTGAAATGTCCTGTAATAAGGAAGGCACAAACCATAAAAATGCAAAATTACTACTTCAAATCCAAGTATGGTTGTTATGGTAATGGTTACCGTTACCATTTGGCAAATACCGTTATCATACTGTTTTTACTGGTAAATCAAAATTGCTTACCGTTACCATTACCATTACCGATTGACTGGTATACCGATAATCTGGTAAGTCTTACACTGGTAATGGTAAATTACCATTTATCCATCAAATTCTATATCTTGACATGTCTTTTGTACATAACGCGTTTTTATTATACTATATGTAGTGGTAGTTTATAAAAAAAACATAAATGATGAAGAAAATTAGTGCACTTGAACTTATTTCACCTGATTATTGAACAAAATATAATCATTTATTTGGTTCTAAATGCATGCAATAAAGCATATCAGATGAATATACATACATTTTAAATTAAACGGTAAAATTACTGTTACCGCTGGTATTGAAGAAATGTTATCGATAATTTACCATTAAAAATGATAAATTTATCGTTATCTTACCATTTTAACTGGTATATCGATTTTAATCAAAATGGTAACTAAACGAATGTTAGTGGTATGGTAATAGTAAATTTACCTGTACCATAACCTTCCTAAATCCAAGTACCAACACACCAAAGAAGTATGCTCGTGCATAAGCAACATTCAAGCCACAAATCCCAATTTCAAACTGGTATAACCCAACCAATGGTGGTATCGCTCAGCCTACGATGACCATGATGCTCATGACGTCGTCAGTAACCTTTTTTCCCGTCAGACACATCACCACTTAATTCATAGTGGCTTGTATTAGATCAACAAGCATGGCACCTTCTATGTGACATCGTTTTTCTCTCCTCTCCTTCAAATTCAATGCTTTCATAGTGCTCAACTTCATTACTATCACCATCTTCTTCTTCGCTCGAGATCAAACTTCTGCTCATTTTCTTCAATCTATGTCCTTGTGTTCTATGCTTTTAATGAGATCCCTTTGTATATGCTTCCTTCCACTATCATTACTGTCGTAATCGTATGATGACGACAATGAACAGTGTTCTTTTCTCGTTGTATTTCATAGCTCTGAGTTTTCTATCTTTTCCCTTTGCATCTGCTTTTGCCTTTGTAGCTGCTCCTAGCTTCTGTTCCCATTTTAATGGAGCTTCTTTCTTCTCCAGGGCTTCTCTCTTCTTCTCTTGATCAGTTGCATGAACTTTGTGCTTTCAATTTGGTGAAAATTTTGATAATGGGAAAACCTTCATTTTATGAAATGATTTAAGGAGGTGCATCCCGTAAAGGATAAAAATCATCGCTAGCCCCTGTTTTTTTTAACAAAAATGTAAAATAAACAAGACAAAAACCCAAGTGTTATTTATTTATTTTGATACAACTAAATGCAATTTAATTTTCTTTTTAGGAAAAAGGTGGATATAACATAAAAATGTAATCTTTTTGAACACAGATGTAGCAAGTAAAATCAATAATTAAATGGATCTGTTGGTGGAGAAAAAATTAAAATTGATCCAAACAAGGTCAATCCATAAAGCAATAAAATATGATGATGCCTATACACAACAAATGCTCTTGTTACGCATCTCTAACAATCAGTTTGTGACTAAATTGACAAACTATATACATGAATTTTGAAATAATATCAACTTCTCATCACTGGTCCTCTTCTTACTATATCCTATAGTTTTTTCTTTTTACAAATAAAAATAATATAATAAAAGGGAGAATCTAGTCATTCTCCAACAGCTCACAAAAACTGTATCTGCAGAAAACAGTAACAGTGCACACACACGGAGAAAAAAATAGCAAAAGAACAAAAAACAACTAAAATACAACGAACGTCCCACTATATATAAGGGGACAACAACAAAGCAGGCGAACTAGTCGATTCCTCAGCAGATAGTCGCCAAAGTGAAGGACGATCCTGAGAACTGCAAACGTCCACAAACACGAACAGGGACCAAAAGCGAAAGACGTGCCCTTCAAGGAAGCCCGCATACAAAGGCTGAAAAGAGTCATCACACGCGCCAAGAGATCCAGCTCTGCAACGACATTATATCCATCTAAAAGGAAGCTCCTCCTGCCATGAAGAAACCCATGACCAATCAAAACCACAAACCTAAAAAATCCAGGCCCTGGAGTACTTAGCAAATAACATGAGAAAATGTGTGTCTGTGTGTGTGTGGGGGGGGGGGAGTGTGTAAAAAGTGACAGTAGCAAGGATGTGACAAAAAACAAAAGAATCACCCGATTCCCGCCCTAGGAGTAATCAGTAGTTCGTCAATACTAAAGGTGCCCGCTTATCTCCTCGAACGGGGACCAACAACGCTTTTGAAAGGCCCACCTCTGAAGCAAGGAAAATGTCATTCCTAACTCTCTGAATGATGGTAGGAGGATCCACCGACATTTCATCGAATATTGCCTTATTCAGCGAGCACTAGATATGCAGCCAGATGAGGCAAGGTATCATGCAAAACGAAGCAGAACAGATGGATTTACCTGAGATGCTGAACCACCAGATTCTCAGTAAATCCGAGAGTGACGTAGCATTATCTCAGCAACCAACCAACTTCCCGGAATAATTCCAGACAGACTTGGCATAAGAGAAAAAGAAATGAGATAAGGATTCCAGAAAACTCGAGTTGCAACATCTGCAATGGGAAACGGTTGGGATATCAATCGTCTAAGGGTTCTTGTCCTGTAGTAACCATTCATGAATGGTTCACCACATAAATAGACAAACATTTGGAGATAGCTGAGCATCCCAAATGAAAGAGAACAAGAAAAGACATGGAGCAGGCGTCCTTATCGAATTCCACGCTGTCTTGATCAAGAAAGGGCTACCATCCCAAACAGTTCCACCCCTATGTGAATGCGAAAAGCCTCCACGGATTGCATCCGTTTCTATGTCTCACTAGCGTAGTACGGGACACCAGTGAAATTCGTGCCTGAAAGCTTATGGTACTTTTCGTGGAGGAACGTCGCCCAAAGGGAATCATTCGCTTCAAACTTCATCCACAACTTGCAAACAAAGGAAGTACAGAGGTCCTTTAGGTTACAGAGGCCTAAATCTCCCTCACACCTGGGACAACAGATGGTGTTCCACGAAATCCAGTGGTGTCGATGCACATTGTCCTTTTTCCCCTAAAAAAAGAACGACATCAAAGAACGATAAGAACGGAAGTAGGAAGAGGTGGAAGTCATAGCAGCAAAAACATGTGATCCAATAGAGTCTAAAACAGACTTTATCATGATGAGTCTGCCTGCCTAAGAAAGAAGAGACGCATTCCAACGTATGATCTTCCCCCTGGCTTTGTCAGTCAGTGGTTCGAAAATGGCGTTGACCTTCCTACCATGGTATAAAACAATACCGATATAAGTTATGGGAAGAGAGGCAACCTTGAATCCAGTGAAGGTCTGAATCCAGGAAGATCTTGTCACAGACAAATCTTTCACGGCGACGAAACATCTCTTGTCGGAGTTAACGAGTTGCCCCGAGCTACTCTCGTACAGATGAACCAGGCTAATAAGCCGGTGGATAGAACGAAGATCACCATTAGTGAAAATGGTGATATCATCAGCGAAAGATAAGGAATAAATAAGAGGAAAGCCAGAAGGGATACCAAAACTGTGAATCTGCCCGGCTATCGTGAGTGAGTGTACACCACGAACGAAAGCCTCAGTGCTATCACGAAGAGAGAAGGGGATATGGGGTCTCCCTGACGAATTCCCCTTCCTGCTTTGAAAAAACCGTTGGCTGATCCACCGATGAGAACGGAAAAACAACAGCTAGAAACCAATCTCCATAGAAGATCAGTAAGGAGTTCCGGGAAACCGAAAGCCCACATGACCTTGATGATGAAGAACTAGAACATGCGATCATAGGCCTTAGCCATATCCAGCTTAACGACCACATTTGAACCTCGGACCTTTCTTTCGATCTGAGAGATCAGCACCTGAGCTAAAAGGACGTTATCAGTAATGAAGCATCCATTTACAAACCCAGTCTGAGAAGAAGAGATAACACGCTCGAGAAACGGTGCTAGATGAGATACTAGGATCTTAGAAATAACCTTATTAGAAAAGTTGCATAAGCTAATCGGGCGGAAATTTGTGCAAGAACGAGGATTTTCGTACTTGGGAATAAGAACCAAATTGGTGGAGGTCCGTCCCATTGAAAGATCTCCACGAGAAAAGAAAAACTTGATGGCAAGGCAAAAGTCTGCCTGGATAATCGGGTAGACACTCCGTTAAAAGATTCCATTGAAACCATCTGGTTCGCTCACACTATCCTTGCTAAGAGCAAAAACACAAGCATAAATTTCCTTCGAGGAAGGAGGTGTTGCGAGATCAGAGGTATCTGTCGGAGGCAACAATCTGGGATTGATACCAAGGAGGGTCGGGTCAGAGACCGACACCGACAGAGTTCTAAGAAAGTCTTGGAAGTGAGATAGGATAGTATCTTCGACCTCACTCAGCATGGAGGCCACAAATTGGTCAGGACGCTGGATTTGGTGAATCATAAGAAGCTTATTCTTCTTACGGATAGAGGAATTGAAAATTTTGGAGTTTGTATCAACTTTGACAACCCACCTAATCCTCGCCTTTTGGCAAAGATAGTCATGCTCAATACGGAGCTCCGACGAGAAGGCTAGTAGGGCAAGCGCTCAAGCCTCCTTGTTAGCAGAAGAGGGGTTTTCATCGAAGGACGATTCTGCTGAAATAAGAGTTTCTTCGGCCGCCCAAACACGGTCGAAGACATTCTTGAAAACAAGAACGTTCCACTTCTTAAGACAAGCCTTAAGACGCTTTAGCTTACGAGAAAACACAAAACAAGGGAAGCCCAAAATCGAGGAATTCCGGGAGTGTGCCACCATGTTACGGAAAGTATGGTGTGGCCTCCACATACTATGGAACCGGAAAGAAGACGGGCCCGACACGAAGAGGGAAGAACAGCGCAAAATATTTGGGGCATGGTCCGAGAACATATGACGTAAATGAGAAACAAAGAATGTGAACGGAAGTTTAAACCAGCCTTCTGATCCAAAAACTTTGTCTAGCCTAGAAAGAATCCGGTTAGGCTCATCTTGGTTATTACACAAGTAAAAGCCGACCCTACGAAAGAAACATCGGAGAGGCCAGAACTGACGATAGAGGCATTGAAATCCGCTACCACCACTCGGTTAACGACATTCCCACCTCGTTTCTCAGCTTGGCAGGCGACGGCTTTGAAGTCACCTCCAAAAACCGATGCCGAAAACCCCAAGTCGGAAAGAGCTGAGATATCGGACCAAAGAGCCAATCGCTCAATCCTATCGCATTTAGCGTATACAACGGAGAAAAAAAAAGACGCATAAAAAGACGGAATTGAACAAGCTACCGACAGAAGTTGGTCAGAATCAAAGATAGGGTGGACGACAACGTCTTTGGACCAAATAATCCAAACCTCGTCTGACACATTGGCTAAGGAACAACCAAAGCTAAGGGATAAGACCGATTTAGCGATCACCTCCAGGACCACAAAAGGTTCCAAGAGCGCCACCAAGCAGATGGAGTGCTTCTTAACAATGCGCCTCAGTCTAGCCACAGCAACATTATCTATCCCCTGGACGTTCCAGAAAAGGAAATTCTCCATCAAGAAAACCCAGAGAACCAGAGACACAATAAAAGAAAACAGCAGAAACCACCACGCAGCTCAAATAAAATAAAGCGTATGTCAAGTAGATCTAACGATCTTCTCAGACACACGCAATAAAGCGTGTGCAAATGTTACGTGGAGACAGTGGGGCCACTCGCTGACTAAGACAAATGGAGCGAGAAGTCGAGCGAGTGGAAGTGTAACAACCCGTATTTCTAATAATCTGTTATAACATAAATTGAGGCAGAATTAAATTATAAAATGGGAATCAAGGGAAACGGGCTATGCCATTGCGTTCGTCTCGGAAAAATACGCGAAATAGAGTCCGAGTTTTCAAAAATCGGAGTCCGTATGACCCAGTTAAGGCCCATTGAAGTTTTCAGAAAATTCAAGTTTTAAAATCAGATTCAAATTTAAAGAATTGGGCCAGCTGGGCCAAGGCGGGAAAAATCCCGCCAGGACCCCATGTCGACAGGCCTGTCGACAGGGGTCTTGGCATGTCGACTGCCCTGTCGACAGCCCTGTCGACAGGGGGTGGCCGGGCTACTTGGCCTGGTGCACCATTTCTGATTTGGGCTTGATAAGGGGGCTTGGTTCTAGAGAGTTCCGGGATCTGATGGACCAAATTGAATCTAGGGTTAATCCTATGGTTCAAATCACTAACCTAATCTATAAATAAGACCCTAACCTACCCTAAATCATTCATTATTCATCCTAGTAACTAAACTATGCCAAAATCCATCCTCTCATGGCCTCCACCCTCTTCATACAATTCCTAATTTGATTCCTAAGTAATTTTCCATGCATACAAGCATATTTAGGCTTGTATGATCCTCCTTAGCTTGCATTAAAGGCTTGTTTTTCAATTGGCATCATAAAGGAGGAGTCTTGATCAAGTTTGCTTGCATTTGGGGGTTTTAATTAGTTGCATAAGGGGTTTCTTGCATTTGTTACACTCATTTGAGTCCGCATAAGCATTGTAAGCCCTCTTACCTTCACTTTACAAACTCTAAAGTTAATATGTGGTGAAAGTTGAGATTTATGTGAGTTTAGTTGATTATGCATGCTTATGCGAACTCACTATACCATGTTTTGACAAGTTGTGCATGTTTTGACAAGTTGTGCATGTTTTGACAAGTTGTGCATGTTTATGCAAGTTTAAAATGACAAGTTGTGCATGTTTTGACAAGTTGTGCATGTTTTGACAAGTTGTGCATGTTTATGCAAGTTTAAAATGACAAGTTGTGCATGTTTTGACAAGTTGTGCATGTTTTGACAAGTTGTGCATGTTTATGCAAGTTTAAAATGACAAGTTGTGCATGTTTTGACAAGTTGTGCATGTTTTGACAAGTTGTGCATGTTTATGCAAGTTTAAAATGACAAGTTGTGCATGTTTTGACAAGTTGTGCATGTTTTGACAAGTTGTGCATGTTTATGCAAGTTTAAAATGACAAGTTGTGCATGTTTTGACAAGTTGTGCATGTTTTGACAAGTTGTGCATGTTTTGACAAGTTGTGCATGTTTATGCAAGTTTAAAATGACAAGTTGTGCATGTTTGACAAGTTATGCATGACTAAGGTAATATGCAAGTTCACTATGCTAAGATTATGCAAGTTTAACATGTTATGCATGTTTATGGTAATATGCAAGTTCACTATGCTAAGTTGTGCAAGTCTAACATGTTATGCATGATTGTTGTGCAAGTTTACCATGTATGTTGTGCCACGTTCCCTCTTCCTATCCTTTATGCGTTACTACGAATATGTAAGCGATAGAATGACGTTGGGGGTTTGGGGTGAACTTAAAATACATGAAAATATAAGATTGGGAATTTACCTATTAAGTTAGGTCTACCCCTTGGGAATTTACCTATTAAGTTAGGTCTACCCAAGCATTTGTTAACTTGTAATTATGTGTTTGAAATAAAGTGGACATGACACTTAGAAAACAAAAGTGTGGCCAACTCGAGGTTGGGTTGAGTTTGTAGCGTAATTCTACCCGGAACCGACCGGCTTAACTAGTGGCTACAAACAATAGGACCCAATGTGGGAAGTTGGTCATGTGGTGCCAAAAACCCGAGGTTAGACTAAGTTGTGGTGTAAACCTACCCGGACCCGCCCGGCCTAACTAGTAACCACAACAAGGTCTAATGTGAGAGGTTAAGGTGCATTAAGTTAATTAATGCCTCATGATTAGGGTTAAGTCAGGGTCCACTAATACTTAACCAATTTGGGGATTCAAGGGATGAAAATGGGGTTAAGTTACACTTAACCAATTTAATCAATTCGGGGATACAAGGGATTGGATGGAGTTAGGTGGTGAACCGTTGGTTGTACTTAACCAGTTCAATCCATGATTAGTGAGGGGTTAAATCACACTTAACCCTCTTGGGGAAACCCTAGCAACGTGGTCTGTTCTAACAGTAATCCCAGTTTGGTATCATTCTCAACCTTAGAGGCTAGGCTAGGGCGGGGCACGATTACTGGAGGATGTAAGCGACCAAAGGGCGATGGCCGAGTGGTACAGCGGTGCGGGTCCGGCGGGCTACGGACGTGCACGTAGTCCGATGTTGGACAAACTCGAGGCACGTGTACCAGTAGGTTAGGGCTGTGCATTATTGCTTAAGTGTCTGGGGTTGACATCCGAGGGCTTGATACACCCAAAGGGGGACCCAGCACAGTCTAACTACAACCATACGTGGGCCATATGGACACCAACACTTGACATGTTAGGTTTATAGGGAGCCGATCGACTAGACCGTTGGGCTGGACCTTGTATTAAGGTCACCTCATGTTATTGGGTCAAAGCTTGGGCCAAGGGATCAATATCTGTTATGTTGGGTTGCTAGTACACCGTGGTGCAAAAACTTGACCATGTTTATGCGATGACACCTCTATCTATCTTGTAGTTAATTTACCATGCCAGTATATTGTATCTATGATCATCTCAGTTTCCATCATGATGTTAACTTTATTAGTTTATAGACTGATCGTAGCAGGGCTTACTCAGTCTTTTTGACTGACCCGTTTTGTTTCGCCTCTTTTCTTCCGTTTCCCCCCCCCCCCCCCCCCCCCAGGTTCTCAGGGAGGGAATACAGGAGCCTAGCTTGGATCTTAGCTGCTTTCTTGGATAGCTCATGTATGCTTTGGACTTGGGCTCGCTATGGTTTCTTCCACTTTGGGGATAGCTACTATTATGTTTTCTTTTTCAGTTTTCAGATGATGATATTTCATGTACTAGACTTGTTCATTTGGGAAATTGACATTTTGATGTACCAGACTTGTTTTTGAAATGGTTTAAAATCTTCCGCTGTTTTATTTACTTACTCTGTTTATTCACATATATATATATGTCATGTCCTGCCTTGCTATATCATTATGCATGTTTACCAATAATGCCCCTCCAAAGCTAGTGCATTCCCTTGCGAGTGACCCTGGCGGAGGTGGGGTGTTACAGGAAGCCTCACCAAGTCTAGAATCTGGACGACTATGAACAGGAGCACCAGAACGAGAAGGGAAATAATTTTCAGTAAGACGATCTAGACGATCATTATTGATCGATGTCTCGACCTTATTAAGAAGATGGAACAAAGCAGAAACAGAAGTTACATGACAGCTAGACACAACGAAACAAGGAGAAACAGTAGAACATAATGACCAAAAGACGCAGGAAAACCATGAGAAAATGTGGATTGCACAAGAGAGGCAACACCTGATGTTGTGTGAGCTTCACTGAAGCAGAACCATCATCAGATTAACAGTCCCACCCTACAGGTAAAAACCTCAAAAGGGACACCAAAATCCATCTAACTGTTTTGTTCATATTGGGAGACTACCTCCTTGGTAAACCGTATAGAGGACCGCAGCAGGGCCCACTATATGCCAACGACAAGGAGATCACCCTTCCTAAGAAGACAAAACCAATAAAAACCGCTAAAAAAACCAACCAAGAACCTCAAACTAGAAACTAACCGAGCAGAAACTAGCTGAGCGAGTCACTAATAACACAGAAATAGCCTCGCAATGGCTCGGAAAAACTTTCGTCCCAAAGACAAACAAAAAAGGAATGGAACCCGCCCACCTGAAAAGAGCCAAAAACGACCATACATAGCCACCGTCCGCGCACCATCCAAAGTAGCCCAAAAAAAGGATGTAGATAGGCCCAAAAGAGGCCCACCAAGCCATGCTTCTCAGACCATAAACCCCAAACCAAGAAACAGCAAGGTCGAAGTCAAGAAGCATAGTGCTACTACATAGATGCCATATCTCATTCACAGAAGCAATCGGTCATAACTCATAAACGAAACAACCAAGGAGTTGCAAGAAACCCGATCAGTAAGCAAAGCCACAACAGTGCCAACACAGACTTGACCTTACACTTCATCTTCCAAAGGAAGACTAACAGTGTCAGGGAGCTCACTACGCGTGACAAGGCTCATATCACCACAAATCATACCATGTAAAAGCCAGGAACACACAACATGCCTATAAGATAAAGCAACAGATCTAGAAACAAAGGGAAAAAACGAACCTATGTATTAAGCTATTGAATCAAAGATTTCAACAGTTTAACATCAACAGAGAGCTAGGACCAGCCAATGGCTCCACATCTAAAAAAAAACAGCATCATTATCAAAATGAGCACCGTATAATTCTGTTGACTGAGAAGCTACCAAGTCTGTCAAAGAATCACTGCAACCATGGCCTTCAGAACCAAAGCTTTTAGACCAGACAAATAATCAATAAGCCCATCATGATCTACTAACAAGCACTGTATATCCAAACCAACAATCGTAGAAAGCACACACTAATCAAAAACAACCTCCTGACCCAAAGAAAGGAAATCATCAAGAGACTCGAAAGAATTCGAGCAAACAAGTGGAGAAACACTCTTAGTGAGCCTACAACCAACAAAGCCATCGGCAGTTGCCAGTGAGTCATTAATACTAGCCATTTTAGCCCTCTTCGAATGCCTTTGGCGTCGAAGACGCTTCACTGGTAGAGCTGAGACATGCGACGACTGCAAAAGTGACATCCAAGGGAAAAGTGGAGGAAGTCTTTTCAGCACAAAAAAGGTAAGGGTGTGAGTTCCCCTACCCCAACTTCCTCCCTTTCACAGTAAGCAACCATGCCATCGTTCTCAGATACACCACAAACAACAGAGCCCATCAAGAAAGCTGCAATAGGCGTGCAAGATCTACCTGGGAACTTCTCACAAAAAACCAACTTTGGCGTCAAGGAGGTAATGAATTCTCTCTTATAGCTAACAGAAGGCAACTTCAAACCAGAAGCAGAGTCGATAGGGAGAAAGCCTAGAGGAGGGGTTGTCAACCCATCATTATAAACTGGAGACACCTCCAGAAAATAGCCATCCACTACAAAGAAGCACTGCTTGGCAAGCGAAGCGAACAAAGTAAGAGAATCCGTTCAAATAGAAATCAATTTGACACCCTTTAAAGCCACAGATAAGGAATCAGAAAAAGCAAATGAAATATCTTCGGTGATTAAATCCAGATCTGGGCACATCACAGAAAGGATCCATGAAGCTCGAAGAGCTTACGAACATAACCCATGAGAAAACCCTAGAAACAAACAAATGGGGGAGGGCTATTAGAGAGAGCAACCTCGAAACTGAGCTTGAATCACAAAAAGAGAGAAACGAGAAGCAAAATAAGAGAAGAAAAGCATATCGCGATTTTAGCTCAGAGACATGTCGCCATTAAAATAGCCGTTGCGAGTTTTTTGCTGTGCTAACTGGGTATGAAGTATAGTTATTTGTTGACCATATCCAAAGGTTTGTGACACCTATATCTATCAGACCATTGCACCAAAAGCTAATGAAAAGTCTACATGTGGTGATATATACATATAAACCTTATACCGACGTACAAGCAACAAGGAAAAATTTCGTTATCTTATGAAGTAGAGAAACTACACAACATGTGACAATATACAAATAATGAAATAGGTCTAACAATACTTATCTGTTACTAGTAGAACTGCAAAGAAATCGATAGGCCAAATTTTCACAATAACAGAACAGGCTGAAATTAAGAAATTATTAAAGCATTTTCTGTTACAGAAAATAATGTTTCACACTTTAATTTGTTATTTACTGTAAGGCCTTCAGCCGAACTGTTATTTAGCCCATTAAGTTATATATATATATATATATATATATATATATATATATATATATATATATATATATATATATATATATATATATATATATATATATATTGTTCTGTACACCAACCGAGTATACTAATCAATTCAGTTTACATTTCTGAGAATCTCAATATACTCTTTCCCTTTATCTCAATACATTTAATCATCATACTATTACATTTTACCAAAACCTAACAAGGTATCAGAGCCTTATGCCTTGCGGCATTCCACATCTGGATGATTTCATCATCTAAGGAGTTTTGTATTCTGATTCTTAAGTCTTGATCAACTGATCAAGCTATGCATCATTTCGTCCTATGCCATCCAAGAAAGGAGATAGTTAGAATCTCTTCATCACTCTATTCTCCTCCTGGTTGCATCAGAACTATCTGCCAACCTTCCTGATCAAGCAAGGCTGTTCCAATGTCATGCCAAGTTGTGGTGACTAATCATCAACCACTACGGCTTGTCCTTGAAACTTTATCCTGTATGTTTTGTATCTTTTTTACCCACCAAGATCTCGGTAGCACATGTTCTTGATTCAATTCTGATCATATCTTGATCACGACAAACCAAGGTGGTATCTTCAACCCTGTGTTTACTAGTCTCCCAGAGTCAGCCTGACCCCATCCATGACTTAATGAAAGCAATCATCAAGCCTCAAAGCCAATTAATCTCTATACAACTCGACGAATCCAACTACCTACTATGGAAATTACAAATAGAGACTGTTGTTAGAGGTTACGACTTAGATGATTATGTTCTTAGAACAAAAATAAATCCACCAAAATTTTTGAGAGACAACGAAGAAAAACTCATGCCAAATTAAGATTATGTTGCTCATCAAAGGAAAGATAGCCTCGTGTGTTCTTGAATGATGTCATCCATTAGTGCAACAATTCTATCATAGTCAACTAGATGCAAAACAACACAAGAAGTATGGACTATAATCATGCATTACAAAATACAATTGCAAAATATAAGGAAAAAAGGGTCAATAATGAATGAATATCTCCTCAAGGTAAAAAAACTATGTGATTAACTTGCTTCTGCAGGATAAAAAGTAACAGAGTCTATGCAGGTTTTATCAATAATAAGTGGCTTCACTACACCAAAACAACCAATTTGGCGCACCAGGATGCAGATATTTGATACGGTTTTAAGCCGTATCAAAGTTGATTGGGCTTATGGTCGTATCAAATTTGATAAGCCGTATCAAACTTTCTTTTGCAATCCGCATCCTCTCCAATGCTATAGATCTCACCCTAGATCTTGAAGGGTTCGGATCGGTTCATTTTGAATGTGCTTGAACCCTTATCAAAATTCCAATGGGAATTTCCCCTTTCTGTGTCATTCATTTTTGGTTTCTCCCTCTCCTCTTTTATATTTCGGCCGAACCAAAAAGAATTCCCAAACGAAAAAAAATTGGTGAATCCCTAAATTTACAAAGACAGCGCTGAGTTTATCTCCATTAACCACCTGTAGGCTTCGATCATCTCATCTATCTCAAGAGAATTTCAAATCGCACTAAAGCTTTCCAATTGTAAACCCTAATTTCAGTTCAGAATTTATCCCCAAATCAAGGTTTGGATCTAGTCTCAGCAAAATCAAAATGGATCTTTCAAGCGGAACCAAAGTTGTTCAAGTTTCAAGCGAAACCAAGGTATGTATTTTTTTTAATACAAGTTATAAGAAGACACTTGAGAAAACTTGAATGTTAGTTTCACTTTGGTTTGAAGTAGGAATAGAGGGCATTTATAAGTAAGGAATGCATATGATTTAAAAGACAAGTTGCTTTGATATAATAAATTATATTTGTTGAATTCTTAAAGAATATGGAACTCAAATGATGGAACAACTGAGATATACAGTCAATGTTGGCTTTCCTAAAATGATTACAGATATATATATATATATATATATATACATATATTTGTAACTGATATATGAATGCTCACCAAAGCTCAAAGAAGTTAGTAGAACAATTTGAATATTGATAGGCATCTCCAAGTTTATATTCATCTAAAGAAATACATACTTGTATCAGATATAGAAATGCTTGTTGAAGCTTAGTAAAGTTAATAAGATGGTTTGAGTATAGGTGAGTATTATTAAGCTTATATTCAGAATTTAGTCTTCAGGTATAATAAAGTCTCCGACCGTTTTGATGAATTTCTCCCTCCCTGAATTTTCACCTTTACTTTTTTGCTTGTCCTCAATTTAACTATCCCAATTGTACAGGATTGACCAAGGCTACTAGAGCAAGTGAAGGAAGCATCACATAGAGCAAGATTAACCAAGGCTACTATAAGAGTCCGCTTCCCTGATAAATACATTCTCGAGGCTTGTTTTCATCCATCAGAAATAATACATAGCCTCTACGATCTTCTCAGTAAAGTTATTGCATGTCCGCTGTGTTCGTAAGTTCCATAATATTTTCTTTATTTTATTATTGATAAGTAAAATACATGCATTGTAGATGAGAACTTAACCATGAGAACTGAGATTATATTTTCACGCTTTATTGATGAACCAACTTCACAATATATTTCGGATGCATTCATTATCCGTCTTTCATACTTTGTATTGTACTTAATTTCTTCTATTGTACCAAGATGGATAATTGTCGAGCCCATGCAACTTAATTTCTTCTATTCCCCCGGTCTTAATCATTGTTTCCATGAATTTGATCTCTGTAAAATGTGTACAAGGATGTGTGAGTTCTCTACACTAACTGTAGGCGTAGTAGAATCCTTAATTCTATTTTTGTAAAAAACCTTCAAATCATCAACTTTGTTTTTATAAATAAGCCACCAATTCTTTTTTCCATTGTGGGGCCGCTTCACTACTTAAAATTGAAGAAGAAACTATAGCTGCCTTAGAAGAGGATGCCTTAGGAGGAGCAATACTGTAAGAAGGATTACTTTCTCCAACTAATTCATCCTCATAAGAAAATCTACACAATCCTTTGGCATCTTTCGACAACTTCTCTAATTTAGCAATGCGATCCTACATGGTCTTTAGGTCATCATCCAGCTCTTGTAATTTATGCAAATGTTGTGTCAGCCATTTGTTTACTGATGCAAATATAATTTCGAACGCTGGTCTATTTAAGCTCTATAAGTTATCGCATTTTAGTGAGTCGCCTGCTTGCTGAATTAATCCGGACATGTACGAGATGTGGCATCTTTATGTACTTGGCTGCACTAATTAGTTTACTACTTGGACTAGCATCTCTTTATAGTTATATCTTGCTATTACTTAGCTTTGTGCATTTGTTAATCAAATCTGGTCTGATTGTGATACTTTACTACTGTGTTTGAATTTGCCCAGGTCTTGATCCTTGTTTCCGTGAATTTGATCTCTGTAAAATGTGTACAAGGATGTGTGAGTTCTCCAAACTAACTATAGGCGTAGTAGAATCCTTAATTCTACTTTCGTAAAAAACCTTCAAATCATCAACTTTGTTTTGATAAATAAGCCACTAATTCTTTTTTCCATTGTGGGGCCGCTTCACTACTTAAAATGGAAGAAGAAATAATAGCTTCCTCAAAAGAGGATGCCTTAGGAGGAGCAATATTGTAAGAAGGAGCAATTAGTAACTGAAAAAAATGCAAGAGTCCAAGCAATCACAACATAAATAGTTGAAGAAAATTGGTTATGCAAATAAAGCGCATAAAACAAATTAAAATGGGTAAAAATGGAAAAAGATTAAAATAAAATGTATAGAACAAGATAATGATGATGGCAAAGTTTCATTCATTTATCCATCAATGTGCGGCAACCACAAATTCCTTAACCCTTCCATATGAATGCAAATAAGGCAGGTCGCATTAGAGCCATAATTATTTAAAATCAGTAAGTTTTACCAGGCACTTTGCGCGTAGTCTTCTATCAATCAATGTAGTGTTGACACTTACCAAGCAATTTACGATTTATTTTAGTCTTGATTAAGGAGTTGCTGGAAGTCCTACAAATAACATCCTATGTGACTTTGAATATAAGGTGGCCAATCATATGACCAAAAATACCAATGTATTTTACATAAACTATGTATACATTATATTTTGCTGCATTGGCAGAAAAATCATAGTTCAAATGGGACACGAGCAGGAAAATAGGATACAGTTTAGCATACTAATAGAACAATGGTACTTAAAATTTTAACTAACTCATGCATAGTGTATGTAAAATTCAAGAAGCATTTCGATGGCATGAATAAAAAGCAGAAAGATACCTCAATTTAGATATGCATCCATATATTTTGATCAACAAAACATTACCTATTAGATAAAAATGAACATGAGTTCAAGTCATTCTGGTTCCAGTCTTTGCCAGGAATCATTAATTCTATCTGTCTTTGTATTTTACCTACTATTTTCATATATCAATGCCAAGCATCCTGTCCTTATATGCATTTTTCCTCCTTATAAACCATCCTAGTTTATTTTCTGAAACAAGTTAAAACTGACATTCTTATTCATTCATAATATATCAACTATAGCTTACACTTAAAATAATTAATTCTGGTGTAGTTCATACTGCATGTAAAAATATGTCCAAATCATTTTTAATTATTCATCATTCCATAGCGTAGATTAGTGCTAACATTGTGTTAATTTTGCGTTATTTGTATTATTCATCATTCCATAGCGCAAATATGCCTGACTTTATACTGTTACCGTGTAAATTAAGTATGTACTGACTTTACTTTCTTTCCTATATATCTGCAGGAGCTGCTTGTGCATTGAACTTGATTTTTTTGCTTTGTTGTAGTTCTGAAGTGCGTCCTCCAACCGAGGTAACTCCTGTCTTTCTATTTTTAACTTATTTCTTGTTTGACGTTATACTATCTTGTGATGTCTATGATATTATTATGATGTTTTTCAAGAAGGCGAATATTATATAGATCTGCCTGATCTAGCAGTTAATCCACCTTCTTCTAATCGTCAAGTTGGAAATACATACAAATGAAAAAACGAAGATTGCCGAATTTAATTCCTTTTTCTTCTCATTATAATGCATTGCGAAGAGGATTACATGCAAATTTGAAATAGAAAAATAGAAGGTTTACTGTCGCTGACTGTCAATGCATCAGTGTGCATTTGTAGTAACTGCGGCCTTAATTGGTTTGGTATTAACATTTAGTATTGCTGATATCATGGGGAGAACTGAAGACCTGAACTAATGGTCACTTCAGTGATGTATTTCATTGCAGCTCTTGTGACAGCTTTAGCTCCTAGTTTTCCTCTTATCGTGATTGGGTGGTTATTATCAGGCTATGCATGCAACTCCAATGTACATAGAAAAAAATGCTGCAGCCTAAAAAAGAGGCACACTAATAACCTTAAACAAGTTTTTCCCAGTTAACCGTAGATAATTTTGTAGTTATAGTTAGATTCAAATTCAGATGTTCCTTAATCCTTATAGTGTTGATTCCTGCACATTTCAATTCAGTATAGTTCCTTTAAATTCTGCAAAATTTAACTTAGTTTTGTTATGGTTTGTTATTTCAAATTCTTGTTATGTTTGTGCATGCGTTCATCTGTCAATTCATGTAAATTCTCGTTATGTTTGTTCAAAGGACTAATAACAAAAACCCCAATTTATTTATTGACGAGCGTTATGTGGTTTGTATTAATTTGATACGAAAACCACAAAACACATTCACACAAAGTAGAGATCAAAGTTGACTAAATTTTTCACATATATCTGCCATTTGATATCATTAGGATAAATGATAAATATTTTGTAGCCTCAAGATTCATACGAATAACAATTACAACCCAGAATGAATGACATCCTCAGTCTGTCGTTGTGCAGTTCGAATATAGTAATAGTAAAAATGACACCCAATATTTACATTCATAAATCCAATAATAATCAGAATGTTAAATGGAAAATAAAAAGAGTAATATCCAACAGTAGAAGAAAAATAAAAGATCTGAGAACTATTTGATCTGAAAGTGATAAATCTAACTAAATTACAAATCTACTTAAAAAAGGGGAAATCTGAATACAAACATTTCTTACTTCGATTTCTTTTGCACATGTTCAACTACTTACTCTTCGTATTACATCTCAGATTCTTCTCTATTTTTATGTTGAAGTGGATGGTGTAATTTAGGATTCTGCAAAATTTTGAGGACGAGAGGCGCATGACTGGAGCGTAACATAGTGAGTGGGAGTAACGGGGGATGTTGATTCAGGTACCTTTCTACCCCACATACATATGAATTATATTAGCAATAACATGGAAGTTGTTGAGTTTAATGGTTGAAAACTGTTAATGTTCCTTGGATGATGTTATGTCTGGAAATGAACACTCTGTTTTTCCGAACTTTACACATCAACAATACCTCACCTAGATAATTTTAATCCCTGTCATCAACCCGGAACTTATACATCGGTCAGTCAGTCAAGTATGCGACACAATTAATCTTGGTGTATAGGGGGAAGCCATTAAGAAGTATTAAAATAGAACGCAAGATTTAACGCAATAAATCTTGTTCGTTGGATTTTTTTTCTTTGCATAAAAGGTGAAAATCAGGATAAGTTCTAACCATCAAGATTATGTTATATCTTTTGTCTAAATATAATTTCCCATATATATTGGTGCATCATGATCCTGTCACCACATAATTTAGTCAAACAACACAGAGTTTTAATAAGCGCTTCGGAAACATAAGTAGTCTCAGTATCATGTAAAGAAATTCATTCCTGATAATGAAGTAGCAGTGAATCCAAATGAGATTAAAAAAAGCATTTGATTATAATCTATGGACCACCCTAATTATAAAAAAATCAATGGACTTTTCAAGTTGCATGATTCTTCTTAAGTGGGTTTATTGAAATATCCACTTGTATCTTCGTTCTTTGATTAGTATGAAGTTAGTGGACACCTTGGCACATTTCATGTTTTGATCATGGAAATGCAGATTCTACTGCATAGATACCCTGGCATAGCTTTAATGCAATTAAATGGATGACACAAGGAATACTAGCTGTATATTTCTACTCGGTAGCCCTTTTTCTTGATAATTTTTATGGGGGTAATTACGGCTCAGTTTCGCTGAGCGTTACGCTCAGCTGAAACTAAGCCTTACGCTCAGTTTCACTGAGCGTAAGGCTCAGTTTCACTGAGCGTTAAGCTCAGCTGAAACTAACACAGTTTCGCTGAGCGTTACGCTCAGCTGAAACTGAGCCTTACAAGGCTCAGTTTCGCTGAGCGTTACGCTCAGCTGAAACTGACACAGTTTCGCTGAGCGTTACGCTCAGCTGAAACTGACATGGACTAACATCTTATTTATTTGTGGAGACTTATTTAAAGTATGTATTGTTGTTGTGGAAACTTAGTTATTTGATCAATACTTATTTATTTGAGATGTAGAGACTAACATGGACAGCGCTTGCATGAATACTTATTTATTTGATCAATACACAATCGGCTGATGTTTGTTATTTTAATTTCTTTTCAAGCTTTGGAACAAGCATGAGTTGTATAGGCTCGACAACTGCAGTTTTGTTGTCTTTTTTCTTAGAGAAAGAACTATGAACATTATGCTTTGTACATATTGTGTTATGTGGTTTGTATTAACTGAAGTTATGGTTTATGTATTAATCGAATTATGCTTAGCATATCTTCTTTATATATTGTTATATAGTTGTAGCGTATCTTCTTTATTGTGCGTATATATATATATATATATATATATATATATATATATATATATCAATGGGTGCAGTGTTTTTGTATATTGCATTTATGATATACCGGTTTTGATACGGTTAAAAGCCGTATATAATTCATTGTTATCATTGTAGGAATGAGTCATTAAACACGGTTTTAAACCGTATCAGTATACCAGTTTAATACGGTTTTAAGCCGTATCAATATACCAATTTGATACGGCTTGAAACCGTATCTATCTATGAATTTGACACTGCCAGCAAACCAATTGGACAGTGCCCTCATGCTACTTTGATACGGTTTTAAGTCGTATCAATTGATGAATATGATACGGCTTAAAACCGTATCATATGCATGAATTGATACGGCTTTAAACCGTATCATATTCATAAATTGGTACGGGTAAAAACCGTATCAAATTATCAATTTGATACGGTTTTTACCCGTACCAATTTATGAATATGATACGGTTTGAAGCCGTTTCAAAGCAACAGAGACGCCATTTTTTGATACGGTCCAGAGCACTGCCAAATCGATTTTGATACGGCCATGAGCACTGCCAAATTGGCATTTTTGGTGTAGTGCTTAGAAAATGGGTACGAGGCAGTTGTAGTAATAATATAATCCATGGACCATACATCCTCACTACAATACGTCTATTTTTCCTTGTTGGCACATGAAGAAAGAATAGAACACAAGAATGGTGTCAACATTGAACTATCAGTAAACTAAACCAATTTCAATAGAGGCAGGGGTCAGGACAGAGGTGGTCAGCCCTATAGGGGGACAACAGAGGAAGAAAAAATAATAATAGATTAAGGTGCCAGATCTGTGAAAAGACTAGTCATGGCGCAAGCAAATGTTACTTCACGTTTAATGCCAACTACACACCATCGTAACAACCCAACAAATCAAGTGTTCGCATAATAAATACTCAAATGGAAAATGCAAAAAGCCAATCAGATGTGGCTAATACTGAAACAACTATTGCTGACATCGGTAATGACTACTGGTACTCAGACTCAAGGGCCACCAACCATGTGACTAACAATCTCAACAACTAAATATGGGAAACAAAGAGTGCAAAGGTAAGAAAAACCTACTTATTGAAAAAGGAAAACTTATGCACATAACACACAAAGGAAATGCTAAAATTGATGGATCTAAGAATTTATATCTAAAAAACTTATTAAATGTACCATCAATCAAAAAGAATCTTATGACCAATTTGCAAATACAATAACATGTTTTTTGAATTCTATCAAAATACTTGCATAGTTAAAGACATACTAACACAAGAAATTATGTTGTAGGGTAGAGAGTGTAAGGGGTTGTATAAATATTGCAATTTCAAGAGAAATTGAAATTGAAAATGCTTATGCATTAACTCTTGAAAATGATTCTAAGTGTTGTAAACAATTTGATCTTTGGCATAGTAAACTGGGACACCCTAGTATAATGGCTATAAAACATGTGATGAGTAGCAATAATATTTAGATTAAAGATTTCCCTACTACTTATGTTTGTACCTTTTGCCAAATAGGGAAGAGCCATAAGTTAGCATTTCCTAACTCTTACACTAGCTATACAAAACCATTGGAACTCATTGATACTGATTTATAGGATCCTGCTCAAATTCAATCTGATTATAGTTATAGATTCTACATATCCTTCATTGATGCCTGTTCTCGATTTATGTGGATTTACTTACTAAAATTCAATATGAAACCTTACATTGTGACACAGTTCACTTCCAGAATTGAAAAATTAATAGGCCATTTGGTAAAAAGAAAATCCAAACTGATGGTGGAAAAGAATTTTACCACTCAAACAATTTTTCCAGAAAAAAGGGATTCTATATAGAACAATTAGTTCCTATACTTCTGAGTGAAATAGGTTAATTGAAAGGAGGCATAGACATATAGTTGAGTCCGGGTTAACCCTTCTAGCTCAAGCCTCTATGCCGCTGAAATTCTGGCTAGAGGCAGTTAATACTGGAGTGAACCAATTAACCTGCTATCCAATAAAGTGCTCAAGTTTAAATGTCCTCAAGAAGTATGATTCAATGTTAAATCTGACTATAAACATATGAAAGTTTTTGGATGTCAGTGTTTTCCACACTTGACGTCTTATAGTACACACAAACTACAATTCAAGTCCACTTCATGCACCTTCCTAGGTTATTGTACCAGTCAAAAAGGGTGCAGATGCCTAGATGGTACATGAAGAATACATATCACTAGACATGTGGTGTTTACTGAAAAGGAAATTCCATTAAGTAATTCTGAAATTAAAACCACAAGCAAAGTTCAGAATACTAGGCAGGTTAGCATAGTTGTACCTGATGAAGTGATTCTTGAAGTGGCACCTTAGCAAGACAAATCAAGTGATAGGGATCGCTCTCAACTCACCATGCTTACCAATGGACCCGGTCAAGAGTAAATCCAATTCACCAAGCATTAGCAATGAGTCATCCCAAGATGAACATGAAAACATGCATCAAAATCAAGCATTAGAATTTGATAACAACTCAGCCCATGGAAGCAGCAAAGGCACTACCACTACGGGAAATGCAAACATGCATCCAATGTTAACAAGAATCAAGTGTGGAATTTTCAAACCAAAGGCATTCAACACTTATACGGTGCAAAGTGAACCAACATCCTTTCTGGAAGCCAAGCATAACACTGAATGGAGAACAGCTATGCGAGAAGAATATAATGCTTTTAGTAAAAATAAGACATGAATACTTGTTAATCTGCCATTTCACAAAAATTTAGTTGGGTGAAATAGACTTTTAAACTTAAAAAGAATGCCAATGGCTCAATTTCAAATTATAAGGAAAGTCTAGTTGCAAAGGGGAATTCGCATCAGTGTGGCCTTGATTTCACATAAACATTCTCACCCGTTGTGAAACCATCCTTAATAAGAAAAATTCTAATAATTGCCTTATATAAGAATTGAGACATGAAAAACCTTGATCTTAATTATGCTTTTTTGAATGGTGAATTGCAAGAGGAAGTGTTCATAGAGCAGCCTGAAGGCTTCATTCAAAAAGGAAAAGAAAAACTTGTGTGCAGGCTCAACAAGGCCATTTATGGGCCAAAGCAGGCACCAAGAGTGTGGTTTGACAATTTGAAATCGACACTTGTCAAATGTGGATATAACTCAATCAAATCAGACAAGTCTATATTTACAAAATTTTCTGATAATACTACCACCTACATACTAATGTTGATGACTTTGTAATTACAGCTAGTAGCAAGATAGAAATAGAAAGCATCACAAAAATACTGGATAAAGAATTCCCAACCAAAGATCTTGGTAGATTGAACTACTTTCTTGGCATTGAAGTTAAAAGACTGTAACCTCTGAAATACATCTCAGCCAGAAAAAATACACTTCAGAAATCATATCAAAAGCTAGAAAGACAGAAGCTAATATTCTCCCAACACCAATGGTTGCCAGTTTACAGTGGTCAAAAAGCAAGGGAGAAGCAATATCTAATGACAAACAATACAAAAGCATTATAGGGGTTCTGTAGTATGTCACTATCACCAGACCAGACATTGCCTACAGTGTTAATAAGTTAAACCAATACATGCAAAGTCCAACAAACGAACACTCAAAAGCTGTCAAAAGAGTAATCAGATAGCTAAAAGGAACCATCAGTCAGGGACTCATTCTCAAGACTAGTAAAAACAACAACATCAATGCATATGCGGATGCAGACTAGGGAACAAACATGGATGACAGTAAATCTACTACTGGTTACCGTGTATTCCTTGGAAAGAATGTAGTGTCATAGTGTGCAAAAAACCAGTGTACTATGTCTAGATCTAGTACAGAGGAAGAGTTCATAAGTGCTGCAAGCACAACTATAAAAATCATATGGATAGAGTCTCTCCTAAGCAAGCTAAGAATCAAATCATGCAAACAACCACATTATAATGTGATAATGTGAGTGCAATTTCACTCACTACCAACCCTGTTCTACACTCAAAAACAAAACACATCGAGCTAGATTTATACTTCATCAGGGAAAGAGTCATACAAGGGAAGATAAAAGTCGAATACATGCCATCATCCTACCAAAAAGCCGACATACTCACAAAGGCACTATCAGGAGCAAATTTTTCCAGGCTAAAGCACGAACTGAACATCGATGAAGCCGACATAGAGCTCAGATCTCAGGCAATAGGTTATTTCCTAAATAAACCTGAAGTCATCTTCATATTTACCCAGGAATCTCTTTGAACAAGCTTGAGGAACCCCAATCATGGATTACAATGTTAGTTTTCAGTGCTTTCAACGTCAGATCTACAATTTAGCAGTAAATCGCCGCAATCTGTTATTAACTTTTTTATTTACTATAAGGCCATCGGTCGAACTGTTATTGCTTGGGATTATTTCTTTTTTGCCCATTAAATCATGTATATATTGTTCTGTAAACCAACCAACTATACTATTCAATTCAGTTTACATTTCTAGAATCTCAATCTACTCTTTCTCTCCATCTTAGTATATTTCGTCATCATACTATTACATTTTATCAAAATCTAACATTTTCACCTTAATTTTATTGTTCGTTTAGGCTAACCGCTCAAAGATGTTATAAACATAAGGAAATGTATCTAAAAGAAAGCTAAATCAAAATTAATTTTACAAGACTCTTATCATATAGTCTTTCTTACTATTAATAATTAACAAACTGAATTGTTTACATCTATTTAACTGTTCATTGAATCAATGTTGATAAAATTTAACAGAGAGTTTTTTAACTCAATATTAGGTCGCTAAGAGTTTTGGCTTTTTTATCCAATATCAACTTTGCCTAACTCACATTGTCGTATCTAGCTCATGACTCATCATATGTAATTACCAATAGTAATTTGTATGAAATAAGTAACTTGGTTGAAAATTAGAAAAATCACTTATGGGTGATGATCCCACTTGCTATGTATATGATGAAATGAAGAAAAAGTTAATAAATAAATAAGCATTAGGGTATTTGAAAGAAAACTAATATCTTAATATGTTGAGGGCAACAGTGAGAAAATAAGTTAGCATATAAAGATACAATATGTGACGACCCCAAACCCCATTCCACGGCGGCAGGGGTAATCTTTGGAATATAACATATAAACAGATAATAGCAGAACAAAAATATATAAACACACTAGATAATGTACAACGTGATACACTGGAACTAATAATCATCAGAATTACACAGTATACAGGATCATACTTAGTACAAAATACAGTTCATCTTTACATAAAATGCCTACAGCAAAATCAAAACATAATATGTACAACAGGAGCTGAACAACATAAAAAGGAAGAAATGATAGAATCCATCTTCAGCTCCATAGCTATCCAGAAAGAGCCTGCTAAAACCTGAATACAAGGTTGTCTATGTAGAAATAGGGGCACCCGAGTTTGCAAGTGAAACAAACTATGAGTCAGTCATGGGATTGGTATGAGAAATCTACTTAACTTATTTTATAATACGGCCAATCACAGGACCACGCCGCTAACGCGGAATGGGTTTAATCCATTGGATTGCCAGTGCTTAAAACAAGTAAATCATTTAAACATCGCAATGCTTTTTATAAAAATGAAGCCATTATAAGACTCAATTCCCATCACACAATGCAACGCAAACCGGAGGATAGAGTTTTACCTTATAATAGCCAATATATGCTTGATACGAATAAAACAAAAGCATTTGATATTATTACTAGTGTTTATATGTTTTAAAAACAATTTTAATCATAAGTATCAATCATAGACGACATGGGTACCACATACTATGTTGTCATATATAGATATACAATCAAAACCGCACGATGTCGTATTTGGAAATTGGATTTCCGTCATGAACCAAGGCAAGGGATCGTCCTTACTGCTTCGAGACTCTCTAGCCCGAGCCTCAGGAACAGCCGCAACTGCCCCTTGGATCGTCAGGGCCGGTCCACACGGAGTGGATTAAAATGCCTGAACTCTGCGTTTCCCCACCCTATGGGGCGTAAACTGGTCATATACCGACCAAACCATCGTCCCTGTATCGACCGATAAAACCAAGGCGCCTCGCTATCCATCATCCACATAAGTAAAATACCCGGGCGTGTAAAACCCAAAACTCCACTCCTAACTAAAAAGAAACGCATGTCCTCCCTGATGTCCTCTCCCGTTTGTGGCTCATACCGGGGTGTGAGGCTCGCGAATCAATGCTAAACACAAAGCTAGCTATTTAAAGGCGTGCTCTGATCATCAACCACAAAGCCCTGCTTTTCAATAAAAGCTTTGGTCACTGCATCTCAGCATGCCACATAGGAAATTCACGCCATGCAACTGACGTACATCAATCACACGGAATGAAGTCCAATGTCGGACACACGATCCATTTACAAGTCCGTTCTGGGTCTGAACGAAACGTGAGGCATCTTATTCCTCTCCCTTATGTACTATACAGGAGGGAGGCCCTCGCACATCCGAACATCAACAAGTACATCCGGAAGACCAACACTGTAACCCCTTCAGAGCAGCAACTCCCATTAAAGGCATCAGTAGCCATCCATTCGATGTGAACATCCTCGGTCTTGCACTGTCTTCATATCTTCGACTTCTAGCCGTCGATCAATTATTTGAAATGAGAATTAACTCGTCCTTTTCAAATAATTCACGTATATTTAGAATTTCAAATCAATTCATTTTAATGGTTAAATTATCTGACATCCATAATTCAGTTTATTAACGTAATTTTCACGTCGAATACATTCAACCATTAAATAACCTATAAACCGAGTAAATTCAGTTTATTTCCATTCCATATCGATTATAATATTTTAAAATGATTTATTGCTATTTTTATTTATTTAAATATAGCCAATTTATTCAAATGATGCTTCAGGCCATAATGCAGCCATGGCGCTGTTTTTCTTCAAATTTCATTTACATATATCTGAAAATCTAACTGTATCTGAAAATCTAACTGTTGGATCTTTACAAATTTTATCTCATTGGAAAGATCTTTCAAAGCGGACCCCACGGTTCCAGTTTTGGGAAAATTCGACAGTCGGATCTCCCGGTATAATCGTTTGAAGTTACAATTTCAAAATATGTATTACAGCGTCGTTATTCGATTTATTTTAATTATATATATATATATATATATAATCCATTCTGGCGCTATTTTCATTCATATTTGAATTAAACTTTCCAGACAATCCAACCGTTGGATCTTCGCGAAGTTGGTGTCATTGGAAAGATATTTCCAAAGCAAACCCAACAGTTTCGGTTTTGGGAAAATCCGATGGTCGGATCTCCCGGTACAATCATTTGAAATCACGGTTTCAAAATATGAACTGCAGCTTCGTTATTTGATTTATTTTAATTATATATATATATATATATATATATATAAAAATATAATCCGTTCTTCGATTTCCAAACCATATTCATTTCATATATTTGATAAAATAATATTTTTAGCCAACAAATATTCATTTCAACATATGACTATCTCTAACACTTCATATATAGATAAAAATGTAATTTTTATCGTCTAAATAATTTTTTCCAACATGATTATTTTTAACACTTCGTATATATTATAAAATGTAATTTTTATTGTTAAAACAATTTATTTCAAAAATGAAGATTTTTAGCGATTCATATATATTATAAAAATGTGATTTTTATTGTTAAAACAATTTATTTCCAACATGCATATTTTATATACTTCGCACATACAATAAAAATGTTATTTTTATCGTTCAAACAATTTATTTCATACATTTAATAAAAATGTTATTTTTATCGTTCATACCATTTTATTTTATACATTCGATAAAAATGTTATTTTTATCGTTCAAACCATTTTATTTCAAAAACGAATATTTTTCCCAACACATGAATATATTTCAATACATGAATATAAATCAAACACAGGAATTTTTCAGAAAATTTCGACAGCATAATGGCAGGGTAGTTAAAACCGGCACCGTCCCTAGTACGGCTCCTCGCTCTACCTTAAAGCCTCGCAGCTTTTGACAATGGGAATTTCAATAACTAGTTCGTACACAGACGAATTTTCCCATATACTAATCCTATTGGGATTTTAACCACAATCAATCATATTAACCATTCGTATTATCCACCAAATTTCACATCAACCAAAATCCAAGCAATTACAACCAATATATACCGTCCATGGTCTATGGACGAGGGGAGTATATATATACATATATATATATATATGTATGTATGTATGTATGTAAATATAGATATACGTATATAAATATATTTCGATTTCATTTCAATTTCATTCAACGCATATATGATTTTTACAATGCATATATAAATTTTACATCGCACATACAACTTATACAACACTTATACATGAGGTGTACAATGCTTATATAACTCATACATCGAACGTATAATTTATACATCATCTTTCCATATCGTTTATAATTCAGAAACCTCACATCGGGTTCCACTCCTCCAAAAATTGTAGAAGGCCCAGAAAAATATCCGGTTTCTTCTAGAATGTAGAAAACATCCACACGGTCCCGGTGTCTCTTGTTTCACTGGATTTCGACTACATAGCAAAAAGATATGATTTTTAATGTAAAATCATATTTCGTAGCGCTTTAAATTGCTATAAACAGTTAAAATAAATTCAGTCGTTACCTTTCTGAAATTGTTCAAACCTAGGTCATCGATTATCGCATAAACCGTGAAGCGGTTGGACAATCGGACTTCGCAGCGGCGTAGAGGGACGGAGGGCGCACGCGCACCTGATGCGGGGCCTACTACGGTGGCCAGAATAAGCGGCATGGGCGGTTGATAGTCGGCAGCTTCGTGGGCTTTGTTCTCATCAAATACCACACGAAAAAAATCCAAAGTTGGTATGGATTTGAAGCTCGTGAAATTCTCTGCAAAATCCCTAACTGGAGCTGTTAATTTCGATGAGCGTGGAAGGAGATAAGGAGGAGAGAAGTGAAGAAAGGGGGCTGCTGTCGAGATCGGGGAGAGAGAAGGGGTTCTGTGTTTTTTTTTGTTTTTTTATTAATGAATGAAAAATCCCTATTGGTCAATATTTATATTTATTCGAAAAATGGGGTTTTCTCGCATGAACTCCAAATCAAACCCAACGACTGTCGCCTCCATTAAATACCCCTATTCCGGACACAATGGAATATGTTTCGTAGGCCTATTCGACTGTTTCAGTCAGTTTTTCTTCAAATTAAAATATATAACATTCAATATTTGATTTGAACGTACATTTCAATTTGCTGGGGCCACTTACTGATCCCAAAAATTCCAGAAAAATTATTTCTAGCTTTATGTTGACGATACGGTCCTAACAAAACTAGTTTCATCGAATTTGGAGACCGTTTAAAAAATGGCCATTTTCTGGTCGATCCAAATTGGCTGAAATCAACCAAACACATTTTCCCTTGCCATGCTCACATATTAACTTCAAAAATTATGGAATTTGAAACCTAGCAATACTTTGACATCCTGGATCCAACAAAAGTGGTTTCGTCGAAAACGGAGGTCGTTTGCAAAATATCCATTTTCACGGCTATATAAAATCCATAGCGACCTTTCTGAAAATTCATTTGGCCATAACTTTTGATTCCCGTTATGAAATTTCGATTTTGCAGATTCGTTAGAAAGATATTCATAAACAGATTTAAATATTTTTAGTTTCACTAAAATCCGTTTTATCCTGCACCCGGTACAGCCAGTCAAAGTTCGAATTCAAATTTTCAAACTGCCGCGCCATTTCAAGCCTTGTTTTATAATTAAAATAAATATATTTATTTTCCCCATTGATTCAAATAGACTTTTGGTCATAATTATTTAAAATATTCAAGATCCACTAAAATAGCCAAATTAAAAATTTTAAATTGGTTCTGATTTTCCGGGTTGTTACACAATATTTGATTCTTGATATTCTAGTCTAATTGAGTTTTCACTAGAAATTCGTAACTCTCCACAAAATATAGTATAAACTTAACTAGCAAAAGTGCTATTGATGTATTACTTAATGGCAGTATAAAAACATAGAAGTTTTGACCAGCTTAATAGAATATTATGCGACTAATTTAAGGGTAGTTTTAAATGCTCAAATCATTGAATAATTATGTAGTGAGTTTGAATTGAAGACATGTTTAAATGAAGAAAATGAGCTTGAATTGATTCTAAAACATACGAAGGAATATATTTCAAAAGCTTTCATCCCTTCTAACATGCTCCTATTATGCTATACCTATACCAAAGATAGCTTCATAACTTACAATCAGCAAAAGTGGCCTAATTTTTTTATCCATTTACAAACTTCGAAAAAGTTCAGTCTCTTATATGCATGAACGACCCATTGTCTGACTCTTTTTCTATGCCAAACTAGCTTTTGAGGAAGACCATAAATTTTGAGAAACTATAACCTGATGAAAAATTAATTTTTTTTAATATGACTTATTTATGTTTATTTTATATGACTTTTTAGTGATTCTTTTTGTTGCTAAGTTGAAATATTGACGAAGATTGTATGCTTTTTATATTTTTTAAATTTTATTTTAGAAAGATGAAATATTATAATTAAAAAAACAACAGGGTAATATAAGATCATGTATTGATTCACTAATAAATTGATGAACTACACTTAGATTGGTTTTACAATACTACGAATAACAAAAGAATCATGAAAAGTAACTCAGAAATTTTAGCTTGGATTACACTATAGCTAAGTCAAATCTTTTGACAATCATAGTAGGTATGGCTTCAAAATAAATTAATAATATCATAGTAAATACTGCTATGAGTTTTAATATATGAGATATGTGGTGAATTTATTTATTGTTCCGTATATCAAAACCAAATTTGAATATGATGCAACTGATTTAGGGGAAGTTTAAATGCTCAAAGCATTAAATAATTATGAAGTAAGTTTTAATTGAAGGCTTATCTCAATGAAGAAAATGAGCTCAAATTAATTCTAAATTGTACAAAAAAATATATTTCTATAATAGTAATAGCTTCATAACATATAGTTAGCAGAAGTGGCCAATTTTTTGAATCCATTTACGAACTTCGAAAATAATTAAATCTCTTATATGCACGAACGATGCGTTGTCCAACTTTTTTTCTATGCCAAATTAGCTTTTGAGGATGACCTTATAATTTTGAGAAACTAGAATCTGATAATAAATCAAACAATTTCTACGTAACTTATTTATTCTTAATTTATGTGACTTTTTGGTGACTTTTTGTCGCTAAGTTGAGATCTTGACCAAGATTGCATGTTTTTATATATGAATTTTTTATTTTATTTTTTATTTTAAAAGGATGAAATACTGTAATTGAAAAGACATCTAAACGAAAAATCATATATTGATTCACGAATAAATATATGAACTACACTTGATTGGTTTTACAAAGAATAACGAAAGAACCTTGAAAAGAAACTCAAAAAGTTTTAACCCAGATAACACTATCACTAGTCCGATAATAATCTTTTGACATCCGTGATAGAAGTGGCTTCAAAATAAAATAAATAAAATCACATTGAATACTGCTATGAGTTTTAATTTACGATGTATGTAGTAAATTTATTTATTGTTCCAAATAGCAAATCTAAATTCATATATGTAGTTAAGTTACATGTAGTAAATAAGTATTTATTTACTATTCCACACACCAAATCCAAATCCAAAATTTCACTATCAAATCTGATTTGAATTTAAAATAACTAAAGACAATGATACCTTGATCGAATTCAACGGTGTGATGCTGATTAGAGATCATAAGAGTCGAATGCGAGAAGGTAGCTTCTTGCTGCTTGAGGAGAAGCTGCTTGTCCAAGACGAAGGCACCGCAAGTATGACCGATGATGTCACGACCATCAAAGTTAGCCATGGCAATTGCTTTCTGAAAAAAAATGTTTAGGGGAAAGAAAAGAGATAGGGTAGAGATGCAGGGAGGAAGGTGTAACATCCCACACCCCTTGACCCCTTAACGTTAAGCTAACATAGAATCTTGTTAAGAAACATAAAGTGTTGTAAGTGTTGAATATAAAAATTTGAATTTTGTTTGATGATAACAAACATATGTATATTATTATATAAATATGTTTGAATCAGTATTATTCTATATTTCATCACATGCAGAAATAAATATTTATTGAACAGAATACTATTGCACATAATTGATTATTCAAATAGTGCTTTTATTCAAATGAATTTTTTATTTCATCATTTGAAATAATACAAACTTTTAACTCCACTATTGTACATCTCACTGTGATATAGTAACATCCAATTTCATTTATTACATTCATTTTAATATACATTTGTTCCTCACTACAACACTCAGATTTCACCCATTTACATTCTTGCATACACTGACACGCACTGAGTCATGAACTGCTTCTCAATCCAGTCCAGTCACCTGCATACCTGTTGTGGAAACACACATAGTAAACTGGAACAAAATAGAATTATCTACAGAAAAATATAAACTTATTTAAATTTTGTTTTTCTCAGAATTTTATGTCTTTCTCATTGTATTTCTAGACTTCGTCTGATATGTATATACATTTATTTTTGAGTCTAGACTGCAGTGATTCACTATAATTACCACATGGTAGACTGAATAATAGTGCTCGTAGATCAACCTCAACACCGCTATAGTGGTATGCTGATCAAACCAGCTTCAGCTCACCTTTGTGGTCTGCTGGTCTTGACCAGCCACGACACATCGTATAGTGGTCTGCTGATGTAAATAAAAAATATAATTGCACGTGCATGATACATGTATACACATACATGTGTATGTATACACATATATATTGGTAATGTGCAGGTGAATATGTTCAACATGCAAATCATTACAGCCCAAAATACACAAACAAAAAGATGCAGCAATAGTAATGAAAATGTACACATGTACATGACATGGAAAGCAAGGCATGCACAACATTTTGGAAAATCAAACCAGCATTTCAAGTCAAAGTACAAAGTCAACATAGCATCTGCTCTTATCAGTGCATTTCCACTCTGAATAAAGGCATGAAAGAAAAGGGACTTCATAAACATGTGTACATGGTACACATAACAAGTTCAACTAAATTAAATGGAACAACTGTGATGCAACATGGCCCAACAAACAAGTGCAAAAAGGACATATCCAACTCACACTACAACAAAATGACCTTACTACAATGGTGGAAAACCGTTGTAATATACATTTTACAACGGTGGGCTAACCATCGTGTATTAAGAAGTTGTAATAGACTAAAATCTTTTACAACTTGTTTGCACCGTTGCAACATCTTGTAATATGTACATTTTACAACTTTTTCCACCGTTGTAATAAACTTTATTACAACAGTTATGCACCATTGTGATAATATCTACTACAACTTTTATGCACCGTTGTGATTGACAGTTGTGTTTTAAAAAAAATAAACATCTTCTGCTGCTGAAATGAACAATATACTAAATATAGCGATACTCCATAAGCAAAACAAATATTACAGTTATTTGCAAACTAATTTATTTAAATACTCAAATTTTCAATATTACAAACAATAATTTTTAGAAAATATTTAGCGTATTATTACATGATCATACACCAACTTGCGTGCTTGACATCAAACAACAACGACACAGAAAAAACACTTCCGAACAAACAGGCCTAAAAACATGACATGAGAGACTCACTTGCAACACCATTGAGTTGAGTTCCTTGACTTGCAACTAAGAGGAGGCAAGCTGCCAATCGAAGCTGATGCATCAAGAAATCGAAAAGATAATTACTTCATCTCAAGTCACCCCAATAGCATAAGAACCACAACTTCAACATAGCAACACTACAGACCAATACACATCAACCAGAGAAACACCTGGCCTCAAACAAGTCGACACATCAGGCATAGGAGATAGCGCAGCAACACTACGAAGTTACAAACACTATAATAAGCTCATGTGCCATACTTGAAAATTTTCATTAAAAGAAGAAACAAGAACTGTTATCTTTACCTTTGGGGTAGAATTCCGCCAAAAGAGATTCCTCGCTTGTCATCAAGTTCACATATGTTTTGGGTAGTGCGTTTGAGCTATAAATAAAAATAATAATTAGTACATTGTTTTTTGTTAAATTATTAATAATCAATAACAGCATAAGTAAACTAAGTGTTAAAACTTCTGCATAATACATGATATGGGATGAATAATATTATGAGCTAGAGATTCAATAATGAGAGAAATGAATACCGCATGGAAATTGTATTTTGAGCTCAATAATTTTATTTTATTTTTGAATCTTGTTTTAAACTAAATTCAAAAAACTTATTTTTTTTCTATCTTCCTAATATAATTGTGGACGTTTGCGGATAAACCACATAACAACTTTTAACATTACTATTGATGATCAATAAACTTACTTACATATGAAGTTATACATAGTTTTTTTAAAACATAAATAGTGTTCTACAAATCTCCCAATTTACCATTTTGATTTCTAAATGTGGTGTTTGGATTACTTCTTGGTTTATTTGTCAATACAGCATGTTTTGAAAGCAAGAAATTGCATATGTTATGGCAATGGCAAGAATGTAGAACCATTTGCTTAGTCAAAACAAGAACTTTTATACAGAAAGTTAAATATTGAACCGACACAAAAAAAGAGATTCAAACCCCTCTGCTGTCAAATGTTAAGTGTAACTTAACATTAGCATTTCCAAGAAAATAAATATATCTGCATGCAACAATGAAAACAATATTGATATAGACTATTATATAATCAAAAAAGGAAACAGTGGATGCTATATCCAACTCAATAGAACTAAAATGTAGAACTCAACAAACACAAAATGATTTTTTAAAGGCATATAGCTGAGAAATGCGAGTAATAAATGGGTTTCTAAAGTCATATAACCAAAAAAAAATCGATATTCTAAATCTGGTACAATATTGCCAGTAGTATATATAGCTGATTGCAAAAGTCGGTTCATTCCAACAAACGATTTGGAAGAACCCATAGCCTTATCGATCTAGAGTTAAATTGGATCGCAAAAATTATAAACTGTACGAGTTTATTTCAGAATGAATTGAATTGCGGCTTCTATTTAAACATCCAATTGAAACTTAAGACCAACAATGATGAATTGGGCCTTCAGAATCAAGCCAACGAAATAGTTGCAAGGCAGTTCAACAATTTAAGCATGTATGGTTGGGATACAAAAAAATAGCGTGCAGAAAAATGATGACAGCAGGTAAAGCAAAGGCAAAGCCACAACAGCCCGAGGTCACGGTTTACAGAATACGCAAACACTCAATCCGACTATTTTAATTAAGTTTCCTATTGCAATTAAATTTCTTGAATTAAGCAAATCGTAAGTCAAAACTTACTTGCTACGAAGGACAGAAACAGCGGAACAACGAATAAGGGCACAAGCGATGGCCACGGGTTGCAGGTAGCTGGAGCAAGCTTGGTGGTGAAGGACGGTGAGCGGTGCGATGGCTCAGGGGAAGGCTATGGTCGGTGGCGTCAGTTGAAGGATGGAGCGGTGACGGTGGACAGCGACGAGATGGATGCGGGTTTTTAGAGAAAGAGGCGGAGAGCGATGCAACTCGACAGAAGGAAGATAGAGGCGAAATCGGTGAAGAAGGCAGAGGCCGATTCAATTTGGGAGGCTGCCATGGATAATCGGATTTCGGTGGCCAGGATTTCAATTTAGGGATTTTGGAATTTTAGGGATAAAACGAGAATTGGTTGAGACAAAAAGAATAGGAACGGTAAATAACAGAACTAAGAAATGGAAGGGACACGTTGAAAACAAAACTAGGACCCGCGTGAATTTTAAAATTTGAGTAAAAGGGAAATTCTTGGATGTTGAAGCCAAAATTTTCAGTATGGCGGCAAAATTTTAAGTTTCGATCTGGTTGTTCTGAACATGTATTATAGGTTAATTAAATGTTGTTTTAAAGGTATATATGGAAAATTTTCAATACGAAAGAAAGTGGACTGCTAATCTCATAACCTAATTATTATTTCGAAAGTTATTTAACATGGTAAGTTAAATAATATATAATAACTATTTATTAATTTTATGATTTTTCTTTTCTTTATTTTATGAAAAATTATATTAAAATATTATATAAATTGCTTGAAATTTTTATTCAAATATTTAATAGTAATTTTTATTTATTTAACTTTTACTTCTTAATTAGTGATTCTTAGTTCTTATTTATTGATTACTAATATTAATTATTCATTACTAAAAACTAATTTTTATTATTAACCTTTAATAATAATAAATAATTATTCTATAGTGAAAAGAAATTATTAATATTAGTTATTACATATTTTCAAATAAACTATTTACTATTATTATTAAACAATAGTTATTGAGTATTAATATTTTTTATTAATTATCAAATTTTTATTAATTATTAATATGGTATTTTTGTTGTAATGTAGTCATATATTACAACAGTCAAAAATTTAAAGTTGTGATAGGCTTTTTATTACAACTGTCAGAATAACACAGTTGTTAAAAATAAGTTTATTATAACTTTTCCGGAAAAAAGTTGTAAAAAACATTTATAACAATGGTGCTTTTACCACCATTGTAAAATTAAAGTTGTAATATGGTGTTTTTGTTGTAGTGTCAAGACAACCATGCATCTCAGACCAGACCAGTGCATGTCCAGAATGGTCAAAGCTATGCACATGGGTGCAACTAGAATTTCAGCTGCATACACAAGGAAATGGATGAATCAGAGCATGGAACTAATCAAACATATATGGGTATATGTGGCATGCAACTGAACCACATATGCCAACACTAGAAAATGGTACAAGTGTGATGTCTCACGGCCGAGCACATTGCACAAATACACATGAACCAGTCGAGATGTAGCAAGCACATGCAAGTGCACGTGACAACTTCCAGATGCAATATACATGAATCAAGCCATAGCGAATGCAATAGGAAAGCTCTGCAGCAAGCGAGAAGAGGAAAAAGCAGGTGAAAGTGGGCCAACACAACAAGATGCAACAATTATACAAGTGGCAAGTTCAAACAGCAATACAAGTGCATAGTTCAACACATGCAGTGCAATACAGCAAAAAATGCCCAGTGTCAAATGGACAGAAACCATAAATGATAGTGCACATAAATTAACAAGCCGAGCTAAGACAAGGTTGTAAGAATGCAATATGGACAAATGCAACATGGCATGCAGCATGGGCTTAGGCACAACTTAGACACAAGCAAAAAGGTGATGAACACAAAGGAAGGGAAGATTCAAATACATGGTTACGAGCACAAGTCGAGCTAGTAACAAACAAATTCAGATCAACGAAGTGAAAAGCAGGCAGCATGGCACAACAGAGGTCGCATGTAACACATAAAGTGGAAAACCGAATAAAACTCAAGTGTTATGATGCAAGTGAAACCAGTAGTTCAAGTGCACATGTGTGCATAAACCATGCAAGACATCACAAATGGATACAACAGTGTCAAGTCAAGTCGGTTAATCCATTAGATCAAAACAAAGCAACTCAAACAAGTGCAGTATGTGGAACGTCAAGTAAATACAAATATATACAAGTATACAACAGAAACAAGCGCAAGTGTTTGAGGTAACTCCAAGATACCAAAGTAAAGTATCTATTCAAATGATCTAATAAAGTATCAATTCTTAATCAGTGTAGTAAGTACAAAGAAATCTCAAGATAAACACTTCAATGATGAACACAAGTAAAAAGGGAGAGCAAAGTTTTTTTAATAGAGGCAGTGAACTGATTTCAAAACTATTCTTAGCAGTAGAAGACAAGCAAGGATTTTCTGGCAAGATTTTTAACATGCAGTCATGCATATATTTTGCAAGATTTTTTCCCATAAATTGAATGAAGTATTAACAGCATATGTGTCATTTCAAGCAAGGTGTAAACGAATTCAATATGGAAAATCTCACAAAGATATATCAACGTATTCAAAGGTTTTGTTTGGAAATGAATGATTACACATTTCAAAATTTCCAGATAAATTGCACGAGTATTTTAGAGCTAAGAAATACAATAATGGTTTCTAGAAAGGGTAAGTTTGGCTCAAGTCCCTAACAGGTTTCAAAATTCACGTCACATCCAACTTAATTTTTCATATAAATTACATCCCTTTTTCGAAAAATTATCAAAAAAATAAATAAATCACCTAAATTCGTAAGTAAATAAAACAACAAATCATCATCAAAATCATGCATTAAAACCACTAAAAAACAACTCAAAAACCAAAAAACAGTAAAAACAACGGTATATTGCATCAAAAATGCGCTTAGTTATAAATAGTTGCATACATTTATGCATATATTTTAGTTATGCATCAAACTGCACTATTTATGCATATATGTGTAGTTAAACTGCAATATATGCATCATTTAATGTATATATATTCAATTCTAGCCTATTCTTTCAAGCATTCACACTTTTTAGATATTGTTGCATACATTCATGCACTTATACAGAATAAATTCATACATTTATGCACATATTTAGAAGCGTTCATCCTTTTTAACCTTTTTGCATACATGTATGCATATATATAGAATAAATGCATACATGTATGCAACTATTCATAGCACATGCTGCTTAGTTCAACTTTATATACATACATGTATGCAACTATTACCAATATACGCATAAATGTATGCATAAATTCACCCAGATTTTCAATAGAAAACACTGGATGAAATATGCATACATGTATTCATATATTCAGTATAAATGCATAGATGTATGCAAATTATTTTTAGATTGTTTTTGGGAATATTTGTGGTTTTTTGAACTTTTCTTCATAGTGATCGGTGCATTTTTTTTGTTTGGAAAACACGTAAGGGGGAAAGTAGGGACCCTCTTTGAATTATAAACTTGTACTGGATGTCGTTCCTGTTTTGAAAGATTTTAGGGATGTGTCCCTAATTTTCAATTCCAGAAATCAAAGGATCACACACGCGGAAAATTCAACAAGCATGTATGGCATTATTAAGGCCAAATCATCACGTGAAATCAGAGACAATAATGGGTTTGAAAACCCTATTTAAACGCCATTTTTCATCATTGGCAATTATCGAAGAAACCAAATAATTCATTTGACAGAAAAAAGAATCAGAGTACTCACAAATATTTTAGGGTTTTCGATCACAAGTAGGGACCGAATCGCCAACCAGAGAGCAAGAAGCTATCGAAACATCAGAGAACCAATTTTACCAAAAATTTAGGAATCACGATTTGGGAGAAACCAGAATCCTAATTCATAAGGGTCGGCCATCAAAGAAGTCAAAGAGAGGAAGCCGGTTTTTTAAAGTGTCATTGCTAAAGAATAAAATAGGCCGACTTGTTTTTTATGTTTGATTGGCATAGGGTTTTTAGTTATTTGTTTTTAAGCTGTTTTTAAATTCTTGTAAACCATTCTGTAGTTTTTCTAGTTTCTATAAACTAGGTTCTTACAAATGAGATGTAGTAAAGGAAAAATCTGATCTTAGGATCCGAAATCAGTGTAGGGTTCTTAGCATAGGATTAGAACAGTTAGGAGTGGGTCTTGCGAATTCACAGGGAATTGCAAGCATAGAGTGTTTTAGTTCTAGTAGGAACCTTAGGGAATGCAGCGGTAGGAAGGAGTTTGTCGAAGATAGGTAAATTCTGTGTTATTTATTTTTCTTCATTATTTATTTTTCCATGATCTGTGCTGAGATACTTTTATATTCTGCAATAAACTTTATTCACTCCCTCTAGGGTTAATTTAGATCCTACGGTAGGTATAAAGAAAATTAACATCATAGAGGCAAAGATTTCACAAGACATAACATAAATTCACAGCGAAAAAAGACCATTTACATTAAAATAACGAAACCACTCTTATTATTTTATCCCAAACAATCTATCTTAAAATACCATGTCTTAAATCTCAATCATAGTAGAAATATCAGAGTACAATAATAGTACTATCCCCAAACAGCTAAAAAGGTACAAACAAACCATTGAAAAGAAATAAATAATACGTCTCTACAGGAGTCTTCCAAGATGAAATCAATAAAGCAACCCAAGCTATGCACTTCCTCCCTGAGAGACCAAGGGAAGAAAAAGGAAAGAAAAAAAGGAGAAAACAAGTCAGACAAGAAGTCTGGTGATCTGTAATGAATTCTAGGACGACTGATAAGCGGAAGAAAATATATAAAACAATGGTTCCAATGTCATAAAAGGGTAAGTGTCTGTGCACACCTAAAAGTGACAAATAGAATAGGGATAAAAGTGACATAAAGGTGTAGTTATTCTCATTCGAAAGATTCAATAATTGATGATGACTGTTTTGCACTTCTACAAATTCGAAATGAAACAGTAATTAGGAAGAAGTTCCTAATACTGCCCAATCGATTGACTACAACAAATCATGGATAACCGGTGCTCACTATGGATTCAGGCTTATCAGTCCCTAGCCCGTTAGCCCGCCTTATCCATAGGTGTCAAAGTGGCTTATGTATTCAAATTGGACTAATGCATGCACACTAACCCACCAAAATGCACTCATTCCCTCCAATTAGAACCGAATTGCATCCATAACGTGACATGGTGCGTGCCCTTACCTCATACTAAGACTGAAAATGGTAAAAGGGTACGCTACATGGAATGGACCCCAACAAAATAACTTGGCCAAATCCCAACCCTTGATTTGACCCATACAAACAAATTCAATATATTAATACCCTAATTTACCCACAAACTGCAAATTAATATGTTCATATTCGCAATTTACCCACACATTACAAACCAATATTTACATATAAGTCTTAAGCATGACAGTCTAGTTTAAGCCTAAAATTTACCCAAACACTGTAAATTAATATGTTCATATTCACAATTTACCCACCACTGGAAACCAATATGTACACAATGAGCCTAACTGTCCCTCTCAAATATTCCATGTTCTATTGCAAATAAACTATTCATATTTTATTATGATTTCCCATTATCATAACTATGTCATTTCCTAATTACAGTCCATTTATGGGCATTTACAGTTCGATTTGCCTTATTTCATTTATTCCCTTCTTATTTACAGTTTCAACATGTTCAAATTTAGTCTCAATTTTTTTATTATTTCTTTTCAATTAATATTTATTCCCTTACCCAAAATGCAAAATAAACTAAATAGAGAACCAACGTAAATATATAGGCATACAGGTTCAAGCCTTTTTTTTTATTGCATTGATAGGCCTTTTAGGCATATTTTAACGTAACTACAAAATCAAAGAAAAGTAGAAAAAGGGAAGAATAAATTTGATACAAAAGTTCATAGAAATCTGAATAAAATTGAAGAAACAAATAGAAGAAATTTAGAATAAAGAATAGAGACAATTGAATCTGAATCTAAGAATTATGAATAGTTTAAATCTAAGACAACTATAACTGCTATTTTATAGATTTAATCTTCAACTTATTAGAAATCAATAAATCACACTTGAGAAATGAAAATCCAAAGGCCCCGGTAGAAAATTCCCAAAAATCTATGAATAACTACCACTCTAATTGTGCATGAACAATTTATTTTTACTTTGAAGAGGTAAGGTATGTGGAGGCTAGGAAAATAAAGAATGAGAATTATGGGGAATGTAAGAGGAGTATAGTTTGTTAATAGATTTGATAGGGAGTTTAGGTACTAGGATAATTAGGTTTTCACCGACAATCGTCGGATTTAAAAAATCTCGAACCTTCCAACATGTGGCAGGCACAAAACGTGCCTGGCCGAACTACCTGGGTTGCCCTGCCCTAGGTAGGCCGACACAAGGGTCGACCCACTTGCGGTCTGGGTCGATCTAGGAGTCGACTCAGTTGGGACTGGGTCATCCCAGTAGTTACGCCTATTAAGCATAATTAATTATTTTAACTCATTTGTTTTATTTTAAATTTTTATTTTTATTTTTAATTTCAAACTTCAATCGAACATAACTTGTTCGTTTTAGGTCCGATTTACGCAAACCAGAAGTCTATCCGAAACGAATCCAATGGTGCAACCCCATTGCCTAGTTCCAAATTATTTTTCAACTTACTCTTTAATTAACCAAGTTGTTAATTAATTATTATTTGTTAAAATTTGGGTTATTGCATTCTCCCCTCCTTAAAGGATTTCGTCCCTGAAATCTCTAAGGTAGAAGAATAATTTAAGTTTCCTCTACATCCATTTACTTATTCATCATCCACTGGCAAGCATTATCCTTAATTTATATAATGCAATTTATGTACTTATGCAATAGTGTAGTGTATATGACCCTAACTAATGCAAGATATTAGGTGGTCTACTGATTCAGTCGACCTCCTTTTTATGCAATTATGTCTATACCATACATCCAAATATAGGCAAAAATCCTAATTATAGCAGATAATCCTATATGCGTGCATCAAACATCATCCATATGCAACAACCATATGATGTAATCCATATATTACAACCATATAAATAAAAATGTGCACACATCCATATGCATTTGTGTGTGTGTCCTATTTAGCCAATCATAGTGCTTGGTGTTTGTATATGCATCTATTTGCAAACATCAAACATAACATGTTTCAAAGATATGTTTCAACCATATCCTATTATCTATAGGTTTCTCCAAGGATCAAGTTCAAAGGAATTTAAAACATAGAACCTAAGAACTAAAGATCGGAAAAGAAAAATAGGATCATACCATCAAATAGATAGGGATAAGATATACGAATCTTCTACTTGGGTTCCCAAGTGGTCTCGCCGTCATTGTCTCCCCACTGCACCTTGACCAATCTCACATCCTTATTTCTCAGCTTCTTGGTCTCAAAATCTAAGATCTGCTGAGGTGCTTATCGGATGGATGATTCCTTCTCGATCTCCACTTCCTCTAAAGTGTTGAGCTCTACCACTGTTGAATCCGCTGAGGTGCTCATGAATCCCTGACAATCTCTCTAGTAGTCGAACTCTATAAGCCATCAGCCTAATCCTTTTTATGATCGGGAATGGTCCAATAAACCCCGGGGCCAGCTTGCCCGCAGAACCAAATCTTACCACATTCCTTATTGGTGAAACTTTGTTGAAGACCGTGTATCCTATAGCAAACTCCTTGTCGATCCTTCTCTTATTCGCATAAGACTTTTTCCTATCTTGTGTTTCCTTCATTCTCTTTATGACCAACTCAACCTTGTCAGAGAAATCATCTCTGGTCCAAGAAGAAATATATCACTCAAACCCCACCAACACACCGGAGATCTACAAGGTCGTCTATACAAGTCCTCGAAGGGTGCCATGCAAATACTAGACTAAAATCTATTATTATGCATGAATTACACGAGAGCTAAATGATCCTCCCATATCCCTCCGAAGTCTAAAATGCATATCCTCAGTAAGTCCTCCAAAATCCTATTTTCCCTCTTAGTTTGTTTACATGTCCGAGGGTGATAAGCAGTACTCAACTGAGTTGCATTCCCAAAGCTTCTTGCAGACTCCTTTAAAACTCCCTAGTAAAAATCGGATCTCTATCGCTCAAGATGCTCAAAGGAATACCATGAGTCTAATAATCTCGCAAACATACAAAGAAACCAACCATGTAGCCGCCCTTTTACTCTTCAGGGGATTAAAATGGGCGCTCTTAGTCAATCACCCAAGATGACCCAAACGCTGGTGTTTCCCTACCTCGACCTAGGAAACCCGTCCATAAAATCCATAGAAACACTCTCCCATTTCCACAGTAGTATATCCAAATTAGGCTATAGTAGTCTATCGGGTTTTTGTTGCTCCACCTTAACTCTTCGGCATTTCACGCATCTAGCTACATACCCGACCACACACTTCTTCATACAGGTCCAATAAAGGACTTGCCTCATATCACGATGTATCTTATCATCGCGCGGATGCATAGTCATCGGAGAGTGATGAGCCTCGGCAAATACAACACTCTTCAAATCATCTATGTGGGGGTACATATAACCTATCATCCCATCAAAGCCAGCCCCTACAATGCACAGTATATCTAAGGAGGTGTCTAGAAACCTCTACGTTGCCCAATCTATCTAAAATATCTAAAAGCTAGGAGTCTTCTCTCTGACTCTTCCCAATCTGCTCAAGGAAAACTGGTTATACTTCCAAAGATTCCAAAAATCCTATAGTGTAATCTGTACGATAGTCAAAAATTGAATGCAGCTATATACTCTAAACACCGCTACTCAACGAATAAAGTGTTGGAGGATGAAGTTTTGATGACAACAACCCTTTTTCAATTATCACTGATTATAAAATATATACTAACATTTCAATTTAGAATATATATATACATATATATATATATATATATATATATGTGTGTGTGTGTGTGTGTATGCAGGATGTGTATATCGGACTTAAATACTTAAGAGTGTACACTTTTAGAGTTCCAAGATATTCAATTTTCAAGAGAGATTCAAGACTCATGAGTTTTCAAGTTTTCAAGAGTTCAAGAGCTCAAGACAAATACAATAATAGAGTCTAGATTATATGTAAGACTCTGAATAGCACTCCAGGTTCAAATTCTGTTTTTCTAATTCCGAATTTCAAATTTCAAATTATGATGTTCAAAATTCTAATTCTAATTTCAAATTACTTTTCTATCTTACTTATGATTTCAAATATAAGTTTTAAGTTTAATATATAAGTTTATATAGTTATATAGTTTTAACCTTATAAATTTATAAATATGTTTATATAATATACTCCCTCCAGTCCTATATATTGGATGTTTTAGCAAGTTTGGTGTGTTTCAAAATATAAGATGTTTACGGTTTCATGCTCTCTTTATTCGTGATGCATAATAAATAATGATACTTTTTATGCATTTATCATGTTCTCAACCACTAATTGTTACTTTATTAATGACTTTTTTCATTCTTTTTTAAAAAAGTTGTGCATGAAAAGAAGTAATTTAAAAGAATAAGGCAACATTGATTAGCTCCTTAATTCTTGTGCAAACAAGCAAAGCATCTTATATATTGGAACGGAGGGAGTATTATTATGTTTTCCTATGATTTTACACTCTAGAGTACTCATTTATATAACTAAGTTTTAATTCAAGAATTTCCAAAATAATATATATACATATATACATATATAATTAAACACTTGGAAAATAAGTTTTAAAAATAAAAATTATGTATATATGTCGACACGCATATATGGGTATGTCAACGTACAACTGTCGGAAATTCAATTTTCGAAGAAAGTGTCTTTTCACTATTTGTAACATTCCAGAAACGTTGTAACATTTCAAATCTTATAAATATGGGCTGATTTCGAATTTTGTCATATATCTTCTTCTTCATCTTCACCCCTCTTCATCCCACCATTATTCTTTATCATTTTATTGATTTCTACACTTCTTCTTTGCCGATTTCTACACTATAGATTTCTACTCTAATTATAGAAAACTTCTTCTTTTCTCACTCACTATCCATTACTTTCTGAATTGAAGTGTTATAGGGATATTGTAATCATTTAGGAAGTGTTTTGGAAAGGGTGTGTTTCTTTTATCATTGTAATCGAGGAAAGGGAGCAGTGTTAACCTTGTAACCGTAGAATCAAGGGTGTTTGGAGTGGTGTTATCCTTGTAGCCGTGAAATCATGGGGATTGTACTGGGATATTGATAATAATAAAACTCTGCGTAATCGAGCGTTGCATGGGACTGGACGTCAGAGTAATCCAAACCAGTATAAAATCCGGTGTTTTATCCTTTTCTGCATTTTATATTTATTTGTTTCTGTGTTTGATTCTATGTCTGTGGTCATCTTTGTTGTGTGTGATTCATATAGTAGATCATTTAAGTTTAAGATTTTGTAAGTTCCTTATGAACACTATTCACCCTCCTTTAGTGTTAGTTTTGCCTTAAGATCCACATTCCGCATTCCCTTACAATTGGTATCGGAGCAGAGGTTTTCAAAAAGTTTATAATCTGATTTTTGAAAATATTAAATGGCAACCAACACTGATAATAATAGTTCTTTTGTAAAGGGTCAGTCCGCTGTTAGACCACCACTGTTTAATGGAAGTAAATATTCATATCGGGGACGTAGAATGAAAATATATTTACAATCAGTTGGTTTAGACACATTGAATAGTACACAGACTAAATATGTTGAACCCACTACTAGTTTTGCATAATGAACTAATGAACAAAAGGTTGCTGCACAAAGCAATTCTAAAGCCATGAATATGTTGTTCTATTCATTAGATAAAAATGGATATAATAGAGTGTTAGTTTGTAAATCTGCTTATGAAATATGGAGAACATTACAAGTTACTCATGAAGGAACCAATAAAGTTAAACAGACAAAGATATCAATTCTAATTAATCAGTTTGAGTTATTCAAAATGAACGAGAATGAATCTATCTCCAATATGTATTGCAGATTCCAAGAGATCATGCATTCATTAATAGCATCAGGAAAAATTATTCGGAAGAAGACCAAGTAAGAAAAATACTCAGTTCATTGACACCAGAATGGGATCAGAAAACTTTGGCAATTGAAGAAGCCAATAAGGCCTGTGAAATGAAGATTGAGGAGTTAATTTGGAATTTGATGTCGGTTGAAGTCCAATTACAGAAAAGAAAATAAGCTCATTGAAAAGAAATCAATAGCATTCAAAGTGACTACAAATGGTTCTGATCCAAGCAGTGAAGACGATGAAGAAATTGCCTTATTGATTAGAAATTTCAGAAAATTTCTGAGATACAAATGGAGAAATAATTTTCAAAGAAATAATCAAGGAAGTTCAGGAATAAATGATGATCGATGTTATAGCTGCAACAAACCAGGCCATACAAAGAGAATGTGTCCAGATAAATCAAGTCAACAAATAGACAATAGTAATTCGTTAAAGAAAAGAAAGAGGGCATACGCAGCAACTTTAGATGATTCAGATTTATCATCAAGAGATGAAGATCCAGAAAACGGAAATTCAAATATGTGTTTCCCATTGATTCAGAATTCAAAAAATATCGAAGAAATGCATCAAAAAACCAGGTACACCTTAATTAATTTTTAATTTTTTGGTTAAATAAATGTTTTGTTTGCTTTGATTGAATTTGAAATTTAAATTTTAAAATTCAAACTTGAAAGTTCAAATTTGAAATTCAAATTTTGAAATTCAAAATAGTAATAAAAAAATATAAATAGAAAATACAATAACAAAATAAATTTTGGGTGTTTGTTAGGATTAATATTAATTCAGGAAATAATAAATCTGGAATATAAAAACATTAATATAATAAAACCAAAAAGTCAAAACAACATATCCTTTGAAATTCTACATGTCTGTCGATAGACATAAATGGGCATGTTGACATATAGACCAGAAATTGAATTTCAAATTTTGAATTTCAGAAGTTTGAAATTTCAAACTTCCCTCCAAATTTTCAACAACTCCCAAGGTCTGAAAAGGTGTCATTGATTTTAGAAAAGTTGTGCCCATTCAATCTCTATTTATATATCTATTCAGTCTTATTCTCTCACCTCTCATTCAAAATTCAAATAACTCTCTTCCTATCTATACTCTTTAAAAACCAATCTTTAATGGCTACCTCTAGCACTCCTCAAACAATCAGATTATCCAAAACCATCAAAGGATATCCCTACAATGATAAAGAAGCAAAAATGCCTATATTGACTACATAGCTAATGGAAAAGTCAATACGGGCTCCTTAACCATCTTTTAAGATTTTCCATCTTACAGTCTTCGTTCTCTTTTTGAAGAAAATGGAGTTTTAAGTCTAATCGATTCACAGGATGACAACGAAGTATGTTATCCTATTCTTGTCAAAATGTTTTATGCAACTCTAAATCGTAGCTTTTACGAAGGAAATGAAGATCAAGTATGAGTAGAGAAAATGCACTCGAATCGTTTTAGATTGTGAAATTTTGGGTAATATCATGAATTGTAAGAGTATGGGCACAGATTTTTCAGAATCCGAAATTTATGAAGCGGATTTGGAAACCTTTCATCACATATTTGAAAGTGATGCTCATTTGGCATTTAAAAATCGCTTTTTCGACCCAAAAACAAGAATCTTCAACCTCCTCCTTCAACACAATCACTCCTCGTTCTGGAAACTTCAACAACCCTACCTTCAAAATACAAAAAGCACTCTTTGCTATTATTAATGTTTATGACATCAATTGGGATGATATGATTTTAAAAGAATTTAAGCATAAAGAAATGTCAACAAGAGAAAACACTCTTTAATATAGAGTTTACCTTACTCGTATTTTCAAATTTGTTAAAAAATTAAAATTTAAATAACTAACTAATGTATATTCAATTCTAACAAATTCCAGACCCTATAAATAATATTTCTTCTAGAAAAATTTATTCAATCATTTTTCCTTCTTCTCTGATCGATTCTTATCTAAAAATGTCAAATATCGCAAATCCAATACATAATTTGAGTGAGAATCTTGAAGAAACTTTGAATTCTTTCAAGAACAACCTATCAATAATGCTACACAATCAGCGTCATCACGAATTGATTCAAATAAAGATGGTAGAAAAACAAGAGAAGCATTTTGATGCCATACGTTGGCTAATATCTTCCCTTTTCAGAGACTAAAACAAAAATCTCACAAAAGCACTACCCACTAAAGAAGATGAAGATTGGGAAGTCATCAAGAAGGATCCAATCTTTGGAGGAGACAGATGGGTTGAAGTTCCAAGAGATGTTTGATTTGAAATTGTTTGGTATGATTTGTTTGGCATGATTTGTTTGGTTGATTTGATTTGAATTTGTTTGAACATTGTTTGTAAATATTGCTTGGTTTGGATTGCTTGGATTTTAGACTTGTATATAGACTGATACACTTGTAAATATTAACACTTAAATTGATTATTTTGTTTCTACTTTTTATAGTCTTGAATTTAGGGGGAGTAATTTACATTACTATAGAATCAAATATTATAATCGTAGGATGTGTATACATAGATATAAGATTTAGGAGGAGTATATTTAGAATTTCTTTTTATTGATGATAAAGGGGGAGAAATTATGAAATAAGGATTAGTTAGACATAGTTTAAGGAGAGTACGTAGGATTCATGATGATAGGAGGAGTAATCGAAGAATCAAATCAGATAGTATCAATAGTTAATGAACACGTATGAATATTTTATAAATCAAGTTTGTCATCATCAAAAAGAGGGAGATTGTTAGAGAATGGAGTTTTGATGACAACAACCTTATTTCAATTATCATTGATTATAAAATATATACTAACATTTTTATCTAGAGTATATAAATATATATATATATATGCATGATGTGTATACAGGACTTAAATACTGAAGACTATACGGTTTTAGAGTTCCGAGAGATTCAGAATTCAAGAGAGACTCAAGACTCGTGAGTTATCAATTTTTTAAGAGTTTAGGAGTTCAAGAAAAATATAGTAATAGAGTCTAGTTTATATGTAAGACTCTGAATAGCACTCCAGTTTCAAATTTTGTTTTTCAAATTCTAAATTTTAATTTTCAGATTTCAAAATCTAATTTTCAAAATTCAAATTCAAATTTCAAGTTACTTTTCTATCTTACTTATGATTTCAAGTATAAGTTTTAAGTTTAATATATAAGTTTATATAGATATATAGTTTTACAATTTTATAGTTATATAGTTTTAACCTTATAAATTTATAAATATGTTCATATAATATATTATTATGTTTTCATATGATTTTACACTTTAGAATATTCATTTATATCACTAAGTTTTAATTTAAGAATTTCCAAAATAATATATACATATATAAATATAATTAAACACTTGAAAAATAAGCTTTAAAAATAAAAATCATGTATATATGTCGAGATACATAAATGGGTATGTCGACATACAACTGTCAGAAAATCAATTTTCAAAGGAAGTGTCTTTTCACTATTTGTGACATTCCAACAACGTTGCAACATTTCAAATCTTATAAATAGGGGATGATTTCGAACTTTTTCATATATCTTCTTCTCCGTCTTCACCCCTCTTCATCCCACCATTATTTTTTATCATTTTATTGATTTCTACACTTCAACTTTGTCGATTTCTACTCTAATTTTATAAAACTTCTTATTTTCTCACTCTCTATCCACTACTCTCTAAATTGAAGTGCAACTGAAGATTTGTAGGGCTGCTGTAATCATTTGGGAAGTGTTTGGAAATGGGTGTATTCCTTGTAGCCCTGAAATCAAGAAAAGGGAGCGGTGTTAACCTTGTAGTCGTGAAATCAAGGGGATTATACTTGGATTTTGATAATAATAAAACTCTGCGTAATCCAACATTGCGTGAGACTAGACGTAGGAGTAATCCGAACCAGTATAAATATGGTGTGTTATTTCCTTTTCTGCATTTTATATTTATTTGTTATAGTGTTTTTGTTTGATTCTCTGTCTGTGTTCATTTCTGTTGTGTGATTCATATAGTAGATCATTTAAGTTTAAGATTTTCGCAAATTCCTTATAAACACTATTCACCCACCTCTATTGTTAGACTTGCCTTAAGATCCGCATTCCCTAACATAAAGGACTCAATAATATCACCCTTTGTCTCCTGAAAGCATCCGCCACTACATTCCCTTTGTCAGGAGTATAAGAAATCTCGAAATTGTATGATGCTAAGAACTCTATCCACCTTTACTACCATAAATTGAGATCCCTCTGAGAGAGAAAAATACTTGTGTGACTTATGGTCTTTAAAGAGCTCAAACCTCTACCAAGTAGGTAGTGTCTCTAAGACTTAAGGGTGAATATTATAGCAGCGAACTCCAAATCATGCGTATGGTAATTCCTCTCATGAACCCTTAGCTTCCTAGTACTGTAGCACACTACTCTACCCTCTTGCATCAGTACCGCACCCAGACCAGTCCTATAAGAGGCAGGATAAACTATTAACATCTTAGATCCATTGGGTAATGTTCAAACTAGTGCACTGATGAGAGCATTCTTCAGTCTTCGAAAGGCATCCTCATAATCCACATCCCAAGAGAAAGCCAAATTCTTCTTATAAGTCAGTCGGGTTATTGGTGCCGAGATCTGTGCAGAGTCCTTAATGAACTTCCTATAATAACTCGCTAAGCCAAGAAATCTCCTCATTTCAGTTACGTTCTTAGGAGTCCTCCAATCCCGCACCGCCACTACCTTGACGGGATCAACAGACAACCCATTCTTTGAGACCATTTACCTCAAGGAATGCACTTCCTTCCTCCAAAAAGACACTTAAAGAATTTCACTTTCAACTAGTGAACTCGAAGAGTATGGAGAACCTCTCATAATCGCGAAGCATGCTCATCTTCGTTCCTTGAGAAGACAAGGATATCATCCACAAAACCACCATAAATTTATTAAGAACATCTCTGAATACCCTACTTATCAAGTCCACAAAATATGTTGGTGCGTTGTTCAGCCCAAAAGGCATAACCAGCCACTCAAAGAAGCCATCAGGAGTAAGTAATGTTGTCTTGTCGATGCTATCCTTAGCCACACATAACTGATGAAAATATTAGCCAAATCGAACTGAGAGAATGCAGTTATGCCCACCACTAGTCAAACAAATCATCTATCCGAGTTAGTGGGTGACGATTCTTCTTTGTGGGCTTGTTTAATTCCCAGTAATCCATGCACAAACGGAAGGAACTATCAACCTCAGTAGCGAAGACAACTGGTGCTCCCTACTTAGAAATACTTCATCCAATAAAACCCTGTTCCAAAATCTCACCCACTTTCTTGCTCAACTCTTTCCGTTCCCTCGGAGCCATATGACAAACTAGTATCGCTACATGCTTCGCATTCTCATTAAGATAAATCCGGAAATCGATCTCTCGCTTAGGTGGAAATCCTCTAATCGCATCCGAATACTCACAGACAACATGTATAGAATAAATATCAATAGAAGAATATATGGACTAAATAATACTCAACATGACTGACCCTCGCGGGTTGCAAGAAATATCTAGGGTCCTACCATTACATGTCATTAAACGAACGACCCTCCTCTCGCAGTCAAGTACAACCCCATACATAGCTAACCAATCCATCCCTATGATCATCCTATACCCCGAAAATCACAATACATAGGAATCACAACCAAACTCAATGCCTAAAATCGAAAACTCTAAACCCCTACAAATCTTAAATAAGTGTACCAAACCACCTATAACATTTGAAACGGCTATAGGATCGGTAACTAGTGAGATTTCCATGTGCAAATAGTCAACCAAGGTACTAGAAACAAACGAATGAGAAGCTCCCGAATCGAAATGAGTGTAAGCAGGATAATCATAGATAGATATCAAACCTTCAGCAGAGACTTTCCAACCTTTATTCGGACCACTTCTAATCGGTGTTGTCTTAAAAGCTTGCATATGAGCTACTATTGTACCAATACTCTGCCCAGTCCTCTATGGACATGCTCTACTCAGATGTTCTGACTATCTACAATTATAGCACTTTACTCTCAGTGTCTTGCAATACTCAATGAGGTGTCCTGTTGTTCCATATCCATGGCACTTGATCTCAATCTTGATTTGCACTTTATGAGGATTTCCAACTTGCTTATTCTTGTACTTCTTATTTCAGAATTTCTTTTTAGGACCGGAAAACTTAGAAGCTCCACTCTTATTATCCTTAACCTATTCTTTCTTGTCCTTGTATAAGTGCCATCTTAATCAAAGCCTCGAATGTTGCTCCCATAAAAATGTGAGACATCGCCAAACCTTGGAGAGGTTGATTTAACCCTCTCGCAAATCGAACGGCCTTCTTGTGAGCAGTATTAACACAATCCATGCCAAAACTCGATAATTCATTGAACTGATTAATGTATTCCATTATTGACAAATCTCTTTGCTTCAAGCTCAAAAACTTCTCCAACATCATTCCTTCTTCAGCATAAGACAAACAATTTCTCTCAAATCTATTGTTGAATCAGGCCCAATCCAAATTCCTTCTCTCAACCTCTAAAGTTTCCCACCAAAATGAGGCTTTGTCCTTAAGTTACCCAGCTGTAAGTCGAACTATCATCCTAACCTATAACTCCAACACCTTTCCTCTTGATCTCTCTAGTCCAAGTGCGCTCCTCCACAAAGGTTTCGATTCTTAAAAAAGTCTTGCTGCCCAAGTTATAAACATCCTTATAAAGCTTAGAGAAATATGCAACTGCAACTGAGTTAGGAGGAACCCCCGCAGCGGGTGTTGGAGCATGCACATGTTCTTGTCCCTCAATAGCGTCGTAGCTTCTAAATATCTACAGAACCAACTAGGAATAGGAACACCCTTAGGAAGATTAGGGGCTCCCGACATGTTGCGCAAAAGAAACGATAGAAATTCGGAATTTGAAGGAATCAAAGGAATGTTGTAACTGACTGGAAGGGATATATTTTGTTTTGAAAAACAACATTTGGCTTTTGAAAAATAATTTTTATTTCAAAAAGTTTTATTCTAAAACAAAATTTTATTGGTCTTACAACACTAAGCTCTGGTATCAAAGGTAACACTCCATACCCCCTTAATATTATCCTTAGATAGAATCTCATTAAGAAACATGGAGCATTGTAGCTAGAAAGACAATTAACATCATAGAGACTAAGATTTCACAAGACATAAAATAAATTCACAATGGAAGAAAAAAGACAATTTACATTAAAATAACGAAAACACCCTTATTATTTTACCCAACACGAACTGTCTTAAAAAACCATGTGTCAAATCTCAGTCATAATAGAAATATCAGAGTACAATAACAGTAATATCCTCAAATTGTCATAAAGATACAAACAGCTATGGAACTTTGCAAGGGTCTTCCAATATGAAATCAATAATGCAGCCAAACCTAAGAACTTCCTTCCTAAGAGCCTAGGGAAGAAAGAGGAAAGAAGAAAAGGAGAAAATAGGTGACGCAAAAAGTCTGGTGAGCTGTAGTGATTTCTAGTAGGATTGATAAGCAAAAGAAAATAGATTAAACAGTAGTTCTAGTGTCACAAAAGGGTAAATGTCTGTGCATACCTAAAAATGACAAATAGAATAGGGATAAAAGTGACATAAACTTGTAGTTATTCTCATTCACAAGATTCAATAAGTGATTATGACTATTTTGCACTTCTACAAATTCGAAACGAAACAATAATTTGGAAGAAATTCCTAACACTACCAATGGATCAGCTACAAAGAATCATGGATAACCTATGCCCATTGTGGTTTCGGGTTTGTCATGCCTAGTCCATCAGCCAAAAGATGTAACCGTATCCATATGTGTCAAAGTGGTTATTGATTCTAAATCGGACTAATGCACACACATTAACCCACCGAAACACACTCACATCCTCCAATTGGATCGACTTAACATCCATAACATAACATGATGCATGCCTTTTCTTCATACTGAGACTGAAAGTGATAAAAGGATATGCTAAATGGAATGGGTCCCAACAAAATAACTTGCCTATATACCTAATCCTTGATTTGGCACCCACAAAAAATTCAATATACTAGATGCCTAATTTACCCACACAATGTAAATTATTATGTTCATATTCGCAAGTTACCCAAACACAGTAAACCAATATGTACATATAAGGTCTAATCATGATAGTTTAGTTTAAGCTTATAATTTATCCACACACTATAAATTAATAAGTTCATATTCGCAATTTACCCTCGCAATGCACATCAATATGTACAGAATAAGCCTAATTGTTCCTCTTAAATATTCTACGTCATATTGCAAATGAACTATTCTATTCTATTGTGATTTCCAATTATCATAATTATGTCATTTTCTAATTATAGTCCCTTTCTATCAAAATCTATCAAATAGGCATTTACAGTTCAATTTGCCTTAATTCAATTATTCCCTTCTTATTTGCAATTTCTACATATTCAAATTAAGCCTTAATCTTTGATTGTTTCTTTTCGATTAATATTTATTCCCCAATCTAAAACGTATAATTAACAAAATAGAAAAATAATCCAACACAAATATATGGACTTCAAGCTTGTTTTTATCACATTTATACACGTTTTAGGCATATTTTAACGTAACTACAAAATTTAACAAAAATAAAAAAAGGGAAGAATAGATTTGATACAATAGTTCATAAAAATATGAATAAAATTGAAGAAATAGACAAAAGAAATCCAGAAGGAAGAATAGAGACAACTAAATTTGAACCTAAGAATTATTAACAGTTTAAATCTAAACAACCACAACATCTATTTTGTAGATTAATTCTTCAACTTATTAGAAATCTAGAAATCACATAATCTCATTTAAGAAATGCAAATATAAAGGCCCGACAGAAAATCCCCAAAAATTTAATAACTACTACTCCACTTGTGCACAAAACAATTTATTTTATTTTGGAGAGGAAAGGTGTAGTGGAGGCTAGGAAAATAAAGAATGAGAACTGTGTAGAATGGGGGAGGAGCATAGTTTATTTATAGATTTGGTAGGGAGTAGTAGGCCTTAAAAAATTAGATTTTCATCAACAATCGTCGGATCTTAAAATTTTCGAACCCTCCAATGTGTGCTAGACACAAATACGTGCATGGGCAAACTACCTTGGTTGACCCACCTTCTAGGTAGGTTAACACAGAGGTCGACCCACTTTGGGTCTGGATCGACCTAGGGGTCGACCCATCTAGGACTGGGTCGTCTTTGTAATTACATTGAAGAAGTGTAATCTATTATTTTAATTCATTTGGTTTATTTTAAATTCTGATTTTGAATTTCAAATTTCAACTAATCGTAATTTATTCGTTTTGAGTCCGATTTACGCAAAACAAAAGTCTATCCGAACCATAAAATCGTAATGGACCCAATGGCGCAACCCCTATTGCCCAATTCCTACTTATTTTTCAACTTATTCTTTAATTAACCTAGTTGTTAATTAATTACTATGTGTTAAAAATTTGTGTTGTTATAGAAGGAGAAGTAGTTTGGTTGAGATTGGAGAGGAGATAAGCGGTTAGGGAAGGAGTAGAAATAAAAAGTTCGGAGTGTAATGATCGAGGAAAAAAGTGATCGGGGAAGAGTTAGTGGTAGAAGAGATTTTAGATGATAAGAGGAAGAAGAAGTAGTGCACAACAGATTTGAACAGAGAACGCAAAAGTGAATTTTTTTGTATTAATTTTCTCATCCCAGCTACATTATCTCAATCTTTATTTGTACTTGCATCTGTAATGGTTATATTTCAACAAACATCTTCGATAACTAATACACATGGTCAAACATAGTTTAGGCTTATATTTTCAATAGCATGGCTGTGCACATGCATAGTGACATCTGCATGCATACACCAATTCTGACTTTTCCCTTCACCATTCTCCATCATGTCATGTCCCTTCCTGCTTGTCCTCCTTCTAGTCAGCTCTGGTCATCACGACTGATGAACTTGACACCAGAAACTGCCTCAAAGCTTAAGGTTGCCAATTTTCATACTTTAGCACATTTTTACAAAGAAAAATGAGGTGGGGTTGTTAAATATAAACAACGGATTTGTGACAAGATTCAGAATGAGCATGAATTTCTATCAACCGTTCCTCTAATTTAGATGGAATGAGTTAGAAATGTCTATTATCGAAAAAAGGCAGGATGAACAACGTGAAAAATAAGAGTTTGAGAGGAAACATGAACAAGAAAAAATGGAGAAAAAATGGGAAGCATGGAATTTGGGAGAAAAGGCAAGCAACTGATCTTCAGATGAAATTGATTTTTATTAAAAATATGAGAAACTCTTTTATGATCAATTTGATAACTAGTACAACCACATAACACTATAGAACCGACTATTAAATAGCATAGCTAAAAAATGTTATCTTTTACTAATCTTTGTTGAACATCAAACAATAATGTGATAGAGAGTATTTAAAATTAGAGAGATCTAAGCAAGCAAAAGTGGTGAGAATTAGGTAAATTATATTGAAAAGATTTAAGGAGATATGTTATAGACAAGTTCCATGTTCTTTTGACTATGGAAAATTTGATTTTGGCTAAGTGACATTAAGCAGACCTCCCTAACGATCAGCTTGATTAGTACAATTCTGGTCCTACCGATTAGGAATGTTGATAGGATGACTTGCTTGATCTTGTCATGTATATTATTGTGGTGATCGATGTAGTTAATGTCCCGCTATTACCCCACTATATCTCGACTATATATAATAGCGGACTTCTATCGCAACACTATTTCCGAATAGCCTTTGAAATAACATCTCCACTTTATGCCCTACTATATTCTGATATTCCTAATATATCCCAATATTTCAGCTATATTCTACTATATCTTCCATAAAAGAAATGAATTAAAAATTACATTTATATGTTGTAAATATTATAAAACTATTTTTTTAACTAATTTTTTTAACATATATTTTTCTTAAATAAAAAAATACTATAGTACTCTATTAAATTTAATTAAGCTAAATAAACTTTACAGTTATTTACATATATTTGACATGTTTTTATTTTAAATTAAGAATGTACTAATTATAATTAAATTGAATGTTAATTTTTCAATCATTTATCATTTATATATTTGTAAAAGCATTAAGTACAAGTTTCATTTGTTATTTTAGAGTCATCTGCTATATCTTGATGTTTTCTCGCTTTATACCTGCAATGAATCCGCTGAGCGCTTTAACTACACATATGGTGCTTGTGTATTTATGCATGTCACACCCATTTCCTTAGAAAGACGATTTGAATTTTTCACATATTATAACTTTTAGAATATATTTATATCTAATTTTTAATTTGAAATCATTAATTTTTAGCTTTTGAACAATTTTGAAAATTAGCCCAAGGCCTAAATCATATTGAGCCTCTTCTATCAGGGTAATGTTTTGGGCTCACATATTTATTCCATCCAAACCAGTAACTAAGTAAGGCAAAATACTTGATTACCCAAATCTAATCTTTGACGCTGCCTTTTTGAACACTCTACTAACACGACTTTGAGATAAATTAGCTAGTTATTAGACTCTAATATCGTTGTTAGAACAAGGGCGGTCCGCACGAAAATTAAGTGTTAATTTACAAAATAAAACCTTATTTGATATTAGACTTATGAAATTTAGTTTGATTTAAATAGCTCTATATTTTATTTATATAAATTCACTTATTTATTTTAATTTATGAATTATATATAGTTATATTAATTCTTATTTATATAAAAAATGTACACATATATACCATACATAATACTAGGATAAAACATGTATACATTCATTTAATATCCAAAGTATATAATTTAAAAAAAATGAGTGTTGTAAGTACCACTACAAGAAATTTGTGGTTTTCTATCACACATTGGCATCGTGATGACATTGCTAAATCTTTTAGTGATGTCATAACAATTCCCAACTGACGATAGAAAAATTAATGCCACTAAATTGTTTGGCATTGCTAAGACATAACAAGATGTTATTATGACGTCGGCAAAATTAGTGATGTCAACGTCACGCCTACTATATACAAGAAAATGGTCATTGCTATGGCATCGCAAAATTAGTATAAATGCCATACCGACGCCTTTTCTTTATTGAAAACGATAACCCTATGACATTGCTAAATTTTTAATGATGCTATATTTTTTTACAATTATATGTCACCACGATGCCACTAAAAATGCACCCATGAAAGCTACGATTTTGTTTTGAAACTCGACTAATGCTAAGTTATTAGCTATCCAGACAAACATGTACCAAGGTCAAATGATATGCAAACACATTGAAGAAAGCATAAATCACTAATATATATCCTACATACCCAATTTGCTTATGAATGTAGTTACGTACATGTAAGAAGAGGTACGAAGACATTCTAATATTTTCTTCAAAGCAAGAAGTACAAATAACATACATTACTGAACATAAAATGTTTATATTGTTTAAATGATAATTATATATGTTTCAGTTTTACAATGGTTTTTCCTTTAAAAGTTGATTGCAGAAGACATATACATTTATGCCTTCATTTGTAATAATGATTGGATTTAGAGTTCCCTAAGAACGTTGCCAACATTATGTAGTCCATGCATGAAAATTCCAAGAAACATAGTTATTAATAAGATATCTTGTAACTAAACACAAGAAGAGCCCTCAAGGATGAATATTTTATATATTATTTGTAATGAAAAATATTAAATTGCCAAGTCCATGAAAAACTTGCAGTTATACAGTCATATGAAAAGAAATGCAAGGCAAAACTTTGTTGCGTTCAGTTGGAATGTTTGGATATAACAAAATTTAAGCACATGTGATGTAATTCGCTAAATTGTATGAATCCTATATGTATATATGTATGATTCCTATACATGTTATTTGTACAATGAATTCAATTGGAAAAGCTTGATATCTTATATTTGTGCTACAATTTTTTTTTGATGGTTTGATATTTTAACTACTTGAATTCTCAAAATTTGAGAGTGCTTTATGCACTTCGGGCTTCGATCCAGTAAAAACAACATCCATTATTAACTAGTATGATTAGTAATGAAATGAACAATATCATACTGATAATTTTAGTTAGTAGTCTTCCTACCCATGTTATTAATACTACAAGTGATTGAACATATATTTATATAATGTGATAAAATACGTCAAGATCAATATGATTTGGCATCATTAGCCGATTACTTTTACCAAAAAATAATGCTAACATTTAAAATTTCAAATGCATCAAATAAAAAGTTTCAAGGTCATTGTACATGTAGCCAAATTTCATGCTTAATAACAAATCTATCGCTATTATAGCTACATTATATTGTCCATGATTAACTAGCACGATTAGTAATGAAATGAATAGTATCATACTGATAATTTTAGTTAGTAGTCTTCCTACCCATGTTATTAATACTACAAGTGATTGAACATATATTTATATGATCAGATAAAATACGTCAAGATCAATATGATTTGGCGTCAATATGATTTTGCGTTTTTTAACTATCATTTGGCTTTCATAAAAATCTCAAGACGTTTACATATTTCATCACTATCATGTCTTGATTTCGATCATCCTTAGTCTTGCCCCTAACATTCAAAACTCTATTAATTAAACACATTATCAAATACACTTTTCTTGTTATGCATCGTGTTAATGTTATGACGGATTAAGAAATTTTCCAATAAGGCAACTCCTAGAATATACTCTATTTGCACCAATTATGAATCATCGATTTACCATGGATTTCTGTTTGTTTTCCGGTTTTGTGTATTTTTGGATAATATTTTACAAGTTCATATATATCCTCGCTCGACCAAGCCATTGGTGCTTATAGAGTCTTAGGCCTATAAGCCATGAAGTTTTTTTCTTCTAAAGAGATGATTAATATGAAGACAATATCGATGATAATAAAACCATGAAATTTTCTTCCCATACAGTAAGGAAAATGCTCATGTTTCTTCCATGCAATAAAGACAAGCAAAACGACCGGCCGTACTCCAACCAGAAAGCATTGTATATGTAGGAAAAGTGCCAATAGTCCACGATAAAGAAGTGAACATTCAAAAAAAATTCTTTTTTGATACGTCATATGTTTCAACTCCTTCATAGCATAAGTTTTCTACTTTTCGATTAACAATTTTAAGTAAACATCGATTCCCTGTGCCAGATCATCAGGGCCACGGACTACAATTATAAGAAACACATACAGAGTTTTCATATACTCAACATTGATAGAGTGTAAGGTGTAATTATTATATGCCAAGATGAATATTTAGAATCAAAATGAGGAAACAATGAGAATCCATCCATACACAAACTTAATCTAACGTTACGGCTCTCTGCTGCGAAATTGAGATATTTCTTATCTAAAATATTTCAATGCTTCTCCATCGGATGAGTGTATTAACGTACCATCTTCAGGTGTTCTCACACTGTGTCATCTCATATGATGCACTATTACAGATGATGCATTTAACCTTTGAAGCCAAGGAGTGATAGGTAAATAATGCATATGCTTATATGGAACTTTTTCCCCTTCTTTTCCTTGGTTTGTATCTTTCTTGATTACATATTCTACTATTCCTAAGATTGATGTCTTCTTTCCAAAACATGCAACCATTTAAACATGTTTCTATTTTTTGATATGGCAAACCGAAAGATAACATAAGTTTTTTCACTTCATAATATTTTTTGCACATTAAATTATCGGATGACATATAACGTTTAGCAGTTTGAACAACAATCATAAATCCGACTTCCGTAAGGTTGTATTTTGATTTCATTGAAATGTACTATGCAGTTACAGATAATTGAGTGTCGCTGTATATCCATTCCAAAGAGGTTTTTTAGCAGCATCCGGTAAATCATTTTTTATTTTTTTGCTTAAACATTTGGTTCCTCTTCGACGTTAGCATCATCATTACCAATTTCCACGGTAGGTAACATTGATCGTGTTGCATCTTCGACCATATGTTATATGAGATTCGTCGTACTAATTTCATCAGTAACGACCTCTACTGACTGTTCTTGATTAGAGGCTACAATTTCTCCATGACGAACCCACACCAAATAATTGAGTACGATACTGTATTGGCATATATGAGCCTTAACCATATCTGGTATTAAATGCTTCAATAATTTTCACCTACTACATAGACAACGAATTTCTAAATCATTTCCAATATTACTTAAAGCAAATTTGATGAACACATGCACCCCATTAAGAAAATGTTAACTTATTATGCCACCAATTTCCCTTCTTAGATACATCCAGCTCCGATCAATAAAATAATTGACCATTTTCCTACTTTAAAACCTATGATGAAAAGTAAAAAAATTATTAATCATTTGTTGTATACGTTGTTTATGTTTTACTACTTTAGTAAACATATACAAAATTATATAAGATTTCTATAAACTTTATTTTAAATAAACAATTAATGGTTCATTGACTTTTATGTGCCTTCGGTGATGGTCGGTCATCCTATTCCCATTAAAAACACAATAGTAATTATATTCCGTAAGTCATATCATTTTAAATGATTTCCCAAAATTTCGGTAGCACTTCCCCCGTGTTCCTTGTATCGTACACAAATAAGCGTACATAAGGAATGAAAGGAAATACCATCGAAATTTTATGAACCACTTAAAATGATATGATTTCTGATACATAATTACTATATAGTGTTTGTAACTTGTCTAATGCAGGGATAAATCCAATAAATATTGTATCAAATGAATATGGATGTTTGCTTTGTAGTAAAAACGAATATCCGTATAATGATCATATACAACATATGTCAGAAAGGGACAAATAATATCTAAAGGGATTTAATATTTGTTTATATTTAAATTAAATATATAATTCGTTTTTATTTTACTGTTTTATTACATATGTACTAAATTACATATTTTTAATATTTCGCATAATATATAAGTTGTTTTTGCTTATATACTACATTATATACTAAATTGAATATATTTTTTATATACCTAAATTATACTATTTAATGAATTCTAACTATGATAATTCTTATCAAAATCATTTGAAGTCACCACAAACTTAATATACGCAAAATCAATTCACGTGCTCGCATGAATATATTACCCGTGTTCGCATAAATTGTCAAAAACTACGAGCATTCCTAACATAATATGTACTTCATGTTTAAATTATACTATTTGCAAAACCTATCATACTCCTACGTTCAATAGTATCACTATCATCCTAAACATGCACAATATGCTAAATTAAATTATTATTTTTATTAGTAGTAATTTGAACATTATGATGATAATAATAGCAATTAACATGTAATATGATGTAATAAACATACACTAGAAATTGGAAATCAAACATGGTGCAAAATTAGGCCTAAATAAAAAACCTAAATAAATAAGGTTTAGGGAGAAAATCTAATTTTGCAAGTATGAGAGGGTGAAGAGGGGCTGCAGCTCAGGGAAGGAGGAGGCACTTTTTTTTTTTGGATTGGGAGAGGAGAATGGAGGAACAAGTTGCGGGTTCTGGAAGCGTATATACAGGGAAATTCCAATAGCTTCCAACGGTCGCAAACGATCTTTGTTCTAACGGCTTCAGATGACGTGTTTATTAAGACAACAATTTTACCATAAAATTAACGGACCTTTGGAATCTGTCCATGATAATATAATGTAGCTATAATAGCACTAGATTTGTTATTAAGCATGAAATTTGGCTACATGTACAATGACCTTGAAACTTCTTATTTGATGCATTTGAAATTTTAAATGTCAACATTATTTTTTAGTAAAAGTAATCGGCTAATGACGCCAAATCATATTGATCTTGATTCATTTTATCACATCATATAAATATATGTTCAATCACTTGTAGTATTAATAACATGGGTAGGAAGACTACTAACTAAAATTATCAGTATGATATTGTTCATTTCATTACTAATCATACTAGTTAATCATGGATGTCATTTTTACTGGATTGAAGCCCGAAGTACATAAAGCACTCTCAAATTTTGAGAATTTAATAGTTAGAATATCAAACCATCAAAAAAAAAATGTAACACAAATATAAGATATCAAGCTTTTCCTACTGAATTCATTGTACAAATAACATGTATAGGAATCATACATATATACATATAGGATTCATACAATTTAGCGAATTACATCACATGTGCTAAAATTTTGTTACATCCAAACATTCCAACTGAACGCAACAAAGTTTCACCTTGCAATTCTTTTGGCCTGAATTTGGTTTGTATAAACCCCCAACTGCTATGTTTAAGTCATTTCACACTTCGCTTTCCAACTAAAATTAATAAAGGAAAAAAATATTAACTTGAAAACTATTGGATTGGCCATTTCTTTTAGCGAATCTGAATGCTATTTGAATTCATTGGATGAAGCATCCTCGCCATCCCTCTGTAACCAATTTTGCATTAGCAAGCTTCAATGTAGTCCCAATGTAAAACCAACAGCCTACATGCTGCAGGTATGCATAAATTCAAAGATATTAGTTACAAATTTGCATGTAAGGTAGTATCATTTAGGATTTGAGTCACTACATAATTTAATTTTGACAAAACCAAATTACAGTTTTCCCTTCTCTTCAGCTCCCTTTATGCCTACTGCCTATCGCATTCAATAGATATATATACTTTTGGAAATGAATGAATATTTTATATATAAAATATCTTGGAATATGTATAGTATACTATAGTTATATACTAAGGTGAGAGTATTAGCTAATTCCCATGAGACAAGAGATATATAAAAGAATAAGCCATCTTAGCGAATGGTGCAATGCACCACACCGCACGTGGTCGAGCCAGAACTCGCACCCGCATCTGCGGCATGGACGATTGGGCGTTTGAGGGTCGCATCAGTTCGTCACACGGTCAAAGGGTTTCAACTTTTCCAAGCGTTACAGTAGTTAACTTGACTTTCCATACTATATAGAATGAGGCGGACATAATAGAAAGAACAATTTTTTGGAAATCGGTTCTCCTTTTTCCTTGTTAAACTCTGTTCTTAACTACTCTCATGACTTCATCAGGCTCTGTAAATTCCAACGTAGTTCTGCGGAGCAGGTCCGTTTTATATTTGGAAACGGATGTTCATCAAACTTATTTGTCATAAAGAGAGCAATACTATTTCAAGGAAACAAAGCATTTTGGATTCAGACAAACCAATAGGTACCATACTTACTGCACTTTCAACAATCAATACCTTACAAACCACAACCATACACAAACAAGCATCTTCACTGCTAAACTATACTACCATACGATACATTGTCTCTAACATACCATCTCAAACTAAACAATCAGTTACTTCAAACAGACCACCAGTGAGAAAGATGAGAGCAATAAAAAGAGACATAGGAATTACGAAAGAGACGAGGAAGAAAGAAGTCACAGAAGAAGTCGTCATTATTCAAATAATTTAATTGAAGAAGATAGAAAAGAAAGCAATCACGATTCAGTCAAACATCGACAAAGAGATCATGGAAGAGCTGAAGAAAGAACCTAGAGAAGCAATCGTCATGATTCAAGATATCCCAGTGGTAACGAAGAAGACAGAAAACATAGAAATCGGGATTCAACCAAACGTGGACACATAGAATTTGAAGGAGATGAAGGCATAACAAGACAAAATAATCAACAACAATATCGGTCTAGGGAATCCGAAAGAGAAGAAAGTATAAGCAAAACAAGGAGCCAACGGGGTATAATCGTAAAAAGGGTGTTCCAAAGATGACAGAAGGGGAAAGGGAAGCAAAGCTGAGTGAAATTGGAATTTAGTCTGAAAAGCAAAGCGTGCTCTGACGAATTAAGACCCAAGAGAAATCATGATGACAACAAAATCAAAAGAACCGAGCAAATTAGCACCCAGCAAAAATCCGAAACGTGAGAAACAAATCACAACAGAAAATTCAAAGTAAGGAAATATAACCAAGCTCTGATACCATGTAAACAACAACCCTCTCTCTATCTCTCTGTATAACTAAGCTCTCGAAGAGAGAGATACAACAATAAACAATTAGAAGACTACATTTTTATTGCTTTACTAATTGATATTTCAAAGCATATGGTTGATTAATTTACAAAACATTGCCTCTACTTATAGATGAGAAAGAAGCATTATGGAATAGAATATTCTAGAGCATATTGAATACAATACCAAATAAACTCACAATTAATGCAATGCCAAATAAAAGGTAACATATCTTATTCTTATTTCTAACATTTATTGCTAACCATATTCTCTAACGACATAATCAAACATTGTTTTTTTTTGCAAAATATTTGCAACTAGTTTTCTAAAATGTAAATTGACACGGTTTTTAAAAAAACCGTTTCCAAACTTTTTTCAGTTGTATAATTTGCTTTGTTCGTTTTGTAAATTCTTTGCAAATATTTTTCTATACCATATTTGTAATAGTTCATGATGCACAATTACTGGTCTTCCCTAACACATACAATTTCCTTTTCTTCGGCTCTCTTTATGCATGTAGCATATCACATTCAAAAGATGTATATAAAATAAAATAAATAATAAAACCATGAAGTTCATTTTTTGTATTGATTTTTTATATAAAAAATCTACCGGGCATCAGCCAATGTTGGGAAACAAATGGCTGAGTCACGTACTCTGTCGCTTTCTTGAAGACGATTCGGCGATCTGGCCGGTGGTGCAAAACCAGTTCGTACTTTCGCCGCCGCCTCTAGGATGAAACAGCCTCTCCGATTAATAACTGATTTGCTTTGCACAAACAAACCAGTGCAGATTTGCACTTTCTGATTTTTAACTGCTCGAAAATTTCTTAAGAATATTGTTAATGGCGGAGAAAGAGAAAAGCAGATTTTTTTTCTATCTAGATCTCGTCTGATCAGATGATAATATATAGACGAGGATTAGGTTATTCAAAAATATTGGTCAGTGGAGGAAAATAGGATCTGCGAAATACTTGGTCAAAATTTTTACCGCTTCATATTAAAGTCGGTTCAGAAATATCCGGATTTAAAAAAAACAGGTTCGAAAAATGCAGTGTTTTCTGGGCCAAAAATATAAGTGTCTACACCACATAGCCAAGGCCCAAAGCCCAAGCCCAATACCGAACCGAACCGAGCCGAGTCGGGCCGGGTCGAGTCGAGTCGGTCGGTCGGTCGCGCGCGCGTGTGTGGTGTTCATGATGCATGGGCTCCCTCCTCACAACAAAGCATGTATTGGGAGCCCCAAGGCCCCATCAAAGCTTCATAGAAACAAGTATAAATACTTGCTTCTTTCATATAATCCCATGATGTGGGACTATTCACATTAAGGAGCCACTCATACACTTATTCAAATATTTTAATAATTCACACAAATTTCCAACAATCCCCCACTTGAATTTTAAAATATTATCTAGCAGTTTCTAAAAAACAAAAGACTGTGCATAAACAAAGGTGTCATCCGACTTGAATCTTTGCATAGTGAGTAAGATTCAGTTTTTACTAGAGTGACACGTAGTCTTGAACTCTATTCCAGACATCAAACCACACACAATCTTTTCTATAGTGCAATCAAATAAGCCCGTGCGTTTATGGCCATGCACGTCTATCCCAGTTTAGTGAACGCTCTAGAAGTTTTGCCCAAAACTCCATAGAAAACGGCCTCATTTCCACATTCACATAGGTGAGTCTATCAAGAGTACTCCTGAAGGTTGGTACTCCACTCCAAATAGAGTATAGATCTCATTAAGAGTTTTTATTAACTCATCCTCCATCACTTCAGGAATACATGCTTCTTAGTTTATTAAATAGCATGTTCAACTTCTATCACTACACAACTTGTTTTTACCCATTGAACCTATTTCTTGGGATCTCCAGTCATTTAGGTCGAGTTACCATTGTGTGTGACTCAACAGTCTAAGGGCAATAGTCCCATTCTTTTAGAAGAATTATGGACTTTCTCTCTTGACAGTCCTTTCGTCAAAGGATCTGCCAAAATTTCTTCACTACGTACGTAATCTACTCTAACGGTACCTGTAGAAAGTAGCTCTCTAACTGTGCTATGCTTATGACGTATTTGTCGTCTCTTACCGTTATAATAACATTTCTGAACTTTTGCAATAGCCGCGGTACTATCGCAATGTATCAACACAGCCGGTATCGGTTTTTCCCATAAGGGAATCTCAGCTAGCAGATTTCTCAAATACTCTGCTTCTTCACTAGCTGTAGCTAGTGCTATCATCTCAGATTCCATAGTGGACTGAGCCAAAATAGTCTGTTTCTTGGATTTCCAAGAAACAGCTCCTCCAGCGATGCTAAATATGTAGCCACTGGTCGCTTTAGAATCATCAGATAAAGTATTCCAGTCTGCATCTGAGTATCCTTCAAGTACAATTGGAAACTTTCCATAATGTAATCCAAGGTTCATAGTTCGTTTAAGGTATCTCATGACCCTTTCAATAGCATGCCAGTGCTCTATACTAGGTCTACTGGTAAACCTGCACAATAATCCCATGACATAGGCAATGTCGGGTCTAGTACAATCAGTGGCATACCGAAGGCTGCCAATGATGCTCGCATAATCAGACTGTCTTACACCTTCACCAGTGTTCTTAAATAACTTTACACTTGGATCATATGGTGTACATGCAGGTTTACAGTCAAAGTAATTATATTTCTTTAGTATCTTCTCAATGTAATGAGACTGATCCGAAGAAATTCCCTTTTCTGACCTAGTAATTTTAATACCAAGGATTACACTCGCCTCACCTAGATCTTTCATATCAAAATTGGCACTTAATAAGGATTTGACTGAATTTATAGCATGAATGTTTGACCCAAAGATGAGTAGGTCATCTACATAAAGGCATATAATAGTGCAAATGTCATTCTCATATTTGTAATAAATGCATTTGTCACTTTCATTAACTTTAAAACCATTTGAAATGATTAAGTTATCAAAATTTTCATGCCATTGCCTAGGTGCTTGTTTTAAACCATATAATGATTTATCCAATTTGCATACTTTATGTTCTTGACCATGTACTACAAATCCTTCAGGCTGGTCCATATAAATTTCTTTGTCTAATTCACCGTTCAAAAAAGCAGTTTTAACATCCATTTGGTGTATTAGTAAATTATGAATGGAAGCAAGTGAGATTAATACCCGAATGGATGTTATTCTAGTTACAGGTGAAAAGGTATCGAAGAAGTCTATATTTTCTTTTTGTCTAAAACCTTTAGCTACTAGTCTTGCTTTGTATTTATCTATAGTACCATCAGGTTTTAGTTTCTTTTTAAGTACCCATTTACAGCCTATAGATTTACAACCAGGGGGTAAATCTGTCAAATGCCAAGTCTTATTGGATTCAAGAGAATCCATCTCATCATTTATAGCCTCTCGCCAGAAATCGACATCTATTGAAGATAAGGCCTCTTGGAGGTTTAAGGGATCCTCCTCTATAGTAAAAGCGCTAAAATCCAAACCAAAATCTTTTACGGTTCTTGCTCTTTTACTTCTTCTAGGTTCAACTTCAGAACTTTTATCAAGTTCTGTTCTAATAGGCGTACTTGATGTGCCCCCACTATTCCTTAATTTAAAAGGAAATTTAGTTTCATAAAAATTGGCATCATTTGATTCAATTATATTATGTGCGTTTAGATCATAAAATCTGTATGCTTTGCTATTAATAGCATAGCCTATAAATGCACATTCATATGCTCTAATTGCCAATTTTATTCTCTTAGGGTCTGGAATGCGAACATATGCTAAACAACCCCAAGTTCTAAAGTACGAGACATTGGGTTTATGATTCTTTAATATTTCATAAGGTGAAATTTTATTCTTAGATTTGGGGATTCTATTCAGAACATAGCATACAGTTAATAAAGTATCCCCCACCAATATTTTGCTGCACCAGAATTTAGTAGGATGGCCACTACTAATTCGGTAAAAGTCCTATTTGTTCTTTCAGCTTTAACGTTCATTTCAGGTGAATAGGGTGCAGTTCTCTCATGTACAATACCGTGTAATTTATAGAAGTCCAGAATTGAATTAGATTCATATTCTGTTCCTCTATCACTACGAAGTCTCTTAATTTTTCTATTTACTTGATTCTCAATTTCAGTTTTGAATGTTTTAAACATTTCAAAAGCATCACTTTTATTTTTCATAAGATATACATATGTGAAATCAGAACAATCATCGATAAAAGTGATAAAATATCGATGTCCATGTCTAATCAAAGTACCATCAAGTTCACATATATCATAATGAATCAAGTCTAAGGGTTCAGTTTCTCTATAAACAGACTTGTGAGGTTTCTTTGTGATTTTTGCTTGTGTACAGAATTCACATTTATTAGATTCAGATTCTGCTATCTTAGGTATCATATCTAGAGTGCTCATGTTATGAATTATTCGTTTATTAACATGACATAATCTAGAATGCCAAATATTAAAATCACACAACATATAAGCAGAATTATTCACTTTATTAGATTCAACATTTAATTTGAACATTCCCTCACAAGCATAACCCTTTCCTACAAAGTTTCCCTTATACACTATGGTATACAAGTCAGCCCCAATAAATTGTGTAAACCCTGCCTTATTAAGGAGATAGCCAGAAACCAGATTCTTCCTCATCTCTGGAGTATGCAAAACATCTTTGAGGATCACAGTCTTTCCAGAGATAAACTTGATCTTCACGTTTCCAACCCCTGCAAATTTAGTGGTGTGAGAATTTCCCAGCAACACTTTCTGATCTTCAGCAGCCGTGTATATGGAGAACATAACACGATCATAGCAGACATGGCGAGAAGCACCAGTGTCTACCCACCAACCCTCTGATCCACCAACAAGGTGAATCTCTGTAATCATAGCCATAAGAGGCTCCTCCTCAGTCAAGTTAGCCTGTGGTACAGAGCTTGGCTTGTTCCGACACTTTCGTGCCATATGACCTAGTTTTCCACAGTTGTAACATAGAAACAACCGTCCAGAGTCATTCTTTTGGGATGGTTTTTGCTGTCCTTTTGGGTTTCCTTGCGGATTCCCATTCTGTTTGTTGCGTCTGTTCTGATTCTTGAAAGACTTCTGATTTGGTTTCAGAACTGCGGGTTTGGTCTTTTTAGTGTTGTTGTTTGAAACAAACAACACTTCCTCTTTCTGGTCCTGTTTGCGTGCTGCCTCCTCAATGCGAAGGCGAGTGATCAAACTCTCTAAGGAAAATTCCTTAGTCTTATGCTGTAAGAAAATTTTAAAGTCTTTCCAACCTGGGGGCAATCTGTCAATAATAACAGCAATTTGAAACTGTTCGTCTAAAACCATACCTTCGGAGATGATCTCATGAGCTATTTTCTGCAGCTCATGAGATTGCATCTCTACTGACCAATCGTCTGTCATCTGGTACTTCAGATAGCGGCTCACAGCATACTTCTTCGCCCCTGCCTCCTCTGTATCGTATTTCTTCTGCAGCGCTTCCCAGATCTGCTTGGCTGTCTTGTCTTCTGAGTTGTAGTAATCATACAGATCATCGCTTAATCCGTTCAGAATAAAATTCTTGCACAGATAATCCTGTTCAGTCCAGCTCTGCAACTGCTTTGATTGTTCAGTCCAGGATGCCATCTGCGCTTCATCAGCTCCGTCAGGCTTGTCTGGCAGCTGCGGTTTGTCGGTGGTTAGAGCAGCAGCCACCTTCCTCATCGACAAGTAGAACTCCATTTTCTGACGCCATCGTTTGAAGTGCAGACCCTCGAAACGAAACCGGGCAGCAGTCACCAATGGGATCTGGAATGCAGAGGAAGGAGCAACATCATCTATGGTTGTTGTCGAAGCCATTGTTTCTATTCGTCTTCAATTTGTTGGGAAACAAATGGCTGAGTCACGTACTCTGTCGCTTTCTTGAAGACGATTCGGCGATCTGGCCGGTGGTGCAAAACCAGTTCGTACTTTCGCCGCCGCCTCTAGGATAAAACAGCCTCTCCGAAATTAATAACTGATTTGCTTTGCACAAACAAACCAGTGCAGATTTGCACTTTCTGATTTTTAACTGCTCGAAAATTTCTTAAGAATATTGTTAATGGCGGAGAAAGAGAAAAGCAGAATTTTTTCTGTCTAGATCTCGTCTGATCTGATGATAATTTATAGACGAGGATTAGGTTATTCGAAAATATTGGTCAGTGGAGGAAAATAGGATCTGCGAAATACTTGGTCAAAAATTTTACCGCTTCATATTAAAGTCGGTTCAGAAATATCCGGATTTAAAAATAACAGGTTCGAAAAATGCAGTGTTTTCTGGGCCAAAAATATAAGTGTCTACACCACATAGCCAAGGCCCAAAGCACAAGCCCAATACCGAACCGAAATGAACCGAGCCGGGCCGGGCCGGGTCGGGTCGAGTCAGTCGGTCGGTCGCGCGCGCGTGTGTGGTGTTCATGATGCATGGGCTCCCTCCTCACAACAAAGCATGTATTGGGAGCCCCAAGGCCCCATCAAAGCTTCTTAGAAACAAGTATAAATACTTGCTTCTTTCATATAATCCCATGATGTGGGACTATTCACATTAAGGAGCCACTCATACACTTATTCAAATATTATAATAATTCACACAAATTTCCAGCAGCCAAGCATGTAATGCTCATGACATATGATAAAGAAGGATGAGCTTCAACTTGGTTATCCTAATTAAGGACAATAATATTTCAAAGACGTATTTGCTCAACCAAATGACTATAAACTGATGTAGCCTTTCTTAAAAGAGTTGCACTTCCTGTTCAATCGCCTATGTAAACAAGTAAGACGATCTTGACCAAAACACCAAAACAAGTCTGTGTTATGCACGCACGTACAAACATACATATATGTATATATATGTAAGTATGTGTATACATATATGCATATGTATAACGTTTGTTCACCTATGGATAAAGTTTTGAAAGCCCTCTCACTTAAACAACACCAAGGAGAAAAGGATTCGTCTCAAGTTCAAACCTTAGGTTATCAACTCAGAATTAAGATGGACCTCCTTGTATAATAGGAAGTCAATGCACTAATCCAGTGTATCTTTAAATTCAAAATCCAACTTTAAGACTTGGTGGATTTTGGTGGGGAATTACTGTATGGTAATATGTATGCCAATTGAAACAGACATAATACCATCATTTGACTATATTGCGCGCAGTATTAACTTTCAGTAAGTTGCAGTAACTTCGTTTTAAATAAGAGTAAAACAGATTAACTTTATTTGATACTGCCCAGTATATATCTCGATGTTGTTTTACTAGATTTATAGGATATGCTGAATTTAGAAAGAGTAATGAACCAAAGAAAACATTCACTAATCATATTGTATGTAATAAATTGCTAAGTCCATTGTTTAAAGGGAAATTCACGTCTTTAGGCCTGTTTAGAAAAACAATAACTCATTTATCTTTGTTTTAAACTTTATTAAAGAAATATACCTATTTTGGGTTTACTAAAGGCGAGTTTTGGGAACTCGCACGAAGGCGCGTTCCAGAAACACACCTTCAGTAAACCCAAATTAAAACAACAATACTTCATTCGAACAAAGTTTACACAGAACAGTCCTACATTGTTTGCTTCTAGATAATTTCCGAATAACAAAATGTTGTAGTGCTATTTCGACAATTCATTTTGCATTAAAATCGACGTTTAATTTTTATTAACATCGTTATGCTTTATAAATGATTCCACATCGATTTTCTGGAAATTTGATTTGGACACAACTAAAAATATGTTATATGAAATATTCATTTTTCTCCCCTATTATAAAAATATAATTTAGTAGATTCGAACGTTTCTTGTTTTTTAAGAAGTCCGGCATATAAAGAAGCACATATATTCTAGAAAAGTTCGAAAAGTAATAAAATGAACTACCACGACGTTACGAGCTTGTTTTTGATTGTACTATATATTATGCATTCAAATATAGAGAATTTCATTAACCAAATAACAACAAATATTAACCAAAAAGTTGATTACAACACAAAAATAAGTACTAAAACTTAGGATACAAGAGATGCTAATTAGGAAAATAGTACGCAACCAAACTACATCTCATGTTCATGCTCTTGGGATGTGAAGTTGCCTAATCATTACATTAAACCGCAACTGTTGAATAACGTTTTAGAGATGTCTAATCTCTTATTCGAGTTCGTTTGCATATGTTATTCCCCTTGGGCATAGTGGTTCGTCTATCCATTTTGTTTAATTGCATCCATTCGGACATGATGGATATTTCTGAATGCGGCGGCCAATATTGTTGCCATCTGCTCGAACCACAACTTCAACTGGATAACCATAATAGCAACAAACTTGATAAGAGTCACCTTCCTGTTCGTAAGGAATTGGAACATGTGGTACTTGATAAGAACCAACTTCTTGTCGTGGTAGAACGGCCGACTATTCATACGTGTGCTGAACATTTGGTATTTGGGCTTGATGTGGAGGTTGGACGTTCTGCTGTTCAAACGGTGGTTCAACCCGAAGTCTCAGTTGGTTTAGAAACTGGAGTTCATCTGCAAGCTCCGGAAGTCGCATCTGTTCATACGCCTGTTCATTAGAGTCTGGAGATGATGGCCAAGAAGGCATGGTTGTGGTAAAGCACAGAGTAGTTGGAAACAAAGTTATTGGAGTGAGGTAAGTTGTGAGTAATTCGACAAAGATATATAGCTGCGTAGTGTACAAGTGAATAAAGGGTAAAACAAAGAATGATGTGAACGGTCACTGGTACACTTTGCTTTATGTGTTGCACGGCACTGTTTCGTCTGATGCAATACTGTATGGAATCTACTTTACGAACTGCTTTAACCCTGCATTGACTAGTCGTCTCAGGAGAGATTCATCACTCCTTGGTTTAAGAGGTTGTTGCATGTACATTGCTTAGTTTGCATCAAGGTTTACGTTTTTTATCAACAATGTTCGTACTTTCAGGAATTTTAATATTTTGCATTACATAACTGATAAGCTTACAACAACGACGATTACAACATTAAGAAAGGCAAACTACAATCTTACGAACTAAAACAACTGAACACGCAAATATCAAATTCGAAGTACAATAAAATACATTAACATAGTTTCCACATACACCTATCAAGGACGTCGAAAAAATCAAGCTCTAGTTGGCTCAGCAACATTTTTGTTCAAGCGTCTTATTTTAACTTGCGCTTCCAGTGCATACTGACCTCCACGTTTTCACATCGGAGGGTCAATCCACTACTTAAAGTAACAACAATCAATTTCATCAGGAAAAACCTTGTGGTCCTCGTAGGCTTCACAACCGAAAAATCGACGACTAACATTTTTCGGTTTTCGAAACAACCACGATCTATATTTCTCCACAACGACAATCATGGTTGGATCCACCTAGACCTAGTGGCTCGACAACGCGCCCTTCAACTACCCTTTCTGTTCCAGGTCATTGATTTTGCTACCGCTTCATCGTCATTTTTCCATTTGTCCATGGAGGAGCCTACACTTTCTTTTCCCTGTTTTGACATGGTGAAAGAGGAAGGAGGAGGAGGCGACTGGAAGAAAAGAAATTGCGAATGAGGGTTTAGCCGACTTCATAGAAGCTGCTATATATAGCGAAAAACAGGGTCGTCCCCAACCATATATAATTTAAACATTTCACTACACAAAGGAGTTAAAAAACCGGGTCGTCCCCATCCAAATGAGCATTATTGTTGACAAATGCCTACGAAATCACAGCACGTCAGGCCAAAATGTATATACTAAGGAGATTCTTCATTTTTCCAGTTGTCCATAGATCAATTTGTTAATGTTGAGTAAACAAATTATAAGCTTACAGAGCATAAAACTTGAGCGTATAAATTCATCTTAGCATTTAACTTTATAACAGTGGCACAGTTGAGTAGTTATATCACTTCAGCCCCATAAGTATCATACTGAGTAGTCATATCAATTCGGTCCCATAATTAACTTTAGCTAAAGGGGTCATCACATGTACACTGACACTCTTATCTGGAGAGATTCATCGTTCCTTGATTTATGGGTCATCACATGCTTCACACCAGCCTCTCTTCCTCTCTCCCTTATTAAAGACCAACGAACCTCTCTTCCTGTCTTCATCACTTCCTGGTTTTTTGTAGAGTAGTTCACCGTAAAAATGGCTAACTGGGCATACGACGACGATACCATGGTTTAAATTTACAATGAGTACGAACGTGGTAAAAAACCCGTAGAAGATGTCGACTTCGTGCCTGAAACTCAAATGGGAGTCCAAGTAGATGCAGCAGAGCTCGAGTCCGAGCTCTTTAGTGCAATGCAGCAAAACGTTGCCGTCCAACACATTGGACTGGTTCAAAAATCCCTCAATGCTCAGTTGAGGGAAGTTCTTGCTCGACAGAACCCCGATAGGTCAAGCTCCAGCATGACGGGTCGTTCAGTCCTTTGCTATTACGGAGTCAAATGTAATGAGCTTGTTTCTAAAAGTCAAATGAATGCAGATTGTCGTTTTTATTGTTGCAAATATACATTCATGCACAGAATCGCCAAGAGTTGTAGAGTTGTAATATTTTATCATGGTACGATCCACCTTTAACAGAGAGGGGTGTCCAGTATGCACTTGAGATGCAAGCTGAGGTTAATCGCTTGGAAAGAACGAATGTGGCAATTAAGAATGCGATGCTTCATGGGTGCTACGGTTCATTCCAAAGCTTTGGGTCGTAGTTACGTTGTACTGGGTCATGGTTATGTTGTATCATTAGTTCTAAGTTATGTTGTATTGTTGGGTCTAAGTTATGTTGTATTGTTGTGTCATGGTAATGTTGGGTCTTATTTATGTTGTTTTGTAGGCTCTTGATTATGTTGTACTGGGTCATAGTAGTATATTTTTATCGAATTAGACGAACGCGGTTTGTATGATGTATGATGTTCTTGTAAAGTTGTTTGGCTTGTTTAAAATTGTTTTTAAAGAGTTCAAAACCGAAGGCGAGTTTTCAAATCTCGCACAAAGGCGAGTTTTCAAAACGCGCCTTCGCAACTCCCCAGACCAAAACAGGTCTACATCTGTAATTATGTTAGAAACATGGCTAAATCTGTTATAAGTTTCAAAAACAAGCCCATACACGTGAATTTTCCTTGTTTAAAAGGCTACACTATCCTGATTTTTTCAAATACTATTACCGTCCTTTTATAAAAGTTTGATGTTTAACGATAATTTATGTTTTAGTTATTATTTTTATAGTAAAAATGATACTATGTTAAGAGCATTGTATGACTAACCAATTGAGTTAGTGGTTCTTGAAATGGTTTAGCCAAATTTTGTTAAGGATTTATTCTATAAAGTGAAGGATATGAACAATTTAAAAAATTAAGCATTATGCATGATAGAGTGGAACAGGAATTCCACTGTCTGACTGAGCATATAAGTTCTATTTTGAAACAAATTTAACAACAACGGTTTTATCAACTCTCCTTTCTAATATCTTAACGAATTCCAATCCATTACACATTACAGCACAAACGACTAAGACTTTAAAAAGGATATAAAGTCAAATGTGAACTTTTTTTCTTCGAAATAAGTCTACACAATCATGACCTGTTAATGAAATTTACTAAATAAGAGATAAATGATTTGGAAGAACTAAGCTGTTCACATATTATCACAACAGTATTTTCAAGTGGACCCTGTAGCAGAAAAATATATTAAAATGGTCTACTTAAAAGAGCTATATGGAAGTTCAAAACGCATGGAAAGAAAATAAGAAGCCACTGGAATATACAAAACTTTATATAGAAAACTAAACTTCACCTTGATAGATAAGAGCACCTCTAACGATACGCTAATTTTTGTTGGATTAATGTATTTTTTCATGAATTGTCATGTCTTTTCCTGTAGGTTGTTTCTTTTTCATTATATGATATTCACCTATACGTGAATGGTTGTGTCTCTTTGATATGTTCACTAGACTACTATAAATATGTACTTATTCTTGTATAAACCAGCTTTTCATGAAAAGAAAACCAGAGCTCTGCTTTTGCAACTCATATTTTCATCAAAAACATTACTTCTATTTCCATCAAATTGGTATTAGAGCGAGTTCTTTACCAAGGAAAATTTAATCAATTACAAAATGTCACTAAAAGAAACAGCATCAGCTTCATATTCAATAATTCCAATATTTGGCGGAGAAAATTATGATTTTTGGAAGGTGAAGATGGTGACTTTGCTTCGATCTGAAGGACTCTGGAGTATAGTGCAAATTGGATTTGTTGAACTAACAACAGATGGTGTATTAACTCAAAGTCAGAAAGATAAATATGAAGTGGATTCAATGACGGATGCCAAAGCTTTGTCAAAAATCCAAAATGGAGTTAATGCAACTATTTTTTCCTAGAATTTGCCGAGCAACAACAGCCAAAGAAGGTTGGGAGATTTTGGAGAGAGAAAATCAAGGTGACAGCAAAACAAAAACAATCAAACTTCAAGGTTTGCGAAGAGAGTTTCATAATTTTAAAATAAAGGAATCTGAATGCATCCAAAATTATTCCTCCCGAGTAACTGATGTTGTTGATCAAATTAGAACTCTAGGCGAAGAAATGACTGATCAAAAAGTTGTTGAGAAAATATTGATCAGTCTACCTGAAAAATATGACTCGATCATAGCAGCCACTGAAGAATCAAAAGATATCACTACTTTATCAATCGAACAATTAATGGGGTCTTTAAAGTCTCATGAGCAAAGAAGACTTAGTAGAAATGAGCAATCCATTGCTTTCCAGTCAAAAGTTCATATTAAAGAGAATAAATTTATGAAGAAGGATAAAAGAAGAGAAGATAACGCTCAACAAAGAAAAGATGATCAAAAAGGTTACAACAGGAAAAAGGAGCCATTTCATCATAGGAAAGGAGGGAATTATGGAAATAAAAGTCCATGCGGAATTTTTCATAGCTTTGGTCATTCTACAGCAAAAAAAATTCATCGTGGAAAGCCTCCATGCTCTTGATGCAAAAAGTTTTTCCACACTGAGAAGGTATGTCGTTTCAACTCAAACAATTAAGCAAATTTTGTGGAAAAACTAGAAAATGAAGAAAAAGATGAGAATCTCCTCTATGCATGCATGTTATCTCGTGAAGAGGATAATATATGTTATATTGATAGTGGATGCAGCAATCGTATGACTCAAATAAAGAGCTATTCATGCGTCTGGACACTTCAGTCACTCCAAAAATAAAAATGGGAGACGATTATTTTGTTTAAGCAAAAGGAAAAGGTACACTTCATGTTTGGACAAAGAAAGACATAAGATATATCCATGATGTTCTTCTTGTTCCACAAATTGGTTAGAATTTGCTTAGTGTGGGGCAGCTTGTGCAGAGTGGATATAAACTTGTCTTTGATGCTAATGAGTGCATTATCTACGATAAAAAAGACAACAATCGTATCGTCAAAGCTATCAAGATGGAAGCAAGCCGTAATTTTCCGCTAGAACTTTATTATGAAAATGGGATGGTGATGAAAGCAGAATTGAAGACAACACTTGGCTGTGGCATAAAAGATTTTGTCATCTTAATTTTCAAAGTCTTAACTTACTATATAAAAAAGGAATGGTGGATGGGCTACCAAATATTGACGCCACTTCTTATACATGTGAAGAATGTATTAGAGGCAAACAACATCGATGCTCATTTCAAAACAAAAATACCTTGAATTAAAGACTTTCAGTTCAAGTCTTTAATAAAGAAACTCAGTTTTTGAATACGTTATAAAGACTAATTAATGACCGAATATTTATGTCTTTATTTCTCAAGTCCCAAAAATAATTTAAGACTGATAATTCAGTTTTTAAATTTACAAACTGAAATTTTGTTCCAAATAAGTGTAAAGACTGAAAACTAGTTATTGAAAAACAGTCTTTGATCAGTTTCAAAGTGCATAAGATATGTGAAATTTTACAGCATAAATGACACGGTTGTATTAGTTATTTTCACACCTATAATTTCATGCAACCTTGTTCATATATCAAATGTTATCTTTAGAACCTAGTAGCGACATTTTAATCAGAAATATCATAGAAGGCTCAAATTCCACCATGCATGACAATTTTTATTATATATTATTCACAGCGGTCCATTATACAAAGAAAATATAGGAAACCAATAGCTATATTAAACTCTTACATAGAATTACAGAAACCAAATAACTATGTGTGCTCAGCCCATCCATGTTCTTACAAATTCAGGTCGGCATACATAACCCGACTCAACCATTAAATCATAAATTAAGAAATAAAAATACTAGTATCGCTGAATGGAAGCTCGAACAATGCTACACCATATATCTAATATATCGCCTACTTTGATGATGTCTCCCTCACCAGCAAATTCGCACCAGCAACGGTCTTGGCATTGTTGAGAATTTGCATTGGCTATTGTTGGATTTAAGATTGAAAAGATGGGTCATTTGTGAAGAATTAATCATGTCTGGAATGGAAGAAAAATTGAGAAAATAAGAACCATACTTGAAATCAGGTTATGGACATCATTGGTTAGTGAAAGTGGTCTGGAAATGTTCAATTAACCTTGTCTCGATTTGGAATTTGGTTCTTTGAGAAATGGTTTGCTGTGGGGGAAGAGAAACATTTTTGAGTGAGTAAAAAGATGATAGCTACAGTCCATCCTTTATTCACTTAAAATGACCATGGGCCTTAATTTAAAGGAAATGAGATTGTGGTGATTGGGAAGATTGGATTAGTGGTAGAATTTCTAGGTAATAATTTCAAATTTGGTTGGTGTTATAGTCTATGCTGATTCGCGCAGATAACTAAATTTAGCCATTGGAGTTATGATTTAAGAAAACATCTTAAACGTTAATTATTGATCATAGAAGCACTAATTTAAAAACCGTCTTTAAGACAGATGATCAGTCTCTGATTTTGGCAACTAAAGGCCAAAAAATTCAGTTTGTGATCAGTCTTTGAGTTAAAACTGAAAATTTTCAGCCAGTGATTTCCAGTCTTTATCAACATGTTTTTGGTAGTGTTTCCGACCAAAAGTTTATGGAGAGAAAACTGTCATTTAATCAAAACAAATATTTTCTTACCTTCATCGATGATTATTCAAGAATGACACGGGTATGTTTCTTAAAAGAAAAATCTGAAACTTTTACTGTTTTCAGAAGTTTCAAAGCATTAGTAGAGAAACAATGTGGATGTGCTATAAAAGTCTTTCGAATCGATAGAGGAGGCGAATATACATCTTGTGAATTTGAGACATACTGCCAAGAAGAAGGGATTTGGAAACAACTTACAACAGGTTATAGTCCACAGCCAAATGGCATCACTGAAAGGAAGAATCGAACAATTGTGGAGATGGCTACAATAATGATGACTGAAAAAGTTACCGAAATAGTTTTGGGCAGAAGATGTGCATACAACAGTTTATGTCCTGAATAGGTGTCCTACAAAGGCAATTCAGAACAAGACTCCATATGAAACTTGGACTTGTTGTAAACCACTATAAGTCATTTTAAAATTTTTGGTAGCATCTGTTATGCTCACATCCCAACAGAAAAAAGAAGTAAATTTGATGAAAAAAGTCAAAAATGCATATTAGTTGGGTGCAGTGAAAATGCAAAAGTTTATCATCTCTGTAATTGAGAAACAAAGAATTTAATTATTAGTAGAGATGTTATTTTTGATGAAAAAGAAAGCTGGGACTGGAATGAGGCTGAAGTGCAGAAAGAGCAACATGTTACTATTCAAGAACATAGAAGAAGACAAAGCCAACAGGATAATGAAGAAATCACTCCTCAACTACCAATAACGCCTCCAGCACATACAACTCAAGAATTCAATGCGGTCCAAGGTTCTTCATCATCAGAGAGTTTTGCTTTAAAAGTACAAAGGCTAGTTGACATATACAATTCTTGTAACTTTGTCGGTATTGAGCAACAAAATTTTGAAGAAGCTAAAGAACAAGAAGTTTGGATGAATGCAATGAAGGAAGAAATGTCTATGATAGAGAGAAATAAAACTTAGGAGCTAGTAGATTATCCTAAAGACCGTGAAATCATTGGGGTGAAATGGATCTATAAAATAAAGTTGAATCAAGATGGTAGCATTCAAAGGCATAAAGCACGACTTATGACGAAAGGTTTTTCTCAAAAACCTGGTATCGATTTTTCAGAAACTTTCTCCTTTTGCAAGGTTAAAAACTATTAGAACTTTGATTTCTTTTGCTGCACAAAAGTGCTTATTGGAGTAGTAAAAAAAAGCACATCAAGGGGGAGTTTTAGAATTAATATTCTTTTTCATGAATTGTCATGTCTTTTCCTGTAGGTTGTTTCTTTTTCATTAAATAATATTCATCTATACGTGAATGGTTGTGTCTCTTTGATATGTTCACTGGGCTACTATAAATATGTACTCATTCTTGTATAAACCAGCTTTTCATGAAAAGAAAACCAGAGCTTTGCTTTTGCAACTCATATTTTCATCAAAAACATTGCTTTTATTTCCATCGATTTTCAGCGCGAGGTGAAGAGAAAAAAAAAATGAGAAACTACCGTTGATACAGCAGTGAGCATGAATTTCATTTAAGTAAATGGGGCATTGATCACCATTTAATATATTTTGTAGAAAATGATAATCTATACATCATTTAAATGTTAAACGGTATTTACAAAACAGTTTAATGCCCAAACGATTTTCAAAATGTTGTTTAATCAATTTAATATTAAAAAAATAAAAAAGTTAATTAAATAGGCTTAGATTATCATTTAGGAATCGACGCATCAAAAATAAAAGGGAAGAACTCATGCTTTCTCTTCTTCCCCACGCACAAACTCTCGCTGCTGTCGTGCAAGGAACAAAATCAAGTGAATTACTCTCGTTTTCTTCTCCTCTGCTATTGCTGGAGATGCTCTATTTGATATTGGTATGCATAGGCATTTATTAGTATCCAAATGATCCAAGATGATTGCGGTGCACTTTGGTCAGATTGTACTTTTTTTTACCTTCACTGGTTGTTTTTCTTAAGCTCGATGCTGGTCTACTTTTTATGACATCATACAAAGTCTACTTTTTAAGATAGTGTATGTTGTATACATAGAAGATGTATGTTTGTTAACGGATAAAGCTAGTGCTTGGATTAATAATGAAACAACATGGTAATAGGTAATATTATTCTATTTTATTTTAGTGACATTTCCTGAAAGTTTAATCTTATTAAGCGTGTATTCTATGGCATAATAAAATCAAAATTAGAAAATTTAACCAAGCTGATTTCATATGTGCTTCCTTCTCATAAATATCAATATATCTTGAACTTTTTACATTTTTTTGTTTAGAGCATCTCTAACGATTTTATGAATCGTAATATTACGTTTCGTAATATTACGGTTAATATTTGGTTGTCGAGCCAGCAGCGGACACTGATTTAATCAACGCCCTTAAAAGGGTGCTGATTAAATCTGCACTTAACTATAAGGCGTTGTTTTAGACAGTGCCCTATGGTTGGACGCTGATTTAATCAGTGCCCAGCGATAGGCCGCTAATTTTCGTTTCTAATTTTTTTAATCAAATATTGCGTTGAGATGCCACCTCGCATTACCAAAATTGCTAGATGGACCGTTCGACCATAAATAGATGAGATAGCTGGTCATGTGCACACCCCTGCGCCCAAGATGACGATATTCGACTTACGAATTCTCCATGAGTTACCTAAGGGTTTCTCTCATCGTATGTTCTTAGCCCTCTACACCATTGAGATTTGATTTCTGAATTTAATATAAATTTTAGTGTACATCTTATTTATCTACCACATTACGTAGTCGGCTTGTAGTGTTATTTTATAATAAAAATAATTAAGAATAAATGTCTTTTTACTAGTCTTGCTACCTTAGCTTTCGTGGTAGTTGGTCGAGGTGTATTGCACGTATTTTGGACGTAATCCCTCAAAGCTTTCGAGATAGGATACCGACTAATGCATTTGGACATTTCTTAAAGATTAGAACTATCTAGTCCTTTGACCAGTCTTTCTAGGTTCCATAGTCAAGAGATGGTGGCGCACCACAAATACCTTTCATTTTCTTGATTTTGAGCTTGGTATTACCCCCATCTGATTTTATATGCTTACGGGGATTGAGATAGACAGTGCAAATAGAGTGTCATAACCTTTTGAATCTTTATTTGGAGCACCTGGGTCGTACATATTGTACTTGCCTAATTTCGCCCTCGATCATATCTCGTTTAGAGTCGTTAGCCTGATACATTTATATGAGAATACTTTAGCTTATACGGGTGCCGGGGCCATGGAGGATGTTGTATTTCGAGCTTTCCTTTTATATTTTTAGGTTTGACATTCTTTTTGAACAAAAGAGTATGATTCGACTGGGCCACCTAGCATTATTAGCCAACTTAGAGCATCTACATACGATATATTGGGGTTCACTGGGTTATCTTTATACTACGTTAAACTCCTTTTCTTTTAGGGAGGTTGCTTAGATGTTTGGTTTTCGTGTACATGTTGCGCTGGTACCACGAGTACACGGCCAACATGCGTCCACGCATTGTTAAGGCCACTGGTCATGCAGTTAATTCATATTTTCCATGCATCTGTCGACCGCCCATAGCTCTCGCACTTAACAAGAGGAATAATGTGCTGAAAGACGAGTCAGGCAGATATGGACGATCATCAGAGTAGAATAGTGTACGTAGAACCTGTCATATAACTCACAACGCAAGGATAATATATAATAGAACATATACAACATGCAATAATATTGAAGCTGGATAGAGCAGAATTTTAAATTTCATATCACAGTGAATTATCCAAAATATCAAACTGGATACAAATCAAATTCTGTACAATATGCCTCACTACAAGTCATTTGGAGAATACATCAAACAACAGAAAGCAATAATAGTTAGTAGAAAGTAATACGTAAGCCTCCTGCTCGTCGTCGCTCAGCAGTATCGTCCTCATCAAGATCAACTACATGTCACCTGATACTCGGTCTGCCCATCCACATAACGGATAAACATCCCAAGGTAATTAGAGGAAGACATAAAACCTTGAGTTAGACAATAGTCCTAATGAGAGATAAAACAACTATCTAACATCATCAATAAAGTATATGAGAAATAGGTAGATCAATCAACTAATCTACCAACACATCGAAGAAGAAACCCAAAACCATCTCCTCCACTTCTGACAATAATAATCTTTACAACCAATTAGATAGAAACAAACAAACAAAACAACTAGTTATCCAGTGTTACCATTCTAATTGAGATCAACATCCCCCAAGCACAATCCCCGAAGGCATAAACCAACATCAGACAAGCACCCAAGAGATGCCTCCTTCAGTGTTGAACAATCTACGCAAGACGATACAAGAAAAACAATCAACATCCATGACTCTGGCTATCACCACCAATCCTGCCTTAAAAACATAGCTAACCGTATGACTGGTCGTATCATCATGGCATCTGTCAAGAGCTAATGGTATCTAGCAAAAACTCCATACGCCTTTCATCATTATGTATCTAGGCCTTTCATCACTACCCAGGGTACTTGACTAATCATCTAGTCTTTTAGGCACCCCTATCATACATCTGCTTTGATTCCGCTAGAACCTACGATAACGATAACTCCTCGGCCTTCAATATCTCTAGTCGTCATCATCATCAGCGAACATCCGTAAGATCAAATTATCTTGAACAACCATTATCCATGAGCTTAAATCATCTTGAGTCGTTTTCACATTCGTTGGATTGCGACGATCAACGAACACTTTAAAACACTTTGAACATCCCTCATTGAAGTCACGTCGAAGCCACGACCATCATCGAACCAAAAACATACATCGTTTGGTCGATATTTGGTTCACAACGTTTCAGCCTTTGCTATGAATAACATACCACGACGTTCATTTTTCCTTCTACAGCATTTCAAAAATGCTATGGTTCCCCATTCACAGCGCTTCAGAAACGTTATGTTTCTTCATGGACGATCCATTGGATGCACACGCCCGACCCATGAAAAATCCTTGGTCGATCCAACGTTTTTCTGTGCCCAATCCACCCATAAAATGTTGCCGATCCATCCTATTCACAGCGTTTTAGGAAACGCTACCAATTCTTGAAAATTCAGACCGATCAATACTTTTTACAACGTTTTTGAAACGCTGTCAATCCCTGAAAATTCATCTTGATCCATTTTTGAGAAAAATGAGCCCCATCCATGCTAGATCCTTGCCCGATACAAGCCAGATCCTTACCCAATCCATGCCAGTCCGATCCATCCAAAATCAGCCCGATCCATGGACAAAAACCGTCTGATCCATCCCAAAACTCGCCCGATCCATCGTCAAAACTCACCCGATCCATCTAATACCACATGTGACGATCCAAGGTTTTCTTGGCAAACAATTCAGACCGATCCAACTCTAATTCGATCCAAAACTCTTGCAAAACTATAACAACCCGCCCGGAATGGGCCTAAATTTCGACCTAGAAAAGGCCCATCAAAACTTAGAGCCATTCTAAATGGGTCATTGGTTCCTGTAAGGATTACATTTGCACAGAATATATACATACACAGATACTTCAAATAGAAATCTCACACAGTGGAAAGAGAAAATATAGTACTGAAAATAAGATGTACCATTTACTTTAAAACCATAGAAATACAACAGTCAAAGTTACATCTGTTCAATGGGCACATCAAATAGTTCATTCTCACAAGTTTCCAAAAGAAGTAAAGCAATACACTACAACAAAATAAGTTATTAATAACGCCATTTAATAATGCGTTAGCCTGAAGTGTTATTGTTTATGGTTAATATTACACTTTTCAAGTCAATTTCGTTTCACAATGGTTGTAACGCGTCTTCTAAAATTTAGATCTCCCTCCAAAATCATTTTGGTTCCTCCCGTCACAAGATTGTTTTTTAATTTTCCGTCTCAAAAGCTAACTTAATCCATTTCCTGCCGCAGTCTTTCCCTTCTCTTCAGGTAAAATCACGATTTTTTGTTTCTATCAAATCAACTTTGATTCAATTAAATTAGATCATCATGTTTTTTTTATTATTTAGCTCCTTCTCTCCTGCATCGGTAGCATCTAGGGTTTTTCGGATTCAACCGTTGTAAGGTAAATTCTATCGATCTATAACTGCTATATGCGTATATTATTACTAGAAATAGAAGTTGAAGATTCTGCTCCATTTGGGAAAAATGAATCTGCTGAAAGAGGTATATATACGTGTTTTTACTTATTGTTGTTTAAGTTCTAAAATTGTACGTCTGTTACAATTGCAAAGGCAGTACTTACCCTTATCGAAACTGAAAAGAAAACGACCTGTATCAGCGTTTGGGAAGAAAGTGAAAAGAATAAAGCCGAGAATAGGTGATTGGTTTGCGGATTTACTATAATCTATTGCCAAATTTACAAGTTGAATTAAAACATATAAGCCATCTTCTAAAAAATTTATTTTTATTTTTTCTTTCTTTCATGAAGAGTGGTTAAGAAGCTATCAGCTATTAGTTCCAAGGAGACTTCACAAATACCAACCATCAACACACAGCAGAAAAAATCCAAGTTGTTGTTGAACTACTTTTTTTCATGCAAAATTTTTTATGCAATATATATGCGACATAACTTACAGCTATTCCTAGGTTATAACTACTGATATTTTTGCAATGTATATTACCAGGAACTAAAAAAATATGTTATTTACTTATTTTGCAATAATTATCAAAATGCAGTTTGGGTCAAAATATTGTTGTAATATGTGTCATTTATGTGCAATACCACAAAGGAATAACTATTTCACTGGAAATTATGATATGTCCTTTATTTTCAAACCTAAAAACATGAAACTATCTCTCAAAATAGATTTTAAATTAATACCTTCTTGCTAAAATTCTTTTTTTCTTTTCAATCAACCGTGAATTGTATGCAAAGACATTATTATGAGTAGCGAAATCCCAAAAAATATTACATTTACCTCGTTTGTAGCGTTAATATAAGTTTAATATGCAGGTTTTAATATTTAAGTGATTATCAACAAGTATATTTGTATATGTTTAATTAGAGTGCACTATGGAAAAGAAATATGATTGATATGATAATTGAATAAATGCACAATTTATTAATGATGAGTACTGTTCACAGTGGGGTTTAAACATATGTGCCTTGCTTATAAGATGTTACTAGAAAGTAATTAGTTCTGCTATTAAGGCATAATTGTATACATTTATACCACATATTGATTATTTAAATAAAAGTTTTACATAGACTTAAATAAAAGTTTTTAGTTATATTGTTGTTATGCTCATTATATTTTTGACTACTACTAATTCTAATCTAGTTTAAGATTATACTACAAAGGGTGAACCCCAAATCACTTCGCCCCTTTTCTTTAGTTTTCAATATATCAACCACAAACAATAGGATATTTATTAATACTACTCTTCTCGTTAAATTTCTACAACAATAAAATATACCTACCGAATATTGTTAAATTGTTGGCAGCTGCTATTGATTTATTTTAGACACAGGCATTTAATATGGAAATAACAGTCTTTCTATGCTCTTAACAGTTTAGGATAATCATTATATCTTGATATCTTCGAAATACCGAATTGTCCAGTGGCCATTAATCGGTGATATTTGGTGATATGATACTTAGATTATACACAAGGTTCCATCTTTTGAAGAGGTTTGGCTTAGGAAAAAATCAGAGCACAGATCAGTTGGTACTTCCCTTTTCTCCAAGGTATCACTTGCAAGAGTGCTGACACTACTAGCAATTTAGTTGTGTTGCTTTATTTTGTACACCCAAAAATTTGTTGCACGTATTTACTGCTTTATTTTATGCATATTTTTAAATCAACATTATTATTTAGTGAAGTGTAAATTCTCATTCGGCAAAGTAGTACCCAATTTACTCTTGACTAACAACAAGAGCATGTATTGATGCTAACTTGAATATGTACACACATTAAATTTTAATGAATATATACCCAATTAAGTGAAATACATGTTGTAATAAATATGTATTTCCTTGTTATTTTATATACTAAACATTGATAATGATAATTAATTAATTTGTAAGTTAGAAAGCATTTCTTATGCTTGAAAGTATTCCTAAAATCAATAGAAATTAATACCAATATTTTGAAAATTTATCATATAGGCAGGCAATGTTTAATAATGTAGCATAAAAATAGAAAGCAACAACTATTATAATGCACCTATAATTCCATATAAATAAGAGGAAGAGGAGAGAAAGTCCACGGCTTCCAGGAACACTACAATATAAAATAAGATAGAGAAAAGTAATGTGCTCATCTATTTTAGCTTGGTTAAATAAGAAACATTTATAAGTTTGGCATCTGTTCACGTTACATTAAAAAGCAAGCATGGTACAAACATGATGCAGCAAGGTCAGTTAAGAAAACTGTATTATAATATTCCTACCTGATTCACAATCCGTCTTTTCATCTTTCTATGCATGTAAATGCCTGTGCACAAATTATGTGAACACTTATAACATTCCACTTACTGATTACACTTATTAGCTCAGAACAAGTGAGAATATACTTTTTGGTGCACAACATTTATGTTATTTTCATTTGTTCTGGGTTTGAATATAAAAGACAACCTTTTCCTTTGAAATTCTAATTTGGCCAACCGAAGAAAATAATAATAAATGAGATTTAACTAATTTTTGATTTTTCTCTAGGATAATCATAGTCATTCCAAGGCCAAAGGGAATGGAAAACAACAAAATATATTTTGATACTTAGAAGGAAGATTAAAAATGCATTTTTAATTTTATATGTTAATCATTTTTTAAATGGACCATCTTCGATATTTTATCCTCTTCGTGATTAAAATCAAAAGAAAGAATTGAGATAGATGTATTTCCTATTGTGTAGGGCTAGCATAAAACAAGTTTGGGCCCAAAACATATGCAGGTTGATGCTTAGTGCAGCTTTAAGGCTCTTCAAGATTTAAGAGTGTATTTGAGTAGTAAAATATGTTTATAATATGTCTCACATTAAATTATCAATACAAACTCTGCATGTACGTAGGCATTGGGTTAGGATTATGTTGTGACAAGATGAAGAACAAGACAAATTAATGGAGCAGAATTCTATAATTCAGTATCGAGCGATGGTAAGCCCTTGTAAGAAGTCCGACCGAGCTTATAGCCTCATACATGATACACCTCCCAGTCTTCCAGGACTAGTTTCAACCATTATATTACTTTGATTAGTGGGTATATTATGCAAGTTATATCCCACTTTTTATCAACCATAATTCCTTATTATTTAGGATTGAATCACCAGGTGCATGTGTACTATGGACTAGAAAACTCTATATTTGCCTTCAGCATTTGTTCATTGCAGGTGGTATGTTTTCTTTGTATTCTTCTATATGCAGGCATGCAAATGTCAGTCTTTTGCCAAAAAGACAAGTGATAGATGAGGTGATTTCTACGTATAAAAGAGCAAATGAAAGAATCGGCTACTGTTAAAGACATTATATACTTCAAGACCGAAGCCTATTTACAAAAGCCCACTTACTTTTATTTCTGATCCAAGCCGTGTATTCTTTTTCTCATTTCATTTAGCCTATATATATGGCTATGTAACGGTTTGTAATTTATTCAATTCAGTAAATAATACATTTGTTTTTGCAATATCAAAACCATTCAACTGAAATTGCAAACAGAGTTTCATCAAAAAATCTTTTATGGTATCAGAGCCTTAGCTCAACAGTAAATCAATCAAAATAATTTTCTGTTGTGGAAAAAGAAGTTAACCCATCAGAAAATTATCGTCATCTGGGTTAATCCTCTCATCTGAGTCGAAAACTCATCATTTGAGAGTTGGCCTTCATCATCAGATCAGTGCCTCGCCAAAATTCAATTGGCTGCATCAAATCCGATATGCTCAAGCCTTAACAGTAAAAGAATCAAAGAAAGATCACTTTCTGCCACCAAGAAAATCAAGAAATCAACTCAAGAAAGTGTCATACCAGTGCTTATCATCATAAAGTTGTCATCACTTGATAGGCGACTGATTGCATCGTACCTGAGCATTATTCATGATCTTCAGCATCAAGAAGGTGACATGCCTTGAATCTCAACTGAATCTGATTTCTGATCCGTCCGTTCATCTCAGAGTTCATCATGGTGGACTCAACTCCTGTACATGGTTTTATCCTTGGATCAACTGCATTCTCAAATCCACCTGTGCCCCCACCAACAGCAGTTGATCAACTGGTCAAGACTGTGATAATTCCCCAAAGTAAACTCATCACAACCAAGCTTGATGAAAACAACTATCTGCTGTGGAAGTTTCAGGTACAAACTGCCATTGAAGGATATGGACTAGAGGTACACCTGTATGGTACCCTGCAAATTCCAGCAAAACTTGTGACTGATCTAGAAAATAAGTTTGTACCAAATGAAGAATACACAAAGTATCACAGACAAGACAGACTGATAAGTGCGTGGCTGCTATCATCAATAAGGAATAATCTCCTATCTCAAGTAATAGGATGTAATTCTGCAAATGAAATATGGGACAACATTGAAAAGAACTTCAATTCTCAATCCTCTGCAAAAATCATGCATTACAGAAGGCAGTTACATAACTCAAGAAAGGGTAACAGCAATATAAGAGAATATCTTGCAAAAATTAAAAGCATATGTGATAAATTAGAGGCTGCTGGTCAAAAGGTTCCTGAATCTGAACATGTTATGACTATCCTACATGGATTAGGAAATGAGTATGAGGCTGTAGAGGCTATCGTTTCCTCTCAAAGAACAACACCACCAATAGAAGAGGCACACTCAATACTCTTAGCACATGAGGCAAGACTGGAAAGAAAGAAGCCATAAGAATCAGATCTATCAATCAATTATGCCAACAGTTTCAAAGATAAGGATACAAGAAACAATAATCAAACACAAAGAGGTGGTTTTAGTGGTCAAGCCAGAGGCAGGGGTAGAAATAATAACATTGGAAATAGGCCAAAGTGTCAAATCTGTGAAAGGGTTGGACACACATCACTCAAATGCTACTTTAGGTTCAATCAAAATTTCACCCTAAATCAGACCAATACAAATCAAAGAAACCCTAATGCTAATGTGGCAAATGTTCAATCAGATCAAGGGACTCAAAGTGACAGCACAGAACAATCAGACATTGCAAGAATTGATCATATAAATGATGAAAGCTGGTATCCTGACTCTGGAGCTACAAATCATCTAACAAACAATCTGGAAAATCTCAATACTGGATGCAGGGAGTACAAAGGTAATAAATCTGTTAGCATGGGAAATGGTGAGTCAATCTCTATTACTCATACTGGTAGTGGATATATCAATGGTTATAAACATTTAATCCTGAATAACTTATTAAGAGTCCCTGATATTAAGAAAAATCTTCTCAGTGTATCTCAGTTTGCTAATGATTACCAAGTGTATTTTGAATTTCATCCAAAATCAGGGACATACTTACTAAAAACTATTTTATTGCAGGGCAATGAAAGCAAAGGGCTGTACAAGTTCACTACCAGTCACTACAACAGTGATAAGAAAAATGTGCTGTGTAATCACAGTGAAATCAATGATGAAAATCATTGCAATATCTTAGATGTGTGGCACAACAAACTTGGTCATCCAAGTTATGATATTGTAAAGTCAATTCTTGTTGAAAACAATGTTAAATTTGATAAAAACCACTTATATCATGTCTGCAAATACTGTCAGATGGGCAAGAGTCATAAATTACCTTTCAATGCATCTGAATCTGAATACACAGAACCCCTGAATTTAATTGCAACTGATTTATGGGGTCCTGCACCAATCAGTTCAGATTATGGATACAGATATTACATTGCTTTTGTAGATGTTTTCAGCAGATATACATGGATTTATTTTATGAAGTGCAAGTCAGAAACATGTAATATAGTTATACGCTTCATAACTCAAGTAGAAAAACAAACAAATTCTCATGTGAAAATTTTCCAGTCAGATGGTGGAACTGAATATAAACCACTAAAGGACTACTTTTCTAAAAGAGGAATAGTTCACAGAACTACATGTCCATATACATTTGAACAAAATGGTCTTGTGGAAAGGAAACATAGACATATTGTTGAAACTGGCTTGACACTCCTAGCTAATGCTAAAATGCCACTAAAATTTTGGCCAGAATCCTTTAGTACAGCTACTTATTTGATAAACAGACTACCTACTAAAGTTCTGAAAGGAAATAATCCCCATGAAAAGCTACTGAATGTCAAACCAGACTACCACTACCTAAAAACCTTTGGATGTTTATGTTACCTATACACTAGACCATATAATATACACAAATTAGTCTTCAGGTCTAAGCCATGTACCTTTATAGGTTATGCTCTTAATCAAAAGGGATATAAATGTTTAGATGAGAGTGGCAAACTTTTTATAAGCAGACATGTTGTATTTAATGAAAGAATATTTCCATATCAATCTGAAAGTATAAAGACTACAAATAAAATGTATGACACAAGTGTATCCATACCATCAATACCTGTGTACTCTGAAATAATAAGTGCAGGTGAACCAAAGCATGGGAATGCCAGATCAGTACCATCAAGCAGTGACACTGATCAGCATTCAGACCACAACAGGGAATCACCTGTAAGAGATGATATCAATTACAACATCAGCGATGACCAAAACAATAAAGCTGAAGAAGGAAGCAATGAAAGTGAGAATCATGAGAAACAACCTGTGTATGTACCTCAAGCTACATCCATACATCCTATGGTAACAAGAGCAAAAAGTGGGATTTTCAAACCTAAACTTTTCACAGCTGTCACTCTACTAGAAGAACCAACAAGTAATGATCAAGCAAAGGCAGATACAAAGTGGAAAGCAGCCATGAATGAAGAGTATCAAGCACTCATACAAAATAAAACATGGAGTCTAGTGAGACCACCAAAGGACAAGAATATAATTGGGTGCAAGTGGACCTATAGGATCAAGAAGAATCCAGATGGAAGCATAAACAGATATAAAGCCAGACTGGTTGCAAAGTGATATACTCAACAACAAGGAATTGATTACAAGGAGACATTCTCTCCTATAGTTAAATCATCTACAATCAGGATTATTCTCAGTATTGCTATAAACAAAGGATGGACTCTAAGACAACTTGATGTCAATAATGCATTTCTCAATGGCATACTTAAAGAGGATGTATATATGACTCAACCACAGGGCTATTGTGAAAATTCAGAATATGTTTGCAAGCTTAACAAGGCTATATATGGGTTAAAACAAGCCCCAAGAGTTTGGTTTGATAGATTGAAAAATACATTGTATTCAATGAAATTTCAATCTGCCAAATCAGATAACTCACTATTTGTCAAAACAAGTAAACACTCTACAATTTATGTCCTAATATTTGTTGATGACCTTGTTGTGACAGGTAATAATACAAATGAAATTGAATCAATTGTCAAAAGGCTAGACAAGGAATTCTCTGTCAAAGATCTTGGACAGCTAAATTACTTTTTTGGGAATAGATGTAACACCCCACATCCGTTAAGGTCACTCACAAAGGGAATGCCTTAACTTCAATGGGGCTTTATGGGTACTGGAACAGAAATATTACAAGACAGACATATATAAAACAGCGGAAAATAAAGTAGAAGTATTTTAAATTATTTATTAAATATAATTGTTTACAATAAAAGCCCATCAACTTTCAAATACCCAATTACATAGCTAGAATATCTGTCTTGCTCAAAAACAAAGAAGCATGAAAATAAATTGTAGTATTCCCCAATAAAGCAAAGCAAGCCATAGCCAAGAGAGATCCAAGCCGCACATGAAAGTGCCTAAGAGCTTGGTAAGATCCGAACTAAGCTGTATTCCCACCCTGCGAACCGGGGGGGGGGGGGGGAACGGAAGAAAAAGAGGCGAAACAAAACGGGTCAGTCATAAAGACTGAGTAAGTCCTAGTGACTTTCAGCATAAAAACAGGTAAAGATAACATAGCATGAATAAACTGAAAGTAAACATAAGCATGATGACAAGATAAGCTACAGGCACGATGAATCAAGTATAACATCCCATACTTCCTATCAAGGGTAGCATCACAAGGTTCCTACCAAGTATCATATCGCAAGGTTTTTATAGCGTCGCAAGATTTCTAAGTTTCACCATTACCCTATTTTCCTAGATTTCCTATATTCTCTACACCACCTAACTAGCGTTCTAATTAGTTTACTTAGTTGTAATTACAAGATAAGTGATCCCCCATACCCCCACATGATAGTTTTATAGGTACATATCCCACGATGAGGGTCCCCCCTCACATTGACAGTTTCATGTCCCCACCGTACCTACCTTAATTGATCGGCTCTTACTTACAATGTTACACATGTGTTATATACTAAGGTTATCCCAACCCCGTAGTTGCAGTAGCCTTCAGGACTACATCTAATATATGGATTTTTCCTCAACCAGCCCAATTACCATGAATGCGTTAGATGTATCCTTACTACCCTAACCAATCGGCTCCTACTCGACCTAGTTCTTGCGGCCCCCTACTTGTAGATACCTGTGTTGGTCCCATCCTAGGGTGTATCAATCCCTAAGATGGCAACCCCGACACCCTTGTTGATGCACAACTTTATACCTACTGATGCCTAGTGGCTAAATTCTCCACTCCGGAATACATGCACGCCCGTAATCCGTCGGAACCTGCACTGCTGCATCCCCCGCTGCCGTTTTGACCGCTTACAATCAGCCCAGTAATCGTACCCCACCCTGCCTAGCTCAGGGTACCATTGATACCTAATGTGGGTTACTGTTGAAACAGGTCCCGCTACTAGGGTTTTCCTAGGGTTTATTCGTATACCCCACAGGTTGGTTAAGTGTTATCTATTCAACTTAACCCCAACCCCCATCATGATACCGTTGTTAAGTGTTTTATCCTGTGTTACTTAACCCTACCACATGTCTTGTTATATCGGTTAATCGTTCTCCCCCGTGTTAACTTAACCCTTACCACACCTCACGTTAGATTGGTTAAGTGTATGTTATCTCAACCTCATCCAATAGCCATTTTATAATGGTTAAGTGTTACCCTCGTGTATTTACTTAACCCGACCACACATCAGGTTATATCAGTTGGGTGTTATCAACCCATTCAAGTTAAACCAACCCATTTAACTTAACCCTCCCATTCGTCAGATTGCATTGGTTAAGTATTTCAAGTGATTCATGGCTTAACCCGCCCACAAATCATGCTAAGTTGGTTAAGTATTATCTATATATTCAAGTTGACTTAACCCTGCCACGTGTTACGTTATATTGGTTAAGTGTCATTAGTCTAGTCATATTACTTAACCTACCCATTAGTCTGATTAACAGTTATGTTGGTTAAGCCCACATTTATAAGTTTTACATGTTCTCAACTCATACCGGTTAGGTCCACATTTACATGTCAAATTTCCATGTCATCCCACCTAACCCTCTAACCATACCCACGTCTTATTATGGTTAGTATTCCTTAATTCATTCATTATGACGAACGAATCATGACCTCTCACATTAGACCGTGCATTTTGTGGCCACTGGATTTGCCGGGCGGTTCCGGGCAGATTTACACCACAAACTGAGTCTAACCTCGTGTCATAAACCGTTACGCCTACAATTTGGCCTTCGACCTCTCACATTAGACTGACAATTTGTGGCTACTGGATTTGCCGGGCGGTTCCGGGCAGATTTACACAACAAACTGAGTCTAACCTCGTGTCAAAGGTTCATTAATGGTCGTATTCCACCCAAAACCCCAATACCAGTTCATGCGTTTAACATATAGAAATGTTCATGTTCGTTTTCAAGTCAATTATCCAATACACAGTCATTTTCATGTTTCAAATTCCCAACTTTACATATAAATAAACATATGCCCAGGTTCCAAAATTACACGCTAATTTATATATATATACACCCAATTCTAGTCAGTTTACATATGTCAAATTCTTGCCTATTTACATGTATGCCAAGTTCATGCCATTTTACCCATATCAAGTTCTAGCCAAGATTACATGTATCAAGTTTCATGCCCAAATAAACCCAAATCATGATTAATGATGTAGTTATCACAGATTATAATCTTTTTGTTACAATACACACCAATTACCCAAGTTCATAATACATATTTATGCCAATTATTAAGTTTACAATCGCTTTTAGGTTCAAATTCCCAATTCTACTTATGCCCAATCATAAGCCTAATCTTTTTATTTAATTTACATAGGCTCGAACCCGTGATTTAATATAAAAGCCAATTCATATATGCCCACTTTATGCCAAATTAATTATGTCAATGACCAAACTTGCAATTTCAATTATGTTGACAATACTCAAGTTTCCAATTTCATGTTATGCCAAACACGTATATCCAAATAGGTAATATCCCAAACATTTCCCCGTATTCAATCGTAAGCAAATCGTGGTTTAGGCCTAGGTCCGAAATTGACCAAGGTTCATCAAAAGAAAATAAATAGGGGAAGATAGAATTTTGCATAAAAATAAGATCAGAGAGAAAAACATCATTACAGGCATGAAGATTACAACTTGATAATAAATTCAACATGAATCAAGAAAACTGATTTACAACAGGCTGAATAGATCATGAACTTGACATGAGAATAAAGATAGACAAGTCTCAAAAGCCCAAGATTCAAGAAGCAACAGGAATGGGTCAGAATCGATAAACATACTTAAATCCAATTCCACTTTATTCCATTGTCATATTATAATTAACAAGTTTAAATCTAAAAACAACTAGAACTTACAGATCGTGGCAAATGAATTAAGAACTGAATTTGTTGTAGAATGCTCATTTAATGTCTTGAATCATTGTAGAAGCCTTAATCTTCGAATTAAATTGTGTATGAAAGCTTTGTCCTTAGAATTGATTTGAGTTTGAATGCTTAAGCTTTAATTTGGGCACGGCGGCCATGGTTCAAGAGGGAGTTCAGCAGCATTTTGATGTAAGAATGATTTGTTGTGAATTAGGTTAGGTCTAAGGGTGTTTTTATAGGTGTAGCAACTAGTGTAGGCCCTTAGATTAACCCTAGAATTAATCCTGACCTTTAGAAATCGTCCCAGCCCACTGACTCAAACGGTGCACCCAACCAGGCCACCCTGGCCCGACCAGGGAGGCCTGGTCGACCCCCAGGTCGACCTGGTCTGGTCAGGTCGACCTGTGCTCTGGGTGGGAATTTTCCCGCCCAGCCCGCTTCTGGGTCTTGAATTCGAATTCGAATTTCTGAGCTGTTTTTGATTCTGAAAATTCGTGAAACTTCTAGAGGTCATAACTCGGTCGTACGGACTCCGATTTTCGAAAACTCGGACTCGATTTCATGCAGAATTCCGAGACAAACACAATGGAGCAACCCATTTCCCATGTTTCTCACTTTAAAAGTTAATTATACTCTAGTTTCAACATGTTATTAAAATTCGGGTTGTTACAATAGAGGTCATAAGAAGATCATCAACAAAAATCATTTTATCTCAAAGGAAATACATAGCTGAACTACTTGAAAGAACTCAAATGAGCAATGTAAAGGGAATGCCTACACCTATGATTAGCAGCCAACACTACTCAAAACACAGGGGAGAACCCATATGTAACATTAAACAGTATAGAAGTGTAGTTGGTGCTTTACTGTATGCAACTATCACTAGACCAGATATTGTGTTTAGTGTGAATAAAGTTTGTCAATTTATGCAGGCTCCTTTGGATAATCACTGGAAAGCAGTGAAGAGAATTCTGAGATATCTGAAGACTACAATAAACTATAGACTACATATAAAGGCAAGCAACAACTACAATATAACTGGCTATGCTGATGCAGATTGGGCATCAGACCCTAATGACAGAAAATCTACAACTGGATATTGTATTTTTATGGGAAAAAACATTATATCTTGGTTTTCTAAGAAGCAATCTACAATATCTAGATCCAGTGCAGAAGCAGAATACAGAAGTGTGGCTAATGCTACATCAGAGATAATGTGGATCACATCATTGCTTTCTGAATTAAATATTAAGATAGACAAATCGATCTTATGATGTGATAATCAGAGTGCAGTGTACATGACATCAAACCCTATTTTACACTCAAGGACCAAACACATTGAAATAGATCAACATTTCGTCAGAGAGCACGTAATCAAAGGCAACATAGAGGTTAGACACGTACCTGCAACTTACCAATGTGCTGATACCTTAACGAAAGCATTATCACCTAAAAACTTCATGAGATTTCGAGAGGAGTTAAAAGTTGTTGAAGTCACTTACCACAAAGCTGAAGCCAAGCTCACCAGAGATCATCAATCCAACATACACATGAAAGGAGAAAGCCTCTCTGTCAAAAACCCTAACGTCAACAAGACAAGAAAAGTTACTGTCAATAAAGCTCAGATCCGGAAATCCGAAGGAAAACAAAGCAAATTAAGTAAAGAAGGAGGAAAGGAAGGTCACGCATCTATGAAGACATGTTCTAGAACATCTGAATCAGCAGATCTCCACCTGAAAGAGCACGAAGAGGAAAACCCTAATCTCGATTTGAGGGGGAGTAAAAGAGCAAATGAAAGAATCGGCTGTTGTTAAAGACATTATATACTTCAAGACCGAAGCCCATTTACAAAAGCCCACTTACTTTTATTTCTGATCCAAGCCATGTATTCTTTTTCTCATTTCGTTTAGCCTATATATATGGCTATGTAACAGTTTGTAATTAGTTCAATTCAGTAAATAATACATTTGCTTTTGCAATATCAAAAACTTCAACTAAAATTGCAAACAGAGTTTCATCAAAAAATCTTTTAACGTACATACTTGAAAGTCCATCAGAAGATAAGAATAAATCTTGAATCAAAAGTTTGCTTGAAAAACATAGATATTTCCATGTTGCTCTTTAGTCATTGTCATGCTTGGTGCTTGCATGGTGACCGGTGATGGAATTTTATCAACAACTATACCAGGTAACTTTTTTGATTGATCATAAATTATTTTTAGGTTTGGCAAGGGGATCAGATATAAGTGAAGAGATAGACAGCTATAGGCAATTTTAATCTGCAAGCTAGTTTCATTTTAAAGTATAAAATTATGTGGAAACCTGAAGTGTATACAGTTTTAATTGAAGTGTTAGTTTAAAAAAACGAGCTGAAAGATATATGCTCCAAATTTTGTCATGATACCTTGATTATTTATTTTGCAATTCTTATCTAAGTAAGAAACCAATTATAATTTTGCTCCCAAGCCTAAGTTTTAATAGCTTTGGTATGTATCAACCTCACAGCTAGTGCTTTTATGTACCCTTTGTTGAAAATTTCAATTTGGGTTTATAGAATGTAGTTCCCGTCTTTCATTGTAGAATTCATGATGTATTACAACTAACTGTGAACTGAATGGACGTCTGGTATTGATATTCAATGTGTCTTAGGATTAAAATATGTAAGGTGAATGTAGAAGAGTACAAAGATTCACTTTTTTAAATAAATAAAAAACGAATAATTGATGCTAACTTTATCTTTTTGCATTTTAAGCTTAAACAAGCTAAAATATTTTCATTGTATAGTAGAAGATTACATTCATTATTTAGGTACATGCATCCTTAAGGCCACATTATATTTGTATGCACCTATGTATGCATCTATATGTAAAAAGAAAATCACTGATTGCTGATAATAAAACTAAATGTGAACAAAAATTGGGCTTGAACAAATCATTGAGAACTAAGTTGAGACGTACACCATATTATAAGTTTATAATACCTTTACGAAGTGAAACAGCTGTATTTGGTTGTACTTAGATTAGATTTGTGTAATAGCATACTGCAAATCAACAAGAAAATTAAGTAGAATCATAAATGGTAAAATCTTGGTTGAAGTAAAATTAGACTAATTTTTAAAGGCTAATTCTATTCAGACACCTATAATTCCTTAACATACACCGTAAAATGAAATAAAATAGCATACACCAAAAATTTCTTTTCATACACCATGTCTTTCACAAAATTACCCTTTTATATTTTCATCACCTTTCCTCTCTTTAACCTTAAAACTAAATTACATAAAACTGGGAATTCATTGCAATATATTTACCTAAAACTAAAAAAAACTTTTATTTTAACACTATATCTTAAATTATTTGGTTGTTTTATTTTTAAATCACTTTTAATTTTAGATGATGGAAATTTTGAATTTATTTTTTTAAATATTAGAAAGTTAAACTAGTTAAATTTCGGTGTTAAATTTAAACATGATTAGATTTGAATGAAAAATTGAGAATTTAGTACTTTGTATAACATTAATTTTAGTAGTTAGTTTTAAATTTTAATTTTTATAATTAATTAAAGTGAAAACTGTTAAAATTGACTGTATATAAATGTTGCTTGTAAAGATATGAATATATTTTAATCCTCAAAAGAAATATAAAATTAATTTAACAAGTGATATAAATTAATTTATAATATATTAACTTTACAAAAGAAATTATATTGAGTATACATAATGCAAACAAGGGAGAATTGTATATATTTTCATTCTTTAATATTGATTCTTTTTTAATAAGGTCATTTGGGTCTGAAGTTTTATTTAAAATCTCATGGTGTAGATGAAGCAATTTGCGGTGTTTGAATAGAATCTGCCATTTTTAAACTTATTACATTTAGTTTCGAATGCATACTGAATACCAGCATAAACATATCTTATGATTTATTTGATTTTTTTTTTTTGAAATAAGTAAAATTTCATAGAAATGTAATTAGAATCACAACATATCTACGCTAAGGAAGAGGTGAACTAAGAAAAAAATGTAAAAAGACACCTTAATCTGAATAACTGGAGTTGGATTCTGCATTGGTCCATTAGCCCTCTAACAAACTAAAATGAATCATGCTCAACGAAAGACACATGGTTTGAAAAGGAAGCCCAAAATATTTATAAAATCTGCTTATACGTGGCCTATTATAAACAACAAACTAATATAGTTTGAAAATGAAATATATTGCTAAAACATCCACGGAAGCAAACTTTTCTCTCACTATCATGTGCATTTTCTCTACTTGAGCGTAGAACCAAAAATGAACTCCCAGCAAGTAGATACATATTCTTTTTTATTCACACCATGATTACATGATAACACAGTCCAGTTTCATAGCATCTATGTAGTTGGCAATTTTGACCTCTTTAACAGAAATGGTTAAACCTCTGTCTTGCATATTCCATGTAGTCAAAGTCGATATCATTCACATGATCCTACAAATTTATATTTGTCAATCAAAACCACTACTTTCCAGTAACACACATACATACATGCACGCGCGGCGCGCGCGCGCGCGCACACACACACACACACACACACACATATATATATATATATATATATATATATATATATAAAGTAGCAGCACTTAACCGAAATTATTCACCATAAACCCCATAGTAAATACCTAGCAAGTACATACTTCTCAACAGCTTTTAGAAAATTCTCCACTTCCATGTATTCTGGAAGTCCCCCTGCATATCAGGTCAAATTAATCATACAGAGTTGGAACTTGGAAGCCTTAAGAGTTTAGTTATGTCCATACCCTATATTTTTAGCCGGTTACATATGTCAAGGTATGTCTACGCAGCACACAACAGACAACAAGTTTCTAACCAATGGGGTAGATATCTAAGTCAATCGCCCATTAGTGTTTTTAGGGTAAAGGCCCAATGGGGTGGCATTATCGGTCACTTATGGCCCTATTAAAGGTGGATTCTTATGATCTCTTATATCCCTGAGGCAACCCCCAGCCCTTTAAGACCACGTCCTAATACGTTAACGTTCTTAAGTCTATACTCTCATTTGTAATATGAGAAGTAGTAATGTGAACATTACTACTTAACTGATATTACCTGGTATAACACCTATATCGCTTAAGACTTCCCTCAGATAGTTGGTGAGCATGCAATGACCACATATCTTTCAATTACCAATATGCCCCTAGTTAAGCCCTTACAAGCTTCTAGAGGATGTGGACATCCCCGTGAACTACCCTACTTTGTTATCGTTTTATGCCTAATCACTTTTAGAGGAGAAGGACCCAAAGACCTACTTCAAATCTAATAAGGGTGACTTTGGTTCCTCTCCAAGGAATAAACCTTCGGAGGGATCCTAGTCCTAACCACTTAAGACCCAAACTAGATAAAAAGTGTGTCAGCACTTAAGACCTTCTCAAGGCATAGTAAACCTTCCTATTTTCACATAATAGAATTATATATACAGTCATATATATATATATATATATATATATATATATATGCACACACACACATACAGTAGACCTCTCACATTAAAACGTACACCTATAGATGTTGGATATGCCGTTCGGTTCTGGGTAGGCTTCTACCGCAAGTTGGTTTAACCTCGTGTCTAGTGTACTAAGTTTTTGAATGGCCCATGACACCTAAACATCTCACATTAGTTGGGCCCACTTGTCGTTGTTGGATTTGTCGGTTGGTTCCGTGCAGATTTCTACTAAAAATGGCACCTAACCTCGTGTCTATGTGTCACTATTTTTAAATATTTAAATCCTTTCTATATCCGCACACACAAGCAAACAAATATATTTGTTATGGGGACAATTCAAATTTGAATCTAACCTAACCGCATTTATTACGCTAATACAACGTTAATTACGTTGATTACCTTTATATAAGTATAATAAGAATAACGCCTAAATAACATAAATATTCGTATAAATGGTGAAACGTTCTAACGAGATGGCAATAGTCAATTTGTCCAATTCAAGGTATACAAGTTAGGTTTTCCACACTTTTACCGCTACAACATAGGCATGATAGCATAATGACAAAATAACAAACAACAATGGATGGAAAAGCACACATACATAAAATTTTAACTTGCATCCTAGGCATGTAGAAATGATTTCAATACTAAATTAAAAATAGAGTACTACATACACTTACACATGTATATTTATAATTCATATCTTATCCAATTCACCATGTTTAGTGTTATGCACATACAAATGTTTGCATTTGAACTATTCCAATTGTGAATGCGTTTAGATCCAAAATAGGATCAAAACCCAATTCAAATCGTGAAACAATCAAATCCGAACTTTTTAGGGTTACAATCAAGTGATAATAAAGGTGAATTACATAAGATATAAATAATAATAGCACACACTTTTTCATCTTTAATCCAATATCAAAACCAAAAGTCCACAAAACCCAAATAATCATGACAATTCATACGCAACTACGAGATAGAGGATTTGAGGGTTTTAATGTTATATTATAAATTTCCAAATCCTCCTAGGCATATCCTTCAACATGATAAACTAATAAAAGTATGAATATGCCTAAGTATACTAATTTCCACTCACAAATCTTGGCGGAGTAGAGCGAAATCTGCAGTAGATCTAGATCTGTGCTTTAATCTTTGCGGTCAAACGTGCTCCAATAATCCTCCTAATTATATGTATAAGAGGCATGTATTAGAATCTCATATATATATATATACACACACACACAAACACACACACATGTTTATGCCAAATTCCAGAATACTAAACTCATGTGAATTAGAATAGAGAAAGATTAAGAATAGAGTTGGAGAAAATAGAAGAAACCTTAATCTTATTCTTTTATTTTTCTCTGGAATTTATTAATCGTAGAGAGGCAACATGGAGGCAGGGATAGAGAATGATTAGGGTTTCATTGTGTAATAAGAGGGGCTATATATAGCTTCCCGTGTGAGCATAGACTGTTGGATTAACTAGAATTAATCCAAGCCTTTTATTTATATATATCCTCTAAGAAAAACCCTAACCAGCTAAATTTATTGGGTTGTCCAGCCATTGAGCGATCGACCGACGGTTGACTCCCCTTAAAGAGGGTTCGACCCCTTCGGGGCTAGAACGCCCAATAAAGCTGCATTGCTGAGTTGTTTATTTTATTTAATACGTTCTCTAATCTCTTAATCTTATTCCATATATACAATATACTTTGTCCCCTTGATCTTATCTTCAATTCAAAATTTGAATTCTCCCTCTTTATATTTAGTTTATATTTTGGACACATATATATATGTTATCCACTTAATTATATATATATATATATATATATATATATATATATATATATATTCTGCGTTTACGGTCCAAATTCATTTGTTCATAACTTTTTCACACATTAACCAATTTCAGCATAGTATATATGAAAACGATTCAGAATTTCGCCACGAATCCAAAAAAAAGAATTTTGTGGCCAAATTCCTAAAGCTGCAAAAGTCTCATTTTCTTGCCATAATATTTAATTGCTTAATTTTAACTATTTATTTATTGTTAATACTTATGAATTTTATGGGGTGTTACATTCTCCCCCTTTAAAATCGATTTCGTCCCGAAATCTGTTTAAGGGGCGAAAAACCCAACTCGCACGATCACTTCCATGTTGTACATCCATGTTATTTTAAAATCAACCATAAGCATCCATGACTCTTAGTGATTATCACTGCAGATCCACTAATGTGAGCTCTACCCTAGTATGTAAGTGTAATAAGTGATGCAATATGTATGCAAACAACCTGAGTACGCATATATTTCTATATGAGTGCTCTTGTGCAATGGTGTTGCATCCATTTCCTAACATCCAATCTAGCAATCACGATGCATCCATAATATAATTTTGAGGAAAAAATTTACACGAGAAAAGCTCTAGGTGAGTTTGTATTATCTTATCCTCGGTCTTCCATGTGCTTTCCGTAGGTCATTTCGCTATTGTACTCTTACGAGCCGAACGGTTTTGTTGCGGAGTTTCTTGAGTCTGTGCTTTATAATCCTTGTTGTGGCATAAGGAACCCTGGGCTCCAACTTAAGTTTTTCTATGTCCCCAAGTTCATCAAGCTCGAGTATGATAGCAGAATCATGAAGGCATTTCCTTAGGTGAGACACATGAAAGAAATTTTGGATCCCCAATAGACGCTCAGGGAGATCCACTCGATAAGCCAAAGTTCATATATTCTCGATGATACTAAAAGGCATAAATCTAGGAGCCAACTTCCTAGCCTTCCCAAATCGAACAATCTTCTTAAGAGGCGATACTTTCATGAATACCAAGTCCCCAACATTAAACTCATGTCCCATCCTTTGCTTATCAACACACAATTTCTGAGGCTCTTGGGCTGCCTTCATCCTCTGCCTAATCAAAGATATCTTCTCTGTGGAATCACGGACGAAGTGTGGTCCAAGTATAACCTTGTCTCAGTCTTCCACCTACAAGTTGGCGATTTGCATGGCCTCTCACACAACGCTTCAAAAAGAGCCATACCAATTGTCATTTGAAAACTATTATTATACACGAACTCCATAAGCAGTAGGTGCTGCTCCCAAACTCCTCTAAAGGTGATGATGCAAGCTCTGAGAAAGTCTTCTAAGATTCTGTTTACTCTTTTTGTCTATCAGTCTACGGATGATAAGTTGTGTTTAAGTTAAGGGTCGTTCCCAACGCTGCTTGTAGGCTTCTTCAAAATTCACTCGTGAATAAGGGGTCTTTATCACTTATACTTGATGGAATACCATGGAGTCTAACTATCCCTTTGATGTACAGTTATGCTAACGAGGTTGCAGTCCTTGTCTTCTTGCCAAGTATAAAATGGGCTCTTTTGGTTAAATGATCTACCACAACCCAAATGGCCTCATTACCCTATTGGCTTCTAGGAAGTCTGTAACAACCCGCATTCTACGCACCGAAGGATCGTAGAATATTTATATCTTTCCCATATGAAGTTGTATGGTCATGTAACTTTGGGAAACAACCATTAGACTCATTTCCCATGTTCATGATTTTTGTCGATTTTTAAATGACCGTTTTGCCCCTAGCTAATCTTGTTTCGGCCATAACTTTTGATTGGAAATGAATTTTGACCTAAAACCACTTCCACTAGATTCGTTTGATGGCTTACCTTTCCATAGAGTGGTCACGTGTGAAAAACGAACTTACCGTTTGGGAGATATGGCTGAAATAAGGTTTGGAAGGTGAAAAACTGCTTAACCGGGCCAAATAGGGTGATTAGTGAATGGGCCCATAACCCATTTCGGGATTAGGGTTATGGGGAGGCTGAAATGAGTTAGAGAATCATTCCATTTTAGTTTTCTAGCCTCCACTTACCTCTTAGAAACCCTAAAAATGGCATCCAACCTCTAAATTACCTCCAAATCATCTTCTAATCAAGGATTAAGCTTAGCAACATCAAATCAAGGGAGATCTACACCAAATCAACATTAAAGCTGCTGTTTAGCATCGGGATTCGCAACAAATCAGAGATTTACTTCAGATCTAAGTCTTATTTGTGGCTAAGGTGAGTGATTTGCATAGTTCCTCACTAATTATGGCTAATTACGGGTAATTAGTGTTAATTAGCGAATTTAAACATGATAAAATTCTATAAAAATATTTATAAAATTCGAAATGATGTTTTAGACCTCTGATATGAATTTGGGTTAATTTGGTTAAGTTTTGCTAATCGTATCATTAGTTTCACCTAAACATGCTTAAGGGGAAATATGGGGTTTTTGGTAAGTTTGATCCATTTTAACCTATCATTTTGTTGTTTTGGTGTTTGTGGTTGATTCCCTATGTTACTATGACTGTATGGTATGCTTTGTGATTGATTAGAATAGGTAGAATGGTCGAAAACGCCATCGAGTGGCGTAAATTGCTTGCTGGAAGAAGTGCAGGAAGGCATCCGAACCGGATCGGATCGGTAGGAGGACCCGATCCGTTCCCATACTTCACTCTTCGATCTATTCGCTCTTCTCGTGGTATGTATTGTCCGATCCGACCCGTCTGACGTTCTCTGACCCGATCCGCCATGGTACCCCAACCCGAACAGATGTACCTCGACGAGGCTTGGAGACTACGACCCGACCCGAGTTGATTAGAAGAAGCCGATCCGAACTGTGGCACATTGGAGGACTCCGACCCGAACTGATGATGGCGATTGGACGTGAGGACTCGATCCGATCCGCTGAGATGAAGATGACCTGATCCGATCCAGCGAAGGGTGACCACTCCGATCCGAGCCGAACTGGTGGCTAAGAGGGGATCCGAACCGATCCGGTGATGACCAATAACCCGATATGCAAAGGTAGTCCAAACGGAAGTTAGAGCTCAGGATCTAGTTGGGAACCAATGAGTTCACTTTATGGTTGGACTTTGCTGCGGGATGTGTGCTAAGGAGTTGTCGACGTTCATAACTTCGATTCACCACTGAAAATGGATGATGGGCTACTTATCTGTGCAGTAGAGTCATTATGACTCAAGGGGCAAGGTGATGGTAGCAAGACTACGTTACCAGTGCAGTAGAGTCATTATGACTTGAGGGGCAAAGTGATGCGTAGTAAGACTATGAGCCAGTGCAGTGGGGTCATTGTGACTCCATGGGGGCAGAGTGGACATAGTAAATGATTAGTGAGGCTATGAGCCAGTGCAGTGGGGTCATTGCGATTCCATGGGGCAAAGTGGACATAGCAAAGGATTAGTGGCTACGTTATCAGTGCAGTGAAGCCATTTATGACTTCATGGAGCAAAGTGATCGTAGCAAGGTACGTTGGGTGATCGAAGTGGTGAATATCGTATGCTTTACGCACTGAGTGAGAGTTGTGAGGATGGATGTTATGTTTGTTTGTTTGCCATCACTATGACATGCACACCCCCACCCCGTTACCTTTACACCATTTGAAATGGCACCTTAGAGTGTTGTACAGTATGTAGTGTTAACTCTTTGGTTGCAGGTCCAGGTTCAGGTATGTTTTAGTCTACCTGTTATTGTTCTGTTTAGATGCTTATCGCTCATACCAGGCTTTATGTCTGACCCGGAGTTTTATGTCTCCTCTTATTACTCTGGGTGCTCACACGAGCAGACTAGAGACAGGTTAGCTGGTGATGCGCGAGTAGCTGATTCGGAGGCGAGCAGGAGGCTTCCACGTATGATATATAGATATTCTCCCTGTGTTGTTGGTGGTCGCTACTTGGGCATTAGTAGTGTACCTCCTTTATCTTGCTTTTGCTTTTAGAGACAGTTTGAAAAGTTGTAATAATGTTAGCTTTGGATCATAAGCTGTACTTGGATTTTCCGCTGCTATGTTAGTTGTTTTCAGCTTATGCACTGTCTCACCTGTTTTATGTCAATTATGTTGTTATTATATTTTATTCCATGCGCTGTGAGACATTTTACAGGTTCCTTGTTAGTTCATTTCCTTCTTCCCTTTTCTTCTAACGACTCGTCCCGTGCTGACTGGACATGTGTACAGCGCACTTTTGGAGTAAATATCGGTTGGTGCGGGGCGGGCCGTCACATTTGGTATCAGAGCTCTAGGTTGCGTAGTTAACCTAGGGAAAGACACTAGGGAGAGATAGTACGTATATGAGAGAGAGTATTTGTGATTACTTTGGTTTTCAAAAGTTATATATGTATATACTATTAGTAGTATAAGAATGAAGTCGTACTGCACTAGCACCACTATGGGGTCGTTAATCGTTTCCCCTTTTACAGATTGACGATGAGCCGATATGCTAGAGGTGCTGGTAGGGGAGCCAATAATGGGAATGCTGCCGACATGAGGGCAATGTTTACTGACCTCATGAGAGACATGCTTAGGGAGGTGCAAGGGGCAGTTCCCAATCCCGGAATTGGTGGTGGTCCAGTAGTGCAGGTGCCTAGGGTCGATTTCGCCAAGTTATGCAAGGATTACACTAACCTTGGTGGGAAGCCATTCCACGGGACGGAGTCGGCCACAGATGTTCAGGATTGGTTAGATAGCTGTGATCGTATCTTCGACGACTTGGGTCTTGAGGATGCGATGAAGAGAAGGCTAGCGTCTCGTCAGTTGCAAGGGAGAGCGATGAATTGGTGGAATGCCATTAGAACAGCTACTCCAGAAGATCAGGTTACTTGGGATCAATTCAAAGCTCGCTTTAGCGAGAAGTTCATTCCAGCTGCCCAGAAGTCAGTGCTGTTTAAGAGAATCTTGGAACTCAAGCAGAACGGTAGGGCGGTCTCGGACTATATTGCTGAGTTCGACACCTTATCGAAGTATGAACTATCTCTTATCGATACTCCTGAGAAGAAGAATGAGAAGTTCATTACTGGGTTGGATGGATACTTGGGGGAAAGGCTTATCAACCACATCGATGAGACTTTTGAATCAATTATTGGGAAAGCTTTGAGATCAGAGAGTCTTTACCCTAAGTCAAAGATTGAGGCTGCATCTGCAGAAGGGCTGAAGCCGCAAGCAGGCAGTGGAGGCAAGAATAACTCTCAGAATAAGAGGAAGCAGACCAATCTAAGGATGGCCTGAAAAAGAACAAGAAAGAAGTTGAGGGCTTCAGCTGTGGTAAGAAGGGCCATTATGCTAAAGAATGTTGGGCCAAGCCAGCGGAAAAGAAGTGCTACAACTATGGCCAAGTGGGACATCATAAGGATAAGTGTCCGCAACCTCTTAAGGAGAAGCAGATTGTGAGAGCATATGCTATTGATGCCGTTCCTTCTTCGTCGAATGCCCCAACTACGGTGGAGAAAGGAAAGAATGTTATTATTCAAGGTATGCTTTCTATTTATGATGTACCAGTTCGAGTTTTGTTTGATACTGGGGCTTCCCGTTCCTTCATATCTCGTGACCTGGTAGATAGGTTGGGACTAGAACCCGAGATAGTCGATAGACCATTGGTTGTGACGAACCCGATTGGTGGATCGACTAGCCTTAGTATGATTTGCCGAAATGTGGTCTTATCGAGTCATGGATGTATGTTTGTATGTGATTGCTTTGTTTTGGGCTTTACTGGTTATGGCATTATATTGGGGGTCGATTGGCTCCAAAGATACGGGGTGGTGGTAGACTGTGAGGGCTTTTTGGTGACAGTTAGGGCAGATGATGGGCGGATGGTAGTGTTTGGTAGTCTACCTAGTGATGGGGTAATGGCTAGTTTTATAAATTCCCTCGACATCCCGCAGGATGAGTTGTCAGATGTGCCCGTGGTTGGCCAGTATCCGGACGTCTTCGAGGAGGTGACCGGGCTTCCACCACACCGAGAGATTGAGTTCCGTATTGATTTAGTGAAAGATGCCAGACCTATAGTGATGCCACTTCGACGTATGGCACCAAGGGAGTAGTGAGAGCTCGGGGTGCAAGTCAGCAATCTTTTGAAGAAGGGATTTATTAGAAGAAGTGTCTCCGAGTGGGGAGCACCAGTTGTGTTTGCCCCTAAGGCAGATGGTTCCCTTCGTTTGTGTGTGGACTATCGCGAGTTGAATAAGGTAACGAGGAAGAATAAGTATCCTCTACCGCGGATAGATGATTTGTTTGATCAACTGGAAGGAGCAAGAGTGTTCTCCCAGTTGGACCTCGCGACAGGATTTCATCAGCTCCGAGTAGCGGATGAGAGTGTTCCGAAAACGGCATTTAGGACGCCGTCTGGATTTTATGAGTGGTTGCTCATGCCATTTGGGTTGACCAATGCAACAGCATATTTTGTGGATCTTATGAATCGAGTATTCAGAGATCAGTTGAATAAGTTTGTTCTTGTGTTCGTAGACGATATCCTTGTTTATTCAAGGACAGAGGAGGAACAAAAGGGACACTTGAGGATAGTGATGGAGGTGTTGAGAAAACACCAATTGAAAGCGAATTTCTCTAAGTGTCACTTTTGGAGAAGGGAAGTGAGATTCTTGGGCCATGTTGTTTCCAAGAATGGTATTGCCATGGACCCTGCGAAGGTGGCTACGGTACAGGATTGGCTTACGCCCAAGAATGCAACAGATGTAAGAAGTTTCTTGGGGTTAGCTGGATATTATCGTAAGTTTATCCAGGACTTCTCTAAGATAGCAGCACCGTTGACTCAGTTGACTAAGAAGAATCAGTCCTTCGTCTGGGACGGAGTGTGTGGGAATGCATTCAAGAGTCTAAAAGAAAAGTTGACGCGTGCGCCAGTATTAGTCATTCCTAGAGGGAATGAAGAGATGACGGCATACACGGATGCTTGTGGTACCGGACTAGGTGCTGTATTGATGCAAGGAGGTAGGGTTGTAGCTTATGCTAGTCGGCAGCTAAAGCCGCATGAGAGAAAGTACCCTACCCATGATTTGGAACTAGCAGCGATTGCGTTCGCATTAAAGATGTGGAGACACTATCTCTTGGGAGAAAGATTTGAGTTGTTTACCGATCATAAATCGTTGAAGTATCTCTTCTCTTAGAAAGATCTGAATCTCCGTCAGTAGAGATGGTTAGAGTTCTTGGCTTCGTATGATTTTGATATCGCATATACACCTGGGAAAGGTAATGCGGTAGCCAATGCCTTGAGTAGGAGACATGCCAGCTTAGGGGCTATGTTTCTTGAATGGAAGCAACTGGAGTATATCGCGGGGTTTGATTTCAGACCAAAGTGCGAATTGGATCCAGAAATGCTAGCTAGTTTGGCGATCAGACCCACTTTGATAGAGCGGATTGGTTCTAGCCAGAGGGATGATCCTAATCTATTGGAAATCATCTCCAAGTTAGAGATGGACTTCAATGGTGAGGAGATGAATTTGTATGGGCTTGATTGAGATGGATGGCTTAGAAAGAATGGAAGACTAGTTTTGCCCAACGTGAATGGTTTGAGAGATGAAGTGCTTAGAGAATGTCATCAATCAAAACTGACTATACATCCCGGTGGTAATAAGATGTATCGGGACATGAAGCAGACTTACTACTGGGAAGGGATAAAAAGAGACGTTGGGAAGTTTATATCCAAATGCATGAATTGCCAGCTAGTTAAAGCCGAGCAAAGGAAGCCTAGTGGTTTGTTGCAACCACTAGAAATTCCCGAATCGAAATGGGAGCAAGTCTCGATGGATTTCATAGATGGTTTACCAAGGACTAGATCGGGATATGATAGCATTTGGGTAATTTTGGATCGATTGACTAAGAGCGCAAGATTTATACCTGTCAAATCGACCAGAACGGCAGCTAAGTTAGCAGAATTGTATATGAAGTGGGTAGTGAGATTTCATGGAGTACCTAAAAGCATTGTGAGTGACCGAGACCCGTTGTTTACTAGTGGGTTTTGGAAGAGCTTACAAGAGGCTCTAGGGTCAGAATTACATCTCAGTACCGCATATCATCCTCAGACCGACGGTCAGACGGAGAGGGTGAATTGTATACTGGAAGATCTCTTGAGAGCTTGTATATTGGATTTTGGTGGATCATGGGATGACCATTTGCATCTAGTAGAGTTTGCATATAATAATAGCTACCAATCCAGTATCGGTATGGCTCCATATGAAGCTTTGTACGGAAGACCGTGCAACTCTCCATCATGTTGGATAGAGACTGGCGAGAAGTTTATGCTTGGACCAGATGTGGTGAGGGAAACTTCAGATAAGATTTGGACCATTCAACAACGAATGAAAGCTGCCCAAGATAGGCAGAAGAGTTATGCTGATAAAAGGAGAAGAGATTTAAAATTCTCCGTTGGTGACTTGGTGTTTGTCAAGATTTCTCCGTTGAAGAGCATGATACGATTTGGTAGGAGAGGCAAGTTGGCACCAAGATTTGTTGGCCCATTCCCTGTTCTTGAACTAGTCGGGAATTTGGCGTATAGAGTCGACTTACCAGAGAAGATGGCGGGAGTTCACAACGTATTTCATGTTTCCCAACTAAGGAAGTTCGTTCACGACCCAGATATGACTATTTCACCTGATCAGCTAGAGGACTTCGAAGTAGAACCTGAGGCGGTTGGGAACCGCAAGCCGATCCGTATTGTCGAGCACAATACGAAGCAACTTCGAAGGAAGGCGGTGAGGCTAGTCAAGGTTCAGTGGGGCGAGAACGAGAATGACTGTACTTGGGAGACAGAAGAGAGCATAAGAAAGACGTATCCAGAACTCTTGGCCTGGTAAGATTTACTTTGCAGTTTAATTATTCTGCATGCTAGGATAGATTTGTTTTGCTTGTTTTGCATGTTTGATTGTTGTTTTATGTTTGATAGGCATGCGGGACCCTTTTGTGCGTTGTGGTTAGAGTATTTCGAGGGCGAAATTTCTTAAGGGGGGGAGAATGTAACAACCCGCATTCTACGCACCGAAGGATCGTAGAATATTTATTTCTTTCCCATATTAAGTTGTATGGTCATGTAACTTTGGGAAACAACCATTAGAATCATTTCCCATGTTCATGATTTTTGTCGATTTTTAAATGACCGTTTTGCCCCTAGTTGATCTTGTTTCGGCCATAACTTTTGATTGGAAAGGAATTTTGACCTGAATCCACTTCCATTAGATTCGTTTGATGGTTTACCTTTCCGTAGAGTGGTCACATGTGAAAAACGGACTTACTGTTTCGGAGATATGGCTGAAATAAGGTTTGGAAGGTGAAAAACTGCTTAACCGGGCCAAATAGGGTGATTAGTGAATGGGCCCATAACCCATTTCGGGATTAGAGTTATGGGGAGGCTGAAAGGAGTTAGAGAATCATTCCATTTCAGTTTTCTAGCCTCCACTTACCTCTTAGAAACCCTAAAAATGGCCTCCAACCTCTAAATCACCTCCAAATCATCTTCTAATCAAGGATTAAGCTTAGCAACATCAAATCAAGGGAGATCAACACCAAATCAACGTTAGAGCTGTTGTTTAGCATCGGGATTCGCACCAAATCAGATATTTACTTCAGATCTAAGTCTTATTTGTGGCTATAGGTGAGTGATTTGCATAGTTCCTCACTAATTATGGCTAATTAAGGGTAATTAGTGTTAATTAGCGAATTTAAACATGATAAAATTCTGGAAAAATATTTATAAAATTTGAAATGATGTTTTAGACCTCTGATATGAATTTGGGTTAATTTGGTTTAATTTTGCTAATCATATCATTAGTTTCACCTAAACATGCTTAAGGGGAAATATGGGGTTTTGGGTAAGTTTGATCCATTTTAACCTATCATTTTGTTGTTTTGGTGTTTGTGGTTGATTCCCTATGTTGCTATGACTGTATGGTATGCTTTGTGATTGATTAGAATAGGTAGAATGGTCGAAAACGCCATCGAGTGGTGTAAATTGCTTGCTGGAAGAAGTGCAGAAAGGCATCCGAACCGGATCGGATCGGTAGGAGGACCCGATCCGTTCCTATACTTCACTTTTCGATCTATTCGCTCTTCTCGTGGTATGTATTGTCCGATCCGACCCGTCTGACGTTCTCCGACCCGATCCGCTATGGTACCCCGACCCAAACAGATGTACCTCGACGAGGCTTGGAGACTACGACCCGACCCGAGTTGATTAGAAGAAGTCGATCCGAACTGTGGCACATTGGAGGACTCCGACCCGAACTGATGATGACGATTGGACGTGAAGACTCGATCCGATCCACTGAGATGAAGATGACCTGATTCGATCCAGCGAAGGGGGAGCACTCCGATCCGAACCGAACTGGTGGCTAAGAGGGGATCCGAACCGATCCGGTGATGACCAATAACCCGATATGCAAAGGTAGTCCAAATGGAAGTTCGAGCTCAGGATCTAGTTGGGAACCAATGAGTTCACTTTATGGTTGGACTTTGCTGCGGGACGTGTGCTAAGGAGTTGTCGACGTTCATAACTTCGATTCACCACTGAAAATGGATGATGGGCTACTTATCTGTGCAGTAGAGTCATTATGACTCGAGGGGCAAGGTGATGGTAGCAAGACTACGTTATCAGTGCAGTAGAGTCATTATGATTTGAGGGGCAATGTGATGCGTAGTAAGACTATGAGCCAGTGCAGTGGGGTCATTGTGACTCCATGGGGCAGAGTGGACATAGTAAAGGATTAGTGAGGCTATGAGCCAGTGTAGTGGGTTCATTGCGACTCCATGGGGCAAAGTGGACATAACAAAGGATTAGTGGCTACGTTATCAGTGCAGTGAAGCCATTTATGACTTCATGGGGCAAAGTGATCGTAGCAACGTACGTTGGGTGATCGAAGTGGTGAATATCGTATGCTTTACGCACTGAGTGAGAGTTGTGAGGATGGATGTTATGTTTGATTGTTTGCCATCACTATGACATGCACACCCCCACCCCCGTTACCTTTACACCATTTGAAATGGCACCTTAGAGTGTTGTACAGTATGTAGTGCTAACTCTTTGGTTGCAGGTCCAGGTTCAGGTATGTTTTAGTCTACCTGTTATTGTTCTGTTTAGATGCTTATCGCTCATACCAGGCTTTATGTCTGACCCAGCGTTTTATGTCTCCTCTTATTACTCTGGGTGCTCACACGAGCAGACTAGAGACATGTTAGCTGGTGATGCGCAAGTAGCTGATTCGGAGGCGAGCAGGAGGCTTCCACGTATGATATATAGATATTCTCCCTGTGTTGTTGGTGGTCGCTACTTGGGCATTAGTAGTGTGCCTCCTTTATCTTGCTTTTGCTTTTAGAGACAATTTGAAAAGTTGTAATAATGTTAGCTTTGGATCATAAGCTGTACTTGGATTTTCCGCTGCTATGTTAGTTGTTTTCAGCTTATGCACCGTCTCACCTATTTTATGTCAAGTATGTTGTTATTATATTTTATTCCCTGCGCTGTGAGACATTTTACAGGTTCCTTGTTAGTTCATTTTTCTTCTTTCCTTTTCTTCTGATGACCCGTCCCGTGCTGACCGGACATGTGTACAGCGCACTTTTGGAGTAAATGTCGGTTGGTGCGGGGTGGGCCGTCACAAAGTCCATCTACAAAATCCATGGAAATATGTACCCACTTCCACGTGGGGATCTCTAAAGGTAGTAACAGTCCTCCGGGATTCCTTTGCTCCGCTTTCACTTTTTGGCATGTTAAACATTTTGCCATGAACTCGGCTACATCTCTCTTCATTCCTTCCTAATGGAGATTCCTCTTCATATCCTTGTAAATTTTATCATCACTTGGGTGTATGGTCAATTTTGACCTATGGCATTCCTATAAAATTTCTTTCCTTAACCCTTCATCTTTACGAACGTGAAGTCAACTATCCCAAATAAACTCCCATCATCACCCATTGAGTACCAAACTGAATGAGGAAAGGTCTCCTTCTTTTCCGCTTTTCCATTTATGCTTCTTAATTACTCGTCAAGGTGTTGTGCATTTTTTAACCTTTCCCTTAGGGTGGTCTAATTATCATAGCCCCAAGAAAGCCATTAGAAGTGGTTAGTGGGGGTTGCCAATTAAAATTAGTGAGGAACACTAATTGCTTCCATTCCATTATTGTGTTAAGGGTCGCATGTTTCCTACTTAAAGCATCCGCCACAACGTTCCCCTTGCCCGGAGCATATTGAATCGTAAAGTCAAATGAGACAATATATTACATCCATCGTTGTTGTCTCAAGTTTTGGTCAAGTTGAGTAAATAAATACTTTAGGGACTTATGGTTAGTAAAGAGTTCAAATTTCTCCCCTAAAAGATAATGTCTACACATCTTAAGGGCGAACACTACTGCGGCTAACTCAAGGTCGTGAACTAGGTATCTTTTCTCTGGATCCTTGTGTAACGGCCCATCATTTTTGACCGTGCCGAATCGACCAAACATATCAACTCGAAATGTCCAAAACGAAAGATTGTTATTAGCTTCTGGGGTAAATAGAATATATCATAGAATCACAGATTACATACACAGAGTAATATTATATCTCATAGTGGAAAATTTAAAATACAATAGTAGTTCATGAAGCTACTAAATAAATTTTACATCAGAGTTTACATAAATAGTACAGCGGAAGTCTAATATAGTAAAAGAAAGATAACTACATAAATAGAAACAACAAGAATTGCTAGAACTGGATCATCTGAAAAGGTAGATATAGGTGAGCCAAAAATCCAATATATGCTCCAACTCCAACAGTGAATCTCGAAACTGTAACACTCGATCTGACCCGAGCAATAATGCAAAACAAAACAACTCGGATCAAGACTAACATTCTCATGGAAGTAAATCAACTCAAATGAAATGCTCGATGAAATGCAATTAGTAACTTAAAGGATGTTTGGGATCACCATCCTCTAAGGATCTGTCAAACTAATACTATATAGTATAATACGCTATATACAATAGTGTCTATCAGTAAAGTAAAATATCAAAATAGCGTAAGCGAGATTACCATGATTACCCTTACACCGTTTATATATTCCCATAGTATATACAGTACCGTAATTCCTCCGTAAACTGGATGGCTATCAGAGGGCACTCCATATAAAATAGTACAAAACAAAGTCATAGTGGATCACCATCCTCTAAGGATATGTCAAACTAATCCTATATAGTATAATACGCTATATACAATTGTGTCTATCAGTAAAGTAAAATATCAAAATAGCGTAAGCGGGATTACCATGATTACCCTTACACCGTTTATATATTCCCATAGTATATACAGTACCGTAATTCCTCCGTAAGCTGAAGGGCTATCAGAGGGCACTCTATATAAAACAGTACAAAACAAAGTCGTAGTGGCTCATATAAGGCATGTGACAAGGCACGCAAGGAATGCCAGGGTGGATTCACCGTTTGCAGAGCCGAACTGGTGGTAATGCACAGTAGCTACTACTTCCCACCTCGATACACACTCCCATAATCAAAAGGGCCCAAATCGAATCTCAACAGTAATAGAATAATATCGAAGAAATGTGCTCGATAAGAGGTATGACCTCATTTGGTCCGTGCGTAGCTCCTGTTTTAGCCACATCAAGCTGACTCAAGGTAGTCAGGGTCTCGTAATTAATATGAAATAAAATAAAATGGAGTCGTTTGCCAAATCATCCCCTTCATTCTGGAACTCCATCGCGTACACAGTTATTAAAGTGGTTTTCGGTATTGGCAGGGAGTATGACAATAGCCGATCCCAGTATCTTTAACAACCAATCGTTTACATTTTTCACATCATGACCATTATATTATAAATCACTTTATAAAATATTTTATATGAAATCTCATATTCGATTTTGAAATCAAATTTAAATATTTAACTTCAATTATATTAATTTGAAAACAACTCAAATCGCTTAAATCACATCGATTTATAAAAATCATATCAAAATATCTCAAATTTTAGTATAAACTAATATTATACTATTCAACTTCGGTTTTATAAAATTTCCGAGACTATTCACAAACCGATTTTCAAACCAAATCAACTTATATTTTAATTATAACTTAAAAAATTCAATTGCCATTTAAGTCAATACTAAAACATTTAATTTCGATAATATTTTGGTTTGTTTTATATTCGCAAAATTTAAGTTCGAAACAATACAAATAAAGTTCAAATTTTCCTTTATAAAAAATCGTTCCAAGTCGACTCATTTAAATCTAACATTTTGGTTGGAGTTCGATTATACGATTCAAGTCAATAACTTACATTTCAATATAACAAATTTATATTGTACTATATAATTCAAGTCATATATTCGAAATCGTTATTCATAAATATAAACAATTCACATAATTTGGTTTTACCCTCTTAAGGCATTCATTTTAGTCGATTAATGAAATCCAACACTTAGATTCAAATTCGCTTTTATATGTTTCAAAATGAAATCTTATACTTCAATTTAAACTAAATCATATTATAACTTATAATTCAAGTCATATAGTTCAAATTTGTTACATCTACATTTTTGAATCAAAACTTATATTCCCATTCAAACAAATTATGATCTAAAACCATTCCTTATATAACATCTATATATATAAATATTATATTCCATCGCTTAAATTTGAATTCAATTCATATCGATAATACATTTTAAAATAAATCAATTTCCCAATTCACATCAAGGTTCCTAATTTAAACCAAAACACATTTAGTTTCATATCCATTACGAATTTCAATTTAAACATCTATTCACGCAGTTTGAATTCATTTTCCAATATTTAAATCATTCAAATTCGCATTCCGTTAATTTAAATCAAATTCATCTCATATCCATTATAAACTTAAAAAAATTCAAAAACAATTTCCAATTTAAGGTTCATCCCTTTTTAAGTTCAAATAATTTTGAATTCAAATCTATATCATATATCAGTACCTTCGTTAAATCCATATCGTTATATAAATTCAAATCTTAAACTTCACATTTAAATCGCAAATCTTACTTATCCATCTCCGTTTTATTATTAAAGTTTATATAAGAAAATAAATCTTGAAAATAGATATACATATATAAATAAGTTTATAAAATTTTAAAATTAATTAGAATATAAATTATAAACATATATAAGATTAAAATAATATAGAAAATAAGTTTAAATAATTATTTATAAAAAGTTGAAAATACTTATATAATTAAATTATATAGTTTAAAATAAATAAATTGTAAGTAAAAACTTAAATAAGCATTAATTCTGTACTTACTTACAAAAAATCATTTTAACATATAATTCAAAATTATAAAAATTTAAGTTTAAAATATTTGAAATACAAATATATATATTTAAAAAAACAATCTTAAGTTGGTATTATAAAATCAAATTCCCAAATCAAAATACTTCGAAAATACGATCAATGGTGTCCGTATATAGTTTTCTACCATATGGTCAATTGATACAGATATTTATCATTTCAACCCACAATTTATAAAATTTCTACAGATCTATCATTTCAACCCTTAGTGATTTTTCCTAAACTAGGGGTATCAACAATCACAAACAACAAATCACATAGCAACAATCACAACATATATATCATCAGTGCATCTACGTGTCATATAAATACCGTGTCACATATGAAATGTGCATATATATCAAATCAAACAAATTTCTATCAGCAATCCTATACATTTCATATAACAGTTCATTATTGGTCTAACATCCATTAAAAATGTAAGTCAGGTGTGAGATAACTCATCTTTCGTGACACAGAAATGGAGGCGGCATACGGACTGACACAGAATTGAAACAATGTCGTCTAGGTACGATTCAAAAATAGATTTCTACTCAACGATCACTCATTTTTTTTATATTGGAAGAGGTCGGGGAATTTTATTGGATCGGTTCGGCTATTGGGTTTCGGGAATGGTTTCGAACTCGACACCGCACTCAACTCCAAAAATAAGCACAAATAAATTCCTTTTTACAAAATATTATATTATATATATATATACGGTAAAAATTTATAATTTAAAATCACATACACCCAAAACTGTATAATATATTTATTTTAAAATGATGGTACATTAACACACGCAAAACAACACACCCAATAAAACAAACAACTCACCACACAAAATATACGCTAACTCACGCAAACCCAACCCCAACCCCAAACTATACACTAAGGTAGCGTTTGATTTGTTAACTGGGCAGTTAATGTTCGCGTCTGCGTAGGACGCGTCCAAGGTGGGTCCCACACTTTTGCCCATTCAAGACGAACGGTTGAAAAGGTGGCTTTCGTGTCCGACGCGTCCGACGCGTCGGACGCACGTCTGATGCCACGAAATTTCCAGAATAGCCGATTCCTTTCCCTCTCCCTATATATTTCCTCCATTTCATTCCCCTTCCATTACCAAAACAGCACCAAATCCGAAAATTTCAGCTCCAATCACCATCTACTCGTCGATCTTCTAAGGTTTTTGCTTTTATATTTGTATTTTTTGCTTCTTTGCTCCCATATATATTTTATTCGTAATGATTTCGGTTTTTTCTTTTCCAGAATGACCGCAAGTCAGTCTTTGTCTACTCGTTCCATTGCCGAATGGAACAATGATACGACGAACACTTTCATCGATGTTGCATGGAACATCTCAGTTCCTGTGCACATAATGTTGGAGGATGGTACCAGGTGATTGCACAGGCGTTTAACGAGCGGACCGGGTTGGACTACAACGCTAGTCAAATGAAGAACGAGTTTGAAAACATGAAAAGAGATTGGGCTCCGTGGAACAGACTGCTACAGTTTGGTGGAGGGGGATGGGACGAGCAATTGGATACCGACACAGGAACGGATGATTGGTGGGCGACGGTGCCAATACCGATGCGCAAGTTCAAGAGTGGGTCTCCGGCACGATTCAGAGAGTTCGACTCCATTTTTGCAGGATGCATCCGTACTGATAGATGTCAGTACGCAATTCCGGATGCTCCACCAGTTCATCTGCAAGAGGCTCAGCTCTTTGGCGATATTATTCGTGGCGATAATGTGGAGATCTCGAGTCATCCGACTCATAGGCCGGTCAGGTCTGGTGCTGGCCCTTCTCGTTCAGCTCCTTCACGCATGGACCGAGACGAGCTTATCGATTTATACATGTCTGTACGCCGTGAGGAGGATGACTATCAGGATTGGGAGGTGTCGGTTATTATGTCTACACATGACAGATTGGGCGACAACCCATTTTATTCTCTGTTTGGCAAGCCCGAACAGCTTAGGGCTTGTGTTATTCATTTTGTTACGCAGCTGAGGGCTGGAAAGATGTGATGTTTTCTTTTATGTGGGTGTTGTAGTTGTGTTGTTTTATTTTCTGAATGTGTTGTGGTTTGTGATTGTGTTGTGATGTTTTTTAAATGGTGTTGTAATGCGTTGTACTGGCTTTTGCAATCTGCAATTTAAATTCTGCAAGAGGCATTCAATAATTTTTGTATTCTGCAATTTGTATTCTGTGTTCTACTATTCTGTTCAACAATAAACACACACAAACACAAACAATTAAAAACAATATATAAAAAAACAATAAAATAATAACTCTGCCCCTTCCAAAATGCCCCTTTCGTAAAAAGAACACATTCCCCGTTCCCAACAATGCCACTTCCAAATGCCCCTTCCCGTTCAAAATCAAACGGGCCCTAACTAACGCAACTCTCCTATAAACAACTCACACATCACAAAATTTAAAATCCATTATATGAATATATATATATATATATATACATACCCACACCAAATAAATATATAAACAATCAGTAAAATACACATACACTCACGCCACCATACACCATGCACACACACGTAGGACATTCACGTCCATCTTCACACACATGCGGGGCTTGGGTCCCGGGGAATAGTGGGTCAAGGCGGAGGAGAAGAGAGGCGATGTGAGTAGGGCGCAGGCTATCGGAAGAGAGGACATTAACTTGGCACGTGGGGTTTGGCTGCCATGGCTCAGTGAAGGGGTTTGGTCAGGACGGAAGCGACTGACGGGAAGGCTGTTATTTGGAAGAAGGTTGGCGGACTTCAGGTGGAGAGGGAGTGAAGGTCCATCGCAGCTGAATCCGGGCATGGCTTCGGTGTAGCAGGAGTGTTTGGAGTTGGCTTCAGGTGGAGAGACGGGTTTGCGGGTCTGAGTGAGCGGAGCAGGAAGCGGGCGGAGGAGCTCGGTAGGATGGGGGAGAACAACGCTAAGCTTCACGAGAAGAAAAACAAAAAAACAGAAGGAGATAAAGAAGCAGAAAAAGGACGGAGCATGCGTAGGAGGGATGGGACGAAGGTTGGTAGGAGGAAACAAACATGAAGGGGCGAAAAAAGAAGGAAAGAAGAGAGTGAGATGATGAATGCGCTGCTGATCTTTTCCATTTTATCCCTTTATTTTGTAGTTTGTACTAAGGCTGCGTTTGTTTTTTTGTCTGAATGCTGAATGCTGAATGCTTATTGTTGAGTGCTGAATGCTGAATGCTGAATACTGAAATGTTGTTTGTTTTAGCTTTTGTCTGAATTTTTTTTTATAAGACTACACGAAAAAAATTCAATACAAACTTAATATATAACAAACTAATGTTGATCAGCAAACAAAAAAACAAATCCATACTACATAAGTAATATCTTATTTTCATCATCCACTAATTACAAGCAATTTGCGATTTGATCACGCATGTTATTCATGAACATTTGTGCTTGAGTTGAAAATATATCACTGTGACTTGGCGGATCTTGTGGCGGTTCTGAAGCATCAACGGTGTTGTGCATTTCGTTGCTATCATTCTCATCATCCTCATCCTGCTCGGCTTGCTTAAATAACTCATCGTTAAGGGAAACGCGTCGTAAAAAATTATGTATGGCCATACAAGCAATAACTATATCTCTCTGTACCGAAAATTTATATGGGGACATTTTATTTAGAATGGGAAACCTCTTTTTAAGAACACCAAAACTTCTCTCAATAACGTTTCTTAGCTTTGCATGAGCATGGTTAAATTTTTCCTTTGTATTTGTAGCAGTATTACCTCTATAAGCTCTCAACCAATATCGGGTGTTGCGATATGGAGATAAAAAACCTCTTGTGTTAATATAAGCTGCATCACAAAGGTAATACATACCTATATTGACAAAATTGTGATTAACAATAATTTTCGATCAAGATGTTAATTAAATTATAAAATACTTACTTGGGGGTGGTATAGGAAAATCATTTGCAGGATCGTGCAGTGTTTCACTTAAGACTCTTGAGTCATGCGCTATTCCTTCCCACCCGGCCATCACATATATAAATTTCATGTCAAAATCGCATACTGCCAATACATTTTGATAACAATTTCCTTGACCTCGTCCTCTAAATGGTACTTGCTCATCTGTAGGAATATTTGCATCTATTAATGTGCCATCTAATGCACCAACTGCACCTATGAAAGCCCCTTCTCTTAAACCAATATGCGATCGAATATTTTCGACAGGTTTGGAAAAATCAGGAGGAACAATCATTTCTTGAGCAAAATTCAACATCGCGTTCAACACCTCATGAAAATATTTATGAACGGTTTGTCCAGAGTGTTGAAATCTGTATCTTATTATGCGATTCCGGTTATTATGACTTACAGTAGACAAAAACATTGCCATTTTTCTTCAACGTCAATGTGTTTGCTGTTATGGAGCCAATTCTTCTGTCGAAAGTAACGGCAAAAGTTTTTAAAAGATTGCTTATCCATTCGGAATTCATCATATATGACAACGGAAGGACCGTTCAACAACTCCTTCATGTACCGCTTTCCAGAAAGAGACGAAGTCAACACTCTTTGTCGTTTTGCTCCTTGGTTTTTGATTTTAAGTAATATTAGGAGTAAGAGCCATCCAGCATATACCCAGAGTTTTGGTGTCATCTGTAATGCGTATAGCAATTTATCAATATTAGCCAGAATGTAATAAATGTAAATATAAATGCAAACAAAAACTCTAAAATTATTAAGATGACCAATACAACAAATTATTCACGCAACATGCGTTACATTATTGAGAACATACATTAAACAACTACGGATATAGGACATAATTCAAAAAGTCAACTTTCTCATCAACAGTAATTTCATCCACGAAAGCTTTCATTAGTTCCGGCTTGGTGCAAAAAAACACTTTTGCTTGTTTGTACTCGTCGTGTGTTATAAGATCCAAATTTCTCAATTCTCTTAGAGAAGCAGTAACATCCGTGTACGAAGGTCCTTTGCTAGCCTTCTCCTCGTCAATCTGCTGCTTCAAGATGCCCAACAATCCTTCTATTTGATTTTCTAAAGTTTTGCCATTTGAGCTTTTTTGTTGTTTTTTCTTTGATCGACGAGGTGTTGCTTTCGAAGGACCATTGCAATTGGTGTCCTCCTCAAACGGTGCATTACCTATATCTTCAGTAACTCTTATGCCATCAAAATAATCGTCATTCATACTACTGTTTAAGACAACATTATTCTCATTAGGATCATCTTCTGTTTCCATACGATCATCCTCATCTTCATTATCAATAGTAGGACGTGGGAGTGATGATGAAGACGACCAAGCATATGTCCCTTTTGCTAGCGTTTTTTCAAATACGCCTTTCATTAGGTCGGGATATTTGAGAGAACTATTTCGGAACTTCGCTGCTCTTGGATCTTGCTGCAAATGTTAAAACATTTACGATGTGAATATATCATCATAATACATAACTTTGCATTACTACAATTTATTCGGATAAAATACTTATACAATTGATTAACTTGCCTGAATAACATCCTCCCATTTTTCAGGTGGTAAGTGTAGAGAGTTGGTGACAGCACAATAGCCATGACCGGATAGTCCAGTAATTTTTACCCATGCACTGTAATCTCTTCGCAAATAGTCATACCGATTTTTAAAAATTTTGTGGGCAAAATTCACATTCCATTTTCCGTTGAACTCTGCCTCTAGCCTTGTCCAAGAATCTTTCGTAAGGGACATTCCTTTATAACCATGCCGTTGAACTTCCCTAAAACACAACTCTAGAAAGTCTTTTTCCATTTCAGGATCCTTTGTGAAAGCTGCCCTGTCTTCACAATTCTCACTATCCTCGTTATCACAGTTTTTGCTCGTCGTTTTTCTTCTTGGTGCCATAACTGCCGACTAAAACTCATGTTTTCGTTATAAATATCTAAAAACTTTCTCTCATTTCGCTCGTCGATAGTATAACTATTAAAATAACGGACGCCGGTGACAATGGAGTCTTTCTCACCAAATATTTCTTTTAATATGCAAATACAACAAAGAAACATACATACTAACATTGCAGTAAGTAATAACATATAACATCATCTTATAACAAAAGATCTTTACTGTCGAATATTATGCATCTTAACCCATTTAGCTACCCAAACATTATAAAATTTAAGTGCCATCAAATATACGTCTAGATGTACAGTGGAGCCTATAAAAATGAGGTTCAAACACAAAGCACATGTAGATGCATGCTGCATGATATTAAAAGGAATAGCATCTATGGACTAAATAGCACGCAGCATAAACAAAAACTACAAAACTGTGTCTGTCAGCTACATAAAGTTTGCATGTGATGTGATAAAGTTGTACAAATTTTTGGATACTTACATAATATTTATATTTATTCTATTATCAATTCGGCTTAAAAAAGTTTACATAATATCACACTACAAATATCTGCAAGCTACTTGTTTTATCAAGTCAGGTAGGTAATACTTTTTTTAATGTGACATATAATCACATAGTACAAATATCACAATGATTGAAATCCAGTCCTCATGAGAATTTGTATAGACTCGTTTATGGCAAAAGAAAAATGTGTTTAAACCCAAATCACTCTATTTTGTACCAAAAAACCATGGACTGTGTATTTACTACATCGTTAACACAACATGTATGTACAACGGTAGTCGGCTTTAAAGGGATAACCACACATGTGATGTCAGTTGAAGTGTTCATCACACATTAGAGTATCGAGAAACCAGGATTAATTTGATGCTTCTTCAAACATGTGTGCACATATAATCAGAAAGATATTTGTATTTTTGCTAAAAAGTATACATAATGTTTGCTTCAGTCAGCTAAAACAACGAAAATACAGACAGTACAAATACCTTGAATGAAGCAATTCGCACCGTCCAGAAACTTTTAGCTGCAGAGAAGATGGGGTAAAAAAATAGCTTGCTGATATTCTTTATATAGCGAGTTCTCGGGTATTGCAAGACCTATTCACAAGCTGTGAGCTGGAGATATTTACAAGCTACGAGCTGGACTGGAGCTATTCAGAAGGTTTAATCAGCGATATTTTTTCGCTGAAAAAAAAGCGCTGAATTGATCAAGTTTCGCTGAATCTCTTCACCATACCAAACAGCTTAAAAAGGTCTGAACGCTGATTTTCATAAATTCAGAACTATTTTCAGCTGTTCTGAATAAAAACAAACAGAGCCTAAACGAAGCACCATCCTTCGGAACATGAACTGACCATTTCAAGTAAACAAAACGTTTTGATTTTTTTTCAAAATATAGGTAACGGATAACTTCCTTTAAATGCTGAAACGCGGTTTCAAAATTTCAAGCAAACGGTTGGTAAGGAATGGATAAAAATTCAGATGAGAACAAACAGATTTGACAACAAAAGATTAACGGATATTTTAGACGGCGAACAGAAATAAAATAAAGATAGACTTAATTTTTAAGTAAAATTTGAAAATAGAAAGTGAACGAACAATTTATAATTTAAAACGAAAATAAATGATTTTGAAATTCTAGAGGGAGTGATGGAAAAGAAAAGAAATGAGTTTTGAAAACAAAACGAACGGTTTTGAAATTTAAATATAAACGATATCAAAGGAGAATTGTTTGATATATGAACGATAAAGGATAAAGAAATATTAACAAATCGGAAAAGAAGAGTTTTGAAATATCAAATACAATAAATCCGAAAATTCAACGACAATCAATGCAATCGACTAGTCAAGAGCAATATCAAAAATAAAATTTTATAACTATTGAAAATATATTATATAATAATATAAGTAAAATTTTTAAATTAATATCTTAAGAAGTAAATTTCAAATACAAATAAACTCAGTAAACTAAATAAATACGATCTGAAATAGCATATACTAATTTCATTATCAACATATATTCATATAAAAAAAAATCATTCGCTATATAAAACTAAAATAAATTTTAGTCTCATATACCAATCAAAATACTTATTTAAATAAAATTTAAACAAATTTGAGTTTTAAATGAATAAAATAAAACAGAAATCAAAATAAAAATACACTTAAAATACTGGTTGTTACACCTTGAGTTGTCTACTAGCATAGGCAGCTACTCTTCCTTCTTGCATAAGGACTGCTCCTAAACCGGTCCCATATGCGTCAGTGTAAACAATGAATAATTTTGAATCGTCGGGTATACGTAGGACCAATGCACTAGTTAATACTTCCTTTAATTTCTTAAAGGCTATATCATAATTATTACTCTAAGCGAACACCAAATTCTTTTTCGTTAACTGGGTTAAAGGAGTAGTAGTCTTGGCAAGGTCTTTAATGAACTTCCTATAATATCCGGTCAATCCATGGAAGCTTCTTACTTCTGTAGCATAATTAGCATTCCTAGGTATCCTTTGTTCCTTGATTGTCTCGATCTTTGCTACGTCTACGACCAAGCCTTCGCTCGACACAATATGTCCTAAAAATCTTACTTCTTCCCTCCATAAATGGCACTTCGAGAATTTTTCTTTCACTTGGTTCTTTCTTAATATCCTTAACACTTGTCTTAAGTGTTCTCCATGCTCTTTACGGTCTTTTGAGAATATAAGGATATCATCTATGAAGACTACAACAATTTTATTTAGAATGCCCCTAAATACTCTACTCATGAGGTCAACAAAGAAGGCGGGTGCATTCGTTAGTCCGAAGGGCATAATTTATCATTGGAATAATCCGTCTGGTGTCCTAAATACTCTACTCATGAGGACAACTTTGGGTTTTGGGCATACCTTGGACATATGTCCTTCTTCATGGAAGTTATAACATTTTCACTTGAACAGCTTTTTCGCTAACGAGGTCCTACAATCATTGGCCTCATGGCCCTTGCGGTTGCACCTCGTACAAGTCTTTGCATCCTTTTTCAATTTGTTCTTCTTCTTGTTTTTTCCACCATTCCTTCTTCTTATTTTTGTTGGAGAGTTCTCCTTTCTCACCTTCCTTATCCTCCTTGGTGCTTTCGGCCGTTCATAAAATAGCTGTCTCAACTAGTGTCTCAAAAGTTGCCCCAAATGTTACTTGGGCTAACAAGGTTTCCTTGAACGGAGAGTTCAGCCCTTTAACAAATCTCAAGGCTTTGTTCATAAGGGTGTATACCAATCCTCTTTCAAACTTACATAATTCGGTGAATTTGGATACGTACTCTTGCAGGCTCAAGCTTCGTTGCTCGAGGTGGATGAATTTTTTTAGTTGGATAGTCATTTCTTCCCTTGGAAAAAACTTCGCTTCAAAACGGGTATTGAATTCGGCCTAAATAAATATTCAGCACTCACTTTCACCGATATTAAGTTCCGCCAATTAAGGGCCTCATCCTTCAAATGCAGGACGCAATTTTCCACTTTACCTCATTAGGCCAACCAATAGCTTTGAAAATTCTTTCACAGTCCATTAGCTAAGACTGGGCATTAATACAGCTTTCTTTTCTAGAAAACGATTTCCCTCCAAGATGCGTGAAAGTCTTACAAAGGCAGGAAAAGTCAAAGGCTACCTCAGCGGCAGGAGCTGCGGGTGCCGACGGGGCAGGATTGGCAACATGGACATGTTCAACAGTACAGAGATACTGTTGAAACCATTCTGGCAAGTATCTGGGCCTTGCCTGGTTACCTTGCTCAGCTGGGTTTTCTTCCATTCTACTATCTGAAAAGAAAAGGAAGAATCCCTTAGTGGATACTCCTGAGATAGTATTTAAGTTGAAAGGGAATAAAAACAATAAAGATGCTTAGTATAAATGTGCATGCTTATTGGGGATAAGTGTGTGTGTGTGTGTGTGTGTATATATATATATATAGTTTGAAAAATCTTTTTCAAAATACAAATACGCCTCTCATACGTATAATTCCCGTATAATAGGGTAACCCCAAATGTAACAACCCGCTCGAAATGGGCCTAAATTTCAACTCAAAAAAAGGCCAGTGAAACTCAGAGCCATTCTAAATGGGTCGTTGGTTCCTGTTAGGATTACATTTGCACAGAATATGTATATATATATATATATACACAGATACTTCGAATGAAAATCTCACACAGCGGAAAGAGAAAATATAATACTGAAAATAATATTTACCATTTATTTTAAAACCACAGAAATACTACAGTCATAGTTGCATATGTTCAACGGGTACATCAAATAGTTCATTCTCACAAGTTTCCAAAAGAAGTAAAGCAATAACTACTAAGAATAGCATAACAACTTCGTCTTCTTCATCATCTTCAATCATCACATCGTCCATGGCATTTACCCCATCTACTGACCTGTTGGATATGTTGAGGAGAGGGGTCAGAATATAAAGTTCTGAATGACTGAAATATAGTGTTACTTAATGACCATACCCAATATTTTTAGTAGGTTAAATATGTCAAGGTTGTCTACGCAGCACACAAAAAATAACAAGTTTCTAACCAATGAGCTTGATAGCCAAGTCAAATGCTCATTAGTGTTTTTAGGGTAAAGACCCAACTAGGTAGCATTCTCAGTCACTTATGGCCCTATTAAAGGTGGATTCTTATGATCTCTTATAACCTTGGAGCGGACCACTAGCCCTTTAAGACCCCGTCCTAATATGTTAATGTTTTTAAGTCTATACTCTCATTTGTAATATGAGAAGTAGTATTGCGAACATTACTACGTCACTGATAGTACTTGGTAGGACACCTATGTCGCTCAAGACTTCCCTTAGACAGTTGGTGAGCATGTAATGGCCACGTATCTTTCAATTACCAATCTGTCCCTAGTTGAGCCCTTACAAGCTTCTAGAGGAAGTGGACACCCCCGTGAACTTCCCTACTCCGTTACCATTTTAGGACTAACCACTTTTAGAGAAGGAGGAACTAAGACCTACTTCAAATGCAATTAAGGGTGGGTCCATGAATTTGGTTCCTCTCTATTGAATAAATCTTCGGAGGGATCTTAGTCCTAACCACTCAAGACCCAAACTAAACCAAATGCGAGTCAGCCAATTAAGACCTTCTCAAGGCACAGTAAACCTGCTTATTTTCACACAATAATCTTATATACATATTGTTATATATGTATATATACACACACACTAGACCTCTCACATTAAACCATACACCTGTAGACGTTGGATATGCCGGACGGTTCCGAACAGGCTTCTATTACAAGTTGGTTTAACCTTGTGTTTAGTGTACTAAGATTTTAAATGGCCTATGGCACCTAGACATCTCACATTAGTTGGGCTCACTTGTCGTTGCTGGATTTGCCGGTCGATTCCAAGCAGACTTCTACCACAAATGGAAACTAACCTCGTGTCTATGTGTCACTATTTATATATATTTAAAGTCATTCTATGTACACACACACAAGCAAACAAATATATATTTATTATGGGCACATTTCAAATTTGAATCTAACTAACCGCATTTATTACGCTAATACATCGTTAATTACATTGATTACGTTATATAAGTATAATAACAATAATGGCTAAATAACGTAAACATTCATATAAACGGTGAAACATTCTAACAAGGTGGCAATTGATAATTTTTCCAATTCAAGGTATACAAGTTAGATTTTCCATACTTTTACCGCTACAATATAGGCATGTCGTATAATAATAAGATAACAATTAGCAGTGGATGGAAAAGCATACATACAAAAATTTCGACATACATCCTAGGCATGTAGAAATGATTTCAATACTGAATTAAAAATAGAGTATTACATACACTTACACATGTATATTTATAACTCGTATCTTATCCAATTCACCATGTTTAGTGTTATGCACATAAAAATAGTTACATTTGAACTATTTCAATTGTAAATTCGTTTAGATCCAAAGTGGGACCCAAACCCAATTCAGATCGTGAAACAATCAAATCCAAACCTTTCAATCAAGTGATAATAAAGGTGAATTACATAAGATATAAATAATAGTAGCACACCCTTTTTCATCTTTAATCCAGTATCAAAACAAAAAGTCCACAAAACCCAAATAATCATGACAATTCATACGCAATTACAAGAAAGAGGATTTGGGAGTTTTAATGTTTATATTATCGATTTCCAAATCCTCTTAGGCATATTTTTCAACATGATAAACTAATAAAAATATAAATATGCCTAAGTAAACTAGATTCCACTCACAGATCAAGGCGGAACAAAGAGAAATCTATAGTAGATCTAGATCTGTGCTTTGATCTTTGCAGTCAAATGTGCTCCAATAATCCTTCTAATTATATATAAGAGACATGTATTAGAATCTCTCACACACACATATATATATACATATGTATATATATATATATATATGTTTATGCCAAATTCAATACTAAACTCATGTGAATTAGAATAGAGAGAGATTAAGAATAGAGTTGGAGAAAATAGAAGAAACTTTAATCTTATTCTTTTATTTTTCTCTGGAATTTAGCAATCATGGAGAGGCAGCATGGAGGCAGGGATAGAGAATGATTAGGGTTTCATAGTGTAATAGGAGGGGCTATATATAGTTGACTGTGTGAGCATAGACTGTTGGATTAATTAGAATTAATCAAAGCCTTTTATTTATATATAACCTCTAAGAAAAATCCTAACCAGCTAAATTTATTGGGTTGTCCAGTCGCTGAGTGGTCGACCCCTAGCGGTCGACCGATGGTCGATACCCCTTAAGGGGGGTCGACCCATTCGACGTTTGAACGCCCAATAAAGCTGCTTTGCTGAGTTGTTTATTTTATTTAATACGTTCCCTAATCCTTTAATCTTATTCCATATATACAATATACTTTATTCCCCCGATCTTATCTTCAATTCAAAATTTGAATTATCCCTCTTTATTTTTAATTTATAATTTATAATTTGGACACACACACACACACACACATATATATATATATATATATATATATATATTATCCACTTAATTATATATATACATATATATTCTGCGTTTACGGTCCAAATTCATTTGTTCACATAACTTCCCACACATTAATTGTATCAGCATATTATATATGAAAACGATTAAGAATTTCGCCATGAATCCAAATGAAAGAATTTCGTAGACTAATTCCTAAAGCTGCAAAATCTCATTTTCCAGCCATATTATTTAATTGCTTATTTTTAATTATCTATTTATTATTAATGCTTATGAATTTTACGGGGTGTTACAAAAACATTCAATTTCACTAATTAATCAAACTATACCATCAACAAGCATTAACAAAACGATTATTCATCGTTCAAACATAAGAAATTCACAAAATCCACGATAAACAATAAACGAATTAAACAAATGGATCTAACTTATAATAACACATGAATTAACATTGAAATTTATCGTTTAAGTTGCTAGATTAGATCTTATGGTGATTTGAATGAAAATATACATACCATGATGTAGATTTAGGTAAAAACAACTTGAAATGATGAAAATAAAATCGAACAACCCATATACTCGATTGAATCCGTGTGAGAGATGCTTATCACTCACCAAATCTTCAAATCAACTTGAAATCAAAGATCTACAAATCCATACAGCGAAGAAAATCTCCCAATTTGATGCAATATACTCTCTCTCTCGATGTTGATCTAGCCTTCCTTGATGTGGTTCTTCAATCTTCTAATGTAGATCTAAGATTTTAATGGAGGAGAGATGTATTTGATTGAAGTAGGGAGAATATCAAACCCCAGCCAAATAAGAGATGTATTTGATTGATGTACGTCTTCAATTCCCTTGCCTCTACCCCCTATTTATAGCCATCTAACTAGCCCACTAATGGGCCTCACCAATTTAGCCCATTAATGACTAGTTAGCCTGCCCAGAAATTGTGTAGCACTAAAACAGAAATTCCTCCCAAACCACTAAACCAAGTCTTTATTGTGACTACTCTATGGAATTGGCAACACCATTACCTTTCCAATAAAATTGATCTCAGCATCCGATTCGATCCCAGTCAAAAGTTATGCCTTGTACAAAATTGATAGGGGCAAAATGGTCACAAATAGAATTTATAAAAATTATGGACATGTCTCACATCCCCATAACCATAATACCAAAATATGAGAATGATCCAACCCTCACGGAATTAAATAAAAATATTTTACTATCCTCCGATACGTAAAATGCGGATCGTTACATTCTCCCGCATCCCCTTTAGGAATTTCGCCCTTGAAATCACAAACAAACTCAAGCAACCAAAAACAATTCCGCGTGCCTACCATCCATAACAGACAATTTATCATACAAACTAGCATCCATAAAGCCATGCATCCATAGTCTTAGCCTAACATACAGAATCCTAATGAATAGTTCAAGTTAAGGTGTAAGATGACACGACATTTATGGGTCATACCAACGAAGAGTTCTAGAGGGATCGTCTTCATACTCTCTTCCGTTTCCCACGTACAATCGACATCATCCTTACTCCACTTCACCTTGACTAGCTTAACCGTCTTCCTCCTAAGCTATTTCATGTCATTCCCCACATCGCGAAGTTCCTTACGAAGTTCCGTAACTACGGACTCGACTTCTAGGTCTTCGTACTGTTCCGCAGGTACCACCACATTCGAATCATGCACACACTTCTGTAGAAACGATACATGGAAAACATTGTGAATACTCAACATCTTCTTGGGTAAATCTAATCTATAAGCGAGCTTCCTAATCCGCTCGACTATTGGAAATGGTCTAACGAATCTTAGAGCTAACTTTCCTTTACTTTTGAACCGAACAACATGTTTCAACAGCAAAATCTTCACGAAAACCATGTCACCAACGTTGAATTCCAAATCTTTTCAATGTTTCTCGACATAACTCTTTTGACGGTCTTGGGTTGCCTTTATTCGTTATTGAAGGATCTCGATACAATCTGATGTCTCTTTGATTATCTCAGGCCTAAGTATCAACTTATCACCAGTCTCTAACCAACATGTTGGAGAATACACGGTCTACCATACAACGCTTCGTATGGTGCCATCATGATGCTTGACTGGTAGCTGTTGTTATACGCAAACTCAACTAAATGAAGATGGTTTTATGACGATCCCGCGAAGTGCAATAAACAAGATCTTAGGAGATCTTCCAAAACTGGTTAACTCTCTCAGCTTGACCATCAGTCTAGGGATGATAAGCCGTACTCAAACACAACTCAGTTCTCAAAGTCTCTTGCAAACTCTTCCAAAATCCACTTGTGAACAATGGATCTCGATCAGTCACTATGCTCTTCGGGATACTGTGGAATCGAGTTATCCATTTAATATAAAACTCAGCCAACTTCGATGCTGTCCTAGTCGTTCTGACTGTATCAAACCTTATACTTTTGTTCAGGCGATCCACTATGACCTAAATTCCTTCGTTTCCTGCCCTGGTTCTAGGTAGTCCATCGATAAAATCCTTCGATATCTGTTTCCACTTCCACATAGGAACTTCCAATGGCTGAAGCAATCCACCTGGCTTCTTCTGTTCAGCTTTCACCAACTGACAGTTCATGCACTTAAAAATAAATTTTCCAACATCCCTCTTCATCCCTTCCCAGTAGTAAGCTCGCTTCATATCATGATACATCTTGTTACCACCAGGATGAATCATCAAATTCAAGTGATGACATTCTCTCAGAACCTCATCTCTCAATCCATCAATATTAGGAACAACCAGTCAACCTTTCTTTTAGAGCCAACCTTTTCGATCGACTCCGAATTCCTTATTAACTGGTTCGAACTTCTGGATAATCTCGACAAGTTTTACGTCACGCTTTTGGCTCTCGCCAATCCTTTCGATGAGAGTAAGTCTTATCGATAAGTTTGCTAATATTTTAGGTTCTATCTCACGCCGAGGCCTGAAATCAAATCCTTCTAAGTACTCGAGGTGCTTCCATTCCGAAAACATCACTTCCAAACTTGCGTGTCTTCGATTCAATGCATCCGCAACTGCGTTACCTTTACCAGAGGTATAGGCTATACCAAAATCATATGATGCCAGAAACTCTAACCACCATTGCTGCCGAATATTCAAATCCTTTTAGGGGAAAAGATACTTCCACGACTTGTGATCCATTAACAACTTGAATTGAACTCCCAACAGAAAATGTCTCCACATCTTAAGAGCAAACACGATCGCCGCCAACTCCAAATCATGAGTTGGGTAACTCCTTTCATGCGGCTTGAGTTGTCGACTTGCATAGGCCATAAATCTATATTTCTGCATCAATACTGCTCCAAGTCCAGTACCACATGCATCGGTGTATACTACCCACTCGTCATTCCTACTTGGAATCATCAAAAGTGGATCACCCTCCAGTCTCTCTTTCAGGATTCTGAAAGCTTGATCACACTTCCCATCCCATGTGAACACTTGATTCTTCTTTTTCAATCCTGTTAATGGTCAAGATATCTTGGAGAGATCCTTGATTAAACGATGATAATACCCTGCCAACCCAAGGAAATTCCACAGATCCATCGCATTCTTAGATCTATTCTAGTCCTGGATTGTTTCCACCTTAGTGGGGTCAACCGCTATTCCATTTCCAGAAACAACATGGCCTAAGAACCTCACTTCGCTCTTCTAGAAGTGACACTTAAAAAACTTAGCTCTCATCTGATGCTTTCACAAGATTTCCAAAACAACTCTCAAGTGCATCTTATGCTCTTCCTCTTTCCGGGAGTAAACCAGAATATCATCCACGAACACAAGCACGAACTTGTTTAACGGATCTCTAAATACCCAATTCATAATATCCATGAAATACATTGGCGCGTTAGTCAACCCAAATGGCATCAACAACCATTCAAAGAAACCAAATGGTGTACTAAAAGCAGTCTTTGGCACACTATCCTTTGTCACCCTCATCTAGTGTAATCCCATTGCCAAGTCCATCTTAGGAAACACCTTGGCCTCGTGAAGCTGATCGAACAAGTCATCTATCCTCGGCAATAGATACTTGTTCTTCTTGGTCACCTTGTTTAGCTCAGGATAATCCACACACGATCTCAAAGATCCATCAGCCTTAGTTGCAAATACAACCGGTGCACCCTATTCAGACACACTTCTACGAATGAATCCTTTTTCCCAAAAGATCACGTACTAGTACCTCTAACTCTCGTTGTTCCTTAGGGACCGTCCGCCTAAGAGGCATGACGATAGTTCTAGCACCTTCGAACAAATCGATTCTGAACTTAATACCATGATGCTGTGACAATGCTTTGACCTCGTCAAAGACATTATCAAACTCACTAGCGGTTGGTACAGATGACAAGTCTTCCCGTGGAATCACAAGCGAATATAAAATAGCCTACGAAGACCCCGTCTTCTGGATTACTTCGAATCCCTATCATTAGCCCTTCAATTTTCCCCACTGTCACCTCAAGCTTCTCGCAATCCACTTTTGCCGCATACGCCTTGAGCCAGCCATACCCAAAATAATCCCAAACCCAGCGAAGTTCAAAATAAAGCAATCACACATAAAGGAGAAACCATGACTAAATAAACTAGATCAAATCAAAGCATACAAAGATTAAATGAACTCCCATCCAGAATAGTCACAATCAAAAGTCCACTACAATCTCAGGTTCCAAACCCAATTGACATATAAGTTTATTACAGGTAAAATAAGGCGATGTCCTAGTATCAACAGGACCCAAACCAAACACTTCTGGTAGAAGGCATACCAAAAACAACAACATCTTCTCCTAATTCTCATTAGGAATTCAATAGGAAACCAGAATAAATTCCGGAACACATTCCTCCACCAGCTGCTTATTCTTCAGAAAACCTAAACAGTCCTTCTTCTTATTCCTAGGCTCGCCACAGTTATAACACTTCTTCTCGACTTTTGGATTCTTGCAATCAGTTGGAAATATGGCCTTTCTATTGGAAGTTATAGCAAATGACATCCTTATTTGGTTTCTTCATTTGGCCATCATTCCCTTTTTGAAGTCTTTTCTTTCTCTTATTTAGCTTCTTCGTAGCATAGGAGTTAGTAAAAGTTTCTTCAAGAGGTTCATTCATGCTTCAAAAAGCCTCGTCCAAAACAGCATTGATCCATTCTTATCGCTCCTCAACCCGACATCGAAGTTTCTCCAAAGATATACTTCTTCTCAACTCGTCTTCTTCATCCATAGGGGAATAATTCCTTTGTCGCTTGGCGGAACCAACCCTAGGTACTTGCACAGGAACACTACGCTCTACCGCCCTTCTGGAATGGGCATCCTCTATATGATCGCAACCATCATGGCCCCAAACAAAACCAGATAATCAGGTATTGCCACCGAAGCTCCCAGCTGGCTACCATCGCCTACCCTTCCAATTGCAGGCTCATCCCTGGCAGCGCTTCCCGTATTTTGACGAATCGTTCCAAATATAAAAATAGAACGATTAGTCCACAAGCGCTATTATACTATACACTAATATATAGTATACGTCCATCAGAAATCTACAAATATGTCTCTTATATGTTATTACGTCTTCAAACTTTGGCTAAAATCGATTGACTAGAGCTCTGATACCAAATGTGATGACTGCCCATAACTCCCGCACTTAACAAGAGGAATAATGTGTTGAAAGATGTGCCAGGCAGCTATGGACGATCATCATAGTAGAATAATATACGCAGAACCTGTCGTATAACTCACAGCGCAAGTATAAAATATAATAGAACAAATACAACTAGCAATAATAGTGAAGCGGGATTGAGCAGAATTTTAACGTCCATATCATCATGAATTATCCAAAACATCAAACTGAATACAATAAAAAATTCTGTACGATGTACCTCACTACAAGTCACTCAAAGAAAACATCAAAGAGCAAACATCAATAATAGCTAGTAGAAAGTAAAATGTAAGCCTCTTACTCGTCGTCGCTAAGCGGCATCGTCCTCATCAAGATCAACTACTTGTCACCTACTACTTAGTCTTCCCATCCACACAATGGATGAACAACCCAAGGAAATAAGAGGGTGACACAAAACCTTGAGTTAGAAAATAGTCCTAACGAGCGATAAAATAACTATCAAACATCATCAATAAAGTATATGAGAAATAGGTTGATCAACCAACTAATATACCAACACATCAAAGAAGAAACCCAAAAACATCTCCTCCACTATTGATAGTGATAGCCTTTACAAGCAATGAGACAACAACAAATAGATATAGCAACTAGTTATCCTGTGTAATTCATTTTAATCGAGATTGACATCCCTCAAGCACAATCCTCGAAGGCCTAAACCAACATCAGACAAGCACCCAAGAGATGTCTCCTTCAATGTCGAGCAATCTACGCAAGTCGATACAAGCAAAACAATCAACATCCATGACTCTGGCTATCACCTCCAATCCTGCCTTGAAACCATCGCTAATCGTATGACTGGTCATATCATCATGCCATCCATCAAGAGCTAATGGTAACCCCGGCTCTACCAAAAACTCCATACTCCTTTCATCACTACATATCTAGGCCTTTCATCGCTACCCAAGGTACTCGACTAATCATCTAGTCTTTTAGGCATCCCTGTTATACCCGTGCTTTGAATCCGCTAGAACCTATCATAACGATAACTCCTCGGCCTTTAATATCTCTAGTCATCATCATCGGCGACCATCTATAAGCTCAAATTAACTTGAGCAACCATTATTCACAAGATGAAATCATCTTGTGTTGTCTTCACATTCGTTGCATTGCGACGATCAATGAACACTTCAAAACACTTTGAACATCCCTCCTTGAAGTCATGTCGAAGTCACGACCATCATCGAACTAAAAACATACAGCATTTGGTTGATATTTGATTCACAACGTTTCAGCCTTTGCTGTGTATAACATATCACAACATTCATTTTCCCTTCTACAACATTTCAAAAACACTATGGTTCCCCATTCACAGCGATTCAGACAGGCTATAGTTTCTCCGTGGCCGATCCATTGGAAGCACACACCCGACCCAAGAAAAATCCTTGCCCGATCCAACGTTTTCCTTTGCCCGATCCACCCATGAAACGTTTCCCGATCCATCCTATTCACAGCGTTTCTGGAAACGCTATCAATCCATGAAAATTCCGCCCGATCCATACTTTTTACAACGTTTTTTGAAACACTGTCAATCAATGAAAATTCAGCCCGTTTCATAATTTTTACAGCGTCTCTAAAACGTTGTAATCCCTAAAAATTTAGCCCGATCCGTACTTGAGAAAAACTTGCCAGATCCTTGACCGATCTATGCCAATCCGATCCATCCTAAATCAGCCTGGTCCATGGCCAGAAACCATTTGGTCCATCACAAAACTTGCGCAATCCATCGCCAGAACTCGCCTAATCCATTGCCAAAACTCGCCCAACCTATTCAACATCTACATGTGTCGATCCAAGCTTTTCTTGGCAAATAAGTCAGGCCGATCCAACTCCAATTCGATCCAAAGCTCGTGTAAAAGATTCAATTTCACCAATCAATCAAACCAAACCATCAAAAAGCATTAACACAAAGATTAATTGTCATTCAAACACAAGAAATTCACGAAATTCATGACAAATAATAAACAAATTAAACAAATGGATCTAACTTGTAATAACATATGAATTATCATAGAAATTTACCAATTTAAGTTGTTAGATTAGATCCTACGGTGATTAGAATGAAAATATACATGCCATGATGTAGATTTAGGCGAAAACAACTTGAAATGATGAAAATAAGATCAAACAACCCATATACTCGATTGAATCCATGTGAGAGATGCTTATCACTCACCAAATCTTCAAATTAGCTTGAAATCAATGATCTACAAATCCAGACAGCGAAGAACGATCTTTAATTCTCCCAGTTTGTTGTGATCTACTCTATCTTGATGTTGATCTAGCCTTCCTTGATGTAGATCTTCAATCTTCTAATGTAGATCTAAGATTTTATTGGAGGAGAGATGTATTTGATTGGAGTAAGGATAATCTCAAACCCCAACCAAATAAGAAGTGAAGAAAGTAAACCATTCTCCTTGCCTATACCCCCTATTTATAGCCATTTAACCAGCCCACTAATGGGCCTCACCAAATCATCCCATTAATGACTAGTTCGCATGTCCAAAAAATTTATAGCACTAAAATAGCAATTCCTTCCAAACTGCTGAATTAAATCTTTAATGTGACCACTCTACAGAATTGGTAACACCATTTCCTTTCTAATGAAATCGATCTTAGCACCTGATTCGATCTCAATCAAAAGTTATTCCTCGTACAAAACCGATATGGGCAAAATGGTCATAAATAAAATTGTTAAAAATTATGGACATGTCTTATATCCTTATAACCATCATATAAAAATATGAGAATGATCCAAACCTCAGGGAATTAAATAAAAAAAATTTACGATCCTTCGATACGTAAAATGCGGGTCGTTACAGAGAGTACCTAGTTAGTTACTTGTAATCCTACCAGTGTTAGACACGACTTGATAAAGGCTTAACCTAATATTTATTTAAGGTCCAGGGCCAACATTTTACGAGCACTGTGGGCCTTTTATTGGATAGCTCTCACACGGGCTGGTCGGCTCTATGACGCACATCCCCTCTATATTGCTTATCGTTTGTCTCTTCGTCGTGTTGTTCTGCTCCCACCAGCTTATCTTCATGTTTGGTGCTTGGGGGACCGATGTTACTTCGAGGACATGGGTAAGCTGCGTGTACGTAGAGATCCACAATGTTATGATATGTTCAGGAGGCATCATATTATTGGTAACATTACATACAGGGGTTTAAAGAGATAGGATGGGTAGATACGTAGATTTATTTCATACCGAGAGCTGACTTTGATATTTATTGGGATAGAGTTGCACCTTGATGCTACTTTGTACCAGGTTATAGTCGGGGTGTAAAATCCGGTCACGTAGATCCATGTGTGGCTACCGGTAGAGTTCTTCCTCCACCATTTACTTTTGATCCCACCCCATTATGAACTAAATTTTAATTATCTAATATAGAATCTTCTTTAACTCAATAGAGGACGACCCATACTGTTTAACTCAATAGATGACGACCCGTATTTTTTAACTATAATGGAAACTAAAAAGTTACTAGTCAATTACGACAAAAGAAATTAAAGAACTAACTATAGTTGAGGAAACTTTGACATAAGAATCTTCTCTTTGAGACTTATCTAATATTCCTTCTTGTAGTCATCCATTCTAGTCAGGTCTTTGGCCATTATTTCTTTGTCCTCTCTTTGGTGTTCCATAGCCTGTTGATGTTGCCTGACAGCTAACTCTTGCGTTTGAATTAGCAGTTTTGCTTATTAGGATCAGCAGACCTGATCAATACTTCTATTTTCTTCTGAGCTGGCAAAGTACTATCTTAGTGTCTACGCTTGTGTATTTCAAAGGTGGTGTTGACTTTTGGATCTATGACAACATCAACCTTTTTCTTCCTCTTTATAGCTTTGACTCCCACTGGTCTATAATCTTCGTCTTGTCTTTGACTAAATTCATCAAGTAGGTTTTCCCCCTAAAAAAAGAGGATCTCTTCCCGATAATTCTCCAGGACTAGATGAATAAGTGGATTATGAATCTTTGTTCTTCCCCTTTGCAGATGTTTGAACATCATGTTTGCTCTTGGCAGTATCAGAGTTCCATTTTGGTTGACTGGTAAGAAACTCATAACAGTTCAAGAACTGGTAATAATATGGTCTTTTTCCCCTTTTTTTTAGCGAACAATTTCTTGAACTCCTCATTTTCCATTCGTTTCTTCCAATAAAGAATGGAATAGATTCTTAAATAACAATTAGATCACTTACATACATATTATAAAAAACATACCAAATGGTCCTGGCCTCTCATGCCACTAGAATTTTCTTTCTTTATTTTATAAACTTGTGATTCATAAAAAGGAGTTTGACAATTTATTTTCCCTGATCAACTTTGAATTGCCAACAACATTCGTGTGCTTTCAGGATGCTTTAGGTTGAAGGCATTCTTTATTTTTTTTTCAAAGCTTGTCGCCTGACTGGTCGTTGCCTATAACTGAATGCTGTGAAAAATGGCAGTATATGTTGCATAGGTCGTAGTCCTCGCTTGTCTATGGAAGGATTGATTTTTTTCTTAGAGGAATAGCTTTGTTATTCTGGGTGTTGTCTTCGAAAACATAGCTTCTGGGCTTCGTCGGATGTGAAAATTATCCAAAAGGTGAAGACATTATTATGTTTTTGTTGTTTTGAGAGTAATAGATACAAAGAAAGAGAATTGTGTTGTGATTTTGTATGTGTGGAAGTTTGTAATTTGTAGTTGAAAATAAAATAGTTGTAGCTGGAATATTGTTGTTTTATAGTCATTGGAGGTGAATATGACCGTTGTATAGTCGTGGGAGGTGAATATGACCGTTTCATAGTTGTTGTAGGTGGAACGTTGGGTGTAAATGGTTCTCGTGCTGATTAAATTTGCGCCTATTATAGGGTGTCGATTAGGTCAACGCCTTACATTTAGGCGTTGATTTAATTAGCGCCCAGGACCAATTCAGAATCCTGGATTGGTTCTTAAATTTTGCCCTGAATATTCAGGGCTAAATTCACTATTGGGATAGAATTGATCCAACATTCCAAATTTCGGAGGAGTAATTTGGAACTATTGGATATGCTCTATTATCGTGTAATGTCCATTGTGGAGATAAAAAAGGATACAAATGGTTAATTTTGGTTCTTAATTCACTAACACTTGTATATTTTTTGTAATATTGTATATGTAAAGTTTTTTTAATGAGTATGAAATGGTCTTTTCTTGATACTAATAAAAAAAGATTAAGTACAATCTATTATATTTAAATTCCACAGTTGTAGATCCATGAGCATACATAGATGCGTTGTATCAGAAATGAGAAGATAATTCTATTGAATTTGTAACCTTAATGTGAAAAAGGTCGAAAGAGAAGATTGGGTCACTAAGACATGGTAAATTAGCGATGCCTTGATGATACTTTCACGATGCCTTCAATTTTAGTGATGCCACGATATTTCCACGTAAGCATGGTGTTGCTAGTCAACGTCAGAAATTAGTCATTTCCCTTGTATTGCACCAAAGTTTCGATAGTCATGATACTTTTATTTTAAGCTATTACTTTTGTAGTATTAACGGTAAAATTTCATTGATAAAAAGCTGGGAGAGGATGATGATAAAGATTGTAAACTGGTAGTGAAATTTTGTTAAACGATAGCGTATTTTTTTAATTTTAAAAAGATACCGTGGAATCAAGTTCAACGAATTCTCTTTATTAAGAGTAGAGATAAGAAGGTGTGTGCATGTGTAACATGATAATATATACTATATTATAATTACTAAGTTGGGATTGGAGAGCATACAAGCCCCCTCCCACTTTCTAAACTCAATGGTCGCAAGCCCCCTCCTACTTACTAAATGTAACAACCCGAAAAATCTGAGCCAATTTAAAATTTTTAATTTGGCTATTTTAGTGAATTTTAGATATTTAAAATTATTTTAAATAATAACGATGAAAAGTATGTTTGAATCGACGTTTGAAAAGAAATATAATTTTTTTAATTATAAATAAGGCCTGAAATGGCGCGGTAGTTTCAAAATTTCAATTCAAACTTTGACTGACTGTACAGGGTGCAAAACAAAACAGATTTTAGTGAAACAAAAAATATTTAAATCTGTTAGTGAATATCTTTCTAACGAATCTGAAAAATCGAAGTTTCATAGCCGAAATCAAAAGTTATGGCAAACGAATTTTCAGAAAGGTCGCTATAGAGTTTATATAGCCCGTGAAAATAGCCATTTTGCAAACGACTTCAGAATTCGACAAAACCACTTTTGTTGGATCCGGGATGCCAAATTATTGCTAGGTTTCAAATTTCATAATTTTTGAAGTTAGTATGCGAGCGTGGAAAATGAAAACGTGTTTGATCGATTTCTGTTAAATTGGATCGACTAGAAAATGACCATTTTTCAAACGGTCTCAAAATTCGACGAAACTAGTTTTGTTGGGACCGTATCGTCAAAACATAGCTAGATTTATTTTTCGGGAATTTTTAGAATCAGTATGTGGCCCCGGCAAATTGAAATGTACATTCAAAGCAAATATTGAATGTTTTAAATTTTAAATTGAAGAGAAACTGACTGAAACATTCGAATGGGCCTACGAAACATATCCCATTGTGTTCGGAATGGGGGTATTTAGCTAGGGACGACAGTCGTTGGGTTTGAATTGGAGTTCGTATGAGATGAGGGGTATTTTTGGATTTTTAAAATATATAAATACAAAAAAAAATTCTATTGGCCAGTCAAACCTTCTCTCTCCCCGATCTTCTTCTGCTCGACGATGGAAAGAGCTCTCGTGCTTCTCTCCTCATTTTTTCCTCCTCCATGCAGTAAAAGCATGAGCTCCAGTTGAAGATTTTGAACTGCTCACTCCCCTCTACAAATCCATACCAGAATCGGCCTTCCTCGCTGCATTATTTTCGAGATTCATGCTCGAGAAGAACCGCCGCATCGAATGAAATTCCGCCGCCCACGGTGGTGCGAGCTCGACCTCACCACCCTCGCTTGGAAGCCCTCTCGACGCTCTACGCTGTGGTGCTGGCCGATTGCCCCTAGCTTCGCGGATTTCACGAAAAACTAAAACCTAGTTTTGAGGATATCGTGGAGGTAACGGTTGTTTTATTTTAAACAGTTTATAGCACTTTAAAATGCTACGGTTTATAATTTCACTATAAAAATCATATCTTTCTCGTTTTTGACGAAATCTAGTGAAACAAGAGACAGTGGACTCGTGTGGACGTCCTCTACATTCTAGAAGAGACCGCATATTTTTCTAAGCCTTATGCAATTTTTGGTGGAGTGGAACCCAATGCGAGATTTCTGAATTATAAACGATATGGAATCAACGATGTATAAATTATATAGTCGAAGTATGAGTTATATAAGCGTTGTACACCACATGTATAAGCGTTGTATAAGTTGTATGTTCGATGTATAAGTTATATATGCATTGTAAAAATGATATGTGGGTTGAAATAAATTAAAATGATATTGAAAAAAAAACGAAATATATATATATATACTCCCCTCGTCAACAGACCATGGACGATATATATTGGTTGTGATATTGTTTGGATTATTGGTTGATGTGAAAATTTGGTGAATATCATGAATGGTTGGTTTGAAATGATTGATTGTGATTGAAATCCCAATAGGATTAGTATATGGGAAAATTCATCTGCGTACGAACTAGATATTGAAAATCCCCATTGTCAAAAGCTGCAAGGCTTTAAGGTAGAGCGAGGAGCCATACTAGGGACGGTGCCGGTTTTAACTGCCCTATAGTTATGCTGCCGAAATTTTCTGAAATATTTCTGTGTTTGATTTAAATTCATGTGTTGAATGTTGAAATAAAATTCATGTGTTGAATGTTGAAATTAAATTCATATGTTGAAGTAATATTCTTGTGTTGAATGGAGTTCGTGTATTGAATAAATTCTTTGGAAGACAAAAATAACATTTTTATCATATACATGGACAATATAAAATATTAGTGGTTTAAATAAATTGTTTTAACACCAAAAATAACATTTTTACCTTATATATAAACTATATAAAATAATCGTGTTTTGAAATAAATTGTTTTAAAATAAAAATCACATTTTCATTGTATATATAAACTATTGGAAAATTCATGTGTTGAATAGAAATTCATGTGTTGAACAGAAATTCCTGTGTTGAAATAAAATAAACAAAATTCATATGTTGAACAGAAATTCCTGTGTTGAAATAAAATAAACAAAATTCTTGTGTTGAATAGAAATTCATGTGTTGAATAGAAATTCATGTGTGGAAATAAAAATTCATGTGTTGAAATAAATATCTGTTGGATAAAAATATCATTTTTATCAAATATATGAAGTGAAAATGGTTTTGAAGTCGAATAATCGATTATATTTTTATGTATATATAAATATAATTAAAATATATCGAATACCGAAGCTGCAGTTCGTGTTTTTAAACCGTGATTTCAAACGATTAGTGCGGGAGATCCGACCATCGGATTTCCCCAAAATTGAAACTGTTGGGTTCGCTTTGGAAATATCTTTCCAACGATACCCACTTTGTGAAAATCCAACGGTTGGATTGTCTGGAATGTTTAATTCAAATCTGAAGAAAAACAACGCCAGAATCGATTATATATATATAAAAATATAATTAAAATAAATCGAATAACGACGCTGTAGTTCATATTTTGAAATCGAAACTTCAAACGAGTGTACCGGGAGATCCGACCGTCGGATTTTCCCAAAACTGAAACCGTTGGATTCGTTTTGAAAAGATCTTTCTAATGATATAAAATTTGTGAAGATCCAACAGTTAGATTTTCAGATAGGTGTAAATCAAATCTGAAAAAAAACAGCACCACGGCCGCGTTATGGCTTGAAGCGTCGTTTGAATGAAATGGCTATTTTTAAATAAGTAAAAATAGCGATAAATCATTATAAAATATTATAAACGATATGGAATGGAAATAAACCGAATTTACCCGGTTTAGTGGATATTTGATGTTTGAATGTGTTTGGCGTGAATTGTTGTCGAATAATTTAACCATTGAAATAAATTGATTTAAACTCTAAATATACGTGAATTTGTTGAAAAGGCCGAGTTAAATCTCGTTTCAAATAATTGATCGGCGATAAGAAGTCGATGATGAAGACGGTGGTTGAAGACCGGAGATCTTCACCTCGGTTTGATGATAACTGACGTCTTGATTGGGAGGCATCCCGAAATATAGATAATAAGTGGTGATCGTCCAGACGTACTTGGAGATCGATGGATATGCGAGGTATATGGTGCCTCTGGTTTTGTTCAGACCCAGAACGAATTTGCAAATGGACTGTGTGTCTGACATTGGATTTTGTTCTGTGGTGATTGATCTCTATTAAATATATATCTGTTTGGCGGCGGAGAATTTATTCTCTTGCTTAACGCCCTTCTCTGAGACGTACGAGCTCAGAGGTTATATATCGATAGAAATCAGTCACATAGAGTGAATTGCCTGTGTGGCATGCCTAAGTGGCAGATGATCAAGGCTTCTGTTGAAAAGCAAAGTCTTGTGGTTGATGATCAAAGCACGGCCTGTGTGGCATAGCTTTGTGTATAACGTTGATTCGCGAGCCTCACACCCCGGTATGAACAAGAAACGGGAGAGGACCTCAGGGAGGACATGCGTTTCCTTCGAGCTAGGGTGGTGTCAGTGATCTACCAGCCCTGACATTTATATTATTTTCACCTGTGTGGTTGTTGTTGTTGCGAGGCGCCTCGGATATGGAGTCATTGGGCTCATTTTCGCCCCATAGGGCGGGGGAACGCAGTGTCCATGGTTTAAGTTTAATCCACATCGAGTGGACCGGCCCTGACGATCCAAGGGTCACTCGAGCTCTGATACTAAGACATGGTAGGGTAGATTGTCTCGAAGCTGTGAGGACGATCCCTGGCCTCGATTCATAACGGAAATCCAATTTCCAAATACGTGACTTTGCGGTTTTGATTGTATACCTATATATGGCGACATGATATATGGTACCCATGCCGTCTATGATTAATAGTTATGATTGAAATTTGTTTTTGAAACATATAAACACTAGTAATAATATCAAATGCTTTTGTTTTATTCGTATCAAGCATATTTTGGCCATTATAAGGTAAAACTCTATCCTCCGGTTTGCGTTGCATTGTGTGATGGGAACTGAGTCTTATAATGGCATCTTTTTTATAAAAAGCATTGCGATGTTTAAAAGATTTACTTGTTTTAAAGCACTGGCAATCCAATGGAGTAAACCCGTTCCGCGAAAGTGGCGTGGTCCTATGATTGGCCATATTACAAAATGTGTTAACTAGATTTCTTATACCAGTCCCATGACTGACTCGTAGTTTGTTTCACTTGCAAACTCGGGTGCCCCTTTTTCTACACGGGCAGCCTTGTATTCAGGTTTTAGCAGGCTCTTTCTGGATAGCTGGAGCTGAAAATGGATTCTACCATTTATCTCTTTTATGATGTTCAGCTCCTATTGCACATATTATGTTTTATTTTCCGTTGTAGACATTTATGTATAGTTGAACTGTATTTTATACTAAGTATGATCCTGTATACTGTGTAACTCAGATGATTATGTTTATCCAGCGTATTCTATTGTACATTATCTGGTGTATTTATTTATTTCTGTTCTGCTGTTATCTGTTTATGTGTTATATTCCAAAGATTACCCTTGCCACCGGCATATGTGGTTTTGGGGTCGTCATAACGTGGTATCAGAGCTTTGGTTAAGCTTAGTTATGGAATATGGCATATTAACGAACTCGTCAGAAATAGAACCAGTTGTGTTCTAGGACGAATAACTCATTACAGATAGGATCAGTAATATCCTAATATAAGTATAGCAGAATGAAATACGCCCGATAGACACATTTACATTCAAGTATATGTTTCTATGCTTTAAAATATCTTTTCTGTTGACCTGACACTTGATCTGCTATATGCAGAAGTACTAGAAAATGAGTGTCAGAAACAGAAGAAGGAATGCAGATCCAGATCTAGAGGCTCTATTTAAGAGATATCGAAACCTGGGTGGAGCACAATTCTCGGGCAACGAATCGATTATTCAAACTCAAGCTTGGATGAGTTCTGCTGAAAGAATTTTTGAGCGTTCCCAGCTGAGAGATGATCAGAAAAGATTAGTGGCATCTTGGGCGCTCAAAGAAGAAGCTTTAATTTGGTAGGAAACAATCATTCAAGATAATCCAGAAGGTAATATTACCTGGGATAGATTTAAAGAGATTTTCAGTGAAAGATTTACTCCACCAGAAGCAACTGAGTGGTTATGTGATGAATTCTACTATTTGATACAAGGAGATATGAATATCCCAGAATATCATAAAAAATTCAATGAAATTTCTCATTTTCCCCCTCATCTAATTCAAAATCCGAAGAGGAAGAATCTGAGGTTTATTAATGGTCTTCAAAGGAAGTACCAGAATAGTGTGATGGGGCATGTGAAGCTTCCTTTTAATGAAATGATATACATGGCTTATCAGTATGAAGATCTAGATAAGCGGGACCTTTTTGTCGAGGAAGAGGAAGCTAGTTTTAGCAACAAAAGGAAATTTGAAACTAATGGCCCAGAGACAAGTACGCATCCTGAATCGAGCAACAAGTCTGAAGGCAATAAGAGGCCAAAGGCTAGTCAGAAAAAGGTAAAGACAGTGGTGTGTCCGAAGTGTAATCAGCAAGGGCATTCGATAAGGAAATGTAGATCTTCGAAAAGGGAAGGATCTAAATCCAGGGACCAGTTTCAAGAGATTAGAAAATGCAATCGATGCCATCAGTCTGGTCATCTTTCAAAGGCCTTCCAGCTATCAAAGAAATCTGAAGCAGTACATGTGAATGAAGTGGCAGAAACTTCAGCACCCTCAGCTAGTCAGGGAAGGTCTAATGTTTTGGAAGGCACGCTTGCTGTCAAAAACATTCCAGTTAAAGTACTGTTTGATACAGGCGCGTCACGAAGTTTTATTGCAAAGAATGCGGTTAAGAAGTTGAATTTGAATTTGAAAAGGCTCAAGGAACCCATCATTGTCCATAATCCGGTTGGGGGTTCTCTCGATCTTAGCTGGATTTGTGGGGTGCCTGCCTCTTTTTCCAGATATTGGTTTCCTACCATCTCGATCATCATGAATTTTACCGAATTCGATCTTATTTTGGGATTGGATTGGTTAACCAAGTATGAAGCTGAGGTCAAATGTGCCGAGAGAGTGGTTAAGGCAAGGATTAAATCAGGGGATTATATCACCATACCACGCGAAGGTCCGAATTCAAATAGAAAAGACTTTTGGTCAGCTCTTGATGTTTGTCCTGCTCAAATAGAAAATATCCATGTAGTCACAGAGAATATTCTGGACCTCGTAAAAGATATTCCTGTCGTAAAGAATTATGCAGATGTGTTCGAAGAAGTTGTTAGCTTACCTCCGAACAGAGAAATTGATTTCAAGATCGCTTTAATTCTGAATGCAAGGCCAGTAGTGCACGCTATTCGGGGAATGACTCTAAAGGAGAAAGAAGAATTATATAATCAAACTAGACAGCTTGTATGGAAGGGTCTGATCAGGCCTAGTTTCTCTTATTGGGGAGCAGCAGTGGTGTTTGTCCCAAAGTCAGACGGTACTCTTCGACTATGTGTGGATTATCGTGACTTGAATAAGCAGACATTGAAGAACAAATATCCATTGCAGCGAATTGATGATTTGCTGGATCGATTGAATGGTGCACAAGTGTTTTCAAGGATGGACCTAGCTACAGGCTTCCATCAGATTCGTATTGCCGAAGAGTGTGTTCCTATGACAGCATTCAGAGGTCCCGATTTGTTCTATGAGTGGTTAGTAATGTCGTTCGGCTTATGTAACGCTCCTGCCTATTTTGTGGATTTAATGAATCGAGTATTCCGCGATGTCTTGAATAAATTTGTTCTGGTTTCATTGATGACATATTAATCTTCTCTAAGTCATAGAGCGAGCATACGGAACATTTGGAACAAGTGTTAGAAATTCTGCGAAAGAATGTCTTGAAGGCCAAACTTTCCAAATGTATATTCTGGCAAGAAGAAGTCAAGTTTCTTGGCCATGTGGTATCAAAAGAAGGAATTTCTGTGGATCCCGGTAAAATCACCGCTATTCAAAATTGGAAGCAGCCTAGTACTCCTACAGAAGTTCGAAGTTTTCTTGGATTAGCTAGTTATTATCGGAAGTTCGTCAAAGATTTTTCAATGATATCTAGTTCCTTAACGAAGCTTACCAAGAAGCAAGCAGGATTCAAGTGGACTCCCGAATGTGAGGAGGCTTTTCAGAAGCTAAAATTAAGATTAACGACTGCTCCAGTGTTAACGATTATCGATGGCAATCAAGACTTGAAAGTCTGGACAGATGCCTCTAGAGAAGGCCTTGGTGCAGTATTAACACAAAGAGGTCAAGTGGTTGCTTATGCTAGCCGTCAGCTGAAACCGCATGAGAAAAATTACGTTACTCATGATCTTGAGTTGTTAGCCATTGTATTTGCTTTGAAAATCTGGAGGCACTATCTTTTGGGTGTGAAATTCGAACTGTATACAGATCATCAGTTGATAAAGTATTTGTTCACCCAGATAGACTTGAATCTGAGGCAGCAACGTTGGCTAGAATTTCTTGCAGCATACGATTCTCAGATTTTGTACACTCCAGGGAAAGCCAATGTTGTGGCCGATGCGCTAAGTAGAAAGAATGTAGTGATCGCCAGTTTTATTATTACAACTTCATTGATTGATAAAATATCTGCTCTTCAGAAGGTCGATCACTTCATTCATAGGACCAGAGAAAGAATACAGAAAGGCGAACCCTTGAGTTTCCAGATTGATAACCAAGGGGTTCTAAGGCTAAAGGGTCGAATTTGTGTTCCTAACATTTCTGAGCTCCGGAGAGAAGTACTGGATGAATGCCACAAGTCAAAGCTTAGTATCCATCCAGGAGTGGGAAAATGTATAATGATATTAACCGTACATTTTGGTGGAGATCGATGAAGAGAGACATTTCTTTATATGTTAGCAGGTGCTCTACTTGCCAACTAGTCAAAAGCGACTAACAGAAACTGGCTGGATTGTTGTAATCGCTGGACATTCCAGGTTGGAAGTGGGAACATATTTCCATGGACTTCATAGATGGTTTGCCCAGAACCAGGAAAGGAAATGACAGTATTTGGGTGATCGTAGATCGCTTCACGAGGACCGTCTATTTTATACCTGTCAGATCCAATAGAACCGCTCAAAGTCTAACACAGATTTATTTCAAAGAAATTGTTAAGCTACATGGAGTGACGATCAATATAGTCAGTGATAGAGATCCAATATTTACTAGCAAATTCTGGGAGGCATTTCAAATAGAACTGGGGACAAAGCTGAATCTAAGCACCGCCTATCATCCTCAGACAGATGGTCAGACTGAGAGGGTGAATCGTATACTAGAAGATTTATTGCGGTCTCGTGTTCTTGATTTTGGTGGATCATGGGAAGACCATTTGCATTTGGCTGAGTTCTCATACAACAACAGCTACCAAGCGAGCTTAACAATGTCACCATTCGAAGTATTGTATGGTAGACCGTGTCGATCTCCTGCTTGTTGGTTAGAACCTAGTAATAGGCTTGTATTGGGACCCGATATGATTCGAGAAGCTACGGATAAAGTCGATTTCATTAAGAAACGATTGCTAGCGGCTCAAAGCCGACAGAAGAGATATGCAGACTCGAGAAGGCGGGATTTAGCATTTGCTGTTGGTGACTATGTGTATCTAAGGGTTTCTTCAATGAGAGGAGTAATTCGATTTGGCAAAACTGGGAAGTTGGCGACCAGATTTATTGGTCCATTCCCTATACTTGAACGGATTGGAACTCTCGCTTATAGAGTTCAATTACCTGATTGGTTGCCTGGAGTACATGATGTATTTCACGTTTCTCAACTTAGAAAGCATGTACATGATCCGGACTCGGTTGTGGAAGAAGCCGCACAACAGGATATAGAAATTACTCCAGAATTGGCTCTTAGAAGAGAACCGCTAAAGATAATTGGCAAAAAAACCAAAGAGCTGAGGAACAAGAAGGTTCACTTAGTCAAAGTGCAATGGAGATCCGCGAGATTGTACTTTGGAAACAGAGGAAAGCATTAAGAAAGCCTATCCTAAGTGCAGGGTGGATATCTCTGATTGACTCTGGTGCAAGGTACATTTACCATATTTTGAAATTTCCATTATGTTCTCTACTTTGTTGTTATTTTCTTTTCATGGATGCAAACTTTTAATTCTATAGTCTGATTATTTTAAAAGAATATATGAATCAATTAGTATATTTTTGAAAGGTTAAAAACAAATTGATTGTTTTTTGTGTTGTGTGATAGTGGATTTGATTAATTAAATTATTAGAACGATAGTTAATTTAATCAAGAAGAGAATGATGGTAAATTTATGAAATTAAATCAAGTATTGAACTAATTTAAAAATAGATAGAAATATATACATGTGCATTATGTATGTTTGAACAGGTAAATGGATTAGCTGTTGAGAAAGAATTTATTTGCGTGCCCGACAAATAGGTAAACCTTAATGAGTTGGATACGCAATTTTATTATTATATCAACTCCTGTGAATGCCATTGGATGCGGAGTGCTGGTTGTTCTGTGTGTAATAATAAATATCGCCATAGGATAGTAACATTCAATTTTGAACTACACTACATGGCATACTTCTTAAAGATAGACATACTTCATCATATACCACATAACCATTTGGGGCCTGTGTGACGAGGTTGAAGATTTACCATACGAGCGAGAGGCTTGTATGGTGATGACTATATATTACAGGTTGAACTGATGACTGATATGGACCATAAAAAATGTAACGGTAAATTGCAAGATTAATAAAACCCCCACATGGGTCTGGAGATGACAATAAACACGTCTCTCTAGTCATTAAGGCACAAAAACCATTTATAGGGTGACGAGAATTTATTCCCTGGAGTTATGATCTATACACACTCCCCTGTTGACAACGGAATATATCACAATAAATATGTGCATGCTTATTAGGATTTATTGGGTACCTAATACGGCCCAATAAATTTCCAAACCCCTCCCCGTATAAAGGAGGTTATGGCAAAAAATTTCGAAAATTTAGGGTGTTAGCCAAATTTTTGAAGAATTTGAAAATTCTTAGAAAATGAAAAGTTGGAGAATGAAAGCCAGAATGAAAGTTGAGTTGGTTAATTAAGCAACTTTCGACTTCGTTCCTTTTCGAGGACGAAAAGTTTTAAGTGGGGGAGATTGTAACAACCCGGAAAATCTGAGCCAATTTAAAATTTTTAATTTGGCTATTTTAGTGAATTTTAGATATTTAAAATAAATTATTTTAAATAATAACGATGAAAAGTATGTTTGAATCGACGTTTGAAAAGATATATAATTATTTTTAATTATAAACAAGGCCTGAAATGGCGCGGCAGTTTCAAATTTTCAATTCAAACCTTGACTGACTGTACCGGGTGCAAAACAAAACGGATTTTAGTGAAACAAAAAATATTTAAATCTGTTAGTGAATATCTTTCTAACGAATCTGAAAAATCGAAGTTTCATAGCGGAAATCAAAAGTTATGGCCAAACGAATTTTCAGAAAGGTCGCTATAGAGTATATAGCCCGTGAAAATAGCCATTTTGCAAACGACCTCATAATTCGACGAAACCACTTTTGTTGGATCCGGGATGTCAAATTATTGCTAGATTTTAAATTTCATAATTTTTGAAGTTAGTATGTGAGCGTGGCAAAGGAAAATGTGTTTGGTCGATTTCTGTTAAATTGGATCGACCAGAAAAGGGCCATTTTTCAAACGGTCTCAGAATTCGACGAAACTAGTTTTATTGGGACCGTATCGTCAAAACATAGCTAGATTTATTTTTCGGGAATTTTTAGAATCAGTATGTGGCCCCGGCAAATTGAAATGTACATTTAAAGCAAATATTGAATGTTTTATATTTTAATTTGAAGAGAAACTGACTGAAACAGTCGAATGGGCCTACGAAACATATCCCATTGTGTTCGGAATGGGGGTATTTAGCTAGGGACGACAGTCGTTGGGTTTGGATTGGAGTTCGTATGAGATGAAGGGTATTTTTGGATTTTTAAAATATATAAATATAAAAAAAATCTATTGGCCAGTCAAACTTTCTCTCTCCCATATCTTCTTCTGCTCGACGACGGAAAGAGCTCCCGTGCTTCTCTCCTTGTTTTCTCCTCCTCCAAGCAATAAAAGCAGGAGCTCCAGTTGAAGATTTTGAAGAGCTCACTCCCCTCTACAAATCCATACCAGAATCGGCCTTCCTCGCTGCATCATTTTCGAGATTCCCGCCCGAGAAGAACTGCCGCGTCGAACGGAATTCTGCCGCCTACGGTGGTGCAAGCTCGACCTCACCACCCTTGCCTGGAAGCCTTCTCGACGCTCAACGCTGTGGTGCTGGCCGATTGCCCCCTAGCTTCGCGGGTTTCACGAAAAACTAAAACCTAGTTTTGAAGGTATCGTGGAGGTAATGGCTGTTTTTATTTTAAATAGTTTATAGCACTTTAAAACGCTACGATTTATGATTTCACTGTAAAAATCATATCTTTCTCGTTTGTTGACGAAATCCAGTGAAACAAGAAACAGTGGACTCGTGTGGACGTCCTCTACATTCTAGAAGAGACCGCATATTTTTCCGAGTCTTCTGCAATTTTTGGTGGAGTGGAACCCAATGTGAGATTTCTGAATTATAAACGATATGGAATCAACGATGTATAAATTATATAGTCGAAGAATGAGTTATATAAGCATTGTACACCACATGTATAAGCGTTGTATAAGTTGTATATTCGATGTATAAGTTATATATGCGTTGTAAAAATGATATGTACGTTGAAATAAATTGAAATGATATTGAAATGAAAACGAAATATAGTTATATACGTATATATATATATATATATATATATATATATATATATACTCCCCTCGTCCACAGACCATGGACGATATATATTGGTTGTGATATTGTTTGGATTATTGGTTGATGTGAAAATTTGGTGAATATCATGAATGGTTGGTTTGAAATGATTGATTGTGATTGAAATCCCAATAGGATTAGTATAAGGGAAAATTCGTCTGCGTACGAACTAGATATTGAAAATCCCCATTGTCAAAAGCTGCGAGGCTTTAAGGTAGAGCGAGGAGCCGTACTAGGGACGGTGCCGGTTTTAACTACCCTACCGTTATGCTGCTGAAATTTTCTGAAATATTTCTGTGTTTGATTTAAATTCATGTGTTGAATGTTGAAATAAAATTCATGTGTTGAAGTAATATTCATGTGTTGAATGGAGTTCGTGTATTGAATAAATTCTTTGGAAGATAAAAATTACATTTTTATCATATATATAGACTATATAAAATATTAGTGGTTTAAAAAAATTGTTTTAACACCAAAAATAACATTTTTACCTTATATATAAACTTTATAAAATAATCGTGTTTTGAAATAAATTGTTCTACAATAAAAATCACATTTTTATTATATATATAAATTATAGGAAAATTCATGTGTTGAACAAAAATTCCTGTGTTGAAATAAAATAAACAAAATTCATGTGTTGAACAGAAATTCCTGTGTTGAAATAAAATAAACAAAATTCATGTGTTGAAATAAATATATGTTGGATAAAAATATCATTTTTATCAAATATATGAAGTGAAAATGGTTTTGAAGTCGAACAATCGATTATATTATATATGTATATAATTAAAATATATCGAATAACAAAGCTGTAGTTCGTGTTTTGAAACCGTGATTTCAAACGATTAGTGCGGGAGATCCGACCGTCGGATTTCCCCAAAACTGAAACCGTTGGGTTCTCTTTGGAAATATCTTTCCAACGATACCCACTTTATGAAAATCCAACGGTTGGATTGTCTGGAATGTTTAATTCAAATCTGAAGAAAAACAGCGCCAGAATCGATTATATATATATAGTTAAAAAAAATCGAATAACGACGCTGCAGTTCGTATTTTGAAATCGAAACTTCAAACGAGTGTACCGGGAGATCCGACCATCGGATTTTTCCCAAAACTGAAACCGTTGGATTCGTTTTGAAAAGATCTTTCTAATGATATAAAATTTGTGAAGATCCAACGGTTAGATTTTCAGATATATGTAAATCAAATCTGAAGAAAAACAGCGCCATGACCGCGTTATTGCCTGAAGCGTCGTTTGAATGAAATGGCTATTTTTAAATAAGTAAAAATAGTGATAAATTGTTATAAAATATTATAAACGATATGGAATGGAAATAAACCGAATTTACCCGGTTTAGTGGATATTTGATGGTTGAATGTGTTTGGCGTGAATTGTTGTCGAATAATTTAACCATTGAAATGAATTGATTTAAACTCTAAATATACGTGAATTATTTGAAAAGGCCGAGTTAAATCTCATTTCAAATAATTGATCGGCAATAAGAAGTCGATGATGAAGACGGTGGTTGAAGACCGGAGATCTTCACCTCGGTTTGATGATAATTGACGTCTTGATTGGGAGGCATCCCGAAATATGGATAATAAGTGGTGATCGTCCAGACGTACTTAGAGATCGATGGATATGCGAGGTATATGGTGCCTCCGATTTCTTTCAGACCCAGAACGAACTTGCAAATGGACTGTGTGTCTGACATTGGATTTTTTCTGTGGTGATTGATCTCTGTTAAATATATATCTGTTTGGCGGCGGAGAATTTATTCTCTTGCTTAACGCCCTTCTCTGAGACGTACGAGCTCAGAGGTTATATACCGACAGAAATCAGTCGCATAGAGTGAATTGCCTGTGTGGCATGCCTAAGTGGCAGATGATCAATGCTTCTGTTAAAAGCAAAGTCTTGTGGTTGATGATCAAAGCACGACCTGTGTGGCATAGCTTTGTGTATAACGTTGATTCGCGAGCCTCACACCCTGGTATGAACCAGAAACGAGAAAGGACCTCAGGAAGGACATGCGTTTCCTTCTAGCTAGGGTGGTGTCGGTGACCTACCAACCCTGACATTTATATTATTTTCACCTGTGTGGTTGTTGCTATTGCGAGGCGCCTCGAATATGGAGTCATTGGGCTCATTTTCGCCCCACAGAGCGGGGGAACGTTGTGTCCAGGGTTTAAGTTTAATCCACATCGAGTGGACCGGCCCTGACGATCCAAGGGTCACTCGAGCTCTGATCCTGAGACATGGTAGGCTAGATTGTCTCGAAGCGATGAGGACGATCCCTGGCCATGGTTCATGACGGAAATCAAATTTCCAAATACGTGACTTTGCGGTTTTGATTGTATACCTATATATGGTGACATGATATATGGTACCCATGCCGTCTATGATTGATAGTTATGATTGAAATTGTTTTTGAAACATATAAACACTAGTAATAATATCAAATGCTTTTGTTTTATTCGTATCAAGCATATTTTGGCCATTATAAGGTAAAACTCTATCCTCCGGTTTGCGTTGCATTGTGTGATGGGAACTGAGTCTTATAATGGCTTCATTTTTATAAAAAACATTGCGATGTTTAAAAGATTTACTTGTTTTAAAGCACTGGCAATCCAATGGAGTAAAACCGTTCTGCGAAAGTGGCGTGGTCCTATGATTGGCCATAATATAAAATGTGTTAAGTAGATTTCTCAAACCAGTCCCATGACTGACCCGTAGTTTGTTTCACTTGCAAACTCGGGTGCCCCTTTTTCTACACGGGCAGCCTTGTATTCAGGTTTTAGCAGGCTCTTTCTGGATAGCTGGAGCTGAAGATGGATTCTACCATTTATCTCTTTTATGTTGTTCAGCTCCTATTGCACATATTATGTTTTATTTTCCGTTGTAGACATTTATGTATAGCTGAACTGTATTTTATACTAAGTATGATCCTGTATACTATGTAACTCTGATGATTATGTTTATCCAGCGTATTCTATTGTACATTATCTGGTGTATTTATTTATTTTTGTTCTGCTGTTATCTGTTTATGTGTTATATTCCAAAGATTACCCTTGCCACCGGCGTACGGGGTTTTGGGGTCGTCATACTAAATCATAAAATCTCACACAATTTGTGCCTTTTTTGCTAAATTGTCATCCACCAATCCTTCTACATCCATTGTAAGCTCAATTGCCTCTGAGTCTTCTCGCCAGATTAACGATTAATCGCGTTAGCATCTCTTTCCTGTCGGCTTTTCCCATATGTTCATTAGCCATGGTCATTATCTCCAGCATTTGTATGAATGGAGGACAGTGCTTCATTGACGGGTTATCTTTAGAGTTTCCAGACAACGAGCGATTTTGGACTAGATCGGCAAGTCCTAAAGCCCTATCATTTTTTTCCTTCTAGATGTTTGCTTTGTTTTCACATACTTAGAAATGATACAAGATAATTAGTCGTTGTTCTTTCAAATTGTGGTAGAACCATGATGTGAACCAATGGTAAAAGATGGAGGCTTTCGCTGCATAAACCAGCTCAGTAAGGATGAGAGACATAATTTGAAACCGTTCATTTATATTTTGGGTACTTTCTAAGTTATTTTATCTCAACTATCAATCTCATGGAATTATTGGTTTTTTCTTATTTATATATGAATATGCATCACTGAGTTTCCACATATATACTCATAAGGAGTTGGAGACAACCATAATGAGCTGATAGAATCAGAAAATCTCAATATCATCTATAATGGATTTTTAAATACTTTTAATTTGAATATCTTTATTTCATCTAACCCGTAACATGTAAGGCTAACTACACAACTTGAGAGTTGGATGTTCATCTATAATTCAAACATATCTTATTATGTTTTGTTGTTTTAGGGCTGACAACCATCATGCGAAAGTAAATTTAGTAGTTTAGGATAAGAGGCCGCACAACATTAATTAATTTGTTTTAGTTTTTTGCTTCAATCTATGTTATTTAAATTCATGCACTTATTTCTAATAGGTCATATTTTCCTTGATTTAAGTTGAGTTTACGGGAGAAACCCTAAAGTTTCCAAGGCAGCGACTATTTTTTTTTTTGGTTGTCTTAATTTCAGGTTGGTTTATCTCAACGGTAAATGTGCTCAATGAAGAAATTATTTGAATCACTAATTAAACACGAGTCGATTACAACACATGTAGGCTTATAATGTTATAGTTTTGATTTAAGTTATTAGTGGATAATGAAGACAAAAAAATACATGTAGCATTCTCAACATATAATATCATCATCCAAAAAATTTAATCACTAATAAATCGCCCATGTAACATTCCCAGCATTCTTGCTAATTAATCATCCAAAAGAATGTTATCATTTCAATTCAATTTTTTATTTCAATTTTGACAACTTTGACAAGGTTTACAGTTGACGATCAAAACTATGGATGAACAAACATAGCCGTTTGTCGGTCAAAATGACGATGGAATCGTCTACAATTACGGGTAATGATTCTAGTTTTTTTTCTTTGGATTTTATATATAATCAAAGACATGATCTTTTCTTAGGAAATATAAAACCATATATGTATATTATTTCTTCAGAAATGATCCTCTTACGATTTTAATAAGTTACTCTTTATTTTGTTTTTATTAAACTTAATGTAAAATTTAGTATGTGGAATCAATTCTCTTCTTCGCATGCACATACATTACTAGACATTGTTGCAGCCAAATATGCGTTTAAATAGATAATCTCACCTAGGCACAACACAAGTTAAAAACCATATTTGGGTTTTAGGAGTATACATATAAACAAGGTACAATGTTCCTGAAAATGGAAATTATAATTTATTTTAGATAATGTGAAAGAGTTAAGATTGAGTTGTTCACTAAATCTTAGGATTTTTCTTATGCTGCAAAACGTGTCACTTAAGTTTTCAGTTAAGCTTGGAGTAGTTGTAGACAATGTTTACATGCGGCATTAAATAATATTAGTTATTTTGTAACCATTTACACCAATTAAAGTTAATGTACTCATTTTAAATAGGGGGATACAAATGCAAATAAAGCTCCTAGAATAACTTATCAATCCGACGTTTCTTCCAAAACCCAGTTTTAAAAATTGATTTGAACCTTGATTTTTGATTTCATGTTAAATTCTAGTTTCATATTTTGCTGAAATTCAGAATTTTTTTCCTATTGACGATGCTACATCAATGAATTCTTTTGATACCAGCATGTAATATTCAATGATTTTTTGTCATAATGCTGAGAAACTAAGCTCTATGTCCAAGTTATAATCATTGACTCTTTTGACTTCACTTCGTTTTCTACATTGTTTAATTTTTTTTGACATTGTGTAGTTTATTTTACTATATAGGCATTTTGGATTTTCACGACGTCAAGCAATTAAAAATTGGAATTTTACCGTCTTTTACATAGGATGGTTATGGAATAGTACCATGGGATGTCCCAATTCCAATACATGGTCTACCGGCACCAGAAGGTAAGTTCCAACTTCAAATGCTAATATGGCCCCAATGTTTGATGTTATTTTGTTTTTTTATATCACATACAATCTTATTTTCATCCTATTTTATTTTCTCGATAAATATTTTATTAAAAATTGCATGGACGTGTCATAGAGTTGCTTTCTCATGAACCAATCAGAAGACTTCAACACAAGATGATTGCAATAATAGTCTAATATAAGAGCTTAATAATTGTCAATTCTTACATAATTTAGTTATTTTAAATGCTTTATTTAATAATTTGATACCATATTGATTTAGTTTGATTGAAACAGTATATCCGTAGTGAGGTGCAATTAGAAAAGGAAAATTCACGTGTGTAGGCTTGTTTTTGCAAATTATAACGGATTTAGCCATGTTTATAACATAATTACAGATACAGACCTGTTTTGGTCTGGGGAGTTGCGAAGACGAGTTTTGGAAACTCGCCTTTGTGCGAGTTTTGAAAACTCGCCTTCGGTTTTGAACTCTTTAAAAACCATTTATAACAAGACAAACAATTTTACAAGAACAACATACATCGTAAGGCGAGTTTTGAAAACTCACCTTCAGTTTTGAACTCTTTAAAAACGATTTATAACAAGACAAACAATTTACAAGAACAACATACATCGTACAAACCACGTTCATCTAATTCGATAAAAACATATTATTACAACCTAGTGCAACATAACCATGAGCGTACAAAACAACATAAATAAGACCCAACATAACCACGACCCAACAATACAACATAACTTAGACCGATCAATACAACATAACTTAGACCCAACAATACAACATAACCACGACCCAATACAATGAACTACGACCCATAGCTTCGGAATGAACCGTAGCACCCATGAAGCATTTCATTCTTAATTGCTACATTCATTCTTTCCAAGCGATTAACCTTAGCTTGCATCTCAAGTGCATACTGGACACCCCTCTCTGTCAAAGGTGGATCATACCATGAAAAAAAATACAACTCTGCAACCTTTGGCGTTCTGTGCATGAATGTTTGCTTTGAAACCATAAAAGTGACGACCTGCATTCGTTTGACTTTTAAAAACATGCACGTTGCATTCGACTCTGCAATAGCAAAGGACTGAACGACCCGTCATGCTGGAGCTTGACCTATCAGGGTTCTATCGAGCAAGAACTTCCCTCAACTAAGCATTTAGGGATTTTTGAACCGGTCCGATGCGCTGGACTGCAACGTTTGGCCGTGTTGCACTAAAGATTTCGGACTCAACCTCTGCGGTATCTACTTGGACTCCCATTTGCATTTCGGAAACAAAGTCGACATCTTCTGCGGGATGTTTACCACGTTCGTACTCATTGTACATTTGAAACATGGTATCGTCGTTGTATTCCCAGTTAGCCATTTTAACGGTGAACTACTCTACAAAATACCAGGGAGTGATGAAGAGAGGAAGAGAGTTTGGTTGGTCTTTAATAAGAGAGAAAGGAAGAGAGGCTGATTTGAAGCATTAATCATTACATGTGACGAAACTGTGTACATGGGGTAGACTAGTCAGTGCGGGTTTAAAGCAGTGTACATGTGATGACCCCTTGAATCAAGGAGTGATGAATCTCTCCTAATAAGACTAGTCAGTGTACATGTGATGACCTCTTAAGCTAAAGTTAATTATGGGACCGTACTGATATGACTACTTAGTATGATAGTTATGGGGCTGAAGTGATAGGACTAATCAGTATGCTCACTTCATAAATTGTCCCCTTAGGAACATTGTAGCACTAATATAAAGTTAAAGTCTAAGATGAATTTATATGCCCAAGTTTTATGCTCTGTAAGCAAATGGTTCGTTTACTCAACGTTAACAATTTGAGCTATGGACAACTGGAAAAATGACGATGAGGCGGTAGCAAATCAACGACCTGGAAATAGTTGAAGGGCGCGTTGTCGAGCCACGAGGCCCGGGTGGATCCAACCCTATTTGCCGTGGTGGAGAAGTATTGGTCGTGGTTGTTTCGAAAACCGGAAAAAATGTTGGTCGTCAATTTTTCAGTTCTGAAGCCTACGAGGACTACAAGGTTTTTCCTGATGGAATTGATTGTTGTTACTTTAAGCAGTGAATTGACCCTCCGATGTGCGAACGTGGAGTTCAGTATGCACTGCAAGCGCAAGCCGAAATAAGACGCTTGAACAAGAATGTTGCTGAGCCAACTAGAGCTGGATTTTTCTGATGTCCGTGGTAGGTGTATGTGGAAACTATCTTAATGTGTTTTATTGTACTTTGAATTTGATGTTTGTGTGTTCAGTTGTTGTAGTTTGTATGATTGTAGTTTGCATTTCTTAATGTTGTAATTGTTGTTGTTGTAAGCTTATCAATTATGTAATCCAAAATATTAAAATTCCTGGAAATACGAACATTGATGATAAAAACCGTAAACCTTGATGCAAACTAAGTAGTGTACATGTGACGACCCCTTAAATGAAGGAGTGATGAATCTCTCTTGATACGACTAGTCAGTGCAGGGTTAAAGCATTACGTAAACAGATTCCCTATAGTATTACGTTACACGAAACAGTATCGGGCATCATGTGAAGCAAAGTTGTACCAGTGAGCGTTCACATCATTCTTAGTTTAACACTTTATTCACTTGTACACTATGCTGCTATATAACACTGTCAAATTACTCACAACTTACCTCACTCCAACAACTTTGTTTCCAACTACTCTGTGCATTCCCATAACTATTCCTTTTTTGCCATCATCTCCAGATTCGGAGGAACAGGCGTATGAAAAGATGCGACTTCAAAAGCTTGCAGACGAATTCCAGTTTCTAAACCAAATGAGACCTCGGGTTGAACCACCGTCTGAAAAGCGGAACGTCCAACCTCCACATCAAGCCTAAGTACCAAATGTTCAACATACGTATGAACAGTCGGTCGTTCTACCACGGCAAGAAGTTGATTCTTATCAAGTACCACATGTTCCAATTCCTTATGAATAGGAAGGTGATTCTTATCAAGTTTGTTGCTACTACGGTTATCTGGTTGAAGTTGTGGTTTGAGCAGATGACAACAATATTGGCTGTCGTATTCAGAAATGTCCATCCTATCTGAATGGATGCAATTACACAGAATGGATAGACGAACCGCTGTGTCCAAGGGAAATAACATATGCAAACGAACTCGAACAAAAGATTAAATGTCTCCAAAACATTATTGAACAGTTGCGGTTTAACCGTAATGATTAGGCGACTTCAAATCCCAAAAGCATAAACGTGAGATGTAGTTTGATTGCGTACTATTTTCCTAGTTAGCATCTGTTGTATCCTAAGTTTTAGTACCTAGTCTCGTGTTAGCATATGTTCTATCTGAAGTTTTATTATCTATTTCTGTGTTAGTATCTGTTGCATCCTAAGTTTGGTAGTTCGTTTTATTATGTTTCGAACTTTAATTGAATATATATGATTCTTTATACGTCGGATTTCTTTGAAACAAGAAAAGTTCGAATCTAATAGGTTATATTTTTATAACGGGGGAGAAAAACGAAGATTTCATATTACATATTTTAAGTTGTGTCCAAATCAAATTTCCAGAAAATCGCTGTGGAATCTTTTATAAGGCATAATGATTTATTAATTATATAAATCGTTTTTAATATAAATTAAACGTTGATTGTCATGTAAAAGGAATAATCGAAATAGCACTACAACGTTTTGTTATTCAGAAATTATCTAGAAGCGAACAATGCAGGACTGTTCTGTGTACACTTTGTTCAAATGAAGTATTGTTGTTTGAATTCGGGTTTACTGAAGGCGAGTTTTGGAAACGTTCTTCGTGCGAGTTCCCAAAACTCCCCTTTAGTACACCCAATACAGGTCTATTTCTGTAATAAAGTTTGAAACAAGGATAAATGCGTTATTGTTTTCCAAAACAAGCCTAGACGCGTGAATTATCCATTAGAAAATTCTAGGGCAACAACTAAAAACATGCCCTTTATGTACTGTACATGTTTTTGGAGAGAAGAATACAAGATGGTGTTCAAATAAAGAACGTCTTAAGTGGTCATGGATATTTTGAAACCTCTGAAAATAAATTCTTTTTTTAACAATTGTAATCCTAAAATATTAACAATTGTTGCTAAGATATGCATGTACTTTGTAGTTGTTTTTCTGGGGTAACTTTTATGAATTTATACATCAAATCCATTTTTTATAACTTTACAATGCATTCCAATCGTTCTAGCCTCGACGTTTCTACATTCTTGAATTTTCGGCAACCAAGAACAATGCATAGTGTGCTCAATTTTATTCTCCATCTAACAAAATTTGCAGATCACAAATTAAATTTTAATTTATTGTAGGTTGGATAATGTCCAATGCTTAGCCAATTGTTGGTCAGTTTGCATGGCATATTTGACGTCACCTCAATGACAAATGAGTATTGATGCAAAATCGTTTTATAATTCCTGTATGCAACTTTAAACTATTTATGTTGTATTCTTTTTCAATAACCTGCGCATAATTTGGATTGTGTGTTATGTTTTCCTTCACGTACCTTTATATATGGACTCTTAGCAAATGGATAGGTCACACATAATCAAAATGAAAAATGAAAGAATGTCAGATGAAACATGACTAACAATATACTGTTAAGCATAAATTATGTACAAGATAATACACATTTATTGGGTTGTGTAGGACAATTTGAAACTTTATTTGTAGAGATAATACACAAAGTAAAGTTTTATTTCTTGGTTCTCTCTGCTATATTTGTCTCTGGGATAAATCCACCTTTTGGGATTCTTTTCTTGGTAACTTTGCCTTTTTTTATAACTATACACTTTTATGTCATACCAAAAGTATAACTTTCCCAAATTGATTCAGCTTGCATCTGATAACCATATATTTTTTTCTTTTCTTATCATTGATAGTTTTCATATTTTCAAATAAGGAAAATAAATAGTGTGTTAAGATCAAAATGATAAATAGTGCTATTGTTCGTGTTCTTGCATTATATATCTCAAATAAGAAAAGAAATGCCAAGGCTATGATTATATTTGTTTAGTTAGGCACATTATAGCTCAATCCACACACTTTTATTTATATTTCTTTAGCTTTAATACCAAAGATTAAGTGGACATTTATGATTTTCATTAGTGATTTGCGTACTAATAATTAATATTGCTCAAGCAATTCATAAAAATCCAGCAATCGTACACCATGTTAAACTCACACTTAGGTGACTAATGTTTTTTTAATGGACGAAATCACATTAATCTTTATGTACTTTGGTAAAGTATTCTAGTTTACTAGAATTTTTTGGTACATTATTTATATTAACTACGTATATAAAAGATTTAATAAAGAATAAAAACTAAACATATTATCTCTTACTATTACTTTTGCTATTAAGGCTAGAACATGACATATAAATTCCTTCGCTAATGACTTGACCTATCTTTGAATCCAAATCAATGATGAATGTATTGGAAACTTCACCTGATAGTAGCTTTTGACTATATACATCATAGCACCAAAGGTTTTTATATTTACACCTTTACAATCGTTCTTTCCATCAAATAAGCTTGGAAAGCAAGCCATCGAAATGAACACCATGTTGCATTTCGCAGAAGGCAAAGCCGTAATCGCCCACTAAATTATCGTTTCTTTATATTTATGCATGTGTGCTTGATTTCTATTTTTAAAGTTTCAGCTCATTTTGGGAGTGATATATAGTGTTAGGATTGCCTCGCATATTCTTAAGGAGGAATGATGGTTTGGATATAATAGTCCCACATCACCGAATATATTGAACGAATTGTGTACAAATATGAGTTGGTAGGCACGTAACATAAGGGATTTCTTTTGTTATATGGAAGTTGTGTGCCAGCTTATATGCGTACAAGGAAGGGCGGCTTTGTTCTGACCGTCGTTACATAGCAGTGGTATCAGAGCCGAAGGTTCAGACTAGGCCATGCAGGCAAGGCAGTGCTCTCAAAAGATACTCGTAGGATGCGAGTCAAGGGGGAGACTATTAGGATTGCGTCACATGTTTTTAAGGAGGAATGATGGTTTGGATACAATAGTCCCACATCACGGAATATATTGAAGGAATTGTGTACAAATATGAGCTGGTAGGTACATAACATAAGGGATTCCTTCTGTTATATGAGAGTTGTGTGCCAGCTCATATGCGTACAAGGAAAGGGGCTTTGTTCCGATCGTCGTTACATAACAGTGGTATCAGAGCCGAAGGTTACGGACTGGGTCATGCAGGCAAGGCAGTGCTCTCAAAAGATACTATTAGGATGCGAGTCAAGGGGGAGTGTAGCATCCCGGAAAATTCGAATCTCGAATTCAGATACTCATACATCATGTGTCCAAATTCAAGTATCGAAAATCCAGATAGAAAGAAGTTAGAGGATGAGGAAAGATAAGAAAGAAGGATTAGAATAAAAGAAAAAGAAGAAGAGCTAACCACAATATCAGAGTCTCACATCGCAGCGGAATAAAATATAATACATAATTAAATCTTTATTGAAAACTTGAAATAATACTTACAAATATCTGAGTAGAACGGACATTTAATTCATCTGGATAGTTATAACAGCATGTCCATATTTACAGCACATGGCAGGATAATAACTATATAAATCACACGTATAATTTCCTCCAGCTCATCTCCTGGAATTCATAACATCGTATCCTGGACTTGTAACTCGGACTGGCCCGAGTATTGTCAGTCTGGTGAACCAGCATGAGAAAAACTCATTTAAATTATTGGTATCATCCATCTTGATTATTAAGTCAAAATCATTTCAAAAGAAAAGGGTAATCGTAAGACTGATCAAGACATAAACACAGACGGTTTTTACCTTACGATAATCCAAACTATTTATTTAAAATCATAATTATTCAGATATTATGACAGTGTCTAAATCAAATAAATAATCATCTAGTGGAATGTTTGCATCTCACGCTCTACATATATAATATAAAATCGAAAACCGCAGACTCTTATTGGAGATTGGATTTCCAACTATGACAAATTACAGAACCACCTTCCGATTAGTGTACTCTAGAGGGGATACACTGGGGTTCAATAAGAACATCTTGCAACTCAGCCACACATGACTGACCACTCATTTTGTTGTGTGTATCGAACGTATTTCACTAACGGTTGGGCTCAAACCACCGTTTCTCGAAAGGGACAACATCGAATAGAATAAAGAAGGAAATTAATTTTATCTAGATAGGTGATTATACACCCTAACGTGAGTGACCCACTTAGCCATGCTGCCTGCCCGATTTCTGTCATTTCCCAGCTGATGAGGCTTGAGGTTATAATTCGCTTTTGAAACATTTGGACACCATTTACATCGTCCATACAAGTCATCCAACAACAGGATGAACCGAAGGCACCATCCTACCACATCCTAGGAATCACCCTATAGATCAGTAGCGAGTAGTCCTTGCAATCCGTCGATTTCAACCACAACATGATTTCCGATAGAATATCTCTGTGTGTGACTCCAAAGAATTCGACAAGTAGCCCTTTCTCTTATGAAGATCTACGGTCTTCATTGCTACATCTTCAATCCGTATTTTCTATGTTTACGTATTTTATTGGTTCGGAATGGTTTTCAGATATATTCGATCTCGGTCTTTCCGTACCAACAAGCGTATAGGATAGATTTGAAAATCAATTATTTAACTATCAAAATAAAACAGTCATTCATCCATCAAAGAAAATTGAATTCACTTATTTAATATTCACCATCACATTAGCCTCCTTTTTGATTTACCACTCATTAATTTAAAACTTCTCTAATTTCTCAATAATTGAAATACTCATTTTCTCATTTTATATAAATATATAAGAATATTCAAACCCTACCATCTTAAAATACTTTTAAGAACGTATTTCTCATTTTGGTCATTGGTCCTTAAGCGCAAACTAGAAAGAGAATAATTCCCTAAGTACCAACCCCGAAGGCCTAAACCAACATTAGATCGACACTCAGAAAACCATTCAACTCACTAATCCCTAGTCAGTTTCTAATTACCTTAACTCTGTTTTCTACCTTGTGATGAATAAAATTCCAATTATTCACTATCACTTTAAATGAGATATTTATCTCCAATTCAAATATTTTACTTAAATATGATTTACAAAACCATTATTGAATATTCCCATAAATACTCTTTATAAACACCTCTATGGTTTTCTTTTCACAACTTATCTCAGTTTATTTCAGTAACTTCATTCCATAAAAATATTCATATATAAATATCATTTTACCAATTCTTACTATTCAAAATTTTATTCATAAATCTTGTATAAAATTCTTTAATATAATCTATATTATATTATTCAAATTAGTCTGACTTAAATCCAATTAGAATTTATAATTTAAAACCCTTCCTGACTTACTTCAAATAAATCCTTATTTTTGTAAACAATTTACTTTAAACTCTTATTCACCTAAATCAAGAACAATATTACTTAATACAACTTACTTAACTTAATTAGTCAAGTTCGATTTTTATACTTGAACTTCGAGTTTCAATCCATTATAACTTCTAATTGTAGAGTTACAAAATCTCTTTTATATTTTCCTTGTACTGGAAAATTCCAATCTATTTAAAATATCGAATTTTATATTCATTTTCCATATCTTTCCAAATACACAAATTTTCCTTTTCCCCAATTTCCCAAATAATAATAATAATTCCACTTCCTAAAAATGTCGCTTATAAAAACGCCCTTTCAAAACTATTTGGTTTAAACAATTATTCACCTTTAAATCCTATTTAATTTGAATTCTAAATGACCATTTCTGTTTTGGAAATAAATATTTCCTTTTGAAAAATTCTTATTTTATTTCAAATTCTATTTTGAAATCCATATATCATTATTTAGGATATTTAAAATATCCAAAATCAACAATCAGTGTTACTAACACATCAAACTATACTATAAACTGTCACAGGTTGTAAATACATCATATATCAGCATATATATGAACAACAAATAAATAAATGTTAAGGAATCCAGTTGTATTCCTCCAACCTGTTTCTCCTGCATCCATAAACGTTAGTCAACAATAATAATACCCATCCTGCTTCGAGGTAGGATATCATGGTATAGAAGGTCATTCACTATATATATTGTGGGACGCATAGGGAAATCATCCGCTAATGGTACTGCGGGCATCCACTAATGGTACTGCGGGAAATCCAATCAACAATCACCAATATTATTATTATATAATATTATCAGTTTATATCAATCAATTTTATCAGGCAACAAGCGATAATTTTTTTTTGAACTATTAAAAATAGTTTTCAATAATTACTGAGTGAGTATAACTCACCTCGATTTCCTTTGCTGAATGTCCAATTAATTTCTTTATCGTCTCGGCTATGCATTTACTCCGTTATCTCGAATAAATTTATTGCCTACGAATACTTTATTTATCGATTAAATATTTATTTTAAATGAACTACTTAAATAAATTATTCTACACATTTTAAATTTCGTTTAAAAACTTATACCTTATCGCTATTGTGAATGCTCGATAAATGCACGAAGAATGTCTTTGAATAGCCTTATGCACTGTAATCAGCTCGAACGACTGCTTCTCACCATTTTGGCATTTGACCTTCCTTTCAACATACATACCCATTTGTTTGTTGTTGAACCACTGCTACTCGACCAAATGATTTCAATACCACAATGCCTTAAACCCATCAGCTCAATGTCCATACTTTCTCCTTCATCATCCAATAATCATTCACGCATGAACCTCACTATACGTACTAGCACCGGGATGGCTCCTCAATTCAATCGAATTCAATAATGTATTCACCATCACAGACTCAAAAAATTCACTAACCAAATCATATTGTTGCTTCTCCAAACATCATAGGCAAAATCCCCTACTGCTGAACAAAACAGCATCACCATCCGCTCATCCTCACACCCGAACTACTCCCAGTTCATCCACAAAACCACGTTAGAAATCTCGCTTCTCACATCGTACCATTCCAGAAATTCACATTGTTCAGTTACCAACATCGAACCACTTCATTCTTCCCAAAACGTACCCATACTCTCAAACATCACTCCAGTACATCGTGAACTCCTTCATGCTTTGCTTCCGAACAGCAAACCTGTGTTCATCACTTCTCTAGACCGTTATAAACATTTCAGACCACACAAATTTCCGATTGTCAATCTCTTAAATCCATCCTAGCTCATCAACAGTGCGTTTGCACTCCTTATTTCAACCCAGTCACCGCGTCCAGTTTATTGCACCTTCCATTTTTGAACTTCAGTCTGTCCCTGAACATTGCCTTCTTTCAACCACGTCCATCAGTATCACTCTATAGTTCGCACCTCTCAAGCCAATGTCGGATTCACCTTAGTCAACTCCAGATTGAACTCAGTATTACATTCATCCCCAACTTCGCACTTGTTCCTCAACCCCTCACAGTACATTGCAACAACTATTGGGACCTCTCCAATTACCACGTTGTCGGCCTGAGCTCTTAGTTCATCATCGCGACCCCCCACTCCCACTTGCACACCTCCACACCACTGGGAAAACCCCTCTGCAATGTTTCAGACAACTCCCTGATTCGCAACGCCCCATCTCGATATCGCTCTTCAATGATTGCGCAGTCCGCGATTTCGTTTTGAAGGTGTGGATTTCGTTTCGATCTGATTCGCAACTAACTCCGGTTCTGTTCGAGCTTTAGAGGATGTTTGAGCGATTAAATCGCAATTTTGTTTTCCCTTTTTTTTATCAACGAATTTCTTTAATAGATAGAAGAAGAAGAAAAAGAATTGAAGGAATGGACGGAGGATGGGAGATTAACGAAGAAAATGGTTGTTATATAGGCACGATGGTATACAGATAAGGATAACGTCGAACTCAATAGCATATAGGGTTGTAGTGTCCATGTCTGAAAGCTTACGGGAGAAGAAATAATTTGGGCGATAGTGAAAAGACAGACGAGGGTAGCTTTACAGAATAGGTCGTCCCCTATTTTTTATTTTAATTTGTTAGTTTAACTGGTGTGATTTAAACTAAAGGATACTACGGCTCTGAACGCCTATTTGAACATAATAAAAGACGTTCTTAGGGTTCTACCCCTATTCTAAGCACACTCGAACAGTTTCTACGGTCCAATTCGACCATATACATAAGATATTAAATTAAATGACGGTTTAACATTAAATTCAATTTAATATAAATTGACCCAATAATAATAAATAAATTATAATTATTATTATATATTTTTACAAACCATATTTATACAACTTCCAAAATGAAATAATATGAATTTAAATCTCGCTATTATGTTTTCGTGTTAAAATAATATTCAACTGATTTAAAATTGATTCATTTAATTAAACAAATTGTTATAGTTCATAAATGATTTCACAGCGACTATTCAAAAATTTGATTTGGCCGTAAATCCCAGTATAAAATACGAAATCTTGATTTTTCTTTTTGACAAAAAAATTATAATTCAACAGAATCGAATATTTTTTGTTTCTGCGAATTCGACTTATAACGGATTCCGTACGCTCAATTGAAGTTCAAATTAAATATTACGAACTACCGTGCCATTTCGACCTTGTTTTAATTTATATATATATATATATATATATATATATATATTTATACATTTCAAACTTTGTTTTAATTAATATAAAAATTCATTTCTATTACAAATTCAATATTTAAACTAATTTAAATATTCGAATAAAAATCAATAAAAATGCTGGACGTTACATTCTTTTCCCCTTAAAAGAATTTCATCCCCGAAATTACTAAGTAGGAAAAATAGATATAGCTTATTAACTTCTCACAATCCACTAACGCAACTCAACACTCACTTCAACATCATTACTACTCAACCAACTCTAGTTTCCAATTTCACTTATTAGTCCTTAACTTCGATTAACTTTTTGTTAACAAAATTTTCCAAAATGTTGAAAAAATTTCTATCTCCCTAAATTTTTGAAAAAAATTGGCCATAGTCTCCTTTGTACGGGCTAATCGATACAACTACAAAATGTCTCTCTAGGCCTTCCCCAATTAAAAAGAAAATTAAAAAGCCAAGCGGCTTGCCAAATAGGCTCAGAAAATCCCATAGTGAATTAAACATGTACCTTTTTGTCGGGCAACCCATATTTATTCTCTACACTTGCTTCTATCCATATACCTGTATAATCACATACATATCCATTCCTATTCGATCACAATCAATTTAACATTTTACTTCCTGTAACACCCCAACTCCGCCAATGCCACTCTTGCAAGCACACTAGCTTTGGAGGGGCGTTAAACAAGGTAAACATGCATGCAGATATCACAAGACAGAACATATAGAAGTAAAAACAGAGTAAATAAAGCAGCGGGTAAAAACTAACATTTCAAAACCATAGTCAAGTTACATCAAAGTACTTGGTCATTATTTTCAACAAAATAAAGTCTAGGAACATAAACTGAAAACTGGAAAGAAAATCATAAAGTAACTATCCCCAAAGTAGAATAAAGCCATAGCATGCTCAAGTCCAAACCGTACATGAGCTATCCAGAAAAGCAGCTAAAGATCCAAGCTAGGTACCAGTGTTCCCACCCTGTAAACCTGGGGGGGGGGGGGGAAACGGAAGAAAAGAGGCGAAAGAAAACGGGTCAGTCAAAAGACTTGTAAGTCCTATCTACTATTAGTATAAAAACTAATAAAGTTAACTGGACATGTAAAGCAGAGATGAAACATAGGGTGATAACTGGCATGGTGAAAAGTTAACAAGATAGATCAAGTGTGGCATCGCATATACAAGGTTAAGTTGCACCAAGTGTGTACTAGTATTCCAATCCATGTCAAGTATAAACAAGAAATGATCCCTTGGCTCAAAGTCGGCCCAACATCATGAGATGACCTAAATCAAGGTCCAACTACTCGGTCTAGTCGATCGGCTCCCTATAAGCCTAACTCGTCGTGTATCGGTGTCCTACGGCCTAATCATGGAATGTAGTTGACTGTGCAAGGTCCACCCTAGGGTGTATCCAGCCCTAAGGTGTAAACCACAGACACAATTCAAGCACGCACAGTCTAAACCTACCGGTGCCTATGTTCAACTCCGGACTTAATGTGCACGACCATGGTCCGCCTGAACAACCGGTGCACCCTTTCAGCCGTCTCTTTTGGTCTCTTACAATCAGTCAGTAATCGTGCCCCACCCTAGCCTAGTCCAGGGTATCCGGATACTCCCGAGTTGGTTACTGCTGAAAAGGACCACATAACTAGGGTTTTAAACAGGTTAAGTGTGGTTAACCCTATCCTAACCATGTATTGAGTCGGTCAAGTGTGTTCAAGAAGTTCATGACTTAACCCTATCAATACATCGTGTTCAACTGGTTAAGTATATTCAAGTAGTCCATGACTTAACCCTATCAATCCATCGTGTTTAATTGGTTAAGTATTCAAGTAGTCCATGACTTAACCCTACCATGTGGCATTAATTAACTTAATGCACCCCAGCCTCTCACATTAGACTTTGTTGTGGTTACTAGTTAAGCCGGGCGGGTCCGGGTAGCTTTACACCACAACCTAGTCTAACCTCGGGTTTTAAGTGCGATATGACCAACTACTCACATTGAGTCCTATTGTTTGTAGCCACTAGTTAAGCCGGTCGGTTCCGGGTAGATTTATGCTACAAACTCAACCCAACCTCGAGTTGGCCACTTTCATGTTTTCTACATGTCATGTCCACGTTCATGTTTTCAAGCATAAACACATGTCAAACTTTCATGTCATATTTTCAAGTCATGCTTTCATGTTATTTAAGTTTGCCCAACTACCCATAACGTATTCCCATCGCACGTAAATTCGCATCAACGCAAATAGATCAAAGAGGGAACATAACAATATGACAAGGTGGGCATAAGGTGGCAAAGTCTATCACAAGTTAAACATGGTGATATTTGAGGCAAAGGTGTTCAACATACTAGCATATGGCCTCAACATGTATGATGGCATAAAAGGTGACTTGGCCTCAAACATATCAAATAGCATAAGGGTGATTTAGCATGCATAATAGCATAAGGGTGATTTGGCCACAAGTTAAACATGGTGGCATATGAGGCAAATGTGTTCATAAACTTGCATATTACATTATAAGCCTCAAAACATGCATGATATCGAACTTTAGCAAATAGGTGAAACATGATCATAAATGATACAGGATGATAGCTAGTGATTCGCATATAACATCATATGCAAGATAACATAAGGTTTATGAGAGATCATAAACTTGCATATTACATTATAAGCCTCAAAACATGCATGATATCAAACTTTAGCAAATAGGTGAAACATGATCATAAATGATATAGGATGATAGCTAGTGATTCGCATATAACATCATATGCAAGATAACATAAGGTTTATGAGAGTTTCTATGTTGCTTTATGCAACATTCCCAATCAAAGCTCATAGCTTTCTATGCACAAGGTCAAGGTGATGGCTTTACAAACATGCATAGAATAAATCTATGCATAACATGATAGAATCAAAGCACAAATCATACTTAGGCCCAAACTCAAACTTGCAACATGTCATATTTAACTTCATAGTTAGAATCTAAGAGTAGTATAGGGCTTACAATGCTATGAAGACCTATAAAATAAATAAGATTGAGACGAAGCCACTAGCAACTCTAAAAACCCCCAAATGAATACAAGCTCCAAGTTTTCTTGAGAAACAAGAAGCTCCTTTGATTTGTATGAAGAAAGATCCTTGTTTTGATGAAGAAAGGTGGCTCTTTTACTAGCTTAGGACACTCAAACTTTCATGAAGAGGATGGAGGCCATGATATGAAGGTGGAGGCCATGATCAAGAAGAATTTTGGCATAGTTTAGTTGTAGGAATGATTAATGAGGGTTTAGGCTAGGTCTTAGGGTCTTTTTATAGAAGATTAGGTTAGTTTAGGCCATAGGATTAACCCTACTTCAGATCTGAGCCTTTAAAATCCGTCACAAGCCTCCAAACATGTCTTGAGAAACAAGTCAGGTGCACCCAGGCCAGACTGGCCGACCACCCAAGTCGACAGGGGTGTCGAATGGGCAGTCGACACCACCTGTGTCGACTCCCAAGTCGACTCCCCAGTCGACTTGAGGGTGGCGGGAATTTTTCCCGCTTGTTCTGCTTGGCTGAATTTGAATTCTGAATTCAAATTTGAACTTGAAATTTCCTGAAAACTTTGACAGGCCATAATTTGGTCATACAGACTCCGATTTTCGAAAACTCGGACTCTATTTCGCGTATTTTTCCGAGACGAACGCAATGGCACAGCCCGTTTCCCTTGATTCAGATTTTATCATTTAATTCTGCCTTGGTTTATGTTGTAAAATGTTATTTAAAAATACGGGTTGTTACATTCTCCCCACCTTAAAGGATTTCGTCCCCGAAATCTTCAAGTTAGGAAGAACGTATCCTACCATCCATCATCCATCTACTGAAAACATCATCCACGAGCAGTCATTGTCCTTAAAAGATTCTAAATGTTGTATGAACATATGCAAAGGTGTGTGTATATGCACTTATCTAATGCGAAAATCAGGCGGTTACTGATTCAGTAAACCTCCTTAATGCAAAGTATGTTAGTGAAATGAGTCCATATGTATGCAAATTCCTAACATAATTCATTATCTCTATATGACTGCACATAACATTCATCCATATGCAACATCCATATGCAACATCCACGTGATAGCATAACAAGTTTCAGCCATGAATAAGTATAAGCACTCATGCATATGCAATATGAAAGTGTGTGAGCCGATCTTAGTGCCTAATGTGTATCATGCATCCACGAGTATCCACTTGCAAACACTTGCAACCACTGGCAAACATCAAGCATAACATGTTTCAAATACATGTTTCATCCAAAGGGTTTCTACCTAAGGTTCTTAAGACAAGGTTAACGAGGTAACAAGATAAACATGGATAGCAAAGGAAAGATATGCTAACTTGGAAAAGAGATTGAGAATGTACCCTCAAAAAGGAATGGATAAAGCCCACGCATCTTCTCCTCGGTTTCCCAAGTTGCATCCTCTTCGGCTTCACTCCACTGAACCTTTACTAACTTGACTTATCAATTCCTAAGCTTCTTGATCTCCGTTCCCAAGACACGGATCGGAGCTCGCCTTAGGGTTGCCTCTTTCTCAACCTCTACGTCTTCAAGAATGCTAGGGTCAACTATCTCGGCTGACTCATGTGGGCACTCTCGGGGGTGCGAGTCATGAAGAACATAATGCACTCCGGCCAACTTCTCGGGCAATTATGAGCCATCTTCCCCACTCTTTTTATAATAGGGAAGAGTCCTTGGTGCCAGCTTCCCAACTGCTCCAAAACGAACCATATTTCGCAAAGGAGAAACCTTCGCGAAAACCATGTCTCCAACTTCGAATTCCAGATCTATCCTTCACTTGTTAGCATAGGATTTCTGTCTATCTTGGGCCGTTTTCATCCGTCTTTGAATCAACTCTCCCTTCTCAGATGTGCCCCTTGTCATGTCGGGCCCAAGTATACGCTCATCCGTTGTCTCCCACCAACATGTTGGTGACTTGCACGGCCTCCCATACAAAGCTCCGAATGGTGCCATTCCTATGCTTGTCTGATAGCTGTTATTACAAGCAAACTCTACGAGAGGAAGATGATCTTCCCAAGTGCCACCAAAGTAAAGGATGCATAGCCTCAACAGATCTTCTAGTACCATATTCACCCTTTCGGTTTGGCCATCTGTCTGTGGGTGATCGGCCGTACTTAGATTCAATCGCGTACCCATCGCTTCCTGCGAACTATTCCAGAATTGGCTAGCGAGAATTGGGTCACGATCGCTAACTATGTTAGAAGGAACTCCATGCAATCGCACTATCTCTTGAAGATGAACAGATGCTAGCCATGATGTGGTCCTCTTGCTCTTCAATGGAACAAAGTGAGCACTCTACTTAAGTCTATCAACTATGACCCATATCCCATAAAGCCCAAATAGTTTGGTCAACTTAATGGACATCCTCACCCCAACTATATATCTCAAACAGGCGAGTCATACTCCTTATGGGGTTTGCAACAGAACTAAGATTGAGAATAGGACCGGGAGGATATACTTAAAAGATAGCATGCGAGTAAGCTCTACAGAATAATAGGGATCAAGGATATACTCTTAGAAAGAGATATAATGCACGTATTTAGTCTTCCATCTTCTAAGCCGCATTTTCTTGAGCTTAATCCTATCGTGCCTTGACCGTCTTTTAACTTCACAAATTCGTAGCTCTTGATTCTTATTTCCAAAATATGAGTTAGAACTCATTTCACCATTGCCTCTCGTTCCACTTCCACTTATTCTTTTCCTAAAATACTTGGCTTAAACATAACTGCGTGCTCATGGTTTCATGCCAGCTTTCCAAAATTTGTTAGTGAATCCTGGATCTCGTTTACATCCTATACGGTATTCCACGCAGAAGAACTATCCCTTGAAAACAAATGCCAATCCACGTTGCCAAATGTACTTACTAGGGTGATTTCTCTAACCCATGCTTAAGTGAAATGGACTATCCGCCTTAGTGGCGGATCACCACCAGAGCACCCTATTCTGAAACGCTTCGTCTAGCGGAATTTTCCTCAAAAAACTCCTTGATTTACTTGCTAAGCTCTCTTCTTTCACGCGGGGCCATGTGCCTAACAGGCAATGAAACTGGCTTGGCATTATCAACAAGATGAATACGGAAGTCTATCTCGCGTTTAGGGGGTGACCCCTTAACCTCTTCAAAGACACTAGGATATTCTCGGACCACTCTCACAGATTGCAGATCATCGATGGACGAGTCAAGAGATTCAAGATAACATGACATGACGGGATCCATAGGGTTACCAGAAATTTCTAGGGGATTACCGAGGCGAGTCATGAGCCTCACTACCCTATGCTCACAGTTAAGAATGGCTCCCTAACTGGACAACCAATCCATGCCCAAAATCAACCCGTGTCCTATAAACCCGAGAACATAAGCATTACACATGAATTCTACGCTTAAGATAGAGATTTTCAAATCCATACAAATCACAGGTAGATGGGCGGAACCCCCAGTTGGATTTGAAACACTAACGGGACCTCAACTAGACTAGTACTTAGGTGCAAACTTTTAACAAGATCAGAAATAAAACTATGCGATGCGCCAGAATCAAGTAAGGTACGAACAGGGAAATCAGAAATGTAAACGTGACTTTCTATAGAAACACTACCTCGATCAAAAGCTGGAAGAGCGAGGAGAGCCTGCAACTGCCCTTCAAAGGGACCTGCTTGCTGAGTTTGCCTTTTTCCTTGTCCTCGCTTTTTCGGGCTATCCTTGCTATAGTGTCCAGACTCTCCGCAATGAAAGCATACGCCCAGCTTCCTCTTCTTCTTCTTACAGTCTTTGGCTATGTGCCCAGTGATCCCACAGAAGTTGCACTTCCTCATTTCTCTTGACTTGTTGTCCTTGCTGTTGTTGTTCTTGCCTCCTTTTCCGGAATCTACCTTCTCGCCTTGAGACTTATTTGCCTTGACCTCCTTCTTGCCACTCTAATCTTCCTCTTGAAGCAGGGCCATATTCACCAAACTCTCGAAAGTCGCCCCCATGGGTATATGAGACATGGCCAAACCGTGCAATGGCTCGTTCAATCCTAGAGCAAAGTGTAGGGCCTTCTTCTGAGCTGTGTTAACCAAGTCTAAACCGAACCGAGCAAGCTGATTAAACTTATCCACGTATTCTCTAACGGTCATGTCCCCTTGCTTTAGTGATAGGAACCTCTCCATCTGAAGGTTCTCTTCTGTCGATGATAGAAACCTCAGTCCAAACCTTCTCCTAAAGTCATCCCAAGTTTGAATTGGCCTAGTAGTGGTGGTGACTACCCACCAATATGAAGCTTCCTCTTTTGACAGCCATACCGCTAACAGAACTTTCCTACGGTCTTCTATATCAAAGATAGCAAAGAGGTCTTCAGTTTCCTTCAACCATTTTCTTGAATCAACAAAAGTCTCCGACCCTACAAAATTCTTTCCACCCATCGCCTTAAAGTCCTTGCAAATCTTTGCGAAATCCTCTTGCGGATGCTGAGGAGGAGGAGGAGGAACCTCAGCTACGGGAGGAGGAGAAATGTTAGCCACGAGGGAAGGAGGAGGAATGTTTGCGGGGCCGGCTTCATTCGCCCTTGCCTCCATGTACCTTCTAAACCAAATAGGTACTGGTACGCCCTCCAGAATGGCAAAATTATCGGCCATACTAAAACGAAGAAAAAGATAGATTGAGAACGAGGAAACAAAGGATAGTGCTAATTGCTTTTGGGGAATAGCCTTTTTAAAATAAACTAGACTTTTCTTGGAAAATACTTAATTGGTTTTGAAAATAGTTTTTCAAAAGGTAAGTTTTTTTTTTAAAAAATAAAAAACCTTTTGCTCAGATCTTGTAAACCTGGCTCTGATACCAAATGTAACACCCCAACTCCGCCAATGCCACTCTTGCAAGCACACTAGCTTTGGGGGGGCGTTAAACAAGGTAAACATGCATGCAGATATCACAAGACATAACATATAGAAGTAAAAACAGAGTAAATAAAGTAGCGGGTAAAAACTAACATTTCAAAACCATAGTCAAGTTACATCAAAGTACCGTGTCATTATTTTCCACAAAATAAAGTCTAGGAACATAAACTGAAAACTGGAAAGAAAATCATAAAGTAACTATCCCCAAAGTAGAATAAAGCCATAGCATGCTCAAGTCCAAACCGTACATGAGCTATCCAAAAAAGCAGCTAAAGATCCAAGCTAGGTACTAGTGTTCCCACCCTGTAAACCTAGGGGGGGGGGAACGGAAGAAAAGAGGCGAAAGAAAACGGGTCAGTCAAAAGACTGGTAAGTCCTATCTACTATTAGTATAAAAACTAATAAAGTTAACTAGACATGTAAAAGAGATGAAACATAGGGTGATAACTGGCATGGTGAAAAGTTAACAAGATAGATCAAGTGTGGCATCGCATATACAAGGTTAAGTTGCACCAAGTGTGTACTAGTATTCCAATCCATGTCAAGTATAAACAAGAAATGATCCCTTGGCTCAAAGTCGGCCCAACATCATGAGATGACCTAAATCAAGGTCCAACTACTCGGTCTAGTCGATCGGCTCCCTATAAGCCTAACTCGTCGTGTATCGGTGTCCTACGGCCTAATCATGGAATGTAGTTGACTGTGCAAGGTCCACCCTAGGGTGTATCCAGCCCTAAGGTGTAAACCACAGACACAATTCAAGCATGCACAGTCTAAACCTACCGGTGCCCATGTTCAACTCCGGACTTAATGTGCACGACCATGGTCCGCCTGAACAACCGGTGCACCTTTTCAGCCGTCTCTTTTGGTCTCTTACAATCAGTCAGTAATCGTGCCCCACCCTAGCCTAGTCCAGGGTATCCAGATACTCCTGAGTTGGTTACTACTGAAAAGGACCACGTAACTAGGGTTTTAAACGGGTTAGGTGTGGTTAACCCTATCCTAACCATGTATTGAGTCGGTCAAGTGTGTTCATGCAGTTCATGACTTAACCCTATCAATACATCGTGTTCAACTGGTTAAGTATATTCAAGTAGTCCATGACTTAACCCTACCAATCCATCGTGTTTAATTGGTAAAGTATTCAAGTAGTCCATGACTTAACCCTACCATGTGGCATTAATTAACTTAATGCACCCCACCTCTCACATTATACTTTGTTGTGGTTACTAGTTAAGCCGGGCGGGTCCGGGTAGTTTTACACCACAACCTAGTCTAACCTCGGGTTTTAAATGCGATATGACCAACTACTCACATTGAGTCCTATTGTTTGTAGCCACTAGTTAAGCCGGTCGGTTCTGGGTAGATTTATGCTACAAACTCAACCCAACCTCGAGTTGGCCACTTTCATGTTTTCTACATGTCATGTCCACGTTCATGTTTTCAAGCATAAACACATGTCAAACTTTCATGTCATATTTTCAAGTCATGCTTTCATGTTATTTAAGTTTGCCCAACTACCCATAACGTATTCCCATCGCACGTAAATTCGCATCAACGCAAATAGATCAAAGAGGGAACATAACAATATGACAAGGTGGGCATAAGGTGGCAAAGTCTATCACAAGTTAAACATGGTGATATTTGAGGCAAAGGTGTTCAACATACTAGCATATGGCCTCAACATGTATGATGGCATAAAAGGTGACTTGGCCTCAAACATATCAAATAGCATAAGGGTGATTTAGCATGCATAATAGCATAAGGGTGATTTGGCCATAAGTTAAACATGGTGGCATATGAGGCAAATGTGTTCATAAACTTGCATATTACATTATAAGCCTCAAAACATGCATGATATCGAACTTTAGCAAATAGGTGAAACATGATCATAAATGATATAGGATGATAGCTAGTGATTCGCATATAACGTCATATGCAGGATAACATAAGGTTTATGAGATATCATAAACTTGCATATTACATTATAAGCCTCAAAACATGCATGATATCAAACTTTAGCAAATAGGTGAAACATGATCATAAATGATATAGGATGATAGCTAGTGATTCGCATATAACATCATATGAAAGATAACATAAGGTTTATGAGAGTTTCTATGTTGCTTTATGCAACATTCCCAATCAAAGCTCATAGCTTTCTATGCACAAGGTCAAGGTGATGGCTTTACAAACATGCATAGAATAAATCTATGCATAACATGATAGAATCAAAGCACAAATCATACTTAGGCCCAAACTCAAACTTGCAACATGTCATATTTAACTTCATAGTTAGAATCTAAGAGTAGTATAGGGCTTACAATGCTATGAAGACCTATAAAATAAATAAGATTGAGACGAAGCCACTAGCAACTCTAAAAAACCCCAAATGACTACAAGCTCCAAGTTGTCTTGAGAAACAAGAAGCTCATTTGATTTGTATGAAGAAAGATCCTTGTTTTGATGAAGAAAGGTGGCTCTTTTACTAGCTTAGGACACTCAAACTTTCATGAAGAGGATGGAGGCCATGATATGAAGGTGGAGGCCATGATCAAGAAGCATTTTGGCATAGTTTAGTTGTAGGAATGATTAATGAGGGTTTAGGCTAGGTCTTAGGGTCTTTTTATAGAAGATTAGGTTAGTTTAGGCCATAGGATTAACCCTAGTTCAGATCTGAGCTTTTAAATTCCGTCACAAGTCTCCAAACATGTCTTGAGAAACAAGTCAGGTGCACCCAGGCTAGACTGGCCGACCACCCAAGTCGACAGGGGTGTCGACTGGGCAGTCGACACCACCTAGGGTGTGTCGACTCCCAAGTCGACTCCCCAGTCGACTTGGGGGTGGCGGGAATTTTTCCCGCCTGTTCTGCTTGGCTGAATTTGAATTCTGAATTCAAATTTGAATAGTTTTTGAACTTGAAATTTCCTGAAAACTTTGACGGGCCATAACTTGGTCATACAGACTCCGATTTTCGAAAACTCGGACTCTATTTCGCGTATTTTTCCGAGACGAACGCAATGGCATAGCCCGTTTCCCTTGATTCAGAAATTATCATTTAATTCTGCCTTGGTTTATGTTATAACATGTTATTTAAAAATACGGGTTGTTACACTTCCACTTTGCAAATTAATCCATTAATTCATTCACTTGCTTCACTTGTGACAATTTAAACAATCATGCTCATATATATATATATACATATTTGTTTATAACAAGTCGAGTTTTAATTATAGCCCAAGTTCCGGTTTTAGTTTCTAATTTACAAGTCCAATTAAATCAACACTTGATTTCTTAATTCAATTTGTTTTTCATTCATTTTCTATTCAATTCAATTTTATGCAATTCAAGTTTGTATTCACTATTCAATATATACACATACACTTCTATTTCAAAATCTGATTTCATAGTCCAGCTCAATTGAATAACAATTTAAGTCTTATTCAATTATTCTTACTTGAATTTGATTATTTTAATTCACTTCTTATTCCACTCGATACATCCAAACTGCATGTATCAAGCTTTATTTATATTGTCAAAATTCAATTTATTAATATTTCAATTTGAAGTCAAGGGTTCTCATTCCATATTGATTTGATACTTCGTTTTAGTTCAATATCGTTTCAATTTCAATCTTACTTTCAAACAAGTCTCAATCCATTCATTTATATTGGAATTTGTTTACTTAGCTTCCAATTTATATCCAAGTTTTGATTTTTATTTGAAAAAAAAACATTTATTACATCGTTTGGTTATACTTAACCATTCTAATTCCAAAATCTTATTTGAATTATATTCACATCAAGCAGTCAAATATCAACAACAATTTGATAAAATTATTTTCTATATAATATATTATTTGGGAAAATTATTTCATTTACCCACCTTTCAAAACAATATTGTATCAGTTTCCAGTTCAAAATTGAACCGATCAAGTGACACAATACAAAACATTTTTATAAAATATACAAATACGCTCTCATATATATACACTCAACTCAATCTAGGATATTACAAATCCTATCTCTATCGAGCTACTCCACAGAGCCAAGGTTATTCATAAACCATTCTCTGATACCAACTGTAGTGTCCCGGAAAATTCGACTCTCGAATTCAGAAACTCATACATCATGTGTCCAAATTCAAGTATCGAAAATCCAGAGAACTAATAGAAAGAAGTTAGAGGATGAGGAAAGATAAGAAAAGAGGATAAGAATAGAAGAAAAAGAAGAAGAACTAACCACAATATCAGAGTCTCGCATCGTGGCGGAATAAAATATAATACAGAATTAATTCTTTATTGAAAACTTGAAATAATACTTACAGTTATCTGAGTACAATGGACATTTTATTCATCTGGTCAGTTATAACAGCCTGTCCGTATTTACAGCACACAGCAGGATAATAACTATATATATCACACGTCTGATTTCCTCCAGCTCGTCTCCTGGAATTCATAACATCTTATCCTGGACCTGTAACTCGGACTGGCCCGAGTATTACAAACACCACAGGTCAGTCTGGTGAACCAGTGTGAGAAAAACTCATTTAAATTATTGGTATCATCCATCTTGATTTTTAAGTCAAAATCATTTCAAAAGAAAAGGGTAATCGTAAGACCGATCCACACTTAAACATTGACGATTTTTACCTTACGATAACCCAAACCATTTATTTGAAATCATAATTATTCTGATATTATGATAGTGTCTAAATCAAATAAATAATCATCTAGTAGAATGTTTGCATCTCACGCTCTACATATATAATATAAAATCGAAAACCGCGGGCTCTTATTGGAGATTGGATTTCTAACTATGACAAGGTATGGAACCACCTTCCGATTAGTGTACTTCAGGGAGGATAAACTGGAGTTCAATAAGAACATCTTGCAACTCAGCCACACATGACCAACTACTCATTTTGCTTGAGTGTATCAAATGTATATCACCAACGGTTGGGCTCAAACCACTATTTCCCGAAAGCGACAACATCAAATAGAATAAAGAAGGAAATTAATTTTATCTAGATAGGTGATTATACACCCTGATGGGAGTGACCCACTTAGCCATGCTACCTGCTCGATTGCTGTCATTTCCCAGCTGATGAGGCTTGAGGTTATAATTCGCTTTTGAAACATCTGGCCACCATTTACATCGTCCATACAAGTCATCCAGCAACAGGATGAACCGAAGGCACCCTCCTACCACATCCTAGGAATCACCCTATAGATCAGTAGCGAGTAGTTCTTGCAATCCGTCGATTTCAACCACGACAGGATTTCCATTAGAATATCTCTGTGTGCGACTCTAGAGAATTCGACAAGTAGCCCTTTCGCTTATGAAGATCTACGGTCTTCATTACTCCATCTTCAATCCGCATTTTCTATGTTTACGTATTTTATTGGTTCGGAATGGTTTTCAAATATATTCGATCCCGGTGTTTCCGTACCAACAAGCGTATAGGCCAGATTTGATGGTTATTTAACTATCAAAATAAAACAATCATTCATCCATCAAAGAAAATTGAATTCACTGATTTAATATTCACCATCACATTAGCCTCCTTTTTGATTTACCACTCGTTAATTTAAAACTTCTCTAATTTCTTAATAATTGAAATACTCATTTTCTCTTCTTATATAAATATATAAGAATATTCAAACCCTATCATTTTAAAATAATTTTAAGAACATATTTCTCATTTCGGTCATTAGTCCCTAAGCGTAAAATAGAAAGAGAATAATTCCCTAAGTACCAACCCCAAAGGCCTAAACCAACATCAGGTCGACACTCAGAAAATCATTCAACTCACTAATCCCCAATCAGTTTCTAATTACCTTAACTTGGTTTTCTAACTTCCGACGAATAAAAATTCCAATTATTCATTATCACTTTAAACAAGATATTTATCTCCAATTCAATTATTTTACTTAAATATAATTTACAAAACCATTATTGAATATTCCCATAAATATTCTTTATAAACACCTCAATGGTTTTCTTTTTACAACTTATCTCAGTTTATTTCAATAACTTCATTCCATAAAAATATTCATATATAAATATCATTTTACCAATTCTTACTATTCATAATTTTATTTATAAATCTTGTATAAAATTCTTTAATATAATCTATACTATATTATTCAAATTAATTTGACTTAAATCCAATTAGAATTTATAATTTAAAACCCTTCTTGACTTACTTCAAATAAATCCTTATTTTTGTAAACAATTTACTTTAAACTCTTATTCACCTGAATCGTGAATAATATTACTTAATACAACTTACTTAACTTAATTAGTCAAGTTCGATTTTTATACTAGAACTTCGAGTTTCAATCCATTATAATTTCTAATTGTAGAGTTATAAAATCTCTTTTATATTTTCCTTGTACTGGAAAATTCCAATCTATTAAAAATATCGAATTTTATATTCATTTTCCATTTCATTCCAAATACACAAATTTTCCTTTTCCCCAATTTCCCAAATAATTATAATAATTCCACTTCTTAAAAATGTCGCTTATAAAAACGCCCTTTCAAAACTATTTGGTTTAAACAAATATTCACCTCTACATCCTATTTAATTTGAATTCTAAATGACCATTTCTATTTTGGAAATAAATATTTCCTTTTTAAAAATTCTTATTTTATTTCAAATTCTATTTTGAAATCCGTATATCATTATTCAGGATATTTAAAATATCCAAATCAACAATCAGTGTTGCTAACACATCTAACTATACTATAAACTATCACAGACTATAAACACATCATATATCAGCATATATATGAACAACAAATAAATGTTGAGGAATCCAGTTGGATTCCTCCAACCTGTTTCTCCTGCATCCACAAACGTTAGTCAACAATAATAATACCCATCTTGCTTCGAGGTAGGATATCGTAGTATAGAAGGTCATCCACAATATATATTGTAGGACGCATAGGGAAATCATCCGCTAACGGTACTGCGGGCATCCGCTAATGGTACTGCGGGAAATCCAATCACCAATATTATTATTATATAATATTATCAGTTTATATCAATTAATTTTATCATCCAACAAGCGATAAATAAATTTTGAACTATTAAAAATAGTTCCCAATAATTACTGAGTGAGTTTAACTCACCTCGATTTCCATTGCTGAATGTCCAATTAATTTCTATATCGTCTCAGCTATGCATTTACTCTGTTATCTCAAATAAATTTATCGCCTACGAATATTTTATTTATCGATTAAATATATATTTTAAATGAACTACTTAAATAAATTATTCTACATATTTTAAATTTCGTTTAAAAACTTATACCTTATCACTACTGTGAATGCTCGATAAATGCACGAAGAATGTCTTTGAACAGCCTTATGCACTGCAATCAGCTCGAACAACTGCTCCTCAACATTTTGGCATTTGACCTTCCTTCCTTTCAACATACATAGCCATTTGTTTACTGTTGAACCGCTGCTACTCGAGCAAATGACTTCAATACCATAATGCCTTAAATCCATCAGCACAATGTCCAGAATTTTTCCTTCACCATCCAATAATTATTCATGCATGAACCTCACTATTTGTACTAGCACCAGGATGGCTCCTCAATTCAATCGAGTTCAACAATGTATTCACCATCACAGACTCAAAAAATTCACTAAGAAAATCCTATTGTCGCTTCTCCAAGCATCACAGGTGAAATCCCCTACTGTCGAACAAAACAGCATCACCATCCGCTTATCCTCACACCCAAACTACTCCCAGTTCATCCACAAAACCACATTAGAAATCTCGCTTCTCACATCGTATCATTCCAGAAATTCACATTGTTCAATTACCAACATCGAACCACTCCATTCTTCCCAAAACGTACTCGTACTCCCAAACGTCACTCCAGTACATCCTGAACTCCTTCATGCTTTACTGCCGAACACCAAACAAGTGTTCATCCCTTCTCCAGACCATTATAAACATTTCAGACCACATAAATTTCCCACTGTCAATCTCCTAAATCCATCCTAGCTCATCAACGGTGCGTTTGCACTCATTTCAACCCAGTCACCTCGTCCAGTTTATTGCAGCATCCATTTTTGAACTTCGGTCTGTCCCTGAACATCGCCTTCTTTCAACCACGTCCATCAATATCAATTTACAGTTCGCACCTCTCAAGCCAACATCGGATTCACCTTAGTCAACTCTAGATCGAACTCAGTATTACGTTCATCCCCAACTTCGCACTTGTTCCTCAACCCCTCACAGTACATTGCAACAACTATTGGGACTTCTCCAATTACCACGTTGCCGACCTGAGCCCTTAGTTCATCATCGCGACCCACCACTCCCACTCGCACACCTCCACACCACTGGGAAAACCCCTCTGCAAAGTTTCAGACAACTCCCCGATTCGCAACGCCTCATCTCGATATCGCCCTTCAATGATTGTGCAGTCCGCGGTTTCGTTTTGAAGGTGTGGATTTCGTTTCGATCTGATTCGCGACTAACTCCAGTTCTGTTCGAGCTTCAGAGGACATTTGAGCGATTAAATCGCAATTTTGTTTTTTTGTTTTCAATGGATTTCTTTAATAACCAGAAGAAGGAGAAAAGGAATTGAAGGAATGGACGGAGGATGGAAAATTAATGATGAAAATGGTTGTTATATAGGCGCGATGGTATATAGATAAGGATAACGTCGAACTCAATAGCATATAGGGTTGCAGTGTCCTTGTCTGAAAGCTTAGGGGAGAAGAAATAGTTTAGATGGGATCGTGAAAAGAACAGACGAGGGTAGCTTTACAGAATAGGTCGTCCCCTATTTTTTATTTTACTTTAATTTAATTGATTAATTTAACCAGTGTGATTCAAATTAAAGGATACTACGGTTCCGAACGCCAATTTGAACGCAACAAAAGACATTCCTAGGGTTCTACCCCTATTCTGAACACATTGGAACAGATTCCATGGTCCAATTCGACCATATACATAAGATATTAAATTAAATGACGGTTTAACATTAAATTCAATTTAATAATTGACCCAATAATAATAAATAAATTACTATTATCATGTATTTTTACAAACCGAATTTATACAACTTGCAAAATGAAATAATATGAATTTAAATCTCGATATTATATTTTCAAGTTAAAATAATATTCAACTAATTAAAAATTGATTTATCTAATTAAATAAATCGTTGTAGTTTATAAACGATTTCACAGCGACTATTCGAAAATTTGATTTGGTCATAACTCTCGGTATAAAATACGAAATCTTGATTTTTTTCTTTTCGACAAAAAAATTATAATTCAACAAAATCAAATATTTCTTGTTTCAGCGAATTCGGACTTTTAACGGATTTCGTACGCTCAATTGAAGTTCAAATTAAATATTACAAACTACCGTGCCATTTCGACCTCATTTTAATTTATATATATATATATATATACACATTTCAATCTTCGTTTTAATTAATATAAAAATTCATTTATATTACAAATTCAATATTTAAACTAATTTAAATATTCAAATAAAATCGATAAAAATGCGGGACATTACTGGGAGACTGTTAGGATTGCCTCGCATGTTGTTAAGGAGGAATGACAGGTTGGAATTAATACTCCCACATCATGGAATAAATTGAAGGAGTTGGGTACAAATATAAGTTGGTAGACATGTAACATCAGAGATTTTTTTTGTTATATGGGAGTTGTGTGCCAGCTCATATGCATGCAAGAAAGAGGGCTTTGTTGCGACCATCGTTACATAACAATGGTATCAGAGCCGAAGGTTCGAACTGGGCCATGCAAGCAAGGCAGTGCTCTTAAAAGATACTCGTAGGATGCGAGTCAAGGGGGAGACTGTTAGGATTGTCTTGCGTGTTGTTTAGGAGGAATGATGGTTTGGATACAATAGTCCCACATCACGGAATATATTGAAGGAATTGTGTACAAATATAAGCTGGTAAGCACGTAACATCAGGGATTCCTTTTGTTATATGTGAGTTGTGTGACAGCTCATTTGCGTGCAAGGGAAGGAGGCTTTGTTCCGACCGTCGTTACATAACATTGGTATCAGAGCCGAAGGTTACGGACTGAGCCATGCAGGCAAGACAGTGCTCTCAAAAGATACTCGTAGGATGCGAGTCAAGGGGGAGACTCTTAAGATTGCCTTGCATGTTGTTAAGGAGCAATGATGGGTTGGAATTAATAGTCGCACATCATGGAATAAATTGAAGGGTTTGTGTACAAATATGAGTTGGTAGATACGCAACATTAGGGATTTCTTTTGTTATATAGGAGTTGTCTGCCTGCTCATATGCGTGCAAAGAGAGGGGCTTTGTTCCGAACATCGTTACATAAATATAGTAAATGAGTATGGTTACAAAATGCAATTTTTGTTAAATATAACAATTATCACATAAACTCCTACTACAGATGGACGGTTTGCTTTTTTTTTTTTTGGGTAATAGATGCACAAGTATCAAAGTATACTTCGCCAAATTAGTTGCATTGATATATTATTTTATCTTAACTTTCCGACCTTGATCTAAAAAGGGATTTGCAAGTAAATATAAGTTCTTATGTTTTGGATTTGTACTTCTGTTTGTTGCAATTTCATAAGATTTAGCAAAATCCGTACCAAATTCAGTTGATAGGTTAAACCCTACATACATTACGCATTAATTCTGTGTAGATTAATTGTAGCACAAATAGTATTATACTCCATATTAAGTCATCCACATTATTATTTTATAGCCAAGGGGTCATTATGTTGTACTATGTCATGGTTTAACCAATGGTTATGACTGATTAGCTTTTGGCTACAATCAAATATTCTTCATCTATTTGTTCAGTAAAAACAACATAAAAATGGAAAATCTTGCATATACCCGACCATAATTTTTATGATGCTTCCTAAAGTGCTCAAATAAAACAATGGTACATCTAGAATTATCATGCCAAAATGTGAAATTTTATTGTCACTGCATCTGTCTTTGCCGAATTTGCATGCAAATAAAATCACCTGCAAAGAAAATTACCTGTACCCAAAATTGTCTATCCCTCTATACCCAACCAATTAGCACCTCTGAATTCCACCTTTTTGCAATTAAACCCTCTTTTTTCCTTTGACTTAATTGCAAAAAGATGAAATTCATGGTCCTGATTGGTTGCGTAAAGAGGGACAGAGAATTTTGGGCACAGAGGATTAGCTCTCATTTGCATGACTCCGAAACTAAATATGACTACCAAACAATCCTATGCTTTATTTTTTGTCGATAGTTACAATTTGTTGCAATCAAATAATTCAACTCTAGATATTAAAATGTACTTTTACGATTATTATATGTTTTTAACTTACATAGGTTCTATGTTAAATTTACGTTATCAATTCTCTATATTGATGTTTGAGGCAGAAATCTTCATGTTAGTTTTGAAGTTTGAAACTTGAACCTGTAGTCTTATAAATCATATGCCGCTCATTTGAATTGATTTTTGTGTACCACATTATATCATATCACAACTCCTAACAAATCTGGTTACTAGAACTTATTGGTACTAGTAGAACTTATTTCGCCTTATATTATGGCTAAAAAGGTAAACTCCTAACCTAAGAACCAAAAAGTTAAGAACTATACTTTTCTGCATTTTTTTTTTAAATTACAATTTTTGTTGTAATATTTAAAAAAAATTGATGTGTCTGAATGTTTAATACGAGTATAACCGCTCAACGGTGGGAAAATCGGCTTTATAATACTGTACAACTGAAGAAAAAATATTGTAGTTTTTATTATTATTTGAAACTACATACGAATGACAATATATGAAAGAAAAATTACATATATGACTACAAATCAAAAATAATTATTTTAACCAATAATGCAAGCGTAGAGATTAAATACACATATAAATATTCATCAAAAGGTCAAAAAATATTGATACAATGATTCAAATATTGCACAACTTTGATATCCCAGTACTAACATAATTATCCATAAAATATTGCACTCTCTTTTGAAGCACATCCATAACAGATATGTTAAAACTCTATAACATCCTGAAAGTTAAGAAGAATAACACATGAATTTTGTAAATATATCAAAAGTCAATACGATTTTTCTATACAATAGCTTATCTAATACACGAAGCGTCGCTACATACATTGGATCGATATTGTTTTTGTACATACATGACGAGGTAATCATTTGATTATCTTGAAATTTAATCAATTTATCTCCTATATTTTCATATGTCAAGCGTTTTTATTGGCAAAATTATAAAATGCTATGTGAAACATAGTATACTAATGCAAAATAAGTGGACAACGTAAAATAATCCAAAATATATACTACTTAAACAACATTGTTAATAAAATTTTACATTTAAACTTACAAGTGATATATAACTAATGATCAACGTATATCTCACATGAAGAATACTAAATTCACTATTTTTTTAATCAACCTGGTGCATTCAAAATTCACTATTTTTTTAATGACATAATTTATTTAAAGCAAAATGGTGAACCTGCTGCAGTCAAACTTGAAAAAATGCACAAATCACGCAACCAAATTTGATTCCATCAAATGCCGTATACTAACTCAACCAAATTTCCATACTATGTGTATATGCTGCCTATTTAGGCATGCATAGGCATAATAAACAAACATTCCATTTTAAGGTCAAGGTAGCGCTTGATTTTCGAAAGGGGCACGTTAAGTTCGCATCCGCGTCAGACGCGTCCGATGCATCGACGTGGTACCCACATGAAATACTCCTTCAAGCCGAACGGTTGAAAAGGAAGCTTTCGCGTCGTAAGCGTCCAACGCGAAAGAAAATTCAACATTAGTGCTCACTGTTGGTTTTTTCTTCTTACGTCTTCATGTCTCAACCAACAGTAAACATAAAAATCAACTCAACGGTAAAGAATAACCCAACCCTAATCAGTTTTCACTTGTATCGTTTTTGCTGATATGCATTGGAACATGCATGCGTTGGAACATGGTTGTATGCCTTGGAACATGTAGAATGAATGGCTTTTGCTTTTGAGATTTTTTTAATACTTGTTCTTTAATTTATTACTTGTCCCTTTCGTTGGAACATGGAGAATGACTTTAATTTATTAATACTTGTGTTTTTTGTTATTTTATTTTTCAATTCGACACTTTCAATTCTGCAATCATGTAATTTCAATTCTGCAATTTGTATTCTGCATTCTATTTATTTTGTTCGACAATAAACACACATAAACATAAACACAAATACAAAAATAAACAATAAAATAATAAATACAAAAACAATAAAATAATAACTTTACCCCTTCCAATTTGCCCCTTTCGTAAAAAAAACGTATTTCTCGTTCGCAACAATTCCCCTTCAAATTCCCCTTCCAAATAACCCTTCCCGTTTAAAATCAAACGGACCCTAAGAGTAACAAACAAACATTACAGCATAAGTAGACATATTTGAATTATACAAAGAGAATGGACGTAATATAATGCAGCAGAATGATGTGGTAGGACATTGGAAATATTGATTAATATTAGATAGTGCAATATATCTATTGGGACTGATTGAAGAGAAAATCAAAATGTATCAAGTATGCTATATCTATTAAGAAACAAAAATACTTGTCCAAACTTTAAATTTTGAAAAAGATTTATCAACAAAAGAGAATGAGTAAAACTTCTTCACAATCATGTTAACAAACATTTACGACATATAAACTCACTGATCCAGAAAATCCATGCCAGATAGAATTTGAAGAAAATCAATTTAGTATAGCAGTACAAAAAATAAAATTTTCAAAACTGTAGCTTATCAGTCCAAGCTTACAAAAAGTTTCAGAAGCTCAGTTTTCTTCTAACTCTGACATTTATATACATGAAATGTTTTGCATTTATTTAAAATCAAGTGTTGATGTAGCACCTATAATTTCATATTTTACTTTTCCTCAAGGATGCTGCAAGAATTAGTCACAACTATAACTGTGTTTCTATACACACATGCAAACACTAATTCGAGGTGCTTCTTGAATTATCTTCCCGTCCAGTTAAACCATTAGACAGCTCATTTTGAGGTACTGTCTAATCCAAAGACATAACGTGATCATTACTTTTGTGTATGCTTTGTATTTCATTATACTTCATGTGGAAAATGTTGTAAATTTTCAAAATTAGTTTTGGGATATGGGTTGTTTTTTGAAGAGGGAAGCAAGAATGGAAGAAGATAAGGTGTAGGGGTTAGTCCCACATTGTAGAATATAGAGGAGTTTGTCTCTATATAGGTAAAAGCTTGATATATGATATCAAAAGAAAGAAGAGAATGAGCTATAAGGCAATGGGCCTTGGGCATGAACTTGGCATAGATAATAACATTTAAAATGTCAAAAGATGAGCCTTGGGCCTTGGGGCCGGTTAAATTTCAACCGGTCGAATGTTTTAGGCACTGGTGGAAATCAAGCGGTCGACCGATTGACGTCCGCGTTTGAATCGCAACGCTTTCAGAATGTTGCAGACGAAGAGACATGGCTTCAAATGAACGAGCGCGACGTTTTTCCGAATAGCAACAGATGTGACTGTTGCAAATAGACATCACACTTCGCTGTCTATAAGTATCCTTGTCCAGAACTGTTGCAAAGTACTCAAAAAATTACATCTTCTTCTTCCTCCACTGATCCGCAACACCAGTAAAGCGTTTCTAACGCTGCCGTTCCTGTAACGCCTTAGAGTTGTTGCAAAATCCAGAATGTGTTGCAGATTTATTCTCTTCTTCTTCTCTTCGTTCTTGTTCTCTACTTGCATCATCAGAAACCAAATTTAAGAGTGCTCTTGGTCGGATCTGTTGTGTAACGACGGTCGGAACAAAGCCCTCCTTCCTTGTACGCAAATGAGCTGGCACACAACTCCCATATAACAAAAGGAATCCCTTATGTTACGTGCCTACCAACTCATATTTGTACTCAACTCCTTCAATTTATTCCATGATGTGGGACTATTAATTCCAACACGTCATTCCTCCTTAACAACATGCGAGACAATCCTAACAGTCTCCCCCTTGATTCGCATCCTACGAGTATCTTTTGAGAGCATTGCCTTGTCCGCATGGCCCAATCCGTAACCTTCGGCACCGATATCACTGTTGTGTAACGACGGTCTGAACAAAGCCCCCCTTCCTTGTACGCGTATGAGCTGACACACAACTCGCATATAACAAAAGGATTCCCTTATGTTATGTGCCTACCAGCTCATATTTGTACTCAGCTCCTTCAATTTATTCCATGATGTGGGACTATTAATTCCAACACGTCATTACTCCTTAATAACATGCGAGACAATCCTAACAGGATCAAAATCGTTCAAATTTTGAATTTGATTACGCTGTTTAAAGGCTTCATTGAATTCTGAAATCAATAGTTCGTTAACCCGTTTGTACCTGGTGGGTTGAACTATTGTTTGAAAGAATTTGCTCCGCAAATCCTTGAAGTCAGAAGTACGGCAATAATTCTCCTCTATTAGCGTCTCAAACCACGAAATCCCCAATAGAAAAGCATCATACATAGGTCCATGCAGAACAGACTTCATATGGAAAAGCATCATACTTAAGTCCAAGTAGAACTGTACATGTAGATTGTTATGTAATAGCAACAACACTATCAACAACATCAAGTGGACACCATATATTCAAAGCCAAAATACATACACTGAATATTTATACATATCTGAAAAACCAAACTAGTGTAAGGTCCTAAAACTCATTTTAAATGTATATTTTGTACCCATAATCTACAAACATTTAAATAACAGGTTTCTAACTCTACCATCAAAGAAAATGATAAATCAAAACAATATGCAAAGGATATGAACACAATTGCAGGGATGGAAAAACAAAGTAATATCAAATAGCTTTCAAAAATCAGTTTGATGACAGGTAGATATTGGCATCTCTTACATTGTTTGATGACATGTCAGCAAGTATAATGAAATCTTTCTGGGCAAACTTCAAGAAAGACAAATCTTAAGCAAATCCAGGAAAAGGCTTTAATATAAAACTTCAAGAGATTCTTACATGAGAATATTGAGAGGGATATTCATAGAATCGAATTTTAAAGCAAATTTCCTAACAGACGCCATCGAGGTTAGATCCAGCTCCATAACATCAACTTTAGCATTTGGAATTCCCTAAGTTATATTTCCTTTGTTGCTTTTACCAGCAAAGGCATTCCTTACTGCCATGACTACATACAGACCACGTAGTGCAAGCACACAAGCTGTTTCCACACCAATACCACTTGAAGCACCTGATGTTATGATTGAAAACTAATATATTTAGTGAAGTAAAAAATAAAATAAAATAAAAAAGGCTTTTTCATGCTATAGTAAAACGAATATGGTTAACCATTTGTGCAAATTCTAAGAAATATTTAGTTCAGATATTTGGTCTAGTATAAAATATTTATTTTCTATTCAGTAAGAGGAGCAAATAATGAAATTTATGGTGATATTGTAGTGTAATTCAGAAATATGCTATCCTGGGTGAAATCATAACCCTTCTGATTTTTATTTTTCCTTTCTAAAAGGGATGTTGATGGTAACTTTTAGTATATAACAGCCTAATACCTTCTAAGTCCGAGATGAAGTCACAAAACTAAGTTCAAAAGTTAAATACCATAAAAAGAACCATCAACTAACTTTGTTTTATCATGTGAATATAGATCGTTACAACAATGTTTTGTCATTAACTCAAAGCATTGTATTCAGTAGTTCCATAAATGACATGTAGTACGTTGTACATTCAAAGACAACTTCTTTTCTTCTTCTTTTATGATGCGAACGGCTCACACTTCAATCATATGAAGCTAGTCTAGTTTATAGCGTCCATTCGCAGTAGGCATAAGCCATAACAGAATAATACGTTGGTTATATCTTATTAGCTACGCTTCACTTGCTTGAATAATGTCTATCAATGCTAAATTCGGTAACTCTTCTCTTAACATAAAGATGACATTAAAGATATGGCTACGAGGCATATCACAAATAATTTTTTACCCAATCAAACTTTAATATGGGAAAATGTGCTTCCCGTGACAAAACTCCTTAGCTTGCCATTCTATCTCCTTATTCCCCTTCTGTTTTTCAATTTATTAATTGACTGAATCTCATATAAAAATTTGTCGTTTTTATATGCAATTCCAGGCAGAAATTAAATAAATGATTAAAAAAGATTAAAATAAATCTCAGCCTCCATTTATTTTCGATATATCGCACAAAATTTATCACAGTTCCAACAATAATTTAGGTTTTCAGTTTGATTGGTGTACAGTATTTAATTTGATTTATTATGAACTTGACAGGTTTTCAGTTTGATAGATGAACAATATTACTAAGGAAAAAGCACCCTCATACTACGCTATCATTTCTTTTTCTTTCATAAGTGCACTTGACAAGTTTTAGAGACTAATTAAAAAACAGATTTTCAAAACCCTACAAATTCAATATTTCAAACAACAAATATAAAGAAATTGTAGTTTCTACCTGGAACAAAGTCGCAATCGATTACCCAAACCAAATCAAACCTAATTAATCTAAATTCAAGTATAAGAGGGTTAAAATTGATCAAACCAAACCCAGCCTATGCAAGTTCTATTAAATATTTATGAATGCTGCAAGCGTTATCACTAAAAGCTAATTGATAGGCAAAATGACAATATGATCATTAAGATGAGAAAAAAAATTGATACAGACCAGTGACGATAGCAGTTAGTCAAGATCCATCTAGTCCTTCCGTGACTTGCTAAGGATTTTCATGGAGGCTGAGATTTATTTATACATATCTGAAAACCAAACTCGTGCAAGGTCCTAAAACTCATTTTAATGTATATTTTGTACCCGTAATCCATCAAACATTTAAATAACAAAGTTCTAACTCCACCCTCAAAAAAACTAATAAATCAAAACAATATGCAAAGAATATAAACAAAATTGCAAGGATGGAAAAACAAAGTAATAGCGAATAGCATTCAAAAATCAGTCGATTCTAATTCGACTATCCATAAACTGAAAGAAAAAGGGGAAAAAAAAAAAAAAAAATCTTGAACAAAAAAATAAGACTAAAAAGGGGGACTTTGAAAATTGCAAATGCAAAAATACAAACATATAGTGCATAAATAGTAAAAACAAGTCACCACTGAACTTACTCATTTTTAACTTAACAGTAAATAAAAAAACAGAGATTCTTTGTTCTTCATTTATTACAAACAATAGGGGTGCATAATACTTTGGCCTTGCCTTTACAATTCAAATAACACTAATTCTAATAGGTGTCTCATGTGATCGGCTTTAGCCGTAATTTCAATCGTATAATTACCTATAATATCATAGGTTCTACAATTGAATCAGATCCCTTAACTATTGTTCTCCATGGTTTAAACCAAGTATTCCCTAGCAAAACAAACATAACACAATATGTGTAGTTATGTTGAGATTTGTGATACGCAAATCACAAAATTGTAGACAACAAATTTTCTATGTGGATCCATTTTTGGTGGAGATATTTATTGCTACTTTTATGGGATATTTGAAAGTGAAGGCAAGGATTATTTGGTGCTTATCCAAATAGATATATTTGAGATATATGAGGATATATTTGAGATATATGAGGATAATTTGGGTGACAAGTTACTCTATAAAAGGCCTAAATGATATCTTCATTATGTGGTGGAAAAATTTGTCATTGTTCTTCATTATCTTTCTCCTCAAATTGTTTAGCCATTAGATATTCTCTACCTATTTCTCAATAAGGTTATTGATTCAAGTTGTGTTTGTTTAACGATAGTTGAGATCGGTTGTAAACAATATTTTGGTGAATCAATAAAGAGGGTGGTTGGGTGGAATATCGTGTGTTCATATTTCCGATATTTTTTTTTGTGTTGTTGTTTGTTATTCAATCACATTCATCTTCAAGTGATTGGGTGAAAAAGATTCATTTTGTTTTTGGGTGTTTTGTCAAAACTTCCGCTGCGCACAAAACCCCAACAGTTGGTATCGGAGCTCAGATCACCGCATAGCTTGGAGTGTTTGTTGGATTGAAAAAAAAAATTGATTTTTTTTGAAAAAAAAATGATTTTTTTTTATGTTGGAGATGATGACGTTGTCGAAGATGACTATTTTGAATGGGAGGAATTGGGGTATATGTAAGCCGAAGATGGAGGACGTTCTATATCTCAATGATTTGCATGATCCCATTGATGAAAATGGGGAGAAGCCCTCGAATATGGATGAGGGAAAGTGGAAGAAAATGGACAAAAAGGCAATTGCGTTGATTCACCAATATTTGGATGATTCTGTGTTCCACCATGTGGCTAGTTGTGAATCCGCAAAGGCGTTGTGGGACAAATTAGTATCGCTGTATGAGTCAAAGAGTGCTACAAGCAAGCCTTTTCTGGTTCGAAAGTTGGTGCAACTTCGATTGGATGAGGAGAAGTCTATTGCAGAGCATTTGAACGAGTTTTAAGATGTCATCAATCAATTGGCAAACATGAAGGTCAATTTTGATGATGAGTTGCAGGCTCTTTTGTTGATGAGTTCTCTTTCGGAAAGCTGGGAGACTTTGGTTGTTTCATTGAGTAATTCCAATGCTAATGGAACTATCTCTTTGGAAACGGTTCGAAGTAGTCTTTTGAATGAGGAGCTAAGGAGAAAAGGGTCGGAGTTGAAATCGGTTCAAACTGAGGCGATGGTAGCAAGGGACTCAGGTAAAGATACAAGGAAGAAGAAAGGTGCTATCTTTTGTCATTATTGTAGTAAGAAAGGCCACAAGCGCAATGATTGTTATTCATATATACGAGATATAAAGAAGAAGAAGAAGAAGCAAGGTGATAATAATAGTGATTTGGCACAAGCAGGCCTTGTTGAAGGTACTGAAAGCGATTCTTCATGTGATGTCCTATTTAGTGTTGTGGAGCCTTGGAAGATGGATTCAGGAGCCAGTTTTCACATATGTCGAGATGTGAAAAGTTTTTCTTCGTATGAGAAGAGTGTTGGCATGATAAAGACGACCAATAGAGTAGAGCTACCAATTTGTGGAGTTGGAGCTGTTAGGTTTCGGATGCATGATAGAGTGGAGAGAGAAGTTGCCGGTGTGAGGCACAAACCCACTTGTTCGCATAACCTCATATCTCTCGGTCAGTTAGATCGCCGCGGTTGCACTTATGAGACTCGAGGTGGAGTTTTGAGAGTGAAGAAGGGTGGTCGTGTGATGATGCGAGGAGTTTTGGAGGAGGGGAACCTATATAGTTTGGTCGGTTCAGTGGTCAACAGTGGAAGGCGGGTGACGGTTGAAGAACCTAGTCCACAGCAAGATGGAGAGGTTAATATGGTCACTGCTGATGGTCCTAAGGTGGAGGATCATGGTATCGACAAGGGTCTAGATGTTGATGATGCTCGAGGGATCCCGGAGATGAAGAGATCATGTCAAGCGGAAGACGGATGTCGAGTTGTGAAATCCACAAAGACAAGATGGAGGTCTTTGTGGTATTACAAATGCTTTTGAAGATCGCTATTGGTGTGGTGCACGGATGAGTGAGGTGCACCAATAGTGGGCGATGGTGGAGGTTTGTAATGATGTTAATTGAGAAAAGAAGGTTGAAAGTGAGAGCTAAGTTGGCTAGTGTTGAGTGGAGGAGATGTTGTGATTTGGTATCAAGGTGGAGTGTTGAGATTTGTGATACGCAAATCACAAAATTGTAGGCAACAAATTTTCTATGTGGATCCATTTTTGGTGGAGATATTTGTTGCTACTTTTATGGGATATTTGAAAGTGAATGCAAGGATTATTTGGTGCTTATCCAAATAGATATATTTGAGATATATGAGGATATATTTGAGATATATGAGGATAATTTGGGTGACAAGTTACTCTATAAAAGGCCTACATGATATCTTCATTATGTGGTGGAAAAATTTGCCATTGTTCTTCATTATCTTTCTTCTCAAATTGTTTAGCCATTAGATATTCTCTACCTATTTCTCAATAAGCTTATTGATTCAAGTTGTGTTTGTTTAACGATAGTTGAGATCGATTGTAAACAATATTTTGGTGAATCAATAAAGAGGGTGGTTGGGTGGAATATCGTGTGTTCATATTTCCGATATTTTTTTGTGTTGTTTTTTGTTATTCAATCACATTCATCTTCAAGTGATTGAGTGAAAAAGATTCATTTTGTTTTTGGGTGTTTTGTCAAAACTTCCGCTGCGCACAAAACCCCAACAAGTTAAACCAATTTCGTATTTCTTATTTGATCAAGACCAATGAGATTTCTCAAGTCTGAAAAGAAACCTTGATATCATTAATGAATAATGACTTATATTACTAACTATGCATAGATTTTTGAAATGGGCCTTCACGCTCAAAATAGAAGAAATAATTAAAAGCAAACCAAGGCAACTCAAACTTATTACATCAGTATATAAAAAACATTGTTCTGAATGACCTGATCTCAAATAAACAGTGGTTAATATTCGCAGAAAAAAAAATGACAATACAGTGGCTAAATTTACAAAAGAATAGCATGAAATTGTCTGCTGGTTCTTTCCTCTCATGATACAACATTCACTATTTAATTATCAACATTCAAAATAATAGATAAATAAATAAAACAAAAAATAAAATATTCTCGCCGGGATCACAAAGCTGATGAAACTTCTCGACTTTTGCAGCAAGAAAATCAAACAAATTTAGATATTTGAACGAAAATTGGACAAAATTAAATAATATTTTTCCTTGGTATTCAAGTTACAAACTACAATTTTATAAGCATTCACATTTCAAAATCATACCAAGTCAGCTATGTTGCCAAAGAATTCTCCTTTTGTTGTTCAGTTGTTCGAGGGAAAATCAGCTCTGAATTTATTGGAGGAGGAGGAAGCATGTTACTGGATCGGATTTGAGAGGAAAGAAGCAAATTTGAGCGTTGGATTAAAATAACTGAAAGCGGTGAAATTTATAGAGTACGTGAGAGATATGAAGATATCCGAAGAATAATTAGTCAAATGAAGAGGAGGATGGGAAGATTTGGGGAAGAACTGGTATAGGCAAAAGAGGAGGGAAGGATTGGGGTGGAGGGCAGGATCCGAAGATCAAGTCATTTGCGGAGGACATGGCTGCGTTTGAAGAAGAAAAAGCCGTAGCAGGTAGTAGATTTAAGAAAACTGACAAAGTTGGTTTGATAATCACTTTTACAATCAAAACGAGATATTAAGATTTAGATTGAAAAATAACAATTAAATGGAAAACTAAAATTTTAAAATCAAATTCAAAATAAAAGAACAAGTTCAAACTATATACACGTGACTTCAGATTACTGGAATTAAACTTTAAACCATTGGGTTTTAACTAAAATTTACAGATATTACTGACTATAATAAGGCAAGAAACCTATGTTACTGGAATTAAATTTTAAATAGGATTGGTTTCTTAAATGATATGATGTGGGCTTGATTGAACCCTCCCCCATGATGCTAAATTTAATACAATTGACTGCTTTGTTTGACTGAGTTTTCGTTCAGTGTTTCAATTTAACTAGTGCGAACCCGTGCTACGCACACGGGTAGTTTGATCATTAATTTAGTACTTCTGGGCATTTAAATTAATCATTATTGAAAAATAGATAGCAGTTAATGTTGGACAAACAAAACTTCTGCCAGGTGCTAACACTTCAGATAACTGGAGGTATGCGGAAGCGACTCTATCAATAGGTTTAAGCCAAATGTTTATCATTTCTTATTGGAGGACTAATACAAATCCGTAAGCTATTCCAAGAACTATTCTACTGTCTGGTGATTGTAAACACAGTTATATTATGTAAGCATAACCAAATCCTTATAACGGAAGGATAAAATTTGACATTTCATAACATAAATACAGCTAAAAGGAACAAGTAATTGGATAAAAGTTCACATTCCAAGTACTCTACTACGTCACATTTAAGTGTTATATGTCAAACTGATTCAAATTTACATATCTAAAATGTATACGTCCGAACAGACACATAGATAAAAATACTTGTAAAGATATTGTAAAGCTTCAATGTTGACAAATTTATATGCAAAAAAACAGTCCCTCTCATCTTGTCGCCTGACCTTTGCAGAAGGCTGCAACGTTTTGATACATGCATCAAATCTTGAAGTGGTCAGTAACCACAACAAATCTATCTTCGATTTTTCATCATGTGTCTTCCTATTCTCTCTCTGACGTCATATCACTTTTCCCTATAAACAAATCACACAAGTTTACAGTAATGAAATTATGTGATAGCTGCCATATCATTAAAGAGTTTGTGAAATTTTTTTGTTCATGCCTTTTGTATTTCATAAAGATTTTACATGGAAATTGCTATGTTGCAGAAAATTATTAACGATCCAAGTCACAACAGTCGATGCATGGATGCGACAATGCATAAGTTAGTTATATTTGATCCATGCTATAGTAGATGAACAGAAACCAATGTATTCACCCTTAGAGTTTGCTTGAATACTCAAGAAGAAGTCTATACCATACGAAAACCTACAACTGCGATCATTATTCAAATTTCTGTTTTGTAGATAAGGACTCCAAATTTTCCTTATCAATGGAATAAACTTTCAAATATACAACAGAAGCAAGTTATAAATAAATTACAAATAATTGTAACCTGTTTGTATTTTCAACACAGTTCTTCTAATATTTGTTGAAGTCCCAGAGATTGATGGTACTAACCCAAAATTAGTCCATGAAAGTGCAAAGAATGCTTCATGTTTAACAAATAGACATAGAGAACTTAATAGTTCAAGTACTAAATCAAGCAGGGTCCCATTTTAGAAATAAAAAGTTATTTGGAAAACCATTTACCCCGTCATATTGGATATGAATTATTTAACTTTGATCTTACAACATCCTTCTCCTAAAGAAATATTAAATTTACTTGCATATTATTAAGAAAAATGATGAGCCGTAAACACTAACTACTTATCATAGGAAATACTGTACATAGGTATTTAAATGTGAAGGCAAGAAATTTTAACTAAAATTGTAATTTGTACCAAAGCACCAACAGTATTTGTAGCAATTCCATATTTCACCGAGATCACTTCATTAACAACTATGGTGCAAAGATCACATAAGATTTTTGTAAATAACTATTTCTGTCAAATCAATGTCCGATCATTTGACTGGATAATGTTGTAAAATTTTCAAAAACAATTGATTTGGGTTTGGGTATTATTTGAAGAGAATGAAGAATAAAAGGAAGAAGGAATGGGCAAATATGTTATGTCCCACATCATGGAAAATACAAAGGATTTCCACTATATATGTAAAGACATGATGTATAATAACAAAAGAAAGAAGAGAAGGAGAGATAAGGCAATGGGCCTTGAGCATCGGTCGACCGGTGATATTTTGGCGGTCGACCGGCCGTTTTAAAATTTCATCCCAAAGGGAAGAGATGTGACGCTGTACGGACGGAAATAACCGTTACAAACGGTGGTGACGCTTCGCTGAAAGGATGCCTCTTCGATTGTTATAAATAGCAACGCCCAGAAATGTTTGAAAAAAAGTTCTAATAATATCTTCTTCCTTTACAGTCTGCAACGCCATTAAAGCGTATCAAAACGCTGTTTTCATTTGTAACGCCTCTGAGGTGTTGCAAATTGCAGAAAAACGTTGCAGATTAATCCTCCTCTTCTTCTCTTCATTCTCTACAGTATTTGCATCATCAGAAACATTAAATCAGAGTGTTCTTGGTCGAATCAAAGTCGTACAAACTTTGAATTCGATTACGCTGTTTCAAGGCTTCATTGAATCCTGAAGTCAATAGTTCGATAACCCTTTTGTACCTGGTGGGTTGAACTATTGTCTGAAAGAATTTGCTCCGCAAATCCTTGAAGTCAGAAGTACGGCAGATTCTACTCCTCCAAAAGCGTCTCAAACCACAAATTCCCAACAATTTTTCAGACAATAACTTCAACCATGGATAGTTTGAGCGCTTTGCAAGTGATGAATCAGCATTTGACGAAGTTGGAGCGGTTTGATGGAGAGAACTTCACTCGTTGGCAGGAGACTATGAAATTCTTTCTGATCACTGTTAAGTTATTTCATATTCTCGAAGACGGATTGGAGAAAATACCGGAGGAAACCGATAAGGATAGTGCATAATTAAAAGCAAAAAGGGCAAAGCGAAAAGAGGAAGATTTTCTATGCAGAGGCCACATACTGAATGCACTGTCTACTCCGATATACAATGCTCATAGGACCTTGGACACGGCGAAGGCACTCTGGACTGCGCTAGAAAGCAAATATCACATCTCTGAGGCAAGTAATAAGAAATTTCTTATATGCAATTTTATGGATTTCAAAATGGTCACTAACAAGTCCATAATTGGACAAGTTAGTGAAATACTACTGTTAGTAAATCAACTTAAGGATGCCGGTATTGATCTCCCTGAATCATTTGTTGTTGGAGTTATTATTTCGAGACTCCCGAATTCTTGGAATGATTATAAGAAATAATTAAAACATGCGGAAACCGATTATGATTTAGACGGTTTACAGCGTCATCTTCGTATTGAAGAGGATTCTCGTAAACGCGAACTAGATGATAATCCGCAAACTGAGTCTCAGTCTAAGGCTAATAATGTTGAAATTAACGATAAGTTGAAGCCTAAGAATGAGACACAGTTCAAAAAGAAAGGTACCAATTCCAAGAATAAGAAGAAGGGTGACTGTTACTATTGTCACAAACCCGGCCACTATGCCCGAGACTGTCGTCTTCGGAAGAAACAACAAAAAGCGAATGTGGTCGAAGAAAAGCTTGTGGCTGTCGTACAAGAGGCGAACTCCGTTAGTGGCATTGACAATGACTGGTGGCTCGATACTGGAGCAACTATTCATATTTGCAAAGACCGTAATCTGTTCAAGACTTACGATGAGAATAACGGAGAATCCAGCGAAGTAACTAGCGCAAACAAAGTTGCAAGCAAAGTTCTGGGAAAAGGCACTATTGAATTGACATTCACCTCTGGGAAAGTTCTTACTTTAGTCAATGTATTTTATGTACCTGATATGTGTAAGAATTTAATTTCTGGATACCTTCTTAACAAAGGAGGATTCAAGATGGTATATGAGTCTGATAAGTTAGTGTTGTCCAAGAACAGCAAATTTATTGGACAGGGATATTCTTGTAACGGCATGATTAAGTTGAATCTAATAAAGAAATCTTCTGCTTATATTGTTGACTCTGTTAATTTATGGCATGGTAGATTAGGACATGTTAATTATAAGTCACTTAGAAATATGCATACATTAGGATTAATTTCTGATTGTGATTTCGAATCCATTTCTAAATGTGAGATATGTGTTCAAGCAAAAATACATCGAAAATCCTTTAAATCTGTTGAAAGGAAAACTAGTTTGCTTGATTTGGTATATAGTGATGTGGGTGACTTGAAAAGTCATATCACCTATGGTGGTAACCAATACTATATAACGTTTATTGATGATTATTCTAGATATGCTTATGTATATCTAATGAAATCAAAAGATGAAGCCTTTGATAAATTCAAAATTTACAAAGCAGAAGTCGAAACACAATTAGGAATTAAAATAAAAGTGTTACATTCAGATCGTGGTGGTGAATATTTTTCAAATGAGTTTACTTTGTTTTGCAAACAAAATGGTATCATTCACCAATGTACCGCCCCTTATACACCACAACAAAATGGTGTTGCTGAGAGAAAAAATAGAACTTTAGTAGAAATGGTTAATGCCATGCTCATAAGTTCTAATTTGCCTTATAACCTATGGGGTGATGCTATGTTATCTGCATGTTACATTTTAAATAGAGTACCACTTAAGAAAAATAATTTTTCTCCTTATGAATTATGGTTCAATAGAAAACCTAATCTTACTAGACTTAAAGTTTGGGGTTGTTTAGCATATGTTAGAAAACCAGACCCTAAACGACCAAAGTTAGGTAATAGGGCTTTTAAATGTGTTTTCATTGGATATTCTCTTAATATTATAACTTATAGATTTATGATTCTTGATACCTTAGAAGTCATAGAATATGTAGATGTAGAATTTTTTGAAAATCAAACTATTGAGAATCCATTGAGATCATCTAGTCCAGAACCAACTGAGACTAATGATACAAATGATGATGAATATGCTCCTGCTCAAAACAGCAAGGAAGTGTCAGTACCAGATGATAGTACTGAACACAGAAGAAGTAAAAGAGCGAGAATAGAGAAGGACTATGGTCCTGACTTTATAACATATCTCGTAGAAGGTAATAAGGACGAAGTCCTTAATGTAACAAGACATGTAATGAACGTCGATGATGATCCCAAATCTTATTCTGAGGCTATGAGTTCTAGAGATTCTAATTTCTGGAAAGAAGCTATCAATGACGAAATGAATTCCATAATGTTAAACCAAACTTGGGTATTAAGCGACTTATCTCCTGGTGCTAAACCTATAGGATGTAAATGGATATTCAAGAAAAAGTTGAATACAAATGGATCCATTGATAAATTTAAAGCCAGATTAGTTGCTAAGGGATATATACAAAGACAAGGAGTAGATTATTTTGATACATATGCTCCGGTGGCTCGCATATCTTCGATACGCTATTTAATAGCACTTGCATCAATTCATAACTTGGTCATACATCAAATGGATGTAAAGACGGCTTTTCTAAATGGAGATTTAGAAGAAGAGATATACATGGAACAACCTGAAGGTTTCATAACCCCAGGCCAAGAAAGGAAAGTTTGTAAATTAGTTAAATCTCTTTATGGCCTGAAGCAAGCTCCCATGCAATGGCATGAGAAGTTTGATAAAGTTGCACTGTCATTTGGATTCATTGTTAATGATGCAGATAAATGTATCTATAGCAAATCGGATAACAACGGTTATGTTATAATATGTTTATACGTTGATGACATGCTGATATTTGGTTCCAACATATCCTGTGTAAATGAAACTAAAAAGTTTCTATCTTCTAAATTTGATATGAAAGATCTGGGAGAGGCTGATGTAATTCTAGGAATTAAAATCATTAGGAAAACGGGAGAGTTATTATTAACTCAATCTCATTACATTGAAAAGTTCCTAAAGAAGTATAATCATTATGATGACAAACCAGCACCAACTCCTTTAGACCCAAGTATAAAATTAGAAAAGAACACTGGACGTACCATTTCTCAATTGGAATATTCCAGTATTATTGGGAGTCTTATGTATGCTATGCATTGCACTAGACCAGATATCGCACATGCTATAAGTGTATTGTGTCGATTTACGAGTAATCCAGGTTTCGAACACTGGAAAGCCATTTCCAGAGTCTTAGCTTATTTGAAGGGAACCATCAACTATGGTTTATCTTATAAAGGATATCCTGCTGTAATAGAAGGATATAGTGATGCAACCTGGAACAATGTAGAATCGAAATCCAAGTCTACGACTGGATGGATATTTACATTAGGAGGCGCTGCTGTGTCTTGGGCTTCTAAGAAGCAGACCTGTATATCTGATTCAACTATGTTATCAGAATTAATTGCATTAGCAGACGCATGTAAGGAAGCAGAATGGCTTAGAAATTTGTTAGTAGAAATCCCATTATGGAAGAAGCCATCTCCAGCAGTCTTGATTAATTGCGATAATCAAGCAACGATATATAATGTTTCTAATAAAACATATAATGGAAAGTCTAGACATGTGAGTCTAAGACATCAAATGGTGAGACAGTTACTCAAAAGTGGAGTTATAACTGTTGACTACATAGAAACAAAGAAAAACTTGGCTGACCCACTTACGAAGAGTCTTCCAAAGGCTATGGTTTCTATAAAGTCAAAAGAAATGGGACTAAGGTCTGTGAATGAAGATTGATCATCCTTAACAGAAACCCAACTTGTGTCTTGAAAAGGATAGACCAAGTTCAATGGGTACCAACAAGTTAAGGAAATGATTATGGAACACTAAATCAATAATCCCATAATGTTTAGTGTTGGATTCTGCATGAACAAAGGATGGATGAATATCCTTAATAAGTCTAGAAACCCTAAAAGGTGTCTCGCAGAAACACCTTAAGTGACTTACCTATATGAGTATGGAAATCAGGCCGTTTCCTAAGAAAGTAAGACCGCTTTCGAAGTAGACTCATGAACCAGGATTTAAGCACATGGCCATTAACGTGCTGAGCAATACAGAACACTCTAACTAAGGAATACAACATGTGTGATTGTTCCGGTTTTATCATTAAGGGATACTTGGTTCAAGATTCGTTCACCATTGAATCTCAATAGAACTTTGAATGGTTTACACTAAGTAAAAGTTCAAATCCAAAAGATACTTTTATTTATGTGTTGTTTCCACGATGATGCAAAATTTGACCTTAGAACTACATAGGCTTGATCCCACTTGGGTATGTAGGAAGTCACACTAGTGACTCAGCCGTCCACTTTATTTATTTTCTTATTTTGAAAATTGGGGGAGATTGTTGTAAAATTTTCAAAAACAATTGATTTGGGTTTGGGTATTATTTGAAGAGAATGAAGAATAAAAGGAAGAAGGAATGGGCAAATATGTTATGTCCCACATCATGGAAAATACAAAGGATTTCCACTATATATGTAAAGACATGATGTATAATAACAAAAGAAAGAAGAGAAGGAGAGATAAGGCAATGGGCCTTGAGCATTAACTTGGCATAATAATATTTAAAATGTCAAAAGATGGGCCTTGGGCCTTGGGGCTCTTGGGGTCTCGTGATCCATTAAGTCACGAAACAGACCGGTCGACCGGCCAAAACACAACCAGTCGACCGTTTTAATCTCTGTTTGAAAACGGTCGACCGGTGATATTTTGGCGGTCGACCGGCCGTTTTAAAATTTCATCCCAAAGGGAAGAGATGCGACGCTGTACGGACGGAAATAACCGTTACAGACGGTGGTGACGCTTCGCTGAAAGGATGCCTCTTCAATTGTTATAAATAGCAACGCCCAGAAATGTTTGAAAAAAAGTTCTAATAATATCTTCTTCTTCCTTTACAGTCTGCAACGCCATTAAAGCGTATCAAAACGCTGTTTTCATTTGTAACGCCTCTGAGGTGTTGCAAATTGCAGAAAAACGTTGCAGATTAATCCTCCTCTTCTTCTCTTCATTCTCTACAGTATTTGCATCATCAGAAACATTAAATCAGAGTGTTCTTGGTCGAATCAAAGTCGTACAAACTTTGAATTCGATTACGCTGTTTCAAGGCTTCATTGAATCCTGAAGTCAATAGTTCGATAACACTTTTGTACCTGGTGGGTTGAACTATTGTCTGAAAGAATTTGCTCCGCAAATCCTTGAAGTCAGAAGTACGGCAGATTCTACTCCTCCAAAAGTGTCTCAAACCACAAATTCCCAACAATTTTTCAGACAATAACTTCAACCATGGATAGTTTGAGCGCTTTGCAAGTGATGAATCAGCATTTGACGAAGTTGGAGCGGTTTGATGGAGAGAACTTCACTCGTTGGCAGGAGACTATGAAATTCTTTCTGATCACGGTTAAGTTATTTCATATTCTCGAAGACGGATTGGAGAAAATACCGGAGGAAACCGATAAGGATAGTGCAGAATTAAAAGCAAAAAGGGCAAAGCGAAAAGAGGAAGATTTTCTATGGAGAGGCCACATACTGAATGCACTGTCTACTCCGATATACAATGCTCATAGGACCTTGGACACGGCGAAGGCACTCTGGACTGCGCTAGAAAGCAAATATCACATCTCTGAGGCAAGTAATAAGAAATTTCTTATATGCAATTTTATGGATTTCAAAATGGTCACTAACAAGTCCATAATTGGACAAGTTAGTGAAATACTACTGTTAGTAAATCAACTTAAGGATGCCGGTATTGATCTCCCTGAATCATTTGTTGTTGGAGTTATTATTTCGAGACTCCCGAATTCTTGGAATGATTATAAGAAAAAATTAAAACATGCGGAAACCGATTATGATTTAGACGGTTTACAGCGTCATCTTCGTATTGAAGAGGATTCTCGTAAACGCGAACTAGATGATAATCCGCAAACTGAGTCTCAGTCTAAGGCTAATAATGTTGAAATTAACGATAAGTTGAAGCCTAAGAATGAGACACAGTTCAAAAAGAAAGGTACCAATTCTAAGAATAAGAAGAAGGGTGACTGTTACTATTGTCACAAACCCGGCCACTATGCCCGAGACTGTCGTCTTCGGAAGAAACAACAAAAAGCGAATGTGGTCGAAGAAAAGCTTGTGGCTGTCGTACAAGAGGCGAACTCCGTTAGTGGCATTGACAATGACTGGTGGCTCGATACTGGAGCAACTATTCATATTTGCAAAGACCGTAATCTGTTCAAGACTTACGATGAGAATAACGGAGAATCCAGCGAAGTAACTAGCGCAAACAAAGTTGCAAGCAAAGTTCTGGGAAAAGGCACTATTGAATTGACATTCACCTCTGGGAAAGTTCTTACTTTAGTCAATGTAGTTTATGTACCTGATATGTGTAAGAATTTAATTTCTGGATACCTTCTTAACAAAGGAGGATTCAAGATGGTATATGAGTCTGATAAGTTAGTGTTGTCCAAGAACAGCAAATTTATTGGACAGGGATATTCTTGTAACGGCATGATTAAGTTGAATCTAATAAAGAAATCTTCTGCTTATATTGTTGACTCTGTTAATTTATGGCATAGTAGATTAGGACATGTTAATTATAAGTCACTTAGAAATATGCATAAATTAGGATTAATTTCTGATTGTGATTTCGAATCCATTTCTAAATGTGAGATATGTGTTCAAGCAAAAATACATCGAAAATCCTTTAAATCTGTTGAAAGGAAAACTAGTTTGCTTGATTTGGTATATAGTGATGTGGGTGACTTGAAAAGTCATATCACCTATGGTGGTAACCAATACTATATAACGTTTATTGATGATTATTCTAGATATGCTTATGTATATCTAATGAAATCAAAAGATGAAGCCTTTGATAAATTCAAAATTTACAAAGCAGAAGTCGAAACACAATTAGGAATTAAAATAAAAGTGTTACATTTAGATCGTGGTGGTGAATATTTTTCAAATGAGTTTACTTTGTTTTGCAAACAAAATGGTATCATTCACCAATGTACCGCCCCTTATACACCACAACAAAATGGTGTTGCTGAGAGAAAAAATAGAACTTTAGTAGAAATGGTTAATGCCATGCTCATAAGTTCTAATTTGCCTTATAACCTATGGGGTGATGCTATGTTATCTGCATGTTACATTTTAAATAGAGTACCACTTAAGAAAAATAATTTTTCTCCTTATGAATTATGGTTCAATAGAAAACCTAATCTTACTAGACTTAAAGTTTGGGGTTGTTTAGCATATGTTAGAAAACCAGACCCTAAACGACCAAAGTTAGGTAATAGGGCTTTTAAATGTGTTTTCATTGGATATTCTCTTAATAGTATAACTTATAGATTTATGATTCTTGATACCTTAGAAGTCATAGAATCTGTAGATGTAGAATTTTTTGAAAATCAAACTATTGAGAATCCATTGAGATCATCTAGTCCAGAACCAACTGAGACTAATGATACAAATGATGATGAATATGCTCCTGCTCAAAACAGCAAGGAAGTGTCAGTACCAGATGATAGTACTGAACACAGAAGAAGTAAAAGAGCGAGAATAGAGAAGGACTATGGTCCTGACTTCATAACATATCTCGTAGAAGGTAATAAGGACGAAGTCCTTAATGTAACAAGATATGTAATGAACGTCGATGATGATCCCAAAACTTATTCTGAGGCTATGAGTTCTAGAGATTCTAATTTCTGGAAAGAAGCTATCAATGACGAAATGAATTCCATAATGTTAAACCAAACTTGGGTATTAAGCGACTTACCTCCTGGTGCTAAACCTATAGGATGTAAATGGATATTCAAGAAAAAGTTGAATACAAATGGATCCATTGATAAATTTAAAGCCAGATTAGTTGCTAAGGGATATAAACAAAGACAAGGAGTAGATTATTTTGATACATATGCTCCGGTGGCTCGCATATCTTCGATACGCTGTTTAATAGCACTTGCATCAATTCATAACTTGGTCATACATCAAATGGATGTAAAGACAGCTTTTCTAAATGGAGATTTAGAAGAAGAGATATACATGGAACAACCTGAAGGTTTCATAACCCCAGGCCAAGAAAGGAAAGTTTGTAAATTAGTTAAATCTCTTTATGGCCTGAAGCAAGCTCCCATGCAATGGCATGAGAAGTTTGATAAAGTTGCACTGTCATTTGGATTCATTGTTAATGATGCAGATAAATGTATCTATAGCAAATCGGATAACAACGGTTATGTTATAATATGTTTATACGTTGATGACATGATGATATTTGGTTCCAACATATCCTGTGTAAATGAAACTAAAAAGTTTCTATCTTCTAAATTTGATATGAAAGATCTGGGAGAGGCTGATGTAATTCTAGGAATTAAAATCATTAGGAAAACGGGGGAGTTATTATTAACTCAATCTCATTACATTGAAAAGTTCCTAAAGAAGTATAATCATTATGATGACAAACCAGCACCAACTCCTTTAGACCCAAGTATAAAATTAGAAAAGAACACTGGACGTACCATTTCTCAATTGGAATATTCCAGTATTATTGGGAGTCTTATGTATGCTATGCATTGCACTAGACCAGATATCGCACATGCTATAAGTGTATTGTGTCGATTTACGAGTAATCCAGGTTTCGAACACTGGAAAGCCATTTCCAGAGTCTTAGCTTATTTGAAGGGAACCATCAACTATGGTTTATCTTATAAAGGATATCCTGCTGTAATAGAAGGATATAGTGATGCAACCTGGAACAATGTAGAATCGAAATCCAAGTCTACGACTGGATGGATATTTACATTAGGAGGCGCTGCTGTGTCTTGGGCTTCTAAGAAGCAGACCTGTATATCTGATTCAACTATGTTATCAGAATTAATTGCATTAGCAGACGCATGTAAGGAAGCAGAATGGCTTAGAAATTTGTTAGTAGAAATCCCATTATGGAAGAAGCCATCTCCAGCAGTCTTGATTAATTGCGATAATCAAGCAACGATATATAATGTTTCTAATAAAACATATAATGGAAAGTCTAGACATGTGAGTCTAAGACATCAAATGGTGAGACAGTTACTCAAAAGTGGAGTTATAACTGTTGACTACATAGAAACAAAGAAAAACTTGGCTGACCCACTTACGAAGAGTCTTCCAAAGGCTATGGTTTCTATAAAGTCAAAAGAAATGGGACTAAGGTCTGTGAATGAAGATTGATCATCCTTAACAGAAACCCAACTTGTGTCTTGAAAAGGATAGGCCAAGTTCAATGGGTACCAACAAGTTAAGGAAATGATTATGGAACACTAAATCAATAATCCCATAATGTTTAGTGTTGGATTCTGCATGAACAAAGGATGGATGAATATCCTTAATAAGTCTAGAAACCCTAAAAGGTGTCTCGCAGAAACACCTTAAGTGACTTACCTATATGAGTATGGAAATCAGGCCGTTTCCTAAGAAAGTAAGACCGCTTTCGAAGTAGACTCATGAACCAGGATTTAAGCACATGGCCATTAACGTGCTGAGCAATACAGAACACTCTAACTAAGGAATACAACATGTGTGATTGTTCCGGTTTTATCATTAAGGGATACTTGGTTCAAGATTCGTTCACCATTGAATCTCAATAGAACTTTGAATGGTTTACACTAAGTAAAAGTTCAAATCCAAAAGATACTTTTATTTATGTGTTGTTTCCACGATGATGCAAAATTTGACCTTAGAACTACATAGGCTTGATCCCACTTGGGTATGTAGGAAGTCACACTAGTGACTCAGCCGTCCACTTTATTTATTTTCTTATTTTGAAAATTGGGGGAGATTGTTGTAAAATTTTCAAAAACAATTGATTTGGGTTTGGGTATTATTTGAAGAGAATGAAGAATAAAAGGAAGAAGGAATGGGCAAATATGTTATGTCCCACATCATGGAAAATACAAAGGATTTCCACTATATATGTAAAGACATGATGTATAATAACAAAAGAAAGAAGAGAAGGAGAGATAAGGCAATGGGCCTTGAGCATTAACTTGGCATAATAATATTTAAAATGTCAAAAGATGGGCCTTGGGCCTTGGGGCTCTTGGGGTCTCGTGATCCATTAAGTCACGAAACAGACCGGTCGACCGGCCAAAACACAACCAGTCGACCGTTTTAATCTCTGTTTGAAAACGGTCGACCGGTGATATTTTGGCGGTCGACCGGCCGTTTCATCCCAAAGGGAAGAGATGCGACGCTGTACGGACGGAAATAACCGTTACAAACGGTGGTGACGCTTCGCTGAAAGGATGCCTCTTCAATTGTTATAAATAGCAACGCCCAGAAATGTTTGAAAAAAACTTCTAATAATATCTTCTTCTTCCTTTACAGTCTGCAACGCCATTAAAGCGTATCAAAACGCTGTTTTCATTTGTAACGCCTCTGAGGTGTTGCAAATTGCAGAAAAACGTTGCAGATTAATCCTCCTCTTCTTCTCTTCATTCTCTACAGTATTTGCATCATCAGAAACATTAAATCAGAGTGTTCTTGGTCGAATCAAAGTCGTACAAACTTTGAATTCGATTACGCTGTTTCAAGGCTTCATTGAATCCTGAAGTCAATAGTTCGATAACCCTTTTGTACCTGGTGGGTTGAACTATTGTCTGAAAGAATTTGCTCCGCAAATCCTTGAAGTCAGAAGTACGGCAGATTCTACTCCTCCAAAAGCGTCTCAAACCACAAATTCCCAACAATTTTTCAGACAATAACTTCAACCATGGATAGTTTGAGCGCTTTGCAAGTGATGAATCAGCATTTGACGAAGTTGGAGCGGTTTGATGGAGAGAACTTCACTCGTTGGCAGGAGACTATGAAATTCTTTCTGATCACGGTTAAGTTATTTCATATTCTCGAAGACGGATTGGAGAAAATACCGGAGGAAACCGATAAGGATAGTGCAGAATTAAAAGCAAAAAGGGCAAAGCGAAAAGAGGAAGATTTTCTATGCAGAGGCCACATACTGAATGCACTGTCTACTCCGATATACAATGCTCATAGGACCTTGGACACGGCGAAGGCACTCTGGACTGCGCTAGAAAGCAAATATCACATCTCTGAGGCAAGTAATAAGAAATTTCTTATATGCAATTTTATGGATTTCAAAATGGTCACTAACAAGTCCATAATTGGACAAGTTAGTGAAATACTACTGTTAGTAAATCAACTTAAGGATGCCGGTATTGATCTCCCTGAATCATTTGTTGTTGGAGTTATTATTTCGAGACTCCCGAATTCTTGGAATGATTATAAGAAAAAATTAAAACATGTGGAAACCGATTATGATTTTGACGGTTTACAGCGTCATCTTCGTATTGAAGAGGATTCTCGTAAACGCGAACTAGATGATAATCCGCAAACTGAGTCTCAGTCTAAGGCTAATAATGTTGAAATTAACGATAAGTTGAAGCCTAATAATGAGACACAGTTCAAAAAGAAAGGTACCAATTCCAAGAATAAGAAGAAGGTTGACTGTTACTATTGTCACAAACCCGGCCACTATGCCCGAGACTGTCGTCTTCAGAAGAAACAACAAAAAGCGAATGTGGTCGAAGAAAAGCTTGTGGCTGTCGTACAAGAGGCGAACTCCGTTAGTGGCATTGACAATGACTGGTGGCTCGATACTGGAGCAACTATTCATATTTGCAAAGACCGTAATCTGTTCAAGACTTACGATGAGAATAACGGAGAATCCAGCGAAGTAACTAGCGCAAACAAAGTTGCAAGCAAAGTTCTGGGAAAAGGCACTATTGAATTGACATTCACCTCTGGGAAAGTTCTTACTTTAGTCAATGTATTTTATGTACCTGATATGTGTAAGAATTTAATTTCTGGATACCTTCTTAACAAAGGAGGATTCAAGATGGTATATGAGTCTGATAAGTTAGTGTTGTCCAAGAACAGCAAATTTATTGGACAGGGATATTCTTGTAACGGCATGATTAAGTTGAATCTAATAAAGAAATCTTCTGCTTATATTGTTGACTCTGTTAATTTATGGCATAGTAGATTAGGACATGTTAATTATAAGTCACTTAGAAATATGCATAAATTCGGATTAATTTCTGATTGTGATTTCGAATCCATTTCTAAATGTGAGATATGTGTTCAAGCAAAAATACATCGAAAATCCTTTAAATCTGTTGAAAGGAAAACTAGTTTGCTTGATTTGGTATATAGTGATGTGGGTGACTTGAAAAGTCATATCACCTATGGTGGTAACCAATACTATATAACGTTTATTGATGATTATTCAAGATATGCTTATGTATATCTAATGAAATCAAAAGATGAAGCCTTTGATAAATTCAAAATTTACAAAGCAGAAGTCGAAACACAATAAGGAATTAAAATAAAAGTGTTACATTCAGATCGTGGTGGTGAATATTTTTCAAATGAGTTTACTTTGTTTTGCAAACAAAATGGTATCATTCACCAATGTACCGCCCCTTATACACCACAACAAAATGGTGTTGCTGAGAGAAAAAATAGAACTTTAGTAGAAATGATTAATGCCATGCTCATAAGTTCTAATTTGCCTTATAACCTATGGGGTGATGCTATGTTATCTGCATGTTACATTTTAAATAGAGTACCACTTAAGAAAAATAATTTTTCTCCTTATGAATTATGGTTCAATAGAAAACCTAATCTTACTAGACTTAAAGTTTGGGGTTGTTTAGCATATGTTAGAAAACCAGACCCTAAACGACCAAAGTTAGGTAATAGGGCTTTTAAATGTGTTTTCATTGGATATTCTCTTAATAGTATAACTTATAGATTTATGATTCTTGATACCTTAGAAGTCATAGAATCTGTAGATGTAGAATTTTTTGAAAATCAAACTATTGAGAATCCATTGAGATCATCTAGTCCAGAACCAACTGACACTAATGATACAAATGATGATGAATATGCTCCTGCTCAAAACAGCAAGGAAGTGTCAGTACCAGATGATAGTACTGAACACAGAAGAAGTAAAAGAGCGAGAATAGAGAAGGACTATGGTCCTGACTTCATAACATATCTCGTAGAAGGTAATAAGGACGAAGTCCTTAATGTAACAAGATATGTAATGAACGTCGATGATGATCCCAAAACTTATTCTGAGGCTATGAGTTCTAGAGATTCTAATTTCTGGAAAGAAGCTATCAATGACGAAATGAATTCCATAATGTTAAACCAAACTTGGGTATTAAGCGACTTACCTCCTGGTGCTAAACCTATAGGATGTAAATGGATATTCAAGAAAAAGTTGAATACAAATGGATCCATTGATAAATTTAAAGCCAGATTAGTTGCTAAGGGATATAAACAAAGACAAGGAGTAGATTATTTTGATACATATGCTCCGGTGGCTCGCATATCTTCGATACGCTGTTTAATAGCACTTGCATCAATTCATAACTTGGTCATACATCAAATGGATGTAAAGACAGCTTTTCTAAATGGAGATTTAGAAGAAGAGATATATATGGAACAACCTGAAGGTTTCATAACCCCAGGCCAAGAAAGGAAAGTTTGTAAATTAGTTAAATCTCTTTATGGCCTGAAGCAAGCTCCCATGCAATGGCATGAGAAGTTTGATAAAGTTGCACTGTCATTTGGATTCATTGTTAATGATGCAGATAAATGTATCTATAGAAAATCGGATAACAACGGTTATGTTATAATATGTTTATACGTTGATGACATGCTGATATTTGGTTCCAACATATCCTGTGTAAATGAAACTAAAAAGTTTCTATCTTCTAAATTTGATATGAAAGATCTGGGAGAGGCTGATGTAATTCTAGGAATTAAAATCATTAGGAAAACGGGGGAGTTATTATTAACTCAATCTCATTACATTGAAAAGTTCCTAAAGAAGTATAATCATTATGATGACAAACCAGCACCAACTCCTTTAGACCCAAGTATAAAATTAGAAAAGAACACTGGACGTACCATTTCTCAATTGGAATATTCCAGTATTATTGGGAGTCTTATGTATGCTATGCATTGCACTAGACCAGATATCGCACATGCTATAAGTGTATTGTGTCGATTTACGAGTAATCCAGGTTTCGAACACTGGAAAGCCATTTCCAGAGTCTTAGCTTATTTGAAGGGAACCATCAACTATGGTTTATCTTATAAAGGATATCCTGCTGTAATAGAAGGATATAGTGATGCAACCTGGAACAATGTAGAATCGAAATCCAAGTCTACGACTGGATGGATATTTACATTAGGAGGCGCTGCTGTGTCTTGGGCTTCTAAGAAGCAGACCTGTATATCTGATTCAACTATGTTATCAGAATTAATTGCATTAGCAGACGCATGTAAGGAAGCAGAATGGCTTAGAAATTTGTTAGTAGAAATCCCATTATGGAAGAAGCCATCTCCAGCAGTCTTGATTAATTGCGATAATCAAGCAACGATATATAATGTTTCTAATAAAACATATAATGGAAAGTCTAGACATGTGAGTCTAAGACATCAAATGGTGAGACAGTTACTCAAAAGTGGAGTTATAACTGTTGACTACATAAAAACAAAGAAAAACTTGGCTGACCCACTTACGAAGAGTCTTCCAAAGGCTATGGTTTCTATAAAGTCAAAAGAAATGGGACTAAGGTCTATGAATGAAGATTGATCATCCTTAACAGAAACCCAACTTGTGTCTTGAAAAGGATAGACCAAGTTCAATGGGTACCAACAAGTTAAGGAAATGATTATGGAACACTAAATCAATAATCCCATAATGTTTAGTGTTGGATTCTGCATGAACAAAGGATGGATGAATATCCTTAATAAGTCTAGAAACCCTAAAAGGTGTCTCGCAGAAACACCTTAAGTGACTTACCTATATGAGTATGGAAATCAGGCCGTTTCCTAAGAAAGTAAGACCGCTTTCGAAGTAGACTCATGAACCAGGATTTAAGCACATGGCCATTAACGTGCTGAGCAATACAGAACACTCTAACTAAGGAATACAACATGTGTGATTGTTCCGGTTTTATCATTAAGGGATACTTGGTTCAAGATTCGTTCACCATTGAATCTCAATAGAACTTTGAATGGTTTACACTAAGTAAAAGTTCAAATCCAAAAGATACTTTTATTTATGTGTTGTTTCCACGATGATGCAAAATTTGACCTTAGAACTACATAGGCTTGATCCCACTTGGGTATGTAGGAAGTCACACTAGTGACTCAGCCGTCCACTTTATTTATTTTCTTATTTTGAAAATTGGGGGAGATTGTTGTAAAATTTTCAAAAACAATTGATTTGGGTTTGGGTATTATTTGAAGAGAATGAAGAATAAAAGGAAGAAGGAATGGGCAAATATGTTATGTCCCACATCATGGAAAATACAAAGGATTTCCACTATATATGTAAAGACATGATGTATAATAACAAAAGAAAGAAGAGAAGGAGAGATAAGGCAATGGGCCTTGAGCATTAACTTGGCATAATAATATTTAAAATGTCAAAAGATGGGCCTTGGGCCTTGGGGCTCTTGGGGTCTCGTGATCCATTAAGTCACGAAACAGACCGGTCGACCGGCCAAAACACAACCAGTCGACCGTTTTAATCTCTGTTTGAAAACGGTCGACCGGTGATATTTTGGCGGTCGACCGGCCGTTTTAAAATTTCATCCCAAAGGGAAGAGATGCGACGCTGTACGAACGGAAATAACCGTTACAAACGGTGGTGACGCTTCGCTGAAAGGATGCCTCTTCAATTGTTATAAATAGCAACGCCCAGAAATGTTTGAAAAAAACTTCTAATAATATCTTCTTCTTCCTTTACAGTCTGCAACGCCATTAAAGCGTATCAAAACGCTGTTTTCATTTGTAACGCCTCTGAGGTGTTGCAAATTGCAGAAAAACGTTGCAGATTAATCCTCCTCTTCTTCTCTTCATTCTCTACAGTATTTGCATCATCAGAAACATTAAATCAGAGTGTTCTTGGTCGAATCAAAGTCGTACAAACTTTGAATTCGATTACGCTGTTTCAAGGCTTCATTGAATCCTGAAGTCAATAGTTCGATAACCCTTTTGTACCTGGTGGGTTGAACTATTGTCTGAAAGAATTTGCTCCGCAAATCCTTGAAGTCAGAAGTACGGCAGATTCTACTCCTCCAAAAGCGTCTCAAACCACAAATTCCCAACAATTTTTCAGACAATAACTTCAACCATGGATAGTTTGAGAGCTTTGCAAGTGATGAATCAGCATTTGACGAAGTTGGAGCGGTTTGATGGAGAGAACTTCACTCGTTGGCAGGAGACTATGAAATTCTTTCTGATCACGGTTAAGTTATTTCATATTCTCGAAGACGGATTGGAGAAAATACCGGAGGAAACCGATAAGGATAGTGCATAATTAAAAGCAAAAAGGGCAAAGCGAAAAGAGGAAGATTTTCTATGCAGAGGCCACATACTGAATGCACTGTCTACTCCGATATACAATGCTCATAGGACCTTGGACACGGCGAAGGCACTCTGGACTGCGCTAGAAAGCAAATATCACATCTCTGAGGCAAGTAATAAGAAATTTCTTATATGCAATTTTATGGATTTCAAAATGGTCACTAACAAGTCCATAATTGGACAAGTTAGTGAAATACTACTGTTAGTAAATCAACTTAAGGATGCCGGTATTGATCTCCCTGAATCATTTGTTGTTGGAGTTATTATTTCGAGACTCCCGAATTCTTGGAATGATTATAAGAAAAAATTAAAACATGCGGAAACCGATTATGATTTAGACGGTTTACAGCGTCATCTTCGTATTGAAGAGGATTCTCGTAAACGCGAACTAGATGATAATCCGCAAACTGAGTCTCAGTCTAAGGCTAATAATGTTGAAATTAACGATAAGTTGAAGCCTAAGAATGAGACACAGTTCAAAAAGAAAGGTACCAATTCCAAGAATAAGAAGAAGGGTGACTGTTACTATTGTCACAAACTCGGCCACTATGCCCGAGACTGTCGTCTTCGGAAGAAACAACAAAAAGCGAATGTGGTCGAAGAAAAGCTTGTGGCTGTCGTACAAGAGGCGAACTCCGTTAGTGGCATTGACAATGACTGGTGGCTCGATACTGGAGCAACTATTCATATTTGCAAAGACCGTAATCTGTTCAAGACTTACGATGAGAATAACGGAGAATCCAGCGAAGTAACTAGCGCAAACAAAGTTGCAAGCAAAGTTCTGGGAAAAGGCACTATTGAATTGACATTCACCTCTGGGAAAGTTCTTACTTTAGTCAATGTATTTTATGTACCTGATATGTGTAAGAATTTAATTTCTGGATACCTTCTTAACAAAGGAGGATTCAATATGGTATATGAGTCTGATAAGTTAGTGTTGTCCAAGAACAGCAAATTTATTGGACAGGGATATTCTTGTAACGGCATGATTAAGTTGAATCTAATAAAGAAATCTTCTGCTTATATTGTTGACTCTGTTAATTTATGGCATAGTAGATTAGGACATGTTAATTATAAGTCACTTAGAAATATGCATAAATTAGGATTAATTTCTGATTGTGATTTCGAATCCATTTATAAATGTGAGATATGTGTTCAAGCAAAAATACATCGAAAATCCTTTAAATCTGTTGAAAGGAAAACTAGTTTGCTTGATTTGGTATATAGTGATGTGGGTGACTTGAAAAGTCATATCACCTATGGTGGTAACCAATACTATATAACGTTTATTGATGATTATTCTAGATATGCTTATGTATATCTAATGAAATCAAAAGATGAAGCCTTTGATAAATTCAAAATTTACAAAGCAGAAGTCGAAACACAATTAGGAATTAAAATAAAAGTGTTACATTCAGATCGTGGTGGTGAATATTTTTCAAATGAGTTTACTTTGTTTTGCAAACAAAATGGTATCATTCACCAATGTACCGCCCCTTATACACCACAACAAAATGGTGTTGCTGAGAGAAAAAATAGAACTTTAGTAGAAATGGTTAATGCCATGCTCATAAGTTCTAATTTGCCTTATAACCTATGGGGTAATGCTATGTTATCTGCATGTTACATTTTAAATAGAGTACCACTTAAGAAAAATAATTTTTCTCCTTATGAATTATGGTTCAATAGAAAACCTAATCTTACTAGACTTAAAGTTTGGGGTTGTTTAGCATATGTTAGAAAACCAGACCCTAAACGACCAAAGTTAGGTAATAGGGCTTTTAAATGTGTTTTCATTGGATATTCTCTTAATAGTATAACTTATAGATTTATGATTCTTGATACCTTAGAAGTCATAGAATCTATAGATGTATAATTTTTTGAAAATCAAACTATTGAGAATCCATTGAGATCATCTAGTCCAGAACCAACTGAGACTAATGATACAAATGATGATGAATATGCTCCTGCTCAAAACAGCAAGGAAGTGTCAGTACCAGATGATAGTACTGAACACAGAAGAAGTAAAAGAGCGAGAATAGAGAAGGACTATGGTCCTGACTTCATAACATATCTCGTAGAAGGTAATAAGGACGAAGTCCTTAATGTAACAAGATATGTAATGAACGTCGATGATGATCCCAAAACTTATTCTGAGGCTATGAGTTCTAGAGATTCTAATTTCTGGAAAGAAGCTATCAATGACGAAATGAATTCCATAATGTTAAACCAAACTTGGGTATTAAGCGACTTACCTCCTGGTGCTAAACCTATAGGATGTAAATGGATATTCAAGAAAAAGTTGAATACAAATGGATCCATTGATAAATTTAAAGCCAGATTAGTTGCTAAGGGATATAAACAAAGACAAGGAGTAGATTATTTTGATACATATGCTCTGGTGGCTCGCATATCTTCGATACGCTGTTTAATAGCACTTGCATCAATTCATAACTTGGTCATACATCAAATGGATGTAAAGACAGCTTTTCTAAATGGAGATTTAGAAGAAGAGATATACATGGAACAACCTGAAGGTTTCATAACCCCAGGCCAAGAAAGGAAAGTTTGTAAATTAGTTAAATCTCTTTATGGCCTGAAGCAAGCTCCCATGCAATGGCATGAGAAGTTTGATAAAGTTGCACTGTCATTTGGATTCATTGTTAATGATGCAGATAAATGTATCTATAGCAAATCGGATAACAACGGTTATGTTATAATATGTTTATACGTTGATGACATGCTGATATTTGGTTCCAACATATCCTGTGTAAATGAAACTAAAAAGTTTCTATCTTCTAAATTTGATATGAAAGATCTGGGAGAGGCTGATGTAATTCTAGGAATTAAAATCATTAGGAAAACGGGGGAGTTATTATTAACTCAATCTCATTACATTGAAAAGTTCCTAAAGAAGTATAATCATTATGATGACAAACCAGCACCAACTCCTTTAGACCCAAGTATAAAATTAGAAAAGAACACTGGACGTACCATTTCTCAATTGGAATATTCCAGTATTATTGGGAGTCTTATGTATGCTATGCATTGCACTAGACCAGATATCGCACATGCTATAAGTGTATTGTGTCGATTTACGAGTAATCCAGGTTTCGAACACTGGAAAGCCATTTCCAGAGTCTTAGCTTATTTGAAGGGAACCATCAACTATGGTTTATCTTATAAAGGATATCCTGCTGTAATAGAAGGATATAGTGATGCAACCTGGAACAATGTAGAATCGAAATCCAAGTCTACGACTGGATGGATATTTATATTAGGAGGCGCTGCTGTGTCTTGGGCTTCTAAGAAGCAGACATGTATATCTGATTCAACTATGTTATCAGAATTAATTGCATTAGCAGACGCATGTAAGGAAGCAGAATGGCTTAGAAATTTGTTAGTAGAAATCCCATTATGGAAGAAGCCATCTCCAGCAGTCTTGATTAATTGCGATAATCAAGCAACGATATATAATGTTTCTAATAAAACATATAATGGAAAGTCTAGACATGTGAGTCTAAGACATCAAATGGTGAGACAGTTACTCAAAAGTGGAGTTATAACTGTTGACTACATAGAAACAAAGAAAAACTTGGCTGACCCACTTACGAAGAGTCTTCCAAAGGCTATGGTTTCTATAAAGTCAAAAGAAATGGGACTAAGGTCTGTGAATGAAGATTGATCATCCTTAATAGAAACCCAACTTGTGTCTTGAAAAGGATAGACCAAGTTCAATGGGTACCAACAAGTTAAGGAAATGATTATGGAACACTAAATCAATAATCCCATAATGTTTAGTGTTGGATTCTGCATGAACAAAGGATGGATGAATATCCTTAATAAGTCTAGAAACCCTAAAAGGTGTCTCGCAGAAACACCTTAAGTGACTTACCTATATGAGTATGGAAATCAGGCCGTTTCCTAAGAAAGTAAGACCGCTTTCGAAGTAGACTCATGAACCAGGATTTAAGCACATGGCCATTAACGTGCTGAGCAATACAGAACACTCTAACTAAGGAATACAACATGTGTGATTGTTCCGGTTTTATCATTAAGGGATACTTGGTTCAAGATTCGTTCACCATTGAATCTCAATAGAACTTTGAATGGTTTACACTAAGTAAAAGTTCAAATCCAAAAGATACTTTTATTTATGTGTTGTTTCCACGATGATGCAAAATTTGACCTTAGAACTACATAGGCTTGATCCCACTTGGGTATGTAGGAAGTCACACTAGTGACTCAGCCGTCCACTTTATTTATTTTCTTATTTTGAAAATTGGGGGAGATTGTTGTAAAATTTTCAAAAACAATTGATTTGGGTTTGGGTATTATTTGAAGAGAATGAAGAATAAAAGGAAGAAGGAATGGGCAAATATGTTATGTCCCACATCATGGAAAATACAAAGGATTTCGACTATATATGTAAAGACATGATGTATAATAACAAAAGAAAGAAGAGAAGGAGAGATAAGGCAATGGGCCTTGAGCATTAACTTGGCATAATAATATTTAAAATGTCAAAAGATGGGCCTTGGGCCTTGGGGCTCTTGGGGTCTCGTGATCCATTAAGTCACGAAACAGACCGGTCGACCGGCCAAAACACAACCAGTCGACCGTTTTAATCTCTGTTTGAAAACGGTCGACCGGTGATATTTTGGCGGTCGACCGGCCGTTTTAAAATTTCATCCCAAAGGGAAGAGATGCGACGCTGTACGGACGGAAATAACCGTTACAAACGGTGGTGACGCTTCGCTGAAAGGATGCCTCTTCAATTGTTATAAATAGCAACGCCCAGAAATGTTTGAAAAAAACTTCTAATAATATCTTCTTCTTCCTTTACAGTCTGCAACGCCATTAAAGCGTATCAAAACGCTGTTTTCATTTGTAACGCCTCTGAGGTGTTGCAAATTGCAGAAAAACGTTGCAGATTAATCCTCCTCCTCTTCTCTTCATTCTCTACAGTATTTGCATCATCAGAAACATTAAATCAGAGTGTTCTTGGTCGAATCAAAGTCGTACAAACTTTGAATTCGATTACGCTGTTTCAAGGCTTCATTGAATCCTGAAGTCAATAGTTCGATAACCCTTTTGTACCTGGTGGGTTGAACTATTGTCTGAAAGAATTTGCTCTGCAAATCCTTGAAGTCAGAAGTACGGCAGATTCTACTCCTCCAAAAGCGTCTCAAACCACAAATTCCCAACAATTTTTCAGACAATAACTTCAACCATGGATAGTTTGAGCACTTTGCAAGTGATGAATCAGCATTTGACGAAGTTGGAGCGGTTTGATGGAGAGAACTTCACTCGTTGGCAGGAGACTATGAAATTCTTTCTGATCACGGTTAAGTTATTTCATATTCTCGAAGACGGATTGGAGAAAATACCGGAGGAAACCGATAAGGATAGTGCAGAATTAAAAGCAAAAAGGGCAAAGCGAAAAGAGGAAGATTTTCTATGCAGAGGCCACATACTGAATGCACTGTCTACTCCGATATACAATGCTCATAGGACCTTGGACACGGCGAAGGCACTCTGGACTGCGCTAGAAAGCAAATATCACATCTCTGAGGCAAGTAATAAGAAATTTCTTATATGCAATTTTATGGATTTCAAAATGGTCACTAACAAGTCCATAATTGGACAAGTTAGTGAAATACTACTGTTAGTAAATCAACTTAAGGATGCCGGTATTGATCTCCCTGAATCATTTGTTGTTGGAGTTATTATTTCGAGACTCCCGAATTCTTGGAATGATTATAAGAAAAAATTAAAACATGCGGAAACCGATTATGATTTTGACGGTTTACAGCGTCATCTTCGTATTGAAGAGGATTCTCGTAAACGCGAACTAGATGATAATCCGCAAACTGAGTCTCAGTCTAAGGCTAATAATGTTGAAATTAACGATAAGTTGAAGCCTAAGAATGAGACACAGTTCAAAAAGAAAGGTACCAATTCCAAGAATAAGAAGAAGGGTGACTGTTACTATTGTCACAAACCCGGCCACTATGCCCGAGACTGTCGTCTTCGGAAGAAACAACAAAAAGCGAATGTGGTCGAAGAAAAGCTTGTGGTTGTCATACAAGAGGCGAACTCCGTTAGTGGCATTGACAATGACTGGTGGCTCGATACTGGAGCAACTATTCATATTTGCAAAGACCGTAATCTGTTCAAGACTTACGATGAGAATAACGGAGAATCCAGCGAAGTAACTAGCGCAAACAAAGTTGCAAGCAAAGTTCTGGGAAAAGGCACTATTGAATTGACATTCACCTCTGGGAAAGTTCTTACTTTAGTCAATGTATTTTATGTACCTGATATGTGTAAGAATTTAATTTCTGGATACCTTCTTAACAAAGGAGGATTCAAGATGGTATATGAGTCTGATAAGTTAGTGTTGTCCAAGAACAGCAAATTTATTGGACAGGGATATTCTTGTAACGGCATGATTAAGTTGAATCTAATAAAGAAATCTTCTGCTTATATTGTTGACTCTGTTAATTTATGGCATAGTAGATTAGGACATGTTAATTATAAGTCACTTAGAAATATGCATAAATTAGGATTAATTTCTGATTGTGATTTCGAATCCATTTCTAAATGTGAGATATGTGTTCAAGCAAAAATACATCGAAAATCCTTTAAATCTGTTGAAAGGAAAACTAGTTTGCTTGATTTGGTATATAGTGATGTGGGTGACTTGAAAAGTCATATCACCTATGGTGGTAACCAATACTATATAACGTTTATTGATGATTATTCTAGATATGCTTATGTATATCTAATGAAATCAAAAGATGAAGCCTTTGATAAATTCAAAATTTACAAAGCAGAAGTCAAAACACAATTAGGAATTAAAATAAAAATGTTACATTCAGATCGTGGTGGTGAATATTTTTCAAATGAGTTTACTTTGTTTTGCAAACAAAATGGTATCATTCACCAATGTACCGCCCCTTATACACCACAACAAAATGGTGTTGCTGAGAGAAAAAATAGAACTTTAGTAGAAATGGTTAATGCCATGCTCATAAGTTCTAATTTGCCTTATAACCTATGGGGTGATGCTATGTTATCTGCATGTTACATTTTAAATAGAGTACCACTTAAGAAAAATAATTTTTCTCCTTATGAATTATGGTTCAATAGAAAACCTAATCTTACTAGACTTAAAGTTTGGGGTTGTTTAGCATATGTTAGAAAACCAAACCCTAAACGACCAAAGTTAGGTAATAGGGCTTTTAAATGTGTTTTCATTGGATATTCTCTTAATAGTATAACTTATAGATTTATGATTCTTGATACCTTAGAAGTCATAGAATCTGTAGATGTAGAATTTTTTGAAAATCAAACTATTGAGAATCCATTGAGATCATCTAGTCCAGAACCAACTGAGACTAATGATACAAATGATGATGAATATGCTCCTGCTCAAAACAGCAAGGAAGTGTCAGTACCAGATGATAGTACTGAACACAGAAGAAGTAAAAGAGCGAGAATAGAGAAGGACTATGGTCCTGACTTCATAACATATCTCGTAGAAGGTAATAAGGACGAAGTCCTTAATGTAACAAGATATGTAATGAACGTCGATGATGATCCCAAAACTTATTCTGAGGCTATGAGTTCTAGAGATTCTAATTTCTGGAAAGAAGCTATCAATGACGAAATGAATTCCATAATGTTAAACCAAACTTGGGTATTAAGCGACTTACCTCCTGGTGCTAAACCTATAGGATGTAAATGGATATTCAAGAAAAAGTTGAATACAAATGGATCCATTGATAAATTTAAAGCCAGATTAGTTGCTAAGGGATATAAACAAAGACAAGGAGTAGATTATTTTGATACATATGCTCCGGTGGCTCGCATATCTTCGATACGCTGTTTAATAGCACTTGCATCAATTCATAACTTGGTCATACATCAAATGGATGTAAAGACAGCTTTTCTAAATGGAGATTTAGAAGAAGAGATATACATGGAACAACCTGAAGGTTTCATAACCCCAGGCCAAGAAAGGAAAGTTTGTAAATTGGTTAAATCTCTTTATGGCCTGAAGCAAGCTCCCATGCAATGGCATGAGAAGTTTGATAAAGTTGCACTGTCATTTGGATTCATTGTTAATGATGCAGATAAATGTATCTATAGCAAATCGGATAACAACGGTTATGTTATAATATGTTTATACGTTGATGACATGCTGATATTTGGTTCCAACATATCCTGTGTAAATGAAACTAAAAAGTTTCTATCTTCTAAATTTGATATGAAAGATCTGGGAGAGGCGGATGTAATTCTAGGAATTAAAATCATTAGGAAAACGGGGGAGTTATTATTAACTCAATCTCATTACATTGAAAAGTTCCTAAAGAAGTATAATCATTATGATGACAAACCAGCACCAACTCCTTTAGACCCAAGTATAAAATTAGAAAAGAACACTGGACGTACCATTTCTCAATTGGAATATTCCAGTATTATTGGGAGTCTTATGTATGCTATGCATTGCACTAGACCAGATATCGCACATGCTATAAGTGTATTGTATCGATTTACGAGTAATCCAGGTTTCGAACACTGGAAAGCCATTTCCAGAGTCTTAGCTTATTTGAAGGGAACCATCAACTATGGTTTATCTTATAAAGGATATCCTGCTGTAATAGAAGGATATAGTGATGCAACCTGGAACAATGTAGAATCGAAATCCAAGTCTACGACTGGATGGATATTTACATTAGGAGGCGCTGCTGTGTCTTTGGCTTCTAAGAAGCAGACCTGTATATCTGATTCAACTATGTTATCAGAATTAATTGCATTAGCAGACGCATGTAAGGAAGCAGAATGGCTTAGAAATTTGTTAGTAGAAATCCCATTATGGAAGAAGCCATCTCCAGCAGTCTTGATTAATTGCGATAATCAAGCAACGATATATAATGTTTCTAATAAAACATATAATGGAAAGTCTAGACATGTGAGTCTAAGACATCAAATGGTGAGACAGTTACTCAAAAGTGGAGTTATAATTGTTGACTACATAGAAACAAAGAAAAACTTGGCTGACCCACTTACGAAGAGTCTTCCAAAGGCTATGGTTTCTATAAAGTCAAAAGAAATGGGACTAAGGTCTGTGAATGAAGATTGATCATCCTTAACAGAAACCCAACTTGTGTCTTGAAAAGGATAGACCAAGTTCAATGGGTACCAACAAGTTAAGGAAATGATTATGAAACACTAAATCAATAATCCCATAATGTTTAGTGTTGGATTCTGCATGAACAAAGGATGGATGAATATCCTTAATAAGTCTAGAAACCCTAAAAGGTGTCTCGCAGAAACACCTTAAGTGACTTACCTATATGAGTATGGAAATCAGGCCGTTTCCTAAGAAAGTAAGACCGCTTTCGAAGTAGACTCATGAACCAGGATTTAAGCACATGGCCATTAACATGCTGAGCAATACAGAACACTCTAACTAAGGAATACAACATGTGTGATTGTTCCGGTTTTATCATTAAGGGATACTTGGTTCAAGATTCGTTCACCATTGAATCTCAATAGAACTTTGAATGGTTTACACTAAGTAAAAGTTCAAATCCAAAAGATACTTTTATTTATGTGTTGTTTCCACGATGATGCAAAATTTGACCTTAGAACTACATAGGCTTGATCCCACTTGGGTATGTAGGAAGTCACACTAGTGACTCAGCCGTCCACTTTATTTATTTTCTTATTTTGAAAATTGGGGGAGATTGTTGTAAAATTTTCAAAAACAATTGATTTGGGTTTGGGTATTATTTGAAGAGAATGAAGAATAAAAGGAAGAAGGAATGGGCAAATATGTTATGTCCCACATCATGGAAAATACAAAGGATTTCCACTATATATGTAAAGACATGATGTATAATAACAAAAGAAAGAAGAGAAGGAGAGATAAGGCAATGGGCCTTGAGCATTAACTTGGCATAATAATATTTAAAATGTCAAAAGATGGGCCTTGGGCCTTGGGGCTCTTGGGGTCTCGTGATCCATTAAGTCACGAAACAGACCGGTCGACCGGCCAAAACACAACCAGTCGACCGTTTTAATCTCTGTTTGAAAACGGTCGACCGGTGATATTTTGGCGGTCGACCGGCCGTTTTAAAATTTCATCCCAAAGGGAAGAGATGCGACGCTGTACGGACGGAAATAACCGTTACAAACGGTGGTGACGCTTCGCTGAAAGGATGCTTCTTCAATTGTTATAAATAGCAACGCCCAGAAATGTTGGAAAAAAACTTCTAATAATATCTTCTTCTTCCTTTACAGTCTGCAACGCCATTAAAGCGTATCAAAACGCTGTTTTCATTTGTAACGCCTCTGAGGTGTTGCAAATTGCAGAAAAACGTTGCAGATTAATCCTCCTCTTCTTCTCTTCATTCTCTACAGTATTTGCATCATCAGAAACATTAAATCAGAGTGTTCTTGGTCGAATCAAAGTCGTACAAACTTTGAATTCGATTACGCTGTTTCAAGGCTTCATTGAATCCTGAAGTCAATAGTTCGATAACCCTTTTGTACCTGGTGGGTTGAACTATTGTCTGAAAGAATTTGCTCCGCAAATCCTTGAAGTCAGAAGTACGGCAGATTCTACTCCTCCAAAAGCGTCTCAAACCAAAAATTCCCAACAATTTTTCAGACAATAACTTCAACCATGGATAGTTTGAGCGCTTTGCAAGTGATGAATCAGCATTTGACGAAGTTGGAGCGGTTTGATGGAGAGAACTTCACTCGTTGGCAGGAGACTATGAAATTCTTTCTGATCACGGTTAAGTTATTTCATATTCTCGAAGACGGATTGGAGAAAATACCGGAGGAAACCGATAAGGATAGTGCATAATTAAAAGCAAAAAGGGCAAAGCGAAAAGAGGAAGATTTTCTATGCAGAGGCCACATACTGAATGCACTGTCTACTCCGATATACAATGCTCATAGGACCTTGGACACGGCGAAGGCACTCTGGACTGCGCTAGAAAGCAAATATCACATCTCTGAGGCAAGTAATAAGAAATTTCTTATATGCAATTTTATGGATTTCAAAATGGTCACTAACAAGTCCATAATTGGACAAGTTAGTGAAATACTACTGTTAGTAAATCAACTTAAGGATGCCGGTATTGATCTCCCTGAATCATTTGTTGTTGGAGTTATTATTTCGAGACTCCCGAATTCTTGGAATGATTATAAGAAAAAATTAAAACATGCGGAAACCGATTATGATTTAGACGGTTTACAGCGTCATCTTCGTATTGAAGAGGATTCTCGTAAACGCGAACTAGATGATAATCCGCAAACTGAGTCTCAGTCTAAGGCTAATAATGTTGAAATTAACGATAAGTTGAAGCCTAAGAATGAGACAAAGTTCAAAAAGAAAGGTACCAATTCCAAGAATAAGAAGAAGGGTGACTGTTACTATTGTCACAAACCCGGCCACTATGCCCGAGACTGTCGTCTTCGGAAGAAACAACAAAAAGCGAATGTGGTCGAAGAAAAGCTTGTGGCTGTCGTACAAGAGGCGAACTCCGTTAGTGGCATTGACAATGACTGGTGGCTCGATACTGGAGCAACTATTCATATTTGCAAAGACCGTAATCTGTTCAAGACTTACGATGAGAATAACGGAGAATCCAGCGAAGTAACTAGCGCAAACAAAGTTGCAAGCAAAGTTCTGGGAAAAGGCACTATTGAATTGACATTCACCTCTGGGAAAGTTCTTACTTTAGTCAATGTATTTTATGTACCTGATATGTGTAAGAATTTAATTTCTGGATACCTTCTTAACAAAGGAGGATTCAATATGGTATATGAGTCTGATAAGTTAGTGTTGTCCAAGAACAGCAAATTTATTGGACAGGGATATTCTTGTAACGGCATGATTAAGTTGAATCTAATAAAGAAATCTTCTGCTTATATTGTTGACTCTGTTGATTTATGGCATAGTAGATTAGGACATGTTAATTATAAGTCACTTAGAAATATGCATAAATTAGGATTAATTTCTGATTGTGATTTTGAATCCATTTCTAAATGTGAGATATGTGTTCAAGCAAAAATACATCGAAAATCCTTTAAATCTGTTGAAAGGAAAACTAGTTTGCTTGATTTGGTATATAGTGATGTGGGTGACTTGAAAAGTCATATCACCTATGGTGGTAACCAATACTATATAACGTTTATTGATGATTATTCTAGATATGCTTATGTATATCTAATGAAATCAAAAGATGAAGCCTTTGATAAATTCAAAATTTACAAAGCAGAAGTCGAAACACAATTAGGAATTAAAATAAAAGTGTTACATTCAGATCGTGGTGGTGAATATTTTTCAAATGAGTTTACTTTGTTTTGCAAACAAAATGGTATCATTCACCAATGTACCGCCCCTTATACACCACAACAAAATGGTGTTGCTGAGAGAAAAAATAGAACTTTAGTAGAAATGGTTAATGCCATGCTCATAAGTTCTAATTTGCCTTATAACCTATGGGGTGATGCTATGTAAACTGCATGTTACATTTTAAATAGAGTACCACTTAAGAAAAATAATTTTTCTCCTTATGAATTATGGTTCAATAGAAAACCTAATCTTACTAGACTTAAAGTTTGGGGTTGTTTAGCATATGTTAGAAAACCAGACCCTAAACGACCAAAGTTAGGTAATAGGGCTTTTAAATGTGTTTTCATTGGATATTCTCTTAATAGTATAACTTATAGATTTATGATTCTTGATACCTTAGAAGTCATAGAATCTGTAGATGTAGAATTTTTTGAAAATCAAACTATTGAGAATCCATTGAGATCATCTAGTCCAGAACCAACTGAGACTAATGATACAAATGATGATGAATATGCTCCTGCTCAAAACAGCAAGGAAGTGTCAGTACCAGATGATAGTACTGAACACAGAAGAAGTAAAAGAGCGAGAATAGAGAAGGACTATGGTCCTGACTTCATAACATATCCCGTAGAAGGTAATAAGGATGAAGTCCTTAATGTAACAAGATATGTAATGAACGTCGATGATGATCCCAAAACTTATTCTGAGGCTATGAGTTCTAGAGATTCTAATTTCTGGAAAGAAGCTATCAATGACGAAATGAATTCCATAATGTTAAACCAAACTTGGGTATTAAGCGACTTACCTCCTGGTGCTAAACCTATAGGATGTAAATGGATATTCAAGAAAAAGTTGAATACAAATGGATCCATTGATAAATTTAAAGCCATATTAGTTGCTAAGGGATATAAACAAAGACAAGGAGTAGATTATTTTGATACATATGCTCCGGTGGCTCGCATATCTTCGATACGCTGTTTAATAGCACTTGCATCAATTCATAACTTGGTCATACATCAAATGGATGTAAAGACAGCTTTTCTAAATGGAGATTTAGAAGAAGAGATATACATGGAACAACCTGAAGGTTTCATAACCCCAGGCCAAGAAAGGAAAGTTTGTAAATTGGTTAAATCTCTTTATGACCTGAAGCAAGCTCCCATGCAATGGCATGAGAAGTTTGATAAAGTTGCACTGTCATTTGGATTCATTGTTAATGATGCAGATAAATGTATCTATAGCAAATCGGATAACAACGGTTATGTTATAATATGTTTATACGTTGATGACATGCTGATATTTGGTTCCAACATATCCTGTGTAAATGAAACTAAAAAGTTTCTATCTTCTAAATTTGATATGAAAGATCTGGGAGAGGCTGATGTAATTCTAGGAATTAAAATCATTAGGAAAACGGGGGAGTTATTATTAACTCAATCTCATTACATTGAAAAGTTCCTAAAGAAGTATAATCATTATGATGACAAACCAGCACCAACTCCTTTAGACCCAAGTATAAAATTAGAAAAGAACACTGGACGTACCATTTCTCAATTGGAATATTCCAGTATTATTGGGAGTCTTATGTATGCTATGCATTGCACTAGACCAGATATCGCACATGCTATAAGTGTATTGTGTCGATTTACGAGTAATCCAGGTTTCGAACACTGGAAAGCCATTTCCAGAGTCTTAGCTTATTTGAAGGGAACCATCAACTATGGTTTATCTTATAAAGGATATCCTGCTGTAATAGAAGGATATAGTGATGCAACCTGGAACAATGTAGAATCGAAATCCAAGTCTACGACTGGATGGATATTTACATTAGGAGGCGCTGCTGTGTCTTGGGCTTCTAAGAAGCAGAACTGTATATCTGATTCAACTATGTTATCAGAATTAATTGCATTAGCAGACGCATGTAAGGAAGCAGAATGGCTTAGAAATTTGTTAGTAGAAATCCCATTATGGAAGAAGCCATCTCCAGCAGTCTTGATTAATTGCGATAATCAAGCAACGATATATAATGTTTCTAATAAAACATATAATGGAAAGTCTAGACATGTGAGTCTAAGACATCAAATGGTGAGACAGTTACTCAAAAGTGGAGTTATAACTGTTGACTACATAGAAACAAAGAAAAACTTGGCTGACCCACTTACGAAGAGTCTTCCAAAGGCTATGGTTTCTATAAAGTCAAAAGAAATGGGACTAAGGTCTGTGAATGAAGATTGATCATCCTTAACAGAAACCCAACTTGTGTCTTGAAAAGGATAGACCAAGTTCAATGGGTACCAACAAGTTAAGGAAATGATTATGGAACACTAAATCAATAATCCCATAATGTTTAGTGTTGGATTCTGCATGAACAAAGGATGGATGAATATCCTTAATAAGTCTAGAAACCCTAAAAGGTGTCTCGCAGAAACACCTTAAGTGACTTACCTATATGAGTATGGAAATCAGGCCGTTTCCTAAGAAAGTAAGACCGCTTTCGAATTAGACTCATGAACCAGGATTTAAGCACATGGCCATTAACGTGCTGAGCAATACAGAACACTCTAACTAAGGAATACAACATGTGTGATTGTTCCGGTTTTATCATTAAGGGATACTTGGTTCAAGATTCGTTCACCATTGAATCTCAATAGAACTTTGAATGGTTTACACTAAGTAAAAGTTCAAATCCAAAAGATACTTTTATTTATGTGTTGTTTCCACGATGATGCAAAATTTGACCTTAGAACTACATAGGCTTGATCCCACTTGGGTATGTAGGAAGTCACACTAGTGACTCAGCCGTCCACTTTATTTATTTTCTTATTTTGAAAATTGGGGGAGATTGTTGTAAAATTTTCAAAAACAATTGATTTGGGTTTGGGTATTATTTGAAGAGAATGAAGAATAAAAGGAAGAAGGAATGGGCAAATATGTTATGTCCCACATCATGGAAAATACAAAGGATTTCCACTATATATGTAAAGACATGATGTATAATAACAAAAGAAAGAAGAGAAGGAGAGATAAGGCAATGGGCCTTGAGCATTAACTTGGCATAATAATATTTAAAATGTCAAAAGATGGGCCTTGGGCCTTGGGGCTCTTGGGGTCTCGTGATCCATTAAGTCACGAAACAGACCGGTCGACCGGCCAAAACACAACCAGTCGACCGTTTTAATCTCTGTTTGAAAACGGTCGACCGGTGATATTTTGGCGGTCGACCGGCCGTTTCATCCCAAAGGGAAGAGATGCGACGCTGTACGGACGGAAATAACCGTTACAAACGGTGGTGACGCTTCGCTGAAAGGATGCCTCTTCAATTGTTATAAATAGCAACGCCCAGAAATGTTTGAAAAAAACTTCTAATAATATCTTCTTCTTCCTTTACAGTCTGCAACGCCATTAAAGCGTATCAAAACGCTGTTTTCATTTGTAACGCCTCTGAGGTGTTGCAAATTGCAGAAAAACGTTGCAGATTAATCCTCCTCTTCTTCTCTTCATTCTCTACAGTATTTGCATCATCAGAAACATTAAATCAGAGTGTTCTTGGTCGAATCAAAGTCGTACAAACTTTGAATTCGATTACGCTGTTTCAAGGCTTCATTGAATCCTGAAGTCAATAGTTCGATAACCCTTTTGTACCTGGTGGGTTGAACTATTGTCTGAAAGAATTTGCTCCGCAAATCCTTGAAGTCAGAAGTACGGCAGATTCTACTCCTCCAAAAGCGTCTCAAACCACAAATTCCCAACAATTTTTCAGACAATAACTTCAACCATGGATAGTTTGAGCGCTTTGCAAGTGATGAATCAGCATTTGACGAAGTTGGAGCGGTTTGATGGAGAGAACTTCACTCGTTGGCAGGAGAATATGAAATTCTTTCTGATCACGGTTAAGTTATTTCATATTCTCGAAGACGGATTGGAGAAAATACCGGAGGAAACCGATAAGGATAGTGCAGAATTAAAAGCAAAAAGGGCAAAGCGAAAAGAGGAAGATTTTCTATGCAGAGGCCACATATTGAATGCACTGTCTACTCCGATATACAATGCTCATAGGACCTTGGACACGGCGAAGGCACTCTGGACTGCGCTAGAAAGCAAATATCACATCTCTGAGGCAAGTAATAAGAAATTTCTTATATGCAATTTTATGGATTTCAAAATGGTCACTAACAAGTCCATAATTGGACAAGTTAGTGAAATACTACTGTTAGTAAATCAACTTAAGGATGCCGGTATTGATCTCCCTGAATCATTTGTTGTTGGAGTTATTATTTCGAGACACCCGAATTCTTGGAATGATTATAAGAAAAAATTAAAACATGCGGAAACCGATTATGATTTAGACGGTTTACAGCGTCATCTTCGTATTGAAGAGGATTCTCGTAAACGCGAACTAGATGATAATCCGCAAACTGAGTCTCAGTCTAAGGCTAATAATGTTGAAATTAACGATAAGTTGAAGCCTAAGAATGAGACACAGTTCAAAAAGAAAGGTACCAATTCCAAGAATAAGAAGAAGGGTGACTGTTACTATTGTCACAAACCCGGCCACTATGCCCGAGACTGTCGTCTTCGGAAGAAACAACAAAAAGCGAATGTGGTCGAAGAAAAGCTTGTGGCTGTCGTACAAGAGGCGAACTCCGTTAGTGGCATTGACAATGACTGGTGGCTCGATACTGGAGCAATTATTCATATTTGCAAAAACCGTAATCTGTTCAAGACTTACGATGAGAATAACGGAGAATCCAGCGAAGTAACTAGCGCAAACAAAGTTGCAAGCAAAGTTCTGGGAAAAGGCACTATTGAATTGACATTCACCTCTGGGAAAGTTCTTACTTTAGTCAATGTATTTTATGTACCTGATATGTGTAAGAATTTAATTTCTGGATACCTTCTTAACAAAGGAGGATTCAATATGGTATATGAGTCTGATAAGTTAGTGTTGTCCAAGAACAGCAAATTTATTGGACAGGGATATTCTTGTAACGGCATGATTAAGTTGAATCTAATAAAGAAATCTTCTGCTTATATTGTTGACTCTGTTGATTTATGGCATAGTAGATTAGGACATGTTAATTATAAGTCACTTAGAAATATGCATAAATTAGGATTAATTTCTGATTGTGATTTCGAATCCATTTCTAAATGTGAGATATGTGTTCAAGCAAAAATACATCGAAAATCCTTTAAATCTGTTGAAAGGAAAACTAGTTTGCTTGATTTGGTATATAGTGATGTGGGTGACTTGAAAAGTCATATCACCTATGGTGGTAACCAATACTATATAACGTTTATTGATGATTATTCTAGATATGCTTATGTATATCTAATGAAATCAAAAGATGAAGCCTTTGATAAATTCAAAATTTACAAAGCAGAAGTCGAAACACAATTAGGAATTAAAATAAAAGTGTTACATTCAGATCGTGGTGGTGAATATTTTTCAAATGAGTTTACTTTGTTTTGCAAACAAAATGGTATCATTCACCAATGTACCGCCCCTTATACACCACAACAAAATGGTGTTGCTGAGAGAAAAAATAGAACTTTAGTAGAAATGGTTAATGCTATGCTCATAAGTTCTAATTTGCCTTATAACCTATGGGGTGATGCTATGTTATCTGCATGTTACATTTTAAATAGAGTACCACTTAAGAAAAATAATTTTTCTCCTTATGAATTATGGTTCAATAGAAAACCTAATCTTACTAGACTTAAAGTTTGGGGTTGTTTAGCATATGTTAGAAAACCAGACCCTAAACGACCAAAGTTAGGTAATAGGGCTTTTAAATGTGTTTTCATTGGATATTCTCTTAATAGTATAACTTATAGATTTATGATTCTTGATACCTTAGAAGTCATAGAATCTGTAGATGTAGAATTTTTTGAAAATCAAACTATTGAGAATCCATTGAGATCATCTAGTCCAGAACCAACTGAGACTAATGATACAAATGATGATGAATATGCTCCTGCTCAAAACAGCAAGGAAGTGTCAGTACCAGATGATAGTACTGAACACAGAAGAAGTAAAAGAGCGAGAATAGAGAAGGACTATGGTCCTGACTTCATAGCATATCTCGTAGAAGGTAATAAGGACGAAGTCCTTAATGTAACAAGATATGTAATGAACGTCGATGATGATCCCAAAACTTATTCTGAGGCTATGAGTTCTAGAGATTCTAATTTCTGGAAAGAAGCTATCAATGACGAAATGAATTCCATAATGTTAAACCAAACTTGGGTATTAAGCGACTTACCTCCTGGTGCTAAACCTATAGGATGTAAATGGATATTCAAGAAAAAGTTGAATACAAATGGATCCATTGATAAATTTAAAGCCAGATTAGTTGCTAAGGGATATAAACAAAGACAAGGAGTAGATTATTTTGATACATATGCTCCCGTGGCTCGCATATCTTCGATACGCTGTTTAATAGCACTTGCATCAATTCATAACTTGGTCATACATCAAATGGATGTAAAGACAGCTTTTCTAAATGGAGATTTAGAAGAAGAGATATACATGGAACAACCTGAAGGTTTCAAAACCCCAGGCCAAGAAAGGAAAGTTTGTAAATTAGTTAAATCTCTTTATGGCCTGAAGCAAGCTCCCATGCAATGGCATGAGAAGTTTGATAAAGTTGCACTGTCATTTGGATTCATTGTTAATGATGCAGATAAATGTATCTATAGCAAATCGGATAACAACGGTTATGTTATAATATGTTTATACGTTGATGACATGCTGATATTTGGTTCCAACATATCCTGTGTAAATGAAACTAAAAAGTTTCTATCTTCTAAATTTGATATGAAAGATCTGGGAGAGGCTGATGTAATTCTAGGAATTAAAATCATTAGGAAAACGGGGGAGTTATTATTAACTCAATCTCATTACATTGAAAAGTTCCTAAAGAAGTATAATCATTATGATGACAAACCAACACCAACTCCTTTAGACCCAAGTATAAAATTAGAAAAGAACACTGGACGTACCATTTCTCAATTGGAATATTCCAGTATTATTGGGAGTCTTATGTATGCTATGCATAGCACTAGACCAGATATCGCACATGCTATAAGTGTATTGTGTCGATTTACGAGTAATCCAGGTTTCGAACACTGGAAAGCCATTTCCAGAGTCTTAGCTTATTTGAAGGGAACCATCAACTATGGTTTATCTTATAAAGGATATCCTGCTGTAATAGAAGGATATAGTGATGCAACCTGGAACAATGTAGAATCGAAATCCAAGTCTACGACTGGATGGATATTTACATTAGGAGGCGCTGCTGTGTCTTGGGCTTATAAGAAGCAGACCTGTATATCTGATTCAACTATGTTATCAGAATTAATTGCATTAGCAGACGCATGTAAGGAAGCAGAATGGCTTAGAAATTTGTTAGTAGAAATCCCATTATGGAAGAAGCCATCTCCAGCAGTCTTGATTAATTGCGATAATCAAGCAACGATATATAATGTTTCTAATAAAACATATAATGGAAAGTCTAGACATGTGAGTCTAAGACATCAAATGGTGAGACAGTTACTCAAAAGTGGAGTTATAACTGTTGACTACATAGAAACAAAGAAAAACTTGGCTGACCCACTTACGAAGAGTCTTCCAAAGGCTATGGTTTCTATAAAGTCAAAAGAAATGGGACTAAGGTCTGTGAATGAAGATTGATCATCCTTAACAGAAACCCAACTTGTGTCTTGAAAATGATAGACCAAGTTCAATGGGTACCAACAAGTTAAGGAAATGATTATGGAACACTAAATCAATAATCCCATAATGTTTAGTGTTGGATTCTGCATGAACAAAGGATGGATGAATATCCTTAATAAGTCTAGAAACCCTAAAAGGTGTCTCGCAGAAACACCTTAAGTGACTTACCTATATGAGTATGGAAATCAGGCCGTTTCCTAAGAAAGTAAGACCGCTTTCGAAGTAGACTCATGAACCAGGATTTAAGCACATGGCCATTAACGTGCTGAGCAATACAGAACACTCTAACTAAGGAATACAACATGTGTGATTGTTCCGGTTTTATCATTAAGGGATACTTGGTTCAAGATTCGTTCACCATTGAATCTCAATAGAACTTTGAATGGTTTACACTAAGTAAAAGTTCAAATCCAAAAGATATTTTTATTTATGTGTTGTTTCCACGATGATGCAAAATTTGACCTTAGAACTACATAGGCTTGATCCCACTTGGGTACGTAGGAAGTCACACTAGTGACTCAGCCGTCCACTTTATTTATTTTCTTATTTTGAAAATTGGGGGAGATTGTTGTAAAATTTTCAAAAACAATTGATTTGGGTTTGGGTATTATTTGAAGAGAATGAAGAATAAAAGGAAGAAGGAATGGGCAAATATGTTATGTCCCACATCATGGAAAATACAAAGGATTTCCACTATATATGTAAAGAGATGATGTATAATAACAAAAGAAAGAAGAGAAGGAGAGATAAGGCAATGGGCCTTGAGCATTAACTTGGCATAATAATATTTAAAATGTCAAAAGATGGGCCTTGGGCCTTGGGGCTCTTGGGGTCTCGTGATCCATTAAGTCACGAAACAGACCGGTCGACCGGCCAAAACACAACCAGTCGACCGTTTTAATCTCTGTTTGAAAACGGTCGACCGGTGATATTTTGGCGGTCGACCGGCCGTTTCATCCCAAAGGGAAGAGATGCGACGCTGTACGGACGGAAATAACCGTTACAAACGGTGGTGACGCTTCGCTGAAAGGATGCCTCTTCAATTGTTATAAATAGCAACGCCCAGAAATGTTTGAAAAAAACTTCTAATAATATCTTCTTCTTCCTTTACAGTCTGCAACGCCATTAAAGCGTATCAAAACGCTGTTTTCATTTGTAACGCCTCTGAGGTGTTGCAAATTGCAGAAAAACGTTGCAGATTAATCCTCCTCTTCTTCTCTTCATTCTCTACAGTATTTGCATCATCAGAAACATTAAATCAGAGTGTTCTTGGTCGAATCAAAGTCGTACAAACTTTGAATTCGATTACGCTGTTTCAAGGCTTCATTGAATCCTGAAGTCAATAGTTCGATAACCCTTTTGTACCTGGTGGGTTGAACTATTGTCTGAAAGAATTTGCTCCGCAAATCCTTGAAGTCAAAAGTACGGCAGATTCTACTCCTCCAAAAGCGTCTCAAACCACAAATTCCCAACAGATAATGCATGTAAACCTATATGTCTGACTATGTGGCACTAACATAACCTACTGTAACGCATCATGTTTAGGTGTCAAATTATTTCAATGGATATATTATAGTTAAATAACCATCAAACAATAAGTAAAGGCTTATATTTATGTTTTCATTACATACCCACAAATTGTATGCCAAATGGTTTACTTCTACTACCAGTCAAAGCTACTCCTTCCATTCCTACATCACAATGTTATCAATTAGATCATCTACCACTTTAAAAAAGTTGATCGTTTTACTCTGTGCTTAAGCAACATCGTTGTCCCATTCTCATTGCTTGTAAGGATTTTAATCTGATAAAAACAGGATGATTCATGGTTGCAAATTTGAAAGAATCATTGTCGTTGAATCCCTTGCAACTTGAATATACCCTCAATATATCTGTGGATTCACATACATTAGCACCACAGACACTTGCCTGGAGATAATAACATTACTCAAAAGAATAATCCTATAATTAAAAATTAGATTTACAAAAGATTGCGACATCTTAAAATATTGTGCTTAGACTTTAGATAAATTGAAGTTGTAGTATCACTAAATTAATGATTTTATGTACTACTCGAATGCATATAATATCCAGCTTAGAGTAGTTTACATAGATCTGCTTATCTAATAAGTTTTTCTTCAATCTAAATGAACACTAATTAACTCATGTATCTTGATAAACTTCAATATATGCTTATCTTGAAGCAGTCATCATATTATACATTTGTCTAAAATCAAAGTCAACATACGAAGAGTTAAAAATTCATCATAGGACTGTTGTGATGTAAAGAAACTTGCACATGTCCATGTTCATCATAAGACTACTGTTAACGTATTTTATTAATTCACACAAATGTCATAAAGGATCCAAATATGAATACTGGTGTCACCATTTCATCATGCAAGGTATAAGATAGGCTCTCCTAATTTATTCAAATTCAGCTACAAATACGACCTTTCAAGTTTACGTAAGTGTAAATAAGTAAGGTTTATTCGTTAGTAAATTCATTAGGCAAATACAAATGTCAAAATTAGAAAGGCTAAAGGAAAAGATGTAAGTAATAGTAATAAGTTATACCAAGGAAAAATGAACACAATGAGGATAACAAACAAACCGTTAAAAAATATATACAATACTAAAAACTGATTTCGACAATTAAAGGTCTATAGTATACTAAGCTCTTTTTTTAGTAAAGTCCAATTTCATGGAACAACCTCATTTAAACACTTAACTTAGAAATTTATTAATTACATAAGAACTGAGTTGTTACCAACAAATCAAGAAGTGGCAATAGGTAGAAAATTAGTGTGTAAACAAAAATAACAAGTAAAATCCCAGAACAAAATAAAATAAAATAAAAATATTAGTCAGCCTGGAAATAACCAAGCAAACAAAGATTGAAAAACGAATAATAGTAAATGCTAATACCATTATGTAAAGATACGAAATTTTCAAAAAGCCAATATTAGTGGGGTTAAGGAAAGCAAACGAATATTAAATAATTAAACATAAACAAAAAATAGCAATACCAGACAAAAATAATAAATCCAATTTCATTTAGGAAGCAAAAAGTGTAAACCATAGTCTAAAATCAAACAGAAGAAGTTTATATAGCATTCTGACACTACAACAAAACAGTCCTTTTACAACGGGCAAAAACCGTTGTTATATGCTTTTCACAACGGGCCATAGCTCGTCCGAATATGCACCGTCGTAATAGGTCCTTTCTAGTTTACAACGGTCATTGACTATTGTAAATACTCGTTGTAATAACGTGCCTCTATCACGTGCACGGGCTCTATGACAATGGCTATAAACCCGTTGTAATAGCTGATTAATTACAGGCGGCTTCTACCCGTTGTAATACATTGTATTACAACAGTCTACGACCGTGGTAATATACTACTTGCTAAACCGTTTACAATATCATATAACAACAGGTTTTGCCCGTTGCGAAATTACAACAGTCTTCAACCGTTGTAATATAGTACTTGGTAGACTGTCTACAATATCATATAACAACAGGGTTTGCCCATTGCGAAATAATAGATTTATATACATACCTGGTACCATATTGATTCATAATAATAATATTTATATTTTAACAAGAAGTAGATGTTGTGATGCAACACATTTCAACACATAATAAAAGACTAAAGCAAAAGTCTTAAAATTCCAACACGTTTCAAATAGTTAGATAAGTTTACATCCGATCCAAAAGATTTAGATAAGTTTACATCCCAAAAGATTTAGATAAGTTTACATGCCAAAAGATCTAGATAAGTTGCAGCGACATAGTTCTTAGTTCTAACATAATTACATAACTAGTTTCATAAGTACCAACACTAGACCAAGGAAATGTAATCTTTGTGTCAAGCGAAAGTAGATCCAACGGCCTGTCCGATAGTGGACATCTCCGAATTTGGCATAAACAAAAAAGCTTCCGGTTCCACCGCTACATTCACACATATCTTCCAAGCATCAGCTCCAATCTTTTTAAAATGTACCAAAGCATCGGGATCGGTACTTGCTATCATCCCCTCTGCAACTATGTTTTTCTCCCAAGCCAATAAATTGCATTTTTTGTTCACCAAACCGTCCATAGTTACCCGATCCCGTTGATCTTGAGCCTGCATACTATTACTAGCACGGTGTGACTGCAAAAAAAAAATGTTAACCAAATGCAGAAAGAATATATTGCTATAACCTTACAGCATTGCTAACCAAATGCAGAAAAAATTGTTAAACAAATACACCATTCAGAACTTATTATACAGCATTGCTGTAACCTTACAGCATTGCACTAAATTCTGATAATATTTTTGAATGCAAATAGTAATTGCTGTTAACCAAATGCAGAAAGTAATGCATAAATTTGAAATATTTTTCTCACTATGAAAAGGTTAACCATAGCTTCCAGTGAAAATCAGACAGCAAAATTAGTCGACCTGAAATCCTAGTGTATATATGATTTGTGTATGTGGAGCAACATACAAATAATGATGAAGAACAAAGATCCTAATATTATTTTCCTCGAGCCAACAAAATTGATAAATTACCAAAATTTATCAACAAACCGTAATTAAAAGGAAGGTTGGAAGGTGTGGCGGTTGATCATAGAGCTACCTTAATAGAGTTCAAAGAGGCATAGTACAAAAGGGGGAAATCGGCGATGGTGTTGAAATGATACATAACACTAATTATAACCAATTTATTTACCAAACTCATCCCTTCCAACATTATCACAGCATCAATGGCAGACAATTAAGTTTCAAGCAACTGAAGTGAATACTAAATCTCACAAAGGCTTCAACTTAGTTGATGGGATGATAAGGTCCACAAACCAGTGAGTATACACAACAACATAAAATTGGTGTGTGTGGGGAGGGGGGATCAACATATTCAATGTCCAACTATCCTCCCTTAATCAATATGATAAAAGCATCATTGACAAAAGAATTTCACCAAAAAAAGAAAAAGAAAAAAGAGTTTGATGATTCAATTGGAAGCCTAAAAACCAACAGAAAATCCATTTCTATCGCAAAGATGGGGAAATAAAGAAGATGAGATCGGTCCCTAAATGCCATGTGCCACATATCCCTCTTTGCACTCCATCAACCCTTATTTTAACATCCATGGTTGAATAGCAATATTCATATTGAATATACGATGGATACTGAATGGGATAGGGAGCCATGGGTGTTGATGACAGGTGATCTTGTCTCCAGATCAAGTTCAGCTCATCATTGAGGGTTGTTTCCAACTCTAAAAGAAACATCATATCTTGCCCTCCTTTTCATGTCGTTTCTCTCAACATCTCTCAAAAACCAAACTTTTTGTTATAACTTAACTTTTACAGTCCAAAAGTTCTATATATTCATTATTGTTTAAAAAAGCGGCACACAATCATTATGAGATGCCCTTCAGGCCAATTAATTAAGACAAAAACCTAGCTGACTAATTTTTAAATAAAAGAAGAAGCGATACTCTATTATGCATTGACTGTTTTAAAATTGACATGAACATCCCAGTATTTGTCTAAAATAAACTAACCGAGTGTTGAACAATAAAAATGAAGGAGGTGAGAGCAAACCAGTTTTATTATATAACTTTTATAGTGGCTTAGCAAAATTTTCGACACGCTTCCATTTAATCTTTTTATTTGATGATTTATCTATGTAATACAACAAATTATAACCAAATCTGAGCTACAATTTAGCAGATCACGAATTTTTCAATATATAATTTCAGCAGACAAAGAAAAGGTGATAACTAAACAGTAACAATCCTATCAAAAATCACAATACTTCTAAGTATTATATCATAATATGGTTTTTAAAATAAAAATAAAAATCCAGTTTTATATTCTAACATGAGGTGTATGAGCCTGAGGAATCTCCTTATCCGCCACAGTATCATTTTTTTCTCTGTAAAGGTACAAGAGATGACTAGGTAATTCATAAGCACATACTACATATTTGTTAATAAATAACTAATTAACTGTAAACTTACCGTCATGACGATATTAGTCAGCTCTTCTATTTTAGAGGTCAAATGAGTTACTTGATTTTTCAATGCAATCACCGTTTTTGAATTACTTGCATAAGCACCAATTTGAGATGGTACTACACCAAAACCTAGTCCTCTCACCCTTCCCCTATGTTCATTTCCAAAAAGATGTGACACTCCATCCCCACTCATCGATGTTGTTCCATTTGAGCTCTGAGCACCACTGTGCTCTTTTATCTTAGCCTACAAATTAAATTTTAAGTTGTATGAGGACTGTTCCTTAATATTCTTCTGAAGAAATGGTTAACATTGTATTACGCAATATTGCAGCAACCAGATAACCAAGTGCTTTAATTTACCTTTACAGTATATGATTTTCAAACTTGCAAAATTGAATTTGGAGCATTTTAAGATTATAGTTCCATAGTTTAATTAACAGTATACCGATGTATTTTGTGTAGGTGACCACATCGCATAAAAATGCATGCATCTTCAAAAGTTAAAAAATCAAGTTCAGTCCTCCGATTTCAATGCACAATTGAAGACAAGTGCATTAGATTATATGTCCGTAAATATGCCAAAATTGCTACATGAAATAAATTTGACTGCTAAAAGAGCAAGTAAGCAGAAACAGTAAGACGTCTATTCCAAGAAAAAGGAAATATGAATAAACTACTTTGTTGCAACAACTGAAGGAAAATCTTACAAGCAACATGCTGAATGCAATGGGAGTAAAAATAGATCCATCGAAATATTTGATAATAAATAAAAAACTTACAATGCAATCGGCAACAACGGAGTTCGGTGGGTCTCCATTTTTTTTAGTATGGGCTTTGCACCATAGCTCATCCCCGGTAATATTTGATATTCCAGAATTGTTTTTCTGCAAATAACAATGGTAAGAAGGAAGAACCAAAGGAAAAAAATGATATTATTGATATAAACGTACATGAATTTCTTACCATATCCTCTTTTAATCTCGCATAACCTTTTCTGCTCATTGTATGTGGAATTTTATTTTTATCTCTCAATGCTTTGTATTTTTTGCTAATTTCCTACATCGGAGAAATTCATTCATAAACTATAATTTACCTTTTAATTTATAATGAATAAAATACAACTTTTATTGCCCCAAATTTCTCCGATAGTTTTTCCTTAACAAAGTCGTTCCACTCTTGAACATCTTCTGTAGTATCCGGTTTTAGCATCGCCAATTTAGTGGAAGAGTCAGAACACATAGAAGCTGCATTAATAGCGGAAACTAATTTTGACTTCGCCTCTCTCCATCGTACTCCCACCATCTGAAGCAACAGATCCTTATATGCTTCATCCACCACAAATCTTGACTGCACAACAAACAATTATTAATTTTTAGCCAACAACTATGAATTGGTTGGAACTGCCCATTACGGTAAAAAAAACACGTATGCCACGCAACTACAAAAAATATGAGCTGCATTGACAATCTGAACTGAGAGAGCAAAGGTAAGAGTCGGTGTTGAGATGGTAGCAACCAAAACTAAGATGAACACAATTAAAACAAATAACACGTATGATATTTTGACAAGGACGGATAGACGAGGTGATTCCAGGATCTTTTATGCCCTTGCATTGAATTGTATGGTTCTATACATGTTATCTATTATATATACTGGAAACAGAAATAAGAATATTTCAGCTCTTACCAAATACATGATTAGTTGACAGGCAAAGCATAAAATAATTTTTGAGGAATTATGATGGATAAACCATTGGAATGAAATGAAGTAAAAATAAAGGAGTCCCTTTAACATTATAATTTGTCTTTTTGTTGATGGGGTGCTATCCTGCTTTTGGGACAAAACAGCTTTAACTACGCTTAGGCAATTCAAACCAAATTGAAATGACTTGAAACGTTATAGTCGCATTTAGAAATGGTCGAAGAATGAATTGGAAAAGGTTTGACTTAAAATTGGCTTCGCAATTGAACTCAGACCCGAGCTAAGCTTGAAGAGATGAATCTTTCCGAGGGATTAACTTCCATTATTTATTTCTTCTATGTGTTATTGATGTGGACGTAGGTCAGAGTACGCCGAAGAACAATAGAAATTCAATATGTAGTTTAAAGCCAAAAAGAGAAAATTTATCCAAGGAAAAAAAAACCAAAAACTAAATGCATAGATCAAAATCATACCTAAATACAAGTCCATACATCTTTCTTTAAGTTTATGTCAACCTTTTTCCGCTCTGAAACAGTCAAAGGTATCATCTCCCTTGCTAAGGTACCAAGATACGATGATAAGTGTTTAGAGTTGGAGCCTATTGGTTGACCACGATCGTTGAATATAACTTCGGCCTTCTCATTCGGCGTCAAAGAAATTTTTTTCATCATCGTCCTCCCTCTTTTTTTTCTTGCCGTCTCTTGTTGAATACCATCATTAGAATTTGGATTGTTCAAGGCAACCATGGCGTTGTGTGGACCTATGTTTGTGGGGGTGATATTTGTAGATCCGATTGAATTAGGGCCACGATTGAGATTTGGAGAGTGAATATTATCCGGTGGAGGCTGCATTTCCTTACGCTTCCGAGGGGATGTTCTAACCCAATTGAGATTTGAAGAGTGAATATTATCGGGTGGAGGCTGCATTTCATTATGCTTGCGAGGGGATCTTCTAACCAGATTGGGATTCGGAGACTGAATATTATCGGGTAGAGGCTGCATTTCAATACGCTTCCGAGGAGATCCTCTAACATTACTGTTTAAACTTTGAAAAGCAACATCAGCACATCTTTTTTCATTGATTTTCACTCCAGCAGTCTTATCTTTAACATGTGAAGTTGCAACTGCAGCTAGAGATTGCCTCTTTAAATATCTCATTGCTACCTTTGATATCTGAAATTAGCATACACAGTTAACATAAATTCTAGTATAGTTCTGAAATGTTTGTATAGGTTTGATGGGTTATTGAGTTAGTTATGTTAAACTGTGTAGCATAATAAACTGTGAAGCATACTAAAGTAGGACACAAGGTAATTTTTACCAAAGATTTAGGCAAAATTTATAGTCCAACCATTAGCAAACTAGATATATGAAAGTGATGAAGTGCTCCTCGTCACGTCTACAATGGGTTAAAAGAATATTTTAGTGCCAAAATTTAATGGTAATCCGGGCGTGTATCAAAGGTTGCCAAACTGCTTTTACAAATTATAGTAATAGTACACAGTAGTCAGTTGGAGCATCATCACAATACTATTTCTAAAAGATTATGCTATTTAAATCATTTTTAGATTATGCTTTTACATCATAATATCACTATAATATTAATTCATCTGTAAATTACTAACAAAGCTTTCATAGTTTTAATCTACAGCGATTCTCTTAGTAAATATCTAGCAGTACGTATATGATTTGATACATAATGATTTATTCGATCTTATTGTTGTGGAATGGAATATAAGGTGAGACAATATACAATGAAGATAAATTATATAACTTCTCAAATCTAAGAGTTGCATTATATCTTTATGCAAGCACAAATTCTATTTTTTTCCAATAAATGATCTTGAAAGTACAATAATGTCACTTATTAAGTAGTCGTTAAGCCTTAATTCTTATGAGACGCCATAGACAAAAACTAAACAGTAAAAAATTAGTAGATAAAATCAACTTATTTCGCAATCAACTTATTTTGTAATCAATTGTAACGAAAATGAGTGCGAAGAGGAGAAAAATTACCTGATAAATAAATGCATGTATAGATTACAGTTCATAAATTGCAAAGAGATATTGACATAAATGTACATTATTTTGCATGCTATTAATGCCATGTTACAAACCAAGATTTTTTCTGGATTTCCATTTAGTCTTAGGATATTTGATATTTATATCATGATACAACTGAAGATGTTTTTGGAATTTAACCTACGAAGTTCAACTGAAGATAAAATTTGAAGTGAAAATGGTATAAAACAGAACATTGAAATTAGATATGGACAATGGATCATGGTACAATTGGTACAACAGACAAATTTACCAAGGGACGATTACCAACCAAAGCACAGTTGGATGATACCGTTGAAAACTCAAGTGAAGAAAGTAAAACAATACCATAGAGAAGTAAATGTAGAAGAAAATTGTTAAACCATATACAACCAACAACCAAGACGAATCAATTTCGAAAAGTAACATATATAGTAATCTTGCTTAGTGAATGGAAGAAAATTAGAAGAAAATTTACTGACTATTGTAAATCTATCCAATACTACAAAGATTTAAGTGAAAACGTTGAACTATAATGTCGACGATAAACAGCAAGACAGTCCACATTGGCGACAAGCGGTGGATTAACCATTGACAACAATTGCAGTCTGCAGCAAATTGGCGAAATTGAAGTCAATCGGCGACATAAGATGAGGGAGTATAAATTGTTTAAAGTAAATAGAACAGATGCAAAATTCAATTTATGCTCATTTTAGTATAAAATGTGAATATCCAAATTCAATTTTTTGATACAGAACAACTAATGTTAATAAATACTGGCTTATTTTGCAAACTAAATGGAGTCCAAATTATGTTTATCGCGCCACAAACAACTAATGTTAATAAATACTGGCTTATGTTTATAAATTTATATGTTAAATTTTATTTTAGAAGCATTCATTTTTTGGTTGATCTACACTACAACAAAACAGTCCTTTTACAACGGGCAAAAACCGTTGTTATATGCTTTTCACAACGGGCTTTAGCCCGTCTGAATATGAGCCGTCGTAATAGATCCTTCCAAGTTTACAATGGTCATTGACTGTCGTAAACAGCCATTGTAATAACGTGTCTCTATCACGTGCACGGACTCTATGACAATGTCTATAAACCCGTTGTAATAGCTAATTAATTACAAGCGGCTTCTACCCGTTGTAATACAGTATATTACAACAGTCGTCGACCGTGGTAATATACTAGTTGGTAAACTGTCTACAATATCATATAACAACAGGTTTTACCCATTGTGAAATTACAACAGTCTTCAACCGTGGTAATATACTACTTCGTAGACTGTCTACAATATCATATAACAACAGGGTTTGCCCGTTGCGAAATAATAGATTTATATATACACCTGATACCATATTGATTCATAATAATAATATTTATATTTTAACATGCTGATACAACACATAATAAAAGACTAAAGCAAAAGTCTTAAAATTCCAACACGTTTCAAAAAGTTAGATAAGTTTACATCCAATCCAAAAGATTTAGATAAGTTTACATCCGATCCAAAAGATTTAGATAAGTTTACATACCAAAAGATTTAGATAAGTAGCAGCCACCTAGTTCTAAGTTCTAACATAATTTCATAACTAGTTTCATAAGTACCAACACAAGACCAAGGAAATGTAATCTTTGTGCCACGCGACGGTAGATCCAACGGCCTGTCCGATAGTCGACATCTCTGAGTTTGGCCTAAACCAAAAAAGCTTCCGGTTCCACCGCTACATTCACACATATCTTCCAAGCATCAGCTCCAAGCTTTTTGAAATGTACCAAAGCATCGGGATCGGTACTTGCTATCGTCCCCTCTGCAACTATGTTTTTCTCCCAACCTAATAGATTGCACTTTTTGTTCACCAAACCGTCCATAGTAACCCGATCCCGTCGATCTTGAGCCTGCATACTGTTGCTAGCACGGTGTGACTGCAAAAAAAAAAATGTTACCCAAATGCAGAAAGAATATATTGTTGTAATCTTACAGCATTGCTAACCAAATGCAGAAAAAATTGTTAACCAAATACATCATTCAGAACTTATTATACAGCATTGCTGTAGCCTGTAACCTTACAGCATTGCACTAAATTCTGATAATATTTTTGAATACAAATAGTAATTGCTGTTAACCAAATGCAGAAAGTAATGCATAAAAATTTGAAATATTTTTCTCACTATGAAAATGTTAACCATAGCTTCCAGTGAAAATCAGATAGCAAAATTAGTCGACCTGGAATCCTAGTGTATATTTGATCATTTAAAAGCTAACTACCTGAGTTTAAGTGATAATATTAGTGCTGTGTGCAATGGCCTTGTTAAGGTTGATGCTGTTAGCAATAAAGAGATTCCAGTTAGTGTCAAGAATGTTAATGTGAGTGAGAAAGTTAATTCTGGTACCCTAACTAATTAAGAAGAAATTTAGTTAGAAGAAAGTGATGAAAAGAAAGAAAAGTGTTGTTCTTCCCAAAAGCCAGAGCAGGAATGATAAGGCAAATATTGAGAAAAATGGAATTGTTGAGAACCAGGTTCAACATTTTGGTTGTTCTAGCAGTTACTTAGGAAATAAGTTTGGTTTTCTCGCCCCTTGTGATGAAGGAAATGAACGGATCGATTCATATCGATAAAGAAAATGAGGAAGGAGAGATTTGTAAAATAAATGACATGCTCACTAAAGCTTTCTCTTTCTCCGAAAACTTAGGTGTTAGCAAAGAAAAACAAGCTGTTAATGTAGTTTGTTTAGGCACCAATGCCACTGAAACTGCAGTGCAACTTGATTGCATTCGTCCAGTGCAACTTGAAGGTGGTTCGGATGTGACTCCTCAATTGGTTATGACTCCAGTGAACGAGTATGACCAGCACGTTGCTAAGACAACTGCTATAACTCCTCAACTGGTTACTAAAATTACAATTGCAAACAAGTCTCCACTATCGAGTGCTTTTATGTATTCCAAGTAATTAAAGGAATATGAGGAAGTTTTATTGTGTATATGATCAAAAGGACTAACAGGCTGACGCATGCTGAGAATTACCAAATGGTAATACTACTACTACTACTCTCCAGCTTATATACAATTGCTCAACAACGGCACGTCAACAGTTTTTATATATTAACACTACTACTCTCAACAACGGTTAGCTACTCTTCCAGTTCTGATCGAAGAATTCAAAAACAGGTGAGATTACGCTAATACGATCAACCCTATTTATGGAATTATAGAAAGGCTATGTGTGAACCTTGGTAAAGTATTAATAGAATCGAAATCTTCAGAAACATGGAATCAACAGTTTTTATATATTAACACTACCACTCTCAACAATGGTCAGCTACTCTTCCAGTTCTGATCGAAGAATTCAAAAACAGGTGAGATTACGCTAATACGATCAACCCTACTTATGGAATTATAGAAAGGTTATGTGTGAACCATGGTAAAGTATTAACAAAATCGAAATATTTAGAAACATGGAATCACAATACTTCTAAGTATTATATCCTAATATGGTTTTTAAAATAAAAATAAAAATCCAGTTTTATATTCTAACCTGAGGTGTATGAGCCTAAGGAATCTCCTTATCCGCCACAGTATCATTTTTTCTCTGTAAATGTACAAGAGATGACTTGGTAATTCATAAGCACATAATACATATTTGTTAACAAATAAATAATTAACTGTAAACTTACCGTCATGACGATATTAGTCAGCTCTTCTACTTTAGCGGTCAAACGAGTTACTTGATTTTTCAATGCAATCACCGTTTTTGAATTACTTGCATAAGCACCAATTTGAGATGGTACGACACCAAAACCTAATCCTCTCACCCTTCCCCTATGTTCATTTCCAAAAAGATGTGACACTCCATCCCCACTCATCGATGTTGTTCCATTTGAGCTCTGAGCACCACTGTGCTCTTTTATCTTAGCCTACAAATTAAATTTTAAGTTGTATGAGGACTGTTCCTTAATATTCTTCTGAAGAAATGGTTAACATTGTATTATGCAATATTGCAGCAACCAGATAACCAAGTGCTTTAATTTACCTTTACAATATATGATTTTCAAACTTGCAAAATTGAATTTGGAGCATTTTAAGATTAGAGTTTCATAGTTTAATTAACAGTATACCGATGTATTTTGTGTAGGTGACCACATCGCATAAAAATGCATGCATCTTCAAAAGTTAAAAAATCAAGTTCAGTCCTCCGATTTCAATGCACAATTGAAGACAAGTGCATTAGATTATATGTCCGTAAATATGCCGGATTTCCCCCCGGCACGCCGGATTTCAGGCCATCCCGGTCCGGTTCTGGCGATGACCGGGGCTGAATTCGCAGAAAATTCCGTTTCGGTACCGAAGCCCAAAAAGAAAAAAAAAAACAAAGAAGAAAAGAAATCCAAACCCATAAACGAACAAGCCGCAACAAGGAAGAAATTAAAGCAACATGCAGAAAGAAGCGCCAGAGAAAGAAGCCGCAGCGTAGAAGAAAGAAGCCACAGCACAGAAGAAGCGGCTTTTATTTAGGGTTTCTCTTTGGATTTTGTATATTATTTATGGGTATTGTTAAAGGGACTCCATTTTAAGTTAAGGGGGGGTTACATTTTTTAATTATTGAAAAATTGTTAAGGGGAGGACAAAATAAATTAGCCCCCCCCCTTAAATATGCATATAAAAATTCCCAAGCTAACCCTATAATCCTTTAGAATGTATACCTTAAAACATAAACCGTAAGTAATGAATGAAAATTAATTTGGATATGAAGTAATTAATGGATATAGTGAAGTTAATGGAGACTCAGGAAAGTTGCGTTGTTGCATCGGATCACGGGAGTTCCTATTGGGATAGGATGAATTTTGATTATTTGTACCGCGTTGAATATATTGATCGACTATATTATTTTTCCTTGAATATCATAGTTTATATGAAACAAGTATTGTACAGTTTGATCCTGCAACTGGACCGTGATATTTGATCCTTCAATTTGATCAAAATTTTCAACGAGAATACTAATTGACATATGCAGTGATGATTCAACGTCAATTAGCTCGCCCGCAGTCATATAATCGTTGATCAATATCGCTTTAGACATCACTCCAACTCTTACACTTGGAGTCGTTGATGCTTCACGGAATTAACAACATTATAATCGTAGGTTAAAAATCTTTGCAAATGCCTATATATATATATATTCATGTCTAATTGGCTATTTTTTTATTCATGTCTAATGCTTTTGGAACTTTTGAAAAATTTTAGAAGTTTTTTATCATACAAATAAGCAGTTGATTATTTAATTATATATAGAACAAATCATACATATGGTTGTTACGCTGACAAAATGTTTAACTATTTGAAAAATATTTTTAATTGGTAATTCATACTAAATATCAAATTTCACCAATTACAATCATTTCACTAAGATTTCACTAATTACACTTAGTTTTTAATTACTCTTAT